>OZ014558.1:16683622-19083622 GCA_963966155.1 Clivina fossor | reverse complement strand
AACTCGTTAATAATAAATGATAGAAAAAAGTATTTAAATTTTCATTTGTATTTTACATAAGAAATTCTATAAAATATTAAAAAAACATAAAATAAATTTTACTCTAGAGACGATTGTCGACAAAAAAAAATAAGTGTCGCTTAGTTTTTAGTGTTCTACTTAAATACCAAAGCTCATTTAAATCAGCGATGAACACCTCGTTATGTTTTCTTGTGAGTAACAAGCACTAAAATATCAATCTTACGAGTATTATTATTATCATCAATGACTTGATTGAAAAAATTAGAATTGCTTAATTTAGAACTTCGAGTAGAGATTGGTTATAAGTTTAATGTCTATTACTCTGTGTGTTTTACAATTGGTTGGTTTATTATTAATACATGATGCAAATGTTGATGAGATTTACATTTACAATAAGTTACATATTTTCATGTTTACTATTTGTGGGATTGCTTATTCGCGCGTAATAAATTGTAATCAATTACTAACGCAGACGCAGACTTCAGTATCACTCACATATATATTTTTTTAACCAAACGTTTATTAGACAATCGCTCAAAATGGCCGAAGCAACTGAAACTGACTAACACCAACTTTTACAACATTTTTTCCAATTTCAATATAAATTTTCTTATCGTACAGTGAACAGATTGTAAATTTTAAGAAACAAAATTTACAATTAGTAATTTGTTATAAATTATTACCATTTAATCAAGAAAAAAATATTTAAAAAATCACAAATATTGTAATTTATATTAGCTTGACAAAATATTATTTTTGATAAGTGTGACATTATAGTGTTAGTTTTCTTATAATATTAGCATATTTAGCATGGCTATTTTTAGAATACCAATTGTTATTATCTAATTTGATTTAAAATTAATCTACTAATAAATATTTACAATTGTATTATTTCGAACTCGTGTGAGGTGTGATTGATTTAAAATATTAAAATTCGATTTAAAAATAGATGATATTATTTTTATTTATATTATGGTTCGGAAAAAAATTGTTTTCACCGATAATTTTCTTATAAAAATGTTGATAAAATTTTTTAAATAAACGTACCGAAAATTTGGATGGAGAGTTGATAGGCAGTCATATTTTCCGTAGGCAGAAATGCCGATTGAAAATTGCTCGACGAACACTACGTTTCGGGAAAACGAGCTTTAAAGGTTTTAAAAATTTATTTGGCGACCGTGCACTCACTTATATTTTTGGCTATAACTTCATATTTTTTTCTAATTCAGTAAAACTTTTTTGGCCACACATTCTACACACTTATAGCATTAATTTTATCCAAAAAAAATTGTTTTTTTTTTGATCCAGAGAACTGAACTACTTATTGTTATGAAAGCGACCGTCATTTTTCATTATAAAACTTTTTCAAATAAAATATAAAGTAAAAACAAACTTGAAACACTATTTTTTCAAACTCCCCTCTCTCGTATATTTTGTTTATATAAAATAATCAGTTGTGTTTTAATTTATCAGAAAAAGAATAAATCATGGCCCGTATCAACATAGGAAAACTATGTGAATTGAAACGAATATTTGTTGCATTTTTTTTCAATGTCATATGTAGGTATAAACTGTATAACACGTGTAGTTTGAAATTCAGAATTATATGTAGTTGTGTTTGAAATGATTTTTTTAGATTTTTCTCAGCAGATTAGCGTTAAATTATGTATATATTATGACTTTAACGTGACCGTAACATGTTTTATTTATATTGTACGAGTAGCCATAATAGCTGTCTTCAGTAAATATCATATCATAAAATGTAGTTTCCATATTAAATTATGTATTATTCGAAATATGAAGGAAAACCTGTCAATTATATAATTGGTTTATCAATTTTATTTATAAATAAATTTAAAATAATAACATGGCAAAAAATCTTGTGGAACTCATATTAAAATAAAACGGCTTTTGGCTATAGTTCTGTATTAATTTTTATTAATAATCGACGTTTTGATTTACACCACGTACATCGTCATCAGGAGTATGTCGAAACGTAGATATATTAATACAAATTAATACACAACTATAACCTGAAGCTGTTTTATTTCAGAAATAACATAGTAGAAATCTTTAAGAACTCATTGTTTTAAAATAAAACAGTTTTGAGATATAGTTCTGTATCAATTTTTATTAATAATCGACATTTCGATGTACTTCATGTACATTATCATCAGGATTACGTCGAAACGGGTATTATTAATAAAAAATAATACAGAACTATATCAAAAAGCCGTTTTATTCTAATATAATAAGTTCCGAAAGATTTTTTACTATATTATATTTATTATTTTCAAAATAAAACGGCTTCAGGATATAATTCAGTATTAATTTTTATTAATAATAGATATTTCGATGGACTCCACGTACATTATCATCAGGAGTATGTCGAAACGTCGATTATTAATAAAAATTAATACAGAACTATATCCTGAAGCCGTTTTATTTTAGTAATAATAAATATAACATAGTAAAAAAATCTTTAAGAACTCATTATATTAAAATAAAAAAACTTTAGTTAATTAATATTTGACGTATATCTTTTTCATGATGATGATGTATGAGCAGTATATCGAAACGTCGTATATTATTAATTAAAAATTAAAAAACTAAAACCTAACGCTTGTTTTATTTTAATAATAAATATATTTTTTACAATGTTTTTATTAAAAATAAATGCAGGGGAAAAATAAGAAATAATATATGAATTTCACAAATAAAGTTAAATAAAATTCGTAAAGTTCAAGTTAAATATCTTGTGATCAATGCTGAAAATATATGACAGAAAATTTTAACTATATAAAGATAAAAAGGTTTTTGTTCTTCGTAAAAAAATTATAGAAAATACATCATATTTTACAAGTAAAATAATGAAAATGTAAAAAATTTCATGTTCAGTTATTATTTACGCTTAAATAGATTTAAAATTTCATTAAATTTAAATTAAATTCAGCCGAACTAATTCAACAGGAATACAATTTTTATTCGTCAATTTACACCTGCCCAATTTATCAACGTTAGTTGAAGAAAACACAATGCAATTAAGCGAGCCAGGTAAAAATAAATTCCTAATCGCTTTATTTTTATTATATGTTTCTCTCAAAAATCCGGCACGTTTTTATGAATCATATTTTTCGCGGCCATTCTGCCCATGATTCTCTCTCTCATGCCTCGCTTAAACGCGACTAGACTTAGCGGCGATTCTCAACTGTTTTCTAGCAGTAGTATCATTTCTCCTGCTGTGAGCGACACTCACTTATTTTTCTGGTCTCTCTCTCTCTCTTTTACTCTCTGGAACTTTGAAAAACAGTTGACTGGCGACCAGTTGCGCTGATGCCACGTGAAGTTTTAATTCTGCATCGATTGTTTTTTGTTTTGATTTCAGTTAAAAAATCAGATAGTGTACTGATAGTGATTTTTTTTTGTTTGTTAATTAACGCGTTGCCATAGTTACCGAGACTGTGTTTTTGTTAAGTGTTCTTTTGGAGTTTTAAATATTAGTGTTTTATAAACAGTTTTTTTTTTTAATTGATAGTGTTTTTTGTTTTGTTTATTAAGTTGGAATATATAAAATTTTAACTATAAATGGTATGTTTTTGAAACGTGTATTTTAAATATATAACGAAAATTTGATTTTCTGGTCTGAGAGACTCAAATGAGTTAAATTAACAAGGAAATATTTGAATTTGTTTTTAGCAATGTTATAAGAAATTGTGTAACAGTTGTATTTTATATCTTGTTCGTAACAAGTATGAAATGTAATTTGAAATTAAGGAAAATTTGAAATACATAAAAATATGCAACATTCACCTGCAAAATAAAAGTAATATGAGACTAAATAAATTATAGGTGTCTAAGCAGAATTTAGAATCCTTACCTGCACATATGGGCTGGTATTACAAATCAATTTTTAGGTGATTTAGTTCATTTGTTTAGTCCTGCTCTTATGACACTTTCACTGTAAAAAAAATCCGTGTAAATTTGCATACCGATAATAGCAATTTTGTTATATTTTTGGTTGTATTTTTGTATTTTTTTTTTTTTGTAAATTTACTAACAATTTTATAAAATTACATTTAAAAAAAATAGTAAATTTATATTTACAGTGACTTTTTACAATGTACGTTGTCATAAAACCGATATTAGTTAAAACCAATTTTAAAACGAGCTTTTGTGTCTAATTGAACATTAGAATAATGTGAACATAAAACAATTGATGGAAGATACAAACTATTAAACTTTTAAGAATTAAAAAGATTATTAAGGATAGAAAAAAGTGGAGATCTACTATAAATAAATCTTAGACTAACAACTACAGAAAAAAGTATAATATTATTCGTCTTCTAATAGAAATAAGACAGAATATCTCGTAACGCTACGAGTCTTACGAGATTCGAACAGAATTACAGCAGTAGATTCATTTTACTGTCAAGTTTACAAACTAGATAAACTGTTAAAAATGTAGTATAAATTTATGTAATTTTACGTAGTTTTTTTGCAGTAAAATAGCAGCATTTTGTAATTTTTACTGTCATAATTTACATAATGTTACATTTTTATAAAAAAAATTGCATTCATAAAATATATAACAGATTTACAACAATTTTTTTTCAATGTATTTTCCTATACAGTTTGAAAAAAAAATACCCTTATTAGTGCATATATAAGTCCGTTCCCTAAAAAGGGTATATATGAATACCCTAAATAGGTAAATTCAAAAAGAGCACCTTATTATCCCAGAAAAGGGTAAAAAATATATACTCTTTTTAAGGCAATTAAATTAAATTTTTTTGTGTACCACACGCATGTTGGACCATGCGCAGTAACAAAAATTTTTTTGAAAATACTCAAAAAAGGGTAATTTTTAATGTTTTCCTTAAAAACAAAATGAGTGAGCAGTTATTTACCCTTATTTTTCGTATTTGTTGCCCTTCCATGAAGGTAAAAAGTCAAATATTTTAAAATACACAAAAGCAGGGCAATTTTTGCTCTAATAAGGCTACAAATTCAATTACTCTCGAAAATTTTTACTCTTTTACCCTACTATTTTGAACAGTGTAGTTAATATATAAAACAAAACTTCCTTGAAGAAAAATGAACTATCTAAATGCAATATATTTTATTGCAAAAACTGTGTGTTGCTATTTTTAAATCATCGACAATTATGTCGCTATGTTTATTAGATCAAGTTAGTTGATGTCAGATTTTTTTATTAGTCGTAAGAAATCCACATGAATCATGTTTCTCTTAAAAGCAATCTTTCGAATACTGCAATTTAGATGCAGCGAGAATAAATACAGTTTCTACAATAAATTGCCAACTTTAAAGTAAAATAGTTTACTTTTTCTTCTATCATCTAAATTTATTTCTATATAATTTCGAAGGTCGTTTAATAAATAATTCTTTTTAATTGTATATAATTTAAATAAATGTTTAATATTAGATTAACTGAAGATTATTAATGTATTATTAGAAGATAATGTTCTGTTATTTCAAATAGGCATTTTATTTGCATCGTTTTTTTTTTTTTTTATAATAAAATTTTAAAATTACTTATTCACACCTAGTTACTTATCTTAAAATTAGTTTTATCTTTTGGTCGTAATACTATTGGATCTGAATTGCACTATCTCAATAAAAATTTATTAAAAAACATGAATAGTCTCAATTTTTCGACTCATATAACCACTGATATAACTAAAATCGTTCATTTAATTTGTTATTTGATAAGCAAATACACTGTAAAAAAAAGCTGCCATCTTTCAGTCGTAATATTATTTAGATTTGAATTGCACTATCTCAATAAAAATTTCTTAGCCTGAATTTTTGGCTCAAATAACAATTGATATAACTAAAATCGTGCATTAAATTTGTTATTTGATAAGAAAGTACACTGTAAAAAAAAGTTGTCATTTTACATAAAAATCAGAGTAAAAAATTTCAGCATAACTGATGGTTTACATTTTTCTGTTAAAATAATATAATTTTGTAATTTTAAATAAAATATTTAATTTATCATATTATATAAGTTTTTTTTTAACCGAAAAAGTAAGTAATTACTTGTATAAAATATACGTATTTATTTATATAAAATTACCGAATTTTTTACAGTATAGTTTGATTCAGAACCACTGGCTCTTCGTTAAAACCTAACACTAATTTTGAGATGCTTTTTAAAAATTTATAAACGAAAGTTGTTAAAGATTGTCAAATATTTTCCATCGTTAATTAATATTTTATTTGAATACATACGAAAATGAAATAGACGGAAGCTGAATGAACTTTAATCTTTACTCTCCTCTACTAAACTACTAGCTTTATGTAAACAGTTCTCTACCAAAATTAGTAGTGATTTGGAGAAAAAGTATACCAATGTACTCTACTACTAACTCTACTAATGTAAACTAGGCTTTAAGAATTATTTACATTGACTATACCTCAACAAAAAATTTATCTCATTATGAGTCAATTAACACTGCTGTTCAAAAACAACACATTTTTGTTTATTTTATTCTTATTAAAGTCACAAATTGTATTATAAAATATTTTGTAATATGAAATAATTCTTTTCAAAAAATTTAATATAATTGGCAGTCATCACATTTATGCTAAATTTATGATTTTCTTTGATATTTCCGAAATTATTTTTGTATATACCTGCCAAAAACGTTAATCTACTAAAATTTAACGGAAATGAGAAAATTCTATTCTATTTTCATTGTTCTTTAAAAAAGTCATAAAAGTGAAAATAAAATTACAAACAATTTTCAACAAAATGATTTTCAAATTTGCGAATTTAATTAAAAAAAAAAACTAGAAAGAGTTAAGAAATAATTATATTTTCCGTTTAAATGAAATCTGGTATAAATAAATTAAATACAAATTTACTGTTACAATTCGTTTGATATCGTAGCATAAGCAAATTTATTTATAAAATATTTAAACTTGACTTTTACCGGAAATATTTATCAAGTCGATTCGTTTTATCTCCGTCAAAACTAGCAAAATAAAACGTCATATTTTTAACGAAAACATCAGGTTATGTTTCTAATTCTAAATCAGAAAACAAAATATATTTTTAGTTTCCATCAATTTCCGAAAATACTGTCAACTGTTTGTAAATAATGGTCGCCACGCTTATATAACCATTATAAATTTGAAAACTGAAAAAATGTAAGGTTAGATTTTTCTCAAAATAAAGGAAACACTTAATTTTAGATCTGGTAAAAGCCCATATTCTTAATCGCATTTTAATTATAGCGTTTTTATAAGATTGCATCAAGCTAGGTTTGACTTTTATAACTTGTTTAGTATCATACACTATAATAATCATGTAATTAATTGTACTGAATAAACGCTTATATACCGATATTAACTAATCATATGATTGGACTTTTACTTTTTTTTACAACACGCCTTAGAGGAATTTAACGAAGTATTTGAGGTAATTATTTTATTTGGAGCACATTTAAGAATTATTACGATTTTGAAACTGTGTGATTTGATAAAGATACAGATAAAACTGTTACATATTTTGATAGATACGAATTAATTAAGGATTTCTAAATTTTAGCTAATTATATAGCACTTCTGTTTAATAATTTTTATTTAAAATAAAACGGCTTTAGGTTGAAGTTCTATATTAATATTTATTGATAATCTGCGTACTCAACGTACTTAACGTACGTCGTTTCTAATTTATAAAATTTATATATATATATATATATATGTAGATTAATAATTTTATCAATACATTATTATCAAAAAGTTGACCTTTTACAATAAAAATTCAAATGAAAATATTATATGTTTAAAAATATTATGTTTTCATACGAATTATAATTTAAATTTGCTTATTACTGATATTATTATATTACAAAATAATAAACAATATATGCTAATAACATAATTGATTAAAATAATTGATTACTAATTATGTCAAATATAATTTGAAATACATTTTTCTAAGAATATTTTAAAGATTGTTTAGTTTTTGTGTGTAATTTGAGTAAATCCTCTAATTTATTAATTTATTTTTATATATATATATATATATATATATATATATATATATATATATATATATATACAGTGTCCTTTGTTTAATATAATTTTTATTTTATCCAACTAATTATAATAATAATGTACTGCCTAAAAGAAAAATTATTTACAAGGCATAGAATATAATTACAATTACAAACATAATAAAAGCAAATTATTATACTAAATTCGTCCGCGAAAGATGAAGGACCCGAGTTCGAATCCCGGCGAAATAAATACATTTTTTTCAATTTGTAACTAATTTAAATTAGTTCATTGTGATGACCAAATCGTTTAGAAACGTTGGATTGTTAACTATAATTCTTTAAAAGCAAATTAAAAAAATTATTTGTGATTGGGTAGAAATATATCGTCAGAATAAATGACAATATTATTCCTAGGATAAATTTATTCTAACATTTGAAAATACCAGAACTCAAATATATAATTTACTATATACGCATTTTTATCTAAAAGTAGTTTAAAATGGACTATAAATACAGGAAAATACAGTGATACTATAACATTAGTAAAGAGTGGTAAAGAGAATAATAATATAAGTATATAATATTATATATTGATATTATATATTATTATTATATAGGTATTTGATATTAGCCAAAATTCTAATGTTTTTATATATTGTTATAATTTTTATTTAATATTTTACACAAACTATTTACCTTAACTACGGTATGATTTTATTTTAAAAATAAATAATTTACTGTATTAAAATAAAAAGGTTTGAGGATTAAGTTCTGTATAAATTTTCATTAAAAATCGACGTTTCAACGTACTCTACGTACATCATCATCAGGAAAAATCATACAAATGACATAAGTTCTGTTTATTTATTGTATATGTCATTTGTATCATTTTTTCCTGATAATGATGTACGTCGAATCGTCGATTTTTGAATTAAAATAAATACAGAACTACGACCAAAAGCATTTTTATTTAAAAAATAAATAATTTACAGTATTAAAATAACTACACTTGACGAATTAAGTTCTGTATAAATTTTAATTAAAAATCGACGTTTCAACATACTCTGCGTACATCATTATCAGGAAAAAATTATACAAATGACATTAAGTTTTGTTTATTTATTGTATATGTCATTTGAGTCGTATAGATGCAAAACTCACTATTTGCAAATTTTAAGTTCTGAGATATTTGCAAAAAACTGTTATAGCTATGTGTAATTTTATTTTGATGATAAAATCTTGTTACTTGATGGCAATACTTATTTAAAATCGTGAATCATTGGTTTTATACATCATTAATTCATACAAAGTAACTGTTTGCTTTCCACCAATAAAATTTTTATTGGTGGAAAGCAAACAGTTACTTTTGCATCTAAACTATCAACGCAAGTAGCGAGTTTTGCATCCAACACTAAACTTTAAAGAGTGTTTCTCATATTAAATACTGAGTTTTTTTTTCTAACTAACCTAAATATCGTATTCCTTATAAAATTCTACGTCCAAATCGCGCAAAATCTCATTTTTCAGTTTTTGTCATATAGTAAGTTTTGCATCTATACGCCTCATTTGTATGATTTTTTCGTAGATTACTTCGAAACGTCGATTTTTTAATTAAAACAAATACAGAACTACAACCTAAAGCCTTTATATTTTAATATAATGAGTTCTAAAACTATACTTCTATACTACAAAATCTCTTGCAAGTAATATTTGCATATAATTTTATTCACTGCATAAAAATTTTTCAAATACTATCTGTTTTTGAGATCATCAATAAATATATATTCACTCATATTTTGCATAACTTACTTATTATATAATAGTGAAAATAATAATTATTACTAATCGATTTATTCTGCATTTAAAAATAAATATTCAACATAGAAAAATTATTGCACATTCACTTACGATTCTCGGAAACATTTTTCATTTAATGATTTTATGCTATTTTGATTTTTATGCACGTTTTTCTTTTGAATTTGCAGGATAATAAATTTTTTAATGTTTCAATTAAATATTTCTGATAAATAAAGCATTATTCAAATGTAATTAAAATGTATATACTTATGTATATTTTAATTTATATAAAATTATTTTTTTTTAATTTTATCGAATACTTTTATAATATATTTGCGTATTTTGTTAAATTCAACTGAAAAATATATACCATAGCAAAATGGTGTTCAACTTATAAACATAAAAAAATGTAATTTATTACAAATAAATGTAGTTTTTAAATTTATATGTTTTACAAGAAATAAAACTGTCTTGGAAATTTAAAAAGTTTGTTTTCCTACATGCTTTAATTACTATTTGGGAAAAAAGAACATATTTGTTTCACAGCTTGTGAACTATTGCTGTAATATAAATTTAACACTGTAATTTTGTTTACATTACGAGATATGAGATATTCTGTCTATTTCTGGCAAAAGAAGAATTCTGTTTACAAAAAAAAATAAAAATAATCTGCTTTGACCACCACAGAACTGACCGTTATCGTATTAAATAAATTTCTGGAATAAAAAAATTTGTATAACAACTACTGTAGTCATGGTAACTGAGAACAAAACTGTCTTGACATAAATCTATGTACTGAATTATAAACCAATGAAAAACTATGAAAAAAATTACCTATTTAGACGTATCGAAAAATGTTCCAAATAAAAGTTGTTAACTATAACTTGTTTAGCAACTTTTGTTAAATCAATTTTTTTGTTACGAAATATATAAAATTGACATCAGTAAATACAGCTCCGCTCAGAGTGGCAGATCTTTATCAAAAGTTGATCAAATTCATCTTCGAAGCTTAAATATGAAATTTTATAACAATCCATTCAGTCGAATTTGCTCTACACAGACACACCGACAGACGGACATCACGCTAAAGACAGTTAATTCGTGTTACTATAAGTCTAATTCGTCTTATCTATAAAAACCGCGATATATCAAATTTGGTATGATTTCGATACTTTTCTTATCATATGTGATATAAGAACATATTTGTTTCGCAGCTTAAGAACTATTGCTGTAATTTAAATTTAATGCTGCAATTTTGGTCGTTTCTCGGAAGATATAATATTTTGTCTGTTTTTATCAAAAGAAGAAATATATTTAAGTACTAGAAAAAGACCAAATATCTCTTAACCCAGGAGTTTTACAAGATGCGTCTAGAATTACAGCATTAAATTTATTTTTTAATAAAACCATATGCACATGTGCTATCTACGTGAAACTTATTTTGGTTTTAAAATATTTGTATATGTAAGTTTATTGATACGAATCTCAGTGAATGTAATGTATGTTTTAAGAATTTTAAATATTTATCAGACATTTTATAATTTGAGTTGAAAGTTCCATTATCAGAACAAGATTGGAAAATACATGTAACTACCGCATTCTTTTTACTAAAGTTTATCTCTGTGTTCATTTATCATTTGCTTAAAAAATGAGTTATTTGAACTTAAAGTTGCATTTATTCCGAAATGTTTTTATATTATTCAATTAATAATGATATATTTTATAAACTTATATGTATGGGAATAACAAGATTTATTATTATTTCTTGTAATTTAGTATTTTTATTGAACAGGTAAAATTAATGTAATTTTGACCCATTTCGACAGACAAGGATTCAAGAATTGTAAACATATTTTTGAAACTTTGCATACTTATGTTACATGATTCTATAAACTCTGTATTGATCGGCTGTCATTTTTAAATGTATGTAACTGTAGTTACTAAAAAAACAAAAATTGCATTGAAAAGAGAAAAATCTGTGATTTTTAATACACTGTAAAAAGTTTTGTAAATTTATATAAATTTTTGTATTAAAATTACTGTAAAATTATATACAGGGTGGTCCAGAATTATGTACCGTAATTGCTAGAGCTGATAGTACGTGTAATAAGTGTATCTTTTTATATACATTTTTTTTTTCAAAACTCAATAATAAGGCAGATACAACTCTGTAAAGGGGTGAAATAAAAACTATTTTTCAACACTTTAATCAAACGTAATGAAAACTTACAACTTTCAACAGAATCATACAATACTAATATTAATTAGTCACCAAAATAATGTTTTACAGCAGATGTTCAAAATGTCCTCCATTTTGTTGTATACACAATCTAATTCTTTTATTTAGTGAACGCATTATTCCATTTAATGTTACTACATTGTTTTGTAAGTGTTGAAAAATGGTTTTTATTTCACCCCTTTACAGGGTTGTATCTCCCTTATTATTGAGTTTTAGAAAAAAGTGTATATAAAAAGGTACTATTATTTTTGAATGTACTATCCTAGCAATTATGGTACATAATTCTGGACCATCCTGTATAAAATGACTTTACTTCTTTAATTATGGAAATTTACAGATAAAATAAAAATCAAAACAAATTTACATACAGACATAATATGTGATAATACTAGTAATATTCATTTTAAAAAAAATGAATTTTGTAGTTACAGATAATATTATTGATTAATTTCAGCAATTTTCAATTGGATAAATTGTTTGTATTATATTTATCTCGTTGTCCGAGCATAATCAAAAAATTTCTTTTAATAATCTATTTAATATTAATTTATTTGAAAGTAATATTATTAAAATATAATTAATATTTGTATAAAATATTTAGTTCAAATTTAATTATCAGGTTATTGTAAATGCTACATAAAAATTCGATAATTTTTTCCTAACACCTCTAATAAAACTTAATTACAAATCTAACTTATTAACTATCTTAACTAACAATTATTTTATTAATTCAATTTACAAGTCAATTAAAGTCAATAAGGTAACATTCTAATAAAATTTAATTTAAATGCAAATGATTCGCGCTTTTTTCTACATACTCATAACACTGTAAAAACTATATCCTAAATTTATATAATTTTACATAGGTTTCAACAGTAAAAATAACAACATTTTGTAATTTTATTGTAATAATTACATTTTCTATGAAAAATCACATACATTTTTTTACAGTGAACATTTAACTTAACATTTACACTTACGGTGGTTGGAACTTGATGAAACATTTTAAAAATTAATAAGAAATAAAAATAACTATAAAGATTATTACAATAATCTTTAGGTTAAAGTTCTGTATTAAAATTTATTTATAATCAACGTTTCGACGACACTCAACGCTCGTCTTCATCAGGATAAACTGATACAAATGACATTACAGTAAATAACAGATCATAGAAACAAGTTACTAGGTAACAAATAAGTAACTAGATCATAAAATTTTATAAATTATTAATTAATGGAAGCCAAATTTTATTTAACTCAATGCCTTCAAAGTGATTGATGTTGTCTTTTTATTTCTTGTAAATTTCAATTGCTTCTCTTATCAATCTACTGTTTTGATATTGATTTTGATTTTGTTAAATAATGTAAATTTTGTGATACAAATTACATTACAGTAAATAACAGATCATAAAAACAAGTTAATAGATAACAAATAGATGACTAGATCATAAAATTTTATAGATTTTTTAATTAATAATTGCCAAATTTTATTTAACTCAATGCTTTCAAAGTGATTGATATTGTCTTTTTCCTTATAAATTTCAATTGCTTCTCTTATCATTTATTGATTTTGTTGAATATTATAAATTTTGTGAAACTAATCAAGTATTTCTTTTAATAATAACCTTTTTAATTAGTTTTATTCCCTATTAATCTTTAACTTGAATCAAATTTTCCGCTTCTTAAATATTTCTAATCGTTTCTACTCGGCAAATATAAATCTCAGATTGATAAATTACTTTGATGTTAATGTGACAACGATGACGTATTTACAAACTAGGACATCCCCACCCGTTAACACAGACGTGATTGATTTATTAAGTTAGCGAAGATTTTACATATTTATATTTTGCAAAAACGCGTATCTTTTTTTTAATATTTCCATATACAAATATGTAATATGTACATACAGTATATTATTTTAGATTGAATATTGATAATAATATGAACAATGCATTGGTAATGATGATTGCAGGATCGTGGATTTTATATTTTTTTTATATTTGCTTATAAACGGTCGTTTAAGTGAAATCTGAGATAATAATGTTTTATTTGTTGCTGATTATAAGGATGATATTCAATTGTTACATAAGCATGTGCTATTTACCTTATAAGTACAAGAAATTATATTTAAATTTTATTCATATATTTATGATAAAATATGTGCATTATTAAATCAGATCTTAACTTATAGTCAGAATGTTTGAAAATTAGATATCAATATATATATATATATATATATATATATATATATATATATATATATATATATATATATATATATAATTGGAGAAAAAATATACTATAGTCTACGGGTCTACGCCATGAACATATGGCAATACGTGTAATACTAAGTGTACGTTTTCGAACAACATACGTAAATACTCTCCGCTTTTTCTTAACACTCAATTGACAAACTCATATATAATTTAAAGTATGTTATAGCTTTATTTGGAAGATAATTTTGTAAAATAAAACTACTTTAAGTTGTAATTCTGTATTAATATTTACTAATAATCAACATACTCAATTTATATCTTTATCTTCATGAAATTGCAACGCATATTGATGAATGTAAAAAATATTATTTCTCTTCAATCTTCGGAATGCGGTTGGACAGATATTGACATTACATTGACAAAATATAAAACGTAATTATACCAACAATAATATTACAGAACTAAACAAATTTTAGTTATTTATGGAAAATTCCTGACAGCAAATTTACTGAAGTTCAATAAATTTACTAAAAGAAACTTTACTAAAAAACTGTAATACACATCCCCCGATTTACGCGGCACTTGTTTTACACGATTTCGCTTTTACACGGCTTATAAATTTCAAAAAACTGGTAAAAATGTATATTCGCATCTACAAAGCTCAAGTAATGAAAGTGACATCAAGAAGAAAAGACTGATACTTCATAAAAGTGATGACATTAATCAAACTTATAATTAACTTTTTAAGGATCTTTTTGTTTTTTTTTTGTTCCTAATCTAAAATTAAATTATTACTTATATTACCTACATATATTGGTTATTTTATGAAAGGAAGTATAATTTTAAGTTTTTCAAGATGTCTTACTTTTGTTTTAGGTAAATAAATGACTGAATAATACACATTTTGGTTTTATTTTCGTTTTACACGGTTTTACTTAGCAAAATGCAAGATTTGAATTTACACGGTTTTTTGCGGAACCTATAATATATATATATATATATATATATATATATATATTATATTACATAATGTTAGTATGATTGCGTGAGCGAAAGTTTCCAAGTAGTAGGAATAAAAGAGCATGTATGAGAGGAATTATGAATGTGGATGAAGCGAAAGTTGCTTGTTTGGATAGGAATGTTTGGAGGCGACTGATTTCGGGATGATGAAAAGATTTTGTGCCACACCCTTTTGGGTACATGGCGTGATTGTGTATGTATGTTTGTAATATTTCTGATATTATGTATTTTTAAACAATTATGTAAAATTACAGCAATTGAGTAACTATACCTAGAAATACTGAGCATCAAAGTGTCTCATAGTTTGTAGTTAAAATTACAAATTTTTTTTAGAGCGTAAACTTGAAAGAAAAGGTTTATATACCGTTTATTTTACCTCAATCAATCACCCTGTATATTACTAAAAACTATTAGTTGAAAAAATCAAAGGCGGTCAAAATAATTTGGCATAATATTTGTACTAGATACGATAGTTAAGTTTAAAACAATTTATCAAATTACTCATGTACGCAAGTACCCTATAATTATTTATTAGGCGTTCTATTTCGATACAATATAGCAGATATGAAACATTTAGAAATTATTTGAGTATTGCTGTTATATAGGTATGGAATTTTTTTCGCTCGAGTCATTGGCCTCGAAAATTATATGAGAAAAAAATTGACGAAAAACCTCACCTTGAACTTGTAAAATTTGACTTATTTTATTGTCTTTTATATTTATGTAATAACTTGTATGAAGATATAATTGTAGTAATAGATATAAATGTATGTGATTTTGCATTTTGTGTTAAAGGTATAATTATATTCTATATTTGAAATATTAATTATTTGCCAGCATGAATTATTTTGTACATTTTTGAAAAACAGAAATGAGAATATACACTAAAAAATATTACTTTAAAACCAAAACTTTTAAAAATTGACAAACTAAAACGTGTATTTATGTAAATAAGTCTCAAATTTCATAAAACTGAATCACATTTCGAATCCTACTTAAATCAATAGTAAAAAATTTAACAGAACTAGAACCTAAAGCTTTTTATTTTAATGTAATGAGTTCACACACATTTTTTACCATTTTACGAATAGTTAAATATAATGACAAACTAGAAAAAATATCTAATATACCAAAAAATAATTGTCTAATCTTACATATTAGAAGCTATACGTTTGCGTGGACGTCCGATGAGTATTTGATGAGGTATGATTGAGTGTGTTTTACGTGAGCGAAAGTTTCCAAATAGTAGGAATGGAAGAATGTAGATGAAGCTAAATTTGCTTGTCTGCATAGGTATGTTTGGAGGAAACTGATTTCGGGATAGTGAAAAGAGTTTGTGCTACACCCTTTTGAATATATGGTGTGATCATCTAATATGATTAGAAAATTGAAAATTAACCAATTTTTTTAGATAAATACCTAAACTTAAAATAAAATGGCTTTAGGTTGTAACATCAATCAGTGTGACCTATAACTGATTTAAATAAAATTTGGCTTTATCTTTAATTAAAAATTTATAAATTTTGTAATTTAGTTACTTAATTTATAACCTAGTAACTTATATCTATATTCTGTTTATTTACTGTAAATGCCATTTGTATCATTTTTCCTGATGAGGATGTCAATTATTAATAAATATTAATACAGAACTATAACCTGAATATAATGAGTTCTGAAATATTTTGTACCATACCTAAACTTAAATAAAAGTTAGTAAAAAAATATGTATTCAAATTAAAAGGTAAATTATCAACTTATATTTCTCAGCAATAAACTATTAACACCGGACGGCAAATAATTTGTGTAGTTATAAATTAGAGCAATTATTTCCATTTTAATTACTAAAGCAATGAATATTACTTATGCAATTAAAAATACTTGCATACTTTATCAGTTTAACCTCACTTTTCTTTCACCAAAAATTAATTCGAAAAACAGTTCAGTAACTCAATACGGTATCGCGCAATTAAAGGTTAATTCACTGTAAATCTCTCTCTCTCTCTCTTTCTCTCTCTCTTTCTCTCCGGTCGTAACTTAAGGCAAAACTGTCAAAAATTCTGGCATGTAACACGTTTTACCGCCCATCTAGGTGTCAAAGTGAATATTCTTTGAAAATGCACGCACAGACCACGTTCGCATTCAATTATTTTAATAATCGGGTTTTGCAAAGCACACTGAGATCAACAAAAACGATGTACGATTAATTTAAAACATATATACACACACATGGCTGATTTAAAAGAAAAAACAAAAATAAATCGGCTTTTTAAGGTTATGGCGAAATGATTTTGACGTTTTATTGCTCGGGTATTTATTGAATTAAGCCCGAAAATAATATAAATTGAATTGAAATTTTTGTGGTTATTCTTTGACGGATATTAATCAAAAATTTTGTTTTTATTTTCGGAGTTTTGTGAGGTTTTGATATGATCCGTTACGAATCAAGTAATTACGATATTTTTTCCAAGTCATCTCAATGATAAGAAAAATTTGTTTGTATGTTTTCTCAAGATATTAAATTAATTTTACATTAAAATAAAACGGCTTTAGCTTATAGTTTTGTATTATTAATATTCGAGTTACTCAACGTACATTTTCATCAGGAAAGAAGACGTACGTTGAGTTTGTGGAAACTTCGATTATTAATAAATATTAATACAGAACTACAACCTAAAGTCGCTTTATTTTAATATAATAAGTTCTGAAAGATTTTTTACTATGTTAATTTCACATTATTAATCTTTTTTTAATGAAGTTAAGTTGTTGATCCTCACGATTTTCTTCGAATAAAGATTTGAATAAGAAGGCGATAATGGATCAAGAATAAGATGTTTAATTCTTATATAGTTATATTTTTTTCTCAAAATTAGTACTTCTTAAAATAGCCGAAACGTACTAACTTTGAGAAAAAAATATTACTATATAAGAATTAAACATCTTATTTTTGATTCATTATCGCCTTCTTATTCAAATCTTTATTCGATTATTAATCTTTGTTTTGAATTTAAAAGATTTTTATAATTATGTTTGTTGTTATTTATAAGTATTTCAGATAATAATAAACTAATTATAAACCTACTTTTTATTTGTAGTATAATGAATGTTTTGGCGTGAATGTCATTTCCTATGTAAATTACTTACCAGCAAATAATTTTTTAATTTAAAATTAGGAGAAAATGTTACAGGTTTTTTTAATGAAAATTTATCATTTATAATTTGACGAAACATTACAATTATTAAAATAAAATAAAACAAAAATTATTTATATTTTTTTAACTATTTACATATTAAGGTTAGAGTTCTGTATTAATATTTATTTAAAATCGACGTTTCGACGAAACTCAACGTCCGTCTTCATCAGCATAAATGATATAAATGACATTACAGTAACAAGTTCCTAGGTAACAAATAAGTAACTAAATCATACAATTTATAGATTTTTTTAATTAATGGAAACCAAATTTTATTTATCACCCAAGTTTTTAATTGGAAAGAAAATTATTCATTATTTTAAAAATACTCGTGTAATATAATTAATTTAGAGTAATTTGCTCAACAACAAATTAAAATAAACATTTATCATAAAAATTTATCAGCAAATAAACTTTTATTATATTCGCATATTTATTTATTTTTATGAATATTTTCACTTTTCCGACAATATATATCCTTGTTTAAAAATGATATGGTTATCTTTTTTTAAAAATAAACTATCATTATATTTAACTGAAGCTAGTTGAAATAATCACTGCACTTATTGTTAGTTATTTTGTGTTTTCTACCAACTTGTGTAAAATTGCAAGTGGAATACCTGTTTTACACGTTAATCATTCGAACACTGTAAAACAAATTTTAAACACATTTACATCACCCTATACCATTTTAACCATTATTTTTTGTCATAAGTTTTCAACCACGTTCCGAGTTAATAAATTTAAAAATCGAAAGTATACATATACCATATAACACAGGGCTGGCGCAAAAATAGACTACTATATAAATTTAAATAAACAAATTTTAAAGTTAAAATAATATCACTACAAAAAATATTAAATTTTATCTTTTTTGATGTTAAAATTTAAGACCGAATACGAACCACATAAGTTTTTTATTTTTTTCTTTTTCGAATAGCTGCTAAATATAAAAATTTAAATATAATATATACTATTTCTCATTTTTTATTAATATGTTAGTTTTAAATCATCTTTATAAGTGCAATTCTGTGTACATCTCGTAAAACTAACAGCTTTACGAAATATTTTGTTTTTCCTAATTATTGGAATTCTTCTTTTGATAAAAAGGAGATGTATCTTGTAAGCTATGAGTCTTTTTGATACGCACACAGAATTACAGTATTAGTTTTTATAATTCCTATGTTTTACTCATTTTTCTTCTAGAATTGACAATAGATTTTGCCGTGTAAAATAGGTATATGTACTATAGAATAAACACATAATATTCACCGAACAAAATTATTACTTTAAAACTAACGTTTTTACTATTTTGATCTGTAAAATTGAGTTTTTATAATAGAAATATATTTTGTTTTATAAAAATGAATAATAGTAAGTTATAGTACAACTATTTTGAAAGTTTTGTAAGAAATTATTTACTATTTGGTTTGGAAATAGTACAGTGTTTTCTGGAAAAAAATGAAATGAAAAATTATTAATAATTTTCAATTCAAATATATATTTTTTCTCCAAATTGAATAGTAAGAAAATTTACAAAAAGATCTTAAAATAGTTTTACTACAACTTACTATTATTTATTTTTATTAAAAAAATTATTTCTATTATAAATAAAACAATTTTACAGCTCAAAAGTAAAAACGTTGGATTTAGATATTTTTGCAATGTGCGAAATAATTATTTGGCATGGGTAACAGTTGTTAAGTTAGGGAAGGAAATTTGTTCAGTTCGTTAAAAATTCTAACATCGTAATGTAGATGATATTATTACAAGATGACCTTGAAAATATATATTAACCGTTTTTGCGTTGAGTTCTATTTTTATACGTTAATTATTTTAATTACGTCATATTTAGATATATAACATTTGTTCAAAACGAGGCATGCCTATGGATGAATATAAATTATATATGTGTTTTGAGTTTTAGGTAAAATTATAGTTATTTTGTTGGTATCATTTTGAAACTTTTAGTTTAACATGTGCTAATAAACAAACGACTATAATTCTAATTTTTTCTGTGCTCAAAATTGTTATTTACATTTCTATTTTTTTATTGTAATTAACATGTAATTTTTGAAGTTGTTTTGTTTCAAATTGTTGCTAAATATCATTTTATTTACAGCAATTATAATCAATTCTAACTGAAATTGATAATTAAAAAAATTATGTTGCACTGTAAAAAAAAATCGGTAAATTTTCATAAAAACCCGGGGCAACTGATTCACACCACTTTAACATGTAAATTTACAGATGTCACTAGAAAATTTGTATATAATATGAATATAAATTATGTATATTTTATGTAAGTTTACTTACTTTTTCGGTAAAACAATTTATGTAAACCATCGTTTTGCTGGAATAATATGTAATTTTTTACCATGGTTTTTATGTAAAAAAGCAACTTTTTTTTACAGTAGAAATAGAAGAACATGTCTGAAAGGTGTGTTAATTTCAATAATTCTTCAGTTTTATTCAATTTATTTATTTTTTTATAATTAGATTTACAAATATAGTCGCGACAAGATAAAAAGATAGGTACATCATAATCACGTGATAAAACTTAACAACATGAAACTCACTAATGAACAAAATTAATTTTATTCTATTCTACATATAATGAACTAAATCTTCTTGAAACTATTTACGTATGTTATTTTAATCAAATTAAAATGTAATATATACAAATATATCGTATATTATTAGATTTTTTTATCGAAATCAACTTATTTATTTTTGCTATATTTTGTAGCATTGATTTTCAATGTCAAAAGTCACAGTACGTTTATATTAGTTTATTTGACGTTATATTTTGAATGTGTATTTTTGTAATTTATTATGGCAAAAAGATGGTCTAGGCGATGTCAACAGTTAGTTGGCAATTTAATTTCCAATTTTGAACAAGAAAAGGAAAATAATGGGCCATTAATTCCCCTGTCTGCTGTACGCGAGAAGCTCATATAATCATAGTAGTGAGTGACGTTATTTGCCTAGTGACAAAAATTGATGACGTCCTTATCTTTTTATCTTGTCGAAACCATACATATTACTATTGGAAGATAAACAACTTACAATACGTATTGATTGTTGCATATATTGGCAAAGGCCATTAACCTTTAAAAATTCTATATTAATTTTAATAATACTTTAGTTTTAATGTATTTATTTATTTCTTTTAATTCGAGCAGCTTTAGGATTAATTTCTGTATGTTTTTTTTTATAAATCGACGTTTCGATATGCTCTGCTTATATAAATAAAACGACTCTCGGTTTTCGTTCTGTAGTAATTTTTATTGATAATCGACGTTTTGATGTACTCAACGTACATTTTCATCAGGAAAAAATTAATACAAAACTACAACTTAAAATCGTTTTATTTTATTTTTAGAACGGAAGTTATTGATTTTGTTAAATAATTACCATCGTTAATTAATATTTTATTTTAATATGTATACAAAAATGAAATGGACGAAAATTGAATAAACTTTGTACTAAACACTCCTCTACCAATGTACTAACTTTATGAAAACAGCTACTCTACCAAAATTTGTAGAGTAGAGTATTTTGGAGAAAAAGTATGCTCGTGAACTTTACTATCCACTCTGCTAATGTAAACTAGTCTTTAATGTAAAATTATTTAAGTATCCAGACCAGAAAATCAAATATTTTCAGTTTATTGAAAAATATTGAATAGGTAGTAATGTACTAATTAAGAAATCGTAATTTTATATTAGTTTATAAAAAAATCAATTAGATTTTTTTATTATATTTTGGAAACAATAAAACCGGAATTATTATTTTATAAAACAAAGTAAACTATTTAACATTTTTGACACGTTAAATTAAAATATTTTGTATTTTTTTTTTCAATTTTTATGGGAATATATGAATTTTTTTTTGTAAATCAATTTTTTACAGTAAATTAATTTCCTACTATTATTTCAAGTGTATTATAATAACAAATAGTTACGAACATTTAAGATAAAATATTTAAACAATGATTAATTCATACGAAATGACGTAATAAAATTTAAAATTATTATGCAGTGTGATTGTTTTTAATGGAACTTTGTAACTGACTGACCAAAAAGTCTTTTTACTTTATTTTAAATAGCTGTTGATGTTAATAAAACGTTATTATTTTATACCAGATTAATTAATTAATTAATAATGTTATTTTATAATTACACAGTAAAAAAAATATTGAGATTATCTGTTGTCTCATTTGAAATTAACTGAAATACTACAAAAATTATAATAATTGTAAGAGAAAATTTCGAAATTGGACGTTATTATTATTTAACTTATTGAATTTCGCACTTAACTCAAAATAGAATCCAACTAAACGAAAATATTGTAATATGATTAAGCGTTGAAACAATTTTTATCCGATCTATAATAATAAATATATTTACAATAATACTCAAAAATATTGAGATTTTATATTTTTTCCAAAATTTCACAAGATACTCAGTCATTGAATCGGCTTGTTAGGCTATGTATCAATGACTGGCCAGTTTAACCGTAGACACGTGTTTTGGTCTTTAGAACCTCATCAGTACGGTGCTTTGATCAGTTTCGGGAAGACACTGATGCAGATGTTAGTTCTGGCTGGCTGTTATGCCAAGTACTTTGAAACGATAGCAAAGAGAGGTAATAAATACAACTAATGCCATCTATACAATAATGCAATAATGCTATCGTTTCAAAATACTTGGCATAAAAGCCAGCCAGAACTAACATCTGCATCAGTGTCTTACCGACACTGATTAAAGCACCGTTCTGATGAGACCCTATAGGTCGAAACACGTGTCTACGGTTAAACTGTCCAGTCATTGATGCATAGCCTAACAAGCCGATTCAATGACTGAGTAATTTGTGAAATTTTGAGAAAAATATAAAATCTCAATATTTTTTAGTATTATTATATTAAATTTCACAATGACAATATGAAGATTTATTTATTCAAGGTTCATTACATAAATATATTTACTTCATTCTTTTAAAATCAATTACACTGTGTTAGAAAATCTTACTACTTTGATAATAATCAAAATAAACTGCAAACTACGAACGCTTTTTTCAACAATAATTTTTCTTTAAATGTAGAGCGACGTAACATGACCAACTTATGATTTAAACAAATCAAGAATTTCCTCTTTTTTTATCCTACATGAACTGTTGCAATTCACTTGTCGATTTGTTGCATCCAAAATCAGACGATATGGAGACGATAAATCATTTAAAACAATTACTGTACGAACGTACGGAAGAACTGAAAATGCGTGATGAAACAATAACATTGCTAGAAAAAGAACTCGATGAGAAAGATGCGCAGATACGATATTTAAAAAATGAAATTGATAAATTTCGACAAGTTGTCAGGTATAGATTTATTATTTGTTTGATATTGAATACTTTTTGAATTTCATTATTAATGTAAGATTGCAATATTTAGTATTGTTATGACCGTATGCACGTGAACATTTTCTTTAAAAATAATGGTTCGTTAAAATTAAAATTCTTGAATTCCGTAAGAAATCTTTCTATATGTATGTTGCAACGAAATTTCTTACGGAATTCAAAAATTTTTGTTTTAATGAACCATTATTTTTAAAGAAAATATTTATGCATACGGGCATTAGTATCAGAAACAACAGCCATGTTTTTTAACTACACTGAAAAAAATATTTCTTTGAAACTAAAGTTTTTACTAGGAATAAAAGAGCATGTACCTATGAGAGGAATTATGAATGTGGATGAAGTGAAAGTTGCTTGTTTGGATAGGAATTTTTGGAGGCGATTAATTTGGGGATGACGAAAAGAGTTTGTGCCACACTCTTTTGGGTACATGGCGTGATTGTGTATGTATGTATGTAATTTAAAAGTAAATATACTTTTGATTTGTAAAATTGATTTTTTATAATAGATATACTTATATATTTTTTAATAAAAATAATTATAGTATAACTATTTTGAAACCTTTTTGTAATTTTTTTTTTACAAATTTGAGTCGAAAATTATTAATAATTTTCTATTTCACTTTAACACTGTGTTTCCAAACCAAATAGTAAATAATTTTATTCAGAACATTCAAAATAGTTATATAATATAATTTACTATTATTTATTTTTGTTGAAAAAATGTGTTTCTATTATAAAAACCCAATTTTACAGATCAAAAGTTGCTTGTTTGGATAGGAATGTTTGGAGGCGACTGATTTCGGGATGATAAAAAGAGTTTGTGCCACACCCTTTTGGGTACATGGCGTGATTGTGTATGTATGTATGTAAAAGTATATTTACTTTTGAATTTGACTTTAAGACAGTACAACTGGCATAAAACCAGAATTCAACAATAGAATTAAAATATGTACATACATAATTTATTAAAAATTGAACAAAAAGTTGTGAAAGTTAGTGTTAGAATCAGGTAAGATGGTTCGGTCATCTTGAGCGAATGTCTAATGAACATTTGGTTAAGGATATATGTGAATGATTTTGAAGGTATACGTTTGCAAGTGGACGTCCGATGAGTAGATAGAATGATATGTTTGAGAGGGTGGTGTGCGTGAGCGAATGTCATTGCATGAGATAGGTTAGATGAATGTGGATAAAGCTAAAGTTGCTTGTCTGGATAGGAATGTTTAGAGAAAACTAATTTCGGGATAGTGAAAAGAATTTGTGTCACACTCTTTTGAATACATGACATGATTGTATATGTATGTAAAATATAAAAAATAATGAAATTCAAAATCTGTATTCTCAAACATAATATTTGAATAAAATACATGATATTTAATTGAATATACGTAGACCACTAACGCAACAAATAATCACGAAACAACGATTGTATAAAAATGGTGGAAACGCGGTTGGCGGTGGCGATGGCGATGAATTATGGTTTGGTGGTGCCGGCGTTGAAAATACACGTGTGCAAGCTGTCAATGAACCGAGGATTAAACGACAAGCCATCAGTGCCGAACCGTTAAACGTAAATACCGAATGTGGAACTGATGTACTCTTGCATATTGTCAAAATACCCAAATCTGCTAGGTGAGTATTTCTATTTATTTTCTACTATAATTGATACTTTAAATCCATTTCGGTATGTGAAGTTTTAAACTTCACATTGTCGAATCACAACAACATGTGCGTGGCTAACGTTTTTTACGTTTTTTTTTAAATTCATGTAATGAATACATAATTGTAAATCTAAATTATCTACACTTATTTTATAATATTACAAATAATAATGTCCGACAAACTATGTTACTATATGCTTCCACGTTTTACCAATAACAAATACAGAATGTAATACATACATCAACCTTTTAGGTTAAGGATTTTTTATAATAAGCTGAAGATGGGCTTGAAGCAAAAAAGCCGAAACGTACAAATTAATGTTTAATAAATAAGTGTTTTTATATGAAAAACCACGTGTTTTCTAAATTTTAACTGAAATTACGAAGTTTCTTACAAGCCAATTCTACTTACAAAATTAATACCTAGGAACAAATAAAGAATAAAAAAAATCATGAACTTTATTCAAGATATTCCACAAACGAACACTATACCACTATCTTGACTTAATAGTTAACTTTCTGTTTGTTGCATTTGTCATTTAAACGCATAACATAAACAAATCTATCTAGAGACATATACGTATCACATTAAAACAGACAACGACAGTATTTCAATCATTTTATTTACATACATACAAACAGATAAGTACATATATAAAACCTGTTTCACTTTTCAATTTACACACGACATGATCAGCGTACGAAACTTGCAAACGTGTATCGCATTGAAAATTAGCGGAAAATGTATTTAAAAAAAACTTTATAATAAAAAATCTTTCAGAACTCATTATATTAAAATAAAACTGCTTTAGGTTAAAGTTCTGTATTAATATTTATTTATATTCAATGTTTCGACGAACTCAACGTGTTTCTTTATCAGGAAAAAATTATACAAATAACATTTATAGTAAATAACAGAACATAGAGACAATTAACAACAAAATAAGTAACTAGATTATTAAATTTATAGATTTTTAATTAATGGAAGCCAAATTTTATTTAACAAAAGATAATCACTATGAAGGCACAGAGTTAAACAAAATTAATTAAAAATCTATATAAATTTCATGATCTAGTTACTTGTATTTTGTTAACTAGTAACTTGTTTCTATGTTCTGTTATTTACTGTAAATGTCATTTGTATCATTTTTTCCTGATAAAAACGGACATTGACTTCGTCGAAACGTTGATTATAAATAAATATTGATACAGAACTTTAACGTAAAGCAGTTTTATTTTAATAATAAAAATGTATGTATTTAAAAAAAAAATACGAATAATGTAATATTTTTAAAACAAGCATTATTTTTTTGCGAAAATAATTATAGAGTTACTTGAAATGATTGAAAATTTTGCTTATACAGGCTGGCTCAAAAGTTGCTAAACCATTAAGAAAATCTAATTCTCAAAACTAAATAAAAATTTCCAAAAAGTGTGTTTTCTAGTTATAAAAGAATAAATGTGAATTATTAATAAATAAAAAAGTTATTACATTTTAAAAGTGACTTTTGGGCCAGCCTATATACTGTCTCTCGTAATATTAATTGTGCTAAATTCGTAAATTTTTAATTGACTGTAATTTTTAGTTTTGTAGTTCATATAATATGTAAATTACTGTAATTAATATATAATTTTATTATATTTTACTTAAGTAAAATTATAAAAAATAATTAACCCAGAAAAACGAATTGCCGATTTCCTGTATTTCTTACTTTAGTAAGATTTTACATTTGTAATACTTTTCCGCTGGACTAGAGAGCTACGTAGCTAGCCAGAGTAAAACTACATAAAAAAACTATATATAAAAGAATAATTATTTTTTACATATATATTACTGATATTTTCTTGGATATGTAATAAATTTTATCGCTTTATATCAAAGTGGCAATAAATTTTACTTTAATTACGAATATTAAGTTATTTACATGAAATATAAATAATTTCATTGGTCATTGTGCCAAAAATAGCATTTCAAAAATATTGCTTTCATTGGTAATTAATTGGAAAAGTTAAAAATAATGTTGGAATAATAATATCTGAAAAAGTAGTAAAAAATCTTTCAGAACTCATTATATAAAAATAAAGAAAGTGGCTATTTATACATACGGTATGTATACGCAATTGGCTATTTATACATACTGAAAAAAAAATTGGCTATTTAGGGAAGGTTAGGTTAGTAGGTTGGTTTAGGTTGTTTTTTTTTCAGTATGTATAAATAGCCAATTGCGTATACATACCGTATGTATAAATAGCCTCATCCTAAAATAAAACAGCTTTAGGATTAAATTCTATATAAATTTTAATTAAAAATTGACGATTCGATGATCATCAGGAAAAATTGACAAAATAAGTAAGTAGATTATAAAATTTATAAATAATTAATTAAAGGAAGCCAAATTTTATTTTAATCAGTGATTGATGTTATCTTTGTCTTTATA
The DNA here is from genome assembly GCA_963966155.1 of Clivina fossor. Taxonomy (NCBI): domain Eukaryota; kingdom Metazoa; phylum Arthropoda; class Insecta; order Coleoptera; family Carabidae; genus Clivina; species Clivina fossor. The sequence goes on along the minus strand of OZ014558.1, from coordinate 19,055,589 downwards.
AATTTCTATTGCTTCTCTTATTAATTTACTGTTAATATTGTTGGGTCTTTCAATTATCTCAGTATCTTCGAATTTTACATCATGAAGATTTTCTAACGCATGTTGTGCAATTGCAAATTTATCTGCGGATGATTTATACCAGTGGTCCGCAGGAAAATTTTAGTGGTCCGCGCAATATAACGAAACTCTTTAATAATTATTATACTTTTGCTAACAAATATTATTTATACATTGTGTATTTTCCGTAATTTATTGGAAATACAGAAGTTTTGTGTAATTTTAAAATTATTTTTGTGTTGCATTTCGTTATATTTTGTGCAAATGTATTGTTTATTTTCTGTTAACTTTCTATGATTTTCTACAACTGAAATAAATGTATTTAATAGTACATTAAATATATTTGTTTTCTTGAAAAAAATTAAACAACAATTATTATAAATTTTACTCGAAGATTGAAGAGGAATAATATTTTTACACTCCTCAACATGCGTTGCAATTTCATTTGTGGAAAATAGGAAATTTTGATTTTTAATTAAAATTAATACAGAACTAAATACTAACACATCTTTGGTATAGTGCTTCTAAGCGAACAAAGTCTCTGAGTGAGTATGTCAGAGGTTGCTTTGAATATATAGTAACAAGTATAAATATAGTCATATATAAAAAAAATTTGCTTAGGTTATAGTTCAGGATAACATAATATTGCACGAATAGTAACAACAAATAATTACATAACAATAACGACCTGTCAAATCACTTTATTAGTGGACAGACCTTTTCCATAGACTGTACTAATTAGTTTAAATCTACGCTTACAAATTTTGAATTTAGTTCACATATTTTCTCGGGATTTTTGTTCGCTTAGAAGCACTATATAGTTTTTGTATTAGATATTTAAAGAAATGAATTATTTATTAGAAAGAAATGCAATTATTATATTAATTTTAAAATAGCATAAATTTTTCATCTAAAAGCAATTTTTTACACACATCAACCTACATAAACAGAATCTCATAAAACCAAAAATAAAATGAAGTACTTAAATTTTTAATAACCTATTAAAATTGTCCGTGAATAGAAAATTTTAAATTCTGATTTATTTTTTTTTTTTTTTTTGTTGAAATTGGAATTTTCAGTATTTGTTATATAATTGCTAAGAGAATGAGCAGGCAGGCAGGCAGGCAGGCAGTATCAGCGAATAAAATAGAAATTGTAATACAATACGAAATAAAATGCAAAACATTGATACAGGAATTCAAGGTGACACGCGATATTTTTAGAACTTGTGATTAAGAAAATTGATAGCTACAGCCAGACCACAACCGATGTTTAGTTTTTAAATTTTGCGGTATGCAGGTGAGGTAAGGGGACAACGAGGTATATATAGGCTTTTGATAAGACATAATATATTTATGATTAATTATATTTAATATGAATATTGACAGTTTATATTGTGTGCTATAAAGTGATAGATTTATCGAAAGAAATTTCGTACGTAATTCATTTTTTTTCTAAACACGTTTTTAAAAAATATAAAGAAAAGTTGCTGAATTTGGACCAAATTTACAGATTTTGTTTAAAAACCTACAAAAATCAGGTAAAAAGGAAAAAAAAAAAAACAATTATTTTAATCTTTATTGCTACACATTTACAATGTTATATAAATTTTAAAACAAAAGATATAATTAAATAAAGAAAAAGTTAACAGCGGTTCATTCTAGACAACCATCAGTTGTTTGTATTTGACTACAGGTTTCCTTGATTGAACCTCCAAGAAAATAGATTATTTCTGCACTTTATTTAGGTTAGAAAATCAAACTTTTCCGCACATTGATAATTATTAATTTGTTTATGCTAATACATATTTGTAATTTAGACCATAGATTGTTTATTTGTTAACATAGTAAAAAAAAAATCTTTCTGAACTTATTATATTAAAATAAAACGGATTTAGGTTATAGTTCTGTATTCATATTTATTAATAATCGACGTTTCGACGAAATCAACGTACGTCTTCAACAGGAAAACAGATACAAATGACATTTACAGTAAATAAGAAGAACATAGAAACAAGTTACTAGATAACAAAATAAGTAACTAGATCATGAAATAAAAAAAAAAAATTAAATGTAATAATATTAACGCCATCATCAATATTAACAGCAGATTGATAAGAGAAGCAATAGAAATTTATGAAGAAAAAGAAACTTATCAATCAATGTGAATGCATTCATCTAAATAAAATTTGGCTTTCTTTAATTCAAAATCTGCAAAATTGTATGATCTACTATAGTTAGTTACTTATTTTGTTACCTACTAGCTTGTTTCTATGTTTTGTTTATGTACAGAAACAGATATGAAAAGTATTGTAGTTGTATTTTATTTTTAGTATTTTTACTATAATAAAGTTTTTAAATTTTAAATATATATGTATATATATATATATATATATATATATATATATAATAGAGGATGTAGAGTGTTATATAGAGTGTTATATAGTAGAGTGTTATATAACATGTCAAATTTGTTTCAACAGCTCGTAGATATAATAAAATAGCACTATTTTATTCTATCTTGTTATGTCTGTCATGCAGTGAGATAATAATGTAGCAAAGTACTTTCGATATATTACAATACTATTGTAGCCTATACTTATCGACTAACGTAAGTCGTCGCCATGGAAATTTACTATTCCAGGTCCTGTAACTTCTATATTGTTTAAGATTTTTATCAAATTTTATACGGTTTTTACAGTTATACAGATCTGAGATTTGGATCCAAAATTCCGGATATCTACATACACACATACATACACAATCACGCCATCTACCCAAATGGGTGTGGCACAAACTCTTTTCATCATTCCGAAATCAGTCGCCTCCAAACATTCCTATCCAAACAAGCAACTTTTGCTTCATCTACATTCAATAATTCCTCTCATACATGCTTTTTTATTCTTACTACTTGGAAACTTACGCTCACGCAAAACACTCTCAATCATACCACTCCAACTACTCATCGAACGTCCACGCAAACGTATACCATCAAAATCATTCAAATAAATCTTTTTAACCAAACGTTCATTAGACATTCGCTCAACATGTCCGAACCATCTTAACTGACTAACACGGCAACTTTTGCTACAACATTTTTTTCAATTTCAAAACTGAAAACTTAATTATCCAGGATCCGAATCCAAAATAATCCGGAGTCGATTCCCAGCACTATTTTGCAATGTTTCCCGCTTATACACACAATTCACCATTCATCGTATCAAACAGAAAACTGTACAATAAAAATAACAAATGAAGAACAAAGCGCATATACCGCCATTGAGCGCACAGCTAACTATCTCGACAGCTCATTAATTAAGTTTATCTGTGGCTAAGTTAACTGTCATTAGCCTGAGACGATGGTATATATATATATATATATATATATATATATATATATATATATATATATATATATATATATATATATGCAGACTGCCCTATGTGTTGTCTGCGGCTTATACACGTAATGCAATGCAATACGACGCATTCAAACAGATGACATTATAATTAATTGGTTTCGCCTTTGCAATCAATGTATATGGATGGGTTCTGTAGCACAGTGGCTACAGCGATAACCACGATGTGTAAGATAATGCATCAATACTTACAGAAGCTACCTTAGAATCCGATGTATTGTCAGGTATTATTGCCAATGTGTAGGTTTGATTACGTCGAGATTCAATACAGAGATATTGGTTAGTAGTTAAAAGTTAGGATAGGTGATTATTTTATGTTTCATAACACAGTTTTTATTGTGAATACTGAAAAAAATTTACTTTGTTGTTATAATCAATTTGTTAATCTATCAAATTATAATTATATTGATTAATAATCCTTAATCATTATAGCCTTTTTTTGAGTCAGAAATCATATTTTTCACATTCACATTACTCCGTCAATAATCATCGGAATGGCATGAATTTTTGACTACTATTATTAGCTATTTTATTAGCTTTTTGGTGATTATTTTGAAATATTTTTAAAGTAAATACAATAAAAGTTATATCCCAAAATGTTTAAAAACAAAAAGGCGATTTTCCTATTTTATCTAAATGCTAATTTTTAGCCTTCAACAGGCACGTATATATATATATATATATATATATATATATATATATATATATATATATATATTTCATTAATATAATATTAATAAATATTTAAAATACTAATAAATAATCATGAGCTGCACACATGCGATACAGATCTTCGCATAATTTTAAAACACGAAATTGAATTAAAACAAAAACAAAGAAAACATCGGCATCCATTTAATTAAACCTTTTTTGCATTTCATCAAAGATAAATCCGAAAGATTAACATAAAATGTAACGCAATATATGCCTACCTACCATACACGCAGCAGGTTATCAAATCCTTTTTCAATAACACAACAAAATTATACTTTAAACATATCAATTTTAATGTAAATACGAACGCAAAATTACTGTAATATATTGTCATTGCAAACAGGTCAAGAATGCCGCGAAATTATATAAAATAAACTTCGATCAAATGTAGAGAGTGAATTTATAAAATCGAAGTAAAAACTAAATGCTGTACAATAATGAAGGTATTAATTTTATCCTGGTATTTATTTATAATCAATTTGAATTAAATTGGCAGATATATGTTGTGATTTGAAATTTACAGAAAGATTGCAACAGGGACGGATTAAGAATCATATAGATCTAAGGTTTGTGAAAAATTTGGACCGATATAAAAATTCATTTTGTGTCATTAATTTTGTCTGTTGCATACTTCAGTTTAATTCACACTGTTTTATTTACGTATCTCTAGAAATTATCTTCATTATTTGGTCGTTCTGAACTGCATTATTTACATACATACATACATACATACACAATCACGCCATGTACCCAAAAGGGTGTGGCACAAACTCTTTTCATCATTCCGAAATCAGTCGCTTCCAAACATTCCTATCCAAACAAGCAACTTTCGCTTCATCCACATTCATAATTCCTCTCATACATGCTCCTTTATTCCTACTACTTGGAAACTTTCGCTCACGTAAGCCACTCTCTCAATCATATCACTCCAACTACTCAGCGGACGTCCACGCAAACGTATACCATCAAAATCATTCAAATAAATCTTTTTAACCAAACGTTTATAAGACGCATTTGCTCAACATGTCCGAACCATCTTAACTGACTAACATCAACTTTTGCTACAACATTTTTTTTTTCAAATTTCACACTCATCATACACTAATCTATTTCGTACCCAATCTCTCTTATTTACACCACATACCCCACGTAAAAATATAATTTCCACAGCAGTCTTTTTCCGTTTATGTTTTTGCAACCAAACCCAACATTCACTACCATACATCAACGTAGGCACCAACTATTATCTACTACCTTATAAAAATCTAAAAACACATTAATAATTAATACAAATTAATAATCTTAGAATCTTTGGCTGCAATAAAACCAACAGATATTGATAAAACAAGAATTTGCGTAGTTTTTTTTGTCATAAGTTTATAATAATTAAAATATGATCTTACTGTGACGAAATAAAATAATTTCCCATAAACCACAAATAATAATTTAAATAATTATTTAAATAAAAAAAATTAATAGACCACGTTTTTAACACAGACTGAAAAGTAAAAAATAATTTCTTCTAGTTCCATACAGATTCCTGACCCCATATAGCTTGTCTTGAAAATTTGTGATCGCGAATTTTTAATAGCTACGTGTGACAATACTTGTAAGATTTAAAACGAAAAACGTGGGGCGCATACAATAGATAATAGTAAGAAGTATAGGGATTAGCTTTCGTAGATTTTATAGATTTTTTAATTAATGGAAGCCAAATTTTATTTAACTCAGTGCTTCCACAGTGATTCTTTTGTTAAATAAAATTTGGTGTCCATTAATTAAAAATCTATAAATTTCATGATCTTGTTACTTATTTATTACCTAGTAACTCGTTTCTATGTTCTGTTATTTACTGTGTCATTAGTATAATATTTTCCTGATGAAGACGAGCGTTGAGTTTCGTTGAAACGTCGATTATAAATTAATATTTATACAGAACTTGAACCTAAAGCAGTTTTATTTTATATAATGAGTTCTGAAAGATTTTTTGCTATGTTACAAATTGTTTAATTAAAATTTGCTTGCTTTTATTTAAGGGCCAAAATTTTTCTGGAGCCTTAAGATTATTGTCTTTTTAACCTGAAGCATAATCCGGTCCTGGGTCTGAAACTGATATTAGCTGTTTTGCAAATATACAATAATTGATTCAAAAATGAGGAAAAAAAAAAGAGATAATGTTTGCAGCATTGAGAAATATATAAGATGTAGGTCTAAATCGTAAAATTTATTTAATTAAATAACGTTGTTAAATTTGATTAAGAAAATGATAAATTCTGAGCAGGTGGTGAATGTTGTTTTTAAAATGTGGACATGTGTAACGTTTGTCGTAAATTTTTTTGTATATGCTTTTGATTTTTTATTAACGTCGAAATAATTTATATATATATATATATATGCACAGTAGTAAAATATAGAAATTTTATAGTTGATATCTTGGTTATCAAAATAAAACAGCTGATACTGTTTTTAATTTTTAAATTATAACTAGTAATAAATATTGTAATAAAAATTATATGAAAAGATTTTTAAGTGACAAGATATTTAAGATAAAATATGATACAATGACATAGTAAAAAATCTTTCAGAACTCATTATATTAGAATAAAAGGCTTTAGGTTCTAGTTCTGTATTAATTTATTAATAAATCAACGTTTCGACGAACTAAACGTGTGTTTTCATCAAGAAAAAAAATAGAAATGACATTTATAGTAAATAAACAGAATATGGAAATAAGTTACTAGGTTACAAAATAAGTAACTAGATAATGAAATTTATAAATTTTTGATTAAAGTATAAGTCAAATTATATTTAAATCAGTGTGAAGGAATTGATTTGGCTTTCTTTAATGAAAAATTTATAAATTTCATAATCTAGTTAGTTACTTATTTGTTACTTAATTTGTTCAACATTCAACACAAGATTTATATTAATTTCCTAATTTCCTTCTCAAGTCAGTTGCACTGTATTATTTTGTAAGTTCTATAATACTGCAGAATCTTTTATCTTTTATAAAAAAATTTATTTGTTAAAAAAGTCTGAGCTTATATAATAATACTAGCATTAGTGGCATTTTTTACACAGGAAGACTTTTTTGACTGTGTATAAGTTGCAAAATGTAGCGATTAAATATTTATGTATGTGTATCGCTTCTATATAACTGTGCAGCAGAGCAAAAATAAAATCAAATCTGCACGAAGTGTAAAATCTTCGTAAATTTCCATAACATTAGAGATGCCGGTAAATCAGAGAAACAGCTTAACCGATAATTTATATGTCATGTTTGAGGACTTTACGGTTACGTATTGAACACTAGAAGCAATGGTAATTAAAATGCACCTTATATGGCCTGCGGTACATACACATAGTTTATATACATTTCCATGGAAACTGTTCGTCGAATCAATTGTTTCACAGCAGATTTTTCGTAGAATTTTCTTCGTATGTTTAAATTTTAAAGTGATTTGCCAAGTAGAAATTATGTAGCAGTAGGCGATTGCAATTTATTACTTTTTACCCTTTTATCTTGTAATTTAATTATATATAATTTTTACTTTTCCAAATTATATTACTGTCTTGCTTGGTTCTGTAGTTTATCAAATTATATTGTGAAATGTAATTGTCATGGTTTATTATTGATTTCTAGAGAAAAAAGTATATAATTTTTTTACGATATAAAGACAGAATTGCTAAAAATAATCTTCCTTGTTTTTCTGCACAGTATTATTAAATTATTAAAGATTATAAAAGTTTGATACTACATCGTTGTTATTTTAAATTTGTATTTAAAAATTAAAAAAATTTGGAAATAATTTATGAATCCATTCAGTTCGCATTCAAAATACTTATTTTTATCTTATAAAATTAGATTAATTAACATATTTTTAAAATATAAAGGCTAAAGGGTATTAATTTTAATTGAGAATCGACATTTCGACATACTCTACATACATCATCAGGGAAAAGGGTACAAATGACATAATAAATAAACAGAGTTACTAGGTAATAAAATAAGTAATTAGATTATAAAATTTATAAATTATTAATTAAACGAAGTCAAATTTTATTTTATTTATTTATTTTTTTTTTGTTTATTGGCTTTGGATGCAAGTCCATTAGCCAGCTACTTTGTTATGATTTTAATATTTTACATGTTCAAATGACACTTATTTAAATATTCTGCTAAATTTTTTTTTAAATCAATGTCTTTACAATGATTAATGTTTATCTTTTTCTTTATAAATTTCTATTGATTTTCTTATCAATCTACTGTTAACAAAATAAGTAACTAGATTATAAAATGTATAAATTATTAATTAAAGAAAGCCAAATTTTATTTACTTTAAATAAAAGTTAAATAATATAAATGATGAAAATCTAAACATATTTACGTCTTCTTCATAATCTTAAATATATTTTTTTCAAATAATTTGTTCAGCGGAAAATGATCTTGATCAAAATTGAGATTTTTTTTAAATTTTTATTAGCAAAAAAAGTTTCCACATCAAATGCTACAGACTATTTAAATATTTGTCAAATATAATAGCTATTCTCTTTTATTGATCATTTTTTCGCTAATCGCCTCATCAATGAATAATTGAATTTTTTTGATTTCCAATATTAATTTTTTTCAGTATTCACTTTTAAAACCTAAATGATTCTTGCTAATGATAGATACTTTCTAGTTTTTCAATTCTAAGAATTTTCTAGCAATTATCCACTATTTATTATTACCAAGGAATATGTTATAAAAAGAACAATACTACTTAAGATTTCAAAGTTAGTGGCACTAAAATTAGCACTAATCCATTACTGGATTTTTTCTAATTAAAAATAAAATTACATGTTTTGTGTTCTTATGAGTGTATTCTGTATCACTTTTGTTAAAAAAATATCAGTTAAAACACGAATTCTGAGATTCTACAAATGTTATATGCAACAAAATGTTTTTAAAAAATCTCAGAATGTTTATTTTAACAAAATTGATACAGAATGCATTCTTATTAGGATAAAAACTTTTTAAATGAATACATTAAATATTTACATAAATATAGGCAAACATTTTTAAACTATATTATATATGAATGATGTAAATATTTGTTTTTTGACAGATCACGGGAACTAATCAAAGCAGCCATACTCGACAACGACTTTATGAAGAATCTAGAAATGACACAAATCAAAGAAATTGTCGATTGTATGTATCCCGTCGAATATTTTGCCGGATCCTTAATCATCAAAGAAGGCGATGTTGGAAGCATTATGTACGTCATGGAAGGTAAGACTCTCACCAATTTATTAATATTGTTTTTGTTTTATATTTATTAACATTAGTGTAAGACGTGTTAAGAATTGAGAATTTTAGCAATTTTTATCTATGTGTATCAGAGCATGTAACCGATAAAATTATTGTTATTTATTTTCAAAAAATTAAAATTTAATTATAGGTTATAAAATATTTTGTTTTTAATTTAGAAATAAAGATTTAATTTTGTTTACCTGCTTGAAAAATATTTTAAAATATCAATTAAGGTTACGGTTAACATTCGCGAAATATCTACAAAACTATCGGTTAACCGGTTTAATTTTACCGGTTTGATGCCAGTAATATGTATACAGAATTTAATTTTTTTTTATATGTATATATAGCTTTTAAAATGCTTGTAGAAATACAAATAATATTAATATTATTTTTTAACTAAACAAGATGTAATATCTTGTCAGTTTAATTGTTGATTAATCAATTCTTATGTGCAATACGTACATACGATATTTCATTAAAATATTTTAATAAACAAACCGAAAAATTAGGATAAACATATTTTCTAGGATTTTGATGTATTTATTAATTTGCAAATACTTTTGCGCCTTGTAGATATGTGACCCGAATTACAATTGTGTAGTGCTGTTCATATATGCTACATGTATGTATTTTCCCAATATTTCTCTATATAGTTATTATTGTAATTTTGTTTTACATTTTCATATAATATCTACAGAAATAAATAATCAGGTGTTTTCCGAAAATAAATATTGACGCACCCGTTTTATGATAGTTGAAAGTTAGTAACTATTTTTAATATTATGATATAATATTATAGTTATTTTGCGGGTGGAATATGTCGCCAATTTCACACATATTTTAACATACGTACATTTGTATTTCATATTTTTATTAATATTAACTTTCGTATAGACTGTTTTTAATTATTTGTCTGTTTCAAGTAAACTTAGTTAATGAATTATTACTTCAATTTTTTTACATATTATATAAAAATTGTTTTTGGAATTGAACTTCTTAAACAATAAAAATTAAACGTTTAATTTGTTCAATTTTTTTTTATTATTAATTTTTAATTAATATTTACAAATAAAAATTAATTTTAGTGGTTCTATGTTTATATGCACTATGTACATATTTTTTTTTTGTTATGCACAATTTAAAATACAAATATATAAACGAAAAACAATTTTAATTTTTCTCCTCACAAAAAAACCACATTTTTTTTATTGACATAAAAATATTGCGATACACAATTTGTTTTATATTGTCTTTTTATACAAAATTAATTTATATTAGATGGACAACCAGTTCGGGACACTGTATATTAATTTACCGTAGTGTATGCAACATACATTACACTGTTGTTGTGCAGGTTATCTGTGCAACAGGCGTGTGCAATTTTAGTAATTGTAATTTCTCATTTTATTGTTATAATTCATAGGTAATAGGAAATTAATTGAATAATTTTTTGTAAATAAATTTATATTATAAATAACTTACATTTATAGCATTTGCTAATTATTATAATTTATTAATTAATACAAAAGTAGTTATATTTGTTTGCGATGGCCTTAACATTTTAAATCAAATAATGTTTAATGTTGCGTTACATTAGTATGACCTTGAATAATTCATTAAATATGAATGTCTATTTTTAATTCATACTGTATTATGCAAAAACCATTCTAGTTATTATTGATTTTGTAATTAATGCTGCGTTAGGATATTTATAGAAAATAATTATTTGATTTTTAAATATCAATCGGATTAATTTAAATTCAGGAAATTTCTGTTTTATTACGTAAAGTGTAGGTGTATTACCATTAGAAACAGGTTATAAATTTATTTTTAATTTTTTTATAGATTTTGTCATTTTGGAAATTTTACACTACAAGTACAACTAAATGTATAACATCATAAAACATATAAATTAATAATATTAAAAGGATTAAGTAATTAGAAATAATATAACATTTAAAAATAATAATAAGCTTATTTCTATATTAAAATAACAACGTTTGATACAGCCATCTAGAATTTAATTATGATTTTTGTTTTTATGCAGTCTATACCAAACAACGTTTGCATGTATTGACATATTGGAAAATTAAACTAAAGTTGTTGCTTCCATAAGCTAATTTAGTGATGCTTTTCCGAAAAAACTGATAAGTTACTAGATATCGATAAAAATATATTATTTGCTAAATTTTATTTTTATTTATAACTTTTGTATATCAAATGATATACGATTTTAACTTGGAGCTGCTGAATCTAATCAGTAGACATTTTAAAATGTATGCAATTATTGAAAAAAAAATACAAAATTGTGTTAAAAATTGGAAAGTCTGTCGTTTTCAATGGATATAAATATGTTAATTTAACATCAATTAATCTAACAAAAAATTAACATATTTTTTATTAATAAAATAACCACTAACAATAATTCAAAAAAAAGCTACATACGTATTTCGAAAGTTAAGCTTTCATTATCAGTAGCAAAAACTAAAGTCCTAGTCAGTGATCTAAGGTTACACAAATAATCAACGTAGGTACTCATTGATCAAAGATCACTCAATAGAATAAACTAATATACGAATATTTTGTTAAATTTTATTTATATCTACACTGACAAAAAAAAACAATATATTACTTTTTAAAACCAACCTTTTTACTATTAATTCAAAAGTAAACATACTTTTGATCTGTAAAATTGGGTTTTTATAATAGATATATGTTTTTAGTAAAAATAAATAATATAGTAAGTTTTTTGAACTTCAATTTTTAACGTAATTTTTTCTTTTTAATGACAGCATACATCTGAAAATGACAACTGATTCATGGACATCTAATTTTTTTAATTATTTTATATTAAACAAATATTAAATATTAAACAAATAATATTTTAGTAAAACTTATTACAATATTGTTATGTTTAATATTACCTTCAAATCTAAAAATGATTTAATTTTTCTGTCATAAAGCTTAATCATAACACATAAAAATAAATCGGCATTAGAAAATTATACTTTCTCGTAGTATATAGAATTTATTGTTATTTCCAATTCAGTTTATTATACAATCATTTAAAAAAAAAAACCTTTCTCCCAATTATGTGCTTCGATAAAAATTATAGTGATATTTTATCGCGACCAACAAAATGATTTTTGCAACATTTAGAAACTCAATTATAGGTACTAATCACGTATTGGAAAGCCACAGAACAGACTTATAAAGTTTACACATTTTATGTTTTCATCTACATATGGTAGCGACATCTTTGGGGAGGGGCGCAATGCGACGTAAAAAGAATCGAAGATCGCGTATATCAGAACAAAACACTGTCGATTTACTCAATGTACAATGTACAGGTTGTAGAAAATTTGTTCCGTCTTCTAGCTTGAAAACTAGTAATGTATTTTTATGAAACGTGTTTAATAAATATTTATTATACACGGATATTATTTAGTAATTTTTTAAAAGTAAAATAATACTATTAGTAATTCATTGTGCGTATAATGATGATTATTACTCATGAGGATAAAATATATGGCACGCGCCGCAGGCAAATCATAATAATAATAATATTCATTACATTGAAGTAGAATACTTATTTTTTTTAAATAAAACGGCTTATTAATAATCGACGTTTTGACGAACTCATCATCCGTCTTCATCAGGAAAAATGATACAATTGATATTACAATAAATAAACAGAACATAGAAACAAGTTACTAGGTAACAAATAAGTAACTAGATCATAAATTTTTTATAGATTTTTAATTAATGGATGCCAAAATGTTATTTAAGTCAGTGCCTTCACAGTGATTAATGTTATCTTTTTCTTTATAAATTTCTATTGCTTCTCTTATCAATCTGCTGTTAATATTGATAGGTCTTGCAATTATTACAGTCTCTTCGAGTTTTACATCATGAAGATATTCTAACGCATGTTGAGCAATAGCATATTTATCTGGATGGTGTAGTGTAGACGTATTGATATCGTATGTTCTGTCAATCTAGTAGGAACAGTTCTATCTTTCTGCTCAACATAAATCTTACCGCATTCGCATGGTGTTCTATAGTATATATACCCGAAGATTGAAGAAGAATTATATCTTTTACACTCTTCAACATGCGTTGCAATTTCGTGTATGGAAAATAGGAAACTTTAATATTCTTTCTTGATAAAATTCAGCTTATTTTATCGGTATCAAAAGACAAAGAAGCGTAAATTATATTTTGATTATTAAGAAAATCTTCAACAACCCTAGGTCTTCTCGGCTGTATTGCTTTTTTGATAATTTTTTTATCATCACCATTATCACTGTGAAGGCACTGATTTAAATATAATTTGGCTTTGTTTAATTAAAAATTTATAAATTTTATGAACAAGTTACTTATTTTGTTGAAATTGGCTATTTATACATACGGTATGTATACGCAATTGGCTATTTATACATACAGTATGTTTACGCAATTAGCTATTTAGGGTAGGTTAGGTTAGTAGGTTAGTTTAGGTTTGTTTTTTTTTCAGTATGTATAAATAGCCAATTGCGTATACATACCGTATTTATAAATGGATGAGGCTATTTATACATACGGTATGTATACGCAATTGGTTATTTATACATACTAAAAAAACAAAACTAAACCAACCTACTAACCTAACCTACTCTAAATAGCCAATTACGTAAAAATACTGTATGTATAAATAGCCAATTGCGTATACATACCGTATGTATAAATAGTCACTTTCTTTATAAATAGCTTCATTCTATTTTGTTACGTCTAGTAACTTGTTTCTATGTTCTGTTTATTTACTGTAAATGTTATTTGTGTTTTTTATCCTGATGAAGACGTACGTTGAGTTCATCGATACGCCGATTATTAATAAATATTAATACAGAACTATAACCTAAAGCCGTTTTATTTAAAAATTGAGTTACTATTTTAAAATTTTATAAATAGAAACCTATAATTTTATTGTAAAACATTCTATAGCATTCCCAGAATAGCAAAATTATTTACCAGACTGTACAATACCAAACAAGTCAGACCGGAGCGGAAGTAGAAAAATATCGGTACATTTAAGTTTAACACCATCAGATTAATTCCTACATTGATTTCCACTTAAGCAATATCTTTAACAGTCAGTTAACAATATACTTATGTGTATTATTATACGCTACATTTACTATTTTAGAAACGGAAGGGAACTAACTTCACTTCAGATACCAACCTATAACAATGGTTGTTGTTTTTTTTTTTACTTGCAAAGCCTACTGCGTGCACATAATTATATAGTTCACCTCTCCAGTTAGTCGAGTTTAACCGGATGCGTTAATAACCGACGAGGTTCGAAATTTATTATTTCTATGCTATTAATTTATTTTCGAACCAATTTGAGTTGTTTTATTTGGTTGCTTTTGAAATAGAATGTAATTTATTGAATATAAATATCAATGTGAACTAAATACTGGTTCTATAATGAATCGATAAAGTACTATAATTGAAATAATTCACAAGCAGTTTTATAATATCCGTAAAAATAAATTTACTGTAATTTAATGTTGATAAAATTTGTTAGTTTTGTTTTAATAATTTTTTTCAAAGTTGCAAAACCGGTAAAAAAATTAACCGGTTTAATTTGCGATTTTCAATATGTTGTCGGTTCGGTTTTTGTTCCGGTTTAATATAAAAATGAAACAGTTCGGTTCGATTCAAATGATTGACAAAAATAAAATTATTTTTACCATAAAAATATTAATAAGCAAGATATCTAAAATAAAACGGCTTTAGGTTGTAGTTCTGTATTAATATTTAATATTAATCAACGCTTTGACGTACTCAACGTACATCTTCGTCAGGAAAACTGATACAAATGACATTTAAAAGTAAACTAGGAAACCCGTGACCCTTAAAGGGTCACGTTTGAAGTCGAAAATAGTAATTAAACATATAAACATAATAAAAATAAATAAATAAACAAATAATAATAATAAAATATCAATTGCACTATTATATATTACGCAAAAGCATCACTTCTATCATCAGTAGTGTACATAACTTCACACAGCTGTCATTTTTGACATTTGCATTATAAACATAATTTTTCAAATGTTTGAGAACCAAGATGAAATCGCAGAAAGATGAAACTTGCCTATTCTCAAATAGGGAATAAACCAATTAAAATGACACCACTCCCTTCAAAACCAGTTCAGGGGTTTAGGAGGAAATGCTGGAGATACATATATACATACATACAAACATTTGACAATTAGAGAGATTAAATAACAGAACGTAGAATCAAGTTACTGGGTAACAAAATAAGTAACTAAATCATAAAAGTTAATGAAAACTAAATTTTAATTAAATCAGTTACTAGTCACAGTGATTGAGTTTATATTTTTCTTTATAAATTTGTACTGCTTTTCTTATCAATCTACTGTTAAATATTGATTGGTCTTGCAATTATACAGTATCTGCGAATTTCACATCATGCATGGATATAGATGGACTGATATGAACTATATGGCTGTTTATTTATTTCAATTTAAATTTTTAGCAATTTGTCTAAAAGAAAAAGGGGTATAGTGTTCGGTATAATACAAAATAGAATACTGAATTGTTTTATTTTATTTAATAAAGTAAGCCGGCTAGTCGGCTTTGTTAACTTTTAATTGAAAATGTATATCAAAATATTAAACTTTTGTTTCAAAGCTAAATAATTTTATTGTATTTTATATATTTTTTAATTATTTGTTTTATCATAAATATATTCTTCTTCCAATTTAAACGTAAACTAGACTTTATTATACACTGTAAAAATACTATTTTGTTTATACTAAAGTGTTTTTTTCCATTTTGATTGTTCGGTACGGTGTTTTAACATTATCTAAAATTAAAACAAAATATGTAAAAATCTTTCATATAGCCTCTAGATGATGAATTTGAACTTAGTTTATGAGGGTGTATATGTGTGTGTTGTCATATATATATATATATATATATATATATATATATATATATATATATATAATTTGGATGGACACGGCTGTAGGCACTTGTTGAAACATAATTAAAATTAAAATAAAAATAAACACACAACTCTTGGTTTTTTGTTTCAAAATTATTATTTTATTAATACGATGTGCATTTCGGCTTATTAGGCCATCATCAGGTGACGAAAATGTAATAATATTAATATTCGTCGTATTACATTTTCGTCACCTGATGATGGCCTAATAAGCCGAAATGCACATCGTATTAATAAAATAATAATTTTGAAACAAAAAACCAAGAGTTGTGTGTTTATTTTTATTTTAATATATATATATATATATATATATATATATATATATATATATATATATATATATATATAAATGATTTATTCTGAGAATACATTTTTAGCCAATTACAATTTTTAAGAAAAAATAAAATTGGAAATACTGGCTTGTAATATGTACAACAAACCTTATAGAGCTAGGCGAAATTTGCATCAAACAAAAATTTAATTTAAAAAACATATTTTTTACTAAAAACGTATTAAGGGGGTAGTACTCTCTGCAAGTTTCAAAAAATCGATTTTTTTTTTGTTTGCTTAAAAAATTCTTTGGAGTGTCTACTTTATCGTAAACTTTACCCAAAGCTCATGAGACACTCCGTTTCAAAGTTACAGGCCGAAAAGCGAAGCCGTGTAGCAGACTGAAGGTATGTAGACGAATTTGATGAAAAACTGGACTTAAAACTTCAAACGTTTTCAAAGTTGGCGGACATCATAACTCAAAAACGGTTTGTCCGATTTATCTTAAAAAATGGCTCTTCGGTGCAAGTTTTTATGTCTATTTTTGATTCCGAAAACTTGATTTTTTTTTCAAAACGTTGTCAATTTTTTATTTTTCAACATAATCAAAAAATCCTACGTACGATGACAGGAAATTTACCGAAGATTAAGGGAAAAATATCGATTTTGTTCGAGCTCCAACGGTGCGGCCTCTATGATGTCCGCCGATCAGCAGGTTGCCGTCGGAGGTGGCACGCTGCACCTCTTGTAGCGGCCGAAGGAGTTGCCCAATGTAGGCCAAAAAATTAATTTTTGTAGCCGAAAAACGGCAAAATAAACAAATGTATTCCATTTGTGTCATACATTTATAATTATCTTTAAAAAAAATCCCGAAAATCACCTTTTTTTCAAGCCGCCAGAGAGTACTACCCCCTTAATATAGTCTGTCATAAAAATATCTGAACTTATATTACATAAACGGTACAATTATTTTTATCTATAAGAACAATTTGTATTTTTTTTTTTAACTTCATCCATAACCATTGTTAATAATCATTCTACGTTGTTGTTTTTGTACTGAATGTTGCGCTAAATTCGAGTAAATTCTAATTAGCTTTGTTTGGATATAGAAGTAACCAATTAAAAATATCAATTACAGAAAAGAAAAACTGATTAGATTGAATAAAAGAAAAATGCAAAAAACACAATTGCAAATAATAAAACATCAAAAATTGCTTTAATCTAAAATCACTTTAAAAAGTGTGATTATTTTATATGAAAACAATGGAAATACAATTTGCGAAATAAGTAATTATTTCAAAGATTTTTAAATTAATAAGAAAATTCTTAAGATACTTTGTCTGCGGCTGTATTTTAATATATGTAGTTAGTTATAATATATGTGGCTAATTATAATTGTATTGAATTGTGTAGTATTTAATTTTCTATAATAATTTTAATTGCATTTTGAAAAAAGAATTATTGTATTAAAGAATTAAAATTATATTGTGTTTTTTACAAACTTTGTCGTCAAGCATATTGCGTTATTATATTGCCTATGTCAGAGGTCATTATGTTACTTGTACAATAATGTACGTTATTTAAAGTTAAAAAAAAGTTATCATGTACATATCTGGCAGTCATATTGAAAATGATTAATTTAGATAGAATTAATTGATAGTTACATTGTTTATTTTCGCTTAAATTCGAATTTTATTCGTGAAAATGTGTAAAGAAGTGGAAGAAATGCAATGTACAGTACCAGATTTGAAAGACGGTCAAGTGTATTTAATCTAACATCTCGGACGGCCATATTGAAAATTATTAAGTCAAGTTAAGTTAATTGACAGTTGTATTATTATTTAGTTTCCTTTAAATTCGAATTTGTTTAACGAAATTCTGCGAGTTTTATCTGCCACTATTGGCAAATCTGAATTTTCACCTGATCACTTTTACGCCGTTTTTTTAAATAAATACACAAGATCAATATTGTAAATGTATATGATGAAATAAACAAAAAAAATATTTAAAATTTCAACAATAAAAACAATGAAATAAATAAACATTTGATTAACAGATAAATATCTATGTATAATTATTTTTCTCACACAAGTATGACGGAGTTCATTAAGTGAAAATTTGACTTTTGTGAAAAAAAAATATTTCTGAAAACTTTAGTAAATACACTTTCAAACGGTTAATAGTTTACGGTAAAAGTTCCCAAAAAAATTTTGAAAAACCTAAAAAATCCATGCTACAAACGCGAAATTATTTTATTTTATTAACTTTCCTAGGTTAGTAAGTAGTTCGATTTCGAACCACTGGCTCTGCATTTGCACTAAAACATAAAACTAATTTCGTGACAAGTAGGGAAGTGTGAATGGAGCCATAAACGTTTAGTTTTCTAATTTCTCAATTGTCGTTATAGTTCATAAAGATTTGAACTGGGTCCAATTTTCAAACAACACAACAACTTAAACTGAAATGAAATGTGTTTCAGTGTAGAAAGAAACCGACTATTGTTTTAATAACATTTATTAAATGGTAGACATTATAATCGTGCGATTGTTACTATAACAACCACGATAAAATTAACAAAATAGGTATCGGTAATAAACGTTAGAAATCTAACAAATTGCATGCGACAAATTTGAACTATTGTGATGTCACGCGTTTACAGTTAATAATATGATAGAACATGTACATGTACACACTATAATATAGTTTATTATTACACGGTTTATCGATATATATTTACAGTTACATATTATTATCATTTCAGTATGTAATTTTATCTATCATTAAATATTTTTATAGGATACATTATGTGTCAATATTTTCAAAACAAATATAGGTGTTTTCAAATATTATTTTCATATATTTAATATCAGAAAAAAAAATTACAGATAATTTTTTTTTTAAGCGTATCATAATATTAATATTACGTTACCCTATTACCTATGTAGAAAGAGGACATTAGGTTGCTGGTACAATAATGACACTATTGTATAGCACTTAGTTACTATATACAACACTTCACGTATTGCAAGTCAAGTATATTTTATAGATTTCCTTAATATGTGGCTGAATAATGTTGAATATCACTGATGGTTGATCTTAACATAACTACAACGTGAAGTGTATAGGAAACTACGTGTAGCATGTAAGCAAAATTATATTATTTTTATGGAAAATTTATATAAATCATCGGTTTTGCTAAAATAACATGTAATTTTTTTACTATGATTTTCATATAAAATAACAACTTTTTCTTACAGTGTAGATCGACCACAGCATACCAGTCCAGAAAATTCGATAAATTAGAATTTTTTATAATTTTTATAAACGATTACTCTGAAACCATTGAACTCTATTCGTATTTCTTATTTTGCATATTATTTTAAACATTTTACTTTCTGCTATTTGCAAATTAAATTATACAAATTAAATTATACAAATATAATAATGGAATTTTTATAGTGATCTTTGCATTCTTATTTTATCTAATTCTAAAGACTACAAAATACAATCTTTTGCGCATCAGAGATAAAAGATATTTGAACTTTATTCAATCTCGTGGCATTTTCAATCTAGTACACAGCAAATAAATTATCTATTTTCAACGGAAGTTGAGAATTTATTATACAAAATGACATGTAAATTCCTAAATTACAAAGAAACTATTTATAGATTTCTCGATAAAATAATTAGAAAAAAATATGGTTCTATTCTGATCGTATCTATAAGATATATTTCGTTATTGTCTACAAAATTGCATCTTCTTCTAATAAAAAAAAGACAAACTATCTTGTAACACTACAGGGTTTTATAGATGTGAACAGAATAGAACCATTTATTCCAATTCTGTAACGAAATTGTTAGTCGCTAACCAAGAATATTAGTAAACACTAAATAAAAAATACTGTTACATTTCTTTCTATTGATTATAGTTGTTAGCAACGTCGCTAAAACTTTGTTACAGAATTGGAGTGATTAATTTTAATAATTTTTTAATTGAATAACTAATTGTTAAAATACCTAGTATATTTTTTGTTTTCTGAATATGATAATCATTAAAATTAAAAAAGTTTAGATTTTAGTTCTATATTAATTTTAATTTTAATTTACCATGTTTAATACAATAAGTTCTAAAAGACTTTTTTTTCTATGTGATGATAGTTAATTAAAATATATTAATTATTAAATTCATTTGTTTAACTTTTAACATATAAATTGAGAGTCAAAATATATATTTTTATCAAAAAGATATTATGACGTACACATACAAAAAATATCGCATTTAAAATTTTAAAAATATTTATAAAACCAAAGATAAATTAATTACGTGTTATTGATAATAATTAAGAATGATAGTATTTTATTAATTTATTTATAATAATAAAATACAGTGATATAGAAAATTATTATACAAGCGTTGGTCAAACATTTTTTGTCAGTTTATTGTTTAGTTTGATTTATGTGTTTAGTCGATTCGCATCTATAATACATGTAGTGTATTACAGAATATTTTTTCTTTTTTTGTTAAATAATAATAAAATAATTCCATTTACTAGAAAAAGACAAGACAGTCTGTAAAATTACAGACCGTATAGATATGAACTGATACCCATTAGTTTGCTCAGTGCTGGATTATAGCATAAGCTGACTAAGCTATAGTTTAGGGCCCCGAAGTTTTGGGGGCCCCGCGGAAATTGTAAAAAATTAAAAATTAAAAAAACTAATAGTGTCAATTTTTCTGATGTTGTGTTAATAAAAGTTATGATTTGTCAGTCACACATATTCTCCAACATTCTTAGAATGTCGGAAAGATCGGTTTATAGTAAAATTATTATTAGTTCATTTTTTATTAACAAAGACACTAACTTTGTTACAGCAGACTTTCGACATCACCATAAGAAGACGTACTAATGGTGTCAATATTCATTTACTTATTTTCCTGGCAATAACCTTCTCTACGAATCAGAGAATTTGATTACTCTACGAAATACTTTATTCTATAATAAAATTTGTACAAAAAGGGGGGGGGGGCAAAATCTTTTGTGCTTAGGGCCCCTCATAGTGTTAATCCGGCCCTGAGTTTGCTAAAGAGTTGTCATTTTGAAATTAAAACTATAATTTTATTTTCAATATTAATAAAATTTCTTGTAAAGAAGTTTTATATAAGAATTTCTGCCGTACATTTTGATACATCTAGATTTCTGCAGATTTATTTATCAGAAATTTAAAAACAATTTTCTTATTTTTATTTTTTTTTTAGTCTTTTTCAAAATAAAATGGAAAAAAATGTAATTATAACTAAATGTAGGACAGTGGTAGCGTGTTAAACTAGTAGTCGTCAGATCATATGCTCAAGATATATAAAATTTTATATCTAATATCATTAAAATAAAAAGGGTTTAGGATTTAGATCTGTATTAATTTTTATTAATAATGGACGTTTTCACATCATCATCAGAAAAAATGACAACAAATGATATTACAGTAAATAAACAGAACATAGAAACTAGTTACTAATTAACAAAATGCAAGTAACTAGATTATGAAATTTATAATCTATTAATAAAATAAATTCAAATTTCTTCACACTGATTGATGTAATATTTTTCGTTATAAATTCTTATTACTTTTCTTATCAATCTACTGTTAATATTGATGGGTTCTGCAGTTATAAATTTTATAATCTAGTTATTTATTTTTTTACCTAGTACTTGTTTCTATGTCCTTCTTATTTACTGTAATATCATTTTTCCTGATAAAGATTTACGTTAAATCCGTCGAAACGTTCGTTATTAATAAAAATTAATACAGAATTAAATCCTAAAGTCGTTTTATTTTAATATAATAAGTTTTGAAAGATATTTTTGCAATATAATATTACGTTTTGTTTTGCTAAATTGATATGAATGTGGCATTACTTTTATGTTCTTGTATGTATTACACGAACAACTAAATTGAACATATAATTATCGTTTTTCAACTAAATTTTATATTTCATTTATAATTGCAAAGAAAACTGATTTTTATACTGTTTATAATTACTTGTACAAAAATTAATGTTATTAAAAACTTTCTTATAAGTTTTAAATAAAATAAAATAAAATTGTTAAATTATGTATGAAATAAAAGAACTTTGCATTATATAATTTCTTATTTTTACATTTGTTTAAAACAAAAAATTAGACGTAACAAATAAGGTGAAAGTGAGATTAAGATATTTTAAAACTAGTAAAAATTGTCAATTGTTTGCTACTAAACAATACTGTAGACAAATCACGAATTTATAAATTTCAATAGAGAGTACACTGTAAAAAAAATCCAGTAATTTTACATAAAAACCTCTGGGGCAACTGATTTATTTACACCAATTTAATATATAAATTTATAGGTATTTTACATTATATAAATATAAAATACATATTTTTATGTAGTTTACTTGCTTTTTCAGTAAAAAAACATATAATACACTGTAAAAAAATTAGCATTTTACATAAAAACCATAGTAAAAATTACATATTATTATTTCAATAAAACGATGGTTTAGATAAATTTTCTGTAAAAATAATATAATTTTTAATTTTAAGTAAAATAATTAATTTACCATATTATATTTTTTTTACCGAAAAAGTAAGTTTACTTACGTAAAAATACGTATTTTATATTTATTTAATGAAAAATTTTCACGATCAAAGCGTAATTTATACATCAAATTGCTGTCATTTTTACACAGAAACGTTTACACCTAGTGTAATCATACACAGTAATTGTATTAAATTAGCACAATTTTAATAAACTTTGGTGTTCCAGGAAATTCACTATCTAATTTTTGTTAATTTAACAAAATACAACATTGTTAAATTCAATGTTGAAAAATATATTTTGACACTTCGCGTTTTGTTGTTATTTTAACAACAATTTTTTTGTTAATTTAACAATTTTTCTGTTAATTTAACAATTTTTCATGAACACACTCGAAAGTAAGTGTAGTGTTATTTTTTTAACACCAAATCCAACAAATTTTTTACTGTAACTTTTTTTACATGTTAATGAGCCAGGGTGGTCAAAACCTGGAAAACCGGGAAGAATCTGCGAATTTTCTTGATCCTGGAAAAGTCAGGGAATTTCATTTGTAGTCAGGGAAAAAATTTGTTTGGCGAATTCACAAAATACACACAAATTTTGTGCAAATTTATATTATTATAATATCGGCAAAAATTAATGAATTTCATTTTTTTCTTATTATCCCAATTTTTTTCACACCTATACTAAGAAATCTTTATTTATGTGATTCACATTACTTAGGAATTTACATTTGTTTAATAATAAAAGACAGAGAAAAATAAAAAAAAATTCTGGAAAATCGGGATAATTCAGGGAAACTGGTTCTCACAAAATGTGACGAAATGTGACTGTTACAGTGCTTCGACTATACAATTTCAAATTGACACTTAGCATTTACTTTAAAATTAGTGAAAGTAACAGGTCCGGGAAGCTAACCCCTCAAGTATGAAAAAAGTGAAAATAAAATATACCAAAATTATGTGCCTTTTATGTGCTATTTATGTGCCAAACTCAAAATTTTTGTGCTCAAAGGGAAATAGAACTTCCGGTTTGGGGCTAGCTTCCGAAACACAAATTAACCCAAAAATACCATAAATTGAATAATAAATTTCGTATATCACTATATCATAATTATGTGCTAATTATGTGCTTTTGATATATATATAGCCAAATATTAATTATACATACCGGAAATAGTACTTGGGCATATTTGTTTGTATTCTAGAATTTCCGTATTGCAATTTTTTGAAATAAATGTTTTTAATTGTCATGTGAATTAAGTGCTGATTATGTGCTTTTTATTAATCCTTCTTTTAAGTAAACTTTCCTTATGCGAAGGGTCACTTTTAATAGTAACGCATTACGAAAACTTCCAATAAATTTACTCAAATTGAATTTTCCCAAATTTTTTTATTAGTTTGAAATTAAGTGCTCATTATGTGCTCTTGATATGCACATCCAAAAACACGGTTCCGGAACCGGAAGTAGTACTTTGCTAATAAGTAGATAAGCCATAATTATGAACTGGAAGCTAGACTCTCAAGTATGCCAGAAAAGTACTAAAGACAATTTTTCGTAAAAAAAAAACCAATAGGAATTTACTAGTTAGTTTTCAATTAATTATTGAAAATTAGTTTACATTTTCAAAGCAATTGAAAAACGATAATGTACATTATACACAATGGAGCTATAATATCACGTTTTACTATATATATTATATATATTTATTTATCGAATAGTAATATTATATATTTCCTAAAATGTTAATTTTTCTCTGATAAATCGCCTTTTTAATAAATTGGCATATAACTTTTATAGTATTTACTTTAAAAATATTTCAATATAATCACCAAAAGCTAATGAAATATGGTTTTTAGTAGTTTAAAATTCATGTCATTCCGATAATTATTAATGAAGAAAAAAGCTAAAATGATTGATATAAGAATTTTATTTTAAAGACTGTAAATTTTTAAATTATGACTGTCTTAAAATAAATATCTATCTATCTATCTATTGTTAGCAAATAGCTATTTATCCGTTTTAGAAGTCCAGGCAGAGGCGGATTTAAGGGCGGGCGCAGCGGGCGCTCGCCCGGGGCCCCGGCCCCCAAGTTGGGTTTCATATGTGCAATTTTAATTACGTACAAGTTTACAATCGGCCTTAAAACCTTATATTTGCTTATTTTCATAAACTCAATACTTATTTTTTTATTATTTTTTGAATACTGATCTTTTCTGTAAAACTGATGAAATAAAAATCTAAATGAAAATTAAAAAATTATTTACAAGATGTTTTAATTTAACAAGAAAATTAAATTATTATATATTAATATTAAACAACAAATTAATAAAATGACCAACACAAAATTAACTCTGAATAATTCAAAATATCAGAAATTAAAAGATATATTAAAAATTTGATAAAAATATATTTGAAACGAAAATATTTTCGAAAAAGTATGTATTTAAACAACATAGTAACATAGACGAACGATTAATTCAATCATACTAACTTACAGATAAATCATTTGAAGATGATTGCAAGAAAAGATGTATAGAAAATCGAAAAGATTTTTAACCCAGCCAATTTCAAACGCATCGGGAAACACTCATTTTCTTGTTTAAAAAGAGTTAAAAAATATCTAAGAAATTCAATGTCAGAGGAAAAACCTAATAATATGGCTATTTTATATATAGAGAGCGATTTAATAAAAATTATTGATTATGATAAGAAGGTTAATAAGTTTGCAAAACGAAAAGAAAAAATTTTTTTAAAATATTTTCAAATTTGGAATTTTTATTTCAAGTACAATTCTATGATTTTTTTGTTCATATTTTTGATTGTTCCTTTGATACGTATACTATTATTAATTATAATTATACTTGTATACACCTACATATGTTCAACTATCAGTTCAAAACTTTGTGATTATTATTATGCTATTAATTATATTACACATATATTATATTCAAATATTATTGGAAATAAAACATTAATAGTACTTAATATATTTTATTTATTTAATAATATGATTAACTCGCATTTTTATTTTCCTTGTCTCACTCGTTTTATTGGGCAGGGGAGGGGGCAATATTTTTTCTGCGCCCGGGGCCTCAACTGACCTAAATCCGCCGCTGATGTCCAGGCGACAATTTTGCAAGCAGGTACCCGAACGGAAGACCCTTCTTGTTCTTAAGAGAATATATATATATATATATATATATATATATATATATATATATATATATATATATACATTTCTTACAATGCAACAGAAAGGCACTAGACTATTTGAATAAAAAGAGGTTTTTTTACTTCCATTTACGTTGCCATTCTTGTTAAGATTATTTATTCAATGGTAATTGTTTGTTCGGGAGGTACTAGGAAACAGGGGGTGGGGTATTTTTATATGGATACTAACATTTTACTACTTATTATATCATTTGACTGATACCTATAGCATGATAAAACTATTCAATGCTTTTTTAAACTCATTTTTAATATGTATAAATAAAAAGAATATTAATATAAGAACCATCAACATTGTTGTTTGACATATGACAGTTTTAGGTTAATTTTAAATGAAGTGACAAAAAACTGCTTACTAAGGTTTATAATTTTCCACAAATATAAACTTATTAAAAATTGCTTTCAGATTTATTTTGTTAATTTAAGTACACTTATAATTAACTTTATAAATATATAATAAAGTATTATATCAAAACATATATTATTTTAATTGTATATTATTAGTTAGAATATATATAAAACGTACTCTATTTTTGTACTTGTATTTGCTATATGTTCTCAGTCAATCAGGTAGTAAAACGTGATATTATAGCTCCATTGTGTATAATGTACATCATCGTTTTTCAATTGCTTTGAAAATGTAAACTAATTTTCAATAATTAATTGAAAACTAACTAGTAAATTTCTATTGGTTTTTTTTTTACGAAAAATTGTCTTTAGTACTTTTCTGGCATACTTGAGAGTCTAGCTTCCAGTTCATAATTATGGCTTATCTACTTATTAGCAAAGTACTACTTCCGGTTCCGGAACCGTGTTTTTGGATGTGCATATCAAGAGCACATAATGAGCACTTAATTTCAAACTAATAAAAAAATTTGGGAAAATTCAATTTGAGTAAATTTGTTGGAAGTTTTCGTAATGCGTTACTATTAAAAGTGAACCTTCGCATAAGGAAAGTTTACTTAAAAGAAGGATTAATAAAAAGCACATAATCAGCACTTAATTCACATGACAATTGAAAACATTTATTTCAAAAAATTGCAATACGGAAATTCTAGAATACAAACAAATATGCCCAAGTACTATTTCCGGTATGTATAATTAATATTTGGCTATATATATCAAAAGCACATAATTAGCACATAATTATGATATAGTGATATACGAAATTTATTATTCAATTTATGGTATTTTTGGGTTAATTTGTGTTTCGGAAGCTAGCCCCAAACCGGAAGTTCTATTTCCCTTTGAGCACAAAAATTTTGAGTTTGGCACATAAATAGCACATAAAAGGCACATAATTTTGGTATATTTTATTTTCACTTTTTTCATACTTGAGGGGTTAGCTTCCCGGACCTGAAAGTAACTTCGTTACTACAACGCTGACATGTTTGAGTACCACTGATACATCAGACATGCTTCTAAAACCTCTCTGAATGACTGCATATCGTCAAGCTAAAAACAGTTGCAAACTACACGCGCTGCGTAGAACTTCGTGTCGTTTTTGTGACTGAAATAATGTTTCTAATACAATGATAATTATTTGAAAAATGTAGTTTTAATATTTTAACAAAAGTGCAAACGAATTAGTTTCATTTCAGTGATTATAATTAACAGTGCGCTGTGACAAAAAAGTTTTTCGGAATTTTTTGCAGGTTAGTTTTTTGACAGTTGTCAAATATTGTTTTTATTATTAATTAAGTATAATAATTATAAGAATATCGAAAGAGTATCATCGTTTTCTTTGTTTATCTGTTAATTTTCTTATATGTCCTCATTTCTAAATTGAAAGAAAGTTTTAAAATAAATCTTAACTTTTTATTATCAACAATAATAATGTGTGTAAGTAATTTCCCATACTTGTCAAATAATAATTTAATGATTATATTTAATAAAAACGGAAAGTATTGTAAAGAAAAAAAGTGTGGAAATGCATAAATATTAATGTTATTGTGAGTTTATTGTATTATTAAAATTTTCTGATACAGAAAAATACTTATTAATGTAGATAAAATTATATGTATCATTAAACTATTGTTAGATTATTTAATAACACTCGTAATAACAATGTGGGTCAAGTATTTTTTTATTTTATATTCTGGGAAAATTACGTTTTTCGTGCTAGGAATTTCTATACGTATATTACTCTATAATTTAAATATTTTTAAAATAAAGTATGATTCATAATAGTTAAATTATTTAATGATTATTTCGTTAAAAATAAAAGTCAAACGTTTTCATTTATTTTTTACTTATTTTCTGAATTTCAATTCTCATTCAAACTTCCTTACTATCACGAAATATGTTTTGTTTTACTCGTTTTCGAAACACAATAAAATTGGTTAAAAGACATCAATAATCGCAATTTTTAGCTGCAATAAAATTAGCAGCAATTGATAAAACTAAAATTGTGTATTTTCATTAGTTAGTAAATAGTTTGGTTCAGGACTACTAACTCTACCTTAAAACATAACACTAATTTTGTGATAAGTAGAGTAATCTTAATATTATATTTTTACAAAATATTGATAATTGATATTTGAAATAAAACAAAGAAAGTTATAACAGAGAAAAAATCTAATAAAACTTATTCGGGTTTATTAAAATTTTTTTAATTATTTACAGGTTAATACAAAAATTCCAGAATTCATTAAAATGTTTAGTATGTTAGTAGGATAATTATTTGTTATAATACTTTAGAAAATATTAAAATATTCGTTTTAGCATGTTGCTAATTTTAACAGTAATATTACAGAATTACAATTATGATATAATTTTCAACTTATTTTAAATAAAGAAAATTAATTTAAACAATAGTTTAATTAATTTACCAGAAATTGCTGTAAATATTTTGAATATTATTATTATTATAATGGCTGGTACTACGATTTTAAATCGGTGTTAAATAATACCGATTTTAATACTAATATTCATAAAACTAGGACTAAATAAATAAACTAAAACAGCCGAAAATCGAGCGTGTAGTAACAGTCAACGTTTTTAACGTATTTATTATTATCTATTATTTTCAATGTTCATAAAACAATAGCTAATTGTAAGAACTAGTTTGTAGAATTTTGTTTCGGAATAAATGTTTTTTTTTTGTATATTACCAAATTACTAAACTAATTTAAAGATATAATTGCAATTAATAAAAATTATAATTTAACACATATATTATAATCTTTAGTCTTTTACGGCCGGTATCCATTGAATTTATAGAATTTTCTGAACTTGCATTGATTCTATAAATTCAGCAAATATTATATATTTCACATTTATTAAAATTAAAATTTAATTAGCAAACTAAAACAAATTATGTAAGTAATAAAATAAAATATTGACTATAATCAATTTACTTTATTATATAACACAGTAGGTTTGTTCCAACCTATCATCAAATCAGTTCAGAACTGTTCAGAGCATGCGTAAGGTAGATTTAGCTTGTAATTAACCACACTGCGCATGCTTCCTACAATTCAGAACTAGTTCAAAATTTAATTTACTATATTTTAAAATTTGCATCAATTTGAAATGTGCCGGTTTATAGAGAGTGTTGTTTAATACAGCTCTTATTGGCTCTATTTTTAATCTGTCACTATATATAAACACATGTACCCATTCAACTGTCAGTTTTTAAAACAAAGAAAATAAACAAAAAATAACGCATATATATGTTTTGATACAAATGCTTCGGCATAAAAACTGTCCCAGATTAATAAAATGAAATCAGTGTGTTCAATGTTTTTCTTGTTTTTATTTTCCTAATCTGAAAACTATAAGTGTTGTTTGATAATTCAGGAAATGAAAGCTGGCGTATATCGAATTGCTTTTTCTATGTATGTGTGTATGTGTGTGTGTGTGTATCTGCTCATAACTGGTTCTTATAAGCTAGACGGGGAGTTTTGAAATTTTACTTGTCTCGTGTATACGAAGTGAGTAGTACTTATACACAAAGAGACATATAAGAAATATAGACAAACACAACTTTGTGATATGAAGGTCAGGAAAAAGTGTTTCGCTAGAAACAAAAAAAAAAGATCAGTTTTAAATGAACAGGATTTCAGTTTTTAGACAGATTATTTATAAACCATTAGATAAAATTTTAATATCATTTGCATGTGACCTACCGGCTTTCGACTTTTTATTTTAGCATAGTAATAAACTTTTCTATGTTTGATAATGATAACTTATTTAAAATAAAAAAGCTTTAGGATTAAGTTCTGTATATATTTTATTTAATAGTCGACGTTTCGATATACCCTATGTATATCATCAGTGGCGTAGCCAGAAACTTGTATGGGGGGGAGGAGGGGTTACTAAAGAAATGATATAATATTAATCAATAAAGATAATACTATAATTTGTATAAAAAATAAAGAGCAATAAAAATTATTTTTATAAAAATGAAAGTAAAATAACATATTTCATATTTCACATACGTATGTTTTTGGTAGTTTACATAAATAATAAACAAAAACATAGAAACAAGTTACAGTTAATTTTTAAATATCGAATAAATTTTAAATTATAGAATAAAAATTTACATATGTTCTAAATATGTAATACCAGTATAACGTTAAATGTATGCATAATTGTTTTTACTTTTTAATTACATGTTATTTATAATTTGTTTATCATTATTGTTCACAATTACCTTCAATTTTTACATCAATAGATTCATATATTAATACGTAGAAAACACTAACGGCAATAATTAAAACATAATTATATTTAAAAGAAATAATATTTTTGTATTTTGAGGTCATTTATACTTATACGGCTAACTATTTTATTATTATAGATAATATGGTCTAAAAAGTTTAATATTTGTCATTAGCGAGTGGTTTGTTTTTATTATTTAATATAGCTTTACTGTTAATTTATGCAGGGTTCTACTAGAGTTTAATAAAGGATGTTTTTTTTTTTTTACTTTTTTAGAATATTCTAGAACAAATTGAGTTGCAAATTTGAATAGCTATAATTTGAAATATGTTTTTACCATTGTTTATGTATTTGTTTCTGAATTATTTAAAAAGAGCATATCCTGAAGAAGGTGGAATATACCACCGAAAGCTTGACACAGAATCTTCAATGGGAGTTCGATTGGAACATATAATCTTTTGACTACCTTTCCAGCGAAATTTAATCTTCTATAATATATTCTAGTCGTGAATTTTCTATTCTATATATATATATATATATATATATATATATATATATATATATATATATATAAAATTCTATATTTTTTTTGAAATTGCTTATAACTCTCAATGAAACTATCAAAGAAAATTTCAATTCTTTACTGAATTTCAGAAACAAAAGAGAGTATTAGCTGATATTTGTTTAATAAATATTAACAATGGTTTAATTTTTCTTACGATATGATATTTAAAAAATGCAAATTATAATTGAAAAATCTGAATAGTTAAAAATAAAGGTCAAAAAAACAAATATAATCAATCTACGTTAAAAAATGATTTACAGTTTTTGTTTTCTTAAAATTTTTGTAAATAAAATTGTTATAGTGAATAATTAAAAAAAGGCAAATTTTAATTTTTCGCCATATTACAAAAACAATTAATTCAAATTAACTTGTATACGAGGGGAAATCACTTGTACAATCCGGTGTACAAATTAATTAAAAAAAATTAACATTCTTTGAAATCATGCTCTGTTAGAAATAATGTAAAATTACATAAAATACTCTGTAATTTATTGATTTCGATTTTCATAACATTTTGAAGCTTGCTTAAAAATATATTTTACTTTTTCTTTTTTAAATTTTAATACAGAACTTGAACCTAAAGCCGTTTTATTTTATTTTATGAGTTTTGAAAGATTTTTTACTATGTTAAGCTACTAGGTAATAAAATAAGTAACTTGTTCCTATGTTCTGTTTATTTAATATAACAATGTCATTTGTATCATTTTTTTCCTGATGAAGATGTACATTGAGTACGTCGTTTATTAATAAATATTAATACAGAACTAAAACCTAAAGCCGTTTTATTTTAATTTTGTTTTATGTGAAAACGATAAAGATCTTTTTAGGTTAATATTTTCAATTTCTTTCTACATTTTATAATGTGCAAATTATATTTTGCAAAAATATTTTTATATTTGCAAAATGAAATGAAACAAAACAATAGCGAATTTGTTAATAAACTTGAATGTAGTAATGAACAATATTTATAAGTATGTGCTTTTTAAGCATACTGTTTTTATTGTTTTTGTAATCAAAGTACATATACATCAGAAAAGCATTTCTGTAAATTTAATAGATGTCATGTATAAAAATAAATAACAGTACTTGAAATACTCATTATATAAGTGTTATGTTTTTCTAAGTCGTTAACTTCGCTCTATGCATATTTAAATTTTTATAACCTTTTCTCATATGCATTCACTTCCTTCCTTAATTTTAACTAAAATTATAAAACAATAAAAATATATTTTACATTTGTTTTAACGTGTTTAATTTTCCAAATTATACACATATTAACTACTATTAAATTCAAGTAACGTTAGAATGATTTCAAAATCTCTCAGAAGATGTTTGCCAAAAATATACTGTTGCTAAAAATGATATACTGTAAAAAATAATCGATAATTTTAAATAAAAACCCATGGCAACTGATTTACATCTGTTTAATATGTAAATTTACAGATGTCACAGGAAAATTTTTACATTACAGAAATATAAAATAAGTAAATTTATTTACTTTTTTCGGTAAAAAAGCATATATAATATGGTAAATTAATTATTTTACTTAAAATTACAAATTTATCTAAATCATCGTTTTACTGGAATAATATGTAATTTTTATTATGGTTTTTATGTAAAATGGCAACTCTTTTTACAATGTAGTAGAAATAAAAGAACATGTGAGAAGAGGTGTGTTAATTTTAATAATTCTTTAGTTTTATTGAATTAATTTTTTAAAATTAGATTTACAATACTTGCAAGATAGACAACTTACATTACATATTGATGGATGCATAGATTGGCAAAGGTCATTAATCTTTAAAAATTTTATATTAATTTTAATAATACTTTAGTTTTAATGTATTTATTTATTTTTTATAATTCGAGTAGCAAAAGTTTCCAAGTACACTGTAAAAAAAATCGGTCATTTTACATAAAAATGGGGGGCAACTGATTTACACCTGTTTAATATGTAAATTTATGGACGTCACAGGAAATTTTTACATTACATAAATATAAAATATGTACGTATATTTTATATAAGTTTACTTACTTTTTCGGTAAAAAAGCATATATAATGTTGTAAATTAATTATTTTACTTAAAATTGCAAAATTATATTATTTTTACAGGAAATATATGTAAACAGTGTACGTCGAAACGTCGATTATTAATAAAAATTAATAAAGAACTAAATCCTAAAGCCGTCTTATTTTAATATAATGAATTCTAAAATATTTTACTATTTAATTAAACTTTTTATTAAAAACTTTTTAATGTTTTTATATAATTGCATACATTAGAAAATGACAGTTTATTAGTATTATATTATGATGAATATTATCATATATTTCGGTCAAAATATTATTTTACAAGACAAAATATTATTGTGATAACCTCTGAACATGTTATCACATATGACGCATTTTTTGATGTAAAAATTATTTTATTCAATGCCCTAATATTGTATATACGATAAAAAATTGTTTGTATACAATTTTAAAAATCTAACAACTTGTTTTCTTTAACAACTTGTTTCTTCATTTTTTTTGATTAAATATCGCGTTGATTTAGGACATTGCATATTAGTAGTTAATTACATTCTATCTGACATAAATTGAAGAGTAATTTTGAGAATACTAAATTAGACATTTATTTTAGGTCATAGCCTAAAGGGACGTTTCTTTTTAGCATTCATTTATCGTCTAATTAAATGTAATTATTCACTTTGCCAGTTTAATTAATCCTGGAACAGGAAATATATCATTTAAGAGTTTTTTGAAAAACTTGCTAAAATTACTTGCTTTAATTTGTATTGAGGTTATACGAAAGATAATAAAAAATTAAAAAATAGGTTGAACTTATGTTTTATTTTTTAATAACTGAATAAATTAATATTTTAATTATTTATTAAATAAAGTAAAAGGTGTTAATGTAGCTGAGGTACAATAAAATAAACCTTACTAAAATTGCACTATTTAACTAAATACATACTTTTATTATTACTTTTTTAATTATATAGGAAATTAAAATTAAATATTATTATTTATAAATAGTTCGAGTGGTATGATTGAGAGTGTTTTGCGTGAGCGGTAGTTTCCAAGTATGTAGTAGGAATAGAAAAGCATTTATGAGAGGAATTATAAATGTGGATGAAGCTAAAGTTGCTTGTTTGGATAGGAATGTTTGAAGGAGGCTGATTTCGGGATAATGGAAAGAGTTTGTAACACCCTTTTGAGTACATGGCATGATTGTGTTTGTATGTATTTATATGTTGGCATCTTTTTTATCTCCCCATTTTAAGTGCATCATCTATCAGTCAAACTAGTTTCCTTATAGTATTCATATAGTGTCATGGTTATTTGGTTAGGTTGACTGGCGACGATTTCGAATAATTAAAAACATTTTAGCTTTAAGGTTGTCTTTCAATTTTGTAATCTATTTTTGTATATTTTTATGAAAATCTGCTACTTTTTATGTGTTCATCATTCCAAATGATATCAATTTAATTCGAATGATTTCAATTTCATTCGAGATATCTAAAATGATTCTCATAATCGAATTATTGATTATTTTTCATTTGAATTATCCCATCACTACTACTACCTGAACTATATAATAACTATAACTGAAATATTTTTGAATTGCATGTTTACGGAATATTTATTGCGTACTCACAATTTTAGCTTAAGAATTGTATATTTTCATAAAATCCGGACTCTTAATAAGATGTAAGTTTACGTTAAAATAACTATAGTATTGAAATTATTATAATAATACTTGATAATAGAGAAACAATTTTTATTTTGCAATTAAAATCAAACGAAAATGTACTGCATATAAACATTTATACACACATACATACACAATCACGCAATGTAGTCAAAATGGTGTGGCACAAAGTCTTTCCACTATCCCGAAATTAGTTTCCTCCAAACATCTTTATCCAGACAAGCAACTTTAGCTTCATCCACATTTATACTGATACTAATAATAATAATAATCATCTTTATTCCAATAGAATTTTTACAAAAATTGTTGGTATCGTCTAATATTTACAAATTAGAAAATTTGCAAAAACGTTACAAAAAAAAATTTCAAAAAAGATTTACATACAAGTATATAATCCGCAACATTCGCATAGGCACTGTAGAATTCGTCGAGATTGTAGAAACAGTTGGCAACAAAAAAATAATTTTTTTTTGAAAGAAAATAGTTTATTATAGAGCTGTAGTCTAAGTGTATCCATTCACGTACAGTTCGCCGGCCGATTTTCGTCTGACAGATGAAGGCCGGATGAACGTTCTCAACTACACACACACCGGCCGATGACAGGTCTAAGCCTGCCGGACGCCCTCCTTTGCGATTATCGCTATGTGTGTAGTGTCTAGCCGGACGATATTGGACTGCCGGTTTAATTTTAGTCTGGACAAGAATTTCATCCGATAATTACACAGCATATGCATATAAAATGGCGAATCAGCCAAGTTTTCTTAAAGAATTTATTTGTATTTTATAAACGTTAGTTGTAAACTTAAAAGATAAGGTAAATGTACCAATTTGCGTTAGTATTCATGTTTGTATTAGTCAGACAAAATTTATACGAAATAAAACTGAAAACTATTGATATTTATATTACAATTAAAATATTCATTATCTATAAACAAAATGCTCTATATTAAATTGTAGTTTTATTATTTTTTAACTGTAATGTACTATTGAAATTGATTTCAAAATTGTTTTGCGCTGAAAATTTTTAGGAGAGAAAATTATTATTTTTTTTTTTAAACTAATATTATCATATGAATAAATATGAAAATTTATAGTATAACAAATAGGGACAGTCTTATGTGACAGATACAAACAACACATAAAACTGATTGACACAAATAAAGTCAATTACACGTTTATTAAACTATTCAGTTTTTTTTCTTTATTTATAACATTTATCATAATATAAAAGTTATTTTTCAGTTATTTGATATTGATATTTCTTCCTATTACTCATGCAATTTCAATTCAGACAATTTTTCATTACATAATTGTTGAACAAAATTTCTTTTTTACTCTCCGCTAATATAACAACAATTGCAGCTGCTTGTTCTTCCGACATTTTAAATGAAACTGTCGATTAAATTCTGATCGTGTATGCTGAATGATGTACAGTTGACCGGCAAAAATCGTATACGATATAAAACTGTCGGTCATTACCCGTCATTCTGACTGTTCGTGTGTGTTGAGCAACGATATCGGCCCGTCAGTCCAAAGTATTCGACCACGGACTGCCGGCAGACTGTACGTGAATGGGTACCTTAAGAGAATTGGCAGATTTATCCGAAATTCTATAATTGCATTTCGGTATACGAAAGTTATTTAATTGTCTGGTAAAGATTGAATGAACATTCATGTTCTTCTGGAATTTTGTTTGATTTAAAAAGATGTATACACGCAGTTGAAATATATAAATACTGCATACAGTCATAATATTGTATTTTATGAAATAATCTTTGCATGAGTCTCGTTGAGAGATTCCTGCGATATATCTAATCACTCTCTTCTCCATAATGAACACAGTTTGAAAGGCTTAAGGTGCTCCCCAAAATTGGATGCCATACTCTCATACATGCCAATCTCTCATACATGCTCTTCCATTCGTACTACTTGGAAACATTTCGCTCACACCTTTATTCAACATTCAACTTCAAATCATCCATCCAACAATACAATATGCGATATTTTTAAACGTAACCTTTTCAGTTTCATAATAACAGGTTACCCATCTCATTTAAACCAAATCAAAATAAACAAACGCCAAGCAAAACAACAGAATAACGCATTGAATTAACAATTCGTTTTTTGTTTTTTTTTTTCGTAATCTCGACAATTCGATTTTGAGTTTCGCGCGCTTGTACGTCGATAGAAGTAACGCCCCCCCCGTTTTCATTGTTTATAGATAGAGGAAGCGCGATTTGCAAAAACCGATATAAAGTAATAATGCGTGCGCGACCTTTTTTTGACCTCTAGGCAATGCAAGTCCATCCGCTATAATAGTGTGGTTATGTGTTCATGAGGTACTTATACGAGAGTTCTGCTCGTATATTGCGGTTGATTCTAAATGAAAGCCGTTTGTTTGTAGGAATATATTTATTGTAGTTTAGATGAAAATATCGTTGTATTGTAAAATATATTTCTACGATAAATACGTACATTTTTTTATAAATCTATAAAATAAGATGAAATACATAAGAAAAGAATTAGTTTTTTTACATATTATTTATATATAAATTTAACATACATTTTGTAAAGATACTGACGTCTGTAATTACATATTAAACTGATGTAAATTAGTTGTCCCAGGGTTTTATATAAAATTACCGTACTTTTTACAGTAATATCTATTGACGCTTAGATTCATAAGACTCATCATCAATTTCAATTTTAAGTCGATTTTTTTCTGGTCTTATGGTTAAAACGCAGAGTTTGTATTTTTATATTATTAAATTACTACAAAGTTGAAATAATATTCATAATTAAAATTAAGAAACAATTTATTAATTAATTAGTTTATGCATTAGAGAATATAAATTTGTTAATTCTCTCCAAAAAATTAACTATTTAACGCCGAAAAAGTACTCTTTAAAAAAGTTATCATTTTTACATAAAAACCATAGTAGAAAAATTACATATTATTTCAGCAAAACGATAAATTTTCTGTAAAAATAATATAATTTTGTAATTTTAAATAAAATAATTAATGTAAATAATTACTTACATATGTAAAATATACGTATTTTATTTCTGTGACTCTGCAAATTTACATATTAAACTAGTGTAAATCAGTTGCCTCAGATTTTTATGTAAAATTACCAATTTTTTTTGTAGTGTAGTTTTTTTTTTTATAATTTATATCGGAGCAAAGCCCGAGCAGTTGTATAAATATCGGAGCGCAGTGGGAGCAGTTAATAATTTTGACTGCTTCAAAGCTCTGAAATATACAAATAAAACATAACATTGACATGGTAAAAAATCTTTCAGAATTCATTATATAAAATAAAACTGCTTAAGGTTAAGTTCTGTATTAAAATTTATTTATAATCAACGTTTCAACGAAACTCAATGTTCGTCTTTATCAGTTTTTCTGATGAAAACGAATTTCGTCGAAACGTTGATACAGAACTTAAACCTAAAGCAGTTTCATTTTAAAACATAACATTGTTTTCCTATAACAAGTAGCATTGTATTATTTTAAACAGTTTTTAAAATATAAATTTATGATACAAGCATGATTCATTTGTATAAATAACTTAAATATTTGAAAATAACTGTATTGTACACCCGCCTACTATACGACTATATATTAAAATATTTCTTTTGTTTTCGGAATATACATATATAACAAACAACAAACCTAATTCCAATATAGTATTTCGCATTCAACTGTTCCTTTACCATAAACAACATACCGTCAAAAAAAACAACTGACAGACGGTAACATTTACATAGGACATATGAATGATATATATCACCAAGCTGAAGAAACATAAGTTTATGTAATAGTTAACAATATATAACTTTAGTTTCTTGTGCGTTGTTCTTTGTACACATCACATTATTTTGAAAGTGTCTGAACATATGTTAGACAGGTTTGCAAATAAAAGGTTAGAATTTGATTCAATCTTTTCATAAACTTTGAAAGTATTCATAACAGTTCAATGGAATTATAATTAAAATCACACATTCACTTGTTTTATTTGTATATTACTTATTATTTCTTGTCATTCTATCACCTCTTTGTTTGTGAAAAAGTAATTTTATTCTTTGTTTCAAAATCAAATTTGTATTTCAATCTCTAATCAAATATGAATAGTATTTCTTTCTTGATTTTTTTATTATATCTAATATTATGAAAATATAAATTAATTAAAATTGCTTAATAAGTAATTTTACGTAAACGTCAAAAGTACTTTTGACAAAGTACTTTAAAAGTGAAGTGAGAATACGGGCCATCGTTGGGACCGGGACGTTTTGCCGCCGGACATTTTGCCACGGAGGTTTTGCCGCCGCGACATTTTGCCGCCGCGACATTTTGCCGCCGGGACATTTTGCCACGGAGGTTTTGCCGCCGCGACATTTTGCCGCCAGGCAAGTGTTAGGCATAGATTTCGGTAGAAAACAAAAGAAGAGATAATTCGATAAAATATTGGTTAGGTTAGGTTAGGGTAGGTTTGGTTAATAGGTTGTTTGTAGGTGTTTGTCTTCTACGCCTAATACTTGCCTGGCGGCAAAATGTCCCGGCGGCAAAACGTCCGTGGCAAAATGTCCCGTGGCAAAATGTTCGGCGGCAAAATGTCGCGGACCCGCCATCGTTAGGGTTGGTTGGTTGCTAGTTTGGAGGAGGCTGATTTCGGGATAATGGAAAGAGTTTGTGCCACATCCTTTTGGATTCATGGCGTGATTGTGTATGAATGTATATTATAAATATCATGTACATACACAACCATGCCATGTATTCATATGGGGTTGACACAAACTCTTTTTATTCAAATAGAAACATTATTCGCATTTATGATACATCTCGGTTATAAACATTTGTGTATTTTAGATTATCAAAATTTAGAATCGTATAATAAAATAGTTTTGTTATTTGATGCTTTAACTAGTTATTCTGTAAAATAACGTAGTTGTACAAAATAAAGTATAAAATAAATAGACGGGACGAAGATTATAACTTGCAAAATTAGATAAGTTCTAGTACTTAATAAACCTAACACCTAATCTAACCTAATCTCACATATTTATCATTTCTTAGTAATAGGGTAACTTTTATTATAATAATTTATTTACACAGCGCCAGTTCAAACACAACTTAATGTGATTTTTAAGGTTAGGAATGTAATATGACACATTTCATTAAAAACTAAAGTATTATAAAAAAACTTTTCTATAATTTAACTACTATAGAACGGTATTTTATGAAATGACTAGTTATTTCATGGAATATCGGATTACATGCTTTAATGGTGACATTTATATTAAATTCTTTCTAAACTAAATTGTTATTACTAATTTTTTAAGTTTTATTTACTTTTACAAAAATGATTATATTTACATTAGTTTTGTGAAACAGTAACGTTATTATAAGAAAATAACTAAATTTTTTTAATGCATTTATTTTTAATTAATTATTGTGCAATTTATGTGAGATTAATTTAGCGTGTAATAAAGTAATTACGGTTTATGGTGCATTAGTTAAATTAGAGATATTTCAAAAAATTGAATCAATTTTTTTTTCGTACATAATCAACCAGATAATAAGTATTAGAAAGTGTAAATTACTTATGTTTTTGTTAGTAAAGATAATTTTTATAATTTATATAATTTGATATTGCATGTACACTTCTATGACAGATTCTTTAAAAAAAAAAACAGTAGATATTTGAGTGTACATATTATTACTAAAGAACTATCCCAATTTTTCTTTTTTTTTCACTAATATTAATTATTTTATTTTTTTTAGTATTTATTTATATGGAGAATATT
This sequence comes from Clivina fossor, assembly GCA_963966155.1. Lineage (NCBI taxonomy): Eukaryota > Metazoa > Arthropoda > Insecta > Coleoptera > Carabidae > Clivina > Clivina fossor. The sequence goes on along the minus strand of OZ014558.1, from coordinate 19,014,255 downwards.
TTTATATTAACTGGCATATATTTACAAAATAGAATACTGGATCATTTTATAGTATTTTATAAAGTAAATGAAAAAAATTAATCAAAAATAAAATAAGTCGACTTTGTTAACTTATCATTTGAAAATTTATATCAAAATATTAAAGTGTTGTTTGAAAGCTGAATAATTTTATTGTATTTTATATATTTTGCCATAAATATATACTCTTTCAATTTAAACGTAAACCAGGCTATGTGAAATATTATTTTGCTATCACTTTAATCGAATGGAAATCTTTTAAAAATTTATTGTGACTATATTATTTATCCGTAATTAATCAAAATTTAACAAAAGTTTTTTTTTTTTGGTTTCTACATAAATTATATAATTTTACTAAAGTTCCGTGTTGCTAACTCTCCTAGAAAAAAATTACTAGAATTTTTAAAAATTCATTATAGCTAGATTATTTATCCGATTCTAATCAAATTTTCATTAAAAGATTCTTCTGGAGCCAGCATAAATTATGTAATTTTAGTGAAATACGGTATTGCCAACTTTTGGAAAAAAAATATTAAAATTTATTATGACTACATTATTTATCCGATTTTATCAAATTTTCACAAAGAATTTTCTTAGTGACCATATAAATTATATAATTTTACTAAAACACAGTGTTGAGTAAAAACAATATTTTATTTTAATTATTTTTTTAAGTTTTTATAAGTTGATGTCAAAGTGATTTATATATGGGTTTATCCATATACTTCTAATCTTGTTTTTTTTTTAATAATGATGTAAGTAATTTGCTACACTTTAAAAATCTAAAACAATATTCTGATCATGCAGAAAATACCATAGAAAGTGTAAATTATGTTTTTATATATTTTTTGCCCAAAAAATAAAAACAAACTAATTTTGTAACTTCTTTTAAATCTATTTAAATGCATTATTTAAACAAAATAACTTGACGTTGTCCTCGTTTTAAAATTGTAATTGCTCAATTATTTTTTTCTCCTTGGAATTTTAGATTATTTACCACATAAAAACCACGAAATTTTAATAATTTTTAATTTAAAACTTAAATTTATTCCGGTAATTATTTCACTATAATGTCATTTATTTCTAACATAGTAAAAAATCTTTCAGAACTCATTATATTAAAGTAAAAAAGATTTATTAAATTCTGTATGTTTTTACTACTTTGACTGCAAGGAAAAGTAGTAAAGCGTTTGGTACGGTGTCTGTAACATTTTCAAAAAAAAAAAAAATTGTATAGAAATCCTTCATATAGCCTGTAGATGACGAATCTGAACTTAGTTTATGTGGGTGTATGTGTGTGCGTCGTCAGCTCGCTCGCTCGCTCGCTCGCTCGCTCGGTCGTAAGTCAAAATTTTGTGGCCGCAACTCCTCCTAGACGGTTCAACCGATTGTAATGAAATTTTCAGGATAAATTTGTCTAGTACCCAAGATGGTCATGTGATTTTATTTTTTTCCAGTGATGCCAACTTTCCGAGAAAAAAATTACTAAAGTTTTTAAAAATTCATATTGGCTACGTTATTTATCCGATTTTGATCAAATTTTCAGAAAAGATTTCCCTAATGCTCCCATTAATTACATAATTTTATTAATTTTCAGTGTTGCCAACTTTCCGAGAAAAAAATTACTAAAGTTTTAAAAATTTTATTATGGCCATGTTATTCAACCGATTTTACTCAAATTTTCACAAAAGATTCTCCTAGTATTCATATAATTTATGTAATTTTAACAAAATACAGTGTTGCCAACTTTCCGAAAAAAAAAATTAGTAAAATTTAAAAAAATTTATTTTGACCATTTTATTTAACCGATTTTAATCAAATATTTATAAAAGTTTTTCCTAGTGCCTAAATAAATTATGCAATTTTAACAAAATACAGTGTTGCCAACTTATCGAGAAAAAAAATCACAAAATTTTTAAAAAATTCATTGTGGCTACATTATTTATTCGATTTTGATCAAATTTTCAGAAAAGTATCTCCTATTGCCCACATAAATTATAATATTATTAAAATACAGTGTTGCCAACTTTCCGAGAAATGTCAAAGTAGTCTATATATGGGTTTACCCATATACTTCTAATCTTGTTTCATTGAAGTTTTACTTCATATTATGTGTAGTAAAACAATAACATAAAAAAATATAAAACAAAAGAATCAACAATGCATAAATCACGACATTCTTGGATTTGTGGATGCTCTATATAGATAACAGACAAAGTAATTAGAATAGATTACACAGCTAGAAAAATAGACAGAGTTGTTTTAGACTATTTCCACTTTTTTTTACTTATTGTTTGTAATTTTATGGAAAGAAACGTGATTATATATATTCACAGGGAAAAAATGATACATGAATTTAATAATACAAAAGAGAATTAGTTTTTTTACTCATGTCAGTAATGTTAAAAACGTGATATTTTCAAAATAAGTTTTAATTATGTAGGTGAAATTATTATTTCTAGCTCGGTTTTGACTAATACCGGTTTTAAGACAATGTAGGTGTCATAATACGAGAACGAAACAAATGAATATTCAAAAATTAAACTTATAATGGCAGCCAATGTATTTTTTTTTTAGTTTATTATATAATTTAAACTTGATTCTTAAAATAAAACGACTTTAGGATATATTTATGTATTAATTTTATTAATAATTGACGTTTCGATGTACTCTACGTACATCATCATCAGGAAAAAAATATAAATAACATTTCAGTAACTAAACAGAACAAAGAAACAAGTTACTAGGCAACAAATAAGTAACTAGGTTATAAAATTTTATAAATTATTAAATGAAGGAAGCCAAATTTTATTTAAATTAGTACCTTTACATTGATTGATGTTAACTTTTTTTTTTATAAATTTATGGTTTAAAATATTAAATATGGTGATATTCTAAATCTAAATTTTAAATCATAAATTTCTTAAATGCATTATAAACCACAGCTTAATGTTTCTAAATATTTATATTTGAAATTTTGAATCATAAATTCTAAATTTATAAAATAAAATTTATCATGCACCAGACTTTAGATTCAAAAAAAAAATAAATTATGTTAAATTTGACCAATCATGTATTTCGAAATTCTTTAGCAAGAAAAAAAAATCTACATACATTCATATCTATTCATTATCTATTTATAATATTATATACAATATTCCTGTTACGACTATAACTTTATAACGAAAAATACATTACATTTAAAAGATATATCTTTCTACTTAATATCTGACTTAGGTTTCATTTGAACAAATACATTTTCTAATAGTTGGTATTCCAAGAAGATATATTAATGCATACTAAATACATAATTTTTGCAACAACTTCTTAGAATATACATTCAGCTTGTAATGTAAAACTATCATTTGAAAAATATGAGATAAAAATGTATCTTACATTTCATTATAAAATATAATAGTCACAGAGGAGTTAATTACACACATATTAATAGATGTACACATGTTAATTTAGTTTTAAGGACATACAATTTCACATATGAATTAAAGTAATTATGTTTTTTCTTATTTTTATATCGTTAAATCTTTTTTTTTTTCGTTTGTTATTAGAGAAAAGTAAGAGGTATTAGAATTTTACATGTAGCAATTACATTTACCGTATTTATTTAACCTTATGTTAATGTAAATGACAGGTATTGTGCAATTACTGCACTGTGCAGTATAGTTAATTTAAATTTTATTTTATTTTTAGATGTCAATATAGGAAAATATTTCGACATAATTTGCTATAATTATATTATAATTTTGTTGATTAGTTTCCTTTATCATTTGCGCAATGAATTAGTAATTATATATCAAAGTTTGTAAATTTAATTTCTTAGGCTTAAAAATTTTAAATTGTTTTATTTTTAAGATTCTTAATAACAAATAAGTCACCGAAAAAGATTTTTACGTGATTATTAGTTTAAATTTTTTTACATTTATATTACGTTTATATTGAGTGACATATATAATTTATCAAATTATTTACTTAATTATTAAAATTAATTAACATTATAAAAAAATTTTCAGAATTCATTATATTAAAATAAAACGGTTTTAGGATTTAATTCTGTATTAATTTTCATTAATAATCGACGTTTCGATGTACCCTACGTACATCATTATTTTTGTTGGTGATGATGTACGTAAAGTACTTCGAAACGTCGATTATTAATAAAAATTAATACAAAATTAAATCTTAAATCCGTTTTATTTTTATATTAACTTTATTAAAGTAAATCTTTTAAATTTCAAACTTAAAAGTTTTCAATTTTTTTTGAATCTTTAATATATTTCGGTAATTTATTATATTCAAGTAATATTGTTAGTAAACTTGGGAAACAAATCCAGTTGCATTTTAAATATAAACATTTCTAAGAAATATTTAATATTTAACCATTTTAGTTTTAACATATTGTTAACGATGACTTCTATTTGGAAGCAACTGCAAATTATGTTTACTACCTTCATTGCCAATATATAAAATTGTTGAACAATATGTGAAATGGGGTAAAATTATAGTGTTATAAGTATATTAATTAATTAATAATTTTTATTTTTCTAATTCTAATTATATTAGATAAAACATCTAATTCAAAAATAGATGATTACGTTTGTAATATTTATCTAATGTAATCAAATATTTCCTTTTAGTTTATCTATTATTTATCTATTCTTGTTCGTTTATCTAAACTTTATATAAAATAACAATTTGATTTCAACTAATTTGTATATAGATAAAATTACTAATGTTATTAGAAATATCATCTAATTGAATAGACAAATAGGCAGCTTATTTACCGTTAATTTTAAACGAGTATATAACTGTTTAAATTTTAATCAAAATTAATTCAATTTAATCTACGGAAACAAACGATACTCTTTCGATACACTTTCGATATAATTCATATAAAAAGTACATAATCAATAAATTATAGTGACATCAAACTCCCTTCCACGATGAAGATCAAACGATATCCCGGAAAGGCAGTCATCAATGATCCAGCATTTCTGGAAATGGAAAGTGGAAGTCGTGCATTGGATCTCATATATGCTGCCAATTGGTTAGATACTCAAATAAGTCTTTCGTCCAATAGTTCTGGTTCGAATTCTTGGGATAGAAATAGTGCCAGTTCTACTGAACCTTCGATAGTTGAAGAACCGCAGGAAACTAGAAAAAATCTATCAAAATCTGTTAAATATCACAGCGATCAGTATTTATCTCGAATAGCCCCGAAAAACAAAGTAATCAACATGAATATTCAATCGTTACAAGAAGATATTGCTCAAAATAGTTACTATTTACCGTCTCAAACGAAACTTATTCGACAGCGAAGTTTTCGAACGACTGATGATATTCCAAATTCAAATGAAATTAGTACAAATGGTATAAAACTTTCCGAGAAACTTAAGAATGGTACTGTTCAGATTGATCAAGCAAAAAAGTATCAGAATGTCATCAATGATTTGGAAGTGCAATTGGTGAAGAAATCAGTGCGATTTAATGATAAGAGTGTGGAAATTGGTGGAGAAGATTCTGAATTTGACATTGAAGAATGTTCTATAGTAAGTAATGATCATCATACAGACGATACAGAAACGGAAAAGTCTTGGCCGTCTAAGGAAGAAAATGCCAAACCAATTAGGAATTTCAGAGTTATGGAGAATCCATTAGATAGTGAAATTTATAACCATCAGTTAAAATATCGGACAACTACAGTGCAAATTAATGGAGACGAAGTAACCGTTGGGTTATGCAGTGGTTCCAGTAATAAAGTTAACGTAGAAAATGGTGAATCAACAAATGATAATAGTGTTAGTGATAGTGCTAAAAAAGTTACTACCGAAACGAAAGATGTGAAAAGGAAAGGCTCAGATGATACAGTATTAGAACGAATAAACGAATGGATCAATGATCAAAATCAATATATCGTTGATAATTCAAGATCAAATCAGAAAGAAAACGTTGGCTCGAATGAGAATTGTAATAGCGAAATGAATGACGTCACAAGGACTATATCTAACGCGACAAGTACCATTCACTTTCAAAATATTGAAGGTCATACAGATCCGATCTCTTCTGCTAATAATGATGTTGGAAGATTTTTCTCGCGTGTAAAAAATCATGATCAGACTGATGAAGAATTTTACGAGAAACTTGTAAATTCTCGACAAAGATTACCCGCGGAAAAAACCGGATTTAAAGATAAAATTGCGATAAATGTTTCAAAACAGGAACCATATTATGAAAACGAGGAGATAATTGAAAGCCACAAGAAATTATTACGCGAGAAAAATACTCGAAACTCTAAAACGATTAAAAACGCGGAAAATTTACTGCAAAAAAGTGCGTCGAATGATGCTAGTTATTCTCAATTGCAAAAATCAAGTCAGTTACAGAATTTTCAAAATAAAAACGAATCTCAAAACAGTAGTAATAATGACTTTTTGATACCACGTCCTAAACTGATAGTGCCCGTACATACCTACGCGATACGTAAACGAAGAACGGGTAATTTACAGTCGCGTATATCCGAATGCAGCCGAACAAATACGAATGTGGAAAATATGGCGTCGATCGAATGCACAGCTGACAATATCGGTAAGTTATGAATCTTGACTATATTGAGGTTAGAATTTCGTATTTTGTTAGCTGTCATATAGAAAGCAAAATGCTATTAGATTTAATCATCTAAATATTAAAAGTGTTTTTTCGTTGAAATATGTTTTATTTCTAAACGTGGAAAGTGTCTTATTGACAATTTAGAGAGTTTTCTTGTTTCTTAAATTACACGAGTTTGTTATTTTTTTATGTAAGGAATATTTGCAATGCGTGATGTTTATTTCTCGCTTTTTAATTCTAGAAATTCTTCTAGTTTCTTTAGTTTTTTCGCTAAATTATTTTATTTATATGTATATTATGCGATTTTCACAATTAACCTGAATTTTACTTTATTATCATATTCATTAAATTTGATTTATTTATTTGTTATATTTTAACTGTATAAAATTATTTATTGGAATTTATATATTTTGTAACGCGGCGAAATTTAGAATTAAATATCAAATTAATTAAACGACAATTAACGATTTAAATTTAGAAAACTTTAATTATTCCGTGATTTTAGGACCCAACTACGTTATGTAAATGAATAACAAAATTTAAGTAACCCCAGTGAACTTTAAAAGTCGCCGAACTGCAAACAGGAGAGTACATAAAATGATTTGAAATAAAAGTCACATTTGGTTTAACTATGTCGATTTATTGTGCATGAGAAATTTGTAAAATTATATAATCATTTAAATATTTCAATATTTTTAGTGTTTGTCTGTATTTTGTTTACAATTTCATTAAAAGATTTTGAATAAATTGTTAGTGGCGGCTCGTCAGTGCATCTTGTGCGCAAATAATAAATTCGATATAAAAACTCTAATAACAACGTAACTCAAAGAGTTCTTTATTATACTTCGGAAGGTGTAGTGTATTCTGTGGGTGACCACAATTCAAAAGAACGGGTCGGACACATACTCAAAGAGATATGCTGTCACTCGTGAGGGTCAGGATTACTGCAGACCAAGAGCTCGTGTATTAGTAATCATGTGAGAAGTATGTATAAAGTACTCGCATCTAAATGCCCGAAAAATTCTATATTTTAATCCGACGATTTACCAAAACCAATGTACAATAATTATTAGTTATTTGCCAAATAATATGTAATTTTATACGTGTAAGTGTAAGTGTATTTGGGGAATATGGGAGTGTGAATACATTACGTAATTGGTGCGTGATCGTCTAGTGAAATCATGGTCGAATCGGTGTCTCACGGATTCTCGCTACCCCCAATCAGACGCGGGTCGCCCGGCGTTGCAACGATGGCCCGGCGCGAAGAGTGTGTTGACGTATCGGTTACTGGCGACGACGATGGCCCGCTGACTGGGTGAGCTCTGGCCATGGTTTGAGTTTACACGTGAACTCATCTTCGTGAAACTTTTGAACAAGTATACTATGTTTTCTGAGAGAAGACAAGGTTACCTAGTATAATGAACTATACCATGGGCCAAGCTTCCCTGATTCTGATTCTAGACCAGAATGCCTCTCCCTGAGATCGGTCAGCCCTCATATACTCCTAGTCCACGTTGACTTGCAACAAAGTTCGCATATACCAAATCATTAGTAAGAGTAGGACATAACAACAAGATATAATATTTTACCAATCAAATTACACTTCTAACATCCTTGTTAAAGATTACTGGCTGAAAATGACATCATAATTTTCTACACCCAATAATATTAACTTTTGAAACCTATCTTACAAATAATCGCTTTGCATTGGCTAGGATAGGAAATAGAAAGATGTGCCCATAATCAGAAAAACAAATTCTTAAAACAAAATTGTTTTCAAAATAAAGTACCCCAAAATACAAAAGAATTGGGTCAACCTTTCATGTACGATCGTGTTTATACCTAAACAAACAAGACCATAAATGACCCTTAAAGAAATGTATTTTTCTCAATAAGCAAAACAACACAATAAACTACCAGATGTAGTTTTAAAATATAAGTAAAGTTCAGCGTCCCAGATGTGGTTTTTAAAATATAAGTAAACAAGTACAGTCGACATAATTATTATCGAAACACATTCTTAAAAAAAATATTAATAGTAAGATAAATTAATAACATAAAAAATTAAAAAATTAGGTACAGATATTTGCCTCGTTTCATTCGCCCCCTTTGTTATTCACTGAAATGAAATTGAATGTTAATAACAAATCTAACTGGAAAAGAAAACAAATAAATATCTGAAAAATAGAGATGGAAGAAAAAATTATAAAGTACAATTAGTATTCTTAATTCTAAACCACATATGTACTAGACGCATTATTGAAATTATATCACAATTAAACCCAACTCATTAGACACAAAATTTTACATTTTATATTATTAAACATAGCCCAAAGCCTACCTATCACATTTAGCATTTTTCCTCTTATATTCTTTGACGGAAATAGAATATCTCTTATAATATTTAAATAAAATAACCACCGGCAAAATAACAACCAAATTCTTAATAACTAAAGATAGAATGTCAAACATAATAACACAAAACCCTTTGTATCTTATAATCTAGCCTGCCTGTCAAATATTAAACTTTAAAATTTATCAAATTTTTTTCCCTTTTATATCAGTTACAGCCTCAATTCATACCATAAATACCCTTAGTCTAAATAAAATATCTCTTACATAATCTAAACGAACTACACACAAGACGAAAGTATTAATAGCCAAAATCTTAACAACTAACGATAGAATGTTAACCATAATAAAAAACCTTTTATAACCTAAGATCTAGCCTACCTATCACATATTAAATGCAGATACCTTTTGTTTTTTGATATAACTTATATAAAGTCATAATCATTATTAAAATACAAGAAATACTCTTAATTTAAACATTTTATATTTTATACTATTCACATAAACAAACAAATCCAAACCATCGGTAATCAAATTCCTAAACAGAGCAAAATATCATAAATAAAGTACATGTAATACACTTTCGATTTCTACCAAAAATATGTGTCAAGTTTAAATATCTGAAAGAAATATTAATCTTTACGTACTTGCTATCATAACCCTCTGACCATTGTCGGTGCCAGTGGTCGCAAATTGGTGGCACGTAACCATATTTGAACAATAATTCAAAAAACAAAAAACCAAAATTTAATTAAAATAACTTTCTGTTATCGTTCTCCAGTCACTAAACTTAGTATACGCAAAACCATTACAAATATTTAAATTCTAGCACGATATACATAACATTAAAATATATGCCTGTTTTTTTTTTTGCAATTTCCTACAAATTTCTATCACTACCTAATAGTAACTAATATAACCAAATCTATATAATACGCACATACACACATTATTGTAAATTTTTAGATATAATTAATTATAATATTAAAATGTAAATGCCTACTAGTAAACTTCAGAATAATTTCAGTTAATATGTAATTTGAGTTTGGTATCCCCTGGTCTATACTATGCGTTGTCTTTTGTAAGTTGCAAAGAACCATAAAATAATAAACCGCACAAGGTAGATGGGGGCTATGACCTATGAAACAAAATTCTATAGCAACATACCATTGAAAATAAAAGTGAAATTCATTTCTTATACACACAAAATAACTATCTCTGTAATATTAAAGTCAAAATTAAATACGTATTTTTCTTAAATTAAAATAAATATCTACGCCCCCAGTACGTTGGAACCTATCTCTGTAATTTTTTCTAAATAAATCACATAAATTATAACATTTGTTGATCTATTGGCATGTCTGTCAAATAAACAAAATATAAATTAATATTAGTGTTGTATTAGTTTGTCTGTCCTACGCCCCCATATATTCAAACTACTGGACCCGAACGTGGCTGTGTGTCTACAAATAAACAGTTTATAAATAATAAAATTATTTCCTAATAAAATTTCAAATCATTCTTTAGTACTCAAAAGTGTTTGCATTCGGGCTTCAAAAAACTTTCAATCCTGGTCTCCGGTGCCAATTGTAACGCGGCGAAATTTAGAATTAAATATCAAATTAATTAAACGACAATTAACGATTTAAATTTAGAAAACTTTAATTATTCCGTGATTTTAGGACCCAACTACGTTATGTAAATGAATAACAAAATTTAAGTAACCCCAGTGAACTTTAAAAGTCGCCGAACTGCAAACAGGAGAGTACATAAAATGATTTGAAATAAAAGTCACATTTGGTTTAACTATGTCGATTTATTGTGCATGAGAAATTTGTAAAATTATATAATCATTTAAATATTTCAATATTTTTAGTGTTTGTCTGTATTTTGTTTACAATTTCATTAAAAGATTTTGAATAAATTGTTAGTGGCGGCTCGTCAGTGCATCTTGTGCGCAAATAATAAATTCGATATAAAAACTCTAATAACAACGTAACTCAAAGAGTTCTTTATTATACTTCGGAAGGTGTAGTGTATTCTGTGGGTGACCACAATTCAAAAGAACGGGTCGGACACATACTCAAAGAGATATGCTGTCACTCGTGAGGGTCAGGATTACTGCAGACCAAGAGCTCGTGTATTAGTAATCATGTGAGAAGTATGTATAAAGTACTCGCATCTAAATGCCCGAAAAATTCTATATTTTAATCCGACGATTTACCAAAACCAATGTACAATAATTATTAGTTATTTGCCAAATAATATGTAATTTTATACGTGTAAGTGTAAGTGTATTTGGGGAATATGGGAGTGTGAATACATTACGTAATTGGTGCGTGATCGTCTAGTGAAATCATGGTCGAATCGGTGTCTCACGGATTCTCGCTACCCCCAATCAGACGCGGGTCGCCCGGCGTTGCAACGATGGCCCGGCGCGAAGAGTGTGTTGACGTATCGGTTACTGGCGACGACGATGGCCCGCTGACTGGGTGAGCTCTGGCCATGGTTTGAGTTTACACGTGAACTCATCTTCGTGAAACTTTTGAACAAGTATACTATGTTTTCTGAGAGAAGACAAGGTTACCTAGTATAATGAACTATACCATGGGCCAAGCTTCCCTGATTCTGATTCTAGACCAGAATGCCTCTCCCTGAGATCGGTCAGCCCTCATATACTCCTAGTCCACGTTGACTTGCAACAAAGTTCGCATATACCAAATCATTAGTAAGAGTAGGACATAACAACAAGATATAATATTTTACCAATCAAATTACACTTCTAACATCCTTGTTAAAGATTACTGGCTGAAAATGACATCATAATTTTCTACACCCAATAATATTAACTTTTGAAACCTATCTTACAAATAATCGCTTTGCATTGGCTAGGATAGGAAATAGAAAGATGTGCCCATAATCAGAAAAACAAATTCTTAAAACAAAATTGTTTTCAAAATAAAGTACCCCAAAATACAAAAGAATTGGGTCAACCTTTCATGTACGATCGTGTTTATACCTAAACAAACAAGACCATAAATGACCCTTAAAGAAATGTATTTTTCTCAATAAGCAAAACAACACAATAAACTACCAGATGTAGTTTTAAAATATAAGTAAAGTTCAGCGTCCCAGATGTGGTTTTTAAAATATAAGTAAACAAGTACAGTCGACATAATTATTATCGAAACACATTCTTAAAAAAAATATTAATAGTAAGATAAATTAATAACATAAAAAATTAAAAAATTAGGTACAGATATTTGCCTCGTTTCAATTTATTGCAAAATACATTATAATTATAGCACATTGTTTGCTGAAGTATTATTTTATTACAAATGACGTTAATTTTATAATAAAATTTTGTTGTTTATTTTAATTTTTAACAAGTTAATATTTATTATTTTTAAGATTAAAGTATTACATGCAATAAGTTTCGTCATCTATTATAATTATTAAGAATTATAATTGATATTTTTCTCAGATGTAAATTTTTAACATTGTGGAAAATCTGTCAGAACTCATTTTATTAAAATAAAACGACTTTAGGTTGTAGTTCTGTATTAATTTTTATTAATAATCAACATTTTGACATACACTACGTCCGTAGAGTACTTCGAAACGTTGATTATTAATAAATATTAATACAGAACTGAATTCTAATGCCGTTTTATTTTAGTGTCAATTTTCCTTTAAATTTTGTTATTTTTAAAAATCTTTTAAAATACGACAATTTTCTCCAAAAATAATGTAAAATACATATTTTTAAATTTAACTAAAAATTGTGTGTTAATTTAAATAGTGAAAATTAGTCCATTTCTTTTCGTCATTTTGTCATATAAATAAAACTATTACAATATTAAAATTTATGCATAATCAGTTTGCATTGAAAAGTCAAATGCAAATTTCTATTATTAGTAATAGTGCTTTTAGGCAGTATAATTTCATGCAATTAATATGGAATAATTTACCAAATTTTTAACAAAAGTATTACGTAAACTAGATTATAAAATAGTTTAATTAGTCAACTATAATTTTGCAATAATAGGAACACAAGACGCCGTTAGGGACAAATGACGAGATGGTGAAAATAATCATACAGATAAATGCCATGTGTAGTATTCAACGTTTTGGTACATTTGCAAGAAAGATTCGACAATGTTTAAGAAATTTAATATAAAATTTGGAATAAAAGATAACTTGTAAATTCTATAATATTCAATTAATTATTTTGTAATTTAATGTAATTATTTTTAAATCTCATACAGACAACTCTTCTGCAAAATGTAGTTTTGAGATAATGAAGGTGTTTCTCAGACTTATTTCATTGTCACACGACAGAATTTAATGATCATTAAGCTATATTCACACTGAGATTTTAGCAGTAGCAATATAGGTACCACTGCATCCTCATGCTACTGCTATTGCTAAAATCATAGTGGTGAATGTAACTTAATGATCTTTAAATTTTGTCGTGTGTCGAAGATATCGAATTTTGACTCGATTTATTACAGTTACATCATTACAGTTCACATCTGTAAGACCTGTAGTGTTACAGAATGTTTTGTCTTTTTCTAGTAAATGGAATTTTTCTATTGATAGAGAATGACAAAATATTCTGTAACTTACAGATGTGAACCGAATAGACTCATTAAACATGTACAAATTTTAACTTAAAAATAATAATTTTTACAGGCATTTTCGTGAAATATAATGGTTCGTTAAAATGAAAATTCTCGAAATTTGTAAGAAATCTTTCTATGTATATTGCAATAAAATTTCTTACGAGATCCAAGAATTTTCATTTTCAACGAATCATTATATTTCACGAAAATGTTTATGCATACAGACATAAGGGCAGTATATTGCTCTCTAATAATAATAATATCAGCTTCTTCAGCGACTAAGATCTTTTTTATGTTGTTAAGCATCCACATTTTTTACAAAAAGCTTCTCATATCGTCTTGTCTAACGTAAGATTTTTTACTTCTTTTCAATTTAATCTTGATAAATTTTCTAATATTTTTGGTTCGTATTGATAGTTCCTTTTAAAGCACTTTTAGTTAAAAGCAGTCAAGATATCAATTTTAATGTTTGCTTTTATTATTTATCAAATGTTAACTATTTTTATAAATTAAATACTTTTTATTATACTACAGTTTTTTTTAATAATTATAATGTTTTTTAAATAATTACTCTAAAATATAAGTACTTTTTTCTAAAAATACTCTAAAAAGAGCTATGAATACGGGCCTTTGTTTCTAAATTATTCTGGATTTACATATATTTTGTTTTTCGGTTTTAAGACTTTCATTATATATCAGCTAAACTGATACATGATGTTTTTTATTCTATTTAGGGCCGGTATTTCCAACTTTGTATAAAATATAATATATAAAATATCTTATCCGCAGTTGTAAAAAAAAGATGATCAAACCATCTTGTTTCTCTCTTTTGAATTACTGATAGAATACATTTGCGAATTATTTCTGAAGACTTAGTTTCTTACAACAAAAAAAATAATTATAAATTATCAGAACGCAGACAAAGAACATCTTTAAGATAATCTACGTATTATGCTAATAACAATAATGATAATAAAATAAAGTAAAAGTATCGTTTGTAATTCAACACCTGAAAGGAAGAAAACGTTTTACTACATGTGCTTACCGTACCGATGCAACAAGATAAGATAGATACCTGATCATTCTAGCTAGATAAAGATAGTTTCTATACCGCGTATATCGGTCTGTTTGTCACATGTATTATATCGTGCTACATTATATATATATATACACAGTTTATATAGTGTGCTATGAAAACGTGTGTAGTTTTTGTTTTGTTATGAGGATTTTCTTTCATTATTGTTATTATTATTTTAATCTAGTATAGTTAATGTAAAAGTGGAATTATTTGTGTGTATGGCTGTGCATGCGTTGTTTTAGTTCTATACTTGTTAACCTTCGATTTGCGAAATGTCTAGAGTGTTATATACAGCTTGCGTCATTCGGATACCTACTGGCTCTCTTAGTCAGCCACCAGTGGTAGCAAAAATGTTCGATTTCTTTTTGATAAAATTGCATAAAATACAAGATAGACCAACCTAGTTCTAGTCACAAATTTAACCGAATTTTCTCGAATTTATTATAGTTGTTCTGGCGAAAAAAATCGTTAATTTAATATCATTAACTGAGTATGCAGTAGGCAGTTGAAACATTTTTAATAATTGATACACTTTAACTAAACTCGTCTTTAAACTAACAAAAAAATCATTGGCTCGTACCACAAGCTCAGTTTTTGGGTGTTTCAGTTCATTTGTTTAGTCCTGCTCTTATGAAAGTTACGTTGTTTTAAAACCAGTAATAGTTAAAACTGATTTTAAAACCGAGCTCGTGGTACCATGTAATTGTTATTGTTACCAATAAAACAATATTTTTTTTAAACGTATCATAATATTAATATTACCTATGTAGAAAGAGGTCATTATTTTACTGTATTAAAAATTATTAAGTCAAGTTAAGTTAATTGACAATTGCATTGTTTATTTTTGCTTGAATGTGAAGAAGTGCAAGAAATGCAATGTATACCATCTAGAATGGTCAGAAATTGTATATTCGACCAAAGACAGATTAATTCTTCCAAATCACGTAATAAATATAAATAATATATACATACACATACTATTCTACAACTGTTAGTAACTAGTTAAGGAACTTGGAATGTAATTTTATTTATTTGTAGTTTAGTTTCGTTTGGAACGCTTGAAGGGAAGATCGTATATGTTACTCGGAATAGAAAGCTCATTTTGTGTTTCGTCCAGATTGCTTGGTCTCAGCTTTGTCTCAGCCACAAATACCAATATATTTACGTAAAGATAAATAGAATAGAAAATCTAAATCGTCATTTTAAATTATTTGCCAAGACATTTTTTAGGACTTTGTTGACAAAATAGTATATTATGTTACGAGGAGTAGAAAGCGATGATTATTGTGCTCTTATTTTTTGCTTTAAAATACATTTTTACTTCGACCTATTATCAAATATGAATCGTTTTTCTATTTTTCATATATTTTTTTTTATATCTAATAATATTAAATTCATACAAACTAATTAAAATCGCTTAGTAAGTAATTTTAATTTAAGTAAACGTTAAAAGTAATTTTGATCACTAACAAAGCAATCGAAAAAAATATTTTTATAAATTTTACATGCATACGGCAAAATTTTATCCAAAAACGCAAATTCCAAATTCTAAAACAGCATATCTTAATCTCGCTTTATCTTAATATTTAGCAAGTCTACAAAAAAAATTATCAACTATTGGCAAAAAAATTACAAAATTTCAACATTGCAAATTGCGTCTAAAAATAAAAATGATTTTGAAAAAAACCAGTATTTGCACCTACGAGCCGAATTAATAAAAACTCCAATGCGCTTATCCTCTATGCTTTTGATAGAGAAGACAGATCGCCTAGCTCTATATCAACATAATTTACATCTATTAACTAGATAAAATGAAGCTTGTATACTCATATGTCTAGACAATTAATAACGTTCTATGGAACGATTATTGTTCAGATAACAATATAGATTATAATTCTACACTCACTCATTCGCCCAGTATATTAAAGGTACGTTGACCCTTTTGAAATATAATTTTTTTTTGTGATCACAGTTTGGTTTAGTGCGAGATCTAATTGCAATATAATTTTCAAGGTGAAGTGATTGTTACTTGGATTTTTTTTTTAATTATTTCTGATAGATATTTAATTATAATGTTATTTAATATTGTAATCATATCTCTATCTACTGGCTAGATATATTTATATATATATATATATATATATATATATATTTTATTAAATCAATATTTTCAACTTTAATCTAAATTACAACTAATCATAAAATGTAGCATTCATGAATTCATGATACAAATTTTGACCTGATGAAGACGATCGTACAGTTTCGTCGAAACGTTGTTTTTATAAAATAATTAAACAGAATCTAATCCAAAAACAGTTTTTATTTTAATACGTGACCCGCGCTCTAGCACCAATCAACAAATACGTTATAAATACGCTTCCCGCATACAACGTGTTAATACATTGAGTTTTGAAAAATATTTTTAAGGTATGAACATAGTAAAAAATCTTTCAGAACTCATTATATTAAAATAAAACGGCTTTAGATTGTAGTTCTATATTAATATTTATTAATAATCGACGTTTAGTCGAACTCAACGTATGTCTACATCATGAAAAATGATACAAATGATACAAATTCGGTAAATAAACAAAACATAGAAACAAGTTACTTGTATTTTGTTACTAGATAACAAAATAAACAATTAGATTGTAAAATTTATAAATTTTTAATTAAAGAAAGCCAAATTTTATTTAAATCAGTTACTAGTCACAGTGATTGAGTTTATCTTTTTCTTTATAAATTTCTATTGCTTCTCTTATCAATCTACTGTTAATATTGATTGGTTTTGCAATTATTATTACAGTATCTTCAAATTTTATATCATAAAGATTTTCTAACGCATGTTTTGTAATAGCAAATTTATCTGGATGGTTTTCACGTATTATGTTCTGTTACTTATAGAAATAGATTAGTGTATGATGAGTGAGAAATTGAAAAAAAGGTTGTAGCAAAAGTTGCGGTGTTAGTCAGTTAAGATGGTTCGGACATGTTGAGCGAATGTCTAATGAACGTCTGGTTAAAAAGATTTATTTGAATGATTTTGATGGTATACGTTTGCGTGGACGCCCGATGAGTAGTTGGAGTGGTATGATTGAGAGTGTTTTGCGTGAGCGAAAGTTTCCAAGTAGTAGGAATAAAAGAGCATGTATGAGAGGAATTATGAATGTGGATGAAGCGAAAGTTGCTTGTTTGGATAGGAATGTTTGGAGGCGACTGATTTCGGGATGATGAAAAGAGTTTGTGCCACACCCTTTTGGGTACATGGCGTGATTGTGTATGTATGTATGTATGTACTTATTTTGTTACCCATTAACTTGTTTCTATGTTCTGTTTATTTACTGTAAATGTCATTTATATCATTTTTCGATTATTAATAAAAATTAATACAGAACTATATCCTAATGCCATTTTATTTTTATATTTATTTCTTAGGCGAAATTGTGGTTGTATGAATTTGGTATTTACTAAAAGTTTTTTGTTATATTCTTATATAATACAACTTATAATATACTAAAACTTATCAATACATTATTCTGAGAACCAACAAGTCAACAAAAAAATGGCGAATTTTAACTGTATATAACTGAACATTTTCTTGTAACAAAACCTACATATAAATCGTGAATTTTACGTAGCGCGCACTGTGGCTTACATAATTAAACATTGTGTTGCCATTACAAGCTGAATAATTTATAAGTTGGCGTTTAGCTATTTATTTAGATTTATTTTATTCGATTTTACAAGCATTTGTATTTAGTTCAGTGATTTGAATTATATATATAAATATTTTTTGCAGTTCCTACTTGAATCAAAATGTAAATCAGCAATGTTTCTTAGACTTTCACTATTGGGTATATAGCGTAATAATACAATAATTGCAATAATAATATTTTATAATTCGTATTGTTTTCTATTCTTAGGGATAAGTATAATTTTGTGTTTATTGTTTATCTTATATTTGTCTTTGAAAATTATTATTTAGTATTAAAATTTTAAAAAATACAAATGATATAAAATATAAAGGAAAAACTTATGAAGAACTAGATTTTTTGAGACTACCCTTATCACTAACTTCAGGTTGTAATAACAGAGATAACTAAACTATAGGGTAGTCCGACGTACACAGTCAATATAGCAAGCGAAATTAATTACATTAACACTTTCTGTGGTTGGCTCTTGATAAAACATTTTTAAAAAATTATTAAGAAATAAAATAACAATAAAGTTATATTTATTAAAACACTTATTTAGTTTCACAAATTATTTATTTACTCTACGATCGTTTCGACCTTTCGGTCATCGTCAGGAGATACAAGAAATCTTACAAATACAAATTTTTAAAAATTATTTTTAGTGTTAACAGTAAATTATGTAGGTAAAATAATATTTACAAGGATAAATCTATATAACGAAATTAACACTTTCAGATAATAAATTAAAATAGAATCTTACAGTGACGAAAAGTTAATAAAATAAAATAATTTCCCTTAACCTACAAACAATAATTTACGTATTTCGAAAGCTAAGCTTTCATCGTACTATTGACAATTCAAATGGAAAAATGTTAACGAAATTATTTGATTATTATCTCGAACATATAGCCCCGTGCTTCATTCATAAGCTATGGGAACTTATTAATAATCTTGTAGGTAGATCCGGCACTGATGACATTAACTTTTAAATTATTTTTTAATTGAATTTTTATTCTGATCAAAATTAATTACATAGCTGCTACTACTTTCTATTGTTTTTATTTTGTTTCTGATAAAAATCTAATTTACTTTTAATAATTAATATAAAAAATGATTTATATGTCGACATTCTTATCATTTTTTGTTTTAAGGAAATGAAAAAATTTCTGAAATATATAAAAATGTAGAAAGAAACATATGACTTGTATAATGTTTTTCTAGAAACGCATAATTTTTCTTGCATAAATAGCAATTCCGGAAATACTGATCATAATCATTAAAATTGAAGTTACGTTACTTTTTTTTTGTAACAAAAAACGAACATTGTAAACAAATTTCATTTAACAAACAGTTATAATTTCAGTTGCTTAATGTAACGTGTATGTTACTTGCGACATTACCAGCAAATTACAAGATAGCAAGCTATGCAAAAAAAAAATGAAGAAGTTTAGACAATAGGTAAAATGGTGTACGGTTATGTCAGT
Organism: Clivina fossor; assembly: GCA_963966155.1. NCBI lineage: Eukaryota > Metazoa > Arthropoda > Insecta > Coleoptera > Carabidae > Clivina > Clivina fossor. Next base: position 18,994,382 of record OZ014558.1, on the reverse strand, counting down.
TTTTCATAATTTTTAACTACTTTTTGACAGCATTTTTTTTAACCGTTGCATATATTAAGATTTCAGATTTACTATTTTCAAAATTTGAATTATTTTATGCCGCTATTTCGGTCATTAAATTTATCTTAAATCTTTAAATTTAAAGAACTTTTTAGTAAATTTCAATTCTGGTAACTACTTAAATAAAATGAAAAAATTTATTTATTAGAATTGTATAAATACAATTATTGAATTACACGTAATGTATTTCACGTACAGAATTTCAAACAGTTACGAAAAACTACAACGTGCGTTGATTTAAAATAATAGTAAACTGTAAATTGTCATTAATTTTTTCAAAATAACGGCGGAAAATAAAACTTTATTTACATTTTAAATTTTTACTGTTAAATCTTAAAAAGTGATATATAAAAATTTAAATATTTTTAAATAAAAGTTATGTAAAATGAAATATACCATATATATTAATGTTGGTATTCTGTTACATTCTATAAGCTCTATAGTACTATAGAATCTTTTGTCTTTTTTTAATAACAGAATATGGGCATATTTTAAGAAAGAACAAAAAATTCTAACTTATCGTATTTATAAAATAATACCAACATTAGTTTTATTTTTTAATTATTGTACATTGAGTTAAAAATTGTGACTATTATGACTCTGTTTCGAAGGCAAAACAACTTTCTCAAATTCTGTACATCAGATTGTACTAATTTTAAATACAATTATTATGTATATTATTAATATTTTGTATCGATATTATTTAAATAAGGTTTTTCTTTTAATTTTCCCTACAAAAAATATGTTTTTCATTTATAAAATATATAAATTACAGAGAATCGGAGAAAGTGAACATTACTGACAATTTCAATTTTTTGAATTTAGTATTCTCATAGCCTTTTAACCTATTGTTTTTAATTTATGACCTAAGGCACTTAATTTGATTATCTATGAGTAAAAGTGATAATAAATTTACTATAATTCAAAAATTTGTAATGACAAAATAATGATAGTAATTTTTATAAAAACAACAGACTATCAACGTGTTTAGCAATTGTTTCTAAATTGATTAATATTAATAGCTAAACAAACAATAATTTAAAACAAAAACACAAAACTCTTAAATGTATATAATTTAATGCCTTTTTTTATTAAGAGAAATTATAAGTTTTCCAAATCTTAATTTGTTAAATATATAAATATTTGCGTAGATTTCTAGATTATATTTTTTTATATATTTGTGAAATTTAATGTTTATCATATAAGTATTTTTTAAGAAAGTTAAAATTTTTATAATTATCGATACATACAAAAAAATACACAAATACACATTTTATATTTTTTACTCAGTGGCGGCTTGTGGATTGAAGATTTGGTCGGTCAAATTGTTGAATTCGTCTAACGCAAGCAAAATTACACTTTACAAATCTATATTCTGCAATACCGGAATAGTACAATTATACATTTATTTTCTAATAGCCGTCTAAAATGTTTTTTTTTTTTAATTGTTATTCTATACTATTAAACAAGCAACTCTATAACTATTTCAATTTTTACTTATTTTAAAATATATATATATGGATATTAATTTTCTATTCCAGAATTTTGTGGTTTAGAAACTTTACTTTTCATTAATTTTATTTTTAAATAAAATTAAAGCCGTTCTCTTGTCACTATAAATAACGAAACAAAAAATCTAAATTATTAAGTTTCTAACGAAGGTTATCTAACTAAATATAATTTATTCATAATGTATAAATGTCAATACAGATATTTTTATATTTTTAGCAAAAAAAAAAAACAAGAAATATCAGCGAATGTGTAAAGATGAATGCTAGCTTAACCTTGATTATTTCTATATTTCTTTTTCATTTTTTTTTTTAATACATATGATTAATGTTAAAAAAATAGACAGTAAATTAAAATTGTCAAAATTTAATTTTAAATGATCTATGACTAACACTTAAATATCGTATTCAATTAAAAAATTATCAAATTTTTTTCTTTAATAAATTTAAATTTGCAAATTATTTTGGATTTACAACGCCTACACAAAATTTACAAGAAAAGGATTACAGACTTGTATCTTTTAAAAACAATATTCATAATTTTAACAGCATATAATATATTTGTATTTATAAAAATATTCTTTCCGAAAATGGAAACTTGCTAAGATTGAGAGACATGGTACAGTAATCGTCAGTGTGTTTATTTAAAATCATATTAATTTAAATTAGATGAAATTAAAAGATAAAAATACGTTTCTACAACTTTCAAGTTTAACTAATTTTTAATTTCTATATATATTTCGTAATTAATGTCAACAAATTAATATGCAGTTCGTTAATTAACATAAAATACTTTCTAAATGTGATAGAACTTAGTTGCTTTTTGCCAAATATCGTGTGATTTTTGTGTTGTGGAATTAGTTTTTAGTTTTGTAAAGAATAATGCAAATATTTCAAATGACAAAGAACAATTAAAAAAATGAATTATGAAATACTGCAGATGATTGAATTAATGCAATGAATATAGACTAAAAAAAAATTATGTAATTTTTACATGTTTTCAAAATGTAATTTTTTATATAAAAAAAAAACTAATATTACGTTAATTATCACAGTAAAATTACCAAATATTGTTATTTTTACTGTTAAAACCTTTGTAAAATTACATAAATTTAAGTTGCATGTTTTTGATAGTGAATATATTTTTATAAATAAAATGTTTATATTAAATCGACTATTTTTTATGTATTTTTTAAACATTATATATAAATCACAATTATATACAGAAAAAATAAGATAATTTTTGATATAATAAGTAAATATTAAAACACAAAAACGTGTTTACAAATTATATTATAATAAAACAGAAAATTAAATCAACAGAACAAAAGTTTAATATTTCGAAATAATTTTTATAAAGTACATTTACTAGAAAAGTAACTACGTTTATTCCTATAGTAACTAGTATAAAAACTTAGAAATTATTAGGCAAATTTTATGGTTCATAACCTACAAATCTTATTTCAATATTATGTCTAGTATTTCATCTTTTTGTAACAGATTCTATTTGTCAGATTTGCCGCTGCGACGATTTTTATCCATTAACAAGTGCATTCTAACAATTAAAATTTTGTTGAATATAATGAAAATTACTTTGACAAATATCTAAATTCTCAATACGTAAATCTTCCAATAGTCATTTATTTTTAATTGTTTTTTTTTTGCGAAACAACAGAGTAATTTTATTTGCTTATTAAATTTACTTGTAAAGTATAATTACTTTATAATTTATGTACTTTAGTATTTGTGAAAAACCGGGTAAATATGAAAAAAATCAAATACTTATTTTTTACAAGTACTTCATATTTAATACCTTTATATTTAGTGACTTATAGATTTTAAAAAAAGATAATAAATGAAACGGCATTAGATTGTAGTTTTGTATTAATACTTCTTAATAATCAACGTTTCGGCATACTCAACGTACATATTTCGTTATCTAGTAACTTGTTTCTATATTCTGTTTATTTACTGTAAATGTCATTTGTATTATTTTTTTTTTGATGAAGATATACGTTAAGTAAGTCGATTATTAATAAATATTAATACAAAACTACAACCTAAAGCCGTTTTATTTTAATGTAATGAGTTCTGAAAGATTTTTCTATGTTAAAACATTTTAATGTTTACATAATGAATAAATCTTTGTCTAATTAAAATTTCAATCGATTCTTTTACATAGATGCATGGTAGTTATATATCGCATGTTTAAGAATAGCATAATAATGAATGATTTTGAAGGTATACGTTTGCGTGGACGTCCGATGACTAGTTGGAGTGGTATGATTGAGAGTGTTTTGCGTGAGCGGACGTTTCCAAGTAATAGGAATAGATGAGCATGTATGAGAGAGGAATTATGAGTGTGGATGAAGCTAAAGTTGCTTGTTTGGATAGGAATGTTTGAAGGAGGTTGATTTTGGGATAATGGAAAGAGTTTGCACCACACCCTTTTGGGTATATGGCGTGATTGCGTATGTATGTATGTATAATAAAACAAAACATCACATTACATCTTTACTTATTAATGATACAACATTTACAAGTAAATAAAAACTACAAATTACAAGCCATCAATGGCTATTTAGAAAAGCGAATACACAAGAAAAAAATCAAACAATTTTCTAGAAACCTTTTACGATAATTTCTCCGGTAAAGTTCCAAGATGCAGTCAAAGGTTCCGGCAGACGATGTACATAGGTCACTTACAAGTGAAAATCTCAAGTTCAAACTCAAACACAAACAGAAAATTTCTAAAAAGCAAAATCCGCGCGCATTTACTACTAATAATCGTCCGAGTAGTTAAACATCCGAACCATTGTAATGCGCATATTTATCAATTGTACAAGCCGGGTAAACTGCATAGAAATCTACATTACCGATTTCTTCCTTATTGACTACATATGATGAGAATTCTAATTTGAGGATTCGACGCTTACAAACTCTCTCTCTTTCTCTTTCTCTCTCTGAACGATTCTTGTTTAGTTTTAATAAAAGTTTAGCGATATTTTTTCGTGCTTTGTTTCGATTGTAAGGTCATTTGGATGAGATTATAAACTTACACTTTCCTATTATTACGATTCGTTTCTAGATTTATTAAGTTTTCATTTCATTTACTTTCCTTTTGTTGATGTCGTTGAACGGATTTAGTAAACAATTGACGGTTGTTGGTATGTGGTAAATAATATTATATTACTTTCACAATATTGATGTGAAAATAGTGAGGTTATGTTTTATTATGGTTACTATTTTATTCTTTATTTAAACAAATGTCCAAATGTGTTTTTATGTCAATTAAATTTGAAATAACATTGTTATGATTTGTTTTGTTCGGTATTGAATAAATTATAATAAATAAAAAAATTTCACTTTCTTTAATTTATTTTTTATAGAAAATATAAACGAATTATAATGTTGACATATGCGAAACTGAAAAGGCCCATAGACTCTCAGTTTATTACACAGTTTTAACTGTACGGATCGAAATTGCGCAGTTAAATCGTGATAAACCGGAGTTATTGTTCAGTTCAAAATTTCTGACTGAGTGAAATCTGTAGCCGAATAGATTTTTAACTGCGCAGTTAAAACGGAGCATGCAATTCATCTGATATTTGAATCAATCCAACACTATTAATTTCTGGTTAATATTTAGTTATGTAGTAAAATATATCATTAACTAGGATATTTTTGTAACTTCTGTCGAAAAATATCTTTCATTATGCTTGCTACGATTTAACTGTGCACTGAATTGAGTTAGAACTATATAGTGTATAATTAAAACTGAACTATATATAAATTTCGTTACGATTTTAAAGCATATTTTCAGTATGTATTGAATTATGGCATTCATAATTCTCTACTATATATTTTTAATTATACCTACTTATTTTCTTTTTACACAATTACTGAGGGGGAAACCACTTGTACAATCTAGTGTGCACATTAATTAAAATCTTAGTAAAATCCTTTAAAATCATGGTAAAATCTATTAAAAATATTCTTTAAAATCTGGTAAAATCCGTAAAATTCTGGAAATATTGTATAAAATTTGTTAAATCAACGAAGAATAACTACAATCAGGACCGTTCCTGGAATGATAGCCGCCCAGGTGCAAAAAAGAAATAGCCGCCCTTAAAAATTAACATGATTTATTTTACTATTAATTTGAGGCTAAAAGTGGACCACGGCCGCCCTTTCGGCTGGCCGCCCTAGTGCGGATGCACCTTTTGCACCCCCGCCAGGAACGGCCCTGACTACAATCTCAACAATCATATGTGAAATTTGTAAAATCTGGTGTACAAAATTTTAAGAAATGGTTTTCTTCTCAACAATTACAAAATAATAAACAAATTTACAATTTATATTTGTCAATTTAATGTTATCCGTTATTTAGGCAAATGTTTTCACACTAATTCTACATACATACATACACAATCACGCCATGTACCCAAATGGGTGTGGCACAAACTCTTTTCATCATCCCGACATCAGTCGCCACCAAACATTCCTATCCAAACAAGCAACTTTCGTTTCATCCACATTCATAATTCCTCTCATATGCTCTTTTATTCCTACTACTTGGAAACTTTCGTTCACGCAAAACACTCTCAATCATACCACTCCAACTACTCATCGGACGTCCACGCAAACCTATACCATCAAAATCATTCAAATAAATCTTTTCAACCAAACGTTCATTAGACGCATTCGCTCAACATGTCCGAACCATCTTAACTGACTAACACGGCAACTTTTGCTACAACATTTTTTTCAATTTCACACTCATCATACACTAATCGTATTTCGTACCCGATCTCTCCTATTTACACCACATACCCCACGTAAAAATCTCATTTCCACAACAGTCATTATCACTAATTCTGTCTTAACTTAACTTAACTTAACTTAACGAGTTTAACCTCAAATTTAGCAGTTACAGCACCTTCGTTGGCCATTTGAAAAAGAAATTCAAGCTATAGTTTTACACTTAAAGTATTTAAGTAGTGATCAGAATTGAAACTTGAAAGTTCTTTAAATTTAAAGATTTAAGCTAAATTTAATTGCCAGAATAGTGGCATATATCTTTGCACACATTGTACAACATAAGAAGAATTCACAAATTTTTAAACATTATAAACTTACAATTTGAAATAATAAAGAAACAATAGATGCAGACCTTGTAACTAAACAGTATATATACAATTAACAGAATACTATTCAGTTAATTATATACGTATGTATATACAAAGTGAAATTATTTATCAACTCTTTTTCTAAATACCGACATATATATGCAAATAACGAACACATCTATAAATGTCTACATTTATCTATATTTTAACACCATTATAATATATACGATACATATAAGGCCGATCTTTCTTTCACACTCTCGGCTTCTTGAATTAAAAGTAATTAGAATTTATGATGTTTTTATATTTTAATTACCACTGTAATCTTAGATGAAATACACAGATACATTCTTTATATTATTTATAATATAGCTGCGTCTCTTTTTATTTTACTGTTTTTTTTTTTCGTGCATGTTTCTAGACTGAAATATGCATCTACATTGTAGATGCAAGAATTATGAATAAATTAATAGATTATACATGAATCTGTGTTGTATGTTTATTTGTATATTGGTTTCTGCTTTTATTTAATTATTGGTTTGTTTTGAATTTTAAAAATATAAAACTAATTAAAACAAATGTATTTAAAGCTACAAAACCGCCAAAGTAACACTCTAGTTTCCGTTAGAGCTTGAATGTCAGAGCTTTAAACCGTTATATTTTTCGTTTCGGTTCAATTAAAAAAATATGTATATCGATTCGGTTCCGGTTTTTGTTCCGGCAAAAATAACGGTTTTTTTCCGTTTTCGGTTCAGTTCCGAGTGATAAATTTTTGTATTAAGAATTTATTTTTTACTATAATTTATAACATTTTATTCCTACTTTTATAATAAGCATACTACATAAATTGATACAAAAATATAATATGAATAATAATAATTATTAATTAATTATAGGTGTAATTCTTACAAGTATACAAGTGTGTAAAGTGATGAGGTTTCCTATAGGGAAAAAATTTTTAATATGAGTTTTAGGAGAAAAAGTTATTCTTTATAAAAAAATTTGCTTCTATCAAAACCCCTTATAGTCAATGAAAAATCCAGTAATCACTTAAGATAAAACCAAAAACTTGATATTATGTCGAGTTGTTGATTTTAAATATGACTAAGTTCGAATGTTACATTAATATCGTGTTACCCATGAAAAAAAATATAAATATATATTTTTTTTAATTATATTTTGGCAAATTAATAATAACAATAATAATAATAATAATTAAAAATAAGTTTCTTGTATGACAAATATTTTTAACATTTTTCACACGATACTGATGTAACATTCGGACTTAGTCATATTTAAAATCAACAACTCGACATAATATCAAGTTTCTGATTTTATCTTAAGTGATTACTGGATTTTTCTTTGACTATAAGGGGTTTCGATACAAGCAAATTTTTTTATAAAGAATAAGTTTTTTTTTCTAAAACTCATATTAAAAATTTTTTCCCTATAGGAAACTTCATCACTTTACACACTGGATAATATATAATAATAATATAATTTATTATTCGAAACTTATATAATTCGTATGTATGTTTTAATTATATAATAGTAAGATAACATATGTTAATGTAATAAATTCTTGTATATAGAATTTTTATTTATTTATAATTAGAAAAAAATGAAAATTATCTCTAATTGTTAAAATATTTTCCAATATATGTTCATTTAAATTATTTCAAAATTATTAAAAGTAAAGTTATCAAAAAATACACCTTCCCCAAAATGATCTCTAGTTTCATTTTCAATTTCATTAATTGAGTGTTCATCCACAAAAAACAAAAAATGAAAAATGTTTCAACATGTATTGAACCGAAATAAACCAATATTTTTTTCGGTTCAGTTCCGATTTGAAGCCCTGTGAAATATACTAATAATTTTTATGCAAGGTTACCTATTCTTGTATAAATTTATGTACTTTCTTGTATGTTTCTATGTAAAGATAAAACTAAAACCAGAGCTGTAAATAAACCTTTACTGTTATTCCATAAGATTTTAATAACTTTTTCATTATATTATACACATTTGTTATGACAAATGAGTAAGCTACTGGAACCTATTAGAATAACACTAACAGAAACAAGAAAGTTTCTCAGTGTTACTTTGATGGATTCGTAACTTAACGGCCGGTTTTATAATAAGCATTTAAGTAAAATCGACTTTAATGGCGCTTTTCTGTGGCCAGATTTCATAGCATCTTCAAAATGATGTTCATTCAAAAATGACATCATTTATTGCTGTACAATCAATCGCATCAGACGTAATTGCTATAAATAATGCTATTTTTGAGCAAACACTATTTTTTAAATGCTATAGAATCCAGCCACTGGTAATTAAATTTAGCTTAAATCTTTCAATTTAAAGAACTTAAAGTAAAGCACTTTAAGTGTAAAATTTTTAGTTTCTTTAAATTTAATCCCGTTATTCTATTCATTAAATTTAGCGTAAATCTTTAAAAAAAAACTGTAATTAAATTTCAATTCTGGTCACTACTTTAAGTATGAAATCTTTAACTTAAATTTCTTTAAATTTAAATGCAATTTTGATCTCCCTAATTGTCAAATGTTTGTATGTATGTATGTATGTTTCTCCAGCATCTTCTTCTAAACACCTAAACCGATTTTGATGGGAGTGTTGTCATTTTAATTGATTCATTCCCTATTTGAGAATAGACAAGTTTCATCTTTCTACGATTTCATCTTGGTTCTCAAAAATTTGAAAAATTATGTTTATAATGCAAATGTCAAATGACAGCTGTGTGAAGTTAAGTACACTACTGATAGAAGTGTTGCTTTTGAGTAATATATAATAATGCAATTGATATTTTATTATTATTATTATTTGTTTATTTATTTATTTTTATTATGTTTATATGTTTAATTATAATTTTCAACTTCAAACGTGACCCTTTAAGGGTCACAGGTTTCCTAGTTATTGCTCTATTTATGTTTATTTAAGGGGGGGGGGGGTATTTACCTAACTGTGGCCCAAAGAATCATGTTTTTCAAGAATTTTTTTCTCTGAATGAGTAAATGATAGCAACTTCTGGTTTTGGGCATCGTATTTATTAACATTTTGTCTATAATTCTGAATTTTTGGGAAGAGCTGGTGCACCATTGGGCCGCAAGATGGCGCGCCAAACACGCGCTAAAGATTTTCAAATTTAAATGTGATGATCAGAATAGCAGCTACAGTCTTTTGAAAATGACAAATAATTTTGCCATTAGCAGTTTGATAAAGTTGATGAGAATGCTTTGTTTTATCGACAGCAACAAATAATTATACCAGTATTCAAATTCAACCTTTTTTTGGCTGTTTAAAGTAGACTTACTATTATTCATGATTTTACTTTCATAAGATATATCAAGTTTTCAATATTATACTAATTTAATTTTTTTTTTTTTTTTTTCAGGTAAGAATGAAGTTTGGTCGATGTTCATTATATCACTATTTGTAATTTTGATGGCAAAAATTAAAGGGTAAGAAATTTTAGTGTATCTATCATTTGTTATCATGAAATTTTTTTTTACACTACAAAAACTATAAATCAAATGCTAATGGCCCGTATTCTCACACTGTAAAAAAAATTACATAAAACTCGGGGCAACTGATTTACACTAGTGTGCTTTGTAAATTTACAGACGTCACAGGGAAATTTTTATGTTATATACAAAAAAATACGTATATTTTATGTAAGTTTACTTACTTTTTCGGTAAAAAAACATAAGTATATAATACGATAAATTAATTATTATACAAAAAAATATAAAATTATATTATTTTTACAGAAAATTTTTCGTTTTGCTAAAATATATAGTAGTAATTTTTTACTATGTAGTAGGAATAGAAGAACATGTCTGAGAGGTGTGTTAATTTTAATAATTCTTCAGTTTTATTGAATTTATTTATGTTTTATAATTAGATTTACAAATACGTATTACTACTTTCAAGATAGATAACTTGCAATACGTATTGTATTGATGGTTGCATATATTGGCAAAGGTCATTAACCTTTAAAAATTTTATATTAATTTTAATAATACTTTAGTTTATTTCTTATAATATTATTTTATAAAAAAAATTTTGTTTTGCTGAAATAATAATATGTAATATTTTTTACTATGGTTTTTTATGTAAAATAGTAACTTTTTTAAAGTGCACTTCGTTTGTTTACGAAAAAGTGCTTTAAATAAATTTTTACTTCTACCTCTTATCAAATATGAGTAGTATTTTTATTTGTGATATATTTTTTTAATATCTAATATTATAAAATTCAAATAAACTAATTAAAATTGATTATTCAATAATTTTAAGCAAATGTCAAGAGTAATTTTGACAAAAATCACTTTTAAAAGTTAGTATATTTTTATGTAAAAGGAAAATATCTAATAATAATTAAACTAACGTTAAAATAAAACTACTTTAGGTTCAAGTTCTGTATTAAAATTTATTTACAATTAACTTTTCGACGAAACTCAACACTCAGTTTTCCTGATGAAGACGAGCGTTTAGTTTCGTCGAAACATCGATTATAAATAAATTTTAATACAGAACTTGATACTATAGCAATTTTATTTTATATAATGACTTCTGAAGCATTTTTTACTATCTAACGTATATTATTAATTATAAAATCATAATTATAATAAATGCAACAGTTTTTCATTTATTTCAAAAGGAAAAGAAAACAAAAAATTTATAAATTAATAAAAACGTACACTTTCAAATCCTGTCTTCGTATGATATAATTAACGTTTGAATATTTTATATTTCCGCTATAGTTATATACGATTACCACAGTCAGTTTTTTTTACTGTATTTACAATCATCTTGAAGCAAAACTACTTGTATGATGTCACAAATTTATTTTGTTTTGTCACGACAAATATGGGCGGCTATGGATTGATTTCCAAATTTTTTGTACGATGCGTTTTTTTTTTTTGTTTTTCTGTAAGTATGATGACAAGTATAATATTCCCACAGATTGTCAAATGTTTTTATCGTCTTAAACTTTGTCAGAAAAAAATTATTGATATTTGAAATTACATAGAAGAACTGATTGTTTGTTTCTTGTGAATGATGACTTAATATTTGAGCATCTGGATCGTTAATTATTTTTTTCACTACTTGTTTTAAAACGTACCATTATTTATTTTAAAACGCTTTAGGTTTTAATTAAAATATTAATATTCGACTTTTTTCATCAGAAAAAATATGTATAATTAATAAACAAACAAAACATAGAAACAACTTGCTATATATATATATATAATATATATCTTGTTTTTTAATCTGAAAAATTAATTTTTTTCATTTAAATTAAAGTCAATAAAAATAATTTTTTCATATTAATAAATAATACGTTGGTTTTAAAGTAATATTTTTTTATTGTACACTGTAAAAAAATAAATTGACATTTTACATAAAAACCATAGTAAAAAATTGTATATTATTTTAGCAAAAGAACAGAACAGAATAACAAAATAACAGAACATAGAAACAAGTTACTAGGTAACAAAATAAGTAACTAGATCATAAAATTTATAAATTTTTAATTAATGGAAGCCAAATTTTATAATATAGTTACTTATTAGTTACCTAATAATTTGTTTCTATGTTTTTTTATTCACGGTAAATATCATTTGTATCATTTTTCCTGGTGAAGACGGACACTGAGTTCGTCGAAATGTCGATTATAAATAAATATTAATACAGAACTTTAACCTAAAGTAGTTTTATTTTAATATATTGAGTTCTGAGAGATTTTTTTATTATGTTATACACACTAAGAAATTTTGGAGTGGTAAAGTTACCAAATGGAGTGGTACATTGCTTCAGTGTAAAAAACAACACTAAAATTCGTAAAATATCATTTTTGGTAAAGTTTTGATTTTGGTATAAAACGTTCTGTGTACAATTTTGTGTTTTTACAAATAATTATGAAAATTAAGTCTATTTTACACATTTATTAGTAATAATACAATCTTCAGTGTATATATCATGCATGTACACAATAATGATAACATTTACCATTAGCTATTGGTGTATTGTATCACTGAAATTGGTATACGAAATACTGTACACGCAAAAGTGTATTTGGTCTTTGCAAGTTTGATCTTGCATGATGCGTATCTCGGGAGTTTATAAGATTGCTTCAAATCAGGTTTAATGTATTGTGAGTGTGCATTGTGTTAACATCTAATATATTATATAAGAAGATAAAAAAAATGATTACATTTAAATTAAATCGCAATGGACATATAATGGATGGTAATTGCGGAACACACAGACTGCAAAGACTTTGTTACTCTGGGTAAGTTCATGTATATTATAAATTATAAAATTATAATTATACTAAATATGTAATATTTTTTAAAGAATGCTATATTTTCGGAATAAGAAGAATTAATATTTGAAAAAATAAAAATGACATTTAATTACCGAAAACTAATAAATCCAGAAAGCATATTTCAATTGTTTCCAAGGTTCTTGGATACACCTGGACTGGTATAATTTATAGTAATTTTGTATATATATATATATATATATATATATATATATATATATATATATATATATATATATATATATATATATATATATATATTATACATTATATTATATAATTTGATTCTTTTATTTTTAGATTAATCAAGATTTCAATTTACTGTATCCAGAAGTTAATGAAAATTTTGCTATAAAACTGCAAGAAATTAGCAATAAAGTTTCTATAATTTACCGAAATGTGATTGAGAATACAGATGATAGAGTATTGTCAGAGGAAACTGTTGCTGGTATAGTTTTAACATTAAAAAAAATTATATACATTTACTTTTCTTTATTTGCATTTTTTAGGGTGGGACATTTACACACGTGTAATATTTACTCTGTTTCACATGCTGCCTCCTACAGCGAAAAGTAAAATTAAAGTAGTTAGAGAGAAACAACTATCAAATGTTAATAATTTGATTGTATTTTGTGAAGTAAGTTTTATATATTCTTTTGCATTAAATTTAATTTTTATTGTATTCAATGAAATTTATTAACTGATTCTTGTTTTTCAGACTAATATTCCTTTAAAAGAATACATTGCCTACAGAAAGGCGAAGCAACCATTTCTCATTGCAAAAGGCCCTAACATTTCAGCGATTGATTATTATTTTTTAATAATTGATGGACAAGCTATTCCAATAAATGGTTAATCATTACAAGCATTTGACGTACTTTTATAAAATTGAAGACCAAAATATTAAATTTACTCCAAATATGAGTGAATTATTAACACGTTTATCTAAATAGAACTATTGAATATGTTTCAATTTAATTTCAATTAAGAATTCCTTCAAATTTAACTTAAAATAGTTCAATATAATATAGTAGATTTTCAACATTTATATTATAAAGAACCTTCAGAAATTTGCAAATATAACAACAAATATTACACTTACATTAAATTATATAATTTAATTATTAAAATTTTTTAGAATATTTTTTTTATGTCATTCTTTGATAAATAAATGATTTTTAAAATATTTTATGTTATTTTATTTCAGATACAGTCAGATTCATAAAAGCTTTTGTTGCGGTAGCAAAGACTTCACATTTGTAATGGAGATACACAGCGCTTCATATATACCAAGTGTCTATATATATATATATATATATATATATATATATATATATATATATATATATATATATATATATATATGTTTATATACATAAATTTTTAATTTTGTCTAGGTAAATCTAAATACCAAGTATATTATTACACCATTGCTTTGTATAGTCAATTGAAATGTGAAATCTGCGTTTCCATCAATAAAATCTTCTGCGAAAAATCCTTACACCCTTTTGTGTTAAATTTTACAAAACAAAATATATAAAATATACAGGTTCCGGTGTATTACATTCAATAAATTTGGTTAATTATTACACAAAAATTTGTAGAAGACCTTTTTACGGTGTTAATTTTATTCACCAATATGTGTAAATTTAACACACGTACGAGTTAATTTATTACAAAAAATTGTGTACATATTTACTTTGTTTTTGGTAAAATTAAAATAAGTTAAGTGTATATTTCAATAAAAATAGTGTTAAATTTAACACTCAATTATGGTAAAAATTTTCCAAAAATATTGGAAAATTTACACAATTACTTGTAAATGTACAACCATATGTTCGTTAAATATTTTACTACATATGCGTGAACATTTTTACCAAACCTGACACTGGTAATATTTACACTAGCGCGGGTGGACCTATATAGAATATTTTTGGTGTAGAATTTGGTAAAAAATTTCTTAGTGTGTATACAGAGTGATTTATGACGTCCGGGAAAACTACACCGGATGATTCCTATGAGTAATCTAAATAAAAAACTTCAAATAAACATATGTCCGAAAATGCTTTCTAACGGAACTACAGCCGTTAGGAGTTTATTACATGTAACATCAATCGCGTTAGCCTTATTTATTATATCAGGAATAAATTACATGTAATAAACTTCTAACGGCTACAGTTTCGTTAGAAAGCATTTTCGGACATATGTTTATTTGAAGTTTTTTATTTAGATTACTCATAGGAATCATCCGGTGTAGTTTTTCCCCGACATCATAAATCACCCTTGTATATTTTATATTTATATAAATGTAAAATTTTTTCTTGAAATATCTGTAAATAATATTACATACATTTTGTAAAAATACTAGTGGAAATCAATTGCCTCAGGTTTTAATCTAAAATTGGCGAATTTTTTTACAGTGTAGTTTTTGTTTTGTGCCATATAGATTAAAATTTACAAAATAAACGCATTTTGTAACGATTTAACGAACAAGAGAAGTGAAAATTATATTTAAACAGAAAAATGAAAATAGTACCAACACAATTCATTAATCTTAATGTACGCTAAAATGTTACATAATACTTTTCGTCCATTAGCTTCTATATTGTAATTTAAATTTGCAATTTCTTCTATAATCATTTAGGTTATGCAATTGAGTACTTCTGCTTAATTACTGTTTTTACTTTGCGAGCCTCTTGAAAAATTATTTCAAAATTTCATGTAAATTTCTATATGATTATAACATTTTCTTTATACCCAGTATTTTTATGATAAATTCATACAGATAATTTCAGCAAAATTGTGCATATTCTCACAATCAGAACATGTAACCAATAAAAATATTGGTTAATGGTTAACCAGTATTGAGAACTATATTTTAATAATGGTTTTTGTTCTTTAACCAGTTTCAACCGGTTAATTTCTCATGTAATTTTATAAAATAAGACTGCGTAAATATGTATACGTTTTTAACTTTTCTTTAAAAAATATTTGTGACCAAAATTATTAAAATTATTAACAATTATCATTATTTATATTCCGAAAATCAAAACTTAATTATACATTATAAAATATTCTTTCCTTAATTTAGAAATAAAGATTCAAATTGTTTAAATGAACACCGTTTTTGCTAACAAAGCCCTAAATTTCGAAATTTCTTGCGAGATCCAAGAATTTTAATTTTAACAACTCGTTATTTTTCAAGAATATGTTTATGCATACCGGCATGCGAATGTTACTAGAAGATACAAATTCAAAATAAAATGTAGCTTCAACAAGTTCTACTTTAACTAATTTTAAATAAAAGATTAAGATTCTTAAGTATTTCTTTCATCCAAAAGAGTTTTTGCTTTTAAATATGTATACACGTATGATAAAAAACAAGATTAGAAGTATATGGGTAAACCCATATATAGACTACTTTGACATTTCTCGGAAAGTTGGTAACACTGTATTTTAATAATATTATAATTTATGTGGGCACTAGGAGATACTTTTCTGAAAATTTGATCATAATCGAATAAATAATGTAGCCACAATAAATTTTTAAAAAAATTTGTGATTTTTTTCTCAATAAGTTGGCAACACTGTATTTTGTTAAAATTGCATAATTTATTTAGGCACTAGGAAAAACTTTTATGAAAATTTGATTAAAATCGGTTAAATAAAATGGTCATAATAAATTTTTAAAAATTTTACTAATTTTTTTCTCGGAAAGTTGGCAACACTGTATTTTGTTAAAATTACATAAATTATATAAATACTAGGAGAATCTTTTGTGAAAATTTGAGTAAAATCGGTTGAATAACATGGCCATAATAAAATTTTAAAAACTTTAGTAATTTTTTTCTCGGAAAGTTGGCAACACTGAATATTAATAAAATTATGTAATTAATGGGAGCATTAGCGAAATCTTTTCTGAAAATTTGATCAAAATCGGATAAATAACGTAGCCAATATGAATTTTTAAAAACTTTAGTAATTTTTTTCTCGGAAAGTTGGCATTACTGGAAAAAAACAAAACCACATGACCATCTTGAGCACTAGACAAATTTATCCTGAAAATTTCATTAAAATCGGTTGAACCGTCTAGGAGGAGTTGCGGCCACAAAATTTTGACTTACGACCGAGCGAGCGAGCTGACGACGCACATCCATACACCCACATAAACTAAGTTCAGATTCGTCATCTACAGGCTATATGAAGGATTTCTATACATTTTTTTTTTTTTTTTTGAAAATGTTACAGACACCGTACCAAACGCTATACTACTTTTCCTTGCAGTCAAAGTAGTAAAAAAGAAATTTAACATATTTTTAAAAGGTTTATGCGCAAATTTTTACGATTGATAAAAAGAAGATTTACTTAACCTAATTCGTAAATGTACACAAATTTATTGCAAAGAACTTTCTCTTCAAAATATGCTTACAAGTAATTAGTTTCATATATTTTTTTTATTTTATTTTTACGATAAATATTGCATATCTATCATACTTAACATACATATGTATATATTTTCTAACTAAAATTTCAGATTATTATAAATTTTTAATATTAAGTAACATTCATATTGTTACATAAGATGCTCTAGATTTAAATTATTAGGAATTTTTAAAAAAATGTCAAAATTTGTATTTTAAAATTTTTAACGTTCACTATTTCCAGCAAAGTTTAGTAATCCAAATCATATAGAAATAATTTTAAAATATTAATATTTTGGAATTTACATAATAAATATACTTTTAAATATTGATATAACCATATACAATAGCTTTTTTTTTACAAAACAAAAGAATATTTTTGAATTACTAATAATACGAAATGCATATGTGTATTTATAGAGATATAGAAAGATTTATGCCGTGTATAGTAGTAAATCACTTGATATAAGTAATAATTTTATCAATAATTATTTACAGTAAATATATGTATATATATATATATATATATATATATATATATATATATATATATATATATATATTGATATTGATTCATATATTTTAAAAATGCTTGTCAATTATTTCTTTTTAAATATAATTACAAAAAGCGCTTTTAAGTAAAATAGGATATGAATTCAATATTTTGTATTTTTTTCTAACTTTCATTTAAAAGAAGCTGTAGAAATATAAGCAGAAAAAGATAAAATATCAGTGCAAAGGCACTAAATTAAATGAAATCTGATGGCTTCCTTTAATTAATATTTTTTTATAATTCAGATACTTGATTTTTTTTTGTTATTTGTTTCAATGTTTTGTTTGTTTATTATTTATGTCATTTGTATTATTATTTTCCTGGTGATGATGCACGTCTAGTGTGTCGAAACTTCGAATTTTTAATTATAACAAAACTTAAACCTAAAGCTTTTTTTTAATAAAACAGCTTTTGGTTTAAGTTCTGTATTAATATTTATTAATAATCGACGTTTCGATGAACTCAACGTTCGTCTTTATCAGGAAAACTGATACAAATGACATTTACAGTGAATAAACAGAACATAGAACCAAGTTACAAACATTTACGCTTATCTGTATTGCATAAATGCTACATTGTATCGGTAGTTGTAATTTAGATTTTGTAGTTTAGATTGAAGTTGAATACAAAATTGATCTGCATGAATCCGACATTAGTAACATATCATAGTTATTAGTATAATAATCAACATTTTGGGACAATTCAAAAAAAAAAATTTAATAAATTACTGTCATTAAACATAGCTATTAGTTTGAGAAATAAGAAAAATCTGTTTCGAATTAGAAGTTGACTCCTTAATCGAATATGCAGTCCCATTTTCTAAACATTTTCTTCTTTACACATATATGACTCGAAAACTTTCTAATCGCGGTACTAAACTAATCAATCAACTTTTTATCAGTAATTATCTCGTAATTTAATCCACAAACACAACTGATCAACTTGATCTTAAATAGATGTTTAACTTTTTCCTATATACACCTAATATGACAATGTTTACAGATATTCTAATTTAGTGAAAATTTCTAATCTCATATCTCTTGTGCTGCTTCTATTGTATGGCATATATGGACAAAATGGATTTAATTACAGTAAACGATAATGATTATAGTACATTATTGTTTTTATTATACTTACATAAATTGTAATAATTATAATCATAATGATTTTTTTAGTGAAAGTTTTAGTTTTATGTATGTGTGTATTACTAGTTATTTCAATACGAAAATCTTCTGTTACATTTGTTTTATTTATGTATAATATAAAAATAAGTTTATGCTCCAATTATGGTGCGAGTAATTTTATTTAGGAACTTATTAATTGAAAGTGTTTCCAAAGAAGTACGTTTGAGTATATTATACAGGATTACCCAAAAGTCGTTAGACCATTTAAAAGGTGTAATTTTCAAAACTAAATATTTATTTATTTATTTATTTTAATGTTGAGATGATATTATAATCATTTACATAGGTCTAATTATACAAAAAATAGAATAGACAAATGTCCAACAATTACATATTTCTTACAATATCAGTGAATTCTTCTATGTCAAATGGAGCATTTCTGATAAGAATTTTTTTCATTTGAGTTTTAAATTGATTAATGTTCAAGTTCCTAATTTCTGTAGGTAATTAATTCATTATAAGTTTATCCCAAAGCGATTTATACCATCTTTTGTTTTTTCAAACGATAAAAAGGTTTGTATAGATTATCTGATCCTCTTGTGTTGTAATTTGTAATTTTTTTACTTCATTATATGAATATAAATTATTTTTGACATGCATTAGACAATGTAGGATATATAAACCAGGCAGAGTCAATATCTGGGTCTCTCACGATAACCTCTTTTGCAGACGACAATTATCACTTTTCTTTGTAATCTGAAGATTCTTTTTGACGATGAGGAGTGTCCCCATATTAACAATCCGTAGTTCTTTCAGAACTCATTAATATTAAAATAAAACTGCTTTAAGTTGTAGTTCTGTATTTATATTTATTAATAATCGACATTTCGACAAACTTAACGTACGTCTTCATCAGGAAAACTGATACAAATGACATTTACAGTAAATAACAGAATATAGAAACAAGTTACCTTGTAACTTGTTCATTTACTGTAAATGTCATTTGTATCATTTTTCTTGATGAAGACGTACGTTGAGTTTGTCGAAATATTGATTATCAATAAATATTAATACAGAACTACAACCTATAGTCGTTTTATTTTAATATAATTAGTTCTGAAAGATTTTTTACTATATTAGTTTAATTTTTTGTTGTTTTAGAAAATGAATTTATTACCGTTACTCATACGTTAAAATAAATAATTATTATTAATACTAATAAATATTATTTATTAATATAAAATACTAATATTATGTATATATTCGACTTATAAATTGAATTCTAAAATAACTAATCAAATATTTTTTTAGTAAATTATTTCCGTTTTGTGAAACAAATAATTATATATGCGATTAAAAGAACCGTATCATTGATTAAACATCCTGTATACAAATCAAAGTTAGGTTAGGTTTACATAATTACTTAATAACATACATATAGATATTGAGTTTGGTTACACCTGTTGAAACTTACAAAAAATTCCAAGGAAATTGTATATTGTTTTCTAGGAACAGATTTTTTTATTGTGTGACCTTTCAAATTTTGTTAATTTGATTTAATTAGTGAACGTAAAATCGAATATTTGATCATATAATTATTGTTATTTGATCTATTTCCTTAATTTCTGAGATAATTAAAGAAAGTGGCTATTTATACAAACGGTATGTATACGCAATTGACTATTTATACATACTAAAAAAAAAATGGCTATTTAGGGTAAGTTAGGTTAGTAAGTTGGTGTAGGTTTTTTTTTCTCAGTATGTATAAATAGCCAATTGCGTATACAACCGTATGTATAAATAGCCTCATCCATAATTAAAAGCAAACCAACTAGATTGTCAACTTTTTTTGAAGCGTTTTATTGTTTGGTTAAAAGGAAAGTTAACAAGAGAGTTAACTTACAAAGAATTTAACAATGCTTTAGTCAACCGGACCTAAATCAAACATAATAAATATTTAATTTCGTAGCACTCAGACACAGCCGATATCAATTCAGCGATGCAAGATCAAAATATCAAATATAATAATCCAATTTTTAAAAATACTTGAAAAATCAATGCACAGAAGATTTTTATATTAACATAGAAAAAAAAATTTTTCAGAACTCTTATAAAATAAAATGGCGTAGGTTTAAGTTCTGTATTAATATTTATTAATAATCGATGTTTCGACGAACTCAACGTCCGTCTTCATTAGGAAAACATAGGAACAAGTTACTGTAAATGTCATTTGTATCAGTTTTTCTGATGAACACGGACATTGAGTTCGTCGAAACATCGATTATTAATAAATATTAATACAGAACTTAAACCCAAAGCCGTTTTATTTTATTTTGAAATTAATATATTGCGTTGTTTTGGGAACCTAATTCTTTTCACACGCTAAGATGTGTTAACACGTGTTTCTTTCAAAATATCTTATAATTTACATAATTTTGTAAAAAAACATAACATTATTTATAGCGTGTACTATGTGACAGAAAATTAAGTGTAAAAATTACGATTTCTTTGAAAATTATTGAGCAAGTTTTTGACTTTTTTTAAAACAGGATATTGTTGCAATTGATAGTGAAAGTCTGCATACATCCGGTGTTTACCAAATTAAGAATTTTTTCATGTATATTTTTTTATCTTGACTCGCTCTTTAAATATTTAAAACTATTAGCTGTTAAAATAGACATAAAAAATCTTATAAACATTCTATAATTGTATACAAATTCTAAAACGCGGAACTTTTTATAAAAACATTTGTAGACAACATATTCTATAAATAAATTTAAAAGTACTTTTTTATGTTAAATATTTCTTTGATGTTTGATTTCATCATTAATGAAGACGTACATTGAGTTCGTCGAAACGTCGATTATTAATAAATATTAATGTAGAATACAACATAAAGCCGATTTATTTTAAAAACCCACTTTTGACTTGTGACTCAAAAATTGTTTTAATTTTTTTATTTTTTTTTTTTTTTTGGATTTATACAAAAAACATAAGTCGGTTTTCCATGTAATTTACTTTTAATTGACTAGAATTAAACATTTAATTTAAAATTAATTCTTATTGATAAAAGTTGGCATTCATTAATAGTTATTTATGAAAAGCAGTTGAGCTAACTTTAAACTCTTTTTCCTAAATTCAAAGATTTACAAACAGTTCGGAAATAAAACGGCTTTAGGTTCTAGTTGTGTCTTCATCAGAAAAAAAATAGAAATGACATTTATAGTAAATAAACAGAACATAGAAAAACAAGTTACTAGGTAACTAATAACTTGTTTCCATGTTAAGAAAGATTTTTTACTATCAAACAATTTATACAAACACAAATTATATGATATAAAATGTGTTGGTTTTCTACAGTTTTTAGTTAATTTCAAAGAAACATCATACCTAACGTTACCAGTTGTTTAAATTTACAATTTCGATTCTAAATGAAATATACAATGCTGTTTCGTAAATGTAACAATTGAAAATCAAGTTATTGTTTACAATAATATAAATTTCTACTTGTACTAAAGCGAAATACAAAATATTTTATTTAATTTTAAATAATTTATCGTTGTTTAATAGTTTTGAAATCTCATAAAATGATAATAAATTAAAAGTTACGTATTTGTTTTGTTTTTTTATTTTTTATTTTCGTATTACAAACTAAGTTATTTTCAAACTCATTATTTTAGACGTATTTTATGACAAGTTTTATTACTACAGCAATCACGTTAGTTTTGTAGCTAATTAATTCATTTAAATTTAGTTTTCTAAGACTCAGTTTGATTTTTAATCTTGATCGAATTCGACGAAAACATTCGTGTTTTAAAAGCAATAAAGTTTTATAAGTTTGTTTAAATTTTGTATCAATAGAGTTTTTATTTAACGATTTCCTTTTAATTAGTCTAAAAATAAAAGAAATAAAAAATATATCTACTTGATTTTTATTATCGTAATATTTATAATTAATTAGACAAAAGAATGAATACAGTAAATTGATTTTTAAATGTTTTTAATTAAAATAAATTCCTGAAGTTTATATGTCATTTGTCACTTAATAATTTATTGTTCAAATTCTTTAAAATAATCTTATTATTATTTAAACAACTTTTAGTTCAACGTTTTGTATAGTTTATTTTGTTTTTTAAAGATATTTCAATATTTTAATTTTATTATGTTATACAAAATATATATATATATATATATATATATATATATATATATATATAAATATGTATGATGTTGTAATTGTAGAAACTCCGGATTTATTTTGTAAATTTCTGAGGCATTAAACTTCTAACAATAACAACAAACTTCAAACGTCAACGTTATTTTCTGTTTAAATGTAAATAAATATAAAATAAACTACACTTATCTATATGGATGCATAGATTTAAGTTGTAGTTTAGATTGAAGTTGAAATTGATGTGCATGAATCTGGCATTAATGAGCAATTTTACTATTTAAGGAATTTACTTCTTGAACGAGCGAAGTTTGATCTTTCTGATATTGTATATCAAAAATTAACGGATTTTTCTTTATATTGTGAATTTTAAGTTTTCTGTAGGTTTATAGTTATACTGGTGGATTAATAATTTAATTTCTAAAGCTAAATTATATTAATTTAATATTTATGCAGTGTAGGAAAAAACAAACGTAGAATAAGGTTTGATGTTTTTTTTTTTACATATTAAACACAGGGGTGGATCTAACGGGGGGCATGGGGCCATGGCCCCCCTTTGGCTTAAGAACATAATAAAAAATACATACAAATATATATTCCACACAACAATTATTATTAACCTACTTTGCATACAGCTATGCATATAAGGTGGGATAATAATTTTTTATAGGTTTAAAGTTTCTTAATATTTATTTACTTTTATCCTAAAAAAAAGGCAAAATCCCCCCCTTGAAAATTTTCTAGATCCGCCCCTGATTAAACAATTACAGTAATAAATTCTATAGCTGATTTTATTAAATATTTTCACGATAAAATTTCTTGTAAATATATTCCGTGTTTATAGATTAGACTGCAAATATACTGCGAGGCAAAATATTAAGCTATTATGAACGATTGGAAAACAAAATACATATAACAATGCGAAAAAATCTAATTGTAAATTGAGGAGGCAGGCGAATGTTATGTCTGCTGTTGTTTGAGCGTTTAATGAAATCTCGATAAAATGACGTCATAAAGTTTCTTTGTTAACTTTTACACCGCGAATGTAACTGACCAGCACTGTTACTGCAGTACTCAAAATGTTTTTTTTTATTTTCCAAAATTTTTAAATTTTCTAAAATGCACTTATGTATCTTATTTCATTGACGGCAGAAATGTTTTCTGACCTTGAAAATGACACTTCAAGCGATTCACAGGTTTGTCTAATTTTACTTTGAATATTAAAACCATACTGTTTCCAATTTAAGATTTCGTCTAAATCACAATTTTTTCCGATATTAGTCAGTCCACATACTGAACCAAACATTAACGTAAGATTTTGAACACGAATTAGAAAAGTACACTTGGACAGAACCAAAAAATGAACGAGTACGAAGTATAAATTGATTGTCTATCAATCAAAAATTTTATCCAAAAAAATTTTCTCCAATAAATTCTGAAATGTTACATGGTATGAGTCAAAAATTAAGGTTGAACAAAACTTGGGAACCCTTGAGATGGTCTTTTTAAAAATTGCAATGGTATGTTTGTTAGTAAAAGTATTGTATAAGCTCAGATTTTGTTCTATGACATTTGGTTTAGTCAGTGTCGCCAAACTCCGCTTTTCTTGTAGTTTCTTGATGAGGGAATTGCAAATGTTTTCTCATAAGTTCCGTACTTTGACTTACTGGTTTATATTTGCAAATACCATAAAAACTTTGATTGGACAAAACTGAGCAAAACTAAATTAATGAAGAATATTTTTTTTTTAATTTCAAGCATATACAATTTTTTTATTAGAATTTGTTACATTATTGTTATACGATTTTTGGATTTTTGTTAAGCTGGGCAAAAAATTTTTTGGTTGGACAAAACTGGGCATAACTTGGGCAAAATTATGGCTTACTTGATTTTATCAAATTCGATTACTTATAGAAATTCGACTTTTGACTCATTAGTTAAGGGGAGTTGAACAAGATAAAATAAATGTTGGACAAAACTGGGCATAACTTGGGCAAAATTATGCAATATTTTTTCGAAATTCTAACATACCAACTTCACGTAGATAAATTCTCAGATTCCGTAAGAAATATCGTTGCTATATAACAAGATCTCTTACGGAATCTTAGAATTTTTATTTTAACGGACCGTTATTTTTAACGGAAATGATACAAAATATAGCTGTGAATCAAGACCAGCAAATATTCACAGATCGCTAAGCTCATTGTTTAATACTTTTATACTTTTATACTTTATACTTTTAATACTTTTATTCATCTATCAACATTTATAATATTTTATACTGCACGTCAATTTGATTTTCTGATTAGTATATTTTTGTCAATTTATTAATAACTAAAATAGTTTATTTTTGTTAGCTTATACTTAAAATTGAAAATATTTTACGCTTAAAATTGATAGCCGTTTCGCTACAAGAAACGTATTATCTTATTACAATTCATTGCTGAAACTAATGAACAAAGCATATAATATATTATCCATTAGAACAGGAACTATTATTATATTCACCAGCAACAATGAATAATCAATCACAATTGATTGATTTAAGAATATTGCAAACAATATCCACGACCGTGTATCGCTACAGTCATGTTTTTTTTTTCTTCTTTCGACAAGTAGGCTTTCAATATGCGTAGTGGAAAATTGAGCGCATGCGTAGAAATAAAGTAGGTAAAAGACGGCTTTATATATGTCACGGAATTCTGATTTCATCTACAAACCTAACCTAACTTTAACGTTTGAATCGAATATTGTTCGTTGCGTAATTCCGGTGTTTGATTCATTTGTCTGATAGTTTTAAATCGAATGTATTGTTCGTTTGATTGTTGTGTGCTAGAATTGTGTGTTGGGTGATTTTGACCTCTCGGTGTCTGTTAATGAGGTTAATGTTTTATGGGAATTTTTTTAATGCGAAAAATGTGTTTTTTTAATGAGTCATTTACAACGTCCATTAAAAAAAAATTGAATTATATCATATATTTATAAAATATAAATAAATAAAATTATTGTTAATCTGATACTTGAAAACTATAGGTTTACTAGTATCAATTAAAAAGTAATACTCCCGAATGTATATTTTAGTTGTTAATCAACTTATTTCAATTGAACTTACAAGTACTCTAACCTGAACGAAAGAAGTTGAAACTTTGATGATAAATATACTACAATACCACATAACTAACATGTTTTTACAGTAAAAAAATCAATGTAATTTTACATTGATGATTATAATAACTTTGCTATATTTTTCATTGTAATTTTGTAAAATTTTTTGTAAATTGATTAGATTTATAAAAGTACAATGAAAAATATAGTAAAATTACATCGATTTTTTACAGTATTGTGGCGAATATTTTCGACTTTTTATGATTAATTTATAATTTGTAATTAATTTTCATTATTAATTTAAGAAAGCCGGAAAATTTCAAAAACATTTATAAGAAAATGGTTTCTGAAAAGTCCTGGATTTACGCATAAACTACGTATTATACTTCAATTAATAAGTCTCGAAAACCTTTACAATTTTGAAAACTATTTACATGACGTTTTGTCCTAATTTTCAAAACCTTTTTTGAAGGTTTTTTTTTTTGAAAACTTGTAGAGAATTGTATGTTATTCTGTACTTAAAAGAAAATTTTGAAAATTTGTCGAAAAAGTCTAAAAGTCGCCGAAAAAAGTAAAATTTCGGAAAATTACTAAAACATTGTAGTCTCTGAAACACATTTATCATACATACATACACAATCACGCCATATACCCAAAAGGTTATAGCACAAACTCTTTTCACTATTCCAAAATCAGTCTCCTCCAAACATCCCTATTTAGACAAGCAACTTTAGCTTCATCCATATTTATAATACCTCTCATACATGCTCTTCTCTTTCTACTACTTGGAAACTTTCGCTCAGTTTCCTAAAAAATATTGGATCTTCGAAAAAATGCATTTGAATTTTTTTCGTCAATTTTTCCGAAATTTTTTATCGAAAAATATAATTTTCCAAGACAACTTACAACTTTCTTATATATTGGTAATACGCCTTAATATTTTGACAATACTACAGGTGCTCAATTCTCAAATCTAAGCATATATTATGTTTATAACATCGAAGCGCATACAATTTTTGTTTTGATACTCGTACAACTTGAAGAATTGAGTCCCAGGCATCGCCGAGACGTTAAAAATTTTTATTTACGTTACGGGCAGACAACACATTAATAAGAAGGTTTGATGATATTTTTTATTAATAATAAACTATACAAATATCTGTAAAATGAAACATTAAAATTAAAATAGTGATATTATATTTTTGAAACAATATTATGAAAGCTATAACATTAAAGAATGCAAGGTTATGTATATTAGATAGATACATTGTTTTTTTTAAATATTACCAAACAAATAAAAATAATTAAAATACTTTAAATATATTTAAATTGCTGTCATTAGGAAAATTTAATGTCAAATCTAAAAAAAAATAAAGAAAAAAAATAATAAACATAATAGCTGATACTACAAACTAGATTTTAATTTCATTTTTAACTAATATCAATTTCAAGACAATGACTACGTTTATTTTGGCATTTGAAGTAACTTAAAATTGGTAAATTTTGTTTCAATCTACGAGTTATACAATTATGATTGAAATTGCAAAGCAGCACCAAACGTTCAAGTCAATTCGGAATGACATTCAGACCGAAAATTGACATTCATTGACTGATGAATAGATTGACGAATTTTTAAATATTTTGAAATCCAAGCTTCAATCACGGGAAGTAGGGGTGAGACTGACAGTTTGAATGGTCACGTCAGTCACGCCATGTCCGCACTTTTTGGTGTTTCAATTTCAATTGAGCTAAAATTACTTTAATCAGTCAGTTTGACTGATAAGTGTAGGGGTTTCGTGATTTAAGTCAGAAATGACAATCTGATTTTTCAATCAGACTGTCATTCCTGATTGATCGTGTAAGAGTCCTGCTTAAAAAACAGAATTGACTGATGAAGCCACTTCAATTCATTTGAGATAAACAATTTCAAACGGCTTTTTGTCATAAGATCAGGATAAAACAATTGAACTATAACACTTGAAAAATCAGTCAATATGTAGTATTACTTTGTAGTTTGTACCAATATTTCTTAATGGTTTGTTTAAACAATTATAGTGTAAAGTTAGTGTGGATGTATCAGTAATATTTTCTTTGTTAATAAGTAATCTTAATATCATTGATGATAGGTTAGGTTAGGTTAGTATATTTACACTTAATGACGTCAATTTTTAAGAAGGAAATGATTAAATCAACCACATCCTAGTCATTTAGTAAATTAAAAATGTCGTACATTTTTCGTTAAATGTTCATTTCTTGCCATTGATAAAACTTGTATATTACGAAACATCTTTTTTCATCAGTCAAATAAACTTAAGAAAATTGAAGACTTGGTTCTTTTTACTACTTTGACTGCAAGGAAAAAGTAGTATAGCGTTTGGTACGGTGTCTGTAACATTTTCAAAAAAAAAAAAAAATTGTATAGAAATCCTTCATATAGCCTCTAGATGACGAATCTGAACTTAGTTTATGTGGGTGTATGGATGTGCGTCGTCAGCTCGCTCGCTCGCTCGCTCTGTCGTAAGTCAAAATTTTGTGGCCGCAACTCCTCCTAGACGGTTCAACCGATTTTAATGAAATTTTCAGGATAAATTTAAAAATAAATCAGGCACTAGACAGCCCAAGATGGTCATGTGGTTTTGGTTTTTTCCAGTGATGCCAACTTTCCGAGAAAAAAATTACTAAAGTTTTTAAAAATTCATATTGGCTACGTTATTTATCCGATTTTAATCAAATTTTCAGAAAAGATTTCCCTAATGTTCCCATTAATTACATAATTTTATTAATATTCAGTGTTGCCAACTTTCCGAGAAAAAAATTACTAAAGTTTTAAAAATTTTATTATGGCCATGTTATTCAACCGATTTTACTCAAATTTTCACAAAAGATTCTCCTAGTATTCATATAATTTATGTAATTTTAACAAAATACAGTGTTGCCAACTTTCCGAGAAAAAAATTAGTAAAATTTTTAAAAATTTATTATGACAATTTTATTTAACCGATTTTAATCAAATTTTCATAAAAGTTTTTTCTAGTGCCTAAATAAATTATGCAATTTTAACAAAATACAGTGTTGCCAACTTATCGGAAAAAAAAATCACAAAATTTTTTAAAAATTCATTGTGGCTACATTATTTATTCGATTTTGATCAAATTTTCAGAAAAGTATCTCCTAGTGCCCACGTAAATTATAATATTATTAAAATACAGTGTTGCCAACTTTCCGAGAAATGTCAAAGTAGTCTATATATGGGTTTACCCATATACTTCTAATCTTGTTAACATAATTTTTATTTTTTCAATAATTGCCATTTGAAAATAACAATTGTGGCTGCATTCTATAGCAATTTCGTAATCGTAATCAAAAATTGAAAAGTAGTATGTTGAAGAATGCTGTTCGATAACTTATATTAATTGGGAAAAGTACCTCTTACAGGTGGAGACTCCGATGATACATATGGCTGCAAACTTATTTTGTATTAATAATCTTCAGGCTTTTACGGCCGGTATCAATTGAATTTACATTTTTTTTTGGGCTGGTATGCCATGGTATATCTTCATCAGGAAAAAAAAGATACAAATAACATTTATAGTAAATAAACAGAACATAGAAACAAGTTACTAGGTAACAAAATAAGTAACTAGATCATAAAAATTTATAAATTTTTAATTAATGGAAGTCAAATTTTATTTAAATCAGTGTTGTTATTTTTTTCTTTATAAATTTCTATTGTTTTTCTTAGCAATCTGCTGTTAATATTGATAACTGATAGGTCTTGCAATTATTACAGTATCTTCGAATTTTACATCAGGAAGATACTCTAACGCATGTTGAACAATAACAGATTTATAAATATTAATACAGAAGTTAAGCCAAAGGAAGTTTTATTTTAATTCTCTATACCTATTTTTTGAACCAATACAGTCAAACTTGTTTTTGTACGGTAGATAGAGACCGTATAAAAGAAAATCACACAAAAAAATATTGGAATATTTTATAAATACTTATAACAAATAATTTTTTACAACATATTAGAGAAAAATGTCCAATAGAAATTGAATATGCATTGTCGGGAAACTGTTGATATCAAATGAACATAGCGCGTAAAGGCGAACAGCGCCGTCTAGTGTACATATCATGTACATATGTACACTTATAGAAAACATTACAACATTCTAATGCCAACACCGTTGGAATTCATACCGCATAAAAAAATCGCATAGGCAAGGACCGCACAAAAGCAGGTTTGACTGTACTAATCTGTAGCGTTTCAGGATTTTCTTTATATCAATAGAAGAATTTCATTTTCTAGAAATAGACAAAATATTTTGTATAATACTACAAATCTTACTGATATATACCAAATAGATATGTCCCTAAAGCTGGCTGGGCCGTTTTGCCAAATCGACATGGAAACTATTGGAGAATTAAAGGCTAATTATAGGCTAATTAAGTGCCCTATTCCCGAATTTTAGGCTCTTCATTTTTTTTAAAAAAATCGAAGGTTCCGCTAGCTTAAGCGTAAGCTAGCGGAACCTTAAATAAACAACACGTTCAAATTGGAATCTAAGTAGTTGTAAAGTATTTTTATTCGTTTCACATTACATAACAAATATGATGTTTCATAAATACAAATATTAAGGTAACACAATAATTCATCTGCAGGTTGCGGAAACAGGGCCGACCGCACTATACACATACGCGCTACTGACTGACCGCCTATCGTTTCGCCCGTGCCTTTTAAGCAAGAGCCACGGCCTGCACCGTGCGAGTTCTAACGGCTGCTTCGACGCCAGCAATAATAGGGGAGCGGCGTGGCGCCGTCGCGGTGTGGTGAAATATTCGGCCTGTAACGGCAGCCTCGGCGCCAGCATTCTCGATGGCGACCAGCCGACGCCACATACCCCCCTGCTAGTAATTGCCTAGCAATTATGAGAATCCGGCCTGATACCTGTCCGGTCGTCGTATATGTCTTCCGGATCTAGCTGGAGGTGTGGCCGGACCGGCAGGTACTGTTGGTGTCGCTGGAATGCTGTCTCTCGCGGTCGCTGCTGGTGGCTCAGCGTCCTCTTGCATAATGTACGCCGGCTTCAGACGGTCCACCGACACAGTGGTGTCCCGCGTCCCAACGCGCACTGTAAACGTCTTGTCCCCGCGGCGTATGACTTCAAACGGCCCGTCGTATGGTTGCTGCAGTGCGCCTTTCGGCCCGTCGTGGCGTACTAAGACGTGCGACGTACTTTTCAAGTCTTTGAATATGAATGCTCTTTTACCTCCGTGTCTAGTGCCGCTGACTGGGCGCATCTGTTGGAATTGCGTACGCAGTTGCCGAATGAAGTCCGCAGGCTCGCAGATGTCGGTGTCGGTAGCTTGCTGCAGAAATTCGCCGGGTAGTCGCAGCGACGTTCCGAACACTAACTCGGCGGTTGTTGCGCTGATGTCCTCTCGCCATGCATTCCTGATGCCGAGCATGACCATGGGCAGGACCTCGGTCCAGCGTTCCGAGTTGTGGCATTTTATGGCCGCTTTCATCTGCCGATGCAGACGCTCTACCAGGCCGTTTGCCGCCGGGTGGTACGCTGTCGTGCGGATCCGGGACATGCCACAAATCTTCTGCAACTCTGCGAACAGTCGGGACTCAAACTGCCGGCCCTGATCTGTCGTGATTCGCAGTGGTGTGCCGAAACGTGCGATCCAATTTGCGAAGAAAGCCCGCGCGACGGTCTCGGCCTCGATGTTCTCTAATGTAACCGCTTCCGGCCACCTGGTGTAGCGATCGACGATTGTTAAACAGTATCGGCATCCGTTTGACATCGGCAACGGTCCAACGATATCCATGTGAACGTGCTCAAAGCGGCTGGATGGCAATACGAACGTCCCCACCGGCGCTGTCACGTGTCGTGTGACTTTTGACCTCTGGCACGGCAGGCAGCTTTGCGCCCACGCTCGACCGTCCTTCTTGATGTCTGGCCACACGAAGCGTTGGGTGAGCATCCTCACAGTAGCCTTGATGCCCGGATGTGACAGCTGGTGTATGCTGTTGAAAGCAGCACGGCGGAATGCCGGAGTGACAAATGGACGGACGGTGTTACCGGCGACGTCGCAGTAGAGGGGTGCGTCGGCTCCAGGCAGAGAGATCTGCTTGAGTTGCAACCCTGTGTCGCCCGCTTCCACATAGTGGCGTAGCTCGGCGTCTTCTAGTTGAGAGCGAGCGAGCGCGTTAAAATCTACCCCTGGGGCGACTTCCTCGATCCTGGAAAGCGTGTCCGCGACGACGTTGTTTTTGCCGGCTATGTGTCGGATATCGGTAGTGAACTGGCCGATGTAATCCAAGTATCTATATTGTCTCGGCGAGCACTTCTCCGGCTTTTGCTGGAACGCAAAAATTAGTGGTTTGTGGTCCGTGTAGATAGTGAAGGCTCGACCCTCCACCAGGTGCCGGAAGTGTCTCACCGCGAGGTAGACCGCTAGCAGTTCGCGGTCGTATGCGCCGTACTTCCGCTCCGCGGGCGATAGTTTTTTTTGAGAAAAACGCCAACGGTTGCCACCCATTTCCGACCTTTTGTTGGACAGCTGCGCCGACGGAAAAATCTGAAGCGTCGCTGATGATGGCGAGGGGCGCGTCTCCAAGTGGGTGCGCGAGGAGGGTGGCTTGAGCGAGGCTGCTCTTGCATTCGTCGAATGCGCGCTTTGCTTCCGTCGTCCACTTGATGGGCGTTTTCCCTTTGACGTTGTCCCCCAGGAGGTCGTTGAGGGGCGATTGGGCTTCTGCAGCCTTTGGCATGAACCGGCGATAGTAGTTTATCATGCCGAGAAACTGACGCAGTTGCTTAGCGGTCTGTGGTGGCGCAAATTCGCGGATGACGGCGACCTTCTCGGGCAGCGGGCTCGTGCCTTTGCTGTTCACACGATAGCCTAGAAATGTGACCTCGGGCACTCCGAATACGCACTTCGCGGGATTCATGACGATCCCATTGTCCTTCAGTCGCTGGAAAAGGGTTTCCAGATGACGTAGGTGCTCCTCCTCGGACGTGGAGGCAACCAGTATGTCATCAATGTATGCGTAGCAGTAGTCGAGGCCGCGCAAAATTTCGTCCATGAAACGTTGGAACGTCTGCGCTGCATTTCTGAGACCGAACGACATGTACGGAAACTCATACAGCCCGAACGGCGTGGTGATGGCCGTCTTGTGGATATCCTTTTCGGCGACCGGAATCTGATTGTACGCTCGCACAAGGTCTACCGTTGAGAAGATACGTTTGCCGCTCAGGGACTGTGCAAAATCCTGTACGTGCGGCACCGGGTACCTGTCGGGAGTAGTTCTGGCGTTCAAAGTTCTGTAGTCGCCGCATGGACGCCATCCGTCGCCTTTCTTCCGTACGAGGTGCAGGGGAGCGGACCAGCAACTTTCCGACGGTCGCGCTGTTCCTAGTTTCAACATCGCATCAAATTCGTTGCGCGCGATGCGCAATTTATCGGTTGCGAGGCGTCGTGGTTTGCTGAAGGCTGGGGGGCCGGGCGTCGTCCTGATGTGATGGACAGTTGTGTGCTTGGCTGGCGTCGGGACGCCCGTGGGACGCGTGATC
Source organism: Clivina fossor (assembly GCA_963966155.1). Classification (NCBI taxonomy): domain Eukaryota; kingdom Metazoa; phylum Arthropoda; class Insecta; order Coleoptera; family Carabidae; genus Clivina; species Clivina fossor. The sequence continues at coordinate 18,960,379 of OZ014558.1, read as the reverse complement.
TCCGGGTATCGGCGTAATAGTGCATGGAACTGCGTGCCGCCGTGTACGGCGCGTATTTGTGTTGGCGGTTTGCTGACCTTCCGGCCGATGGCGAAGGCGTTCGTCGCTCCGTCGACGAGGCGTCGGTTGCGCATATCCACGAGGAGCCCGTAGTGGGCTAAAAAATCGGCACCGATCATGGGTTGAGTCACGTCCGCGACGACGAATCTCCACGTAAACACGCGGCGGAGGCCGAGGTTTAATGTCAACGCGATGGTGCCGTACGTCGGTATTACTGTGTTGTTCGCTGCACAGAGTTCATACTCGGTTCGCGGCCGGTTCCCGCGCACTCGCGATCGCGGATATACACACAGATCGGCGCCCGTGTCGATCAAGTACTGGATCTGCGTGACACTGTCTATGACGAAGAGGCGGCGTGGATAACCTGGAGCGTCGTTCGCCGCCGCTAACGACTTCCTGAGGCGTTTCCCGATGACTTATAGGTGCATGGCGTCCGGCACTGTTTTGCTCGAGCGCCGAACGTCTCGTGATACCAGCACTCTCCGTCGTTCTGCTGCCGATTGCGCGCCCGCGAACGATTGCGGTTTCTCGCCGGCTGGCGTCGCGGATGGCCCCCGATCGCGGCGGCAATCTCTTGCCGGAGGTCGACGGCGAGTTGTGACAGGGCCGAGGTTAGCTGCGTGGTGACGGCATCCGGTTGGGCGGCTTCGGTGGTGGTCGTGGCGGCGACGTGGGACGGTGGTATCTGTTGCCGTGTTACGTCGGCGATGACGTCCGCCAATTCGGCCGTTACATCGAGATTGGCCGACGCTTGCGTGGCCAACATTGCTTGCATTTGCGCTGGTAACTTGGAGGTCCACAATGCCCGCAGCGTAACGTCTGACACGGTGGGGTCAGCCAGACTTTGCAGGTAGCGCAGATATTGGGATGGCTTCCTGTCGCCCATCTCCTCGCACCCGAACAGTTGTCGTGTCTTCTGTGCTTGCGACGGGCCAAGTCTGCGTACGAGTTCCGACTTCAGCTTGTCGTACTTGCCGGTGGCGGGTGGGTTAATGAGCACGTCGCGCACTTCTGTTGCGTATTTTGCGTCCAAGTTGGCGGCGACGTAGCCATACTTGGTTTCGTCCGCGGATATGCCCGACACCGTGAACTGGCTCTCGATCTGCGTGAACCATAACTCTGGGTCTTGCGGCCAAAAAGGTGGCACACGAACCTGCACTCGGCCGACGACGGCCGTTTCTTCTGGCATAATGTCGATATTGTATTTACGTACGCGTTACGGCCCTCCGTCGGTTATCGTGTCGATGTTCGTCTCGCGTCGGGATCACCAATGTAAAGTATTTTTATTCGTTTCACATTACATAACAAATATGATGTTTCATAAATACAAATATTAAGGTAACACAATAATTCATCTGCAGGTTGCGGAAACAGGGCCGACCGCACTATACACATACGCGCTACTGACTGACCGCCTATCGTTTCGCCCGTGCCTTTTAAGCAAGAGCCACGGCCTGCACCGTGCGAGTTCTAACGGCTGCTTCGACGCCAGCAATAATAGGGGAGCGGCGTGGCGCCGTCGCGGTGTGGTGAAATATTCGGCCTGTAACGGCAGCCTCGGCGCCAGCATTCTCGATGGCGACCAGCCGACGCCACAGTAGTCAATAATTAAAGGCTAATTAAAGGCTAATTAAGTGCCCTATTCCCGAATTTTAGGCTCTTCATTTTTTTAAAAAAATCGAAGGTTCCGCTAGCTTAAGCTTAAGCTAGCGGAACCTTAAATAAACAACACGTTCAAATTGGAATCTAAGTAGTCAATAATTAAAGGCTAATTAAAGGCTAATTAAGTGCCCTATTCCCGAATTTTAGACTCTTAATTTTTAAAAAAAAACAAAGGTTCCGTTAGCTTAAGACTTAAGCTAGAGGAACCTTTGTTTTTTTTAAAAAAATTAAGAGTCTAAAATTCGGGAATAGGGCACTTAATTAGCCTTTAATTAGCCTTTAATTATTGACTACTTAGATTCCAATTTGAACGTGTTGTTTATTTAAGGTTCCGCTAGCTTAAGCTTAAGCTAGCGGAACCTTCGATTTTTTTAAAAAAATGAAGAGCCTAAAATTCGGGAATAGGGCACTTAATTAGCCTATAATTAGCCTTTAATTCTCCAATAGTTTCCATATCGATTTGGCAAAACGGCCCCGCCAGCTTTAGGGACGTCAAATAGATCCATAAATCGATAAAATTATGCACTGCAAACTTAAATGGAACGAATTTTTTAACGGTCTGTTTATTATTAATATTTAACCATAAAATATAATTGATTATATACGAAATAAATCAAACAATATATTATAAATAATGTTTACAAATTTATTGTAATCAAAGGCATATACGAATCATTGTAATTATATAAATGCATTTTGCATTGTATATATTAACAATAATTAATAATAAATATTGGCATAGTTCACATTATACATATTATATACATAAATAAAAATCACTTTATATTTTTGTAATTATTTCTACTACGTCTTGTGAAAGGGAACAACAACTCCCACGACTTCTTGATAAATTATTGTAAGCATGTAAGTCAAACGAAAAAGAAATTCATTATCATTACAATTTTTCTTTTCATTTGATTGATATTTTAATATCGCTTTTTATAAAGTCGTTAACATTTTATTTACACCAAATAACGGTATAAAAAAAGTAAAAGATATTTTTTTTATTTTCGTCTTCTTTTTATAGATTGTAAATCTTTTTATGTCTTTTGTGTATTATCTTTTAGAAAATCTCTTTTAGAGGTTATTAAAAAACGTTTTTTTTTTCTTGTAAACTTGTTGGATTATATTATTTTTTAATACTTTAATTTTATTATTTATTTAGTAGCAGAACAGTCATTTTATAAAGAAAAAAAAATAGAATTATTTTTTAATATCAAAATAATGATAAAAAGTTTTTGGTTCTTCTACCAATCTTACATAATTTTATAGCATTTTAAAGTATATACAGTAAATGTTTTTTTTATCTGGTATTTACATTTCAAAATGGTTTAATTCCTAAAATAATACCGTAATACATAATAAAACAAACCAATAAATAGTTGTCGCAATTGTCGATGCATTTTTCTGAACAGAAAATATTCTCTACAAGCAAAATTTTCTATATTACACGATCCAATATTCAATTCTATATAGAAATCTGTACAGAATATTTTATACACGCGCATACTTGTAATACTGACTTTATACGATGCATTTTTCTATACAAAAATGTATAGTTTTCTGTACAAATAAAACTTTCTGTATTACACGATCTAATATTTAATTCTGTATAGAAAGCTGTACAGAATATTTTATAGACGCACATACTTGCAATACTGACTTTACACGATATATTTTCCGTACAAAAAATAAAAATATAATTATGTAAAATTACATAAAATTAATTATAATTAACTTCTATTACATTATTTATTGTAAATTTCAAAAAAAATTTAGAAAATTACAGAAACGTTATGTAATTTTATGTAAAAATAAGTAATATTATCTGTAACAACTACAAAATCTATGGCCTGTATTCTCACCTCATTTATAAATGTGATTTTTGCTAAAAGTATTGTTAACGTTTGCTTAAAATTATTTATTAAACACTTTATAATAGTTTATTTAAATTTTATAATACCAAATATAATAAAAATGATCAAAAATAGTAAAATTATTTATATTTAATGAAAAACATAAGCAAAAACTTATGATAAAAGCACTTTTTCACGAAAAAGTTAGGTGAGAATAAGGGCCCATGTTTTTTTTTATGAAATATTACATATTATACTATGTCACTATATTATCACATATGTCTGTATGTAAACTTTTTTTTGTATTTTTTCTGTAAATTTCCATAATTAATAAAGTAAAATCATTTTACATATAATTTTATAGTAATTTTTACTATAAAAATGTATGTACATTTACAAAACTTTTTTACAATGTACGATAAAGAATCCAGACAATTTTTACTTTAATTTGTATAGAGAGTTATGAATAATATCCATTTTATTTTGTTTTGCATGCAGTTAGTTTTATATTTAACATTATCAACATTATCGTACAATAAAAGTAGACTTAAATTTTGCACGATATTTCAACAATTAAACATAAAGAGACATTACACTATTTAACTACTTAAATACTTCTTTAAATAGAATAAAAAAAATTGTCTTAACTACCGAAAGTAAGACGCTCTAGTTACTGTCACCAATTTTGGAACACAAGTTTTTCTAAATTCCATTTCGTCAAGGCCGCGAACAAAAACGATATACTGTATTGTAATTTCACATGAACTAAAACCGTAATTAGTGGAAATTTGATTGCGTCATAATCATTTGTAATCGCTTTTGCTAAAGAAGCTAGGCGAATTTTAAATTAATCGTCCTCGCATAGAAATTATTAACAATGTATATTACAACAAGTGCTTTTGTAATTTACATGATAGAGACGAGGCGGAATTTGTCTATGAATTAGTTGAGCTAAAAAGTTCTGAAACTCACCAAGATATGCCACAACTATTCTGCCTTAAGGGGAGGTTCTCCTCCTCTGAATGACTAAAAAGTACGCAAAGTTTGGAAATTTTTTATTCGCAAATGAAAAAACATAGAAGGAAACGGTTTGGGGATTCGAAAAAATGTTATTTTGGTCTTTATTTTCAAAAGTTGTCGTTTCATATGTTAACTGTTTTCGTTTTCACTGTTTTAATGTCAGCGCGGAATCGGTAAACTGCGTGTATTGCAGCGTCTCTGGATTTATCTGTAACAAAAAATGAACATCAATGCCAAAAAGTAAACTAAATTTACCTTTTAAGGGGGCAAATACATGTAACTACTTAAAAAAAATCGGGGTTTTTCAGAATATTTTTGTTGGGTAACAAAACGGTATACAATTTTGGGGTTTTTTTTATTTTATTACACGTACATTCAACTTCACTGACGATTTTTTTTTTCATGTGTGTCCGACGTCTGGGTAACCTTGAAGCCAAGCCGGAATGAGGTCGCGTCCAAATTGTGAACCCAATTTGCGTATAGTCTGGGGATCCGAATTTTTTTCTTCTAATTTTTACTCTAAAAAATTATTTAATGTCAATGTTTTCATCATATTAGTGGTTCATATAGAATAAAATTCAATTATCTTTCGGACACAATATATTAAAATCCATTTAAATGAAAATTGATGTAGTTATCCTGTACGCAAAATTAAAAAATACCGTTTTGAAAAATACTCAGTTAAAGTTTTAAGTAAGATAACTTAAACGGTTATAAACGGTTGACGATTTTAAACGGATATATCTTGGTTAATACATTTCCGACCACTTAGATATTTTATACGATAAATTTTATTGTTTTTTTTTTTTCATAAATTAATTTATATATCAAACTACAAACAATCAGTCTAGGAACATTTTAGGGTACAGCTTGTATATAAAAAGTCACTTTTATCATTATGCAAATCATCTAAATGTGTAAATCATTACAGCAGTCACAATTCCAGATTGATTGTGCAAAATGCATCCAAAATAATGTTATTTTTTTTTTATTAATATTTTTTAATTCGCCAATGCTATATCGATAGGTATGGTGTATGTATATGCATTGTTCGAATAGTTGTACCGTTTCAATAAAGGCGTGCTCATGACTAGATTTACATTGAAAGTTCGATGTACTTATAATTTTGCAATTGATTAACTTCGATTGTGATTTATTTTGCATGATTATAGATGACTTGCAATTTCTCCGACTGATACATGTTTGGTATTACCATGTGTTTACCATCCTAATCATACACAATAGTACTAGAATATATTACTTTATATTTGCATTGAATATAGCAAGTTTTTTTACTGTAAATATTGTAGGATTTTTAAAATAATTCTCATATATTAGAAGTGTTTAATTTAAATATTATAATTAGATATATTATTAAATAAAACAACTGGAATTATTTTTTGTTTACATGTTACTATAATAGTTTTTTGAAACTCATTGGCTGGTACTACAAGCTCGGTTTTACCTAATATCGGTTTTAAGACCTACAAGAAGTTTGCACCTCCATGTTAGAATTTCGAAAAAAAAATATTGCATAATTTCATCCAAGTTATGCCTAGTTTTGCCCAACACTTATTTTATTTTGTCCAGCTCTCCTTAACTAATGAATCAAAAGTCGAATTTCTATGGTGTGGCACCCCCATAAGCGAATTCGATAATGATGATTTGAAATGTTTATTTGTTAGAAAGTTTTGTCCAATGTCAAAATTTATTCCACAACATTAGATTTAGTCAATAGACACCGAATAAATAGACATCGAATTCGCTTATGGGGGGGGGAGGTGCCACACCATAGAAATTCGACTTTTGACTCATTAGTTAAAGGGAGTTGGACAAAATAAAAGTAAGTGTTGGACAAAATTGGGCATAACTTGGGCAAAATTATGCAATTTTTTTTTTTTTTAATTTTAACATGGGGTGCCAACTTCACGTAGAGATGGTTTTAAGACAACGTAATTGTAATAAGAGAAAGATGAAACACCCAACATAAATCGATCATGTAGTACCAACCATTATTTGCATCATATAACGTTTTATGAAACTGATTTCATGAAACTAACATTTTACGAAACTGGTTATATGAAACTGATTTCATGAAACTAACGTTTTACAAAACTGGTTTCATGAAACTTACGTTTTACAAAACTGGTTTCATGAAACTTACGTTTCACGATACTGATTTTGTTGGTGTGACATGATTAATAAACAATAATAATTTTAAACTAATTGTAACTTTCAACAAATACTAATGATGGCAACTGCCAAAACGTTCAAATGATTTCTTCCATAATTGAAAATAATAATTTTCAATATGTTATTGCAATTAGTTTTTCGAACTATATAATCATCTTATAATCTACAAAATATTTAAAAAATATCATAAAACTTAAAATAAAATTAAAAATACAAAAATGAATATGTATGTGTATTTTGTTACAGAGGGTCGTGTCGAGGTATCACGTGAGAACAAGTACCTAAGTACTCTAGCACCTGGTAAAGTACTTGGCGAACTTGCAATTTTATACAATTGCAAGCGTACAGCAACAATAAAAGCAGCCTCCGATTGTAAACTATGGGCAATCGAACGACAATGCTTCCAAACGATTATGATGAGAACGGGTCTGATCAGACAGGCCGAATATACAGACTTTCTCAAGAGGTGAGTTTTCATTTTTTCTTTTTTTTTAGTAATATTTTCTCATTTTAACATAGTTAAAAAATCTTTCAGAACTTAAGCCCATGTGACAAGATGCATGAAAAAGTAGAAAATCAGAGCATTAAAGTGCGTAGTGGTTAAATTTTCGTAAAAATTATAGAAAATTGAACTACTGCGCACTTTATTTGATTTTTTTGCATTTTAGTGTATTGTATATAACACGGGTCTTATTAGATTAAAGTTTTGTTTTATTTTATATCATCATCAGGAATAATCAAGAAAATAATAAACAAACAAAACATAGAAACAATCATCATTGCGAAATATATAGTTTCCTGGCGCTCTACCCTTTTATTTCTTTCTAAAAAATTTGGATAACCAGGAAAAAATATATTTTCCTCTTTTTAGTGCATTTAAATATAAGCGTAGTTTTTAATAAGTTTTTTTTATATATTTTATTTTTGTACATATCTTCAAATTCATGAAGATTTTCTAACGCGTGTTATGTAACATCGAATTTTAACATAAAAGCAGAGTTTTAACCTAAAGCTTTTTTTTTATTTTTTGTTTTCTCATTTTATTTATTAATAATCAATTATTAAGTTTATATCTTGCAATGATTAATGAAAACACAGTTTATGTACCTATATTTCTGTAATCATGCGAAAATGTACCATTTTTTTCAAGAAAAATAAAATATAATTTTCTGTAACTATATAACAAACATAATTTTCAAAATATATATTTTTTAAAAGGTAATATACATATATAACAATTTTAACCATTATATTTAATCTTTCAGAAAAATAAAATAAAACCAAAAATGTTCACTTTTATAAATTAATAAGATATTCTTAATTTCAATTTATTGAAAATCCGGCCCTGCTAAATCTTTTAATAAAATTATAATCTTTAAATATAAATTACGAACTACATAGTTAATAAAATAGATTAAATTTTATAAATAATTATAATCGACAACTAAAAAAAAAGGTCCTCTACAACATTAAAATTCCACTAGCATTGACTTAACTAACTTTATAGTAAAATAATTTTAATTTTTCTCGATGAAAAACAAGGAAAAATTTTAATAATATCATAATGATGTTGTAGCGGCATCTCTTTGCTTTTGCAGTGTTGCAAACTATAAAAAAAATATATCTCCCCTCCCCCATAAACCGTCGTAAAAACAAAAGAAAGAAGGAAAAAAACTGTGTTCAAGTTGTTGTTAACAAGTTGGATCTTTTCGATCTTAACATATGTTCAATTATGTTTAATCTACTTATACTTACCTACATGCTAGACTACTTAAAACTTGTATGATCCACTGTGTATGTAATTGAATGCTTCGTGGTTGTTTTCTTAATTTTTTTTTTATTAAGTTGGTAGCATCTTAATTGACAGCAGATCCGTATTTGTAAAGAAATTGACAATGGTTTTCTTTCTCTGAAAGAAGCCGTTTAAAAATAACAGTAAAAAATAAATTTTTACCACAAAAATATAACCAGTTGAATTATCGTCTTTTAAAACTTTTTTCGTTATTTTTTTTTTTAATTCAAGGATATCTTGATTTAGCTGATGAAATATTTTACAACATTTCAGATTTTAAAATAATATACATACTTAAATACTTTAAAAAAATTAATAAAATTCAGTAAGTTAACTATATAAAATATTAAAAAATTTATATTGCTAAAAATATTTTTACAACTACTTCTTTCTTTTGCCGGATATCTGATTTCTAAAAACATTAAAATGTTGCTTTACTAGTTTGAAATAATCTACGATTACTAGATAAAAACCATAATGAAAAGAAACGACGCAATATAGATGTGCAATAGTTCAATTTTCGTAAAGAAAAAGAAATAATAAATTATACAACATGCCAAAAAGTTTAAGAAAATAAAAAGCCATTTGTAATTCAGATAAGAAAGAATTATATTTCATTTACCCCTACAAAAATTTACATGAACATTTATCTAAAGAAAGTTCGACTTTATTAAAAAATAATCTACAGTTAAAAATGTTTTATAAAATATTATTTTTTTGCTCGTTTTGTGAGTTTTTAAACAAGTAAAACATTATTACAAAGTTTGACTTATGTGTAAATTTTTCTCTAATTCCTCAAAGTCATATTTTTTATAGTTTTTGAGAATTGCACGCCAAATAATTTTCAATATAATTAAAATTCAAACATAGTTCAAATAAATACGTATTTTATAAAGAAAAACATTATAAGTTAACTTAATATTAAGTGAAACTGTAAATTTTTTGTTTAGAAAAATTTATGAACAATGTTATAAATAATATTTTTGACAGCATAATTTTGACGTAAAGCAATTTATGTAGTAGTTTAAAAATAAGTAATTATATAAGAAATCTTATAATAAACAATAATAAAATAATAAAACTTTATTACGCTTGATAAAAAAACATGTAATCAGTGTGTTTTGTCAAAATATTTTTATTACCTAACTAAAAATAAATTTGTTTAATTTTTCTATTAATAGTAATTATAATAAAACAATGTTAACTGATTAAATTATTGAATTTTTTATAAATGATTAATATTATTTAATATTTTCAATTAAATATTAAACATATAATTTTATTATAATATTTAACGCCATATGTTATTTCTACGCCAGACGTCAACAAATTTCACTTTTTAAATGAATTTTATTCTTTTCAATCACCAATAACATCAAAAGAAAATTATTTTTATTTAAATATAATAGTTATTAGAAAATAATATATAATACACTACTATTTCACTTTTTTAAATCAATTTCTTTATGGATTTACAATAAATTTCACAATTTAATCCAAAAAGATTGTTTTGTTTTATTTAATCTGAACAAACTAAATAATATATCTAAAATAACGTAAATATTATTTTGAAATATACTTATTTAATTTACTTTTTTATAATAATTGCAAATCTGCAATTTACTGAAATACAAACATTTTTCAAAATTTAATAAATAACATTCGAAATAATTTTTGTTTTTTCATTTCAAATAACACTTTTAATAAAATAGACTCTAAAAAGGTTCCCCACCTCTGAAATAGAGTATACTTTATAACATAAAAATCTTATTGTTTAAAATATTAATATCTTATATTCAACAAATATATTTAGTGGAATACAAATGTTATTAGAAAACAATAAAATTCTATTACAATCTTTTAACTGTATGTTAAATTATTGACTTAAAAAAAATACTTTTGGTATAAAATAAATACTTTTTTATTCACTAATAACCTCAAAAGGGGAAACCAACTTATAAAACCAAATTTTATCAATGAAAAAAAAATTATATCCTAACCAAACATTTATTATCATTTACCATTATAAAAAATCTAATCTAACCAAAGCAAAACTACAATATTTATCAATGTAAAATCCCACAAATACATTACTGTACATTTCAAATCAGTTCATTCACAATTTTTCCATTTTCCAGCGTGCCAATCTTCAAGAATCTGCCCGAAGACACGCTGATCAAGATTTCCGATGTTCTAGAAGAAACTTACTATGCTCACGGCGACTATATAATACGACAGGGTGCCCGCGGCGATACCTTCTTCATCATCAGCAAGGGCCAGGTTAAAGTAACAATGAAACAGCCCAATAGTTCCGAGGAGAAGTATATTAGGACCCTTGTCAAGGGGGATTTCTTTGGCGAAAAAGCTTTACAAGGGTGAGTACTCTGATTCTATGTTACAATGAAATATTTCTCGAATAGAGATGGATGTTGATTTTTTTTTTTTGAATGAATAGATTGCGACAGATGTATCGATAGTTGAGAATTTGTATTTGATTGTTACAATATACAATTGATAAATTTAAATGTGTAATAAAAAAATATTTTAAATAAATGTATAAAAGTACAATTTAACCGAATTCTTAAAATATATTTATATTAATACTGATTTGTTTTACAAAATTTCCGTGTTTAATATGAAATTTAATAATTAAATTTAAATAAAATATGTGAGCTATGTTTATTTCAGATTCAAGAAAATTTTATCAAATTTATTACCTTAAAATTTACGTTTTTAAATAATTGTTGAACTGAAAAAATAAAAATTTCATTTCATAGTCTTTTTTTTAGTTAAAAGCAGTCTTAATTTCAATATTAATTTTTGCTTTTATTATATATTATATATAAACTATTTTTATAAGTGAAATACTTTTAATTATATTTTTAATGTTTTAAAATATAAATTATGCTAAAAAACAGCTCCAATATTTTTTAAATAAATAATTTAAAATATACGACTTTTATCTAAAAGAGGCTATGAATACGGACCTTTGTTATTTTTTACAAATAACAAAATTACTTTAATAATATAAAAATAAATGATAAACTTTAACATTTCAAATTAAATTTTTAATAAATCGTACGAATTTAAATTTTTGTTTTTGTTTATTATTAAATATTTTTTAAATTAAATAATAAAATCATATAAATGAATTGAGATTTTTAAGACAAGAATTTACAATTCGAAAAGTTTTTTAAGTTTATATTAATTCGGCACTGACTTAATTATACAAATATTAATTTGTAATCAATATTTCATAAAACTATTAACCATGGCGGTTACTGGTGACCGACATTGGATTACTTCAAGATGCTACTGCGATGACCAACAAAGAAATTTATCTTTGAGTTGTTTTTTTTTTGTATATTTTGACATTAAAAGTAATCAATGTGGCCCACTGACTTTTTATTCTATTGCCGTGATAACAGACACCGGTGCCTGCTCATCAAAAAATCACTAATTTGAATTTTTTAAATGCACCAAAAAAAATAAAACTTAACAAAGCACCAGTTTTTGACAATTTTACATAAAATTCAATGGCTGTTATCGGGTTAAACAAATTTTGTATAATACATATTTAAGTAATATGAATCCAAAATGAAATCTATTAACTAATTCAATGATGTAAAAACTGATAACAATATTAAATCTTTCAAACGTAAGCTTTATAAGTTTCTATTAAACAATAATTTGTATTCATTGTATGAAAATTTTAATATGTAATTTGTATATTTATGACTCTTCTATACGCATCTATTTTGTGTCGAAATAAATAAATAAATAAATTATTATTATTATTTCTAATATATCGATTTCTTATTACAGCGACGATTTAAGAACAGCAAACATACTTTGCGATGATCCAGAAGGTGTAACATGTTTAGTCATAGATAGAGAAACATTTAATCAACTTATTTCAAATCTGGATGAAATTCGAACTAAATATGTTGACGAAGGAGCTGAAAGCAAATTACGGTACGTTATTTTCGCACGACATATTTTTAAAAAACACTACTTCAATTTTTCTTCTACAAAAATTACTGTAAACTAAATCATTTCTTTTTTATTTTGCTTACAAATTTGGATTACATTTCTCTATGGTATGTAAGTCATGTAAATGAAATGTTTCTTCTAAAATTATTTATTTACATAATGATCAGTTTCTAAGATAATGGACACATAATTTGAAAGAGGGATCAAATATATATTATATCTTTTGCAAAAATATATATATTTTTATTATAAAATGAACTATAATTTCCTATTAATGAGATTTTAGAAACTGAACATTAACATTCAATTTTAATGTTTAGTATCATAAAATTAATACTATTTTATTATGAAATAGAATCAAAGAAGAGTTTCGTGACGTCAAACTCTCCGATCTTCGTGTATTGGCAACTCTGGGTGTTGGTGGCTTCGGTCGCGTCGAATTAGTCCAAATAAGCGGCGACAATGGCCGATCGTTCGCTCTAAAACAGATGAAGAAAGCACAAATAGTTGAAACACGTCAACAACAGCACATCATGTCCGAGAAGGAAATTATGGGAGAGGCAAATTGTGACTTTATCGTTAAACTTTACAAAACATTCAAAGATCGAAAATATCTCTACATGCTGATGGAATCTTGTCTTGGTGGCGAATTATGGACGGTTTTAAGGGACAGAGGTCATTTTGATGACAGTACAACTAGATTTTACACAGCTTGCGTTGTGGAAGCCTTCGATTATTTACATTCACGGAATATTATCTACAGGGATTTAAAACCGGAAAATTTATTATTAGATATTCATGGTTACGTTAAATTGGTTGATTTTGGTTTCGCTAAACGATTACAGTCTGGTAGAAAGACGTGGACGTTCTGTGGAACACCGGAATACGTTGCGCCGGAAGTTATTTTGAATAAAGGTCACGATATTGGCGCCGATTATTGGTCTTTAGGTGTACTAATGTTTGAGCTGTTAACTGGTACACCGCCGTTTACCGGAGCTGATCCAATGAAGACTTACAATATTATTTTGAAAGGTATCGATGCTATTGAATTCCCGAGGAATATTACTAGAAATGCCACCGCTTTGATTAAGAAATTATGTAGAGATAATCCAGCTGAAAGATTAGGTTATCAGAAGGGAGGAATTAGCGAAATTCAAAAGCACAAGTAAGTTTTTTTATTTTTTAAACTTGTAAAACGTTTACAATTTTTTAACTTATTATTTTCATAATATTTTAAAAATATAATTTAGTTCAATTATTCTAGAAGAGTTACGATAGATTGTTTCTTATTCTGTTACTGGTTTTGTATAAAACAGTTACTTCAATTACAAAGAACTATTTATTACAAGTATTTTATGTAATTGTAAATACACAATTTACGTAATTACTTTTTTTCGAGTTTCAATCAATAAATTACTGTGTGTATTATCAAACTTTTATTTAATTTACATTTACAAATTTAAATTTCTCTGTAATGTTACAGTAGTTTAAATTGTTGTTAAGTTTAAATTAATTAAATATAAAAGACGACCTTCTAAATATATACAGCCGATTCATAATAATATCTCGCTGGTTTAAGCGGCTATTCTGGTTATTACATTTAAATTTAAATGAGACTTTAATTTAAAGAAATTTAAATAAAGCTATTCCGAACATTCATCTTTAAGTGTAACTATTTAAGGATTCTATACTAGCAATGTATATATTTAATTTCTTATTTTCCAAAATCTTCTGAATATAAAAAATTTCAAACATTTCTATATTATTCATTACTAATTCTGTCAACTGAATGCGTGTAATCTCAAATTTAGCAGTTAAAGCATCTCCAATTGCCATTTAAATTTAAAGGAATTTAAGCTAAAGTTTTACACTTAAGTATTTAAGTAGTGATCAGAATAGAAATTTACTTAAAGTTCTTTAAATTTAAAGATTTAAGCTAAATTAAATGACCAGAATAGCGGCATTAAACTCGGTCCGTTTTATATATTTCTATAGGATAGACCAGCAACATGTACGGCTGTTAAGCTGGTTGCATACATTTAAGTCACAATAGACAAAACATTGTTAATCACATAGTAACAATATGTAGTGAAACAACAAATAGTAGAAAATATGTAGTACTTTGTGACTAAGTGTGTCTAATATAGGCAGCCATAAACCAGTGGTATCGTATTGGACTCAGACCACAAAGATCTCTGGTTTGCGCTAACACCAGAATTTAATTCAAAATATTATTTCTGATATTAAAAATGTATGTCCTTTGCTTGGCTATCCGTTAACAACTATTAAGAAATATATGATCAGTTTCTCGAGCATATAGCCCCTATGTTCCACTTAGGAATTTCGAGAACAAATAAAATAAAATAGTGTTTTGTTTAATTATGACTAACTAGTATGCGCCCGTCTTAAAGTCATAAAAAAATTGGAGGACCCTTGGAATTAGAAAATATAATTGTTGTAGTTAATGTTAATGATGTTTTTGTTTTTTAATTGTTATTTTTTAAAACTATTATTGAAAGCTTGTTCATTACAAAAAATTTAAAAAGCAAGTGAAATATATAATGTATCGATGTTTCTAGATGGTTCGATGGATTCAACTGGGAGGGCCTATGCAATCGAACACTAATCCCACCAATAATGCCGCAAGTCCGTAGTGTTATCGACACAACGAATTTCGACAATTATCCACCAGATAGCGACGGCCCACCGCCCGATGACATCACCGGTTGGGATTCTGAATTTTGACCAAATCAGAAGATACTACCACAAAATGAGCGCAATTACATGATATTTTTTTCTTAAATTAATTAAAAATAAAGAAATACAAAATGCGTGTTATAATAATAATTTCTAGATCCCAGGCTGTGGACAAAATGTAAAACTAGTAAAAAATTGTTTTTTTTTTTTTTTGAATGTTTGTATGCGAGCGTGCAAGAGAGAGAGGGTGTGATTGATTTTTGCAATAACAATAATAATTATGTCAACCAAGTTCGTAACGTACGTAACGATAACAATTACTGAAATGGAATTTGTAAAGTTAACCGATAATAATATATGTAATTTTTAATTATAATTTGAATCAAGCAAGCCATAATTATTAAAATAAATATTAATTACTATAAGCCTAGTCTTTCAGTCTTCCATGTTTTTATTGTGTTTTCGAAACTGTTGAAAAATAAATATTTGATAGATTGAAATAAAGAGGATTGAAAGACTTAAAATAGTCTTGTAATAATAATGTACGTTAATTGTTTTATTGTGTTTTTATTTTTGCAATTGTTTTTAATTTTTTTGTGTACATCGAAGCTACGAACAAATTGATATAGTGTTCTCTTTTTTTTTTTCTTAAATTTTAACTGACAATAATGTTTATATAATATTAAAAAATCATCTGTATATAAGTTTTGTACGTAGTTATTCATTACAATATATACATATTTTAATAATGCAATAATATTTGTTTTTCTTTGTTTTATTATTTTCCACTTATACATATATCCAAAACTATTTTTAAAAAAGCACAAATCTAGCTAGTGTGCAAACATAATTAATCTATTACATAGTTATATATTCAAAATAATATTTATGTTTTTGTTTTCAATTTTGAT
This sequence comes from Clivina fossor, assembly GCA_963966155.1. Taxonomy (NCBI): domain Eukaryota; kingdom Metazoa; phylum Arthropoda; class Insecta; order Coleoptera; family Carabidae; genus Clivina; species Clivina fossor. The sequence goes on along the minus strand of OZ014558.1, from coordinate 18,944,195 downwards.
TTTTGCCAATTTTGACTTTTCGAGATTCTTACAAACAAGCACAAATTAAGTTTTTTTGTAATATAAATTGTTTTAGCGTCAGTCTGTCGGTCTGTGGACACATATAGAGCAAATTCGGTTGAACGGATTTTAAAGAAATTTTATATTTAAGCTTCGGACGTGTTTATATCTCAATTTGATCAAGATTCATCCACCGGAATTAGTAGTTTACTGATGTCACTTTTATGTGTTTGAGGAATATTTCGCGACAGAGAAATATTTAACAAAAGTAATTACACTAATTTTAAGTAATAACATTTACCAGAAATATTTTTTGATACGGCTCAATAAATTTTTATAATTTTGATTTATTTATAAGTACGTTTCCAATGTTTCCATGGTTGCGATAAATTGTAAATTGTCAACGTAATGTGACATATTATTATCTTTTTCAATAATAATTTCTCTGTTAGAAAGTATTTTGTAGTGTCAATCAGTTCTGTGGTGGCCACAGGAGATATTTTTTTTGTAATATAACGTTTGCAATATTTTCCATTTTTTTAACGAAATATATTTTGTTTAACGTTAGTACACAGGGTTCAAATGGCGCGTAACGTAAATTCAAAAATATGTTGAATTTCATATTGAATTTGTTCGTTTAATACAACATATTTATTGTAACTGACTGTTCTGAAAATTACATAATGAATGTTGAATTAATAATTCAATAAGAAATTTAATATTATTAATTGATTTATATAAAATAAAAAAGAAATAGAAATAAAATTTTTTTTAACTGGCTCTAGTTTCTACTCCAACGATAATTACTGTACCGAAAAAATACCTGATATGCAATATCCTATGTAGAATAATAGGAATTTTTTTGAAATTTTTTGGTTTTGGGAAATAGAGAAAAAAAATTTTTTTCCAAAAAATAACACATTTATTGCTTTTATTTTCCAAACTATATCCCCGAAAAATTTAAAATTTTTATATATGCTTCATAATTATATTATACTATGATTAGGATTATTTTTTTTATTTAATTATTGTTTTAACAGATTTTTATAATTTTAGAATTTTATAATTTTTTCATAAGCAAAATTTTCAAGCAGGTGCTGACGCATACGGCAAATTTGCAAACTAAATGGCAAAGCCAGTATTACACAGTATTATGATATTATCATAAATAGATTAATTTTATTTTATTCTTTTATATATGATAAAGATAATATTAACAATTTAATAAGAAACTAAGAAATAATAGTAAGTTTTTAATATTATAAAAAAATAATAATACATTTTGAAGCTTATTTTGCGTGGAATGATATTGACGTATGATTTACGTCAAGTTATGTTATTTTATAATTTTGTATCTCGCGAAAAACCGATGTGTTTAGTGATTTGTGACCATTATTATTATGACATTTCAGAAAATGAAAAAAATATGAATTTTATTTCAGAATTTAATATATTTCTATTAATTTTTCAATTTTTATCAATACAAAGAAAATTTTTTTGTTTACTATAATTGTAATATATATATATATATATATATATATATATATATATATATATATATATATATATATATATATATATATATATATATATATATACATATATACCATATATATATATAATATATATATATATATATATATATATATATATATATACACCATATATATATATATATGGTATATATATGATTAATAAAGAGCATATGAGAAGAAATCTTGGATTATTATAGCCTAATATTGATATTTTGATAAAATATTTTTTTTGTTGGAATGCCGTGGTCGATTTATTTTCGTCGCAGACGTTTCGCCCATATATCGTAGATGGCATCTTCAGTGCTTGGTGACTAAGTACTGACGATGTCATCTACGATGTATAGCGAAACGTCTGGACGAGAATAGATCGACCACGGCATACCAACCCAAAAAATTCTATTTCGTTTTATTCGTTACACTTTTGTGCGCAAATAATAATAATTATTATAAGTTTACATTATTATAAGTTTAAATAAATATTTATTTTACTAGACATTCGCTACATTTTCCATTCAAATAGAAACAAAATATGTGTATATTTCAAAACTTTTTTTGTAGAATTATTGTAGGCATGATTTTGTAGTAAGACAAGTTTTGTTTTTTCTTTTTCTCGCTCTCATTTGTTCTATATCTGTATACATATATAGATATCTACATATAAACAAACATTGCAAGCGAGATAGAGATATAATTTATGCAAAATGTTTATTGGGTTGCTACAATGTATTATTTGTCATGTAGCAAAAACAATTTTTATTATAAGAGCCTGTTTGCTATATCGTGTTTATTCATTGACGCTTATTTTTAATCCTTATAATATTTGAATAATATTTATTTGGTCGGAGCCAGAAGGGCCTACAATTTTTTAGGGGTCATATGGAATGTAAATGAATTTTAATAATAATTTAATAATGTCAAAGTGGTTTATATACTTCTAATCTTGTATTTTAGCTAGTCGAAAAACTAGCTTATAAAATCAAACCACATTCGACTAGCTCCATTCTCGCTTTGCGAGAATATTATTTATATATTAATTTGTATAATTACAAAAAGCAACAAATTTAGACAATATATCTGTCATATATTTATGTCAAATGAGTATAATTATTTTCAACTGAAATACAATTTTTTAGTATGACATTTCGGAAATTTAAATAATACGAATTTTATTTCAGAGTTGACTAAAATAATATATGTACATATGTCTATAAATAATTATTCGCTCGGTATTCAATTTCGTATACAATTCTAGCAACTTAGAGACCTAACCGTTACACAGCGTACCCTAAAATTTCGCTACCTGTTTGAAACATACAAACATTCCATTCTTATCTACGTTTTCGTATTTCTACTTCTCACCCCTCTACCTCACTTACCCCGTACACATCTTGTGTCATTGCGAATGATACATTGTATTGCCCTGTTACTTTTATATTTAATTTTATTGAATTATTTTATAAAATGTACAATAAATATTTATATATATATATATATATATATATATATATATATATATATATATATATGTATATATATATATATATATGTATATATATATATATATATATATAAATATTTGCCCACAAAAGTGTAACGAATAGAACGAAATAGAATTTTTTGGGCTAGTACGCCGTGGTCGATCTACTCTCGTCGCAGACGTTTCGCCATACATCGTAGATGACGTTGTCAGTGCTTAGTCACCAAGCACTGAGGATGCCATCTATGATGTATGACAAAACGTCTGCGACGAGAATAGATCGACCACGGCATACCAGCCCAGAAAATTCTATAAATTTAAATGTTTTTCTTATTGTTCTTTACAGTAACTAGAACTACTGCGTTATTTATAAATTAAAAAAAATTAATTTCTTAAGTTTGCAGACAAATTTATTTATTTAAATGTTTATATACTTTTTAATTACAAATATTATAATAAAATTACAAAAAAACACAAAATTAAATTAGTTATTACACATAACTAGAGAAATTATCAAAAAATTATAATAGTATTATTATTTTCATATACATAAAAGTCAAACTTAAAAAAAAATCAATTTCTATTTAATTTTAAATAAATAATAAAATAAAAATTATATTAAAAAGTTATAATACATCAAAACATATGTGAAAAATAATCATTTGTTTTCTTATTTTAATTATGGAAAATAAATATAAACAAATAATAGTTATTTTTTAATTAAAATAGATGTTTTATATTTTTATTTCGTATTTGTTACATAACTAACAAAAATAATATCGTTTGAAACCAACTTTATATTTTGCTGGGTTGGTTTCGTTGCATAGGCAACACAACCAACACAGCAAAATACGAAGTTGCATACATAATACAAAATTCAGCGCCGCCTGCGCGGTTTTGATTCAAACTATATCACCCTATGTACTAACGTTAACATATCTGATAATAAATTTACATAAAACAAACAAAACTCTAAAATTTACTAATTAGTAAAAAGTATGCCGAAAAGATTATTTTCAGCATTTTTATCTGTAAGTATATGGTAAGTATTCATAAATGTTAACATTATGATAATATTTAAATATGATTGTCAAATGAAGTGTTATATAAGCAAAAAACCCATTATCATTCATGTTTTCCACACTAACGTAAAACGTGTATCTCCCTACACACACTTCATGTGCGCATCATGTATCACGCCACTGAAATATGATTGAAAAACTCGATTGATGTTAAAACTTTTACTGAAATTCCTAATTTGTATCTATTTAAAAACTGATTTTTTTTATTAATGTATAACTATATAACACAATTTACCTAAATTATTATATAATAAAATAATTAAAGTATACAAGTTTTCACATTTCACATTCAAAATTTAGTAAAAATTAATTAATTTGACATAAACAAAAATGAATTCCGTTTTGACAATAGTATGTATTCCGAAATTTATATTTAGCTGTCAAAATGAAAAGTTATTACTATTTATATTAAATTTTTGCGTATCACTTGTGTGTTCGGAAACTGATTTACTATTTATTTTTTATCAGCTATACAAATTATCTCTTTTTTTTTTGGTAAATCGTTACGTGATAAATAGCAAAATGCGACACGAAACGTTTCAATGTTTGAGAATCACTGATATCGAATGACCGTGAGTAGGTCGTTGTATAGAAAGTAAATCGCCCTCAAAAATTTCTTATAAGACAGTGGTCAGTATAATTAATACTTTTCAAATTGTTACTTTTGAAAAATGTTGCGAACGATTGTTACACGAAATGAATTATTAAGAGGAACAATTAGAAAAGCATTGCAAGTTAATACAGCACGAGCTTTAAGTGTTGAATGTACTAGAAGAAGACATAAAAATAAGTAAGTGTACAAAATTAACCTATATCCTAATAGTAAATAAAGTAATTGTCAATTAGAACATCTACAAGCATTAATAACGATACAATTATTTAATAATAACGTGGGAAATCATTTTGACAGGTACATAACCTTAACTAGTTAATTAACAGATTGTTACGTATCGCTGTAATCAACATAGTATTTTCTTAATAACCGCTAAAATATAGAATCAATTTTATTACATAACTGTTATTTTGCATTTTATGTGTGAAATACACATTTGTATCCTATTGGCACAATGCCTATAACATTATTTATTCCGTTCTTCACATTAACTAGTGTGGTATTACATAAAGTTTATTTCTTTTCAGTCAATCGACATTTTTAAATTCAAAATTAAAACCACAATGGAAGAACGAAGTCTTACGTTTTTATGCCGATTATCCGTCACATCAGAAAGTTCCACTGCCAGCACTATCACCAACTATGGAAACGGGTACGATAGTAACATGGCAGAAAAAGGAAGGTGACAAATTGAACGAGGGCGATTTACTTTGTGAAATTGAAACCGATAAAGCTACAATGGGCTTCGAAACGCCCGAAGAGGGTTATCTTGCCAAGATTTTAATTCCGGAAGGCAGTAAAAACGTACCAATTGGAAAACTAGTTTGCATTATTGTTGAAAATGAAGCTGATGTTGCTGCTTTTAAAGACTATAAGGATGAAGGAGCAGCAGCAGCAGCTCCATCACCAAAGCCTGCTGCCACACCAGTAGCTCCAATGCCGCCCCCCGCTGCAGCAGCACCCCCAGTTCCGCCTCCACCTTCTGCAGCAGCCGCAGCACCTGGAGGTAGAGTATACGCTAGTCCAATGGCTAAAAGACTCGCGGAACAAAGACAGATTCGTCTACAAGGAAAAGGTATTTTTTGTTGTTTTTGTTTCGTTACGATTCTTTCTTTATTCAGTTTGTGCCAATTAATTACGATATTAGATTAGGAACTCTTTGAAAAATGCATTCCAATTATTTATTTTTTTAATGCACGCATTGCTTCGATCAGTTTCTCAACTAGTTCGATGATTAATTGGAACAAACCTGTAAATTCTTTAATTACATTTTATTACTATAGAACGATGTCTGTCTTCGATTATTTTCCGCTAATAATTAATTTGAAATTTGTTTTCAAAATCATATCAAATAGACTCATTGTTTTATTTCATACTGTTACTGCTACCAACTTACATAATTTTTGTTTTAGACGATGCAATTTTTTAAATAGTTACAAATTTTAAAATTTTGTTTTTGATTTTTATTTTTTTAAAATACTAGACAACTATTCTATCTTATATTTACAACCAAATTCCTTTTGTTCTATGCCCTTTTTATTATTATATGGATTTTTGAAAATAATATTATTTATTAAATAATTAGTAATTGACGGAATCCAGTTTTTTTATTGTTTTTATTATCTACTAAGCATGTCAAAAAAAAAAAACATTTTAATAATAAATGTCACATAAGTAACAAAAACAATCTATAAAAACAATGTTTAAAAAAACACAGTCTATTTATTTTTACAATTTAATATTATTTATGTTTTCATGTAATGTATATTATATAATTATTTATAACCATCAATAATTTGAGATAGTTTTAATAGCATACCGTAAAGTTATAAAAAATTATTATAAATGTTACAATTTGAAATTGGTTGTGAATGGTTGAATTGAATACTATAAAATTTCTTTGATAAAATGAAATAATAAATAATTGTGACTGTGATATTATTAATTTATTTTATCACCAGATTAAAAACATTTATTACATAACATAACATAACAAACGGAAATTTATAAAATTTATTTATATAAAACCAACACAAATTACAAACAAATCAGTTTTAATTTTAATGATATTGTGACATTTGTGACCTTTCAAGGTTATTCATGTTAAAACTTTTTATTTATTTTTAATCTATTTTCAAAATTAGCACACTATTATGAACATTTTATAAAATAAATCAAATTTTCAGTCTATGAGCCACTTGTGTCTCATAGACAGTGTGACTTGATGTGCATGAGGCATATATGATTCATTACGTAAAGGGAATCTAGTTTGGATTCTTGACGTGAACATAGATTTTAAATAAATTGTGCTTGCACTGAATGTGCGAAAAATGTGTATTAAAATATTGTAAATGATACATACTTTTGAATCATATATAATTCATAAACTTGTCTTGTACATCTGGTGGTAGTTTTCAAATATTGTTTGAACAGATCAATTTTTTCATTATTATAAATTCTTTCACGAAATAAATTATGTTTATCGTCTGAAACAAATCTTACGTTACAATCGAAACCACCAACAGGTACAGGCCTATATGATTCCATAACATCACGCGATATTCCAGCAATGGGTGCTGGCACAGCAGCTCCTGGTTTCACTGCCGGTCCACCACCGGCTGCCTACGTTCCATCAGCACCTGGTGTCGGTTACACAGATATTCCGATCACGGCAATGCGTTCGACAATCGCCAAACGACTCACGCAGGCGAAACAAACCATACCGCATTACTATCTCACCTGTCACATCAATATCGATAAACTTGTCACGCTTCGATCACGACTGAATAAATCGATAGAAAAGGAGAAATTAAAAATAAGCATTAACGATTTTCTAATTAAGGCAATGGCACTTGCCAGTCTAAAAGTACCCGAAGTTAATTCGAGTTGGATGGATAACTTTATCAGAAAGTAAGTGGATTTTGTTTGAATGAAACTTGAGAATTTTTACAAATATTTCAAAAAGAAATAGTACATTAGCATTAATAAATCTTAAAAAAAAAAAACATCTCTTTTATTCGGAATTGTTATTAAGCGGCACATTTCAAAATTGTTCAATTCCAAAAAATGTTGAGATGTAAATTGTTGAATTATACTTATTTTATGCCCTTTTATCAAAAAAAACATACTGTATTAAATGAAAAAAATCTACAATTGCATTACAATTTATATTTCAATTAAAATAAATTTTATTTTTTACAAAGAATTCAATTTGAAATAAAATTTAAAGTGGAAAATGCATTTTGGTTAATGTATTGTTTGTAATTTTTAGTTATTATAATCTCATTAATTAATTAAAGTTTTAGATATAATATATTAATAAATTTTTTTTTTATTTTTATAAATTTTAAATAATATCAATGTTATAAATAAGAATTTTATCTTCAACCTTGATTTAATCTATAATGAGCGACATCTCATCAATTTAAATTCGGAAACATTATTATTAAATTCTTTTAAAAAAAAAAACAATTTTATTTTATCTATATAGTGTAATATATAAATTAACCAAAGCGAATAAAAAAAATGGAAAGTTTGAGATAAAGTTTGACACATGAAATTTACGACAAAACCAAAAATTATTATGTCATCAAAACCTTATCTTATGACTTATTATAGAAAAACAAGGAACATTTGTAAATTCTAATATTTGTTTCAAGTTCTTTGTATGAAAAAATTTAAAATAATTGATATCTCTAATTTTAATATTGTTCAACAGTACTTTAAGATCTTTAAGATCCGCTTTCTGATAAAACACTTTAAGTCGCCAAAAAAGCATCATTTTATTGGCAATAGCAAATAATTTTGTTATTTAAATTTTTAAAAATTGACAAACATCGTTTTATTGTCAATAATAATAATAATCATGTTCGTAGATTTTAAAACCGGATTGAAGTCAATCTTAGTTAAAATGTTTATTATGAGAATGGTTATTTATATGTGGAAAAAATGACGTATATTACACATTTGATTCACAGTACTTAAGATCTTTGAGTTGATAAGTTACATAAAACTGGCGTGTAACAAAATTTTTTTGTTTATTATTTATGTCATTTATATATTTTTACCTGATGATGATATATGTGAAATATATCGAAACTTAATCCTAAAACTTGTTTATTTTAAAAAATTGTTCTTAAAACTAATAAAGAATTTTATATTATTTTTTTTAGATACGAGTCAGTGGACGTAAGCGTAGCCGTATCAACCGATAAAGGTTTAATTACTCCAATAGTATTTAAAGCCGATGCAATCGGTATTAAACAAATATCGAAGAAAGTGAAAGAATTAGCTGCTAAAGCACGCGATGGCAAATTACAACCAGCTGAATTTCAAGGCGGCACTATAACCATTTCCAATTTGGGTATGTTTGGTACAAATGTATTTAGCGCTGTTATCAATCCACCACAAGCGGCCATTTTAGCTGTTGGTACCAGTGAAAAGCGACTTGTTTTCGATGAAAAGAGCGAGCACAAGTAAGTATTAAACAAATTTATTATAACTATAGTCTATTTTTTAACTAGGAGGAGTAAGTTTTATCCTATAAAAGAACACCAGAAAAATCACTACAATTTGATTACAGCAAGTTTAATTTGCAAAAATCTGTTGGTTTATTTACTTTATCACAAAAATAATTTAAAGCACACGAAATTAAAGAAAACGTAACAATATGAAACTCGACAATAAGATATTGACAGTATTAACAGCTTGTTGGCATTTGATAACAAAATAAAAAAATATGTTGGGTGTAAAAATGGTTGTGCCAATCAAAAGTATATAATTTAGTACAAAAATTTCAAATTATTCCTAGTTAAAAAAAAACAGACTATAGTCGATTTTATTTACTATATTATAATGAAAAAAATATATTTTATATTTTTATAATATATTGTAATTTATTGATACTATTAATTTGAAAAGATTTTAAAACTTAATTTATTTTGGGAAATTATAAAAAATATGCCAGTAACTTATAATACTTTTAAGATGAAGTATAATTTTGGAATTATTGTGAAACTGGGAATCAGTAATGAATTTTTTTAAATATTTGTATTTTGAGTATTAGAAAATTTATAGTAATTATTGAACATTGATTTTTTGGAATTAAAAGGTTGAGTAAAGCATGAAATTAATTTTACTAATAAGATTGCCGGAAACATGTACATTCTTTTTTTAGTACGGTATTAAAATTTTATTAAATGAATTGTAAATTTTGAATAAATTTTCTTTGTAAGTGAATTTACCCAGCTCTGTAAACTATATTATCTTCTCTTTTATATTGTATACTAATAATAAAATTTCTTAATTTCAGATTCAGAGAAGCACAATTTATTTCAGTCACCTTAAGTGCCGACCATAGGGCTGTAGATGGTGCAGTTGGTGCACGATGGTTAGATCATTTCAAGAAATTAATAGAAGACCCCGAACAAATGTTACTGTAAAAAAAATTGAAGAAAAAAATTGTTGATATTATATACTGTTATATCAGTTAAATGACTCTTGTATTATAATTTATTTAATTAAATTCAGCTTTATATGTTGAAGAATGTGGATAAATTTTAAATTAGGAGAACTATTAGATTCAAAAAAAAAAACAACTAAAAAATGCCAATATCATCATGAACTCCGTCATACTTGTATGAGAAAAATTATACATAGATATTTATCTGTTAATCAAATGTTTATTTATTTCATTGTTTTTATTGTTGAAATTTTAAATATTTTTTTTTGTTTATTTCATCATATACATTTACAATATTGATCTTGTGTATTTATGTATATCATGTGTATATAAATGTTTAAATTTAATGTACATTTTTATTTTATTTATATCATTACCTGAAAATATTTTTTCAAAATGTTAACTATTGTAACATAAGGACAATATATTAAATAATTTAATTATATATTTCAAAAATAATTATTAGTTTTTTAATTTCTTATCAAATATTTTAAAATTTGTATATTCCAATAGATGTCAGCATAAGCCGCAAACAGATTGTAGTGTCAAGAGTGTTTTAAAAAGTATCAAATAAATAATTAAAACAATGGTAATGGATAATAAACGTAAACTAGATGATTCAGCTTTAGTTGTAGCAAGTAAAAAGAGTAGAAATGAATTAGTAGCTACAAATGCCAAAGATAAATCTTTAATAGCGTCGGTAAGTTGTCAACATAACCTCTAACTATTACTCTTTTCTATAAAATAAAATCAATTTAGGGCCCACCGCGTACATCCAATTTATTTGCACCGATAATGCTTTTAGAAGGGCATGAAGGTGATATATTTAGTACAGATTTTCATCCAGAAGGACAGTACTTAGCTTCATCTGGTTTTGATCGTCAGATCTGTAAGTAAATTTTAAGTTTTTATATCGTTTACTATATTTATTTTACTATTACAGTTTTGTGGAATGTTTACGGAGAATGTGAAAACATTTCTGCAATGTCTGGACATACTGGAGCTGTTATGGAATTACATTTCTCACCGGATGGTAGTTTACTGTTTTCAGCAAGTACAGATCATACGCTAGGTCTTTGGGATATTATTACTGGACAACGAATTAAAAAGTTTAAAGGACATACTACATTTGTTAATTCTGTACAAGGTATGTTATATTTTTATCGATTTAAATTTATGTATTTTAAAATATTTTTTTAATAAATAGGAGCACGGAGAGGACCACAAATATTAGTGTCTGGAAGTGATGATTTAAGTATTCGACTTTGGGATACGAGAAAACGCAATAATATAGCTACAATGACTAGCAAATATCAGGTAAGTAAAGTTATATTTTTTAAAGATTTAATTTTTAATACAATAAAGATATTTTTTAAACGATTACATGCAAAATTGAATTCATAATTTTACCAGGATTGGCTTGATTTTAATCATTTGATTTAAATCAATTTTAATTAACTAGTTTTTGCATGGCGTATGTATTCCTATTGTACGAATAATTGATTATTTTTATGACATCACAACTAAGTAGGTTGGCTTCAACTATAAACTGATTTCGTATACAAATATGAAAATAAATCTAATACATTTTATTTCCAAAAGAAATTAATAATTATAAATTGTTTATTTGCAATAGTTTGTTTAATATATACATTTTTTTATTTTTTTTTTTATATATATAATTACCTTATGTACTCCAAAGTAATTAATTTCTGTAAAAATAAGAAAAAATTGTATGTATTAGGTTACAGCAGTTTCTTTTAACGACACAGCGGAACAAATATTTAGTGGTGGAATAGATAACGATATAAAAGTTTGGGACATACGTAAAAAAGAAATATTATACAATCTAAAAGGTCATACCGACACAATTACTGGATTTTCCTTAAGTCCAGATGGCTCGTATCTTTTATCAAATTCAATGGACAATACTTTAAGGATATGGGATGTTCGGCCATATGCACCGCAAGAAAGATGTGTAAAAATATTCACCGGTAATTAATATATTAATTATTCGAATTCTTGTTATTAATTTTTAAATTTTTTTTAGGACATCAACATAATTTTGAGAAGAATTTATTGAGATGTTCGTGGTCTCCAGATGGTAGCAAAGTTGCAGCCGGATCAGCAGATCGTTTTGTCTATGTTTGGGATACAACATCGCGTAGGATAATTTATAAACTTCCTGGCCATAACGGAAGTGTTAATGACATACAATTTCATCCAAAAGAATCGATCATAGCATCCGGTTCAAGTGACAAACAAATCTATTTAGGCGAAATTGAATAAATTACTTTTAAGATGAAAATTATGAATTTTAATATTTAATTCGTATTGTGTTGTATCATACATAATATAAATTGAGTGTAATTATAATAAAAATACATATTTTCTATTATTATCTAATATGATTTTACAACGGAACGTTTCAAAAATAAATGCGTGATTATGTTGTGAAGAAATGGGAAAAAGAGTTTTTTTTTTATTATGAATATCTTAAATTTCCTTTGTTGCGATACGATAATTAGCGGATGATAAAAAAAATGTTCCAATCCGTGCAATAACTCGGAAAGTAATTAAACTGTTGTGAAGTTGGCAACAATGATAGTGGGAGATAATGTGTAGTGCTATCTCTGTCGCACCTATGGCAATGGGTAATTGGTAAGGAGAGAGGGCATAATAGATTAGTGCGCGATTCGTCTGACGGTTCTGTTGATCACCTGCACCTTGTAATCAAGGTGGCCATGGCAGTGCGTTGTGTTAATTTATATACGAGAATCCAAGCTGTATGACAAAACGAAATGAGCGGTTCTTCGTGCGTGATTCTCTAGAAATGAAGTAATCAAGGCTGTGGGATGCGAAATTTTCATCATAGATGTGACGATAAATTGAGTTTTTTAATCTGTTTGTGTTTTTTAAGTGTTTAAATATGTGTAATGTACCGCCAAAGTTTTATCAAGTGTGTCGTCTTTGTTTATCGTGTCCGGATAGTCAGTGCGCTGATAAGAAGGACTTGAACCTATCTATATTTGAGACTGATATCGACGAGTCGGAAAGAAGGAACATCCCGCACAAGATCATGACGTGTCTCTCTATATTGGTAGGTGATTCACGCATATTCATTCCTCAACTCAACTCTTGTTATCTATCATAACTTTAACCTCTTTCTCTCGATGCCGCAACTGCTGTCTTTATGCACAAACACCAGCAAACGGCACTTCCATTTCTCATTCCCCACGAATTCGTACGGGTTATTTTCGGAGCATTTAGCAGACGGCACTGAAATAAATACGTATTCTTTTTGTTTTTTTCCACCATCTGCGTTGCGTGGGATGCATTGGGATGCATTGTGTGTGTGATTGTATAGTTAATCAGTGCAATCGTCGACATTGCGCTCCATGTACAGGATCGCACATTCATTGTCTGGCCGAATGCAAAGCACCAGAGAAAGTTTGGCAAGGAGCGGCGTGAGATTTGTTCCATTTGTTCTCAGATAAGATCTGGTACCGGTGATAACAGTTTTTTTTTGTTTTTGCCTTTGTCTTTGCGCTGTGCTTCAATTCCGATACAACCATATAACTCGTTCACTCGCTCTCTTTTAATTCCATTACATGAATAATATATAATAAAACATTTAATTGTCAACGGATATCTCATGAACAATAGTAACATTTTTAACTCGGAACGGTACATTTTTAGTATTGCATATGTGCAAAATAAATTCATTTGTTTTAGTTTAGAAGTTTTTGTTTTTAAAAATAAATATAACATCGAGAAAGTATTTAAATAAATATATTTTTAAGATGACATTTATTTGTTGTCAACAAATTTCTATATTTGATTTCGTAACGTAATATTTTTATTTACGTTGTTTAATTGATAATTAAAGATCTAATCTAATTAATTATCAATAACATGCGTAAAGAAATTGTAAAAACAATAACTATAGAACAAGCATAGGCTTTGTATTTTATTTATGCAGCATGTATATGTTTATTTGACATTGATATTAACATGATGACAGACTATCAACATAATAGTGGCGCAACTAGGAAGAATAGAAACTAAATTTATGCGAAAATATGTGGGTTGTGGTTACCTAGCAAAAACAACAATACTATTAATTTATTTTTTTTTGATAATATTAAAATCTCAAATTTTTACAGTAAAATTATTTTATATCAGAGTGCTTTGGAAATAAATGCCAATTGCGGATTTGTTAAACAAAAGACGTCAGTGAATATAAAACATTATAAAAGCGATTACATCTGGTTGTGTGTAATGTATGTGTGTGTGTGTGTTGTTTCACTTGAGTAATAGGATATTTATAGGTGTTATCAGAATTAATTTAAAACGTTGGTGTCTGAGTAATAATAAAATATTAATGGATTCTACATCCGCACTGCTTGGGTTTTCTTAACACAAAATGTAAGTGGAGTTTGTTGCGATCTCTCGGTTGTTCTGTGTGTGTGAAAGTATTTCCGGCGCCCCTGCCATCCTCATGGTTTCCCATGAAACAGTAAATAAGATAATACCGTTAATTAACCTAACAAACAACTGGCAATTGTTTCATATTTAAAATCTTGATATCTACTAAACAGCTTTATTTTCACTAAATACATATAAAATTTTGATTTTTTTTCATTATGAATTAATATAGGTAGGTTACTGCTTGCGCTGAGTAAAATTTGTGACTGTCAAAGTGAATTTTTATTTGATTTACATCAAATTTTCATGGTTGAAATTGTTGATATACAGTTAAATTTAAAACTGTTATGACTTATGTTAATAACTAATTACTTTTTAATTGATTATGTTATAGTTATATAAATTAAAATCGAACAAATTTATAATCTACGCAGAGACGATCTGAGTCTACGTTTTAACAGTTTTTAACCATCTTTGGTAGTTTACAAATTTGCGATTATGTAAAATAAAAATTATACAGTATGTTTAACAGAAACTTTTCCAAATGGAAAACTGTTTTATTATTGATATAACAATTTTTAAATCAGTGTCATCGCTATCTTTTAAATATTTATTCAAAATTTAAATAACAATTTAAAAACTTTTTGTTTTGTTATTTGATAAATTCTTAATTTTAGTTTAATTTTTAAATTGCAAATTTTTCTAATAGTTTTTAATATTACCTACTTTCACTTTAATACCCAAATTTATGAAACATTTTAAATAAATATACATAAAATATTTAATCTCTTTTACACATTTGTAATTACTATCATTACATTATGAAGAAGAAAAAAACTATGCGGGTTTTAAATTAGAAATTTATTTCTCAAACAATTTATTTTTAAACATTCTGTATATTCTTATGTCCGGTTTTAGATGATTTATCTTAACTTCATATTTAACTAAAGGTTTAATTTAACACTTTATTGTGAAAATAGACTATCAAAAGTTATTCTCGAGTTAAATTTTAATTTGCATTTTTAAAACCTAGCATTAACGCTCTGAATTACAAAAACTGAATTGGTTTAAAAATATAAGTTATACAAAATTTGAATCTGTGTGTTTTAGAAATCTACTGCATCAAATTAAAATTAAAATTTCTTGTTAATCCGCATCCGAACTTTTGCTCAATCCTGGATATTTCAAATTATTTTTTAACATGTTTCCAATAACTAAAACATATTTTTTTCCAATGTTTAATTTCATTCATATTTCATTTACATAATCCGTAAATGATAAAATATGTAAGATTTCTAAATGAATTGACATATGACTTCCTAAGTGTTGACGTCATCTGGTAATATGTAATGATTGCAACAAATATTTTTCAGGTATCAGATAATGATCCTCTACCACATGTGATATGTGTCAGATGTGCGGAACAGTTAGACACATTGTACGGATTTCGAGAAACCGCACGAAAAGCGGAACATATACTACGTCAGTTTTTGGCTTACACACAGCAGCTAACAGGATCTCCAAAGGTAACAAAAAAAACCAACAACAACAATCATAAATATTAATAAAATTATATTTGATGTTCTCTTAAAATGGATATATTTATTTCTTTTCTTAATGTGCACTAATTATCTCTTTCACTTTCTAATGCAAAAAGAATGTAAACTTATTATAGAAGCGGAAATGTTGTACAGGATGATCGAAAAGTTACGCACATTTGTTATTTTGAAAAAAAAAATCTAAGTTTACTAGATACGAGTGAAAAATTAAAATTTGTTTATTTTATTTTTCATTGATATTAAAAAAAAATAGGCAGCTTTTCCAATGACTTATTTCTAAAAAATGGTGTTTTTAAAACATAATTACCATACATACATACACAAGCACGCCATGTACCCAACAGGGTGAGCACAAACTCTTCATCATTCCGTAATCAGTCTCCTCCAAACATTCCTATCCAAACAAGCAACTTTCGCTTCATCCACATTCATAATTCCTCTCATACATGCTCTTTTATTCCTACTACTTGGAAACTTTCGCTCACGCAAGCCACCCTCTCAATCATACCACTCCAACTACTCATCGGACGTCCACGCAAACGTATACCATCAACATCATTCAAATAAATCTTTTTAACCAAACGTTAATAATATTGTAATTCATTTATGGATATTATATTTTTGTCTAGTTAAAATATATTTTTTCTATGCAGATATTTTAACTAAGGGGGGAGAATTCACTTGTAAATTAATTAAAATCCTTTAAATTCATTGTAAAATCAATTGATTTTCTTAAAATCATAAAAATCTCGAGTCAAATTCATGTACAGTCGGAAAAATTTCGTATAAAATCTATAAAATTAACAATAAGATCACTACAATCTCATCAATAATAGTTAAAATTTGTACAATCGGGTGTACAAAATTTGAGGAAAGTGGTTTCTCCTTCGATTTGAACATATTTTGAATGGAAAATTAACCTCTGTAAATGATATTTTGAACAAAGTTATTCAACATTTTTTAATTAAAAGAAATATTTGTAGGAGTTATCCATCTTTTTTCTAATTAGTTAATAATGAATTACAGTGACCAGAAAATGAAATTTTAAAATAAAACAATTACTTAAAAGGAAATTAAAATTCAGAATTTTTTTTTTATATTTGTCTCAAATCTAAGTATTTTTACAATTTTTTTAACACAAATAAAACATATCGGAAATTTTAATATAGGAAATTTTATCTAATTTAGTTTGTATCCTATCTCGTATAGTTTCCGAGATTCTCACGTATAACAGTTTTAATGGGAATATTCTATATGTTATTTTTAGTAATTTTAAAATTAGCCAATAAAATATTGTCATTTATTCGGAAAATACATTAACTAATTGCATATTAATGATAATTTTTATTTGTAATATGCTGGCAAAAGTTTCATGAATATCAATTAAAAATATTTATAAATTTTCAAGAGCTTAATGCAATTTTGAAATAATAATTAAAATTATATTATTCTTTTTATAATCACTCACTATAATTATTTGTTTTTAAATGTGTATAACTTTTATACCATTCTGTAAAATTACAAATATTTAAAAAAATAAACGCTAATTACAAATTATAAAATATAAATAAATACATTATCAAACCACCGAAATAAACTAGAAGTTTTACAATAAATTCCAGAAATAATTTTCGTTTAAAATCTAACAAAAATCACCATTTTATTAATAGCAATGATAATTGACTCATGATATAACAAAAATAGATTCGTTTTTCTCTTTACTCGAAAATAACCCCACCTTTTTACTGTTATAAAATTGCTCGTAATATTGTGCGAAATTTTCTACCATTTTTCTGTGGTAGGTGCACTAGAATACATAACCGGATACATTGTATTCACGGCCCTAATATTATTATATTTAATTAAAACCTTCCAGAAAACATAGCACGCTACTAAAGTTAGCATTACGCCGAAAATAATTAACGATGTTTTCATTAAGAATGATTCTACAACTTTCGGCTTGATACGAAGCAAAAGTTGACGTTCCATTGCTAGATTACATTCCTCTGTTATTTTTTCTAGTTCATCCAAATAGACAAAACGTATTTCGTTTGGTTGCGTGCACATTGCACGCGGCATTATAATGCCATCTTTGTAAATCTTATATAATGTTTGTAATAGTTGACAATCGCACAGCCATCTATTGCCGGATAAATCAACGATTGTTAGATTAAACCAGTCAAATTGAAATTCGTATAATGTTTCCAGATTATTATTTTGTAAATAGATTTCTTGTAATGGTGGCATGTGTGATTTTTCACCGAAAGCCTGAAAAAATTAAATTAATACTATTGGTATTTTTAAATGCACTTACAGTATGATTGATTTAACTGGAATTTAGAAAGAATTTATGTAGACACTAAACTAAATTTAATTGATTTTCATATTTCATACACTAGACCAAATTTGACAATTTTTTAAGTCGAAAACATTTTTTTCGGCGGGGTGTGGTGGGAAGCGGAATGTCTTAAACGTTGCATTATTTTATACGGCCTTATTAAAGAGGAGGCTTTAAATTTGTTTTTTTAATTTATCCATTTTTATTCAAAATTAACCAAGTTATGCCCCAAAAACTCACAAAATGCAGAATAACTTTCAAAAAAATCATAACTTCGCGCCAGAGCATTGAAAGTCTTTAAAATTAAGCGAAATTTACGTAGAAATGTTTGAATTTTTACGCCCGCTTGGTAAATTGAGTCGAAAAAAAAATTTGTATACCATACATGTTTCAAAGTTTTTGCAATTTTGTAAGTCAAGACATGTTTTTTTTTCTGCGAGGTGTGGTGAGAAGTGCAATAGTTCAAATGGTACATATCTTGCATCACTTTAAAGATGAGACTTCAAATTTTTTCGTACAAAAAATTTCATTCAAAATTGGTCGAGTTATACCTATTTGAAAATCGATAATTTTTCTGATTTTTTTGTCTAGTGTATATTAAATCGATTAAAAATTTAGAACAAAATTTAATTTTCTATATTTAATTAATCATTAGACACAAGATATATAAATTAATTTACGATCAACTTATATAATTTCTTTCTTTTTTGTATGATCAATAATTTTAAAAATCCTTATAATTCCATTTATATCAATTACGTTATATAGGCTAATAAATTTTATAAAATATGTGTGTACTTACTTTATGATGTATATTATCTAATTTTGGATTATTGGCACAATATAAAATTCGTAATTTATATAATTTCGAAAAAGTATTTGGCAAAATTGATTGTAATTCTTGCATATTACTAATATTTAGTTCTCGTAATGCATGAAGACCTACAAACAATATTAAAATATTATAAGATAAATACTAGAAATATATAATATTTTCCAGTCATATATTTTTAGCGATAGATAAAAGATATGAAATTATATGGTAAGTAGGTTAAATGTTCATTAACATTTAAGTTTAAATTTTTTATTAGGTATTTAATTTGAGAATTATAGTTCATGATAATTCTTCCCAAACAATTAATTTTCTTTATAATTAAATACTATTGTTCTTTTTTGGATAGAATGCAAAATATTTCACATACTTATTTCATTTACAAATTCGCTTCTAAACTATTATTTTATAAAATAATAATAAACTATTTATTTATAAAATAAATAATAATGAAATTATTACTATGAATTACTGATTAAAATAATTGAAGATCGATTACATCGAAAAAATATAATTGAAAAAAATAACCTAATAAGAGGTCAATACGTCTAAAATCAATCCAATTAAATTCGCTATCGCTTTAGAAAATCTTTATGACGTGAAATTTTAAGATACTAAAATAATTTGCGAGATCCAATAATATTACCGGTTGATTGAAAGAGAAGCAATAGAAATTTACAAAGAAAAATATAACATCAATCAGTGTGGTGAAGCCACTGATTTAACTAAAATCTGGCTTCCTTTAATTAATAACTTATAGCATTTTGTAATATAGTTACTGTTACTTGTATTTTGTTACCTAGTAACGTGTTTCTATGTTTTGTTTATTTATTATTAGTTATGTCATTTGTTTTTCTTGAGTATTAAAACGTCAAATTTTCATTTTGTAATATAGTTACTGTTACTTGTATTTTGTTACCTAGTAACGTGTTTCTATGTTTTGTTTATTTATTATTAGTTATATCATTTGTTTTTCTTGAGTATTAAAACGTCAAATTTTCATATAAAATTATACAAAATTTAAAGCTTTTTTATTTTAATTTAAAATGTGATTGTTTTTTCTCCGTTTTGATATTCAAGAAAAAATGGCCTAAATGTTTTTTTGTTTAAATCTAATAATATAATTAAGCATTGAAACGTGCGTATCAAAATAGCCAAATGTGTATCTTTTATTTATTATGTAATTATTGATCTTTTAAATTTAATTCTTACAGAAACTCAATAAACTTACAAATTATTTATACATATTTATAGACTCTTTTAGTTATAAAAGCAGTCATAATATCAAACTGAATTATTGATTATATTATCAAATGTAAGTTATTTTATTAAATTAAATGCTTTTTATTTATATTTAACATTTTAATATGTATAAAAAATATCAAATACATACGTACTTTCATCTATAAAAGTACTACTAAAAAAAGGCATAGCTCGTATTCATAGCCCTTTTTAGATCACTTTTAGTTAAAAGCAGTTAAGATTTCAAAATTAATTTTTGCTAATATAAACTAGTTTTTAAATTAAATACTTGTTAAAGTAAAAAATGTTGTATAAAAACGACGTTTCCACGAAACGGAACGCTTGTCTTCATCAGTTCAAAATTTTTACTAATAACATTTTAAGTAAATAACAGTACATAGTAACAAGTTACTAGATAACATATAAGTAACTAAATCATAAGAATTATCGATTTTTAATTAATAGAAGCCAAATTTTATTCAACTCAGTGCGTTCACAGTGATTTATGTTATTCTTTTCTTTATAAGTCTCTAATACTTTTTTTATTAATCTGCTGCTAATATTGATTGGTTTAGCAATAATTATTTGTGTAATTGCTACACCAATCAATATTATGTGTTATTTAATTAAATTTCATTAGTAAAAATTTTAACCTGATGAAAACGAGCGTTTTAATTAATACAATGAGTTTTGAAAAATATTTTAAATATGTTAAATATTTTTTATTATATTTAACATTTCAAGATATAAATAATATGCTAAAAACATTTCTAATATTTTTTTTAAATGAATACGGTCCAATGAATTTGGTCCATTATAGTTTTATTGATTAATAAATTTTAATTTAATTATTACGATAGCTCAATAAATAAACAAATTAAAAATGTGTTTTATTTGGAAAGATAAAAATAAGTTCGTTACAAAAATCTTGCTGTAAACGGACCTGGTTTGTGTACTCTACAATGTTAGAATTTATTGTATAAGACAGAAAATATATATAAAATATCTAAAATTGTTTCATTCTACCATTTTAAAATAACATTAATAGCAAAATAAGTCCAGCTGCACAAAACGTTGTTAAATGCTTTGTAAATTCATCAATTTAACTTGCAAACTGCTCAATCAATAAGGCGATTCGAAGACAGTTGACATTATAATTGCCTAGTTAACGCATTGATTACGTTAACAATGTTTTGTGCAACAGGGCTATAAAGTTCTTAAGTTAAATAAAATCATGTAAAAAAAAAATCTTACCCATAAAAGATTCATCATCCAATTGTTCAATAGGATTGTCACCAATTTTCAAAATTTCCAAATTATTTCCTATACCAGATAAAGCCATTGGAATACTTTTAAATTTATTTCTTGACAAATCAACGTCTCGTAATTTTTGCAATCTACTTAGCATATCATTTGGCATTGTTTCAATCGATGTATTTGACATTTTAAGCGTAGTAAGACTCAAAACGGATGAAATCGCATGCGATGTATGCAAATCAATAACTTTGAAAGGATTATCGTTTAAATTTAAAATTTTTAATCTCGGTGTATGTTCAAAAAGTTGATAATCTAGACTTTCTATATTATTGTGCGACAGATCAAGTTGTTGTAATTCAATCGGTTCGTATTCTATATTGTTATAACGACCTCTAAATACTTCTGGTGTTAATTCTTGTGCTGAAATATAAATATAAACAAATGTAGTTAAAAATAATTATTTATAATTGAAATACATTTTAAACAATCTATGAAATATTAGTAAATATTTCAATCGGTTTTGAAAATATAGAGATCAATTCCTAAATGTATAAATAAAATATACTATTTTAAGTAGAAAATAGATTTATTATTTCAGTTGGTCAACTGACATATACTGCTGTATAAATTCATTTATTTTTCACATTTAAATCTATTTATGTCTGTATTTAAAATAAAAAAGCTTTTAGTTTTAGTTCTGTTTAATTTTTAATTAAAGTTTGACGATTCTATATGCTAAATACGCTTTGATATACTAAAATATTATTTTAATATTAAGTGTACTTTTTTAAGAAGAATATAAAAATATTTGCCTCTTTCAGTTAATCAGAAAATTAATGTAGGATCAACCGGGGTAAGTGTGGCCGGAAAATTCATAGTTTCAACTTTAAGCAAACATAAAACAGCTAATTTTAAACATAAATTCATCGTTTAAAAATGAAAATGTAGCTTAATTATTTTTTAATCACCCGGTTCTTTAAAATACTTATTAAACAAAAAAGCACATATTTTTTTCTGTTTCTTATGTATAGAAAAAAATGGCCACATTTTCCCCCAAAACGGGTAAGTGTGGATCATGTTTGAGTAAGTGTGGTGAGCTATAATTTCTTCATATATTTATTCAGTAACGATTATTGGATAAATGTGGTCAAAAATAGAGGAAAAAATACAATTTTCTGGTATAAATTTTTTACTTTTTTATTTATTAAATTGCTTGTTGAAACAGCGGTAAACATTATTTTTCAAAAATATCATGAATGTCCTTAGTGAATACATATTTTATTGTACTAATTTAAAGAATAAAGGATTTGGTACAGAACAGGAAGATGCTGCCACACTTACCCCGGCGGTTGACCCTATATATTTTTACATTACATTTATTCTACGATTAACTATTCCACATCTTCTCCGGAATTGAAAAGACAGATCCTTTAGTATAAAAATATTCAGGCATTCTCTAGCTATGATCTTTTTTTGTAACAACAATTTAAAACAATCCTAGTATCATTTTAACAATGGCGGTTACAAATTAACATATTTATTTTACGTACCAATCAAATTGTTCCAACTTAAATCCAAATACCGTATTTCAATACAATCGATAAACAGAGCAGTTTTTAATTTACTAATTCCACAATGACTTAATGTTAAAGAAATCGTCGTAGCATTACTGGCTGGTAACTGTTGTAATACGGTTATATTATTCCAGCTAAACGAAGCGGTCAAATGCGTTGAATGTTTCGGCCAATTGGCCAAAACATGATGAAAACTACGATTTGCACAGTTTAACAATAGCGAATCGTTCTGATATTGACAGACGCATTTTTTCTCACAAACTTCATCAGACGGTTCGTATTCTTCAAATTGTAGACGCACCAAATCAGCAAATAAAAGAATAAAGAAAATAACTATTTGATTTTTTACTTTCATTTTCGATGAGAAACAAAGTTTGATTCACAAATTTTACTGTGTATTTGATGTTGTATCTGTTGTTATCATCATGAAATTTAATTGATAAGATAAAAAATATGTATTTATTTAAGGTATATTCATTGTTATTACTTTATATAAAGTTGGTAGTTTTTAGTTTTAAAACGTATGACACATTTTTATATTATTTGAAATAATAGTCATAGAATTAATGCGTTAGAATCCAGTATAATTTAATTAAAATTTTATTTGTAAATTTTTTGATAATGTTTTTTTATAAAAATTTAATTTATCAGTTGGGTTTTTAAAGGTACATATACATATATAATTACAAGGATTTTTATTACTGATATAAATTTGCCATAAACTTGAAAATCGTATCAAACCAAATTTGCAATTTTTAATCATGAACAAATTTTAAATAACAAAAAACAAATATATGAGGATTGTGATTTTATAAACTTTATAAGGCAAATGTAATATTTAATAATTCAAAAAATTTAGAATCTATTGCACTTTGTAAGTTAGCAACAAAAGTTCATAAATGTATATGTGACATTAATATAATAATATTTAATTTACTGTATCAGTGTTTTTGGACATACTGATGAGCTCCTAAAGAGCGAAACACGTGTCTATGGATGCAAAGCCTAATAAGCCGATTCAACGATTGAGTAACTTGTAAAATTTTTATGAAAAATTCCAACATTAGAATATTAAAATAAATTTGTTCTTTTTTTTACAAAGATTTTAAACAATTTTAAGTTTTCTACATAATTTTAGTACAAAGAATTATTTTAAAATTATATCTTTCATAACACATTAAACAATAGCCAATGAGGAAATAGATTAAATATTGTATTAATTAAACTAATAACTCAATCTCTCATAATTAAAATTTACTTTATGAAAAGAATTATCAATAATTAATAATTTTATTGATTTGAATTTGTTTATATATTGATATTATTAATTATTAAATCAATTATTAATAGTTTAAAAGATTAATATAATTGTTACAGCAGGAAATGTACAAATTTTTTCTAAACAAATTAAAAAGTAAAATTTCAGGTTTTTAATTATTTGATAGAAAAAAAAAAACTAATAGGATATATAACAAAGAAAAATATTGTAATCGCTTCCTGTTATCTTATTGCAATCTTAATTTATTATTAGCTAATGAAATATAAATCTGGAAAAAAATCTTTGGAAATCAAGGCAAACTTAAAATCAGTTGATAATAATTATTATGAGTCATTTTTAAATTACCAAGTTATAATTTAAACAATTATGATAAAATTACAGCTGTTGAATAACTAGACCTAGAAATACTGGACAAATTTTTAGCGCATTTTTGTTTTCAAAAAGGAAGCTCAATAATACGCTTTGTCTGTTCGGTCGGTCGGTCGGTCGTTCGTTCGGCTGCAGAAAAACTTTTAAACTAGACATCGTAGAGAGTTCTAGTTTTTTGCATTAGTTCGGTGCTGTCGAGTTATTGGCGCATCGAATAGTTTAAAAGCTTTATTTACGAATCGTATTGCTCGTACCACAAGCCAATTGTTATAAGAATTAAAGAAAATTAGTAATAAAATCATGTGAATTTTTGAATTTGAATATTTTTATAAACGTTACAGTTGTTTTCATTTTTTACAATTTTGTGACTTGCTCATAAAAATACTGATCCGCCCGCCAAAATGCGCTTAAGTCCCTCGATCAAAAGCACGAGGACTTTTTAAAAAAAATTTTATAGTGTAGGGCAAGCATGTCAAACTCGTAAATTCCTCTGGGCCAAAAAATAAAGGTTTAACTTTAGGTGGGCCGCAAAAAATAAAAAGGTTTCATAATCATGGAATGAATTTATTTTAAATAGTGAAATAATTAACAAAACAAAATTAATTATACTTTTTCCTCGATATTTGACACCTCTTTGCTGTTACTAATTTTCCAATTTTGGCGTATGTACTTTGTTTGTTGACTTTCTTATGCGATAATATTTAATCAAAGACAATTGTTCATTTATTACAAATGTTATATCACCAAGATGAAAAACGTAAAATATTTGAATCTTTGTCAGGCCTAATATTAATGTAAAATTTATTTCAATTTGAAAATAAGTCAGCTTTATTTTACAAAACTTTACCTTATTATTATTTTTTATTGTGTCCGGGCCGCAAGTTTGACATGCTTGGTGTAGGGCTGTAGGGAATAACGAACTTACTATTACTGGTAAATTCCCCGTTACCTGTTACTGACTGGCGGTTAATTTATAGGGTCTAATATCACTACAAAACTATATTTGATGTTACAGGAACAATTAAAATTATCAATGATGGCACTATCATCGATGATACCATCAACCAGTTACTTAATGCGTGTACCTTCGCCATCACCTTCCGATGACGAGAAACCAGCCGATCTCTCCAAACGCTATGTACCCAAAGAGGAGGTTAAAGAGGAAGCCGAAGCTGTGACATGTATACCCGAAATCCATCACATCGATCTGAAAATCGAATCCGAAGATATGGACGATGATGATGAAGTTGACGATGATAATTCGATGATGATGGCCGAAGAAGTAGTGGTCGATGAATGTAAGAGCGAATGCAGTAGCGGAACGGATCCAGAACGATTGGAAGTTGATGTAGATGCTGGTGAAATGTCACCACCGTCGACTACAGTTGGACACGAGGATGATCAGGATATGTGGCGATCGTTATCACCGCAAAGGAATGGACATAGTGATCTATTGAGGAAGTTGATAACGTGTAGGAGGAAATTGGAAGTTAGTATAACGCCTAGTAGACCGAGTCAAAGTCCGCCACCGTTAGCACCTAGAGGAATGGAGTTGGATTTAAATTCGCCGATTATGTCAGCGGCGGCTGCAGCCGCAGCAGCAGCTAAAGGTATATTTACATACATAACATACACAATTACGTCATATACCTAAAAGGGTGTGGCACAAACCTTTTTCTCAATTCCGAAATCAGTTTCAATCCAAACATCTCTATTCAGACAAGCAACTTTAGCTTTATCTACATTTATAATTCTTTTCATACCATGCTCTTCTATTTCTACTACTTTCGCTCACGCAAACGTATAGCTTCAAAATCATTCATATCAATTTTTTTAACCAAATGTTCATTAGACATTTGCTGATGTCCGTCCATCTTAACTGATTAACACCAACTTTTGCTACAACCTTTCTTTTTCAATTTTACACTCGTTATACACTAATCTATTTCATGTAAAAATCTCATTTCCACAGCAGTTTTTTTCTTTTATTTTCTATTTGACTCCTATCATAATTTTCAAATATGGAAATATTTGGTTTTTACCGGATTAATGATTTACTATTTTTAAGATATTAATTTATTCACTGAGTTTGGCTGTGAAAGCATAAAAGGGAACTGATTTCTGTGAAATTGAGATTTTTGCGTGGATCGAGTAATGTATGATTGGGAAAATTATTATTGTAAAACATAGCAAAAAAAAAAACTTTTGAAACCCATTATATTAAAATAAAAAGCTTTAGATTTTAGTTTTGTTCAATTTTCAGTTAAATAAATAATGAACAAACAAAACATAGAAACAAGTTACTAGGTAACAAAATACAAGTAACTAGATCATAAAATTATAATAATTGATTAATTAAATAAAGCCAGATTTTATTTAAACTCTGATATAAACATTGATTGATATCGTCATTTTCTTTGTAAATTTCTATTGCTTCTCTTATCCATCTGCGGTTTATATTATCTTTCAAATTTTTTTTCAGTATCTTTAAATTTAAAAAAATCTGGCTTTCTTTAATTAACAAATTATGAAATTTTGTAATCTAGTTACTCGTACTTATATTTTGTTATCTAGCAACTTGTTTCTATATTTTGTTTGTTTATTATTTATGTCATTTGTATATATTTTTTATTCCTGATATACGTTTAGAATGTCTAAACGTCGAATTTTAATTAATAGTTAAACAGAACTTATATCTAAAGCTTTTTTTATTTTATTATTGTTAAGTTAAGATGGTTTGGTTATCTGAATTTTTGTTAAATAATAAAAGTTGTGTGAAAAACTTCAAAATCGTGCTATAAGAATAATTTTGTAGTGTGATAGACTGACAAGCATTAACCATATGTTAGAGATATTGAAATGGTTAAATATTAAAAAAAATTCAACTAAATTTATTCACAAAATGTTAACATATTTAGCTGTGTTTTTTTTTTACATTCCACTCAGATCAGTAAATCTTTTAAATGAGATGAGCCAGAGCTGTGCATGTACTTAAGTACATGTACTTTAAACTGTACTTAAATACATATTTATTGTACTTGTACTTGTATTTAAGTACAATTTTTCATTGTGTAATTGTACTTGTACTTAAGTCCAATATTTTTGGAATTGTACTTGTGTGTTCACAAGTACATGGACAAGTACTTTTGCTTTTCAGGTTTCAACCTGCAAAATTACGCAGAAAATATATATCTATATAGTTTGTCTCGTATTCTCGAACTAAGCATTTCGCTGTATTTTTTAGTTATAAAATCATTTCATTGGTACGGTACGGTAAGTTAGTTAAATATATGATTTATTATTAAAATGTTGTATCAATAAGCTGAACAATATGGACTTTTCTGGGAACTGTGTAGTACAAACAATGGGTGTAGTGTATTCAATGCTATTCGTTGTTTTTCTTAGTCGTTATTTTTTTCTTAAATAAAACGTTTTACACCCCGAAACAATACGCTCTCTCGGACGAAAATTTTGAGAAACTTGTATTATTAAAAGCTAATCAAATATAGGAGTAATAATTATACTAAATGTAAATAAAAAAAAATAAACTAAATGTTTTTTCTTCAATTTTCCTATTTTTATATGTACTTGTACTTATACCTGAAATTGCAAGTACAAGTACTGTACTTGCACTTGTACTTAAATACTTTTAAAATGAAAGTAATTGTACTTAAGTACATTTTTCAACAAAGTACTTGTACTTGTATTTAAATCCTTTTTTCTTGTACTTGTGCACAGCTCTGAGCTGAGCTGAGTGAGTTGTATTGATAAATAAAACAGTTTATTTGAAAGTGACGTATAAAATCGTTAGTTCCCACATGTGATATAACCTAAAATATTAGATGTATTTGGATTGTTTGCGTTGATAATTGATTGCAACTCGCCGGATATCTATTGTTTGATTTCAAAATAAAATATTTAAATATAAATGTCAACCAGTATCAAACACGTTATCAAATCTGAAACTAGGAAAATTTGAATTGCGCATGTACGCTCACTTGAATCTCAGCTAAGCACTAGCTAAATATGCAACTCAGTCTCGGTAAGAGGGGAAGCAATTCACTCACTTCTCGAACTCAGTTACGAGACGATAAATAAAAGATCTATTATTTCAAGGTTACTGATATTTTCTTATCTGAGCTGAGTTTTTCGGTAAAAAATACAGCTTATATATACCGTGTGTTGACTTGGACCGTCGTATATAGGGATTTAGCATGTAAAATCAGACGTGCGATTTCCTGCTTCCCAAATTATTTTACAAAAAAAAACTTTGGGATAAATTTTTAGGAAACACTTTTTTACATGTAAATCAATCAACAAAATTTTTTTTTGAACTATCCCAACGTCAGGAATTAGCCCTAAAGTTGTCAAGAAATTGACTGAAAATGGCATTAGCCGTGAAATTGGAACAAAAATAAAACAAATTTAGTAATTGATTTACATGCAGAAAAGCATGCCCTAAAACATTTATCATAAAGTTTTTTTTTTGTAAAATAATTTGGGAAGCAGGAAATCGCACATGTCTGATTTTACATGCTAAATTTCTATGTACGACGGTCCAAGTCAACACACTGTATATCGAAAACTAATATGGCTTCGACAAGTCAGGCTATATTTGTTAGTAGTTTATTATTATTAATAAATTATATTGAGTTACATAATTAAAAAAAAAAAAAATGAATACGCAGGTAGAAGAAAACAAAGCTTTCCAAGTCGTGCGCCAAACGACGGCAGCACATCACCAAATTCTTCCGATCCATGGATCCATCTCCGTCAATCGGGCAATACACCACCGACGGGCACACAATCATCATCATCAGCGAGTAAACGTGTAGCATTATCGTGCAGCAATTGCGGCACAATGACAACGACCATCTGGCGACGAAACGTCCGTGGCGAAATGGTCTGTAACGCGTGCGGACTTTACTTTAAGCTGCATGGCGTTGATCGACCGCATACGATGCGACGCGACACGATTCACACGCGTCGACGACGTCCGAAAGGTGGTGGAAATGGTGGAGACGGAGGCGGCGGCGGCGGTGGTGGAAGTGACGTAAGGAAAAGCGGAAAAACCTTCGGACCACCGACCAATTTAAATACGGTCACAGTTACCACGAAAGTCGGTTGCGAGGAGGATATGTTAAGCGCACTCAGACGACATATACAGCCGCAACTGATGTTGGCAGCCCTGCAGGCGACGCAGTGTAGGGCGGGCGATGATAGTAATGTATCGGAACCGGAAACTGAAACGGAACTACCGTTGAATCTGGTTGCCGGTCAGGATGGCGGGAGACGGTAAGATTTATTGCTATAAAATACTAGTTTGATTTACAATGTGAATATTGATATTTATTATTTAAAAATACTTATAATATTTACTTACTCCAATAATCAATTGAGAATCAAAAGAAATTATACAATAAATTATTAATAATGTGATTTTTATATATCTATATTTTTCTTGTATTAAAAATATATTTTTTGAAAATGTTATGCTTCAGCTTTTATTCTGATTGCAATATTTGTTATAAATTGTTGCTAGAGATTTCTTGTATAATTTCTTTGAAAAAATCACGAAAAAATATTTTTAATTTAAATTTTATATTCTAGGTTAGAAATTAATCTGAATAAACTAAAACAGAGACAGTCAATTCTCGATTATCCGCGGTAATCATTGGCAACAGCAGAACAGATTATAAATTGTGTGAATAATCCGAAGATCATACGGAAAAATATAAGTATAGTATTTTATATTAATTTTTTCTCCGAAATGGTTAAGGTAATCCTTAATTTTTAATTTATTCTATTATTAATATCGCGAATAATCGAAAATTGGCTGTTATTAAAAATAAAAGATGACAGCATAGTAGTTGATTTTAATTTGATTACGTTTTTTTTTTTTTTAAATTGCACCTCAAATTTGAGGAATATATTTTTAGGTTTACTCCAAATCAGTTCAGAACTATCCAAATTTAGCTTATAATTTACCATATTGTATGAAGTATGCTCAATATGGTAAATTTCAAGTAAATCCACTTTCAGATTAACAAGCATGCTGTAAATTACGTTGTTCGGATCTTGAAACTAGAGAGAAAAAAAATGCTGTTTTTCCAAGATCCGATCAGTGCAAATATAAAACTAATGCAATTCTAAAAACCAGTGATTATGAACAATGTAATTTTTAACGTTAATTAATTAAGAAAACAAATGAGGCTATAGAAAGTATTGTAAGTTCTAACGTATTTAATATTTAACGAAACAAAAGGAGAGAAGAAAAAAATGAAATCAATATTCACAATTGTAATATGAAAAAAAAGTGAAACGAATTTAGTTCTTTCACTTTTTCGTCTTATGAAACTTCCACATCTCTTCCGCTGGCTCGGACAGAGACGCGTGTTTACGCCCCCGCCCACATTACCACGCCCTCTATACACCAAAACCAATCAGAAATCGTATTTCTTCTTTACCATTATTAAACAAATTCACCTCTTTTTACACAAACACACACACAAATATTAACAAACAGTATTCGTACGTTTTACCTATTGTATAAAAAATCTAAAATAATATTGTAAATTTTCTTCGAATCGAGAGTTTCTATATTGTAATGATAAAATACTCTTGACAGAATCTCCCCCCCGGTTTACCACGCTTCGCAACTCTGTGACAGCGGTCTAGGTTAGAATTATCATTAAAGCCTGATTCACATTCTCTTGACTATTTATTTACAATAAAATTAGTATAGAAACAAATCACCATTAAAAAAATATATATATTTGTTTAACGTTAGTTCACACGGTTCTAATTGCTATGTTCAGACACGTAGCTCAAATACAAAACATGTTGAAGTTAATATTGAATCTATTCGTTTAATACAACTTATTTATTGTAACTGACTGTTCTGAAAATTACATAATCAATGTTGAATTCATAACTCAATAATAAATTTAATATTATTAATTGATTTATAGAAAATAAAAAATAGTATATTTTTTAACTGGCTCTATTTTCTACAAAAACGATCACAAACGTGTGAACTAACGTTAAAACAATTTATAGAAATAAAATAAACATTTATTCTATCTATTATCTTCATTTTATCGAATTTCAAATTGAAATAAATTCTAAAATATTTTACAACGTATCTAAATTTTTAAGTGATAATAGTGAAAAAAATGGTTGCTATTCAAATGTTTATGTTGTTCGTAAAATTATTACATAAATTACAATTTTTACACGGTCCTTTTGATTACAAATTTTTTGGAAATCTCAAATCAACATTTGCTAGTTTTCTGAGACATAAATCTTAATTTATTTGTTTTTATTCAAAAATAAAATTTAATTCATACGACATTTAATAATTTAAACTTTTTATTGATTTTTATCGAACAAAAGTGTTTGAATATTAGTTTTTTAAATGTATTTTATACTTTTAAGGCTTCGGCTTTTGGAGCTTGTGATAGTCAAAAAAACGACAGCTTTACGCAGCTAAATTTTTACTTATTTTTACTCAATTATAAAATATTATTTTGGTTTATAATTTTGTGAATTGAAATTATTATAAATTTTTACAAAAACATGATCTTTATTTTTACATTATAACAAATAAATCTTGTAAAAAAAAAACAATGCAACTAATTTTATTGTAGATGAATTTGAACTAATCATGTAACGAATTGAAAAATATTAGTGTCTTTCTTATACAATACTAAGTATAAGCAAACAAAACAATCTTAATATAAATGTGAATTAGGTGTAAATAATTGAAGTTAATAATATCGTTAAGATGGCAATAAGTACGATAGTAAAGTCCGCCATGCGGAAAAAATAATCAAATATTGTCAGTATTGTTTTTCTCGAAGTTCACCAGCCAATTGTCCGGCATCTTTTACTCTGTTACTTTTCATATATTAACCAGTTGATATTTATATAATTGTTTTCTCTTTTAATTATTTGTACATTATTTTATATTATGTATATTGATATAGGTCTTGTCTGGAGTACATACATTTTCAATACGTAGTAGACGTGTTTATTAGTTGTTAGTTTTTTTTTTTTTTTTGATGAAAGATTGAAACTCATATTTGTTGTAAGGAATTCATAATTTTTATATATATTATACGATGCCCGACGAATGTCTCTCTCTCTATTAATTTACTACTATGATATTAATTAATTAATCGTGCTCCAACGATTTTGAGCGGCCTCTTATACCCTACTGCTCATTTCTTGTCTCATAACCTCAAAAAAAGAAACATTTTACTATATTCAAATGTTCAGTATTTAGATAATTCTTAAACTTTTTTATTAATTATTAAAAATAACCTTGTTTTAAATTTTACAGTCTGATCTCTTTTGAATTATAGCTATCGTACTATATTTTTGTTTGTAGGTCGGTAACTTTCGATAAAAATTGGTTATTTCAGAAACAATATAATGGGTCTATTCCGTTCACATCTATAGGATCTGAAGCATTACAAATATTTTGTCTTTTTCTACCAATCGAATAATTCCATTTACTTGAAAACAGACAACGCTATAGGCCTTACAGATGAGAACAGAATAGACCCATAAATACCAGTGATAAAACATGATATTCTAGTTTAATTGTATTACAAAAACAAATTAGTGGTTATAATAAATTATGAGACATATAATGAGCGTAGGTTATACAGCATGTAAACAATTAACGTATTAGTATTAACATTCGGAGTGATATTTTTACTTTTTTACTGTATAACGTATTTGTACGATATTTAAAACTTACTTCTTTTTTTTTTTAATGAAATCCAAAAATCAGTATTTTTCACTAAAGAAACAAAAATGATAATTTTTTTTTAATTATTTACTTAACGTGTGACCATATACGGTACAGTATAGTATTTAAGTTATACTAAGTTATTCTTTTATTTAATTTTGACGTCGATATATTTATTACTTAAAATATTATTAATTTTATTAATATAATTTAATTAATCGGTTGGCTTTTATTCAACGTTCGTTTTTTTATTAATTAATTCTTCGATTTTTACGTTGTTTGCTCTCTTTTCATCCTTTTTTTTTCTAATTTCTATTTTATCCTTTTTCATTTTGCCACACAAGCCGAAAAAATGCTCCATAATTTTTAAATATACATTACGCATGTTCATATACAAGTTTTGACTGCGTTTTAAATACATATTTTTTAAAAACACTTTTTAGTTACTTTTTGTTTACACTACCTCAATAGCAGATAACTTTATTCTGGTTGTTATATAAGTAGAGGTTCTGTGTACAATATCGAAAATATAAACAATCTGTAACAGCTAATCAGTATTATTTTAATTTTCTACGTCATTTTTTGTTTTTTTTTTTTTTTGTTTCTATTCATAATATACATATTATTATTTAACCTGTATTTATTTTATATATTTTTGCATTAACCAGTACCCATCATTATAAATGTTACAGATAATTTAGCGACTAATCAGTATTTATGTATATTTATTTAATGTTTTATTTCAATATATAAATATAACGCAAGTCAATTGTAACGAAAATACTCAAATAGAACATGCGCATTACAATTCTGTGATACTCGTAAAAAGAAAAATGTTCATTTCATAATAGATCGCTTACGTAACGTACTATTTTTTAAATTCACGCAAATTCTTGCCAATTATGAGGTTTTTAACTCAGGTGTTATTCGGGAGAGCTAATGACGTAAATTTATTTCGCTCCCAATACCCGCTATTTAGATATTCCAAGATTATAATAATTTGTCTAATAAATTGCATATAAACAACGCCATTTATAAGATAATTTACTATACAAAATAATATTAAATTTCTACTTTAAATAAAGAAAAAAATTAGTAAAAGTTTCTTCAAATTTTGTATTTATCTTGGAATACCTATAATTTTAGTTCTGCCTTTTTATATATGAACAAAATTGTCAAAATATTTCATTTGCATCAATAACTGTCATCTTTGATCATCAACCATTAAAACAGTTTATTAATTCAATTATTTTGCAGGAAAGTAAAGTATATTATTATTATAAAATACCCACGTATTACATAATTTTAATGAGTGATTTTTGAGATTATAATTGAACTACATTTACAAATAATTTAAAAACTTATTACTAATATTTTTTGGTTTGTGTTTATAAATTTAATCATCCAGTTATTGATGCATACAAATTGTGATTGTAAATTTCGAATTTAACACGACATATATAAATGTATTTGTATATATAAATATTTGTTTCTAAATATGTCTTTTGATTGATTAAAATTGTTCTTAGTTTGTACTTTTTTTTAACACTTACACGTACACCTATTGTAACAAATGCCAAATGATAATTTAATGCTCGATTAACAGAAAAAAAAATAAAACAAACTCAACCATTAGTGCTATTTGGTTGAAATATTTGTACAGAATGCAGTTTTTACTTAATGAAGTGGCTATGTAGTATTAGAATATTTTTTTACAAAAATAAATTGTGACTACATTTTTTTTCGTCGTTTTTATTTGTTACCTATTAATTTAATGTAATTAAGGGGGGGGGGCACTCGGGAATTTTCAACAGTGTGTAGAATATTTGGTTAAATTGGTGTTCTGAAATTAGAACTTGTTGAGTTACAGCGATTTTTTACAAAGCCGTGTCAGGGCAGGTAGATAGGGTATCTCAAACTTTAAACGCGTTCTTCTGAAAACCAAGTTTTTATAACTTATCCAGAAGATACCTTAGAAACTACTGGTCCAACTGACTTGATTTTCTCTCTAAAAAAAAGAGAATTGAATTTTCTAGGATGTAGAGTAGGGTATTTAATTTTTTCGATTTTTTATGTGCTTTTAAAGTTGATTTTTTTTTATATGGAAAAAACACCTTTTTTCCAAAATACTGCCATTTTGATAATTTTATGAATTTCAAAATAATCCTACTTTACAGCCTAGATTTTTTAGTTTACTTTTGGACAGAGTAACCAAAAATATTTTTCAATGTTTCATTGCTGTCCGGGGAGTCTGGACAACGGACCAAGGTTTTTTAAAAACGAGTCCTACAAATGAGCGAATTACATCTCACCACTGCAACCAATTTGGTTGAAACTTTTCTAAATTTTCGACTAAATAAAGCTCTAAAACATATAAAAACCACGGAACATGTGCTTTATTCTGTCTACCCGAAAAAAATTCCCAAACTGTACCCATTTTCAGAGTGCTAAGGTGGTGTATCTTCTCCTTAACCAGTTTAATTATATTTCTTCACTCTGTGTGTCACTTATCTTTATATTGTGATAATAGTTATATTGGAAAACATGTTTTTATTGGAATAAGTTCATCGAAAGGGTAAGTACGTTAATATTGCATTTTATCATTGACCTTAAATTTAGATAATAAATAAGTTCAAGAACAGAGCTGAACTCTAAATTCTATTATTTATTTGTGTAACTGTCGAGAAATAAATGGAAATATAATTTTATAATCTTTTTTGCGTCATTTTTGTTTATTAACAAAAGAATAGATATTTCTCACCTCACTATTAAATGTGATTTTTGTCAAAATTACGTTTGACGCGTACTTAAAATTACTTAAATTAATTTATTTGAATTTTATAATATTAGATATAAAAAAAATATAAATACCATTCATAATTTAAAAGAGGTAGAAGAAAAAAATTATTTTAAAGCAAAAAATAATAGTACTTTTTCATAAAAAAAAGAAGTGAGAATACGGCCCATTATTACTATAATTTAGGATTAATAAATAAATAAAATTTAACATATATGTGCATATTCTCCTAAATACGGCACTGGCTTCGTGAACTCAACTTGATTGGTTATCTACAAATTATAAATAGCGGTAAAAGCGATTCTATTGGTTCTTACTTGCGTTGTTTCC
Source organism: Clivina fossor (assembly GCA_963966155.1). Lineage (NCBI taxonomy): Eukaryota > Metazoa > Arthropoda > Insecta > Coleoptera > Carabidae > Clivina > Clivina fossor. Next base: position 18,907,264 of record OZ014558.1, on the reverse strand, counting down.
ACTAGCAACAGGTCATATTTTTATACCTGTACTTTTCAAACTATTTAAAAGTTTTATAGGTTAATAATTCTATGAAAACTTGCTTATAATAAAATATATTTTATTTAAAAAAATATTTACAGAGTTAAACATGTCACAAAATGTATTAGTTATTGGTAGCGGTGGACGAGAACATGCAATTTGCTGGAAATTATCTCAATCGCCACATGTAAAACAAATATTTGTTTCACCTGGCAATTACGCTATTTCACAAGTAAATAAAGTGACAAATGTTGCTTTGGATATAAAAAATTTCCAAGTAAGTCTACTTTTATTTTAATAATAATTTGTTTTTATAATCTGTCATAAAATTTAAAATTTGTTTCATAAAGTAATATGCAATGTTATTATCAATAAAATAAATTTGACTTATATTAATTATTTTGGCAACTAAAAAATTAATAATAATAAAATAATGATAAAATGAAAATATTTGTAAAGAAATTAATATTTTTGTAAAAAACTAAGTCTCTTTTGTTTACGTAGTCACTTTTTTTGCATTCAATTTTGAAGTTTCAGTTTACAAACTTTACTCAGCAAATTTTTTATCTTGTAGGTTCTTGTTGAATGGAGTAAAACAAATAAAATAAATTTAGTTGTTGTGGGTCCAGAAGATCCATTAGCAAATGGCATTGCAGATGCTTTTACCTCGGTTGCTATATCTGTTTTTGGACCAGGAAAAAATGGTGCTCAAATTGAGGCGGATAAAGAATGGGCTAAAGCCTTTATGGACCGACATAAAGTACCAACAGCTCGTTGGCAATCTTTTACAAATGCCGACGATGCTAAGAATTACATCAACAGGTGAATAATCTAATTAGGATTATTTATAGGTTATATTATTGTGTTCTGTTTAAAATTTTAGTGCACAATTCCCGGCTTTGGTTGTGAAAGCAAGTGGTCTAGCTGCAGGAAAAGGTGTTGTAGTTGCTTCCAATAATGTTATAGCATGTCAGGCAGTTGACGAAATTATGACAACTAGAAAATTTGGAACTGCCGGAGATGTGATTGTCATTGAAGAATTGTTAGAAGGCGAAGAAGTTTCCGTAAGTACTATTAAATTACTTTTTTAATATTAATGTCTAAAGATAAACTTTTGTTCTTGCGTCCTGAACCTGCGTTATGATTAATTCTACTGTTATTAAATTCCCTATCAGGTTCGTTATTGTTTATGACGCATTTAGACTTTTCAGTCATCTTCAGATTTTCTGAGTGAACCTCAAACACAGACATTGTTACAAACAGTAACGAACCTGATAGGGAATTTAATAACATTAGAATTAAATTACTTTTATTTTCCATTGTAGAAAGTAAGATATGTAACTATTATTTAAGTAAAATAACGTTTTGATTTGATACGTAAACTTGTTGCTAAGTTACAAATAGTTGAATATTACACAATACTTTGATGATGTTTATTATTTTTGCTAATTATTGATAAGACTGCATTACATCAGAAATCTAGTAGGAAATATATCTTAATTATTTACTTATCAAAATAAATTTAATAACTAATGTATTTTTTTACATCATGTTTTTTCTGAATTGTTATTTTTTTTCGGTGTTCAATAACACTGTACAAAAATAAACTGTATTATTTGAATAACAGGGAAGATTTTTGTACAGAAATTATATAGCTTTTTGTTTTTGAATATATGTTTCTAAATAAACTTTTAAAAGTAAAGCCACATTTTTTTTGTAGAACAATATAAAATATCATTTAGTCATTACTAATTGTGAGCATTTGTACAAAAAAAAATTGTTTACACGCAGATGTATAATTGTAGGTGAAATATTTTGTTATACATATTCCTAAATACTATGCTCATTTAATGAATTTTATAATAATCCAATTAATTAAGTTGTTTTTCTTTTAATTATTTCGTAGTATTGTTTTGTCCGTCGAAGTAATTTTTTTTAGTAAATTTAATGATATTTGGGCCGCTTTCTTTGAGAGTGGTGTAAGTTTATTTTATATTATATGGAGATATTAAAGGTTTTGTACGTAAATTAATATTAACAAAATGATGAAAATTTTGAAGGATTTTTTTTTTGGGAACTGTTTATAGATAAAGCTCATAGCAGATTACATTCATTGTTATTATTAACTTTTTGTCAAAAATGGACTTATATCACTTTCAATGAAAACGGCTCATTTATTTGTTTATTTTTACTTGGGAATATTAAAAAAAAATTCAGCTTATAACAATTATTTGAATTGTCATATTTTGTATTGTTCAGGTGTTGGCTTTTTCTGATGGCAAAACCGTGAAAGCCATGTTACCAGCTCAAGATCATAAAAGAATTTACGAAGGTGATACCGGACCAAACACAGGCGGTATGGGTGCATATTGTCCATGTCCGATTGTAGATGAAAACCAAATGAACTATGTTCAAAAAGAAGTTTTAGAAAGAACGATTGATGGATTACAGAAAGAGAATATTAAATTTGTTGGTAAATTATAATTTCTATTGGATAAATGGATGTACTATTTTATTTCTTTTAATAATCAATTTTTCTCCTAGGTGTTTTATATGCTGGTTTAATGATGACAAAAGAGGGACCAAAAGTTCTTGAATTTAATTGCCGCTTTGGAGATCCGGAAACCGAAGTTTTATTGCCGATGTTAGAATCGGATTTATTTGAAATTATGCAAGCGTGTTGTAATGGAACTCTGCATCAACAACAATTACAGTGGAAACAAGGTAAATTTATCAGAGAGTTTTAACTAAGTTTAAATAATATTATACATGAAAAACTAAATTTTGCTGTTACTATCATATAACCGATCGTTAAAAAGTCGTATTTTTTTTTAAAATAAAAGTTAGTTATAATATTGTTAAATAGTTTACATCAATAAACTACCACTTACGGTGGAAGGATGTTTATCAGAAATTGATCAAATTAAGATATTTACATCCGAAGATTAGATATGACATTTCTTAAAAATCCATTTAATCGAATTTGCTCTACACGTGTTCACAGACAAATCGACATCACGCTAAAAATAATTGATTTATGTTACAAAGAGCCTATCTGTAAAAATCTCGAAAAGACAAAATTGCTATGATTAAAATATATCTCTCTCAGTAAAAATATATTAAAAATAAAATATAAAATAATTTTCTGAATGATGCTGAAAATATTATTTTCATTTGAAGTTCTACTAGTTTGACAAGTTTTTATATCAGTTTTATTCTCAAAATCCGAATATTCTTCATTAATTGTTATTTCTGAATGTAAATTTGCAGGTTCTGATTTCAAACTCTCCTCAAATTTAATATTTGTATTATTTTCTAAATCTACTTCAGTGTATTCTTCATTAATAGCTTCTTCTTTCATACAAACAGCATTAAAATTTGTATTATTTTGTGATTCTAAATTTTCTTCAACTTTAATGTTTATATCAGTTTCCAAATCTTCTACAGTTCTTCTTTCTTAAACTACAGTTTTCAATATTCTCTTCTTCAATTTTGTTTTTTATAACTTTACTATTTTACGACTGTTGTTATGCATATCGCTTGTAATTTAAAACATTTTTCTACAAATTTATACGTTTTATTTAATCGAACAGAACAAATTGAACAAATACAATTTGATAACTCCTGAGTATATTCCAGCTGAAAATATAAATTAAAATTACATATTAAATATGTTTAAAATTAAGCAATATTATTTTGGAAAATGTAGTTTAATTAAATTTTATGTATTTTCATGTACTAAACGCATTTATTTAAATTTTGTGTAGTTCTTAAGAAATAATAGTCTAGAATAAGTTACTAGTTTATAAAAAGTGATCAGTTGAAATTAAAAGTACAAAACTACGTAGTGTAAGTTTAGGATTAAGAAAAAAGTTATTTAGAAAATGTAGTTTACTATACACTTTATGTATTTCGAATGTATTAAATGCTTTTGTTTATATAGCACTTTTTTTTGCTAAATAAAGTTTTCTATTATTATTATATAATTATATTTTCTCCAACAGATGTTAGCGCGGTAGGCGTGGTAATGGCAAGTCGGGGTTATCCGGAAACATCTAGTAAGGGTCAAGAAATATCCGGACTTGAATTAGTATCGAATTTCCCCGATCATGTTGTATTCCATTGCGGTACTACTTACAACAATGGTTGCTACACGACAAACGGCGGTCGAGTTTTAATTGTTGTCACTATTGCACGACAATTAGCTCTTGCCGCTGGAAAAGCTACCAAAGCTTGCGGCGAAATTAATTTTGACGGTGCACAGTTTCGAAAAGATATCGCGCATAAAGGCATTTCTCGGTGAGTGAAATTTTCGTTTATTTATTAAATTTTAATCTACGTATTGACAATTTTTTTTGTTTAGGATAATTAATTCTGTGAACAAATTAATTTGTCATTAAGTGAAATATTATAATGATGTAAGTTGTTTATTATTATTTATACATTTGATAAATTTTTATGTAATTTAGAAATAATTTTTATATGTATATTTTTCTATTGTAATAATAATAATAAACAGCTAAGAAACATATTTTGTAATTATTTGATGTAACACATTTTTTATTTTGTTTAATATTTCATAATTTGTTGTTTGCTTTTTTTTAAATTATTTTTATTTTATTAAAGTTAAAAATTTAGGCCCGTATTCTTACCTCATTTTTAAAAGTGACTTTTGACATTTACTTAAATTTTATAATATTAAATATATCAAAAACAGAAATACTATTCATATTTGATGATAGAAGTAAAAATTTATTTTAAAGCAAAAAATAACAGTACTTTTACATAAACAAAAGAGGTGGGAATACGGGCCATAATTATTATTAAAAATATTAAAATTCTAAAAAAGTTTTATTTAATACTTGATATAAATAAAATGACAATATTTTATGAAAAATAATATATATAGACAAGGCTGCAAACAGAACCAATAATTTTTCTTTCGTAAACTGATTATTTAAAAAAATTTACCAATTTTTATAATATTTATTGGCTCATATTTCTATCTCCATTTAGTTAGAGGCAGCACTTTAGAAAATTGCGTATATTTGAAATTATTAATTTTGTAAAAAATCTTAGATCTCTATTTAGCTTTATTTATATTCTAAAATGAAAAGTATGTAATCTATAAAAATAGTTTCTATTTGATATATAATAAAGACAAAATTAATTTTGTTATTATGATTGGTTTTATAAAAGGAGATATGATACGGGCCCATTAAATTAATTCAAATATTTATTGACAACATTTTTGAGAATTCAATTATAAATTAATGTTATAAAAATCTGTGTCCTATTAAAAAAAAATATTATAATTTTAGTTTTCAAATAATTATATGTTTTAAAACACTGTTCTTTTTTGTTTTCTTGAAAAAAATTTTAGATCAATTTTACAACGTGGCAAGTTAACATACAAAGCTAGCGGTGTTGATATAGTAGCAGGCGATTCATTAGTAGCACATATTAAACCTGCTGCTAAATCAACAAATCGTTCAGGCGTAATGGGCGCTCTTGGAGGATTCGGTGGATTATTCGATATGAAAGATGCCGGATTTAAAGATCCAATACTTGTATCGGGAACTGACGGAGTCGGAACTAAACTAAAAGTAAATAAATTTAAACTATTGAAAAATCTTTCAGAACTCAGAATAAAACAAAAACTTTTAGTCACAATTTCGGTAACCTCTTCTTCTGGGCAAATACAAATAAACAAGCTGACTTGCTGTAGAACTTAAACTAAAAGTTTTTTGTTTTATTCTAAAGTGATTTATTGTTTTATATTTGTGCAAAATAATTTTAAATTTTTAATGATTTCAGATTGCACAAAAATGTAATATTCATGACACGATTGGCATTGATTTGGTTGCCATGTGTGTTAATGATGTTTTAGCTCACGGAGCGGAACCTCTCTTCTTCTTAGATTATTTCGCATGCGGAAGTTTGAATGTAGAAGTTGCTAAGCAAGTTGTTTCTGGAGTTGCAGAAGGATGTCGACAAGCTGGATGCTCATTAATAGGTTAGTAACAATTTGTTTTTGTTTGCTAGTTCAGTATCAACTGGATCGAAAATTGTTGATTTTAATAAAGAAAATATGAATTTATTGAAATTGATTTTCGATATTCAGGAGGCGAAACAGCAGAAATGCCCAGTATGTATCCAGCCGACGAATACGATGTCGCTGGCTTTGCCGTTGGCGCAGTTGAACGCAACGAAATGATACCTTATATCGAGACTATTCAAGATGGCGACATTGTGCTTGCATTACCATCTAGCGGTGTACATAGTAACGGATTTAGTCTGGTTAGAAGAATTTTATTGCAAGCAAATGTTGACTATATGGATAAGGCACCATTTAGCACTAGACAGAAAACGTTCGGCGAAGAATTATTAACACCGACGAGAATTTATGTTAAAACTGTTTTACCCGCTATTCGTACGGGACATGTGAAAGCTTTCGCTCATATTACGGGCGGTGGTTTAACGGAAAATATACCCCGTGTATTACCGAAACATTTGGGAGTTGAATTGGACGCGAAAAAATGGAATATCCCACATGTTTTCGGCTGGTTAGCTGCCATGGGTATGTATTATTATATTCTTCGATTTTGGTCGAATGTGGACCACGTGAAATAACTTCTCATCATTGTTTTTCTCCCTTCTTTCTTTTCTTCCAGTACTCATTTCTTCTTTCTCCATGTTGTTCCTTTCTTTCTTCCGTCCATTTTTTTTTGCTTTTTCTTGAAATCTCTGATCTTCTCTCTGAATTCTTCTCTTCTCTCCACCTCTTCTACATCTATTTCAATTTCTTCCATGCCTTTTCTGACCTCCTTGATCCATGCCATCTGGGTCTTGGGGTTTCTGTCAAAGTAGTTAAATATTCTCTTTGTCAGTCACCTTTATTTATTCTTTTAATGTGTCCGTAGAAAGTCACTCTTCTTCTCCTCATTGTGTCAGTTATTTTTTCTGTTTTTGTGTAGATCTCTTTGTTGCTTCTCAGTTTCCATTTTCATATTTTGATCCCAGGATTTTCCGTATAATTTTTCTCTCCTTTTATTCTATCTCGTTTAACTATCTGAGGCATAGAGGCCCTTTGGCTTAATAACTGTATTGTGTAGTGTCTCAGTTTTGCGTTTGTAGATACTGACTTCTATTATTATATAATAATTTATTAACTATGTTCTTTAGGTGGAGTAAATGAACCAGAAATGCTTCGAACCTTCAACTGTGGTGTCGGAGGAATTTTAATAGTAAAATCAAGCGCTCATACTCAAATTCTTAAGCTACTTGCAAATGAAGGAGCTACAATTATCGGTCATGTTAAGTCAATTTCCAAAGGTATTTTTCTCCATTAAAATGTCGATGAACAAATATTAATAGTTGAAAACTTTTTGTTTGACAAAGGTGATAAACAAGTCTTAGTAAAGAACTTCCCCGAAGCAATGGATCCAATAATGAGAAGGTACGTTCCAAAATTAGTAACAAAATGCGTTGAAAAGAAGAAACGTGTGGGTGTATTAATTTCCGGAAGCGGAACCAATTTACAGTCGTTGATTGATTCTATTAATGATCCCACAAAACATATTGGCGCTGAAATTGCTTTAGTTATTTCGAATAAACCAGATGTTGAAGGATTGAAAAGGGCGCAAAGAGCCAACATTCCAACCAAAGTATGTAATCTTGGAACATTAGTATTATTATTATTGTATTATTAATTAGTTCATCAAAATAAACAAAAATACCCTAATTAGTATTACATGTTACATTAATAGAATTTTGAATCCTTACAAATAATTTTAGTTTTGTTTGCATTTTAGGTATTTAATCATAAGGATTATAAAACACGAGAAGATTTTGATCAAGAAATGCATCAAGCACTTCTTGATACTGGAGTCGAATTTGTATGTTTAGCCGGTTTTATGAGAATTTTATCGCCAAAATTCGTTAGTTTTTGGAGAGGAAAACTTATCAATATCCATCCAGCCCTTTTGCCTTTATTTAAAGGCACGCATGCGCAAAGACAAGCTTTGGAAGCCAGAGTAAAAGTATCGGGATGTACTGTTCATTTTGTCGAGGTAATATTATTGTTTTTAATATTTTACTGTTGTTTGTGATTTGTGAGCCTTTTTTTAAATTGTGTTACAATTTTTTGTGACGTATGATATGTGAAACTAATTTCTGAATGAATTAAAGAAAATTATAAATAATATTTTAGCCTGAAGTCGATGCGGGTGCCATAATTGTACAAGAAATTGTGCCAGTTGAGGTAAATGATACTGAACACGATTTAATTGAACGAATTAAAACAGTAGAACATAAAGCGTATCCGAAAGCGTTACAATTACTTTGCAGTGGTAAAGTTACCTTAGGTCCAACTAATACAGCTGTTTGGAATTAAATTTGTATATAATTAATCTGTATTTCTATTATTAATTTTGTTATAATTTTTTTTGTATATGCCATGTGAGTGCTTTTAGTGTAGGTTGCAACAATATAATATAGTGCTTCTAAGCAAACAAAATCCCAAATAATATGCGAACTAATTTTAAAAAATTTAAGCGGAGACGATTATACAGTCTATGGTAAAAGTCTATATACTGACAATTAATATACTCATTTTTATAATTATAACTTACTGTGACATAATCGTCCAGGATTTTTGTACGCCTAGAAACACTAATGAAATATATCTTTCCCTAAATTCATCTCACAAATCGACGAATTTGTGATGCATTGAGAATCGAATTTAGAGAAACATTTATTATTTTACACGAAACATTGAATATTAAATATTTTGTAAATAAAAATTAATTTCGTACTGTAGTAATGTATTAAATAATTCAGTAAATATGTCTGTTTCGTAATTTTATACAATCACTAAAAGCTCTCATTAATTTTGTAACATAATAAAATTATTTTTTTAATACTTTTATATGCCATAAAAATTAATTGGTAAATAAATAATTGTTGAAATTATGATAAATATAAATATATTTACAACAGAAAAAAAAATACACAAATATATTTCACTATAATTTGAATATTATTAATTACTAATATCACAAGATTTATTTTCAAACTAACAAAATAAAAAAAGTTATTTCCATAGTGACGCAATCAAAGTAAATAAACTTCGTTTATCTCTATTTGTCGATCGGATTTGATTTAAAAATTCACTAGCTTGAATGTCGAATTTCGTCTTACCGTCTTTAGCAATTTTCTCAGCTTCCTTTTCAAAATTTATCATTGTCATTTGTTTTTGTAAAACAGGAACGACTAGATTGAAATTTCTAATTTTCTTATTGATTGTTTCTGGAATCTCTTTAATCTGTTCTAATGATTCTTCCCATTTTATTTCGTCGCTAAACTCAAAAGGATAAATGCCGAGTTTAAGACGTTCTTCGCATAAAACTTCGATAAAATTTAGTTTTTCTTCGCGAATTTCTTTTTGCAACGTTATCCATTGCGGAGAAAAGCCATTTTCTATCAATACCTAAATTTAAATAAATATTTTATTAAACTTTTATTTGAAACAAAATTTATTAAAAATTAAAATATTAAAAAAAAAACGGAAACTTTAAAAAATAAATAATACATTCCGAAAATTATGAAGTAAACATCAAAAATATCTTGTACATTTCTGTTTCAAAACAAATCTATTTTTAAAATGTTATTTATATATATATATATATATTTTTTATAAATACGTACCTGATTCATCTTATGGGTAACAAAGTCCACATAAGGATTTGCATTTTGTTGACTTGATAATGGCTTACCTCGACCAGCCAAATTATCAAATTCACCACGAGACATCGCTTCTTGTATTAAATCCTCAACGAGACGATCATATCCGTATCTAAAATTAAAAAAAAAAATATTGGTTAAAATAAAATGATTGTCAATGATCTCCAAATTAAAATTTGAGGTCATAGATGACAATCAAATTATATGACGTCAAATGTTCATGACCGAGCGTCTATACTTTGTTTTGATTTTGTGTTTCAATGGTTTTTTCTCCATTAGACTTTTTTCATCCGCTTGTGCTTTGTTTATGCGATGATTGAGAACATTTTCAGCCGCGTGAATCCCGCGAATTTTCGTATATTGTTTCTCTCTTTGAGATGGTGTACCTATTCCGACACCATCGTAACTCAAATATTGGCGATGTTGAGGTGCTGTATGCTAAAATTAAAATGAAATTTTAAATTTCTTCATTTCTGGTGTGCATAATGTTTAATTTTTATATTGATTATAGTGATTTTTTTTATATTGAAAATTGCCCACTTTGATATTATTATAACTTGCCATATTAAACTAAAATCTATTGTGCAGAACAAGAAAAATAAACATTTGATTACTTGAATATCATATTCTTGTGAATGAACTTCAAAATTAACTGATTCTTCACACCAGCGTTCTTTAGATTTTACTTTCAACAACCGTTTAAAAGCTTGGTCTATCTATAAATCGCAACAAGTAATTACAAACTATTTAGATAAGTTATATAAAAAAAGTACTTCTTGAAATTTATCTGAATTCGCCTCTGGCGTTCCGCTGTCTGGATGAAATCTTTTTACCAGTTTTAAATACGTGGACCTAATTTTTTCTTGGTCACTGTCTTCTGGTATACCCAAAATAGTATAACATTTCTAAGAAAATGAAAAAGAACATATAAGAAGTAAATATGTATCAAAATAGAAATATTATTTTTATACTTCTATATCGGATTCATGTCGCGAATAGTGAAGTCTTTGTATTGAAGCAATAAACATAGTTGTTTTTCGAAATTCCGATAGTTTTAAAAGCGCCATTTGATCTGTTAAAATATTTAAAAAAAATTATTTTTAAACATACATATTCGCATTTTATTTATTATCAATATCATTTCCTTGAACCATGAATATAAACATAAATAATTATGCAAAAAAAATTCTTGGAAAATTTTTTAATTGAAGAGTTTTTTTTTGTGGGTTTCGAAGAACTCGTAATTTTATAAAATTAAAAAAATAAAATATAATTTTTAAAATATATTATTTTATTTCTAAATCATAAAATATTAATCTCAGATAGTATATTACTTTAATAATTTTCTAGTTATACAAAAATTTTATTTGATTTTAAAATAACTTCATGGCTGTAGTAAAGCTGTAATTATTCTTTTGTGATGTAGTCCGCTGTACGAAAATTCAGTGACGTCACAACATGGCGGAAAAGAAGAAAGGCAAGAAACGCAAAGAGGTATTTATCACAATTTAATTATTAAATAGGAAAAATACTAACTGACAGACTTAATAGATTCAATAGAAAAATAAAATAGTAGATGTATTATTACTTTTCCAAAACAATAGACTTGATACGATGACATTGCATTCAATATTATGGATGACGTTGCTGTCATGCAAGTGTGATTTTTAGTATGTTTTAACATTTTACCGTTATAGCACTAATTTATATTGTTCACAATCCATTTTGGGTCACTTATTGAATCTATTAACTGTATGTATTACCTTTAAAATTCGTTCAAATATTATATTTTATGTAAATTCATTACATCAGCTGATTGCAATATGTTTTGATCTTGAACTCAACCACACAAAATCCCAAATGCTTTTTACACTAGGAAAATAATTACTATTATTAAACACACTATTATATATTGTAAAACTTAACTACGATCTTTTATAATATATTTTTGTTTAGTTTATAACTGTTTTCTGTGATAATTTGTAAATATTGGTACCTATTTTTGCATTGTCAAAAAAAAAGAATGCTTACTAAACAAACTCGTTTATTTATACGGATAGTTTAGTTAAAAACTTTGCAGTTATTTATTTGAACATTATTTCTGTATTATTTGCTAAATAAATGTTACGGTTAATTAGTTTTTAATTATCTAATTAATATAAATTTAGGAATATGTTGCTCCGGGCGAAGAAGTTATTGAGAAGCCCTCCAAAGATGAATATGCTGTTGCGAAATGGTTAAGAAAAAATGTTCCTATTAAAAAAACAAAATTTCTTAATCACAATGTTGAATATTTTACAGGTATGTACTATTCTCATGTTTATAATATCTTTTAGGTATGTATAATAACCGAATTTAATAACAATTTATTTTTGTTACTCGAACGATTTATGAAAAGATAAACTGAATAAATGTACCGTATAAATTAACGATTAGAGGCAAACGTCCTTGATTTCTGTATAGGTAATTATCTTAGTTGCAGTGCGAAACAAAATTACGTAAATAAAATCAGTTCTTTAAGCTTTGTTAGTCAATAAAATAAAAATCAAAACTAGAATTTATAGCTATATAAATTCGTATCGGCAATAATATGATTTAAATTGTTAATAAAACAGTATTAGTTTTTCTATATTATGAAAGTATAAACAAATATTTCACTTGAATTGAATTTTTTTATTATATTTTATGTTATAATTTTGCAATTAATATTTTCTGATGTAATAAAATTACTAAAACAGATGTTTCCATACGGTAAATGTATTAAGAAAGAAATAATCAAATACCTAATAGTATTTTATTTTTATCGTTAAATTTATACCGGATGATAACAAAGTCGTATCAGAACTAATAATTCATTTTATAAGAATAAATAATATATATAAATTGCAATATTAGTTGAAATGTGTTGCAACAATATATATATATATATATGCAAACCTTGCGATTTTAATATAATCATTTAAATGTCAAAGTGACATTTTGGTTTATATATCTATTTAAATTAGCATTTTTATGAAAATCGAATTAATATTAATATTCAAAAGTTTGGAATTCAATGTAATAAATGTTTAATAACAAATTTATTAGAATAAGCTTAAATTATAATATGAATTAGAAATATATCGTTATCAGACAAAAATGTCATAAAAAAAATCCAATTTTAATCTCCTTATATTATACGATTTGAGAACATGAAACATAAAATTCTAGATTGTTTTTATTAATCCAAAGTAATTATTTGTAAATCTTATAAATTTATGATAATTTCAATTGTTTTTACCGAAAATAAACGGTGGCTAATAAATGCAAAATAAATATTTACAAATATAATTTTTGTTTATAAATTTAACGACATAACGTTAGTTCACACGGTTCTAATTGCTATATGTTCAGACACCTAGCTCAAATACAAAACATGTTGAAGTTAATATTGAATTTATTCGTTTAATACAACTAATTTATTGTAACTGACTGTTCTGAAAATTACATAATCAATGTTCAATTCATAATTCAATAATTAATTTAATATTATTAATTGATTTATAGAAAATAAAATATGTTATATTTTTTAACTGGCTCTATTTTCTACAAAAACGATCATTATTAATACCTGATTTTTTTTGTATTTTGGAAAAAAGAGAAAAAAAAAAATTTTCCAAAAAAAAAAAACATTTTTGCTTGTTGTTTTTGGTCAAATTATAAATACGAAAAAATTTAAAAAAATATATATTATTCTGTATAGGATATTATATCTCAGGTATTTTTTCGGTACCTTTAAGATCGTTTTTGTAGAAAATAGAGCTAGTTAAAAAATATACTATTTTTTATTTTGTATAAATCAATATTAAATTAATTATTGAATTATTAGTTCAACATTCATTATGTAATTTTCAGAACAGTCAGTTACAATAAATAAGTTGAATTAAACGAATAAATTCAATATTAACTTCTTGTTTTGTATTTGAGCTACGTGTCTGAACATAGCAATTAGAACCGTGTGAACTAACGATAAGTAATAGATACAAATCTATATTTTATTGTAATGGACTCAAATATCTATTATTAGATTCTGTATATTTTACTATTTTTAGTAATATAATGTATAAAAATATAAATGATTATTACTTATGGTTATATTATTATCTATTAGTACAAAGAAACAAAATTCTTTATATGATTTTCTAATGTTTTAGTTGTTTTATCTAAACAAAATAGATTATTTTTAATCTTCCAATTATAATGTAGACAATTATTACGTTTGGTGTTATTCATCTAATGTAATTAGATATATTTTTTAGATTATTTATTTAAACTTTATTTGAAATAATAATTTGATTTCAACTAATTTGTATGTAGTGAATCATTTAATTTTAATGGAAATGTTAAAATTTAAATAGATGAAATTGCTATGTTGTGTCACTAAAATTATATAAGAATCATTAATAAATAATTTTTAAAATTACATATAAGTGTAATTTGTTCCTTCTTCTTTTTATAATGTTTCTCTTATTTAATAGACCAAAAATGTTTGAAAACATTAACATGGTAAAGAATCTTTCATAACTCATATTAAAATAAAAAAGCTATAGGTTTTAGTTCTGTATAATTTTTAACACAGACTAAAGAGTATAAAATAATTTCCTTCTAGCCGAGGAGAAATTATTTTATATTTTTTAGTCCGTGTTAAAAGCGTGGTATATTATTATTATTATTTTTTAATTTAAATAATTATTATTCTTTATAAATTTCTATTGCTTCTCTTATCAAGAACCAATGATTAAAATATAAATTCCTAATGAGAAAAACGAATGAATTTTTTAGCGAGTAAAGCATTGGATGCACTCATGGCATCACATTATGGCACATCTGAGAGTCCATTATTCGTAACCCGGGTTGACGCTGTCGATTTTCTCGACGTAATGTTACGGCATAAATTTTTCCATCGTGCACGCAAAGTTCCGGTGTCCGAACAGGAATTAAAAGCGCGTAAAGGAATTAAAGACAAGAAACCAACGTCCGCATCCGAAACTGATGAGAAAAAGAAGGATGAAAAAGGTACAGACGCCGAAAGTAGTCATGTTGAAGGGAAACAGGAAACTGCCGTAAGTCGAATTTGATCAGTTTTATTTGGATTTTTATTTGAATCATTTTTGATGAAGTAAAATGATTAATATATTATTTATATTCTTAATTACACATGGCGTATTATACTTATAAATTATATTTTTAAAGCTCAAAAATTTATTAGAAATAAATTTTATTAAGACAACAGTTACAATATCAGAATGATTACAAAATTATATTTTGCAGAGATTATCTGTTTCGTAGAAAAGGATTAAAGGATTGAATTGAAATGAATTTGATTATTTTGAAAGATAGGGCGGTGTCCTTGCATTATATATATATATATATATATATATATATATATATATATATATATATATATATATATATATATATAGGATTATTGTATTTTGTTTTTTGCTTAAATCGCCATTAATTTATTTTATTGAACTAATTAATTTTATTATTAGGAGTTTGAAAAGTTGACAAAGTAGCATCGTTTTATTGGCAATATTAATAATTATGCTGGTAGACTATAAAAACGATGCTTTTTATCACTTTGACTGTAAGGAAAAGTGGTATAGCGTTTGGTACGGTGTCTGTAACATTTTCAAAAAAACAAAAATATTTTAATAGAAATCCTTCTATATAGCCTCTAGATCAGACGAATCCGAACTTAGTTTATAAGTGGGTGTATGGTTGTGCGTCGTCAGTCAAAATTTTGTGATTGCAACTCCTCCTAGACGGTTCAAACGATTTTAATGAAATTTTCAGGATAAATTTGTCTAGTACCCAAGATAGGATCATGTGATTTAATTTTTTCCAGTGATGGAAATTTTCCGAGAAAAAAATAACTAAAGTTTTTAAAAATTTATATTGGCTACATTATTTATCCGATTTTGATCAGATTTTCAGAAAAGATTTTCCTAATGCTCCCATTAATTATATAATTTTATTAATATCCAGTGTTGCCAACTTTCCGAGAGAAAAAATTACTAAAGTTTTTAAAAATTTATTATGGCTATGTTATTTAACCGGTTTTATTCAAATTTTCACAAAAGATTCTCCTAGTATTCATATAATTTATGTAATTTTAACAAAATACAGTTTTGCCAACTTTCTGAGAAAAAAATTACTAAAATTTTTAAAAATCAATTATGGCCACTTTATTTAACCGATTTTAATCAAATTTTTATAAAAGATTCTCCTAATGCCTAAATAAATTATGCAATTTTAAAAAAATACAGTGTTGCTAACTTATCGAGAGGAAAAAATCACAAATTTTTTTAAAAATTCATTGTGGCTACATTATTTATTCGATTTTGATCAAATTTTCAGAAAAGTTTCTCCTAGTGCCCACATAAATTATAATTTTAATAAAAATATTGTGTTACCAACTTTACGAGAAATGTACATGGGTTTACCCATATACTTCTAATTTTGTTTTGTCGGCTTAAAGTCGACAAAAAAAAACATCATTTGTGATTTGTCTAAAAATGTATCCTCAGAATAAGTGACAACATTTCATTGGCAAATTTTAAAATTATTCCAAAGATAAATTTATTTTAAAAAATTTTAAATACTGGACCTTAAATGAATAGTGAAAGAAATTATATAATATGAAAATTGCAAATTCCATTATTGAAGTAAAACACTTGATATTGATTGACGTTTGACAATTAGTTTTTCTAATGGAACGTAATTTTGATATTAATTATTTAATGATTGAAACTAGAGTGTATTTCTATGTAGTTTTAATTTGTTATTTTATGTTTATATTTCTTGTTTCTCAGACGGAGAAAGAAAAACGAAAGCGAAAGATTCGATTGGAAATGCATAACGATCAATTGTTTGTCGATGGACTTGATGCGT
Organism: Clivina fossor; assembly: GCA_963966155.1. Lineage (NCBI taxonomy): Eukaryota > Metazoa > Arthropoda > Insecta > Coleoptera > Carabidae > Clivina > Clivina fossor. The sequence goes on along the minus strand of OZ014558.1, from coordinate 18,890,563 downwards.
ATGTTTGGATCTATGATCCCATTCCAGTATATTATTGGTTCTTTGGTACACTTTTGGTGTTAGGAGCCATCGGAATCTGTTTATTTCCACTCTGGCCACCATCAGTCCGGTAAGTATTTTTTAAATTTATCTTTCCAATTAGTTTCAATAAAATCAAATAACCAATAACTCAACTGGGGTTTGTTATTTTCTTTGTAAATTAAAGTAATTATTATTCTCGAATATTATTTTAATTTTTTTATTATATTGAAAAGGAAAAAAAATGTTGTATGAGAAATAGATATATATTTTTATATTGCATTTAATTTACATAATTGATTTTTTATAAATTTTAACAAAATAACTATTTTTATAAAAAGACATGACTCATAAAATTTACACTACTAATTATTATTGAAACTAGTACTTTTTTTGACAAATGGAAAATTTTACCAATTTTATGAATAAAAAAAATCACTTTATGTATGAGTTTCATACAATATTTCTTTTAATCATTGTTTACTATAAATTAGAATTAATTTACAAAAACATGAAAACAAATATGAAATTAACAAGATTAGAAGTATATGGGTAAACCCATATATAGACCACTTTGACATTTCTCGGAAAGTTGGTAATACAATATTTTTATTAAAATTATAATTTATGTGGGCACTAGGAGAAACTTTTCTGAAAATTTGATCAAAATCGGATAAATAATGTAGCCACAATGAATTTTTAAAAACTTTAGTAGTTTTTTGCTCGGAAAGTTGACATCACTGGAAAAAAATAAATACACATGACCCTATCTTGGGTACTAGACAAATTTATCCTGAAAATTTCATTAAAATCGGTTGAACCGTCTAGGAGGAGTTGCGATCACAAAATTTTGATTGACGCACATCCATACACCCACATAAACTAAGTTCAGATTCGTCTGATCTAGAAGCTATATGAAGGATTTCTATAAAAAAAAATTTTTGAAAATGTTGCAGACACCGTACCAAAAGCTATACCACTTTTCCTTGCAGTCAAAGTGGTAGAAATAACAATTTCCGCTAGTAGTTATATAAACATGTTGAAAACGAATTTTTAAAATTAAAATTTTCTGATTTACATTCATAAAATGTGCAAAATTAACGGTATGTAAAGTTTGAAGAAAATCGATTACATAACCTTAAAGTAAAGTTTTATCTTATTTTTAACATCTTAATCTAACCCCCTGGTCGAATCTTTAAACGTAATAAAGAATTTATTACAGAAAAGGTGTCTATTACATAAGTGTAGCTGCCGCTGGTTTCCTGGTATTCATAATCGCATTGGCTGTTCTACGCGTTATAGTTTTCTGTCTCGTTTGGGTGGTAACACTGGGTAAACATCATATTTGGCTATTGCCAAATCTAACCGAAGATGTTAGTTTCTTCGCATCGTTCTGGCCGCTTTATAAATACGAATATAAAGGCAGTACAACGGACGCTAATAAACCGGGCGATAAAAAGAAAAAGAAAAAAGACAAGGATTCGGACAATGAGAACGAAGATGATCCAGATACGATAGATAAAGAATCACCGAAACATGAAAAGAGGAAATTCTCGCAAGAAAGTACTGCGGATGAAAGGTAAATTTAATGGTTCTCAACCATTTTTGCTGTCTGCCGAAACATATTTAAATATCTTATGTTAGGAGTCTTTCAAAAATTGGACAATTCATGTATAAAATTAATTATTCACCACCAATTTTTATAAAATTACAAAATTTGCAATAATAATTGTCAATCGGATTATTTAAAATGCATTAGAAAATATTTTATTAATAATTAAAGGTAATTTTTATTTTTGTTTCTAATTAAAAAGAAATAAAAAAAATTTATACAAGAATTTCTTACGTTAATATAATTAAAACATGCATACAATGCTTATTATAAAAGTAGGAATAAAATGTTCTAAATTATGGTAGAAAACAAGTTTGTAATACAAATAAAAACATTGAAAAATTTTAAAAATTAATCACTCGGAAATGAATCGAAAACCGAAAAAAAAGCCGTTATTTTTGCCGGAACGAAAAATATAACGGTTTGAAGTCCTGAAATATATTTTTAAAATAACAATTATACTTATCACATCTAATTTAAACAAATATGTGAAAATTCCGCTACTTTTGTTTATATATACAGGGTGAATTATGACGTCGGGAAAAAACTACACCGGATGATTCCTATGAGTAATCTAAATAAAAAACTTCATGTCCGAAAATGCTTTCTAACGGAACTGTAGCCGTTAGAAGTTTATTACATGTAACATCAATCGCGTTAGCCTTATTTATTATATCAGGAAAAAAAACAAGTCATAAACTTCTGAATAATTGTAAAATTACTGATTGATTTTCTAACATTTTGTTTAAACACTAGTAAACCAATTTACTAGTTATAACTTACTGGGTCCCGACAAAAATTCTCTTCGATTTTTAATTATTGTAAATTGTTTACTAAATATTTATTTATGTGTGTACAAAAATTTATAAACTAGTAAATTTGGTTTACTAGTGCTTAAACAAAATGTTAGAAAATCAATCAGTAATTTTATAATTATTCAGAAGTTTATGACTTGTTTTTTTTTTCCTGATATAATAAATAAGGCTAACGAGATTGATGTTACATGTAATAAACTTCTAACGGCTACAATTCCGTTAGAAAGGATTATCTGCCATGAAGTTTTTTTTATTTAGATTACTCATAGGAATCATCCGGTGTAGTTTTTCCCCGACGTCATAAATCACCCTGTATATCGTGAATTCTAAACCAGTTAGTGGTTTGTGGGACGAGGATTAATCTGAATTTTTTTTAGTAAACAAAGCGAAGAAGGTTTGATGCGAGTGGAAAACGTGCAAACAACGGAAACCGGTGGGGAAGAAGGTGGTTCGGAATCTGAAAGTGAATCCAGTCAGCGATCATCAACTGGCCGTGATTTTGAAATGGTCGATCAGGATGAATTAGTTGAGTCTTAACTAAAAAAAATACATAAAAAAGATAAAAAAAAAAAGAAAAAAATTGTAATCATTGCTATTGTCCCCGCCACTTAGAAAAATTATTTTCTAATTTCAATACAGAGAATACAATACAATATACATAAAAAAAATTAAAACAACATATATATAAATAAATAATATAAATACATTATCGTATCTAATATATTTTGTTTTCAAATATTGGCTGTAGGGTGTTTTTAAAAAGATAATGCCACTATATTACACTTTTAAATGTAAATTAATTTCAATTTTGGGTTGGTTATATTTTTGTTATTTATTATTTATTTTATTTTTCGTAAATTATAAATACAAATATGAGAATTCAAAATAGTAGTCAATTTAAAAATATATATATATATTTATTTAAATATAGTAGAATAAGATTTTTTCTAGTTAACAAAAAAAAATATCAAGGCTGCAAATCGCAAAACATTTTGAACCTGAAAAAAATTTGAACAAATTTTGCGGTAATATTGATATTTTTTGAAAATAAAAATTACGTTTTTATAATTTCGAATATTTTTAATTAAAATTAAGTAATTTTAGTTTTTAAATTCATATTTATTTACATATGTATAAACAAATTAGTTTATCAATGTTATAAAAATAAAATGTAATACAGATAAATTTATAGATTATTTAAAAACTGGTTTTGAGTCTCGACTTAAATGTGATTTGGTTCATTTACAGCCTTGAAAAATATTACTAAATGTTTATAAAATGACGATCTGCAGATAACAATAAATAAATATAATAAAGTAAGTAATTTTTGTAAAAAAATGAAATTAATTTTGAGATTATATTTATTAAAAAGAATTTGTTCTTAACTAATTTGTAAAAAATTTTGAAAACAGTTGTTCGCTACTAAAATTTTATTTATTTATTTTAAAACTATACTGAGGTGGATGGGATAAATCTAAAATTAAATCTGTACAAATTTATTTAGGTTTTTTTTATTATCGAAAAGAAAAAGTACACATTCTAATAAATTATTTAAACAAATTGTGAATGAAATTATTACAGAAATGTATCCTGTACATTTAAAATATAAATTTATTTATAATTTTTATTAGTAACTATTTGTTATTGGTGCTATATATTTATCAAATAATACTTTTCTTCACACAACACACATAATATAGTGCATATTTTATTTTTATAAGACGTATAATAAACTTTTTTATAATAATCTTTTGCAGAAGTTTAGCAATAATTATATTTTCACTTTTTCGATTGCAAAATCTAATGTCAATACACCTTTAATATCTAGACATTAGAATATATTTGCATTAAGATCAAAATTGATTATTATTAAGATTCGTTGAAACTTCTAAATATTATTTAACTGGTCCGATAATTTAATGCATTTCTTTTTTATTTAATTTTTTTTAGATTTAAGTGTAAAGTTTATCAATTAATTTCAGTATAATGCACAAAAAATTATGAAATAAAAAATCTACAATAAATAATAATTTAATTATAATATAAGGTATTAGAATAGCTTGTTCAGATAATAAAAATTGCGCATTGTAAACATGTAAAAATAATTAAAAAAAATAAATTGTAAAGATCACAGATCCTACAGTCTTTAAAAATATATATTAAATTATATTTACAGTATATTTATTATTTGACTGATTTATTGTGATTAAATATTTCGTTATTTAGGAAGGGTTGTGGCTTCGTCATGTGATGCATTTACTATTAATCTGTTGACTAAAATATATATAATCGGTAATGGTCAAAATGGTTACTTAAAATATAAAAAATTATGAAACAAACCAATTTTAAAATTTTACAAATGGACATAAACGATCTAAGGCGCACTAGAAATACTTTAGGGCTTTTTGTTTACAAACTGAAATTGTTTTGCTTTGTCCCTTGAGCCCTAAACGCCTATATTAAAAATGATTTTAAATCATCAATAATTGTAAGACAGATGATTTTTGACTACTATGAGTCAAGTTATCAAAAAAATATCCAGTTTTAAAATCAGCAATTTCTATTAAAGAAGTAAAATAATATTTGGTTAAACTCTACTTTATGGCCAAACCTGAAGTTGGTTGCGGAAAATAAAAATAAATAAATAAACCTAAACCCAAGGTTTGATTTAGATTGGGTTTGGTTTATTTATTTTTAATTTCCGCAGCCAACTTCAGTAGAGTTTAACCTAATATTTATAACTTTGAAATAAAATTATTGGAAATTGTGGAATTGATAGTTATCGATTATATTTTGTTAGTCGCAAGTGTTTAAAGTGACGATGTCTGTAATTTTTATTTAAAGAAAGTGATTGTTAGTTTCAAAGCATTTTAAGCTTATATATGAATTGAATTTCTGTGTGTTACATTCCTTTTATGCAAAAATTCTGTATACAATTTATGTATCATCCGATGTTTATATGCAGGAAATATGCCATTTTTACGTTTAATAAAAATTTGTTTTAAATGTTAGTAATATCTGAAAAATATTTTTCTAAAGTTCTACGTTTTATAAAGTAATTTTGAAAAATTACACTATTTATTTAATATTATAATATTAAATCAAAATTAGTATATTTTGATATTCTGTAAAATGTTAAATTTCTTTTTTTAATACTTTAAAATTTTTATTTATAAACTCACATTTTTTTCCAATATATTTATTACTGTAGACAATGGGCTATTTACTGATTTTTAAAGTTTTTTATGTATATATATATATATATTTGAAAGTAAGAGAAGAAATGAAAACAAGAAATAAAGCGATATAAATTTTTATTTAGTCAACAAAATTCTTACATTTTTATTAATAACAGTAATAATATATTAGTATGTTTATGGTAATTTTCATTCTGTACCATTGAATTGTTTCTGGAAAACATCGTGCAACATTTGATTGCAGAGAGCGGCATATGGATTCATATCAACCAACTGAAATAAGTTTCAATATTTTAACAACAAGCTTTATAGCTTATTCATCAAGTCTGTTTATTTCAACTAAACAAATTTTTATATTTGAAATTTAAATAATATAAAAAATTGATGCTTCAAACGGGAATACCCTTTTAAAAAAGTTAACTTTAGTTTACTCTTTACAAATGATTCATTTTGTGTATATTCAAAAGTATTTGAAATTTGTAGTTGCAAGTTACTGCCTAAAATATTTATTTGAAACTTTTTCTTGTAAACTTATCAGAAGACGTGATACTGACACGTTACATTACTTTTCGTACACACTGAATAAGTATTATTAAATACTATTTTATATTTTTAAATATCTAATAAACCGACTTGATGAATATTATTTTATAATAGTTGATTTGTATTTATTTTATACTTGTGACTTAGCGAATTTGCTTCCAAGTTTTGCGGCTGCTGCAAAATCATCTTTAGCCAATTCTGGTCGACCTGCTCGTCGATGTAGTAAAGCTCGTTGACATAAAGCTTGACAACCTGTACGACCCAAACCCTTACTCAGTTCGATGGCCATTGTTAAGTCATGCAATGCATCTAAAAATCACAATTTTTTAAATAGTAAATTTATGCCCGTATGCATAAACATTTTCTTGGATCTCGTAAGAAATTTCGTTGCAATATATATAGAAAGATTTCTTACGAACCGAATTTTTTAACGAGAATGTTTATGCATTTATTCAGTAATATGATCGTTTATAAATGAAACAATTTCGAAAGGATCCAGAAGAATCTGCGTCCAATGAACTAGCTAAGATTAATTTATTGTAAACAATAAATTAATTAATTAAGACATTGATACATTTTAAAAGGTAATAATATTTTATTGAATCAATGAAATGATTTTATACATAAATAACTAAATGTCAGATACAAACGTAGTTCGTCTTTTTGTAATCTGTGAACTTGTGCTCTATTGTTATATAATGAAGCTCTGTTTGGAGTTATTTCAATTGCTTTATTCAAAATATTAATGGCTTCATTCAAATTTCCAACTTCAGCTTTCTGAACTGCTTCAACTTCCAAATCTTTTGTTCTTATCACATCTGGACTTAATTCTTCTTCCTCATCTAAAACAAGTATTTATATAATGCAAATTTATAATTCTACGAAATGTTTAATTATTTTTGGTAACTTTTATTGGAAAAACTTCTCATGATATGTGACGTGAAGAATAAGTTAAAGGGTTATATATAGGTATGTAAATGACCCAAAATTTTGACCATGTATTAAATAAAAAGTTTTTATTAGATTAAAATAGGAGTTTTTTCGACAACTGCCGGAGTCATCGTGGTCATCGTGAAAACGGTCATATACATTCGTGGAGGTCCTTCGCGGTGGACAGTCCTGCTGGCACAGTTTTGTTTTAAACAAACAAAAAACGTTTTTGCCCACATTAATCTACAATAAAATGTCTTACTTGTCTCGATTCAGATTTTATTTAAATTGTTTTTTAATTGTTAAAGCTCAAAAACACAGGTAAAATTTGACTTTTTTTAATTTCCACCACTTTGTTCCTATTTTTCTTTTTTTTTTTAATCTGCACACACTTCTATTATATTTTTATTAAAGATTAAAGCTTTTGCGAACTCTCCAAGGATTTGTGAATAATATATATATATTAAATTATAAATACAATAGTATAAAATATAAAATGATAACAAATTTTGAATTTTAGCTATATTTTTATAGCAGTGAACATGAAATGTATCTATAAATAAAATTCGATAAACAATATATTGTATGTGTTTTGGCAATCTTTTTTTCGGACATAATTAATAAGGAGAGATCCTTGGAGACTGAGTCTTGTAGATATATTGTAATACAATTTGGTTTATATTAGCGAGTGTTTGTAACGGAGGTAGGCAAATTTTGTTATTTTTGTAAAATTCTCAGCCCTTCCTGAGATATTTACATTTTTTTTTGTTATAATAGATAGACAATTCTGATTTGAATCATTGCATTTAGCGAAACAAAATCTATAAGGTTTAATAGATAAATTATCAAAAATATCGTTAATACGCTTAATATTTTACCTTGAATATTGTTTACAAACAAGTAATTTTTTCGCAAATTTCTACATTTGATTTATTCGTTTAATACTACATATATATATTATAATTAATTATTAAAAAAAATTAGCTAATTTATATTCAATTAATAATTTAATAACAATTTTTAATTGTCAATATTTTCTTTGTTTATTATTATTATTTTGATTTCCAAAAAATATATATGTTGTTTATTGTAATAAAAATTAGTCATATTTTTTTATCCAAATAAAAAACGTGTGTGAAATATGAGAAAATCACATTTTTCAAGGAAAATGATGAAAATTATTTTTTTACAAGTAAACTACACATAAATAAATTCTGAAATTAATACATAAGTACTATAATAACGAGAAACGTCTCTTTGTTTTTTTTCTTTGTTTAATAATAAGTGAAACTTGATAAATATAATAAAAATCATTTTCAATGCAAAAATCGAAAAAAAAAACCGTCTATGCACTACTGCCCTCTTGAAGAAATTTGCAAACTAACGTATTGTCGATAAGCAAAATTTGTAAAATCTGTATCACACAAAACATTAATTTTATTATTTTATATGTTTAAAATGAATTATTTATTTTAATAATTATTTTTATTATAATTGGAACAGAAGCGAAATAGTACAGTTATATAACATTTGTAAAATATATGTAATAGAAGAAAAATGTTTGGTGTGTGTACGCACACCTATTTTTTAACAAATGTATTTTTCTATTGTTCAATAAAGTCCTTGAACAAATACTGTGTATTTTTTATTTTTCCCCAGTTCCTCAAATACTAGAAAAATAACAGCCCGACCATTAAATTTAAGTGAATCTTTCAAAATTGTTAAAATTCTCAAGAAAGATGCAAAATTTGTGTCAGGAAAGCAAGAGATGAAAAATTTGTGTCAGGAAAGCAAGAAATGAAAAATTAGTGTCAGTCTGTATTACAAACATCATGTTATCCTGATAGTTTTTTAGCAAACTTGTTAACTGTTCATCACTGTTTTGGAGGTTGGCTTAATTAATGAGGGGGTGTCCTAGGAGGTTGATTTTTGGATATGTTGTAGTACGTATCTGGTTTATAGGGGTGATGGACTGTTTTTTTGCAAACATTAATAATTAATAGCCGAAGACTTTTACGGGGTTGGTGGTTGAAAATGTTAAAGCAACACTAAAAGTGTTTCAGGAAGGTCTCGTTATTTTTGCGAAATTTGCAGCCGTTTTAAAATACTTGCAATTTTAGTTTTTGAATTTGTACACACAAATTTGTTAACTTTTTATCACAGTTTTGGGGGTTGACTTAATTAATAAGGGGGTGTCGTAGGGCGTTGATTTTTGGATATGTTGTAGTACGTACCTGGTTTATAGGGGAGGTGCAAATTTTGTTATTTTTGCGAAATTCGCAGCCGTTATCGAGATATTTGCGATTAAAGATTTGATCTCTTTTATAGTTTGGCAGAAAAAAATCATAAATTTAGTTGATATTTTTAGATCGAAAAAGGTATATACTCCCCTTAAATCGGCTTTAAACTACTACCCAACTATGAACCATTTTTATTTGAAAATGAATAAACCAAAGTCCTACCTTGCAAAGAATCCGGAATCTCTTCTTCAGACGCAGCATCCAGAGGTAGATGAGGATTAAAAACACTATTTAAAACAGCTTTATCATGTTCACTTAGCGATAACATTTTTTGAATGTCAAATATAAGGTGATCAAAAAGAAAATGTATGTTTATTCAAAATATAGAAACGTAGAACACAAAACTTACTTGAAAAGTGGACGTCCTTCGCACAAACTGATAACTAATATATATGAAACTTAAAAATGCAAATCATATTCATAATATTTCTAGATAAAAAAATACTAGTTATGGTAAAATAGAACGCTAATTATTATAAACATTCTTGACATTATCCTATTATCAATGTTTTATTGCATATATAGGAATTTTTTTTTTTAAATAGGAAAAATAAAAGACAATAAATATTTTTTTCTAATATGGAATGTTTTATTTTTTACACATGAAGAAAAATAAAATATATATATTTAAAATAAAATATAAGTACATGAATTGACTAGAACGTAAAATAATTGTCTATAAATATCTTTTAGTATTTTTTTTCCGAATAGTATTTCAATTGATTGTCAAATATTTGTTTTTGAATTTATAGCCTTAGTTTTTCAAACGTATATAAATATATATCAATTGAAATTTTATTTGAAAACAAATTATAAATTATTAGAGTCACATAAATATTCTTTAGACAGTGTATCAAAAAAAAATCTGATGTATCCAATACATAACATTCTTATAAATAACTTCATTTGAATTCAGATAATTAGATAATAATCATTCAATAAAAATTATTGAATTTTATTCAGATTTTTGTTGATAATACTGACAATCTTTTTAAAGTATGTTTTTCAATAATAATTTAAATTATCTTGCATTATTACCCTGCGATTTTCATCAAGTATAGTATTAGAAAATATATTAGATATATTATGTTCAGAGCTAGATAAATAATAATATAAAATACTTAATAAGTACAAAGTCTAAAATGTTAAGTATCTAAAATTATAATACTTAATTTTTAAGTAAAAATATTTACAAATATTTTTATAGAATACATTTTACTTGTCCTATTCAGGGTTGGACTCCGGTGGGCCGTATCCGGCGATAGTCAAAAAAAATAAAACTGAACTCTGAGTTTTACAAAAATTTAAGAATTCGTTATCCAAAAAACATCAATTTGTGAAAAGAGATTTATTAAATCGTCTTTTAACTTAGATTTAAATAAAGAATTATTATTATTTCCTGGGCCTAATTTTTTTTATCCAGTCCAACCCTGGTCCTATTATCATTTATAAAATGAAAAAATCATTTAATAAGTCTTAAATATATTTACGAATTTTAAATAAAATTTTATACTAACTGTAAATACTTAGCAGTTCAACCAAATAATAACTGAATAATGAATAGTAAAAACATGGCCGAATAATTATTCGTCTTCGGTCACATTTCGAATATATGTTAGTGATTTCAATCAAATATTCGGCCGAATACCAAATAGTAAAAGTATGAACGAATAAACCAAACACTGAATAATTATTCGATATTCGGTGTCATCTCTAACCTAAAAAGTAATTAAATACAAAATGATCTAAGTATTGTCTAGCTCTGATCATATTAGAAAAATAAAATTAAAAAAAGAATATGGTCCTCTGAAGACAAGAGCACTTTTGGATAATTAGAAAGTGTTAGTTGTTCATTATAGGGCACAAACATCTTTCTGACTAAGTATCATGAAAAATTAACTAAATGTTACAAAATAGAAAAAAATAAAACAACTAAATACTAATAAAAAATATAAATATGAAATATCATTTACAAATTATTAAAAATTTAATACCGATTTTTTTTACAATTATAATTTTGTGCGTTTTTAGAATAGAGATTCTAGTATACATTTAATGGATTTTTGTTCTGTATATATATTTCTTTTTTTTTTCAAATTTGTAACAAGACAAGAAAAATATTTTTGTTTTTCTTAATGCAATCCACTTTGTCTTTATATTTTAATATCTTTAAAAAAACAATACAATTTAAAATTGCACATTTGTCAATAATTTTTAATTAACTAAAAATATAAAAAAACAATTAAAAAAAATATTTAAAAGCTCTAACGTATTATAAAAATAATTTAATAGACCTTTTCAACAGTTTGAGTTTCTTTTTTCAGGCAGGTCTGTCTAATAATAACTTATATTAAAAATAATGTCAAAATAAAAAAAACTTCAAAATCTAAGAAAAGAAAAAATATCTAGATTTCAAAACTGTTTAAAATAAAACGAGATAAATAGACACATATATAACTAGATTGTAAAACAGTTGAATATCTACGATAGATACAGGTACAGAGATAAAAGATAAAAACGGACGGTATTATATATATACAAAGAGACAAAGTGATTGTATAGTTAAAAATGTCCAGTGAAGGCAGAAAAGGTGACTTTCTTGTGTTTTGTTTTTGTTGACTATTTACTGTAAGGCGCAAACAGCTGAGGTTTTATTCAAAGAATGGTGTAAAGCACGGCGACGAATACCTTCGAGATACACTTCACGATTAAACAGACCAGCTGCTAACGGTATTCTTAAAAAAACAAAAAACAAAACAAATCAATTTTATTTACTACCACTGATTCCCACCCTCATTTACCTAGTAACTTTGATTATATATAAATATTAATACAGAACTTTGACATAAATCAGTTTTAGTTTAATATAGTGAGTTCTAAAACATTTTTTACTATGTTAGTAATATTTATATTGGCTGGTATTACAATTTTGTTTTTCGGGTGATTTAGTTTATTCAATAAAAAAAAATTTAAAACAGATAATTCTATAAATTTTGCAACTTGTTTGCAAATACTTAATTTTTTTATTTGTAGATATGCTGCGCAAACAAATCACGCATATTTCATTAAAATATCTTTTGCCAAGTTGATTATTTGACACTGGTAAAACGGCGTAAAACCTTTAAATACTTTTGTATCAACATTGGCAATGTGGTTTATAAGTCTAGATATTTTAAGCTTGTATTCCAAAATAATACCGTGGTTGTGACAAAACCAAGAAAATACTGCTTACATAAGAGCAATGCAACTTTATAAATATAAACACATAACCTGGTGTTACCATAACAAACGGTTTCAATTTGGAATAGAAGCTTAATCATATTAATAAGGTATACCTATAAGAAAAAAACAGCTATAACTAACTTTACTTTTTCAATTCACTTTAAGAAAGATATGAATAATATTTCTCAGTTTGTTTGTTTGGATAAAACTTGCGGCAAGTTTATGTTAGAAAAAAATTGTAAATTTTACTCGCTAAATTTAGGTTGAATTTTAAAAAATTTTGTTTTTATCTGTCAACTGTGTCACAGCAGTTATTATAATTTTAACAAATCAACTATTAAAATCAGTTCTTTTCAGATTTTTAATCCACTTAATACTACTCCTTCATTACTTCATTCTTAACGTAAATTTAAAATATGATAAAATTCTCCACAGAAATATACAGTTTTAAAAGTGAAACAAAAAAAAAAAATATTAGTAAATTTACCCCGATCTTTTCTAAAATATGTCGAATTATATGAAATGTCGTACTAGCAAAGATTAGAATCGCGAGATTGTAAAAGAAAAAGAAGAAAGACTTACGTATCGATGCCGGGCCGTACATGACAAAGAAATACACCCCAAACGGGTTTATGATCGGATGTAGTAATACTTGGTACTGAATCGTATACAATGCATTCTATCGGCGGTACTTCTAACTGTGACTGCGAACTACGACGTCCTGTTTTCCATTTATATAATATTCGATCGGTATATGCGGGCGTTCGCTGCTTAGTCGATGTATCAAAACGTTGCGTTCCCGGATCGTACTTTTACCCAAAAAAAAAACAAAATAAATTAACAAATTTCATCAATTTTAAATGATCTCATACAGTTTTACAAAAAATCAGATAAAAATGCAAATATACAGGGTGATTTATGACGTCGGGGAAAATCTACACCGGATGATTCCTATGAGTAAATTTAGATTACGTTTAGAAACGTCATGTCCGAAAATGCTTTCTAACGGAACTGTAGCCGTTAGAAGTTTATTGCATGTAACATCAATCGCGTTAGCCTTATTTATTATATCAGGAAAAAAAAACAAAAAAAATCTATCTGTCACAATAATTTTCTCTGACATCAACAATAAATTAATTATGGATGAGTTCACAGTACATAAGTATGCTGATATAATTTTTATTGATGGATTTTGTGATGGAAATGCACTACAAGCATCAAGAAGGATTAATTTCAGTTTAATCCCAGACAGTCTTGCTTTAAATTAGTACCTAAATACATCCAACATATAAATAAACTTCTAACATGTAATAAACTTGGGTATAGTTATAGAACAGCCTCCCGTTTTTGCGGTAGGCACGCGAGTTGAAAAACCAGTGACTGTCAAACTATTCGACATGACAAAATATTATTTTAAATGTGTCTTAACGGTCTTTAAAAAACAAATTCCTACCTGAAACCTACCTACCAAACCTACCCTAACCTACCGGACTTCTTAACGGTCTTTAAAAAACAAACTCCTAGCTGAAACCTACCTACCAAACCTACCCTAACCTACCGGACTTCTTAACGGTCTTTAAAAAACAAACTCCTACCTGAAACCTACCTACCAAACCTACCCTAACCTACCGGACTTCTTAACATAACATAACAAAAGGAAAATTACTAATGAAACACTTTGAGGTTCATTGGTTTTTATACACCAAATATTGGCGTTCCGATGCTCACGCATGCGCAAATCTGACTTTTTTAAAATTTGTGAAACGGGAGGCTATTCTGAAGTTCAGCCTAAACTTGTAACGGCTACAGTTCAGTTTGAAAGCATTTTCGGAATAAAGTTTTTTAATTAGGTTACTCAAAGGAATCATCCGGTGTAGTTTTTCCCCGACGTCATAAATCACCCTGTATAGTTTTCACATAAGCTTTGTTCCTACTAAGAAGTATGGAATTGGTGTGTAGCTATACGAAGCATGCGCAATAATAGTAAATCACAAGCTAATTCCACATTGCGCATACGTCGAAAAGTTGTCAACTAATTTACAAGGCTCAGTTTTAGCTGTGCAGTAAAATCGTAGCAAAATAGTTCAATATTGGTTATGCACTGTATAGTTTTTACTCACAATCAGTTAAAAGAATTTCTCTAACCTACGATATATTTTGCTAGATAACTAAATATGAACCATAAAGTAATGGATATTGCATCGAGGTAAATGTGAAATAAATTGCAATTGCAATAAATTATACATTCCAACTTAACTATGCATTTATGATTTGCGCAGTTAAAAAATCTAAACTAGGAAATCCCGTGACCCTTAAAGGATCACGTTTGAAGTCGAAAATAGTAATTAAACATAAACATAATAAAAATAAACAAATAATAATAATAAAATATCAATTACACTATTATATATTAGTCAAAAGCAACACCTCTATCAGAAGTGTACATAACTTCACACAGCTGTCATTTGACATTTGCATTATAATTTGATTCAAATTTTTGAGAAGCAAGATGAAATCGTAGAAAGATGAAACTTGCCTATTCTCAAATAGGGAATGAACCAATTAAAATGACACCACTCCCATCAAAATCGGTTCAGGGGTTTAGGAGGAGATGCTGGAGATACATATATACATACAAACATTTGATAATTAGGGAGATTAATAAAATAAAATCAGTAAATTTTACTCAGTTCAAAATTTTGAACTGAACAACACATATACATTACAATTGAAATGTACAATTTTGGTTCGTGCAACAAACTGAGCATGCATGGGATTAATATGAGAAAATTAATTAAAGAAAAGAAAAAAGTATGAATTTTTAACAAAATATAACATTTTGTTGCACTACTGTTTAACGCTTTCGCCTAGATTTATTTATGTTGTATACTTATTATTTTCAAGTCAATAAAACAAAATATGTAAACTAACCTTATATGTTGGTGGAAATGTAATATTTGCTTCTCGAAAACCTTTGAATGCAGCCCCATCGGCGAGGACAGCTCGCAGTTGATCAGTGTGTAAATAACCATGAGGAAGATGTGAAGGTAATGGAAAACTTGTCTGTTCGATCCATTCGAGTACTTGATCGCGTGGTTCCGTTAAACGAAAATTTAAATCACCGCACCAAAATACGTAGTCGAAATTTTGCGTTACATCTAAAAAGAAGAAATTATTTCAATATTTGAGTCGTTGAGAATGAAAGTGGAGAACTGACATATTTCTAGAAATTGTGTAATCATTTGAAACCTACCAAAAAATTCAATCTTTACAAAATTAAAGTATTTGTAATAAAAAATATCTGGAGAATAAATATTTTTTTAACAAATTCACTGTTTGTTATTTCACTTTTTCATTTAACGACTCAACTAAAAAACAATTAATATCTAGATTGTAATTTTGAATCAGTCAATACGGGAAAATGACAGTTCTTATAAAGGCAATAAAAAGTAATATAATTTTTATCAACATCAAAGGCAGTAATAGTTTATAATAAGTTACCTAATGAAATAAAAAATGCAAATTTACATAGTTTTAAGTTCAAAATTAAGAAATATTACTTGGAAAATGTAGTTTAATTAAATTTTATGTAATTTACATGTACTAAATGCATTGTTTTAAATTTTGTATAGTTCTTAAGAAATAATAGTCTATAATAAGTAAAATTATGTAGTATAAGTTTAGGATTAAAAAAAATTTATCTAGAAATACACTTTATGTAGTTTACTATGCACTTTATGTATTTTGAATATATTAAATGCTTTTGTTTATATTTCGTTTATATAGCACTTTTTTGCTAAAAAATTATTATTATTATTATGTTTTATAAAATAATCTAGCTTAAAACATTAGAGCAATGCCGACCACTTTAGCTTATAATATATAAAATAAGTGAGGTATTGAATGTATTTTTCATGCTTGTAAAATAAAATTGAAACTTACCTTTATTTTTATGTTTAATCGGAAGCGCTTTAGGTAGATCTAACGATCGAATGATTTTCTTAATATCCGAAACGCGTTCTTTGACTTTTTCTTGATGAGCGGTTAAGTGAGCGGTGACAAATAGGAATGACGTACCGAATAAAACAAATGCGATCGCCACAGCACCTTTGGTTCGAAAAGCGGTACCGGGACGAACAGACAAACTCGCCTCCTCCGGTAATGAACAGTACCAGATTAGATCACGGCGAAGAAACACAGCCAAATGTAATGTTCCTACAATTTACAACTTACATTCATTTCAATTTCATGAAAAGATAATTCGGTTTTAGCAATTAAGAAATAAACGATAATATTAAAAAAATTAGATCTTTCAAATCTCAAAATTATTACTGTAAGTTTTTGAAAAAAATCCCAAATAACAACAATCTTTGATAATACAAATATTAAATATTTCAAAGGTTCTTATTCCATATTTTTTGTAATGCTGTTTATAAAAAGTACGTTTATTTGGAATTAGTTATTAAGTATTTTTGAGTATAAATTTTGATACCAGATCTATGACAAGATTTTAAATACAATAGTTTTTTTTAAATAAAAATGAAGTGATAAGACGAATCAACATCCAAACTAGATTTGGAAAATATTCAGAATTGATTAATTACAAATCAATCTTCTAAAAAAAAAAAAAACTTATTTGTAATTTACTAGTTATTTTTATATTGAATATTATCTAAAAATAGAAAACATATACTGTGAAATAAATAAAGTAAACAATAAATGAAATTATAACGATCAATGTTATTTTTAGTAAACTTATTTATTACAGAAGATTGTATTTCAATTAAGTTTTGATTTATTGATTTTATGATTAACTGTCATATTAGTTTAGTCGGAACAAATTAAAAATGAAATGGAAAACATTTCTGAGAAAACTATATTCTAAATATGAATAAATAATGTTTATTACTAAATTTAAATTTGTTACTTTACATATGTATTATTCCTGTAATACATATTTGTTTCTTTATAGACAAACCATCTAAATTAAAATATAATTATAAAAATAACTCACCCAAAGTTGAAGAATGAAATAAAATGTGCGAAGGACCCAAAGATTCTTGAAGAGAAACCTCCCATTCATAACGCTCCGAACACGATTCTTGTGTACCAAAAACTAAAATATCTGGTACATGTTCTACACCAGTTGGCAGAACAAAATCATCCAAATCTCTGAAAATAAAATTCCATTTATTATTTTAACTAAATTTATTTAGTTAAATCTAAATAATATATATATATATATATATATATATATATATATATATATATATATATATATATATATATGAAAATACAAATGTTGATAACACTGTCCAACACGATTTTTCTAACTCGGTTCTTTCTAAGTGTAATAACTTTGTTTTGCTCTAAAACGACGGAAAATCAATGTCCTAATGATCCTGATTTGTTTTTGCCATTAGAGTATTGATTTTAGATTCTTTTTTCGATTTTATACTTTAAGTTTGCTCCCAATGATCAACAAAAATCTCTCCAGTCTAGAAACGTTCGAAACTAACAAAAGGACATTATGAAGTTGTCCATTCGACGAGATACCCATCGAACGTTTCTAGACTGAAGAGATCTTTTATTGATCATCGGAAACATACTTAAAGTATAAAATCGGAAAAGAACCTAAAATCAATACCCTGATGGCAAAAACATAGGATCATTAGATCATTAATTTCCTTTCGTTTTAGAGCAAAACAAAGCTGTTACACATACTACAGAGAACCGAGTTACAAAAAAAAAGTTAAAATTTGTCGAACTGTGTAATCATAACCTCAAAAATTATGCTGTGAAATAATGAAAATATTATTGTTCCATATTCATTCTTTTCAAATCAATAACTTTTTTCAAATGTAAAATGTAATAATATAAAAACAATTTACCTTGGCGGTGTCTGACCATTCATATTCCAAGTTCCGACAAAAATCGTAACCTGTCTATTAGGAAAAATTCTTTCCAATTCACCGGTTCCTAATAGAGAATTAGCAGCAATTCGACCCTGTAGAAAGTTTCTCTGTCGCGCTTTATTCGTAGGAATCAAATGTAAAACTTGTGCGGCTAATAAAGCCCGTGATGCCAAGCTACATGATATTTTACCTTTATCATTTAAGATACTTTCGTGCGAATTTGATCGTATGAAAGAATTTGGAGTTGTAGCCGTATTAGTAGTATTAGTTTCCTCATGCCATGGATGATCGCCCGAAGCACTGCTACAACGTCGTAACTCATGCTGTTTCTAAAAATAAAGATTCATTAATGAAATAAAATGGTTACAAACAAATTAACTTGAAATTTCACCTTTTTATCCTTTTTATCTGACGAAATATGTAAGCTTAATGGTCTACTTGATGTTCCTGTAGTTACCGTAGGACTTCGAAGTGAACTACTCGAACCGAGCGATTTTGAAGTTCTGCTACTGGCTGGCGATCTTAAATCACTATCAGATCTATCATCTATACAACCTACTTTATTTGGAATTTTATTTGGTATAAATTTATTGCTAAAGAATCTTTTGTTTTTGGTATTTGGACTAGATTCATGTTTAATATAATGACTAGATTCTTTATTTTCCATACTTAAATATTGTGTTTGATTAATTAGTATTGCTTTTATCACATTATTTCACATGATGTACACAATTATATTATATCATTCCCAGTCATAAAGAATGGGAAATACAAAAATGTCAAAAATCATTCGACATTTCAAAACAATTGTACTTGTTTTCGCACCTGTCATTTGTGAATTACATCATCATGATAGTATAATTGAAGCCAATGTTGCCATAACACACACATAATACAAACAGAAATAATCAATCATATATTGTAATTCAAAATATTATCAACAAAATTATATATTTTTGTTTCCGAAATAGATTTCTATATATTCCATAATCATTTTATAGTACATATTTATAACGCATATTCGAAAATATATAAATTTGGCAACGATACAATAATGAATGACGTTTGTTAAATCCATAAATAAATGTCAAAATCATGTGATAATAATATAACCTTAAAAATAAAACACATGTTACAAAATGTCAAATAATTTACCTATAATATTTAAACGTTATATAAGTAAATGTATTGTAAATAGTAAAAAAGTTATTCCGAATAATCTAAAAGGGAAAAGTGTTAGTTCACAACATTGGTTGCTGAGACAGTTAAAGGATCCCTATGTAGAAAAAGCTAAAATGATGAATTATAGGTTGTTGTTTATTTCTCATGTTTGAAACAATTAATAATAAAATGTAATTACTAATTTTAGATGTCGTAGTGCGTTTAAGTTACTAGAAATAGATGATAAATATAGTATTTTAAAACCCGGTCTCGTTGTAATTGATTGTGGTGCTGCACCTGGATCTTGGACGCAAGTAGCAATTAATAGAACAAATGCAGATAATAAAGATGAAAATACAGAAAAAGGGACTGTTATTGCAATAGATAGATTACAAATTTATCCAATAGAGGTACAATGGATTATATTTTAACCTAAATTCTAAGTTTATAATTATAATTTTTCATATATTCTTACGTGCTTTGTTTTGTAGGGTGCACAAATACTAGGTCAGTCCGATTTTACCCAATTGGTAACACAAGAAAAAGTAAAATCACTATTAAATAATAATTTAGTTGATGTTGTTTTATCTGATATGGCTCCCAAAGCAACCGGAATTAAAGAAATGGACCAAGAAAATATAATAAATTTATGTTATGCTGCATTTCGATTCGCAGTACAATTTTCAAAAGTTAACGCTACATTACTAGTGAAATTATGGCAAGGTTCCGGAGCAAAAGAACTAGAAACTGATTTAGATAAATTTTATAAAAATGTCAAAGTTATTAAACCCATTTCTAGTCGCTCAGATTCGACCGAAATATTTGTACTAGCACGAGAATTTAAAGGATTGAAAAAATCATAATCTCGAATTTATTTATTATACAACTATTTTACATTTTTTTATATACGTTGTAAAAATACTGGAAAACAATAAAGATTTATTTCACAATTTATACATTTAAAATTATTGGTTTTTAATAATTACAATTAACTATATTGAATTTAATATATAGTTTTCATGTAATCACATATGAATTGTAAAAACAACGTTTATTTTATTAATACGTACAATATATACTGGCACTTTATTTAAAAATACAATAAATACATACAATAATAATACAACATCTATGAATTAATATATTACAATTTGTACAAAATATTGGCAAAAAATTAAACACGAAAACAATAATACAGGAGACGACATGCAATTGTTACGTTCTTCAATAATTGAATTTGTTTTTAATAATGCATTATTTTAAGTCATGCGACGAATAAAAATTCTTCAACTTTTATGTTCAGATACGGAACAATTAAATAATTATATTTGCCTACATTCTGCTACATCTAATTCTAGTTTTCAAAGGAAGGAAAGTATATCAATACGTTTATTTCTTTCCGAAATATACTATACATTTATTTAAAAATGTAGTATATTTTCACTTTCAAATTAATAGATTTTTCTTTTTAGTTTGTAGATTCATGTAAGTATACATATTTTAACATCCGAGAAAAAATTAAAATAAATTGATTATATAGAATTAAAAAACATTAATATTTTTGTACATAATTAAACCAAATGTCATTATTTTACAATATTTACTTAAAAACTAGGTAAAATTTTTAAAATATATAAAATAAATGAATTTTAATTTTTTCCCAATAATAATTTCATTTTTAATATTATTAATTTTTTTGTTATTACAAAAAATTTATGATTTTTTGTTAATATTATACAGCGAAATATATTTTCATTTTAAAATATTATCAATAAACAACAATTTTAAATATTAGTTTATGAGTTAAAGATACATCAAATTTTTAATATTATTTTTTAAATATTATTCACTAAAGTACATTTATATATTTTTTAGTATCAATATGAAATACTTGAAAAGTCTTTTTTATATTTTATAAATAAATAAAATTGTTTGACATAATTTGTCTTACTGAATTATTCTGTATATTAACAGAATAAATATCAAATTAAGATAAAGATAATATGATGAAATATATCTTTAATTTAAAATCAATCATTATTTACAAATTCGTAATTAAAATAGTTTCCTTCCTCTAACTTTAAATACATAGACGAAGCAAATGACAAGTTAAAATAAAATATACGTCGTTCATTGAAGATCATCTAAGATTATCACGACGTCTTTTTCGTCCAAATACATTCGAAAAGTCTTCATGTGCTCGGTCTTCAAAATATCGTATATTATCCGTTGATCGTTCCAAGTTAAATCTACCTTGTGAGCTATCTCCCGAATGATGACTAAATCGGAAGTCTAATGGCTTTTGAACTGTGTCGCCTCGCCAAGTAGTAGACCGCCAAAAATCGCCATTTTTATCGCGATTTCGATGATTAAAAATCGTCGAATGCGATCTTAATAATTGTGGTTGGGAGACAAGATCTTTGTTATTGTTAACAAAGATGTTGTCATAAGTTGCAGCGGAAGCAGGTCTACCGACGATTAACCTGTCCGTTGACGTTAGGGATACGATATCCGAATTTCTTATATGAAATAATTGTTCATTGTTATTGTTACTTGATAAACTATGTTCAAATTGTGGTCTGGGTATTTGAGGATGTGAAGTTTCTTTAGTATCAACGTAAACAGCTTCGGAAGGAAGCCTTCTTCTTGTATATTTCTCTGTTGAAGGTAATGATGACACAAAAGGGTTTCCTCCGATGAAGGGATTTTCAATATAATATAAGCCTTCTTGTGTTGATATTTGAGCATCGTGTGTTAGCAAAGAATGCTGGTTTTGATTAGGTAAATTTCCACTAAATATTTCAGTACTTTCTGGTAGATAATCTTCATCTCTAGGAAATTTTATCGATGAAGTAGTATCTCTATCTGTAGGGAATCGTACTAAGCTACTGATCGGTTCGTTCATCATGGTGACGTCATCCATGTCGATTGTTGATTCGGTATTTGGTGTTTCTGTAAAAATAATTATTAATATTTAATTTATCAAAGACACAGTTATGGATTATATTGCAAAATCTGATTTTTTTAATCAAAAATGTAATGAAAGACCTGTAGCGAGTTTTTTAAAATTACAAAAAAAAATGTTCTGTTTGAATAGAAAACTAAATAATAAGAGATTAAATAATTAAAATCTCTTTTAGAAATTTCATTCATTTTAAAATAATGACAATATTTAAAATTGTAAAGGGGATTTCTTAAATTCAGACTGAATTTTTTTTTATTGTATATGTTTTTTTAAATACTGATTTAAGTACATAAGTATATATTATATAAAAATTAGATAATTAGAAATAAATATTTCTATTTATATTTCGAAAATAATTAAAATTTAACAATTGTGTAAATATTTTAGTTTCACGTAACACTATTAATAAAATAGAAAAAAATATCCAATAAAGAAGTTATAGAAATTTACCTTCCAAAGGTGTACTATTAGTTGTGGCATCGGTTTGCAATGTTTGCGCATCAGTTACTGTTTTACCGACGGACAAAGAAGCATCGGTAGTAGGAGCAGGAGTGTTCGATGTTTTCAAAATGTCCGATGTACGGTTGTTTTCTACGTGCTCGGACTTGTTATTTGGTATAAGGAAAAATAGGGCTTGTAGATCATCATTTATTGTTGGCTGTGTCGCATCATCAACAGCATTAGTTGTTGCCGTTTCTGTCACATCTTCTTCATAATCCTTATTATCTAATTTAAACGTTGTCGTTGCTTCAGTAACCAATGTAGTTTTTTCGTTTTCCTCATCATTTTCGGATTTATTTTCGGTACTCTTCCTTGTACCTGCATGCATTCGTTTCACGTCGATTTTGGTATTAGTTTCGTCAACATCAAAGTTGCCGTTCGTAGGCGCAACGACAATAATTTCCGGATTGCTGTCAAGTTCTTCAGCGGATTGAAAGCCGGAGCCACCTAAAGGGATATTCACCTGTAGTGGGCCCGTTGTAGGTTTCGAATTATCGTCGAAGGTTTCTTCACCGGATTTGGTGGCAAACATTGCGTTTAGTCGCTCTAGTAAGAAATTAAAATGTGCCGTTTCGTCAACCTTAACAAATTTAATACAACGCCCCATTGAATCGGATCGGTAGCCGTCCGCACAATCCGGTAAAGATTCGTTATTATCGCCAAGTTTCGGAGCGATAAATACCGATTTTGGTGTAATGCGTCGTTCGGTTTCACTCGGAGGACGATCTTGCGATGCGATCAAGAGCCATTCTTGCCACGCCAGTTTATCGGGCCGATCATTTAATGGCTTTGATGGAAAGCAAAAGACGGTACAAATGCATAGATACAGTATTATTACTTGTTTAAAGTCCATTGTTGTTGTTTTCGTTGGAAGCATTAAGTTAATGATTTGTCTGAAGTCATATTTCTGTTAATGGGTTTATGAAACCCTGTTCGACTTTCACTTTTCTACAATATTTACAAAGGTGATGCATTTAAAAGTTTGACTGCATCAGCAGAAGTAAAATTGAAGAGAAAAAAAAAACAACAAAATCGACAAACGAATAAACCTTGGATGGACGATTGAGGTTACGGTAAACTTGAGAAATTTTGAATTATGGGACGCGTATTTCCGGAATAATAATTGATTTGTTGTTTCTTTTTTTGATTTTGATTTTGTCTTGTTTTGGCAGATTAGTGTCTCGTCCGTTTTCTTGAAGTTCGAAGTGATGTGTTTGTTTTAAGTTCGTAACCTGAAATTATAAATAACATTTAATAGTATGATATATCCAACACGTATGGTTATGAATAATGTATGTATTTCCCCGCGTTGGCTCTATTCCAGAATTTTAGCGCGCTAACTGATGTAGAATTTAAATTTATCTGGACTTATAGCTTATATTAGGATGTTTTAAGCGGGCCTTACATGATCATTTGGAATGACATTCAGACCGAAGATTGACATTCTGATTGAAGGTGTAAGGTCAAGACAAGTGTTAAAGCCAATAAAAGTGTAGAGGCTTTGTGATTGAAATCAGGAATGACAGTCTGATTTTTCAGTTAGACTGTCGTTTCTGATTGACCGTGTAAACTTATAGATTTATAAAAATCGTTTTATTTTGTGTAGTCTAATGAATTAAAAAAATATTGCTATAGTTATATAATACAATTTTTGTCAAATATTATAAAACTATAGTTTTATAAATATGCACAAAATAAATTTATTCATTCTTTCATTCTTTAATTTTAACTTATAGCAAAGAGAATATAATTCTAATATCTATTTGTGTTATCTTATTCAAGCGATTCAAAACACGTTTACTCTGAAGTCCAGATAAATTCGAATTTTACTTGAGCGAGTATGGAGCGGTCGAACACGAATTATATACAGTCTGTGTTGTGTGTGTGTTCGTTTGTTTGTAAACATGAACTACGTTCAGGGCCGAACTAAGAATATAGTAAATAAAAACTGATGACCCACAAGATTATTTCAATTTTCCACTTACATATCTAATATGTTGGTTTTTTATAGTAACTGTATAAATATTGAAAGCAAGAAATCTGGTATATACTCATAAATAATGTAAAGATAATATATTAGTTTATAATGGTACCTTTCATAAAAATTATACGTTTTTTTTTTAAATAGGCGTGTCACATAACCGGAAATAATGATGTATTTACATAACTTTTCATATTAGTCACTGCACTATATTAAAATATTTATATTTATAATAGAAAAATATGATAGAAAACTACAATATTTAACATATTTTTATGCTCTTCGTTTGTCTGAATTTAAAATGAGACAAGAACGCATCGAAGTTACATATTTCACGTATAATAATTTGTAAGAAGAATTAGTCTACATTATACAGAACAGAGATAACTGAGAGGTAATCCAAAGTACATTCAATGCAATAAACATATTTTATTTCCTATTCAAATTGATCAAAGTGCTCCATCGGGAGACGCTTGCACAAGTTCTGCTGTGTTATTATCATACAAACTGACACATTAATGTATTATAAAACTAAAAAAAAATATTTTGAAAATTTAATTCCAATAAACAATAAAATTTTAAAAATTGTCTTAATTTCTTTCCTCTAAAAGTTGGCAACACTGTGCAAAAATAAAAAATGACGGTAGTAGAATCTTTCTTAAAAATTTATTGAAACGAATAAAAATATATTAAATTAGTTCCAAAATGTTTACATAATTTTTTATATTACAAACAAATGTTTGATAACTGACTGAATACAATTCTGTGGTTGAAAAGGTATAAATGGTTTTCGCCCCTTCCTGCAATATTTTCTCCCTACTGGTTTCCAATTCAATATATCTCTACCTTTTTACGAAATGAAAAAGGTTCCTAACTTTATTTTTGTTCACTCAATATATGATACTTTTTCCGTAAAAATGTAGTTTACATTTTTGAAAATACGTATAAAATTAAAATTTCTTTGTTCTGAAATAAATTACTTAATTTGAAAAATTAGTTGTATTTTAGACAAAGCAAACATTATTACGATATAAAACGTATTTAAAAAAAAATGAATTTTAACAGCAATATTGATTGGTTTTACTTCAATTATTTAGTCCTGGTCTTATAATCGAAATTTGGACTTATAAATGAAACTGAACTTGTAGAACCACAGATAAACATTATCTAACATTGTTAGACAAGTGTGTTTAGTAAAAATATAATTTTAACTTTTTCTATTATTTATAATTAAAATTTTATGTACAATTTAACACGTTTAACTTTAATAATAGCTAGTTGAAACAATATTTGAATTAAAAAGCGTAAAATTTCTTTTTTTATAAGTGTTGAAATTAAATTGAGCAATAAAAGAAACTTATGTGAAAATATAATATTTTATATGTTTTTGTTTTTTGATATAGATATGTGAAAACAGATATTTTTTATAGTTATATCTTATATATGATTATAATAAAATATGGCGAAAGAAAACATTTGATTCACAAGATTTTTAAATGCTACAAAATGTTTATAATATGCTGAAAGTATCCCAAAATTTTCGAAACTATAATAATTTTAGTATAGTTAAAATAAAAAAAAAACTTTTGGTTTTTATTTCTCTCTTTTTTTTTTCTTTTTGGTTTTTTGGTTTTGGTTTTTTGGTTTTGGTTTTTAGTTGTGTTAAATTTTGGATGAGGCTATTTATACATACGGTATGTATACGCAATTGGCTATTTATATAAACTAAAAAAAAAAAAAAAAAAAAAACCTAAACCTAAACCAACCTACTAACATAACCTACCCTAAATAGCCAATTACGTAAAAATACTGTGTGTATAAATAGCCAATTGCGTATAAATATCGTATGTATAAATAGTCACTTTCTTAAATTTTTAATTAAATGATGGTATACTCCACGTATATCATCATCAGGAACAAATATATACAAATGACATAAATAATAAACAAACAAAAACATAGAAACAAGTTACTAAGTAACAAAATACAAGTAACTAGATCATAAAATTAATAAATTATTAATTAAAGAAAGCCAAATTTTATTTAAATCATTATCATTATTTTCTTTGTAAATTTCTATTGCTAATCTTATCAATATTGTTGGGGGTTTTGCATTTATTTTAATGTCTACAAATTTTACATCATGAATATTTTCTAATGCATGTTGTACAATAGCGAATTTATCTGAATGGTTTAGACGTATTTATATCTCTTATGTATGGAATTTTATATGCCTGAAATTTGGCTTTCTTTGATTAATAATTTATAAATTTTATAATCTAGTTATTTGTATTTAGTTACCTAGTAACTTGTTTCTATATTTGTTCCTGATGATGATATACGTGTAGTATATCGAAACATCGAAATTTTAATTAAATAATATACACAACTTAAACTTAAAGCTTTTTAATTTAATATAATAAGTTCTAGAAAATTCTTTACTATATGTTAAATATGTATTAATAAGTTATGGCCATTTAAAATGGACTTAAACACTAACAGCCGATTTCATAATAAACATTTTAATTAAAGTCGATTTTAAGTCGACAAAAAAGCATCATTTTTAAATTCTACAGGCATAATTTTTATTGCTGTCATTAAAACAATGCTTCTATGTCAACTTGTCAAACTTTTAATAGTAAAATTATTTGTTATTGCCAATAAAAGAAGAAAGTGGCTATTTATACATACGGTATATGTATACGCAATTGGCTATTTATACATACAGTATTTTTACGTAATTGGCTGTTTAGGGTAGGTTAGGTTAGTAGGTTGGTTTAAGCTTTTTTTTTTTTTAGTATGTATAAATAATTAAATAGCCAATTGCGTATACATACCGTATGTATAAATAGCCTCATCTATAAAAGAATGCTTTTTGGTCAGCATAAAGTCGACTTCTGTATAAAACTGGTTGTAGTTATTTTATATCAGCTTTTTCTATCTGGATGTATTAAAATGTTTATCAAACTCTTCAAAACATTCAATGTTCAAGAACTACTTTATTCTTTGATAAACCTTATTATATAACTAATAAAATAACAAAAATAGTAATCTGAATTTTCTTATATACACGAGCATGTAAATCGATTTTGCATTCTAACAAATTTTCGTTTTTGCACAATCTTCAGAAAAGTATCTTTTTTCCTTTAGATTTAAATAGAAATATATCTTAAAATGTCAAGTGCTTTTAAGTGTTCACTTAATATAATATGTTGCAATTAGTTAGAAAGTGTTTTTCTCTAAAATACTATTTTTCTTTTCTTTAGCAATTTACAAATCACATGTAAGTAACTCACTCAGCACATTCTCTGTTTTTCAAAATAGAAATCGCATTTTTTTTCTTAGGTTATCAATACGAAATTACTACCTGAAGAACTTTCAATTTACAAAAACAACAAAATTATACAAAAACAAAACACGTGAGGTCAATGTTAAAATGTCAGAGGAAAAATTAAATATTTTCCATTTTTTTTGCAAATTTAACATTAGATAAATATTTAGCGATAATTAGTACATCTATTGCGTGCTAAGTATGATTTAATATAAAGTTTATTTATGTTTTTAGTAAAGGAAAAAAAAAATTAAAAAATCATTTGGCGTACAAACATAAACCTATGTTTACTTGACACATACTTTGGATCCTTGATAAATATTGACCTAACCTATCTTTTTTTTTTTAAATATATGTTTTGTTTTTTAAATATGTGTTAACAAGATGTTAATGCGCTTGTTAAAATAAATAAATCGGTTATAATGTGTGAATGTGATTAGTTTTGCATATATATAATGTTTTTAGAAAGATTAGATTAGAGTAAAATAATATATTGGTAATAACAGTTGCATTATAATTTCGTGGTAAATTACAGAAATATTAGCAAATTTAATATTGCATATAAAATGCAATACCTTTTTATCTGTCGATAAACTATAGAACTACTATATCGATTCAGTGCCGTTTTAAAGTATGGGCATTAAAGATTAATATACTATTAGCTACAAAACTTCATTTTAAAAAACTAAAAAAACAAAAAAATTACAGACAAAAAACACAGAGACTTTCCTATTATTATTCGCAATGCCGATATTAATATTATGTAGTTTCTACTAGCTTTTCGTTATTATAGCTAGAATTTTACAACTTACATAACAATAAATAATATAAAATTTAAATTTAAAATTTATTAAACTAGAAATTCGTGAATATAAAATTAATTCGTATGAATGTCAAATACGTATAATTTTTTCAACACCTCTTAATTTTACATAACAAATATACAAAATTTAAAATTTTTAAAATTTATCATCAATAATTTAGTAAAAATTTCTCTAACACACTTTTCTTTTAATTAATACAATATTTGTCGCGAAAAAGATACAATAAAGAATCGAAAAATTCTTAGTTTAAAATACAAATAAGAATAAATATCTGATAACACACAGCTATGAGGCAATCAAATGACCATTTATAGGATATTACATGATATTACACAGTGTGTTAGTTATGACCCAAAAGTAGTGTTAAAAAATAAACATTTCACTTGTTAACTGTTGTACGTACATACGTACAGTTCGGGTTCTACTTATGTTATAGACACACGGCATTTACAGACAACATACATGTTTAAATATTAACATACTCAAACATAGTAATACGTTCACGCGTAAGTACTTATATATATATATATATATATATATATATATATATATGTATATATATATATATATATATATATATATATATATATATATATGTATATATATATATATATATATATATATATATATATATGTATATATATATATATATATATATATATATATGTATATATATATATATATATATATATATATATATATATATATATCTATATCTATATCTTTTTCATTTGTCCTATTACCGATTTTAATATCGATTTTAGATTAATTAGTTGTTAGATATTTTATTTAATTAGAACACTTCTTCGAATTCACTTATCGTTGAATAATTTATGTACACTGAGAAAAATGGATAGTTACCGTAACGCTATTTATATTTAAAAAGGTGACACAAACACAGGATATTAAAAATAACAAAATAAGTATATTTAAAAATTAACTATAAATATCATAAAAACAAAAATTTAATACCATCAATTTGTATATAGTATTACAGTCTTAATTCTTAATATAGTATTAAAATATATATGTGAGTAGATTTAAAAAATGTATAAATTTGTGAATACAGTAAACATACTCGTATATTTCAAATAAATATCTACTTATTATTATACAATTTGTTAAATATCTATTTTTCTCAGTGTATGACGTGGATTGATTTCAAAGCATATAAAATTAATAGATTTTATGCAACATAATAAAAAATCTTTCAAAACTCATTTTATTAGAATAAAACGGCTTTAGGTTATAGTTCTGTATTAATATTTATTAATAACCGACGTTTCGACGAACTCAACGTAGTAAGTCTTTATCAGGAAAAAAAAAAGATACAAATGACATATACAGTTAATAAACAGAACATACATTACTAGGTAACAAAATAAGTAACTAGCTTATAAAATTTATAAATTATTCATTAAAGGAAGCCAAATTGCTCATGTATAGCAAAAATATTATATAAAAATATTATTAACATAGTAAAAAAATCTTTCAGAACTCATTATATTACAACAAAACTGCTTCAGGTTAAAGTATTAATATTTATTTAAAATCGACGTTTCGACGAAACTCAACTTCCGTCTTCATCAGGAAGACGGAAATGGAATTAGGCATTTCGTTAGGTGGAAAGTAATGCATTTTATGTTGACGTACATTAAACTGTAGCTAAACGAACCCCCTAACCGCTGGATAAATAGATTTTACGCGGGCAGGCTGTATGAGAGAGGTATTTTCATCATTTTCATATCAATTTGACATTTTTCAGAAGACGAAATTTAATTCTGATGAAGACAAACGTTGAATTTCGTCAAAACGACGATTTTAAATATATATGTTAATGCAGAACTTTAACCTAAAGCAGTTTTATTTTAAAAATATTATTGTATATATAATTCGTATTTATTTGTTTGGAAATATAACAAAATAACATTGAAAAACAAAGACCCGTATTCTCACCTCAGTTTTTCGTGAAAAAGTGCTTTTATCATTAATTTCAAAATAACTTCTTGCTTCTGTTTGTCATCAAATATAAATAATTTTTCGATTTTTGATCATTTTTATTATATTTGGTATTACAAAATTTAAATGAACTATTTTAAAATACTTAATAAATGATTTTAAGTGAACGTCAAAAGTACTTTTGGGAAAAAATCACTTTTATAAATGAGGTAAGAATACGGGCCAAAGTTACTACATTAAATTTTGATTTAACACTATTTAAATACTATCTTATATAAAATTATATATTAAGTACAGATACTTCTGTGTTATTAAGTTTATCACTTACGATAATAGGAATATACATATGATTTTACAATATATATATACATAAATATATAAATATATATATATATATATATATATATATATATATATATATAAGAAGATATTCTAATTTTCCGCATCAGAAATAAATTACAAATGGTTAATTCTTTTCATATGAAAATAAATTATATTTCACAAAGATGACATAATAACTATGATTACAACTAACATTTTGTTTCTATTTATTACAAGGCGCTCTCGTACAAAAGAGCTGTTTGTTTTGGAATAAATTGTCGGCTTGATTAAAAGCGAAAAAAGAAATTAACGAAAAAGGAAGAGAATTATATGAATAAGAAGACGAAGAAGCGAAAAGGAAGATGGTCAAATAAAACCGACCGAACAGAAGTGACCAATTGGCGTGCGCAAGACGCTTTTTCGTTTCTTCTCATTTCAATTTTATTTCCTGTTTGCTACGCACTCTTGGATCTGTTCCAAATTAAGTTCACGCGTACGTACATACATATACGCACGCACTCGTTACATATAAATGGGTTTTGTATATACGGGATGTTTCTTAAAAAAAAAAAAAAAACACAACTGAGATTAGAAACTTAGAGAAGAATTGTATATTCTTTGCATCCTATGATTTTTGGAAATGCCGAGAAAATGACAAACACACGATTTCATAATAAATACTTTCTAGAGTCAACTTTAAATCGGCCAAAAAGCATCTATTTTTAATTCTACTATAATAACAATTATTGTTGTTCATTAAACGGTGCTTTTTTTGTTAACTTTTCACCACTTCTAATGGTAAAATTAATTGTTCTTATCAATAAAATAAAGCCTTTTTGAAAGCTCAAAGCCGACTTTTGTTGAAGTGTTTATTATGAAACTAGCTGTAAGTTAATACTGTATAATTTAAGTATACTGATTGCAAAAAAAAATGACCAAGTTAGTTTTTGAGTTATTAAGCCTAAATGACTCCAATTTGTAATATCTTTTTTAGGGAAAAGTGGCCAAGTCATACACTGTAAATATTCATCAAATAATCATTCAACAAAAATTGTATTATTTTTTTTTTTATATTAGCATATACATTTTTATTAATTATTATTTTTGCTATTGGGATCTAAAATGGGGGCGTGGTCTATTCAATATGGCGGACCTAAGCGTGCACTTGTCAAAACTCAATCAAAGTGTATTGTTTCTTTTTAATAAAAAAATTATGAACTCTTGAAAAATTTGCAAATGGGCCGGCTTAAACCCTTGTCAGAACAATTCTACTCAAGCTGAGCAAATATTAAACGCTGGACATATTATACAATGTGGAAAATCATTAGAAAAGTGATGTGATGGCAAGATGACAGTCACATCTTTGTGTTTGAAAACGTCAAGTTTAAAAGATGTTCTCCACATAAAATCTCAATGACAATTGACAGAAACGGTGCGATTAAGTCTGTAGTATGTTCCTGCAAAGCTGGTTTAGGTGAAAAGTGTAAATACTGCATCACAACCTTATTATATTGTTATAGGTTAGTTGACACTTTGCACAACAGAAATTTAAATCAAACGCATATTCAAATCAGTAACATCTACAATTTAAATATTTATTATACAATACAAAAAAAGCTAGAAAATAGCGTTTTTTTCGCAACTGTCACTTTTGATCGTTGACACAAGTGCACGCAGTGTTTTAGTTCCTCATTTCGCCACCAGATGCCATTCAGAACATTTTAGATCCCAATTCTGCCGTTATTCTGGTCATTAAATTAGCTTAAATCTTTAAAATTTAAAGAACTTTAAGAGAATTTCAATTCTGGTTACTATTTTAGAGTATGAAATCTCTAGTTTAAATTCCTTTAAATTTAAATGACATGCATGTTCAGAATTGCTCTATTTAAATTTATTTAAAACAATTAATAAGCAGTAGATATTAACACGTTGACTGCCAACTACGAGATAAATCGTAGTTTGTGCACTTGGCTAGGGCGCCGACTACGAATTATCTCGTAGTTGTTTGACTTGCCATATTCGTGCGGCTACGAGTTATTTCGTAGGGTGACTTAAATGAACAGAAAATTTATTAATAAATGTACAGAAAATATTAATAATATATGATATATGATAATATGATATGATTAAATTAAATTGGTTTTCGAATTCTGAAAATTTCTGTGGCCGAAAATAACAATTTTCTGTTTTGTTACAATATTGTATAATTTTTCAAATATTTTATATTTATTTCTACACTGTAAAAAAATTAATATAAATTTACATATTCCATTAATGTAATTTTTATATAAAAATGTAATATTACGTAAATAATTACAGTAAATATTATAAGATACTGTTATTTTACTGTGAAAAACTATACAAAATTATATAAATTGAAATTACAGTGTAGTACAAATAGCATACCACTTGACAATTAAGTTTAATTTGTGTCTTTCGTTCTCGTGTAAGGGAACATCCTGTATATGTGAGCAAAAGATAAAATCGTGTTAAACGCGCGAATACAGATGGCTGCAGTTGTTTCCTGTCTGCAATACTGACGCCGTTTGTGGTCTGGAGGAAAGAGTGCTTTGTTTTAATGGAAACACTGCTACGGCTCCCGATTCAACGCACAACCAAACATACAATGTCGGACTTCTTTCTCACTTGACTAGACTAGAAAATATTACCATATAATTTAAGTGATACTAGTGAATTTTGACATAATTTTGGCTTTAAGATTAAAGTTCTGTTTTATTTTATATTTTGTTATCTAGTAATTTGTTTCTATGTTTTGTTTGTTTATTATTTATGCCATTTGTATATATTTCCACGAATTTTAATATAAAATAAAACAGAAAAAAACCTAAAGCTTTTATTTATT
The DNA here is from genome assembly GCA_963966155.1 of Clivina fossor. Classification (NCBI taxonomy): domain Eukaryota; kingdom Metazoa; phylum Arthropoda; class Insecta; order Coleoptera; family Carabidae; genus Clivina; species Clivina fossor. Next base: position 18,856,105 of record OZ014558.1, on the reverse strand, counting down.
TTAAAAGTAATAAAAGTTAATCGTAATAAAAATGAACAAAAGCTCGAGTATTAGAAAAAATATTTACATATATTAGTAAGTTTGTATGTATCATCGGTAATGTGCAATAGATTTCAAGCCTATTTTAAAAACAAAGCAGTTCCATTTTCATCAAACACTCTTGCAACAGATTAGATCTTTTATAAAATTTTGTAAATTCTTATTAAATTACATTGCATAAACGTATCATATAACATAAAACATTACGTTGAAAACTTTAATACAGAACGCTAATTTGTTGTGAATGTGTAACATTTGAAAATTACCTGACACAAGGTGTGTCATATACATAAGAATTCACTAATAATGATAATGATTTGAAATCTACAACGTACAAGATTATATACTTATATACTGCATTATAGAATAAAAACTACAAGCTAACTATATATTTTCAGCTGATTCATTAATATAATTAAAACAAAATGCTATCGGCGACAGTTTTAAAAGGATTTCTTCAATGTCAATTTGTCACTGTATGCATGTCTCGATCCATAAATTGGTTTTAATGGGACAATCCACTACAATCTTTAGTTCAATAGTTTTACATTATTTCCTTTACGTAAAATAATAACTGAAGTGAAGTTAACGCCCAAAAGTGATAGATACTCAATTTTTGTTAGAGTTCTGGATAGATTTCAAAGAGTTTTTGAAAGTATTTCAGTATTTTTATTTAGATTACTCATAGGAATTATCCGGTGAAGTTTTTCCCCGACGTCATAAATCAGCCTGTATACTATTCATACTATTCTATAATTGTTAGTAAGATTATTGTTACTTACTTGGTACGTATTTTTATTAATTAATATTTTGACTGCAAGGAAAAGTAGTATAGCGTTTGGTACGGTGTCTGTAACATTTAAAAAAAAAAAAAAAATTGTATAGAAATCCTTCATATAGCCTCTAGATGACGAATTTGAACTTAGTTTATGTGGGTCGTCAGCTCGCTCGCTCGGTCGTAAGTCAAAATTTTGAGGCCGCAACTCCTCCTAGACGGTTCAACCGATTTTAATGAAATTTTCAGGATAAATTTGTCTAGTACCCAAGATGGTCATGTGGTTTTATTTTTTTCCAGTAATGCCAACTTTCCGAGAAAAAAATTACTAAAGTTTTTAAAAATTCATATTGGCTACGTTATTTATCCGATTTTGTTCAAATTTTCAGAAAACATTTCCCTAGTGCTCCCATTAATTATATAATTTTATTAATATCCAGTGTTGCCAACTTTCCGAGAAAAAAAATACTAAAGTTTTAAAAAATTTATTATGGCTATGTTATTTAACCGATTTTACTCAAATTTTCACAAAAGATTCTCCTAGTATTCATATAATTTATGTAATTTTAACAAAATACAGTATCGCCAACTTTCCGAGAAAAAAATTACTAAAATTTATTGTAGCTACATCATTTATTCGATTTTAATCAAATTTTCAGAAAAGTTTTTCCTAGTGCCCACATAAATTATAATATTATTAAAATACAGTGTTGCCAACTTTCCGAGAAATGTCAAAGTAGTCTCTATATGGGTTTACCCATATACTTCTAATCTTGTTTTTAGTTTAGTTTTATTTGGAGCGTTTGAAGAAAAAATAGCATATTGCACTTGGAGCAGAATATTCCTTTTATGTTTCGTCCAGATTGCTTATTGTTAGTCTCGGCCGTAAATATCTATGCTCAACACAATAAAGATCGCTTTCTACTCTTAGTAACATAATATACAATTATAGCACTCTCCTAAAGCCTACTAATCTGCTAAAGTGCTTTCTATAAATTAATTTCATAAAAAAAATAATAACTTTTTAATGTATTTTATTACATATCAAATAATAATAAATAAATTAAATATATCTAATGTAATAAATGGCAAATTTTATTATTGAAATATAAAAATAGAATTTTTAATAAACAAAATATAGAAATAGTAATAAAATAATCCATTTTTATTGTATTTTAAGTGAATATTCACGGTTTTAATTTAATGCTTTGTATTGTGAAATACATAATAAAAAAATAATATAAATTATTAATATATGCGTAAATTAATACATTATTCGCGTATTATTTTCTTCGTAATCGATAATATAAAAAATTATCACTTTTCCTATAAATTTTCTATTGTAATTTTGATAAAATTTACATGTTTTTTTTTTGTATACATATATATAAAATACGTCAATAGTAAAAAAAACCTTTAAAACACAAATTTATTTCTTTATTTTTACGAGATACCAAGTAGATTAAAATAATTTAATATGACATTTTAATTTAAAAATGTAAAAAAAATCACGATAATTTACTAATATATAAAATTATTTGTAATTTAATGTAAACATTGACATACAAGGTTAAGTTTTTAATGGAAAATTAAAATAATAAATAAATTTTTAAATTAATTATTAGGTTCACACATATATTTAATAACATTAATATAAAATTCTAGTTATAATAAAGATATAATTAATATGCATTATTTCTACTAATATGACGTATGAAATATTTAATTTTAATAAATACAGTAAAATGCTGAAGTATCATTTTTTAATTATAAACAAAATAACAGAAACAGATATTGAACTCATTTTAAGATTTTTGTTATTGCTATACAAACTGTATAGGAACTAAACTTTCAATTAATTACACATTTATGCCCGTAAGCATAAATATTTTCGTTAAAAATAATTGTTTGTTAAAATAAAAATTTTTGGATTTCGTAAGTAATTTTGTTGCAATATTCATAGAAAAATACTGCAATAAAAGCCGAAAAAATTAATAAATCTAATTGACTCATGAATCGACTATTAATTTATTTAACCAAAATTTCAAAAAACATTAATAAATAATTAATTTTCTTCACAACAGAGGTGTAATTTTTTTACTTTATATTTTGGGCATTTTATTTACATTTACTCTCACTTTTTATTTTTGGGCACACTTTGCATTTCATAAAAATAAAATTTAATGTGCTCTTTTTTTTAAAAAAAAAAAACAACTAATAGACGAGAAATTTTTGTAAAGTTGCATATTTTATCTAAAAAAAGATTTAGTAATTTTAATAAATGGAGTAAATTTTAGCATAGAGCTGATGGTTTTAAGCCAATCATTTCTGACTTCAATCACGAAGTTCCCTACGCTTATTAGTCAAACTGACAGTCTGAATAATGTAATTTTTAGCAAAGTTGATATTGAAACATTGAGACTGAGACTGAGACTGTCAGTCTCCTCTCCAGTTCCCGTGATTAAAACTCGAATCAAAATATTTGGAAATCCGTTAATCCATTCATCGGTCCATCAGTCTTGATCTTACATCTTCAATCAAAATGTTAATCTTCGGTTTGAATGTCATTCTAAATGATCATGTAAGGCCCGCTTAAAACTTATGGCGGTATTCAGAACAACAGTGTGGCATAACTGTATGTTTTATCTTTTTCTAGTAAATACAGTTTTCCATTCGCTAGAAAGAAACAAAACATTCTGTTACGCGCTACATCGTTGTTCAGAATATCACTATTAATTTCGAAATAAATAGGAAAATGTGAATAAAGCGATATTTTTGACTTAGTATATTCAGTCTTTAAAATACTATTAATAACAAGATTAGAAGTATATGGGTAAACCCATATATAGACCACTTTGACATTTCTCGGAAAGTTGACAACACTGTATTTTAATAATATTATAATTTATGTGGGAACTGGGAGAAACTTTTCTGAAAATTTGATCAAAATCGAATAAATAATGTAGCCACAATGAATTTTTTAAAAAAATTGCGATTTTTCTCTCTCGATAAGTTGGCAACACTGTATTTTGTTAAAATTGCATAATTTATTGAGGCATTAGAAAAATCTTTTATGAAAATTTGATTAAAAATCGGTTAAATAACGTAATCATAATAAATTATTAAAAATTTTAGTAAATTTTTTTTCTCGGAAAGTTGGCAACACTGTATTTTGTTAAAATTACATAAATTATATGAATACTAGGAGAATCTTTTGTGAAAATTTGAGTAAAATCGGTTAAATAACATGGCCATAATATATTTTTAAAAATTTTAGTAATTTTTTTCTCGAAAAGTTGGCAACACTGGATATTAATAAAATTATCTAATTAATGGGAGCATTAGGGAAAACTTTTCTGAAAATTTGATCAAAATCGGTTAAATAATGTAGCCAATATAAATTTTTAAAAACTTTAGTAATTTTTTTCTCGGAAAGTTGGCATTACTGGAAAAAACCAAAACCACATGACCATCTTGGGCACTAGACAAATTTATCCTGAAAATTTCATTAAAATCGGTTGAACCGTCTAGGAGGAGTTGCGGCCACAAAATTCCTTGCAGTCAAAGTGGTAAAAAAATAATAAATCCTACAATGACAATTGAAAAATCTGAATTTTGATAGAAACTGTGTCACTGGTGACTTTGCTAAATAAATAATTCATAACAACAGTTAATTTACAATTATTCGATTTCATTTTGTTTCACATTTAAAACTTTAATATATTTCTGATCGCGCTTATATATGTACGGTGAAAGTAACTGAACAATTTGCATATTATTTTGCAAAGTTACTAAACAAATATACGCACTACAATACTATATATGTATATGCAACACCGTAGAGGAAAGAATATCACATAATCACATATGTATGGTATGCAAATGCATCTATTGTACTCTTTCTCATGGTCGAAAACTCTTGAGAAAAAAAAAAGATAAATTTTTTTTAACATAATTACGGAAACTCGACTTTTAAACGTATACATTGCATGAAAAATAGGCCTTATTTGTTGTTCATTCTTTTGTTATTTGTCTTTTGTTTATTCAAGCACGGGTAACTAGATTCTTAAGTATTTAATTAACCCTTATACTTGTGAATTTTTCTAGTTTTATTCATGAAGGACAAGTCATGATTTTATTCCATTATACATCAGTAATTTTATTTCTCGTGTAATAATAATTCTTCGGAATAATTTAATTTGTTTTTTTTTTGTTTGTTTTTAAATCATTATAAGAAGCATTTTTTGTTGATTTTGAGGTTAACTATTACTTAGTTTTAATTTTAAAACACGAAATGTTAGAAAATAATGAATTAAGCGTTATTTTTATCTTTCCAAATTAAGTTACATGTGTAGTCAATGTGATATTGTACCATTTAATTAGTTTTTAATTGGAAAATTAATTTGTAAATTCAGAGAAACATGAATTTAAGTCAATAGTTTCTATTATATTCGTCTTTTGTTGTAAATGTTCCATTTATACCTTTTTTTAAAAAAATTTGAATTGACTACTATCTTATACTGGAAATAAAAATTAACACATGTTTTATGGAATGTAACAAAAACTCTGTTAGTTGTAAGTATAATTTTTATTTCATTATGACTTTTGTCCTTATTAGTTAAATTTCGAACTCTTTTTTTTTATAAATATTAACTTTTTCTATAATATTGACAATCGATATACAAAGATTTTTATTTTTTCATATGTTATAAAGGCTATAACGAAGATTTAAAATAAATCGAAAGCTTGCCGTTTAAAACTTAAATGAGTTTTATTTAAGAACCTTTCCATATTGGACTGATATACCAAATAATTTCTTACACAAATATCTTACAAATCACTAGTTAGTTCAATATATATATATATATATATATATATATATATATATATATATATATATATATATATATAAGAAGTTGAATTATGGGTGTAACAGTCAATTTTGGAAAGGATGTTTAAATGAAACTCATTTCAGTTTACTAGGCAAGCTTTCGAATTTATTTAATTCTTCTTCAAGACCTCTGGAAAACATATGAAAAACAATATTATAAACTTTTTGGAGAAACAGTTATTGTTTGTAAAAATAATGCAAATGTCAAAATTTATGTAAAAACATAAAACATTTAAATATGTACAAATTCAACATGAATAAAAACAAAAAATTTACTTACAAAACTAACAGAGTTGTGTTACACTTTCTTAAAGACCATGTGTTAGTTTTGTAAGTAAATATTTTGTTTTTATTCATGTTGAATTTGTACATATTCAAATGTTTTATGTTTTTACATAAATTTTGACATTTGCATTATTTTTACAAACAATAACTGTTTCTCCAAAAAGTTTATAATATTGTTTTTCATATTTTTTCCAGAGGTCTTGAAGAAGAATTAAATAAATTCGAAAGCTTGCCTAGTAAATAAGTTTCATTTAAACATCCTTTCCAAAATTGACTGTTACACCCATAATTCAACTTCTCATAAATATTTTACCAGTCATTAATCTAAACCTCGTATATATATATATATATATATATATATATATATATATATATATATATATATATATATATATAAAACAATAAGAACAAAATAGAAATAAAATTACCAACATTGTAACTATCATATGACTGAATTCCATAAATAACATAATTACCAATTAATTAGAAGATGAGTAAATTTATATTATTTCTAGTCAAAGGTAAATCCAGACAATCACTCATTATACATTATGTAACTAAAAAAAATAACAACACGGCAATAACAACAAAAAAAAAACAAAGTTTTAATAGCAATATAAACCTTGGTTGAGGTTACAGTCTAACAGTCATTACACAAAGAGAGTGTATGCTGCATTTCGATGGGAATGGAAATCATCTTCAATGCTATTGAATTGAAATGCATTAAAAAAATAAAATAACAGGCATACCAACTGTCTGTCTGTCTGTGTTATGTATTTATTTATAGCATTGTCCAAAAAATGTGTATGCAACAAAATTACAGACTGGATTTTTTAAATACTTCGCATTTTGTTTCTTGTCTATACGGTGAAAAGTATAATTATGTTACGAGGTGTAGAAAGCGATGATTATTGTATTGAGCTTAAATATTTGTGGCGAGGCAAAGCCGTGGTCAAGCAATCTGGACGAAACACAAAAATGAGCTTTCTATTCAAGTAATATACATGATTTTTGCTTTAAGCGTTCTAAACGAAACTAAACTGAAAACAAATGCCAAGTAACATTAACCAATTAGTAACAGTTGTAGAATAGTATATATATATATATATATATATATATATATATATATATATATATATATATATGTATATATTATTTAAATTAATCTTTCTTTCGTCGAATATACAATTTCTGACTATTCTGGGCAGTGCAAATTGCATATCTGCACTTCTTCACACATTTTCATACAAAATCAGTATCAGTTTTTCCTGATGAAGACGAGCGTTGAGTTTCGTCGAAACGTTGATTATAAATAAATTTTAATACAGAACTTGAACCTAAAGTAGTTTTATTTTAAAACAAGTAATGATTGAAAGAAAACAATACATTTTTTTAAATAAAACAATCAATTCCTTTGTTTTGACAAAATAAAATAATGAAAAAAAATATATATAATAAAGTGCATTTATATTATATTGTGCTATATAAGCAAACTTATATACTGAATTCATCATTTAGAAATAATGTCATGGCCATAGTTGATCTATACCATCGCTGAACTAAAATGAAATAATTTTCGTTTGGTTTTATAAGTGTACTTATAGTCTCAGTGCCGTCAATGTGGTAATATATCAGAATATATAGGCATAGACGCGTCTCGTTTGCCATTCGCCTACGCACATGTGTGCATATACGCTTGGTCGCGGGCAAAAAACATTTATAAATTCTTCTATATCGTATAATTGCTCTATCACAACGTTTGATCTTCAGTGAAAATGAAATTGAAAACGAGAAATTATTACTCAAACACGCGCTCTGTACTGCGTGCTAGCACAACTTACGACATATTTATCTTATACTAAGTGTCTTCTTGATAATTTGCTTCGAAGAAATATATTTCTGATCTTATACATCAGATAATGAATAAGAACATCAAATAATTATGAAATTCTTTTTCTGTATTTAAGATTTGTTGTTGTTTCTTTCTTGAATTGTGTAAAGTATAATTGTGATATATATATATATATATATATATATATATATATATATATATATATATATATATATATATATATACCGGGTGTCTACTTTTTTTTTGTTACATAGGGAATACAATGCTAAAATTTTCATTTGGTGATAAATTTTCCCCTAATTATTATAGAACAAAAGTACAAATACAAAAGTTGTTTAGAATTCAAAAATGCATCAAATGATGCCAAATTTATCAATATAGGATGTTCCGATCAAGAATTAGAAGCAAATTAAAATTTCCATTTTTGCGCTCTTTACATCAAAGTGCCATGGAAATTAAACAAATAATTTCATTTCTTCTGGAGTTTGAGTTTGACAGATCGTATTTATTTTATTGTTACGTTCTGTATTATTATCATTATTATTGAAAATAATGAATAAACTTAAGGTAAATGAAAAAGTTCAGTGCGTAAAATGGTATTTTACTGGAAATTCGATACGACGAGTAAGAGATTTATTCAGCGCTTTCTTTGAAAACCGTCCCATACCTTCCGCTATGACTATTCGTAGGATAATTAAACAATTCGAAGAAACTGGAAGTGTGTTAAAACGTTGTAAAAATTGTAGAAAAATCAACGCAGAAGATCAGGAGGAGAATTTAAATCAAAATGCAATTAAAGAAAATACATTGAATATACTTTTGTGTGTAACGGAAAACCCAAATGTTAGTGTGCGTCAACTTGGTGCTGAATTAAATTTGCATCCTTCAACAATACATAAGGTACTAAAAAATGAAAAATATCATTCTTATAAATATTCCACGCACCAAGAGATATTTGAAGCGGATAAAATGGCTAGAAGCGAATTTAGTAACATTATTATGGAAAAATCCAATTTAGACAGAAACTTCTTGAAATCTATTTGTTTTACTGACGAGTCTACGTTTACTTTACACGGCGAACCTAATACACAAAACTTTAGAATATGGAGCCAAACAAATCCTCATTTAATGGTAGCAACACGTACCCAATATCCAGAAAAAGTTAATGTATGGGCTGGAATTTTTGGCAGGTGTATAATTGGGCCATTTTTTATTGAAAATAATTTAAACAACGAAAAATATTTGGATATGTTGCAAAATCATATTGGTCCGCAGTTAGAAGAGTGTGCAACTCAAGATAATGTTGTCTGGTATCAACAAGACGGATGTCCGGCACATTACAGCTGCAACATTAAATTATATTTGGATCAATGTTTTCCAAATTCATGGATTGGTAGAGGTGGTCCAATTAATTGGCCAGCTAGATCGCCCGATTTAGCACCGTGCGATTTCTTTTTATGGCCATATTTGAAGGAGAAAATTTATAAACGACATATCAAAAATCTTGTTGATTTGAAAAATGCCATTGTTGAAGAGTGCAATAATATAACACAAACACAATTAAGCTCTGTACGTCACGAATTTTATAACAGATTAGGTTATTGTTTGGCAGTTAATGGCGATTTATTTGAACATTTAATTTAAATTGTTAGTTTCGTTTTTGTTCTCCTATATCTTGTATTCATGAATTTTTCTGTTTTATAGGTATATTGAATATTGTAATAAATAAAGAAAGTTTTACGGAGTTCAGCTATTTACTATTTATTAAACTCTTATCCGACGTTTCACTGCACAACTTACAGCATCCTCAGGGATAAGTTTAAATTATTATAATAAATATATTAGGCATAATGCCAGTCATCTAATTCAAATGTATTGTTTTTATAACTTGAAGTTAATAAATAAATTAAACAATTACTTAAAATTATAATGGAGACATTCACAATTTAAAACCACAGCTAGTACGTAGTGTACAGCCGAGTAAAATACCCTTTCATTGTAATAAATAATAAATACTTAATACTTTTTATACTTAATAGCTTTTCATTTACATTAAGTTTATTCATTATTTTCAATAATAATAATAATAATAATAATAATAATAATAATAATAATAATACAGAACGTAACAATAAAATAAATACGATCTGTCAAACTCAAACTCCAGAAGAAATGAAATTATTTGTTTAATTTCCGTGGCACTTTGATGTAAAGAGCGCAAAAATGGAAATTTTAATTTGCTTCTAATTCTTGATCAGAACATCCTATATTGATAAATTTGGCATCATTTGATGCATTTTTGAATTCTAAACAACTTTTGTATTTGTACTTTTGTTCTATAATAATTAGGGGAAAATTTATCACCAAATGAAAATTTTAGCATTGTATTCCCTATGTAACAAAAAAAAAGTAGACACCCGGTATATATATATGCGAAAAGGAAAATAAATGATGGGTTTGGCAGCCAAAAGTGTTAATAAAAAATCAACAACTCATTTGATATTCACCGAGCTTTCGGCACCAATTTGTGCCTTCTTCAAGGGTTGTCTGCAACAACCAAGGACTTTATTAAAAAAAATTTGAAAGAGTTCAAATTATCATTGTTTTAGTTAGAGTACTATGAATATGTGTTAAACAAATAAATAATTAAACATTACGATTTACATTTTTTAACATTAATTAAAACATATTATAAACATTTCCAATATCAATAAAACACAATAATAAATAAAAACTTACGATATCACAGAATAACACTGATGTAAGTAATCGTAAGTTTTTATTTATTATTGTGTTTTATTGATATTGGAAATGTTTATAATATGTTTTAATTAATGTTAAAAAATGTAAATCGTAATGTTTAATTATTTATTTGTTTAACACATATTCATAGTACTCTAACTAAAACAATGATAATTTGTACTCTTTAAAATTTTTTTTAATAAAGTCCTTGGTTGTTGCAGACAACCCTTGAAGAAGGCACAAATTGGTGCCGAAAGATCGGTGAATATCAAATGAGTTGTTGATTTTTTATTAACACTTTTGGCTGCCAAACCCATCATTTATTTTCCTTTTCGCATATCTTCCAGCCATTAAAACATTTTCACTATATATATATATATATATATATATATATATATATATATATATATATATATATATATATATATAAATCACGACTAGAATATAATAAAATAAATTGAATTTAATAGTCAAAAAGGGTTAGATGTTGAAATCAAACTCTCATTTAAAATCACGTCATGTACCAAAAAGAGTGTGGCACAAACATTCCTATCCAAACAACTTTAGTTTCATCCACATTCATAATTCCTTTCTAATACATGCTCTTCTATTCTTACTATTTGAAAACTTTCGCTCACGTAAAACACTCTCAATCATACCACTCCAACTACTTATCGGACGTCCACGTAAACGTATAGCTTCGAAATCATTCGTATAAATTTATTTAACCAAACGTTCATTAGACATTCGCTCAAGATGTCCGAACCATCTTAACTGATTAATACCAACTTTTTCTACAAAATTTATATAAATAATTGACGTTTGTTTGCAGATATTTGAGTTGACGTTAAGATGGTTTTAATTTTACTTTTAGAATTTTTATTATAATATGTTCCTGTTTTAAATAATTACAATACACTTAATTTTAATAGATTTATTGTGTGTGTTTCATTAGCTGATACGTAATATGAGGCGTATAGATGCAAAACGCACTATATGACAAAAAGTGAAAAATGAGATTATGCGAAATTTGGACGTAGAATTTTACAAGGAATACGATAGTTAGGTTAGTTAGAAAAAAACTCAGTATTAAAATGAGAAACACTCTTTAAAGTTTAGTGTTGGATGCAAAACTCACTACTTGCGTTGATAGTTTAGATGCAAAAGTAACTGTTTGCTTTCCACCAATAAAAATTTTATTGGTGGAAAGCAAACAGTTACTTTGTATGAATTAATGATGTATAAAACCAATGATTCACGATTTTAAATAAGTATTGCCATCTAGTAACAAGATTTTATCATCAAAATACAATTACACTACGCTATAACAGTTTTTTGCAAATATCTCAGAACTTAAAATTTGCAAATAGTGAGTTTTGCATCTATACGACTCATATAGTAAATACCTATATGGAAATATATACAAATACTTGAAAAATATTCATACGGATACTGAAAAAAATTGATAACATTCTGTGTACGAGAAAATTCTTATTGAACAAAGTTTGTTTATAATTTGTACGATATTAAATCAACGAATTCGAACTAATCCATTCTATAAGATAAAATGCCATTTGGAAAGAAAGAAGACTAAAGGAAAATCTGAATTTGTCGTGTCTGAGAAGACCTTGACTCGCGCGGTACGCTGCGCTGGTCTGGTTATAAATGTTGTTTTTAGTTTTTCGTTTGATTTAAGTTATAACTTAGCTAACGTCTTACGTTGTTACGTTATACGTTAACGTGTATACAAGACATAGATAGGTTAAGTCACCTTTTAAAACTTGATAGTTTGCGCGTCTTTTGTGCATCCCTGTCGTTCGATTAAGTGTGCATGGCGCCAGAACTGTCATACCAACTATTTTTCCATCTCTATACGATTCAACTTTACCTTTTACGCTGTCTGTGTGTGTGTGTGTGCAAATGTTTCTATCATTCGACTTATTTTTCTTGTTCTTTCGCGTAGATGTAGTTTTGTATTTATTTGTCGTAAATAACTCTTTCGTAAGTTAACAGTCTTTTTTTGTTCATAAATATACATATAATAATACTCAAAAATATTGAGATTTTAAATTTTTCCCAAAATTTCACATGATAATCAGTCATTGAATCGGCTGTTAAGCTATGCATCAATGACTGGCCAGTTTTAACCGTAGACACGTGTTTCGGTCTTTAGGACCTCATCAGTACGGTGCTCTGATCAGTCGCTGAAATGACAATACGAACATTTATTTGTTCAATGTCCTAGTAATATACATATAGTCCGATTTTCGTAAGTTTACATTTGAATTAATAGGAAAAAGTTGGTTTTAAGTAATATTTTTTCGGTATATAAATTTCATTGGCGAACTCATATTTATACTTAGTCCTTGATATACAGGGTGATTTATGACGTAGGGAAAATACTACATCGGATGATTCCTATGAGTAATCTAAATAAAAAACTTCAAATAAATATGTGTCCGAAAATGCTTTCTAATGGAACTGTAGCCGTTAGAAGTTTATTACATGTAACAACAATCGCGTTAGCCTTATTTATTACATCAGGGAAAAAAAACAAGTCATAAACTTCTGAATAATTATAAAATTACTGATTGATTTTCTAACATTTTGTTTAAACACTAGTAAACCAATTTACTAGTTATGACTTACTGGGTCCCGACAAAATTTGTCTTCGATTTTTAATTATTGTAAATTGTTTATTAAATATTTATTTATGTGTGTACAAAAATTTATAAACTAGTAAATTGGTTTACTAGAGTTTAAACAAAATGTTAGAAAATCAATCAGTAATTTTATAATTATTCAGAAGTTTATGACTTTTTTTTCCTGATGTAATAAATAAGGCTAATGCGATTGATGTTACATGTAATAAACTTCTAACGGCTATAGTTCCGTTAGAAAGCATTTTCGGACATATGTTTATTTGAAGTTTTTATTTAGATTACTCATAGGAATCATCCGGTGTAGTTTTTCCCCGACGTCATAAATCACCCTGTATACATACACAATCACGTCAATTACATGCTCTCATACATGCTATTCTGTTCCTACTACTTGGAAACTTTCGTTCACACAAAACACACTCAATCATATCACTCCAACTACTCATCGAACGTCCACACAAACGTATAGCTACAAAATCATTCATATAAATTCTTTTAATCAAACGTTCATTAGAGATTCGCTCAACACAACTTTTGCAACATTTTCAATTTCACACTCGATTCCTCCTAGTTACACCATGTATCCCAGGTAAAAATTTCATTTCCTCAGCAATCATTTTTTCTTTTATGCTTCTGCAGCCAAACTCAACATTCACTACCATACATTAACATAGGCACCAAAACAGCACTCTATATACACTGAGAAAAATGGATAGTTACCGTAACGCTATTTATATTTAAAAAGGTGACACAAACACAAGATATTAAAAATAACAAAATAAGTATATTTAAAAATTAACTATAAATCTAATAAAAACAAAAATTTAATACCATCAATTTGTATATAGTATTACAGTCTTAATTCTTAATATAGTATTAAAATATATATGTGAGTAGATTTTAAAAATGTATAAATTTGTGAATACAGTAAACATACTCGTATATTTCAAATAAATATCTACTTATTATTATCCAATTTGTTAAATATCTATTTTACTCAGTGAACTCAAACGAAGTGGCTTTTTTGGAAACATTTACATTCCTAGTGAAAGTACTCAAAGAACCCAAAACCTTAAAACCAGCGTTAACTCTTCTTACATTCACAATCAAAGCGACAATCCTTGAATACAATTACCAAACTTATAATAACTTCTGATTCCTGATTCCGTTATCTGACTCGTGTGCAGTTAAAAAAACTATTTAAATATATAAAGCTAGATTAAATCAGAATATATAATAAATATCACTTTTTATTATAATTTGACAGTCTAATTGATCAATTACACAGTAGGTTATTAGCAAAAAAAAAGTGCAAACTGAAATTCTATGTTAATAAATAATTTTTCACCAAACATGTTCGAATTTAAATAAGACAAATTGTTATATAAATGTAATTTATTACCAAAATATGATTTTTTTTTTGTTTATATAACTTGTACATGCTCAAGGATATTGTAATATAACTAATATTAAAATATTGTACAAAACAAGTTTTTTTTAATTTTCAATATTTTTTACGACATCATATACATAAAAGATATGTTTAAATAAGTAGTATATTGCTATCTAGTTATTCTCAATTAAATTATCTTATGGATTAATTATCAAATTCATTATTAATACATGTATAATTTAATAAGCATGTAATGATAGTTATTATTCACGATGATGAATTATACTCCGCTGATAAGTCTTGCGTAAGTTATTTGAACGAGTAATAATCTTATACTTTGTTTACAACTATACAATAGAAAATTGAAATTATCTGTCTGGCATTGCAAATTTTAAAAACCTCAGATTGTTAAAATCTTTCAGAACTCATTATATTAGAATAAAACGGCTTTAGGTACTAGTTCTGTAATAATTTATTAATAAATCAATGTTGCAACGAACTGAACGTGTGTCTTCATCAGGAAAAAAAATTACATTTATAAAGTCGAGACAAGATACAAAGATAGGGACGTCATCAATTTTTGTCACTATGCAAATAACGTCACTCACTAATATGTTTATATGAGCTTCTCGCGTACAGCAGACAGGGGCATTAATAGCCCATTATTTTCCTTTTTTTGTTCAAAATATGAAATTAAATTTCCTACTAACAGGTCTATTCTGTAACTTTTAACATAGATGTTCATAAACATTTAATGTTTAAGAACATCGATAGCTATTCGCTAAAATATGTTATGTTAGAACGTAACATGAAACAAACGAAAAATATGTTAACAAACATACTACATGTTTAAATGTTATTCTCTATCAATTTTTCGATGTTTAATAACATCACTTCTGTTAGATTGACATATGTTTATGAACGCCTGGGTCGCGAGTGCTGTTGTATAGTGAAAAGAGTGAAATACAATAGAATTATGGATGAAGATGATAATATTGTTAATTTATTATTGCAAGAAATTGAAAGACGGTTAGTATAAATATTTCTTGAAATTTTAGTGTGAGTATTTTCTAAGATATGATTCGATCTATTGATCATCATAAGAACAATCTACAATCTTGTTTGTATTCTATAATTCTCAGAAAATTTTCTCTACATTAGGAAAAACCTTAGAACAATGATGCGAGGTTTTCGGGATCATTCCAATCCCTTTGAATTGCCTGAGGAAATTTTTCGAAAAATGTTCCGCTTAGATAAATTTGCTGCTCAGTATGTGTTGGATCAAATTAATAATCATTTAATAAACGTAAGAACATCCGGCATACCACCAATCATTAAAGTAAATATTATTTTGCAAATATTTATCAAAAAAATAATTTGAAAATAGTTTTTTACAGCATTACATTTTTATGCACATGGTAGCTACCAAAAATCAGTTGGAAGAGACTTTCAAATTGCCATGTCGCAAACTTCAGTTAGCCGATGTATAAATAATGTAACACAAGCTATAATTACAGTAATGGCACGAACAGTTATATTTCCGACAAGGGCAAACGAAATTATTAATGTAAAAACCAGGTATTTTTTGATTTTATTTATAAAACTTATGATTAATTAAGAAATAAAATATAACTTAGTTAAAAAAATATATATTTTTTAGATTCTTTGAAAAGTACAATGTCCCAGGCATTTTAGGTTGTATTGACTGTGCGCATATTTCAATTTTCCCTCCTCCAGCTAACTATCCTGGTTTTGTATTTATAAACAGAAAAGGATTTCATAGTATTAATACTCAAATTGTATGTTCAATTACTGTTTTGAAAAATGTATAAAGAAATTAATATGTGTTTTCTAATACTTTATAGATTTGTGATTCAGAACTAAGAATTTTGAATGTTAATCCAAGATTTCCCGGATCCGTTCATGATTCAGCCATTTGGCAAATGTCAAATATAAGGATTCGTTTACTAAACAATTTTCGAAACGGAGATAGACATTCTTGGCTTCTTGGTAAGATTAAAATAAATAACTTAAATTAGTGTAATTATCAAAACAACATTATTTCAGGTGATTCGGGTTATCCATTACAACCTTTTCTGCTTGTACCAATTGTGGGCGCTGATCCGGGAACACCTGAATCATTATATACTGAACAACATTGTATTATTAGAAATTGTGTTGAGAGATGCATCGGCTTGTTAAAAGCATATTTTCGATGTCTATCAAAAGACAGAGTACTTCACTACAAGCCAGAATTTGCTGCAAAAATTATAAAAGCTTGTGCCATTTTACACAACGTATTAAGAGAAAGAAATTTACATGATATGAATATAGAAGTAATTGAGGAAGATGGTATACTATAATCATATTTAAATTACACAATACCTTCATAGAATGTATGTTTCTTTTAGATGATGACGATGACCCACCCCCTCAAAATGAAATTCCAGAAAATAATTTATTAAACGAAGGATATATTGTAAGAAATAATTTAATCCAGCAATTATTTAATTAAAGGTTTTTAATATATCATACAATATAATCAAACAAAAATAAATTTTTAATTATAATTAAACTAAAAATTATAAATCTTAGTTAAACAACTTATCAATATTGTAATAATTATAAGAAACTCATGAGAAATAAAAAACTATAATCATTTTTCCCTATTTTCATTTAATAGAAGTAGTTTTTCCTGGTTCACCAATACTTGTTTTAATGAAACATCAATCGATTTTAATGTCGCCAACATTTCATTAGTTTCAGTCTTTTCACTACCAGCTTTTGCTAAGTCTTTCACATATTCCAATAATGACCCTCGTTTTTTCTTAGGAGGTTCTTCGTGATCGGTTTCCTGAAGAAAATCTGAACATTCTTCTATAACGATATTATCATTTACAGGTAAATGAGTAAATTGTTCTTGTTCCGTCTCTTCTATTTCTAGAATTCCTAATTCTTCAGTTTGTATTCCCTCAATAACAACAGTACCAGTTAATTGAAGCAACCTGGCCTCTAGATCTCCTATTTGTTTTTCAGGCTCGCCTACATTTCCAGTTTCTTTTTGAGACATTTTTATAGTACGAGCTCTCTTTCTAACGTGGGCTTTCCAATCAGTAAATGTCTAAACAATAGAATATATATAATTTTATTAAATATCTAATTAATAAAAGCCTCGTTTACTATTATATACTTACTCTTTTCCATCCACTAACATCTTTAACTGGCCCTCCAGAAGAATTTAATTCTTTGACTAAATTGTCCCAACTTTCTTGAAGAAAGTTCGGATTGTCGGGTGTAAATTTATTTTCTCTGAATTTTTTATTTACTGCCAATTCATTTAAGTATAATTCGTATTGCTGTCTTGTTGTTCTACATGAACGTTTTTTCTTTTCCATTATGCTACAATTAAAATACTATTTAATAATAATGAATTTATTAATATATCAATAAATTACCTGTTAAAATTTGTACACAAATACTTATAAATAAATATTTTCTGAAATGATAAACCAGTAAACAAACAAAAACAGCACTGACAACATAAGGTTAGAATGTTTTTAAACATACGTATGAAGTTGGAATCAACGCCAAGGTCATACAGTAAACAGCAGTAGTTACAGAATAACACTTAACATACATGATGTTTGGTAAAATGTTCGGAAACATATCTGTTCCTAAACAACATGTTTTGGAACATTAGTTACAGAATAGACCTGTAACTGTTGACATCGCCTAGACCATCTTTTTGCCATAATAAATTCCAAAAATACAACAAAATATTCAAATGAAAATTCAAAATATTCAAAATATAACAAATGAACTAATATAAACGTACTATGACTTTTGACATTAAAAATCAATGCTGTCAAATATAGCAAAAATAAATAAGTTGTTTTCGATAAAAAAATCCAATAATATACGATATATTTGTATATATTACATTTTAATTTGATTAAAATAACATACGTAAATAGTTACAAGAAGATTTAGTTCATTATATGTAGAATAGAATAAAATTAATTTTGTTCATTAGTGAGTTTCATATTGTTAAGTTTTATCACGTGATTATTACGTCCCTATCTTTTTATCTTGTCCCGACTATAGTAAATAAATAGAACATGGAAACAAGTTACTAGGTAACAAATAAAGTAACTAGATCATGAAATTTATAAATTTTTGATTAAAGGAAGCCAAATTTTATTTAAATCATTGCCTTCACTTTATATAAGAAAAGATAAGATCAATCAGTTTGAAAAAATTGATTTAAATAAAATTTGGCTGTCTGTTATAATTTTTTTTTATCTAAATTAAATAAATATTATGATAATATAAATATAGTTTGACAAATTATGTTATAAGATTTTATAAACATATATAATTGAGAACATTAAACACTGTAGTCGAGATGATAAAAAGAATTTATTATATATTCTATTTTTAACTAATCATTAATGTGTCATTAAAAACAAATAACAAATTGATATAAATATTTAACTGAAAAATGATAAATTAGTTGTTGAAATATTTAAAAGTTTTAATATGTGTGTGTGTGTGTAACGAAGGAAAAAATAAACATATGAAAATTTTACGTAGATTTTCGAAAATAAACGATGAAATTTTTTGGTTTATGTTTGTTACGGTAACCTTGTAATGTATAGGTACCTACGTAAAAACCATATAATACAATTATAAACCGTTATTGTTACTATACAGGATGTTTACGAAAATATAAAAGTGATTAACACACACACAAATTACAAGTTTCTATGTTTATCGTTTTAGCAAATTATTTTCACTTTTCTAGCAAGAGATATAAACAAACAAACTTAAATTTATTATGTTTATGGAAAATATTCAATATTGAAGCTTTTCTTTAAATAAATAATTAAAACAACAACATAACTAAAATAATTATTAACAGCAGAGAAATTATTTTATACTTTTTAGTACGTGTTAAAGATGTGGTATATTAAATTTTTTTATTGAAATAATTATTTTTTGCTTTTTAGTTTTGTGTGTGTTCTGCATTTTCTGTAATTTAAAAAAAAATATTTAGTAAATACAAGAATGTACAGAATTCGTGAATATGGCACAAGATAAAAATTAATAGTTTTTTATTATTAATTAATTAGTTAATATTGCATTGTTATCTAGTTCTGAAGTATATATTTAAAGTTTCAAGTCTCTAGCTCATCGCAAAGTTAGTTTGAAATCAATTGCAAGATTTGTACCGCACAGACAAACAAGCAGACAGGAGAAAAAGCGAGTTCATAAAAACGAAATAGTGCCAGTTGCGTACAGTCATTAAATCGTGCCATTTGCGTACAAATAAGGGTCGGGTCAAACCTAAGTAGTGAAGCTAGTTAGGTCGAGTGCCAGATGCGTACAGCGGTTATATAATATTTATAATACGCTACAATATCATCGCACATAATTTTTACAAATAATCAAGTCAGTATTAAATTTTAAAATTGACCAAGTTTATATTTATTGGTTTAAATTTGATTTGTGTAGATTAATATTTAATAAATTCATATCGTTTACCAACTTCGTTACTTTTTACTATATTATGATAAATTATGCTTAAATTCGTGATGTTAAATTTGTAATAATAATTACCCTACCTTTTTGTTAATTTTACTTGTTGTATTTAGATATATAAGAACAAATTTTGTTAAACTTTCTGTAGTATTACCTTCTGATAATGGTTTAACAGCCAAAACTGGCCAATAAAGGATTTTTTATTGTTATTGTAAACAAATTTAATTATCAATATATTAACAACAGAAAATTAATTCCACAGAAATTGTTTGGAACTACCAGAATTTCCGCTAAATATTAAAATTTCATTGTATGACTCACCGTGTAACACTGTCCCAACCAATATCTCTTGCGTTGCCGTTGGTTGGTATTGTGTGTATACACATTAAATCCCAACAAATACAAACACCACTGAATAGAATAAACCTGGTGAATGTCAGGTTTAATTAAGGTCCCAGCACCCGAACAAAGGCCCATTTTCAGGATGCGTCATCGTCACTTTACACACTAAGCCCTTCCGTTCCGATGCTGTTTTGTTTCCGTTCGTTTAACCTCAGCGCGCGCGCGTGAAGGTGAATACACCGTTTTATTGTCTCGATATATTTTAGTCATTTTTTCATTTGTTTTTTTGTTTTTGTTTTGTTTTACCGTGTCCCTAAATGTGAGTTGCATGTTGCAAGGTAGAAAAGTGGAATGGATGATTAAGCCACCGAACAATTTATAAGTCACTGGGGATTTTTTTTTATATTAGCGTGGTAACTTGGTAAATGCATTTAGATAAGGTAAATTAATTATGATTTATTGGTGGAATTTTCTAACTTGATGCTTATTTTATTTTTGGTGTCTGCATTACGCATAAATTTGGGAGAATATATATTACTGTTTTCATGGAAGCGTTTACAACTAGAAAATAATGAAAATAAAATGGCTTTAAGTTACAGTTCTGTATTAAATTTTAAAAATTCGGTAATTTTTACATTATATAAATATAAAATACATATATTTTATTTAAGTTTGGTAAATTAATTATTTTACTTAAAATTATAAAATTTTGCTAAAATAATATGTAATTCTTATATTATAATTTGTATGTAAAATGGCAACCTTTTTTTTATAGTGTAGGCGAAATAATTAATGTTATTAGAAATATTATACATATATAAGTAAGTCTCTCTACATAAATTAAATAGAACGTCTATGGTGTCGTGTTTAATAGGATTAATACAAAATATTTCTATTGTAACATAGTAAAAAAAATCTTTCAGAACTTATTATATTAAAATAAAATAAAAAAGTGGCTATTTTCACATACGGTATGTATACGCAATTGGCAATTTATACATACTAAAAAAAAACCTAAACCAACCTACTAACCTAACCTACCCCAAATACTGTATGTATAAATAGCCAATTGCGTATACATACCGTATGTATAAATAGGCACTTTCAAATAAATAAATCATTAAAATAAAAAAGCTTTGGGATCAAGTTCTGTATATATTTTATTTAAAAATCAACGTTTCAATATACTCTACGTTTATGATCATCAGAAAAAAATATACAAATGGCATAAATAATAAAAACACAAAGCATAGAAACAAGTTACTCAGTAAGAAAGTATATTATGTTTTGCTATGTTAAATAAATCATATAAAATTTGTTCATTTAAGGGTCGTTATTTCAAATTCCGAATCAAATGTAGTAATGTAAAATAATTTAATTAGAATAATTTATATTTGCATAATATTTATTCTATGATTAACTATTCAACATTTTATCCCGAGTTGGAAATACCATTCTTAATTCGAATAAAAGAAAACAGCTTTTTTATTTCTGTTTTCTGTGATAATCAAATAAAATTTAGGAAGTGACTATTTATACATACGGTATGTATACGCAATTGGCTATTTATACATACAGTATTTTTACGCAATTGGCTATTTAGGGTAGGTTAGGTTAGTAGATTGGTTTAGGTTTTTTTTTAATTTTTAGTATGTATAAATAGCCAATTGCGTATACATACCGTATGTATAAAAAGCCTCATCCTAAAATTTAAGATATGTTTTTTTTAAAAAAAATTTGCCGATACGATGTGAACCAATTAGAATCCGTAAATTGAAATACCATTCAATGAGAGAATGCCTTTGAAGACAATAATAAAGATATAAGAATGTTATCTTATATTTTATATACCCATCGGGTATAACCTGAATTTGGTATTTCATACAATTGTGTCACATCATGATTTACAATCTGGCAAATAGAGTTACCTGTATGCATTATCGCCTTATTACGAGGCAAAACAATGCACCGTTCACATAATAGTAATGAAATAATTGTTGTTTATCACTTTTATTATATACGTTACTATGTTACGGAACTTTATGTGAGTTTGAATATTACATCTACTTGAAGGTTTATTGTGTTTGAAGATCTGTTTAGATTTGAAAGATTTAAGATTTTTTTTTTTTGAATTGTTTGATTGTATAACTATATGATTGTTGTTTATGTAATTGTATTGAAATTGTTGTTCATTTTATTCTTGTATATAACAGTTATAATATGCATTAAAGTTATATAAGTAAATAATTTATTAAAAATTTCGTTCTAAGCAGCGCCATTTGTTTGTAATTGGTTTATGCATATACCCATGCCATGTACCCAAAAGGGTGTGTCACAAACTCTTTCCACTATCCCGAAATCAGCCTCCTCCAAACATCCCTATCCAGACAAGCAACTTTAGTTTCATCCATATACATAATTCCTCTCATAGATGCTCTTCTGTTCCTACTACTTGGAAACTTTTGCTCACGCAAAACACTTTCAATCATATCACTCCAAATACTCATCGGATGTCTACGCAAACGTATAGCCTCAAAATTATTCATATAATTTTTTTTTTAGTCAAACTTTTAAACAGACAAATTATTTAAAAATTAATCATCTACGCAGTATTTCCAAGTGTATCCTTGGAATTATTTTAAAATTAACCAATGAAATTTATTCTGAGAATAAATGATATTTTACTTAGATTAAGATTAAATAAAATTGGAAATACTGGCCTTAGGTTAATTAAGATGTTGTCTTTACATGATACAATTTTCTATAGAAAATTAATTTTATTATTTATAGTTTGCTGTTTTCAACTCGAAAATAATAAATCTATGAAAATTATTTTGATGTAGAATATTTATAACAATATAAATTAAGTACAATACCTTAAAATATATATATTAAATGAAATAATTATTTTCTTTGTGTGTGTGTCATTTTCAGTGAACATTACAGAGTTTTCAATCGAGTCTCATCATGAAATAATTGAGTGTTCAAAAAATTACAACCGTTTAATCTGTAGTATATTGTGTACGGACCATACGTTTTGCATGTAAATAAATGCGTCTTCCGCTTTAGAGAAAGTGCAAAGACCTAGCTCGATTTTAACACGTTCTGACATTTTGGTATATTTGATTCATGTTTACTATAATTTACTATTAATTCAAATAAAACGGCTTTAGGTTATAATTCTGTGTTAAAAGTTACTATCAGGGTCAAATAGTGTGAAGCAAATCTGTATAGATGTCTCTGAATGCAGTATGGAAATTGTCATATATTACATAAAAGGAATAAATTTAAGATAAATTATTTGTCGGATCGTGTAATCTGGACTACTTTCTCACTATTTCGAAGATTTGTTGTGAGCTGGCAGTAGCAACTAAAGAGATTTCGAAATATAAAAATAGAAAATATAAAAATCTTAAATAACCATTATTAATTAACAAAAAAAAAGTATAATATCATTTTATAATTATAAACCTTATATAAAAATTTCAGATTTTATGAACGTGTAATTTGAACAAGAGAAAATAAAATATGCAGTTTGCTTGATAAATGTCAGATTTTTTTTGATAAAAGTCAATCGATCTCTATTTTCTATCGTTCGTAAAAATTCAAAAAATTTATATTATTCTGTATAACATTTCACATCTCATATATTTTTACGAAACAATAATAATGACATTTAAAGAAAATATGGCTTGTTAAAAAATATATTTACTTGTATTTTATGTAATTTTTATTAATAATGAAATATTGATATTGAATTATTAATTATAGATATATTTTTAAATATTACGAATAATCAGTTATATTAAATATGCTCTACAAAATTAATAAAAAAATATTTATTCAATCGTCCTCCGCAATTTTGTGTAATCGCCCATACGAGTGTGACTGTTCACTAATCGGATGTGTACTCAACGTCCATCTTCATTAAGAAAAATGATACAAATGACATTTACAGTAAATAAACAGAACATATAGAAACAAGTTACTAGATAACAAAATGCAAGTAACTAGATCATAAAATTTATACATTTTTAATTAATGGATGCCAAATTTTATTTAAGTCACTCACTTCACACTGATTGATTTTTTTTGTTTTGTAATTATTAAAGAAGTAATAGAAATTTATAAAAAAAAGATAACTTTAATCTCTGTGAAGAGGCACTGATTTAAATAAAATATGGCTTCCACTAATTCAAAATTTATAAATTTTATGATCTAGTTACTTATTTTCTTACTTAGTAACTTGTTTCTATGTTTTTATTTCTATTATTTACTGTAAATATCATTTATATCATTTTCCCTGATGAAAACGAACATTGAGTTCGTCGAAACGACGATTATTAATAAATATTATTACAGAACTACAACCTAAAGCAATTTTATTTTAATATAAACATTTTTTTATTATAGATTCAATAAAGAATGAATAACACGACAAATTAGAAACTAGAACTTATTTATATAGAAAGTATTACGTAAGATTTATTTCTGAATTAGGTTACTTATAGTTACTGTCATTATGTAATTGATGGTAATTGGTAATGAGGCATAATTGGTGAGAAAATGGATAATTTGCTAAAAAAATATGGCTGTAGTTGTAAAAATACTTAAATAAATGGTTTATTTGTAATACTAAATTGTTAATAGATAAGAGATTTTTATTAGTGCAATAAAAACTATATAAAATTTTATGTGCTAATTTTTTTTTAGACAAAATATTTGAAATCAAGAAAAAAGTATACTATAGTAAAAATTGCCATTCAGTGACGTTACGTCATGAATTCTTGATTCAATTTACGATATTAAAATTATATTCTATCTCTTTTCATTATACAATAGCTGAACTGTACACGCATTTCCATTTATTCATATGTATTTATTTTTCTTTTTTAGAATTTAAAAAAATCTAAAATTGTAATTTTTCCGTTTTCGGATATGATGTTGGTGACAAACCTAATAATATCTATAAAAGTATTTGAACTTAATATATTTTGTACAATCCGATTGGTCTATCCAGACCAAATTGCAAATTTCGTTACATACACAACTATTATTAATTAAATAATCAAATTTTTTAATTGCTTCAGTTGACATAAAGAAGTTCTATTCATTTGTGTTTCTTCTAGTTACAAATTTAAGTAGTTATTTTTAGGAAAAGTTTCTCAAATCCAATAAATATTTAAAACAAAGCAAAAAAATCTTTTGTAATACATCAAAGATTTTCACATTAAATATATAGCTTATTATAATTACAAAACAAAAAATATATTTCCGAAAAAAAATTATAAAACTATTACCATCTTAAATTAAAAAATTAATCTTTTGAAAATATGCGATAAATTTTATAGTTGCAAGCAATGAATAAAAACAATAACTTAATTTATAGCTTTTCTTACAATTGATAATAATAATTACGAATTTTCGCACGATGCCAACTAAAAAAAATACTACAATTTTACTCTCAAAAATTTCAATTATCAAATATATATATATATATATATATATATATATATATATATATAATTATAAAATGTTATACATTCATACATACACAATCACGCCATGTATCCAAAAGGGTGTGGCACAAAGACTATTTCTACTATCTCAAAATTACACAGTAAAATATTTAGATATTTGTTAGAAAAATTGTTAAATTAATACAAAATTGCTTTAGGTTCAAGTTCTGTATTAAAATTTATAATCGACGTTTCGACGAAACTCAACGCTCGTCTTCATCAGGATAAACTGATTCAAATGACATTACACTATAATGTCATTCTTTTTCAAAATTATTGATTTTAACTTACACCGAAACCGAAAATGATATTAGTACTACCGGCTAGTGCATTTTTAGTTTTTAGACAAGTATCAAGAAGTTCCGTAATAATAATTACTAAAAAACAAAAAATGTTTTATTTCCACATTATACTGATTTTGGCAGCATATCAGAAAAAATCTTAATTTAAAACAAGTATTCAATCCTTTAAGAAAATATCAAGACAAAAGAAATTAATTTGCTAAGTTCTACAAAAAATATTTTTAATTAAAAAGTACAAAGTATTTTTTTAACTACTAGTGACAGAAATTGGTAACTTGAAATAAAGATAATAACATGTCCATTTATATTTTCGGATAGAATTATACAATTTCTTTTTCTTGATAATCCAATTATACAATTTCAATCAAAGAATGCCAGACAATTTTCGTTATAGTGTCAATAATATGCATTTTTTTCTTTTTCAAAGTGCAGAATTGCATACAAAAGGTTATTATGAATGCATTTTGTTCTTTTGCATATTTTGAATGCCCACCTGATACTGTCATCATTTCAAATAACAAGTCACGCTTTACTAAGGTATTCTGAATTGTACCGCACTATATATATATATATATATATATATATATATATATATATATATATATATATATATATATATATATATACTGTATCTGAATGTATATATGTATCACTGTATTTTTGCAAGATTTATTTGTAAAGATAATATCTACTTTTTATTGTAAAATAATTTCAATTTCTCAGGATTCCTATTGTACAAAATATTAGATTATATAAAATATATACAATATAAGTATATTATGTTACTAGGAGTAAAAAGCAATGATTATTGTATCGAGCCCAAATATTTGTGGCCGAGGCCAAGCAATCTAGGCGAAACTATCAAGTCCCAGTATTTCCAAATTTCTAATCAAATTTATCCTTGGAATAATTTTAAAATTAGCCAATGAAATGTTGTTAGTTATTCTGAGGATATATTTTAGCCAATTACATATGAATTTTCTTTTACTTATCCTGAGACTAAATAAGAAAATTTATTATTACCAAAGTATAAATTATATCAAGACATAATTTATAATCAAAATTAAAAACAAAACAGTTGAAATCGGTCAAAACAACTTTATACCTACAAAACTACAATATAATCTTAGATCAAATGTCAACGGTTTTTTATGTAAATGTAAAACTATTATATGTAACATTTCTTTTGTAGCGACCTTGTATCTTACAAATAAGAATATGCCACATGATATCTTACTTGATTTCCAGTTTCTTTATTATTTATAACAAAAATTTATTGCACATTAGCTAAACTAGTCGATGTTGCTCAGATTTAAATAGATTTACATAAGTATCAATTGAAACACCATACTGGAGTGAATAATAATTAAAAGAATTAGAAAAAAAAAATCTATAATTGTAAGAAGTAAGAATATAATTATTTCTTTGTTAATTATCAACAATATTAGATCAACCATAAATATAAATACGTAATATCTGTCGTGTCCACAATTCTTCGATCACAAATCTTTCCAGTCACAATTCTTCTAAATTCACAATTCTGTCACATACATACATACATACATACATACATACACAATCACGCCATGTACCCATATGGGTGTGGCACAAACTCTTTCATCATCCCGAAATCAGTCGCCTCCAAACATTCCTATCCAAACAAGTAACTTTCGCTTCATCCACATTCATTATTCCTCTCATACATGCTCTTTTATTCCTACTACTTGGAAACTTTCGCTCACGCAAAACACTCTCAATCATACCACTCCAACTACTCATCGGACGTCCACGCAAACGTATACTATCAAAATCATTCAAATAAATCTTTTTAAACAAACGTTCATTAGACATTCGCTCAACATGTCCGAACCATCTTAACTGACTAACACGGGGCAACTTTTGCTACAACATTTTTTTCAATTTCACATTCATCATAGACTAATCTATTTCGTACCCGATCTCTCCTATTTACACCCAGCTACCCCACGTAAAAATCTCATTTCCACAGCAATCATTTTCCGTTTATGCTTTTGCAACCAAACCCAACATTCACTACCATACATCATAGGCACCAATTCTGTCACAATTCTACTTAATTACTTCCCTATATTTACCTGATTTTTATATATGCATATTACATAACAAAATCTTTTTTATTGTTTTTACATTATTATATATCCGTTTTTATTTATGTATATCGAATAAGTATTTTTATGACATTGAATTTCATTTTTCGCGCGCTAACACAAAATATGTATTCAGCAGATAGTTTGGTTGTTCAATAAACATAAGTTTACAACCACAAATATTATTTACGTCTGCTAAATGCGCGACCAATGTTTCTACCTTAGGCCGATCCTGTATGGTCGCGTGCGCATTTGTACGTCAAGTAAAACATACATGCACACTGCCATACCGACATACGCGGAGAATCTCGCTGTTTTTTTTATTATACGTAGTATTCTTAGTACAAATTATAACGGAGTAAGCTATTCTGAAATGTACTTCAAAGATGTGAGACATTTTTTGCATGTAACGTTAGTTAGTCTTTCTTCTCTCTCTCTTTGTTATTATTTTCTTCTGATGTGTTTTTGTTACGCATATGCATGTGTGTCTGTCTTTTGTTTCTAATGAGAATGACAAATAACTGTCGACATGTACTCAATCAACAATTGTAAAAACGGAATCAAGTAATCATGGAATAACTTGTTATAATTTTGTAATGTTGTTCTCTTTTATTAAAAATAAATTACGTAATGAAATCAGATTTATTATATTATAATTTGCCCAGTATAAGTGCATTTATTTCTAACAAAAACAATAACGGTTTATTGGAAATAATGAATATATAGTATTCTTCAGCTAAGCTAATGATTGCACAATAATATTCCTTCAACATGCAATTCAGCAATGTGTTTCAGTTCGTTTTATATTCATTTCAAGTAAAGCAATTAATTAAGGGTGAAGCGATATGAAACACTGTATATCAAGTATATTGGTAATTTAGAATTATTTGGACAAATTTCAGAGTTATGATTTAAAATTTACAAATTTAAGCACTGGTACATGATGAATTCAGAATATGAAAATTCAACCAATCAAAGCCTAACTTAGAAATCACGTGACAGAATCTATCCGGTAATAAAAAAATTGATGTAAATTTACATATCTCCCTAATTGTCAAATGTTTGTATGTATATATGTTTCTCCAGCTTCTCCTCCTAAACACCTGAACCGATTTTGATGGGAGTGGTGTCATTTTAATTGGTTCATTCCCTATTTGAGAATAAGCAAGTTTCATCTTTCTACGATTTCATCTTGCTTCTCAAAAATTTGACAAATTATGTTTATAATGCAAATGTCAAATGACAGATGTATGAAGTTATGTACATTACTGATGATAGAAGTGTTACTTTTGAGTAATGTATAATAGTGCAATTGATATTTTATTATTATTATTTGTTTATTTATTTATTTTTATTATGTTTATATGTTTAATTACTATTTTCGACTTCAAACGTGACCCTTTAAGGGTCACGGGTTTCCTAGTTTTATAAATGTATTTTGTAGGTTCCAACGAAAGTTACATGTGTTACAAGTACTAACATCTAATTTGGTTTTGTTTCAGAAATGTAGAATCCGAGTTTTATCTACCACCATTAGCAAATCTGAATTTTGACGTGATCACTTTAATGTCATTTTTTTAAGTGAAAATTAGACTTTTTTGAAAAATAAAAACTGCTGCAAACTTCAATAAATACACTTTCCAACGGTATAATTGTTGTTTATACTGTATTTGTTGTAAAAGTTAAAAAAAAAAATGTTGAAAAACTCCTACAAAATCGATGCTATACAAACAGGAATACCCTTTTAAAGTAAAAATATTTTTTTCAAATCACTAACTAATAAAACAAATTAAATTTAAATTCCATTAAAAAAATGTACACTTTTTTTTTAGAATATCGCACGATTTTTCCCACAGTAATTAGAATAATAATAAGATGAATCACTTCCAGGTGTCTAGCTGTGAAACTCGATCCAAAGAATAATTTTCAAATTGAAATAAATAAAGTAAACTAAACACATAAATATATTTATTTACAATATCTATAAACAAAGAGAAACAGTTGTCAACTCTTTTATTTCCGTATTTATGTGATTGCGTCAGGAAATAAACACAAATTTAATAAACAATTATGTATCATACGATTAAAAAAATTTATGTATTTTACACTTCTACTTAAAACAAATAATATTAATCTAAGTAAAAACAAATTTATTTTATTATATTTATTTCATGTTACTTGTTTTCATTATTTCTGTGCACAATTTTATTAGTTCATATAGTGTTTATTAGTAATACTTAGAAATAATATAACTCTTAAGTTTTTATTTAACAAACGGTAATAATAATTTTATTTTGTTTTTACTGTGTCATTATTTATTTTTATAATAATCCGGAAGTTGATTTTTATAGTATATACATTAGTAATTTTATGTTAATAATAAATTTATTACAGTAATGTACACACTTGCTGGCCAGAAAATAAAGTCTCTCCACTAATTTTTATTAGATTCTTATTATTTAGAATCTACAATAAAAGTTAAATTTAATGAATAATAAGTAATATATGGAATTTAGTTAGTTAAATAATTTTATTCTCTTCTATTCCAACGTTTAGCTGATGTTATATGTGTAGAACATTATTAGTGTTTAAATTAAAAAAATTAAATTATCGTTGTTACATTAATTATCATTTTAATCAAAAATTGATAATTTGACATATATTTAATTAAAAATTAATTAATAAACTCAGAATAAATGATTAAAAATTGCTAATTTACCGGTAACGATTCGATGTATTTCGTCTGATTTGAAACATTTAATTTAAATTATGATTTAAATCACAATTGTAATAATTTAATTTGTTTAATAGTAATCAATGATTTAAATCAGTTTTAATTAATTACTGCTTTAACTATGTTTGGTTTTTAATAATTGTTTAATTAAAAAAATCTAGATATATCATCATCCCGAAATCAGTCGCCTCCAAACATTCCTATCCAAACAAGCAACTTTCGCTTCATCCACATTCATAAATCCTCTCATACATGTTCTTTTATTATTCCTACTACTTGGAAGCTTTCGCTCAAAATAAATATTGAAACAAATAAAATAAAATCAAAATAATTAATAAACTAATACTTTCGAAAATTGTTTAACTAAATAAAAAAAATCACAAACAATCCAGCTCTTATAAAAAATTGCAAGATCGAGAAATTAACATTTAAACTAATCAAAAATAATAAACATTTTTTTAATTAATAGCTTTTATTTTTTATATATTAATCCCTTTTTAAAAATATTAAATTTGATAATAACATAAAACTATTATACTTAAAACAATAAATTATCCAGAGGTATTATATTTTGAAACAATAATTTTAAAAATATTATGAAAACGATATATAAATATTTTCCAAATCTCACGTCTTTCATTAAAAACATAAAATGTAATTGAACTAACACATTAGCATAAAAAAAGATTGTATATATAAAAAAGCATGGCGTTGTTGCATAAACAAAAATCTTTATAACCATCCATTTTGTCTATAATTAATAACAATAAAACTTCATCGAACAACGTGATTATAACGTGTTAATGATTGTTTTGTTTACAAAAACAGTATTTAACATAAAGAAATATATGTAGATAAAATAAACATTCAGTTTTAACATATGGTTAATAGCT
The DNA here is from genome assembly GCA_963966155.1 of Clivina fossor. Classification (NCBI taxonomy): domain Eukaryota; kingdom Metazoa; phylum Arthropoda; class Insecta; order Coleoptera; family Carabidae; genus Clivina; species Clivina fossor. The sequence goes on along the minus strand of OZ014558.1, from coordinate 18,824,008 downwards.
CTCAGCAAATGATTACGAAATATAAACATATTATCTTCTAACATAATTTAACTTTTCTGCTTTTTTTTTGAAATCTTAATGGAAAATTTTCCTGCATTATTTCGACTGGAAAATTTTAAATTTTTTCTCAAGATTATACAGCATGTTTATAGTCTTCTCTGTATCATTTTCAGGGGCAGTAGTACTCCTGAAAAGGAACCGATAAACCTTAAAACGTCTTCGTAAAATCGTCTCATACGCGAGATAATAATTCTTTTAGTTATTATGATTAGATGGGTGAATTATTGAGGGCTAGGTATTGGTCTACCAGGATATCGTTCAGTGCAAAGCCAATTTGCAGTAGTAGTATTATGATGGTTAAGATGGTAGTGAATGTTGGGTTTGGTTGCAAAAGCATAAACGGAAAATGACTGCTGTGGAAATGAGATTTTTACGTGGGGTATGTGGTGTAAATAGGAGAGATCGGGTACGAAATAGATTAGTGTATGATGAGTGTGAAATTGAAAAAAATGTTGTAGCAAAAGTTGCCGTGTTAGTCAGTTAAGATGGTTCGGACATGTTGAGCGAATGTCTAATGAACGTTTGGTTAAAAAGATTTATTTGAATGATTTTGGTGGTATACGTTTGCGTGGACGTCCGATGAGTAGTTGGAGTGGTATGATTGAGAGGGTGGCTTGCGTGAGCGAAAATTTACAAGTAGTAGAAATAAAAGAGCATGTATGAGAGGAATTATGAATGTGGATAAAGCGAAAGTTGCTTGTTTGGATAGGAATGTTTGGAGGCGACTGATTTCGGGATGATAAAAAGAGTTGTGCCACACCCTTTTGGGTACATGGCGTGATTGTGTATGTATGTATTATGATGCACTTCCCCATAAATCAGCATCATATCGACTAATTCGATATTAAAATATCGACAGGTTATTGTGATTTTTAAAGAACAAAGTAAAAATAATAAAATTTGTAGTCAAACATAGGTGGTAGTAAAAAAGTAAAATTTCAGTTTTTACATTAAACAATTAATTTATTTTAAACTCTAGTAATCTACTAGTTAATCAGTATTGTTCAATTGTTATTTGACAGGTAAAGTTGTTATCTCAGTAATTCACTTTTACAAATTGTTTTTCGTACAACAAAAATATCAATATTATTGCACAGTTTTAAACAACTAAATAATGATGAACTTGTTTCATTCAATTCAAATATCATAAATCTGGATCTCAGTCTTATATATCAAGTACATGTAATAGTAACAAGGATAATAAATCAGAAACATCAAAATTATGAATTATACTCCATATAAACAATATCATTAAAAGTTCTCACCTACTCTGAAGTGAACATATATTAAACAAATTACATTGTGTTGTGTAAGATATATAATTGGCGATGTATTGTAAGTTCTGTAATACAAAGATCTTAAAATTATTTTGTGAACTTTTTCAATTTTGTCTGAGTAAGATTTTAAAAAAAAGATTCACTTTATTTGTAAAAATTTTGAAAAAAATTATTTGTAAAATAGTTTCAAAATAAAGTTTTAAATTTTTATACAAATTTTGAGTTAAAAATACACAACTTATGTTTTCAAATATTTTTATCGTAATTTCTGAATTACTTGAAAAATGCATGCTTTTAATAAATAAATTATTAACATAGCAAAAAAAAATCTTCCAGAACTCATTACATTAAAATAAAACAGTTTTAGGATTTTGTTCTGTATTAATTTTTATTAATAATCGACGTTTCGACGTACTCTACGTACATCAACGTCAAGAAAAATAATGTTGATGTATATGTAGTACATTACCTAGTAAAGTAACTAATACTGATTCTTACAAGAGAATACAAAACTTGACTGGGTAAATTTCCTATCAACATACATATTTGTTACGTTATGGAAAATTTGTAATATAATGACGTGTTAGTTGTTCCATATTCGAAATAAAAATTTCGTTAGACGAAAAACAAACCTTCATAATTTCTCGATTTGTAACAAATAATAAATATATGTAAGTAGTTCAGTTTTATAGTAAACAAAAATGTGACTTGTCCTTATCAGACTTAATAAGAAAGTGTCATGGCTTCCTTTAAGTTATTAACACAGAAAATTATTGCTTAACAATAACTTGAAATACTTGTCTTATGACAAGTACTATACATACAAAATCAATTTCTAAATAAATATAAACCAATTTTATCAGCCACTTAAACTATTTAATATGAATTTCTGTGTTACTAAATTAATAAATTAATTAAATTTTATGTTAATTGAAACATATTAAGTTTGGTACGTGATTCTATTCTAAATATTATTGTACTAAATTATATTTTATTTTGTAATTAATTTAAATTAACTTATTTGATTGGAATTTGCAAAAACATTTTAAACATAAAAATGTTTAAAAAAATTTATTATATTAACAAAATAATCTGGAAAAAATTATTGGGTTGTACTTTCATTATTTGATTAACTTTCGATTATCTCACATTTAAAACTAGCATATACTATGTTACAAGGAGCAGAAAGCAATCTTTATTATGTTGAGGCCAGATACTTGTGGCCGAGGCAGAACCGCGGCTAAAGATACTGCACTGTAAAAAATGTAATATGTGTTGTTGTAATTTTACGTAACTATTAACAGTAAAATAGCAGTAATTCGTAATTTTTACTGTGCTAATTGACGTAATATTACATTTTCTTTGTAAAAATACATTTAAAAAATATGTAATTTTACATCAATTTTTTACAGTGTGGGCGAAACATAAAAAGAGCATTCTGCTCTAAGTGACTTATGCTATTGTGTCTTCAAGCGTTCCAAACGAAAATAAATAAAAATACATATCAAGTAAATACATACTTAACCTAACCTAACTAACAGTTATGTAATTGTATGTATATTAATTATAATAATAGTAATTATATTTTATTATTTTATCTTATTTTTTTTACTCAAGTGGGCATATACTAAATATAATCTGGAAAACAGCCATTTTCCATAAAAGAAAACCACACTTAAACGCCACTTAATTCTATGTTTAACAGTCCGCAACACTTCTAACCCACCTAACCTAACTTATATCTTCTGGAAAGTAAACTTTCTTTCTACATCTAGCTAATACGATATAGAAACTTAAAAGCTACATATAGAATATACATAAGTACATACGTACGAGCGTAGGCGTAACTTAAGCATTATAGGCATAACATAGCATAACGTAGCACATTCTGCAACGCATCAAAACACATCAGGATATCCGGTTATATGTGACCGTCAACTCGGAAAGTTCACATACATACATACACAAAACCTATGCTGCACGGGCAAAATATTACTGCAATCGTGTATGCATGCATATTACTACTACTATTTTATATATAGTTTTTATTTAATTCGTATGACATTTAAATGTTGTCTAGTCTAGCCTATAGCTTTTGTTTCTGTGTCGTATTTATTTGTAAACGCACTGCTGTGTATTTTGCCCGTATTTTGTTAATGAATGCTGAAGTGAATATGTGTATTTATTTGTCATTAGTATTTTATACTTTATTGACTACTTACTTTTAATTTGTGTATACACAGTAAAAATAAAATATATAAATATGCCATCTATTTATAGAATTATATATATATATATATATATATATATATATATATATATATATATATATATATATATAGTGTGTAAAGTGATGAGGTTTCCTATAGGGGAAAAAAATTTTAATATGAGTTTTATGAGAAAAACTTATTCTTTATAAAAAATTTTGGTTCTATCAAAACCCCTTATAGTCAAAGAAAAATCCAGTAATCACTTAAGATAAGATCAAAAACTTGATATTATGTCGAGTTGTTGATTTTATATATGACTAAGTCCGAATATTACATCAGTATCGTGTTACCCATGGATTACTTGTTAATAATAATAATAATTATATTTTGGCAAATTAATAATAATAATAATAATTAAAAAGTAAGTCTCTTGTATGATAAATATTTTTAACATTTTTCACACGATACTGATGTAACATTCGGACTTAGTCATATTTAAAATCAACAACTTGACATAATATCAAGTTTTTGATCTTATCGTAAGTGATCACTGGATTTTTCTTTGACTATTAGGAGTTTTGATAGAAGCAAATTTTTTTATAAAGAATCTCCTAAAACTCATATTACAATTTTTTTCCTTATAAACCTCATCACTTTACATACATACATACATACATACATACATACATACATACACAATCACGCCATGTACCCATATGGGTGTGGCACAAACTCTTTTCATCATCCCGAAATCAGTCGCTTCCAAACATTCCTATCCAAACAAGCAATGTTCGAAATAAAAATTGTTAGTTATAACTTGTGTGGCATCTTTTCTTAATTATTTTTTTTTTTGAAATACTTTGGCGGTTGCAAAATATTCGTAAAACACATAAAAGTGACGTCAGTAAATTACCACCCTGCTCCGGTTGGCAAATTTTTACTAAAAGTTAATAAAATTGAGATATTAACCTCCAAAGCTTAAATATGAAATTTTATAACAATCCGTTGAGCCAAATTTGCTCTACAAGTCTACACATATCCACAGACAGACCGTCAGACGAACATATGCTGAAAACAATTGATTCGTGTTACTATATGTATACTTATCTGTAATAATCTCGATATGACAAATTTGGTTAATTACAATACCTTCCTTATCATATGTGATATGAGGAGCAGACTTTCAAAATGCGTTTTGTCCAAATTCCATAATTTTCAGAAAGAGGCAAAACGTTTTTGACTAAATCTGAAAGTACATTACGTGCCCATTGGACAAAACGCGTTTTGAATGTCCAAGTATCTTTCAATATTTATTTCAGACGGGACAATATGCGTTTACATTTTGGACAAAATGCATTTTGAAAGTCTGCTCCTCATATGACATAATTCTGCATAATCTAATATTCTTGTCATATTTTATATTCGTTTTTCTACGAGCACGTAACATTTTTATGGATGTTAATATACAGTCTACTAAATAAATAAACATAATAATTTCGCTAATTAGTGGTTTAATTTTTGTACTAATTTCATAACCGAAATTCCGTTGAGTTCAAGCTGAGATGATAGTATTAGAAAGAATGAAAAAAAATGCTTATTAGAGAATACATCACATCATCTCATCATCACAGCACATCAGAGATTGCAAAGTCTATAATATCACACATCACACGAAGAATCTAAAAGATTTTTCTGAATCTAAACTGTGTGTTTAACCGGGTGTGCTAAATATCTTCGTCATTAATCAGCATTGAACTACTTAACAAAAATCTATACAAAATCAAATTTCAAATTACTATCATAAATTTCATGAAGGTAAAATAGTCTCGCTTCAACTTTAACTAGTTTTTCGAGAATTATAAACACTAAATTATGATATAAACGGCTTTAGGTTACAGTTCTGTATTAATATTTATTAATAATCGACGTTTCGACGAACTCAATCAGAAAAAATTTTTTTAATACGAGTATAAGATTTTTTACTATGTTACTAAATTATGAATTTGTGTTAATTGTAAAGTAAATATATAAACAATAAACTATTAATTTTATTAAAATAAAAATATTAGGTTGTGGTTGTGTATTAATACTTATTAATAATTGACATTTCGATGTACTCAACGTACATTTTCATCAGTAAAAATAATACAAATAACATTGACATAGAACATAGATATAAGTTACTGTAAATGAAATTTGTAACATTTTTTCTGATAAAAATGTATGTTGAGTAAGTCGATTATTAATAAATATTAATACAAAACTCCAACCTAAAATAGTTTTATTTTAATATAATGAGTTCTGAAAGATTATTAACTATGATAATATAAACGAATTTCTAACTCGTATTTTAAAAAATAACACTAATACTGCCACGCTAAAGTAAAAGATTTGTATCTGCAAAAACGTACATTTTAAATCTACTATTTGCAAATGTTGGAATAAATTTTTCCTTGAAATAATTTTAAAATGAGCCAATGAAATATTGTCATTTATTCTGATGATACATTTTTAGCCAATCATAAATAATTTTTTACTTATTGTTAGCTTAGGATTAAATAAAATTGGAAATGCTGGCATTAAAATAATTAACATTTTTCAGTCTGGCTTTACACGATACATTTTTCTATAGAATTTTCTATACAAAAATAATTTTATTATTTATAGTTTGTTGTTTTCAACTCAAAAATAATAAATCTATGAAAATTATTTTGAAGTAAAATATTTATAACAATATAAATCAAGTGCAATACAATGAATAACCTTAAAATAAATGTCGGTCCTCTACTTTGTTAAGAAAAGATAAATAAATTGCAGAAAGTAATCAAAAAGAAATTATCTACAAAGAAGTACAAATTCTCCAATTCAAATCTACAATAAATACGTTCGTAAACATTTTTTGAAAGTTTGTAAATTGCAATCAGTCACTTTCCAAATTTGCACTAAGTATTTAAACATTTATTCGTAAATATTATCAGTAAACAAACGAACAAATAAATATAACTGTCAGATAAACAAGATTCAAATTTTCCCATGCGATGAAATAAATCAAACCATTATTATTTCAGAGTACAGCTGAACCACGTTGATCAGAACCCCCCAAAAAATATAGAATATTTTAATTAATATAATTTTAAAATAAAACAGTTTTAGTTCTGTATTAATATTTATTAATAATCGGTGTACACAATGTACATCTTCATCAAAAAATGATACAAATGGCATTTACAACATAGAAACAAGTTACAAATAAATATTAATACAGAACTACAACCCGAAGCTGTTTTATTTTAATATAATGAGCATATCGAAACGTCAATTTTTAAATAAAACATATACAGAACTTAATCCTAGAGCTTTTTATTTTTACAGGTGGTATGTTAAAAAAAATATCTCTATTATAAAATTTTAATGTGTAATAAATTTTGGCTTTAATAATTAATAAATTTATTAATATTTATATAAACTTATAAATGTTTAAAAATTTGCCTTATCATATTTGTTAAATTTTAATAGTATTTATAATATTGATTTATAGCAAATTTTTTATAATAATTATAATAACTATTAATTACACATTCCATTAGATTTTTATTGTTCCGTGAAAAAAAATTGGTTTTAACATAGTAAAAAATTATTCAGAACTCATATAAAATAAAACGGTTATTAATAATTGACGTTTCGACGAACAAAACGTCCGTCTTCATCAGGAAAAATAATACAAATGATATTTATAGTAAAGAACAGAACATAGAAACAAGTTACTAGGTAACAAAATAACTAACTAGATCATAAAGTTTTTATAAATTTTTAAATAAAATTTGACTTCCATTAATTAAAAATTTATAAAATTTTATAATCTAGTTACTTATTTGTTACCTAGTAGCTTATTTCTATTTTCTGTAAATGACATTTTATCAGTTTTTCCTGATGCAAATATACAAGTACGTTGAGTTCGACGAAACGTCGATTATTAATAAATATTAATATAGAACTAAAACCTAAAGCTGTTTTATTTTAAACTCGTTTTGTTTTTGAGAAATTTATTTAATTAATTTTTTACGATACTTTATAACATCAAATTTTATGGCCAATTACAACATTTTTACTTAAATTTCAAATATGGTTTAAATCAATGAATCAGTAAATTTTTAATAAATAATCAGTCGATTCTTTAAATCACACTTAAAATTTAAGTACCTCTAGTTTACTTCTCTTTACTGTAAATGACAATTGTATCATTTTTCATGATAAAGGCGGATGTTGAGTTCGTCGAAACGTCGATTATAAATAAATAGTAATACAGAACTTTAACCTAAAGCAGTTTTATTTTAAATCATGTATAATTTTTCTCAAATTGTTAATTTTAATGTTACTGAATAGATTATTTCCAATTTCTCTACAAAATCTTTCACCATACGGATACCAATTGGTAAATAAATTATCTAGATATTTCGTTTCATGTCCGAATATCTAATCCAATTATCTTTCGAGACGAGATGCGTACGACTGATGGAGGTCAAAGGTCCGTGTGTTTATTACGTTAAACCGGATCCCGGAGCCAAAGTGAAAGCATTTCTACTACCGCATCAAAACTGACACAATCGCTCGCCGATTGCTATTTGTTACAACACATGCGGTAATCGACAGAGTACAACATAATAATCATATATATATACGACGACGACACAGACAACAGGCGATCGACGAGAAGAAAAAGTTATTTTGAAATCGGAAATTTTTCTTACGAACAAAGAATTATGATCAACTGAAAAAATATTACTTTAAAACCAAGGTTTGTATTAGGTTGGTACATAATTATCAGGTGTTTTTGTAGGCGGGTTATTTGTTAATAAAAATTAAGAAAGTGGCTATTTATACATACCGTATGTATACGCAATTGACTATTGATACATACAGTATTTTTACGTAATTGGCTATTTAGGGTAGGTTAGGTTAGTAGATTGGTTTAGGTTTTTTATTTTAGTATGAATAAATAGCCAATTGCGTATACATACCGTATGTATAAATAGCCTCATCCAAAAATTAAACGGCGTTAAGTAGAAATTTGAAATTTTTTTTTATAAATTTTTAATTTAAAAATGTATAATTTTATTATGTAGTTACTTATTTATTATCTAGTAACTTGTTTCTATTTTCTGTTGTTTACTGTAAATATCATTTGTATCAGTTTTCCTGATAAAAACGAAGTTTGAGTTCGTCGAAACGTCGATTATTAATAAATATTAATACAAAACTTTAACCTAAGCTTTTTATTTTATATAATGAGTTCTGAAAGATTTTTTTTACCATGTTAAAAAATAGTAAATTATAGAAAGTTTCGTTTGAAATTATTGACTATTTGGTTTAGAAACAGTGACCCGTATTCTCACCTCATTTTTTCGTGAAAAAGTGCTTTTATCATTAATTTCAAAATAACTTTTTGCTTCTGTTTGTCATCAAATATAAATAATTTTTCTAGATTTGATCATTTTTATTATATTTGGTATTATTAAATTTAAATAACCTATTTTAAAATGCTTAATAAATGATTTTAAGAGAACGTCAAAAGTACTTTTGTCAAAAATCACTTTTATAACTGAGGTGAGAATACGGGCCAGTGTTTTTTGAAAAAAAAATTTATAATTTTCAATTCAAATATGTATATGTATTTTCCCAAATTGAATTGTAAGAAAATTTGCAAAATTTCCAAAAGAATTATACCATATAGCTTACTATTATTGATTTTTATTAGAAATTGGGCTTCCATTAATTAAAAATTTATAAATTTTATGTCCTAATTACTAATTTTGTTACCTAGTAACTTGTTTCTCTATGTTCTGTTTATTTACTGTAAATGTCATCTGTATCATTTTTCCAGATGAAGACAGATGTTGAGTTCGTCGAAACGCCGTCAAAAATAATTTGAAATATATATATATATATATATATATATATATATATATATATATATATATATATATATATATATACAGCCTGATTCAGAGTAAGCGCCTTATTTTTTTTTAGCCACACTATGGGTACTACTTTCAAAATATTTGGCAGTAATATGTTTCAGGACATTCACTACACGATGGTGATATCAGATTTTCAATTGGACGAATCATTTCAAAATGGCGACCTTCAACTTTTTTTTTAAAATGGGATGCCATAATTTTTTTATTATTATTGAGATCCTAAAAACATTCTTTTTACGATAGTATTTCGTTTTCCTTAAAAATTCATTTATTTCCCTATCAAAAAGCAAACTAACATTTTAATCTAGTAGCGCATGAATGTGTTACACTCGATGTTATTTTTGTCCAAATATCAAGTAGCGGTAGAAAAACTAGTAGTCAAACGGCAAACACCACCATTGGACGACGTTTCAATTTAGGAAGTGTCTATTTTCACCATAAAACAGGAAATCAGAAACACGAAAACACGAGAAACAGGAAACACGACGTACAGTGCTGCCGATTTTACGTGCAAAAACAAAATACTATCGTAAAAAGAATGTTTTTAGGATCTCAAAAATAAAAAAAAAATTATGGCATCCCATTTAAAAAAAAAAGTTGAACGTCGCCATTTTGAAATGATTCGTCCAATTGAAAATCTGATATCACCATCGTGTAGAGAATATCTTGAAACATATTACTTCCAAATATTTTGAAAGTAGTACCCATAGTGTGGCTAAAAAAAAATAAGGCGCTTACTCTGAATCAGGCTGTATATATATATATATATATATATATATATATATATATATATATATATATATATATATATATATATATTTACGTGTCGTTTAACATTGAAACGACAAAAACACGTTCCGAATGTTTTGGATTGACGATTATGAAAGAATATTAAGAAAAAAATAAATTATACTCGTTGGTGTGTTATTATTATTATTTTAAGTCGAGTTTGTTTTGTTTAATTTAATCATGGCCATCTTGAGAAATATGTTTAGTTTTTGCTACTGCTATATAATTTTGCAGGAAATAAATGTTTATAATTTAATTTCAACTATACTAATTAAATTTAGATCTAATTAATCATTTGAAATGTCAAATTAATCTTTTATCATACCTACTATTATTACAAAAAAATATTTTTGCAATATATTTGTTTTAAAAGTGCAAAAAAAAAATTAAAATTTAATAAGCATTGAAATGAAATAGTAAATTGGCCGATTATCTGAATTCAGTCGAATAATTTTGGTCAGCAATTGAATAATACGTTCATTATACGAGTATATGTGTAATCTGTTAGTTACATTGTTCATAACTCACAATTGTGAGTTGTGAAATTTTAACTCCCGATTTTTGATCAATCACGTATCAAAATTTTTTAAAATTTTACCTACACAATCATAAAATAGATAACTTATAAATTAGCGTTTAAAATTAGTTTTTAAATCGCAATTTCTAATTTATTTGAAAAATGCGTGTTTTTAATAAATTAATCATTGAATTTATAGAAATACCTGAGCTGGTATACCGTGGTCGATCTATCCTCGTAGCAGATGTTTTGCCATACATTGTAAATGGGATCATCAGTACTTTGGTGACTTAATCATTCAATCACAATCACCAAGCACTGAAGATGCCGTCTGCGACAATGATATAAATTCAATGGATACTGGCCGAAAAAGCTTAAAGATTAGTAATATTATATTTGATATAAAAACCTGTAAATAGTAACTGCTTTGTTTTCGTAGAAAAACCACATAGATATATTTTGTAAACAAATTTACAATAGTTATATCTAATTTTTGCAATGTTTTTCGTTAATCTATCTATTAAAATGACGCTGGCTCATAGAAGGTTAATTATTTGTAACTTTTCAAATATTATTGAGATAATTATTTTTGGTAAATATTTCTCCAAGTAAACACATTATAAATTCATTAGAAAAATTAAAAATTAATAAATAAACAACTCAACAACTAATATAAATTTTTTTTGTCATTTTGCGAGGTTGTTTTTCTATTTTCTATAGTTGCGAAAAACTTACTTTGTTTACATTCTTATTTACAAGACTTATTCTGTTTACATCTGTAAGGCCTGTAGTATTACACATTTAAAATACGTATATTTTGTGTAAGTTTTTTTTTTGCTAAAAAAAAACATATATACTTATATAATATAATAAATTAATTATTTTACATAAAATTACAAAATTATATTGTTTTTACAGAAAATTGTTTTGCTGAAAGAATATGTAATTTCTTACTATAGTTTTTATGTAAAATGGCAACATTTTTTTACAGTTTGCATATTAAAACATAGAGTGATATTTCATCACTAATTATAATAATCATTAATTTACACTAATTTTGCACACATATTTCAAACCAGTAATAATTTCTACATTTTGTGAAACTTATTTTACAAATAATTATATTATAGCATTCAATAATTAATTACAATCGATTGTTACAATATTATAATATAATAAATGTAATTAGTTAATATAATGTATAATTGTGTGCATTAAAAAGTTGTTTAAAACTTGCAGAATCATATTTAATATTATAATTATTGATTAATAATTAGAGCGATTAGAATATTAAACAATATATTAAAACTGATTAATCGCTTGGATAACTAAGCCAACTAAAACGCAATATTTATATAAAAAATAAATATTGTTCTAGAAATTGTAAGTTTCTGAGTAATTTATTTAATACCGGTATCATGCAAACCAATTTCAATCTAAACTACAACTTAAACTTAAAATTACAACTATGGATAAAATGCAACATATTTATTTTCGCTTGAATTCGATTAATGAAAATATATGAAAAAGTGCAAGAAATGCAATGTGTACCGGCCAAGGTGGTTAGAAACTGCATATTCAACCAAAGAACCACGGATGTTGGATTTGGTTGCAAAAGCATAAACGGAAAATGACTGCTGTGGAAATGAGATTTTTACGTGGGGTATGTGGTGTAAATAGAAGAGATCGGGTACAAAATAGATTAGTGTATAATGAGTGTGAAATTGAAAAATATGTTGTAGCAAAAGTTGCCGTGTTAGTCTATTAAGATGGTTCGGACATGTTGAGCGAATGCGTTTGGTTAAAAAGATTTATTTGAATGATTTTGATGGTATACGTTTGCGTGGACGTCCGATGAGTAGTTGGAGTGGTATGATTGAGAGTGTTTTGCGTGAGCAAAAGTTTCCAAGTAGTAGGAATAAAAAAGCATGTATGAGAGGAATTATGAATGTGGATGAAGCGAAAGTTGCTTGCTTGGATAGGAATGTTTGGAGGCGACTGATTTCGGGATGATGGAAAGAGTTTGTGCCACACCCTTTTGGGTACATGGCGTGATTGTATATGTATGTATGTATGAATCACGATCGGATGTATTTAATTTGATATCTACGACGCCGATATTAAAAGTCAAGTTAAGTTAATTAACAATAGCATTGTTCATTTTTGCCTGAATTTGTTTACTGAAAATATGTAAAGAAGTGCAAGAAATGCAATGTACACCGCCAGATTTGCCAGAAACAGCATATGCGAAGGAACATTTTCTTACAAACATAATATTCTATAACTGTTAGTAAGAGTAATGTTACTTGGTATGTATTCTTCTTTATTTTTAATTTCGTATCGTTTGGAAACTTTGAAGAAAAAATAGCATATGTTCTGGCCGCAAGTATCTGGGCTCCAACACAAGAAAAATCGCTTTCTGCTCCTCGTAACATAATACACTAATAATTTAATTTTTAATAATTGACTTATTTTCTGTATTAGTACTAAAAAAAAATCCTGCCTAAGGCTCGTGCTGTAAATATTCATACTAGAAATAAGTACCATTCTGTGCTCGTATTTGAATCGTAGACGCAGTTGTTACAATATAACGCAGTTAGTTTTTTTTTTTTTTTTTGGTCACTGAAATAAACAATTTACAGTTTTACTGTAATAATTTTCATTTATTGAAAAACAACGTAGAATTTTTATTATTAACACTATGATTCATATTCATTCATAGGTACTTTAGAAAGCTATAGTGTTAGCAATCAGATTTTTCTATTCTGGAATAGAACCCCCGCAATTGGCATATCATTGCTGTATTTGCTATATACTAAACTTGTTAGTAATATAAGAATATTTTTAACATGGTAAAAAATCTTTCAGAACTCTTTCTATTAAATAAAACTGCTTTAGGTTAAAGTTCTATATTAATATTTATTTAAAATCGACGTTTCGACGAACTCAACGCCCGCCTTTATCAGGATAAATGACATTATAGTAAACAACAGAACATAGAAAGAAGTTACTAGAATATTTTTAAATTAAAAATAACGGTTCCTTAAAATAAAAATTCTTGGATTTCGTAAGAAATCTGTCTATGTATATTGCAACGAAATTTTGTATGAGATCTAAGAATTTTCATTTTAACGAACCATTATTCTTAACGAAAATGTTTATTCAAACGGGTATTATACTAGTAAAATACCCGTTAAAGAATAGAATAAAATAGAAGAAATAGAGCAATAGAAATAATAGAATAGAAGAAAAGAAGAGCATGTATGAGAGGAATTATGAATATAGATGAAGCTAAAGATGCTTGTCTAACTAGCGATGTTTGGAGGAAACTGATTTCGGGATGAGTGGAAAAAGTTTGTTCCACACCCTTTTGGGTACATGGCGTGGTTGTGTATGAATGTATATATTTCAGCTGTTTTTTTTCTAACATTATAAAATAAAATAAAAAGATTTGATAAAACAAAAACAAACATTTAAACATCGATTTTAAATAAATATTTATACAGAACTTTAACCTATAGCAGTTTTATTTTAATATAATGAGTTCTGAAAGAGTTTTTACTATATTAATAATATGATATATTGTACAGTTTTGCAAATATGTAAATTTTACATAAAATACAAACAAATATTTTTACAAATAATATTGTACATAATAACAACAAATATATAATAATCTTTGGCTCAAAGATCAAGTATACAATAACAGGCAAGCGAGTGAAAGTTTAAAAGAGGTGTATATAAAGTACGTATTTTATCATTGTGACTCTGTAATCACAATTAAACATTAGAATAGAAGATAGATAGTAAGACGGTTTTAATACGAGCCACTAGCCATGAATTATTTGACCGCAAAATAACTTTCCCGCCGCGATTGTCAATTGTCGTCGCTTTGAGAGCATGAAACTAAATACTATAGTTTAGAATATTTATTATCTCTTTTGTTTTGTTTTGTTTTGTTTTGAAAAATTCCTATAAAATTGTATGCATGTCAAACTCTATCATTTTCTCCTACATGCTATTATTACTGTACTTAGAAAATTATAAAAAGAATTCTTTTACCTTACACAATCTTTTCTATGCTATAAATATTGTATGTAATATAGTAAAAAATCTTTCAGAACTCATTATATTAAAATAAAACAGCTTCAGGTTGTAGTTCTATATTAATATTTATTAATAATCGACGTTATGACGTACTTAACGTACATCTTCATTAGGAAAAAATGATACAATTTCTTGATAAATGTTCGTTGAGTACGTCAATTACTAATAAATATTAATACAGAACTACAACCTAAAGCTGTTTTATTTTATTGTATGTAATTTTCGAGAGAAAACCTCTTGTACATTCTGGTGTACAAATTAATTAAAATCTTTTAAAATATTTTAAAATCTTGGAAAATTATAACAAGAATTCTTTTAGTTTTCACAATTTTTTCATGTTTTTCTATGATATAAATATTGCATGTAATACAGTAAAAAATATTTCAGAACTCATTATATTAAAAAAGTTCTGTATTAATATTTATTAATAATTGACGTAACTCAACAAAAACAATACAATTTCCTGATGTAGATGTACGTTGAGTACGTCGAAACGTCGACTATTAATAAATATAAATACAGAACTACAACCTAAAGCGGTTTTATTTTATTGTATGTAATTTTTTCATATTTTTCTATGCTATAAATATCGTATGTACCTAATATAATTTTAAAAAATCTTATTACGAGTATATTAAAATAATCCTATACTAAAATTTATTAATAATTGACGTATTTAACGTACATCTTCATCAGGAAAAATGATACAATTTCCTGAAAATTTACGTTGGAGTATGTCTAAACGTCGATTATTAATAAATATTAATATACAGAACTACAATCTAAAACAGGTTTATTTTATTGTATGTAATTGTAAAATTCCATAAAATCTTAGTAAAATCCTTTAAAATCCCTTAAAATCTTAGTAAAATCCTTTCAAATCATGGTAAAATCAATTAATGATTTTCTTAAAATCATGTAAAAATTTTACAATCCTAAAAATTTCGTATAAATCCAAAAAAAATCAACCAAAAATTGCAACAATCTCAACAAATATACTTAAAATTTGTGTAATCTGATGTACAAAATTTAATAAATTGATTTCTCCCTAGGTAATTTGATAAATATACTTTTTCATTAGGAGTGTGGAGTATAGACCAAAGAACGTGGAAATAACTTAAAATTTGACGATGTGGTACGATCTCAAACTTTGAGGTCGACTTTTAGGCTTTTTTTTCCACTTCAGGGCCTTACAAAAAATATTTAAAACAAACAATTTGTAACTTTTATAGGTCTATACTCCAGTAAATTTAGTTTACTTTTTGGCATTGTTATTCATTTTTTGTTTTTTATAAAACAATTTTTTAAAATTAAGACCAAAATAACATTTTTTCGAATCCCCAAACCGTTTCCTTCTATGTTTTTTCATTTTCGAATAAAAAACTTCCAAACTTTGCGTACTTTTTAGTCATTCAGAGGAGGAGAACCTCCCCTTAAACAGAATCTAATCCTATTATTTTAATACAATTAGTTCTGACAAATATTTTACTATGTTAAAAATTTTATTGTTTAATTTTCGTTGTTTTAATTTAGAAAACTATGGATATTAATATTAAGTAAATATTGAAAATATAAAATTTCAACTATAAGGCCCTGTATTTCCAAATGTTGGGAATAAATTTATCCTTAGAATAATTTTAAAATAAGCCAATGAGATGTTGTCATCTATTCTGAGGATACATTTTTAGCCAATAACAAATGATTTTTACATATCTTAAGAATAAATAAAATTAGAAATACTGGCCGTAATATAATAGTGTCATGCAATCAGTCTTAAGGCATTTCCTTACTAGCAGAGTATACGTAACATCAATGTGAATGTATGTTACTTTTCCAATGATTCATATTCTATATAATTGATTACTGACAACTGACTCGAAACTTAATTGAGCAGTTTCAAAATTACAATTTTTTGGCTGCAAACGAACACACCTTGATTATGAATCTTTTTTTTTGTATATTTTTATTTTTAATAATCTATATCTATTTACTAAAACGCATATAAGTTTGTTCCTTGCCAATTTTATAAAAATATATGATGCAAAGCTAAATTTTCTTTTTAAAAATATTAATGCCGTGTTCCTTAATTTCAAGTATAATTCGAGAGATAACGTAAGTGTTTCAAAAATATATCAACGTTTGCTCTTTGTAATCATATAATTTTTATTTAATATATATAATAACATAGTAAAGAATCTTTCAGAACTCATTATATTAAAATTTAAAATAAAAACTTTTAGGTTCTATATAATTTTTAAATAAAATCCGTTGTTTAGATACACTGTATATCATCAGAAAAAAAATACAAATGACATAAATAATAAATAAACAAAACGTAGAAACAAGTTACTAGGTAACAAAATACGAGTAACTAGAATATAAAATTTTATAATTTATTAATTAAAGGAAGCCAAATTTCATTTAAATCAGTGCCTACATAATGATTGATGTCATGTTTTGCTTTGTAAATTTATTTATATATATATATAAATTATTTTATATATATATATATATATAAATTATTTTATATATAAATAAATCATTTTAATAATAAATGTCCAATAAATAAGATTTATTATTAAAATCATTTTTTGACATGCTTTTTATATAACAGTGATTCGATTTTTAAATTTACTAATCAAATAATGTATATTTGCGTTACAAATAATACATATAATGTAGTAGTAATTATATTTTAATTTCACTGTAACAAATTGATGTGAATTTACATACATACATACACAATCACGCCATGTACCCAAAAGGGTGTGGCACAAACTCTTTTCATTATTCCGAAATCAGTCGCCTCCAAACACTCCTATCCAAACAAGCAACTTTCGCTTCATCCACATTCATAATTCCTCTCATACATGCTCTATAAATGTATTTTTACAGAAAAAATGTAATATTTCGTACATTTTCATAGTAAAAATTACAAAATGCTGCTATTTTGCAGTGTTTTGTATTTAGAAACAATAAAAAATAACTGATTTTTCTCCAAAATTTTTAATTGCTACTTACATAACTTCCGATCAATATTTCGTCATTTTCCTTTAAAATATTTCTGTAATAAATATAAACAGGAAAAACAAAAACAAATTGTTATTACAAGAATATTGACAAATACGTTTATCGAAATCTATACGTATCTTATTAACAAAATCCGTAATTAATTTATTTCAATATATCTAAAAAAAATTGAGTAATTTTAACTAAATATAAATTACAACACTTTCTATACAAAAAATCTTAACCTAAACGTTCAGAACATGACGTTAGAAATATTCTAATTTTGTACGAAATGACTGTTTATATAATAAAATTGTAATAATTTGCAAAATAACAATAATATTTACAAGATTTTGTTTGATTTTTTTGCACGTTTTCACAGCCGGTCCAATAGCAACAAATAGCAAAAACTGCGCATTTTAACTGAAAAAAAAAAAAACTAAAACACTGGATGTTTATTTTGAAAATCTACTATTAACCTCTCTTTAAGTACCAACTTCATAAATTATCCTACGTAGTTATAACGTAACAACCATTATATGAATGACGTAAATTTGCGTAATTTGGATAAAGCAAAATGCATATGAGTAATCAAATCACCTTTATACTTTAGCCAAGAAAATTAAAAAATTAATTAATTAATTTTACTCTGAATTGTTTGTCCTATTATAGAATTACTTCTAACTATAACATATAATAATAATTAAAAAAAAAAATGTAGTTTATAATTGTTTAACCCTCAACTGGCCACGTGAGTTTTTTGTGCACAAATGGTGCCATCTGTGATTCTACTACTTTTAAAGTATTCCTAAAAAAATACGTGTCACTATTTTTTTATATACCGCGTCAATATCGTAAAAGATTTGGGTATTATTTTAGATAAAAAATTCAAATTTTCTATTTATATAAATAATATAATAAAATATAGAAATAATTTTGTAAAAATATTGTATTACAGCTTTTGTACGATCTAAAGTGGAAAATGGCTCTTTGATTTGGTTTCCTATTTATAATCATTTTATACCTATATAAGTTAGAATCAGTATAAAGAAAATTTCTGAAATATATTACTTTTAGGATAGTATAGGGTGTTTTTTTTTTAAAGGCGGAGAACTTTTAATTGAAATAAAACTCAGGAAAATGTTTTTAATATCCATGAAATTGGCTTTATTTTAAAGATAATTTTTTGGCATTATTTTTCAATACGATTTCGGACATGTGGCCGATGTGGCTGGCGCATACATGGCGTAATCTTGAGATCTAATTTTCACACACTCTTTGTAGTAAATCAGGCTGTATTACGGCAATAACGCGTCGAATGTTGGCTTCCAAGTGCTCAATTGTTTCTGGTTTATCGGCGAAGACATGCGACTTTACATATCACCAAAGAAAATAATCTAATGGCGTCAAATCGCACTTGGAAGCCAACATTCGACGCATTATTGCCGTAATACAGCCGCCTGATTTACTGCGAAGAGTTTGTGAAAATTTAATCAGATTACGCCATGTACGCGCCAGCCGCGGCGGCCACATGCCTGAAATTATATTTAAACATTAATGCCAAAAAATTATCTTTAAAATAGAGCCAATTTCACGGATATTAAAAACATTTTTCTATGTTTTATTTCAATTTAAAGTTCTCCGCCTCTAAAAAAAGCACCCATATATCCACAACAAGAAGCAGATTATGACATATTTTAAAGTAAATTTGACTTTGAATCCTTGTATCAAAGACGAATTAAAACTATTATAGTTTTATTGTACAAATTACTGGATAATGACTGTCCTTAGCTTACTTGAAAAACTAAATTTTTCAGTTCCAAGACTTTCGTTCCGTTCTAATCTAACGTTTTATTGTGATTCTTCTAGAACAAATATTTTATATAACGCACCAGTCAACATAATGTGCAGAAATTTGAATAATTGTTTATCTGATTCTGATATTTTTCATGAAAATTTACATTCACTAATTAATAGATTAAACAAATTAAGTCAGTCATAATAATATATTTGGATATAGGTATATACTGTAAAAAATATTTCTCAAATTTATGTAATTTTACACAGGTTTTAACAGTAAAAATAGCAACATTTTATAATTTTACTGTGATAATTTATGTAAAAATACATTCATAAAACGTAAAATTACATAATTTTTTTACAGTCTATTAATATCATTATATATTAACTGATTTATATTTTTTTTTATATATCTTGTCCTGTAAATGGCTGCATAACTCTTGAGCAATAAAGTCATTATTATTATTACATACATATACAATCACGCCATGTACCCATCAGGGTGTGGCACAAATTCTTTGTACTACTCCAAAACTAGTTTTCTCCAAACATTCCTAGCTAGACGAGCAACTCTAGATTGCTTCATCCACATTTATGATACCCTCTCATAAATGCTCTTTTATTCTTGCTACTTTGAAACTTTCGCTCATATAAAAGACTCTCAATCATACGTATACCTTCAATATCACTTCCAGATATTTAACCAAACATTCACTAGACATTTGTTCAAGATGGTCGAACCATCTTAATTGACTTACACATAACAATACAATTAAATAAATCGCTAAATAAAATGCTATTAATTTAAATATAATAACCAGAGAATTAACAGATGTTGCATAACAGATGGTCCAAAAACTCGTGAACAAATTAATTTATTAAATAAATCAAACCATAATCGAAGATTATATATATTAAACGAAACACGGGGTCAATCATTTTTTTTATAACTTTGACCTTTCTTATCATATATTTAAAAATATTAAACAAATCTTCTTAATGTTTATTTCCAATTGAAAAAATATTGTTTTTGTTCACACTTGACAACATATTTTTTAAATTTTCTTATATATTTCCTTGTTCAATATTATATGTTTAAGAATTTAATGCTTCGATATTTATTTCAAGCTAAAAAGTGTGTGAAATTGATATAATATTAATACTAATATTTATACTAAATCTTATAGAGTTGTATATATCATTTGTGAATGTTTATCAAATGTTTACTATTATATTAAATAGTAATTAACACAGAAAATGATCTTTGATTTAGTTAATTTTTAAATTAATCATGGAATTTTGTGATAATGTATTGACGTACGATTTGAAATACAAAATAAATAGAAATTTTATCAACAGAATGAGTCATGTGTCATCAAATTTCTACATTTTTTTTTTTTAATATAATATATACAGTAATTTTTATAGCTCAGTTTCACTGTAAAAAAATGTTGTCCTTTTACATAAAACCATAGTAAAAAAAAAACATATTATTTCAGCAAAACGATAAATTTTCTGTAAAAATAATATAATTTTGTTATTTTAAATAAATTTTTGCCGAAAAAGTTAAGTAAACTCATATAAATTACGTATTTAAATAATATTTTTGCTTGTTTTTACGAAAGTAACAAATTCCTCAACACAAATGAAATTTTCGAAAAACGCGTGTTAATACATACGCGATATAAACGATATGAGGCGTATAGATGCAAAACTCACTATTCGACAAAAAGTGAAAAATGAGATTTTGCGCGATTTGGACGTAGAAGGAATACGATATTTAGGTTAGTTAGAAAAAAACTCAGTATTTAATATGAGAAACACTCTTTAAAGTTTAGTGTTGGATGCAAAACTCACTACTTGCGTTGATAGTTTAGATGCAAAGGTAACTGTTTGATTTCCACCAATAAAAATTTTATTGGTGGAAAGAAAACAGTTACTTTGTATGAATTAATGATGTATAAAACCAATGATTCACGATTTTAAATAAGTATTGCCATCTAGTAACAAGATTTTATCATCAAAATACAATTACACTTAGCTATAACAGTTTTTTGCAAATATTTCAGAACTTAAAATTTGCAAATAGTAAGTTTTGCATCTATACGACTCATATATGTATTTACAAGCGATATCCGAAAACTTCAGTTGTGTAGAGGAACCTATTACTTTCGTGAAAACAATCAAAAAATATTATTGCTGATGTTGTTTAGATGTAAAATTATCAATTTTAGCCTTACTGGAAAAATGTTTGTTTTAACGGACACTCTAATATATTTATATTCAATAGTAATCTATTGTAAAATAGATTTCTTTCACAAGACTTCGTATAAAGATTCTACTTATTGTATATTTATTTTCATTTGAAAATGTCAAATAAATTGTGTATTTATTTTGAAATTGTACTTGACATTTTGATCGAAAAATTGAGTTATGAAAGTTTATAGTTTTATCGTTTGTTGTATTGTTCATAGCCAAGTAGTTATGTTAACAACAATATGGAAATTTTGGCGCCACGTCAGTGAATGTTATTTCGCTTATTTTCCCACTAATTAGTCCATTAAAACGTGCTTGCATTCATTAATAATAAATTGTATCAATAAAAAATATAAATTGCTTTTATTATCATTTTATATGCCAATTTCAATCTAATTAAATTAATATAATTTAACATTTCAAATTTAATTTCACAGCAAATTTGTGATTATTATATTTTACAATTTACTTAAAATTTCAAACAAAAATTATGCATAATACTACTAAAATTATTTTTTTTTCAAAATATCTTTTGTTATTTTTTTTTACATACATACATACACAATCACGCCATGTACCCAAAAGGATGTGGCACAAACTCTTTTCATCATTCCGAAATCAGTCGCCTCCAAACATTTCTATCCAAACAAGCAACTTTCGCTTCATCCACATTCATAATTCCTGTCATACATGCTCTTTTATTCCTACTACTTGGAAACTTTCGCTCACGCAAAACACTCTCAATCATACCACTCCAACTACTCATCGGACGTCCACGCAAACGTATACCATCAAAATCATTCAAATAAATCTTTTTAACCAGACGTTCATTAGACATTCGCTCAACATGTCCGATCCATCTTAACTGACTAACACCAATTTTTGCTACAACATTTTTTTCAACTGTAATATATTCATAAATAGACAATGTTGGCGTCATCAATTTCTCCCCTCCCCCAGATTAGGTACACTTTATAAACTGCTATCAAGTTATCTTACTAAATATCTAATGTAAATATCTTGAAAACTGTTTATTTACAAATCCATGTTCATTAAAACTTTTAGACTTAATTATATGCCCTAAAGTTTGTAACTCTCTTTTTTAAAAAAAAACACCCTGTATACACTCAATCGGGCTTCTCTAAATATAATATTTCCCGCAAACGTAACTAAAAAAACATCCTACCCTTGCATCTAGCATTCACTCGTAATAGAACAGTATAGACTATAGTAAAATTAGCCAATCAATGAAGTTATGTCATGATTTCCTAATTCAATTTACGATAACAAATAAAGTCATTGTCATTCCACGAATTCCCCTAAATCCGGCACTGTGCATCACTTAGTGTGCAAGTAGCCAGGCTCATCTAATTTGCCATCCATGCAACGCCATCACCATGACCAAATGAAACCATATCCAGCCATCCGCAATTGTGCCTTTTAATGGGATAATAGGTCCCCCAGTATAATATAATATATCCAAGTATGCGTATTTTTGCAAGAGTTTTGAGAGTATGTACACGCGCGCGTGTATTCTGTCTGTGACCTTATTTAGGTATACAAAGTCAGTCAGTCAGTCAGTCAGTTTAAAAAGTAAACATAATCAAAATGCAGATTGGAGAATGAAAAGTCAAACGGAGAGAGAAAGAGAGAGATAAAATTTTGCAATTTGAAAATTACAATTATGGCAAGTCCGTATTGAAAACAGCTGTGTGTGTACGGCTGATGATAAGAAAATTATATGGCTTTTTTTTCTCTTCGCTTGTGCATTAATCTGATTTATCGCAACTTTAACACGTACTGAAAATTGGAAAATTATCCATTACATCCTACTATGTTGGCACTACATAATTTATATTTTATCAAACAGAAAATGATAATTTTATTTATATAAAATTATCTTCAACATTTCATTTTAGAAGTACCTTGAAAAAAATTTGAATATTTGTTTTAGAAAAATAGGTAACATAATATATTCCTAGGTGGAACATAGGGGCTACATGCTCGAGAAGTTGAACATTAAGGCCCGTATTCTCACCTCATATATAAAAGTGATTTTTGCCAAAAGTACTTTTAAAATTCACTTAAAATCTTTTATTAAGCATTTTAAAATAGTTTATTTAAATTTTATAATAAGGTGGAGTGGGGTAAGTGCAGAGTAGTTTTTGCATAGTTGGACTTTAAACCTATGTATTTTTAATCTGATATGTAAATACTTAACTCTGTCGATATCGAACGCTTTACACAATCATTACTATTTAATTAATATTAACTAGAACCCTAATTTTCCTTGTAAATTTTCATTTTGATAGAAAATTGTTTAAAATGTCAACTACTCTGCACTTTCCCCTAAAATGGGGCAAGAGCGTAAGTGCGAGTTAAAAATGCTTTGAAACCTGGTTTGTTGTGCAATGAGACAGGATCAGACTTATTAAGAAACCTGCTATAAAATGCTTTTTACTGCATTAAAATATATTGTTTAGTTCTATAGTTATCCAATTTTAACACGTTAAATACGGCGTAGCATATCACACCGTATTAAGCCGTATATCCCACCGTGTTGGTCTGCACATGCCCCAAGTTATAATATTTACGGGGCAAGATCAGATTAGTGTTTTTTCAATAAATTAAAACAAGAAACAAATGAAACTGTTTATTTAATGTAAAATTACATCGATATTATTTATATTTACCTAAAATAACAACAAAAAATATAAAATTATCCTAAGAAACTATTGTTCGTTTACGGAGCCGTCAATCTTGCTTGGTAGTTCAAACGTGACTGTTTACACTGATTGATATAATTAAGAAAAACACGTTCATTCTTACGCGTTATCTATGAGATATAGTACATATTAACTTGTAGTACATTACTACATACTAGCTAGAGAAATTTGTCTCATATTATAATAAATATAGCCAATTAATGCACTTGCCCCGTTTACGCACTTACCCCACTCCACCTTACCAAATATAATGAAAATGATCAAAAATAGAAAAATTATTTACAATTAATGAAAAACAGAAGCAAAAAGTTATTTTGAAATTAATGATAAAAGCACTTCTTCACGAAAAAGTGAGGTGAGAATACGGGCCATAGTTTCTTAACAATTTGTTACTCGCATTGTCAAGTAAGAGACTTAACAGCTTGTAGTAGGTTCCAAACCTGGTTCGCTGGTTCGCGTCGCGCTCACACCAGAAATGAAATTAAATATTATTTCTTGTATTAAAAACCTTGTACCACTGAAATGATATCGGCTGGGTCTGAGCGGATTGGAACCCACTACAATTGCTAAGAAACTATAGCCTGTATTTTCACCCAACTTTTAAAACTGATTTTTGTCAAAATTACTTTTGACGTTTACTTAAAATTACTTATTAAGCAATTTTAATTAGTTTATTTGAATTTTATAATATTAGATATAAAAAATACAAAAAAAATGGAAAATAGTCCAACTGGTAAAATTTAATAAATAATAAGTAACAGATGAAATTCAGTCAGTTAAATATTTTTCAGCAATCACTATTGCCTTCTTCAGGGCAATATCTATTGTAGAGTCCTAAAGAAGGCAATCATGATTGCCGAAACATTGGCATAGAAGAGAATAAAAATATTTAACTGACTGAATTTCATCTATTACTTCTCATTTATAAAAAATATATGTATATCAAAAATAGAAATACTATTCATATTTGATAAGAAGTAGAAGTAAAAATTTATTTTAAAGCTAAAACTAAAAGCACGTGAGAATATGGGCCAATAATTTTAAATAAATCTTTTAAAATACTAATAATACTGTTAAATACTATTATTTTTTATATTAAAAAAACATAAGTTTACAGTTCAAAATACGTTTATTTTTGAGTTACAAGTAAAAATCTTGGATTTAAAGCAAAAAAAAAATCTAAATATATTTAACCAAACTAAGTTTTATATAATTTTATTCATAAATTAACATCATCCGGAACTATTAACTCCATAAATTATTTAATATTTAATCTAAAAAATAATCTTTTCAAATATAAAACATTTAGAAAACATGAAAATATATTTGAAAAAAAAAAGAAGACAAGATACTTTTCTTTTTATTCAGTTGACTTTTATATAAATGAACTATCAACATTTCTAAAAGTATTTCACATCAATTTGACTGCAGTTATTACTATTCTATTCAGTCAATAATCAAAATCTTAATAGTGCATATAGTTGTGTGGGAAGATTTCAAATAAATTTTTCTCATAAATCGTTTTTCAATCGCATGAATTAAGTTATATTAAACGTACGCTTTTTTTTTCCTTCCTTCGCTCTTTGATAACCTAATAACCTATTTTGATTTTATAAATGGACAGTATTTTTAATCGTATATATCTATAAATAAATATACCTAAATTAAATTATATGAAAATAAATTAAATCAATGGTCGTATATAAATTACATATAAAATAAGTTATTAAATAATATTGAGTTAGGAAAATAGTTGTATAATTTATTTCTTGGAAAACAAATTGTTATAATTTTTATTATTATATTCTACACTGTAAAAAAATTCAGTAATTTTACATAAAAACTTGGGGCAACTGATTAACACCAGTTTAATGTATAAATTTACAGACGACACTTTATGTAAGTATAATTACATACTTTTTCGGTAAAGAAAAACATATATAATATGGTAAATTAATAATTTTATTTAAAATTACAAAATTATATTATTTTTACAGAAAATTTATATAAACCATCTGTTTTTTCCGAATTTTTTGATAATGGTTTTTATGTAAAATGACAACTTTTTTCACTTGAATTTGAATTTGATTATTGACAATGTGTGAAGAAGTGCAACCGCCCAGGGTGGCCAGAAATTGTATATTCGACCGAAAAAAGATTAATTCTCATAAATCACGTATCAAATATAACTATATATTCATATACAGGGTGGTCCAGAATTATGTACTGTAATTGCTAGAGTTGATAGTATATACGTTCAAAAATAAGGGTACCTTTTTATATACACTTTTTTCCAAAACTCAATAATAAGGGAGATACATTAAATGAGTTGAGAGACAAAATCGAGCAAGAATTTACAAACTTACAAAACAATGCAGTAACACTAAATGGGAATTAGATTGTGTATACAACAAAATGGAGGACATTTTGAACATCTGCTGTAAAACATTATTTTGGTAACTAATTACTTAATATTAGTGATTCTTTTGAAAGTTGTAAGTTTTCATTAAGTTTGATTAAAGTGTTAAATATTGAAAAATGGTTTTTATTTCACCCCTTTACAGGATTGTATCTCCCTTATTATTGAGTTTCGGAAAAAAGTGTATATAAAAAGGTACCCTTATTTTTGAACGTACTATCAGCTCTAGCAATTACGGTACATAATTCTGGACCACCCTGTATATATATATATATATATATATATATATATATATATATATACCATTTTACAACTCTTGGTAAGGTTGTTTATTTATTTTTAGTTAAGTTTCTTGTTCAGAACGCTTGAAGAAAAAATCGTATATGTCACTCGAAATAGAAAGTTCTTTTGTGTTTCGTCCAGATTGCTCTGAACTGAACATAATAATCATCGTTCTCTACTCCTCGTAACATAATATACTATTCTTTGATTGAAAACAAAGTATATTATAATGTTTTTTAAAGCTATAGTAGTGTAAAAAACACACCATTATATATTTGAGATTAAATTTGAAATAAGGTATATACAAACAACAAATATTTCGTGACAGTTTCAATTCGAACAAAATTAAAACAAATGCGAATCGGTAAAAAATGTATTAGTATATAGGCTTGGCACAGATGTCAACGAATGCACGGCATCCCGTCACCAATAGAAAACATTTGACATTCAAAAAGTACATTCCATACTGTAATAATTACTATTATCTATTAAGAAAACATCGTTGCAAAATCAGGCGATATGTGAGTTATTTTAACTTTGAGAAAGAGAAAAAAAAACGGAATCTAGAATCAAGTAAGAAGGAAAAAAACTGCTGCTTGTAAAAAGTATTGTTTTCAAGGTAAAATATGTATGTACAACAGCACATTATGTACTGTTTTGTGTCGCAGAGATTAAAACTTCTTTTTCTAACGGAATTAACTTCCCTGTTTGTTGGGTAAAGTAAAGCTGCACAAGTTGGCGCCAGCAATTGTTTTTCATATCACACTAAGGCATTGTTTTCTATCGAGCACTTTAATAATAATTATATGTAATTATTTTTACATTGTGCTCTTTTTCACATATTTTTATTAATAATTTGTTAATTTTTTATTATAAAATTAATTTACAGCTCTAGGATATAGTACTGTATTAATTTTTATTAATAATCGACGTTTCGATGTGCTCTTCAAATATAATTATACAAAGAAACAAGTCCAATAAATAAACAGAACATAGAAACAAGTTACTAAGTAACAAAATAAATAACTAGATTATTTAATTAAATAAAATAAAACTATTTACTGATACCCGAATAGTTGTTCTATCCTTATTACCAATTTTACAGTCGAGAAAATACATATTATATTTATAAAATTTTAAATTATAAAAGATTTTAATTAAAAGAAACCAAATTTCATTTAAATCAGTGTCTTCACATTGATTGATGTTATCTTTTTCTTTATATATTTTTATTGCTTCTCTTATCAATCTACTGTTTATATATATATATATATATATATATATATATATATATATATATACTGGGTGTCCCATTTTAATCCGCCACTTGCAATAACTTTAAAATCGTGCATCAGACAAAAAAATGTTCCGGATGAGAAGTGAATGGTTTCGAGGGGGACATCTGATGCAGGATTCCTTGCCCCCTCGGACCCCCTGGAAAGCGAAAACGGGGGGCAACTTTGAAATTTTAAATGGAACCCCCTATTTTTTATTGCAGATTCGGATAGACCATTAAAAAGTAAGTACATTTTATTTTGTGACTTTTTTTTATTTTTGATGGATGGCGCTGCAAACAACATTTTTTTTCTCAGTTTATCAGTCTTCAATTTGAAAAAAAAGTGTAACTAAGTACGATATTCAAGTTCTTTTCAGTTCTTTGGGAGGAGGGGGGCGAGGCAAGGGTCACTGAATCAGATATCCCCTCGAAACCATTAACTTAAAGTTATCCCCCTCGAAACCATTAACTTTAAGTTAATGGTTTCGAGGGGATATCTCATGCAGCGACTCTTGCCCCACTCCCCTCCTCCCAAAGAACTGAAAAGAACTTGAATATCATACTTAGTTACACCTTTTTTTCAAATTAAAGACTGATAAACTGAGAAAAAAATGCTGCTTGCAGCGCCATCTATCAAAGATAAAAAAAAGTCACAAAATAAAATTTACTTACTTTTTAATGGTCTATCCGAATCTGCAATAAAAAATAGGGATTTCCATTTAAAATTTCAAAGTTGCCCCTTGTTCCCGCTCCCCAGGGGGTCCAAGGGGGGCAAGGGTCCCTGCATCAAATGTCCCCCTCGAAACCATTCACTTTTCATTGGGAACATTTTTTTGTCCGACGCACGATTTTGAAGTTATTGCAAGTGGCGGGATTAAAATGGGACACCCAGTATATATATATATATATAATACAGTACAATTATATAAGAAAACAGAATTAAAATGTTTACTGTGTAACTTCAGACATTATAATTGTTCAGTTAGAAATAATTTCTAGAGAAAATTACAAAACTTAACTCTAATTTTAACTGTGATTACAGCAGTTAAGCTAAAGCACCAATTAACTTAATATATAAACATGTCTTCTGTAGCCGTACACACACACAATTTATGCTTATTTGCATTGAACTTAAAAGAAGGAAAAACTCACTCACTCACATCAGAAGTAAATTTAATAACGAAACCTCGAGTGTGGCGTCAATAGTAATTATTTTCGAAATTATTAAGTGTTTATCGTAAATATCAGATGTAATTACTTTTATGAATAATTGGTCCCATTTACACCTTGACTAGACTATTTAAAATTGTTTTTTTTTTTTGTTTTCGTTCTTTACTTATATAGATTTTCTTTCGGTATTAAAATGTAAATAGTAAATGTAGAGCATGTCTTATTATAAATAACATTGTACCTATAAATAGCATATTAATTTTTTGGTCGAATGTATTTTTTCAGTTATTTAAATTCTTTAAATAATCGCTTGCATAGTCTATTATTTTTTTACATTTTTAATATCAATCTAGTAGTCACAATTCTGTAACAAAGTTGTTAAGTCTAGGTTACATTAGTAGAGTTAGTAGAAGAGTAGATACAGTACGCACTATTCCATTATTAGCATGATGTAAACATTTTAGAATAGTAAAAGAGTCTAAATTATTATAGTAAAAAATATTTCAGAATTCTTTGTATTAAAATAATAAGCTATATAGTTTATTTAAAAATCAACGTAGAGTGTATCAAAACGTCGATTTTTAAGTAAACTTAATCCTAAAGCTTTATTATTTCAAATTATTATATTTTAGAAACCGAGTAATTGCGTATTATCTTTTTGGAATAATTTTAGAAAAATATTTCTTTAATTTATTTATTTTCTACGCCCGAAGATTTCAATTCGTCATAATGATATAATTATTATACCATTATTTAACTTTTTCACCAACTTTCACAGTCAAATAATTTCCAACAAAAAGAAGAAGAAAAAACAACCGACAATAGATAGTAATTTAAGCGAAAAAACTGCGCATCGTCTGAAAAACAAAACATAATCACAGTATGAAATTCAAGATGTTAGTACATTAATGAGCTTTAATCAGACTACAAAAATTGGTTATAACCGGATACAATGTGTATAATTTCTGGATTAAACTGCCTGATGTACGTACGAGGAAAAATTTTAAAAATTACCAGAAATTATAATTACACGATTGACGTAGATACTCGTACTATACAAAATTAAAAAATAAATTAAATTATTGACCTGACATTTGTATATATGACTATTCATGATTAAAAAGTCGGAAAATGTCCGGTAAATAAAATTATGTCATATCTTACTTGCAAATACATCCCATGAGAAACTGCTGAAACTAAACAGTATCATTTTCAAATGTATCACTTATTTAAAAAACAAAAACCTCATTGAAAAGAGAGTCTGTTGTTTTTAATGATTATGAATAAAATTTAACAAAATATTTGTATATCAATTTTTTTACTTATGAAAAATATAATAATAAATATTTATTAAAATAAAAAAAGCTTTAGGATTAAGTTCTGTATATATTTTATTTAAATGTAGACCTTTCGATATACTCTACGTATATCTTCATCAGGAAAAAATAATACAAATAACATAAATAATAAACAAACAAAACAGAAACAAGTTACTAGGTGACAAAGTTACTAGATTAAAAAATTTATAAATTATTTGACAAATAATAATAATTATAAATTATTAATTAAAAAAAGCCAAATTTTATTTAAACTAGTGCCTTCACACACATTGATGCTATTTTTTTTCTTTATAAATTTCTATTGCTTCTCTTATCAAACCTAAACCTTTTTATTAATTTAATGAGTTCTGAAAGATTTTTTCAATGTTAAGTATTTATTAAATTATTAGCATGTTTTTCTTTAATAAAATAATCTAATACACAAATAGCAAACTTATAAAATTTTCTGAGTATAATACTGACCGTAAAAGCCTGAAAATTACTAATATACAAACAGTTTGTTAATTTTGCTAAAATTTCTATAAAAAAACTACAGAATTTTTTTCTATTTAACGTAATTTTTGTTTTTTCAATAAAAATAACAGCTGATTATTGGTTCTGTATTATTAACATATTTTTCTTCAATAAAATAAACTGACATACTTATAAATTTTTTATATATTCATTAACTACAAAATTTCTTCTTTTCAAAGCAATTTTCGTTTTTTCAATAACTGCATACATTTGAAAATAATAGTTGATTAATTTCAGCAGCTTCGCATGGGACACCCAATATAAAATAAAATAAATTTCCCGTTAAAGAAATAAATACTATATTACAAAATAATAATAATAATCTAAAATAAAAAAAATTTCAAAACTCATTGTATTAAAATAAAACTGTTTTAGATTTAAGTTCAACTCAAGTTAAACTCAACGTCCGTCTTCATCAGGACAAACATACTAATACTACTTTTATTCTGATGAAGATAAACGTTGAGTTTCGTCGAAACGTCATTTTCAAATAAATAATTAAACAGAACTTTAACCTAACACAGTTTTATTTAAAGTAGTAGTTCTGTTAAATTTTATATTAAAATTCAACGTATATCATCATCAGGAAAAATATATACAAATGACATAAATAACAAACAAACAAAACACGAAAATTACATAATTCTGCATATTTAAAAATCAATTAAAAATAATAGAACATTATAAAATAATTCTTAAATAACCAGCCGTTCAAAGATCATAAAATCTAACCTCCCTAATCTATGTATTTACCTTTCTGATTATAATACTAAATATAGGTAATATGCTTTTGGTTATGACAAATAAATATACGAGTATACCCATGACTTTATCCTTCAGATAGTAGAGTCTGGTTTACAAAGTACCTTGACCCTTAAATTATACATAAAATTCCAAGAAATATCCGTCAAGGTATCCAGATAAAAATATATTTATAAAAATATCTGTGTTATTAGCAACAATATTTTGAAATAATATTTATTGTTATTGTTTTTTGCGATAAGATTTTTTTTGTTATACAGATTGAAATATAGATAAAAATGTGACTGAATTTAAACGTAAAATTAATATTTTATTTTGATACAACACAAATATAAGAACCATTG
This sequence comes from Clivina fossor, assembly GCA_963966155.1. Lineage (NCBI taxonomy): Eukaryota > Metazoa > Arthropoda > Insecta > Coleoptera > Carabidae > Clivina > Clivina fossor. Next base: position 18,791,173 of record OZ014558.1, on the reverse strand, counting down.
CATTATTTTCACCTGTTACGAATTAAAAACTATACAAAATGTTTCAGATTTAATCAGTAAAAATAAAAAATATTGATTTAGGATTTCAAAATAAGTAAAAATTCTAGATATATGCCTAGATATATGTCTTATCTTTCGATTAAGACTTATTAAAAAAAATTAATAAAATTTATAATTTATTACTCGTTCTAAAATTAGTTTCAATTAGGCCGATAAAACTTGAAATACCCCTGTGTAAAGAGTACAGAATTAGACTAATTTACTATAAATTTTACGAAATAAGTTTATTTCGTTCAAGCGTATTAAAATATTGATTTTCTATTACTATATTGCCTATGAAGAAAAACGTCATTAAGTTACTAGTACAATAATGTATATTATTATACAGCAGTTAGTTATTATATACACTACCGGTAGCGCCACCAAACATGATTACAACGTCAAATGTAGGTATTTAGACAATTTTGTACGTCAAGTTAAGTTAATTGACAATTGAATTGTTTATTTTTGCTTAACTTTCAATTTGATTATTTGAAAATGTGTGAAGAAGTGCAAGAAATGTAATGTGCATCGTCAGATTTGTTAGAAACTGCATATTCGACCAAAGAAACACGATCTAGTGTATTTAATTTGACATCTCCGATGGCTCTATTAAAAATTGTTAAGTCAAATTAAGTTAATTGACAATTGCATTGTTTATTTTCGATTAAATTTAAATGTGATTATTAAAATGTGTGCAGAAGTGTAAGAAATGCAATGTACACAGCCAGATTGTATATTCTGACCATAGAAATATTAATCACAAATCACATAACAAATATAAATAATATATACATATAAAAACTATTCTACAACTGTTCGTAAGGTTAAAGTTACTTGGTATGTATTTTTATTTATTTTTTTGTTTAGTTTCGTTTGAAAAGTTTGAAATAAAAATAACATATGCCACTTGGAGCAAAATGCTCGTTTTAAGTTTTGCCTAGATTGTTTTGCGCAAGTGTCCGACTCAACAAAATAAAGATCGCTTTCTGCTCGTAATATAATATACGCAACAGAAGAAATAAATATGTTCAGCTTTCTAATCATAGATGAAATTTCTAATGCAAGATTTAGACAATGAAGTTTGATAATTTGTTACGGAAATTGTTTTATAAATTTTTATTGACATTCGTTTTGACATTTGACGATTATATTTTGATTTTTGGTTGCGAAATAATCTCAATTAAGTAAAGCGTTGCTGCAAAAATTGCACTGTAAAAAAATCTAAGAATTTTTATTAAATTATTTTATTTAAATCAATACCTTCACAGTGATTGATGTAAAGGCAATGATTTAAATAAGATATGGCTTTCTTTAATTAAAAATTTATAAATTTCTTGATCTAGTTACTTATTTTGTTAACTATTAACTTGTTTTCAGGTCCAATTTATTTTCTATAAATATCAACAAATATAAAACAGTAAACTTATGAAATTTCCGCAAACGTTTCGCCATACACTTCAGAAAATTCTATAAGATTAATGGACTGACCGTAAAATTTATTACCCATCTTACAAAATGGTACAATCATTTGAAATTTTAAAACATCTCAAATATTCTTTCTAGACCTAATAAGACCAGCATACAAAATTCTCGAATTGGTTTTGAACTGTTAATATATTTTTGTTGTCTTTCACGCGAGTACCGACCTTTAAAAGCATGTTTCGTATCGATGATTAAAATTTATGATTTTCGAGTAGTCAATGCTACATTTAGTCGGGTCTCGTATCTGTTGTTATTGCTGTGTTAAGTTAACTTAAGTCATTCAACATAATGGTTAATTGTTTAGCCGAGAACGCGAGAACCAGTTGAAGAGTTAGGTTTCTTGTTTCAGATAAATGTCAAGTTACACCTTTTGATCATATTTAGACATTACATGCCGGTTCTTACTTTACCCATCCCCTCTGAATTACTTTTTTTTCTTAATTATTATTAATTTTAATAAATTTTAGTTTTAAATATTGCTCTGAAATATTTACATATTTTAGAGTAAAAGTCATATTAAATGTTAAATAATTATCGTATGTACATATTTAATTACGCCATGTACCCAAAAGGGTGTGGCACAAACTCTTTCCAATATTATCCATGTGTTATTTGAGGTAGAACTAATATGTTCGATTGTGTGACCCAATAATTAATTTAAAAAATATACGAGTAGGAAAGCACTTTCTCAAATTTTGTACACTAGATTGTATAAATTTTAAGTATAATTGTTGAGATTTTACTGATTTTATGGATTTAATACAAAATTTCAAAAATTGTAGAGATTCTACATGATTTTAAAAAAATCGTTAATTAATTTTACTATGACTTGAAAGAATTTTATTAAGATTTTAAGGAATTTTAAAGGATTTTTCAAAGATTTTAATTAATTTGTATACCAGATTGTACAAGTGGTTTCCCCTCACAGTTAAACAACTTTCAGAACTCATTATAGTAAAATAAAAAAGCTTAGATTTGAAATTCTGGCTTCTTTCAATTAATAAATTATATAATTTTGAAATTTAGTTACTTGTATTTTGTTACCTATACTGCTATACTGCCATTTTACATAAAAACCATAGTAAAAAATTACATATTATTTCAGCAAAACAATAAATTTTCTGTAAAAATAATATAATTTTATAATTTTAAGTAAAATAATTAGTTAACCATATTATATATGTTTTTTATTTACCGAAAAAGTAAGTAAACTTACATAAAATATACGTATTTTATATTCATATTATGTAAAAAATTTCCTGTGACGTCTGTATATTTACATATTAAACTGGTGTAAATCAGTTACCCCAAGGTTTTTATGTAAAAGTATTATTAAAATTAATATAGAATTTTTAAAGGTTAATGACCTTTGCCAATATATGCAACCATCAATACGTATTGCAAGTTGTCTATCTTACAAGTAGTAAAATGTATTTGTAAATCTAATTATAAAAAATAAATAAATTTAATAAAACTGAAGAATTATTAAAATTAACACACCTCTCATACATGTTCTTCTATTTCTACTATTACTGTAAAAAAAGTTGCCATTTTACACAAAAACCATAGTAATGAATTAAGCCTTTTTCTAGTGCAATTCAGCATTTCTCTAGTATAATTAAGCCTTTTTTCTAGTATAATTAAACCTCTTTCTAATTAATTAAGTCTTTTTTAGTGTATTAAACTTTCCCCTCGTAAATTAAATGTTTTCCTAGTGAATCAAAATTTTTCCTAATGAATTAAGCCATATTTTAATATAATAAGTGTTTTCCTAGCAAATTAAGTTAATTTTCTAACAAATCTTTTCTCGTAAATTAAACCTTTCCCTAGTGAATAAAACCTTTCCACATGAGTTAAACCTACATATGATTCTATAATTTCAATTTATCATCAATATTAAAATATTTTTAACAGCTTTAAATCAATTTGTCAAAATGAATTAAATCATTTTTGAATTGATTCATACCCAGCTCTGAACTAAATAATAAAAATGATAGCAGACACTTCTGAAAAACACTAATATCAGAAAATTCTTCAGAAAACATATTTCACAATTTTGTTTGTATACTACTATCAGACATGTGTCAATATAGAATTTTTAGACAAATCAATAAAACTCATTATTTTCTAGAATAATTTGTATATAAACGAAAAACATTTTATTATTTAAAACTCTGCCCTAACAACTGAACACTATTTATAATATTTATATGTTGTTTTTCTATATTATATATAAAATTAAATAATTTAAAAAAAAAATAATATTACTTTAAAACCAACCTTTTTACTATTAATTCAAAAGTAAACATTCTTTTATTCTGTATAATTGAGTTTACATAATAAAAATAATGTTATCAATAAAAATAAATTAATATTAAGTTATAGTATAATTATTTGCTATTTAGTCTGGAAACACAGTGTTTTCTGGAAAATTATTAATAATTTTCAATTCCAAAATATATTTTTCCCATAAATTGAATAGTACAGAAAAATTATAAAAAGAAAATTTATAAAATAGTTATACTAAAACTTACTATTATTAACTTTTATTGAAAAAAATATTTCTATTATAAAAACCCAATTTTACATCAGATAAAAAGTATGTTGATCTTTGAATTAAAAATAAAAATATTGATTTTAAAGTAATATTTGTTCGCAGTGTAGTTTAAAAACTATATTTATTAAATACTGTATTAGTTTCTCGACTGGAAATAAAGATAAAATCTGAGTTTCAGAAATATTGAACGTACAAACAAGAAACTATATAAAACATTTAGTTTAATTGTGCGATTAACAAAAAGTTGATATTTCCAATTTTATTTATTCTTAAGATAAGTAAAAAATCATTTGTGATTGGCTAATAATATATTCTCATACTAAATGAGAAAATTTCATTATCTTTATTTCAACATTTGGAAATATTTGGTCTAATGTAGTTATATTTTAAAATTATTAAATATAGGCTTTTATTACAGAAAACACAGACTGTATATTAATTTCGATAACAGATCGAACGTGCGGGCAATCACGATAATAAAATATAGTTTAGCTCGAATCGTTCTACTAACCCTAACTGATCTCAATTACAAAGTCGACAAAAAAAAAAACAGCGAAAAACAAATATCTCAGTCATCATTGGACATTGTATAATAAGCGTTATACAGGTATATCGTAATACTTACGTTTTAATATCTGTCACGAAATAGATCTGAGAGAGATGAAGGGGCTTTTTTCATTCACACATTCACATCAGCATGCTGTGGGTTTTGCTCCAGTAATTTTCAACATTTATGTCACTTAATGTTGCACACAGATTATTAGAAAGGTTCACTCGATTACACTTAAACTAACCAATTGTTTATCACACCAGAAAAAACAATCACTTTTCCTTGGGATTTAACAACAATCAATAATCCGGGGAGTGAACAGAAAAATATTTAATTTTTTTTTGTGTGACAAACCGGCTTTATTCAACTCGATATAAAATCCGTTTTCGTATAAAACTTTCACTAATTTACAGTTTAGCACACGTTTGTTTATTTGTTCGATCGGGTGAGAGAAAAATCGTTTGACAAGTTGAGGTTAGATTGAGCGGCGTAACACCGTACTGGCACAGAACACGGTCTGACATTGACTGGCGAGAGTCGGCTATACGCAGAGTTGTTTTGCGGTAGCACTCCGTAGCAGGTGCTCTCCGAAGTGGTCGTGCGTACGTTTGGGTGGGGGCTTTGACGACGGGTCGCAAAAGCTGTGTGTCTTTGATCATTTTCAAACAACAAGCGGGCAGGCCCCCCCAACAACAGTCCGTAATAAGATAAACGACTCATTTATTGAAAAAAAAAAGACCTAATTGTCGCCACATTGGTACTCTCTGGCCTCACTGCGCACTCCCCCACTATTTTCGCTAATTTACGATGTTTTATTGTTTTGACCCCTGCTTCAAAATAAGACGACATTACATTCATAACAAATAATTTTCTTCATCTAGTTTACGCTGAAATTGCTCGATGGTTTTTAGTTGGAAAATAGTTCAATGTACACTTGGATTTACTTTTCCGTATTAAATTTAAAAATATATATAATCCACTACGCCTACACTGTAAAAAAGTTATATAAATTTATGTAATGTTACATGACTATAAACAGTAAAATAGCTTCATTTTGTAATTTTTATTAAGATACAGGGTCGTATTTAGGATATGCAGGCCCCTAGGCTGAATCTGTGGTGCGGGCCCTTAGGAGAGGGAGGTTGTGATTTTATAATTTTAAATAAACATGTTAGGAAAATGCAAGATAAAAAAGGAATGTAACAAACAAGTAAATTTTACTTATATTTATTTATATTGAAATAGAGTATTGAAAAAAATAAATAATAAACTTAGAAATAAAAATATCAAATAATCTTAGTGGCTAATTGGTTTGCGCCTACACTTAGTACTAACGAAGCTGTGTGTACTAGTGAAGTGTATTGTCACTGGTTGCAAGTCGGGTTATTCGAATATTCTGTTTTATGAAAATTTAAGTAAAATACATACTTAAAAGGTTATCGATTAAACAATTATTTACTTTAAATTTGAAACGTGTGGCGCGGGCCCCTTTGTGGTGCGGGCCCATAGGCTGCAGCCTAGATAGCCTGTGCATAAATACGGCCCTTTTAAGATAATTAACGTAATATTACGTTTTATCTGGAAAAATGCATTCACAGAATTTGTAAATTTATATCAATTTTTTACAGTGTAGTTCACATTAGTAGAGTTAGTAGTAGTGTACACTAGCATACTTTTTCTCCAAATCACTCTACTAACTTTGGTAGAGGAGCTGTTTACATAAAGCTAGTAAAAGATTAGAAAATGATCTACTGTGGCGAAATTTAAATAAAAATAATATTATAAAAATAATTTTATAATATTATTTTTATATAAAGCTAGTAGTTTAAAAGAGAAGAATTTAATTTAAAGTTCGTTCAGCATCAGTCGATTTTATTTTCGTACATAATAAAATACAATAGGAGTATTAATTAATAATATAAATAGCAATTATTTAACAATCTTAATAATTTCCATTTATAAATAAACATATTGACACACATTTTGCACCCTATTACCCTAATCTATTGCAATAAGTCTCTTTACATTGGTGGTATACCAGTAGAGTAGAGTAAATATTGTAGTGGAGGAAGAGAACATAGAGTTTACTATTCCATATATGCTAGCCACTATACTCTACCCCTTTGCTATCTTTAGTATTCGTGTATCACTATCCCAAAATGTTTATATTGTGCTAGTAGTATGTACTCTGCCACTATAAACTAAACTTTATATCTGATATTTGACATTTTATACATTATATTTAGGGCCGGTATTATAAACGATAGCTACAATTGCGTAATTACAAATTTTAGGCTACCTCGCCCCCTCTAAATATACACAGTTCCTGAAAAAAGCTTTTTTTTTAAAACACCACTATAGTATTTATATCATTTTTAATAAAAAATTTAAAATTAAAACGAGATATTCAAATTCTATTAAAAGCATGGTACAAATGTATCAATTAATTACTATATTTTTGGTACAAACCAAATACCGCAAAGTCTCAAATTATAGACAGTATAGTATTATAAAAAATAAATTTAATATAGTCCATATTTGGCATAATTCTTTAAAAATATTCATAAACATAATTTGTAATGAGTTCATTTAGTAGTAAAATGATTTTTTATCACGACATGTACCTAAATTACAAACAAAAAAATCAAATTTATAATTAGAGCACAAATTTTTTAACAATTATCTATCAAATTTAAATTTTATTTATTTTATTTTTGTAATATCAAAATTCTATTTTAATTCATCATCCAAGTAAATATTTTCGACAGCCTTATCAATTATATTTTATAAACAAATAAACATATTCGAACAATATTTTTTTTTTGTCAATTTCTAAATCTCTCACATATGTAATCAACAGAAACTTTACGAAATTTGTAGGTTTAATAAAAAAAAAAATAAGTGTGTCAATTTTGTAATCAAAAATACTATTTAAAAATTATTAATTAAATATTTAGTAACATAACAATTATAATATTCGTGAGAAAAATATTTATTCAAAATAATTTTAAACATTGTATACAATATAAAAACTTTTATAGTGGAAATCAAACTTACCCCAAAGAGTATAGCACAAGCTCTTTTCACTATCACGAAATTAATTTTCTCCAAACATTCCCATCCAGACAAGCAACTCTAGCTTCATCCATATGAATGACACCTAGAAATAATACTCATGTTTTTTTTATTAATATATAATAATAATAAATAATTTATTTATTTAGCATACGCTAATCACATTGCAAAAATTACAAAATTATACAAATTATTGATACAAAATACAAAATGAAATGAAATACAAAAAAGAATATACAATAAAATATTACATTAACTTGTATATATATAAAAATATAATAAGATCACAAATAGTTTTTTTTTAATGATATTTAACAAGTTTGTTTTCAACTATATATATTTTCTATTTAAACTAACAAACTGATTCTTTTATGTCGAAAATATTTTTAAACCGATTTAAGGTACCTATATATGAAAAGGATTTTTAAAAATAATCACGCCAGTCTTGTCACAGCAGTATTATTAAAAATGACACTTGTCAAAATAATTCGTTTTAAAGTATTTGCACTTGAAAAATTTGTCTAAAAATAATTCACAAAGAAACGAAAGTTTTTAAGTTGTCTATGATAAAAATCTTGAAAATATGAGTATATTTCGTACATCAATTTATTGAAATATGTAAAACATATGAAACTTTTAAAATAAAAAAAAGTTTATAGAAAAATTGTAAATTTGCATGTAAATAAAATTTTCATTATACTTAAAATATAATACAGTAATTGTCAATTTCATAATAAATACTTTACTTAAAGTAAACTTAAAGTCAAAATAGCATCGATTTTAAATTCTAGTGACATGTTTATTATAGCAGTCAACGCATCGTGGAATTCTCATTGTAGAATCTTATTTAAAAAATTGTCTCTGATATCCCAATATCTACATATATATATGAATGTTTAATCTACACAAAAATTCATTTAGAAACCTTTGGTACAATCTTAAGTTTGCACAATTATAACACGAGATCTATTAATATATTAGAAATTCCAAAAAATACATTAGAAAAAATTAAAGATTTACCCAGATATAACTGTGCTATGTTTTATAATAAGCTGCCGCACACTTTAAAAGATACTTATCAATTTTATAAAGATATTTAAACTCAAATTAAAGCAATTTCTAATAGAAAATTGTTTTTATTCTGTAAATGAATAATAAATTTGTAAATTTTTTAATTATATAATTATATAACCATTTATGAGGTATTCTATACCTATGTATCTTGGACAACAGAATAAATAAAATATTATTATTATTAATAAAACGATGATTTTTGTCAACTTTTCAAATATCTAATGGCAGAATTATTTATTGTTAGCAATAATAATTCAGTTTTTAATTTTTTTCTACTAAACGATGCATCGTAGAATAATGGTTTCTTTACTCAATTATCGTACTCATTATTCTGCATTTTTCTATATCATGCTTATTTTCCTAGACCTCATAGTTTTTGAGAAAAAAAATAAAAACAAAAAAATCAAAAATAAAATCTAGCGCCCAAACGGCACATGCTAGCAAATTAAAACTAAAACCAAATTATAGAACTTTTTATTGTCTATCAAAAAGTGTATTTTAAGTAATTCTCCGAATTTAACTCGAGAAAGAAGTATGTATATCGCAAATTATCGAATTTGCATGTTAAACGCCCATACGAACTTAACGAACACCCGGTATATATAATATTAACAGTAGATTTTTATTCATTTGTATATTTTTCTCCTAATGATTATATACGTAGAGTATATAGTAAATTGATTTTTAATTAAAAATTATACAGAAATTAATCCTAAAGATTTTTCATTTTAAAAAAAATAATATTTTTGGCGCAATTATCCCGCTACCACATAAAACTAATATTGGCAAAGCTATTATTACCTGCCCCTAAAATCTGTCATATTGTCCATCCTTACATACCAGACTTTCCCAAACTGAATTTTGCAAAACTGTTAAAAATATAATAATAATTCCTGGAAAATTTTTAGAACGTTACCTAGAACGAAAAAGTTTTCTATCTTGTATAGAAAAACATTTGAAAATCTTTTAATTGCTATTAGAAAAGTTACATGGTCGAATAATTTCTTTACTTTTGAAAATAACTGTAATATATTTTTAATCCGGATTACAAAAAAAAAAAATTGTATTTCAGGTTATTTAAAGTTAAGATTGATATAAATAAATGCTAAAATAAAATGCTCTTATATTTAAAAAAATTTCTTTGAATAACATGCGAGTAAATGTTAAATTTATAAGTATTACAAAAAATAAATAAATTACAAATTTTATTGATTATAAAAAAAAACTGCTTTAGGTTAAAGTTCTGTATTAATATTTATTTAAAATCGGCGTTTCGACGAAACTCAACGTTCGTCTTCATTATGATAAATGATACAAGTGACATTACAGTAAATAACAGAACATAGAAACAAGTTACTAGGTAACAAATAAGTAACTAGATCATACAATTTATAAATTTTTAATGAATGAAAGCCAAATTTTATTTGACTCAGTGCCTTCACTGTGATTTATTTGTTATTAAGTTTTATTTATCTAGTATCAGAACAACATTATAATACTCATAATAATAATAATTTTAAAATTAAAATATATACTAATAAAGCAAATTAGAAACAACTATATTAATTTTTATTTATCTAATATCAAAACAACATTATTGTAGGGTGGCCTAAAAGTCACTAGACCATTTTAAAATGAAATAAGTTTTTTATTTATTAATAATTTACATTTATTCTTGTAGAAAGTATTCGAATTTTAAATGGTCTAGCAACTTTTGGGCCACCCTAATACAATTATCCCCTCCATAGATAATAAATTCCCACAATTAAAATTTTATATTATTATTTATTTAAATAATAAGGCGTTTATAGATTTTATGCAACAGCTGTTGATATAAAATATAACGCCAATAAATAATTAATAAATTAATTAACTGGTTCTGTTGTTATACACCAACACGTGACAAAAATTATTTCATTTTTTTTTCATTTTTCATTGCCACCAGTGTAACTGCTGTATAATAATGTCATTATTGTACTGTAACCAGGGCCGTATTTATGCACAGGCTATGTAGGCTGCAGCCTATGGGCCCGCATCACAAAGGGGCCCGCACCACACGTTTCAAATTTAAAGTAAATAATTGTTTAATCGATAACCTTTTAAGTATTTTACTTAAATTTTCATAAAACAGAATATTCGAATAACCCGACTTGCAACCATCAGTGACAATACACTTCACTAGTACACACAGCTTCATTAGTACTAAGTGTAGGCGCAAACTAATTAGCCACTAAGATTATATTTGATATTTTCATTTCTAAGTTTATTATTTATTTTTTTAAATACTCTATTTCAATTAAATAAATATAAGTAAAATTTACTTGTTTGTTACATTCCTTTTTTATCTTGCATTTTTTTAACATGTTTATTTAAAATTATAAAATCGCAACCCCCCCTCCTAAAGGCCCGCACCACAGGTTCAACCTAGGGGCCTATAAATCCTAAATACGGCCCTGACTGTAACATAATGACTTCTTTCTGCATAGGCAATATGGTAACGTAATATTAATATTATGATATGCTTTAAAAAAAAAATATTTCTTTAGCTTTTAAAGCCATAAAATTTATTGCATGTATTTGTAAAATTAGAAGTCGTACAAATTCATGAAAAATCCAGATTAGTGTCTTAATTTTTAAATAGTTTTATACCTGTAACACGAAAAAATATGATTTTTTTCTAAAAATAACACTAAAATGTACCAATTTTCAAAGAATTGAAAGAAATTATACAGCAAATAATAAAAAAAAATCAGATAGTAAAAAACATTTTATATTCGACTACTGCCTACAAACTGCAATAAATGCAAATTTTCTAAAATTTTGGACATAAGGTTTGCAACGGAATATATATTATCGTAATAAATTTTTACTGCTGTAAAATAGTTGAGACCTGACTTACTAATACAATTTCAAACTTGTGAATGAGGGTGCAAAAATATACACCTGCGTTTTCCAGAACTAGCACTTATTTTTATTCAACGAAATAGATGAATTATTATGCTAAAATATAGTAAAATTTAAATTTTTTCTATTTTTAAGTAAAATGACAAGTAAATGTTATTACTCACTGAACTTAATTACACATTCACATCATGTACTAATAAGGTTATGAGATGCAAATTTTTTTAATTCATTCCAAAATAAATTTATGCCAAACATTCTTATGAAGTTAAATATTTTTATTTTCTTCTATGCCAACGTTTCGGCAATCACTATTACCTTCGTCAGGGCTCTACAATAGATACAAATATGTATATAAAAAAATACATATATAGAAATGTATATATTGTGTTACATAATATTAAGAAAGTGGCTATTTATACATACGGTATGTATACGCAATTGGCTATTTATACATACAGTATTTTTACGCAATTGGCTATTTAGGGTAGGTAAGGTTAGTAGGTTGGTTTAGATTTTTTTTTTTTAGTATGTATAAATAGCCAATTGAGTATACATACCGTATGTATAAATAGCCTCATCCTAATATTAAACACTAATTATGTTCCACACATGTAACATCAGCTAAATATATTCTGCTGTAAGTGTGTTTTTGTTTAGTTGTTCTGTATATTATATATGTATATATGAACTTTTGCTAGGAATGTAAATGTTTCCAAAGAAGCCCGTTTGAGTTTGAGTGCAGTTTTGGTGCCTACGTTGACGTATGGTAGTGAGTGTTGGGTTTGGTTGCAAAATCATAAACGGAAAATGACTGCTGTGGAAATGAGATTTTTACGTGGAGTATGTGGTGTAAATAAGAGAGATCGGGTATGAAATAGATTAGTGTATGATGAGTGAGAAATTGATACAAAATCTTGTAGCAAAAGTTGGTGTTAGTCAGTTAAGATGGTTCGGACATGTTGAGCGAATGTCTAATGAACGTTTGGTTAAAAAGATTTATTTCCATGATTTTTATGGTATACATTTGCGTGGACGTCCGATGAGTAGTTGGAGTGGTATGATTGAGAGTGTTTTGCGTGAGCGAAAGTTTCCAAGTAGTAGGAATAAAAGAGCATGTATGAGAAGAATTATGAATGCGGATAAAGCAAAAGTTGCTTGTTTGGATAAGAATGTTTAGAGGCGACTAATTTCGGGATGATGAAAAGGGTTTGTCCCACACCCTTTTGGGTACATGGCGTAATTGTGTATGTATGTATCAGAGCTGGGTTAAGTACTTCTAAAAAGTACTTAAGTATTAAGTACCAGTACTTTTATAAAATCTACTTAAAGTATTAAGTACCAGTACTACTTTAAGTACTCTAAGTACTTTATAAAAAGTACTTAGAGTAGGTACTTTCTGCGAACAAAAAAAAAGGTTTAAATTTAGTGACAAAAATTGATATACAGCAACAAAATTTTATTGAAAACAACTTTTACTAATAACTTTTTTCATATTTTAACAAATAATGTTAAAATAACAAATTTTTTGCAACAAATCCTAAATTTTTCATGTCTGTGGAATGGGATAAATCAACACAACAATTTATAATTATAATTTAAAATTTTTATAGATTAATATTGTGATAATACATATACCACAAAGTTATAAAAAAATATATAGTATTAAAGTTAAATTTTTAGTTAAGTTTTAAGTAATTTTAACATAAATAAAGTGTAATTTTGTAATTTATTTTTTTCCAAATATTTTTTTTAATTAAGCGGCTTGAAAACTTTTAAAATTATATTTTGCTGTTTGCTTTTAAAACAACTAATTTTTCGAAATTTAAGTTACTCATCGTTTGACAATGAGGAGCATTGATTATTCCAGCAATGAAGATGGCAGAGGCGTATTAAATTTTATAAATAATTTTAAAATATTTGGATATTCTTGCAAAATATTCATCTGTTTTTTTAGTAATCCAAATATTTAAAATAATAATTATTAAAAATTAAAACAATATTGCACAAAAATTGTACGTTTCTAAGTCTTTTAAAAATTTTGAAACAAAAAAATTGTTGTTTTTAATGTTTAAATGAAGAGTGGTCTGAATTAAATTACTTCCCATATTTTACAAATGAAATTATAACAAAATACACAATTAATTTGCTCTAATAATTGTTTATTTAAACATGCAATTAATTTTTTCCTTAATGTATGTTTTATTCGATCTAAACATAACATATAGCTATGAAGTGATAAAACAACAAACATTGATGCGGCATTAAACAGTAGGCGCAAGTGCGTCAATCAAAACAATGTATAATATTTTATGTAAAAATACTTACTTGTTTTATCCGATATTTTTAGAAAAATAATGCAGAATTTATCTGTCAATAAATATAAGTTCTGAAATATAACACACATTTGCAAAAATATTTGAAATGAATATTCAGAATCAATATTTTTTAAATACTCTAAGTACTTACATGTACTTTAAGTATTTTTATGTACTTTAAGTATTTGCATGTACTTTAAGTATTTTTATGTACTTTAAGTACTTTTATGTACTTTAAGTAATTTTATGTACTTTAAGTACCACAAAATTACTTAAGTATTAAGTACTTATAAAAAAGCCTTAAGTATAAGTATTAAGTATCACATTTGAAAAGTACTTAAAGTAAAGTACTCTAAGTACTAAATACTTAAAGTACGTACTTAGAGTACTTTTACTTTAAGTATTACCCAGCTCTGGTATGTATGTATGTATATATAAATGTATTTTTATGTATACATATTTGTATCTATTGTAGGGCCCTGAAGAAGGCAATAGTGATTGCCGAAACATTGGCATAGAAAAAAATAAAAATATTTAACTGACTGAATTCCGTCTATTACTTATTATTTATTAAATTTTACCAATCGACTCTTTTCCAATTTAATTCTAATCAAGACTTCTGCTTTATCCACTATCCATTTTATCTTTTATTCTTGTCTTTTGGAAATAATCGCGTACACATTTAATTTCGCCAAACACATACATTTTTAACCAAAAATTTATTAGATATTTTTTCAAGATGGCCAAACTATATTAATTGATTTACTTCACTCAATTTTTCCTAGTAATATCATATAATTAAATTTGTAATTTAATCCAAAAATTGGTAATAATAAACAGAGATTAACAGTAGTTAATCTCTGTTAATAATCTGGAGAATAAATTCAGGTTACTTCATCAATGTTAATAGAATAGGTTTATTCCTAGAATAAATAATCGAAGAATAAGAAAATATTTTGTATTACTAGGAATTACAATAAAATAATATAAATAATTTCAAGACCCAACAATATTAATAGTAGATTGATAAGAGAAACAATAGAAATTTACAAAAAAAAGATAACATCAATCAGTGTGAAGGGGCACTAATTTAAATAAAATCTGGCTTCCTTTAATCAATAATTTATATATTTTTTAATTTATAAAATTTTGTAATCTAGTTACTTTGTTATCTAGTAACTTGTTTCTATGTTTTGTTTGTTTATTATTTATGTCATTTGTATTATTTTTCCTGATGATGATATTTTACTATGTTAATAAATAAGATTAATTAAAAAAATAAATAAAACGGCTTTAGGTTTAAGTTCTGTATTAATAAATATTAATACAGAACTTACATTTAAAACCGTTTTATTTTATATAATGAATTCTGAAAGATTTTTAACTATTTTAAGATTAATGAAACTTTGTGTTATACTTCTATTTTCTAACAAAGAAAATGATTTCAACTGTAAAAAATATTTTATGGTTTTTAACCATATTTTTCTCAGAAAAAGTTAGTATTCAAGAAATTCTAACTATCAAAAGCAATAAATTTGTATTTTGGCAATTTTTTTTCTAGACTATTTTTAGCTGTTATACGGTAACTTCAAAGACATTTTTTTTTACATGCAAAAATTAGTAAAATGTCACGTTTTCCAAATCAATGTACCTACTAAATGATGAATGAATTTTCAAATATATAAATAAACCTGTTTGTACAAAAAAAAATAGTTTTACAGATTTTTTGCAGCAGGTACAAAAAATTTGAAGTTTTTTTTTCTAAAATATCTATTTTAATATGCCATATAATTTCATAAATAATAATTATATAATACAATTATTTTTACAGCTGTTAAAAAAACTGTATTTAAACTAAAAATAAAATTGGTTTTAGTTCGATATAATTTTCAATTATGTTAAATCGTTATTATATATATTTAATAGTGCAAAAAAGTTAGAATATTATGAATAAAGTTTCTGTTTTTTACTCATATGCACTTTCTGTATTAAACATTTTATTAAAAAATCAATAAAAAATAAAACTGCTTTAGGTTCAAGTTCTGTATTAAAATTAATTTTTAATCAACGTTTCCACGAAACTGATGAAGATGAGCGTTAAGTTTAGTCGAAACGTTGATAATAAATAAATTTTAATACAGAACTTGAACCAAATAGTTTTATTTTATATAATGAGTTCTGAAAGATTTTTTACTATGTTATTCAATGAGAATATTAATCAAAAATTTAATTTAAATCTTTATTTATACTATTTGTGAAGCAGTAATTACTAATTTATCAATATTACAATATAATTTAATAAAATTTTACAGTATAATTACAATTTTATGTTATAGAATGGTTATAGGTAAATTATCTATAACGGAGTATATTTATAATTCTACGCCTAGAGGTTTTGTAACCCAACAGACAGCTGTGTTAATAAGTTTACCTAATATTTTGGTTACAAATATTTTGAGTTGTGAAAGAAATAAAATTTGTTTCATTTGGTATTCATGTTGGAAAATTACAAAATTATAAGCATATTTAACAATAATCAGTTAACGTGTCATAATATTTCGTATATTTGTTTATTTAAAGTTTTGATTTGTCTTGATCAGAATTAATTTTGAAATTATACAAAAAAATAATAGTTTTATTGTTTGAATTTGAAATGATTAGTTAACCAAGTACACTTTGATGTATTGCAACGAGCCATATTATTTATTTATTTTAAATTTCGTAAATACATTTGAAACCTAGTACAGTATATTATACACTTGTATTGATTTAACTAAATTTTACTAGTTAATTCAGTTGTTTTATCCGGCATTGTATTAAATGATATGCTCTAAAAATCGGCACATTTAAGATAGATTTTAAAAACTACTATAATATATTATAATAATTTGCGGAAAACTAACCATTAATTTAACATTTAAATCTTGAAATCGCCATTAATTAATTTTTAATTAGATCGCTTTTAGTTAAAATCAGTTAAAATTTCAATATTAATTTATGCTTTTACTGTGTATCATATCTAAACTATTTTTATAAATTAAATACATTTTATTATACTTAACATTTTAAATTATAAATAGTACTAAAAACAGTTCTAGTATTTTTTTAAATAAATACCTTAAAATATACGAACGCTATGTTTATTTTTCAGTATACATGTAATTTATACTTGCTATAAATTAAATTTTAATTTTATTAAATACATAGTATATATATATATATATATATATATATATATATATATATATATATATATATAATACTTGGGTTAAATTATGGTTTTCATTGAACTTATGCGAAAAATTTCGTTATCTGAAACTATGTCAAATAAAATAAAAAATGCATAGTACAATAAATCAAACTTAAAACAGAAACTAAAATTTCCGTTTTAACATGATCTCAAAGTAATGTCTAAGAAATCTCCTGTCAACAGTCAATAATGAATCAATAATTATAATTTCTAAAACAGATTAGCGCATTCAGCAATAACCTCTATGAAATTAGTGTATAACTATTTATAAAAGTGACATATAATAATCGTAATTTGTAATAATCACATGCTTCTGACGATATACATATGTATGATGATAGTAACAACGTTCACACAAGACATTTAAATATTAAATTTATCTTCATTTGAAACTTTGCAAAACAATCATAACTAATTTCATTGGTGCATTTATGAAATCGTTTAATTCTATTGATCAGAATTATTACACAAACAAATTATAATTTGCATTTAAATCGTAATCATAGCGAGTCACAAATTCTTCCTGTATTTATGACATCACCGTTTCATGTAGTTGCAAAAAAGAACCAAAATTATTATTCCAATTTGGAATGGATAATTTCTTACATTTACGAAATTCTATTGGTTAAAATTAAAGTGCAAATTATTAAAGGAATAAAATTTAATATTTCATTGACATCATATACTACTAATACAGTTAGTTACTCCATTTCAAAGAAGCGTTTTGGTATTGGAATACATAGTATCGCTTCATAGAAATAATAGCGATAAATTTTTATGCAAATATCTGACATCATTTATTACGTAGTCAGCAAGGATGATATCATTTGATAGTGTTTTGTTATTTTTATTATTTCAAGGGCAAAACATTTTTCTATTACGAACTCAATTTTACTTTAAAATGAAGTATTGTATTTTTACTTTAAATTGGAAGTTATTTGTTTTCCAAAAGTATTTTATTGTAATAAAAAAAAAACTTTTGTTCAAAGTAGTTTACGTTTGTATTTATTTTACAATGGCATAAATGTATTTCATAGTAACATTCTAACATTCCTTTATGTAAGTAAAATATCAAGAAAAGCAAGCTTTGCTCGTCCAAGAGAAACTGAATAGTTAAAAAATTTAATACTATAGAGAGGTATCATAAATGTTGATGAAGCAAAAGTTGTTTTGTATCGTATGTATGTATGATAGAATATTATAACACATACATATTATGACGGTTTTTTTCTCATTAAATGTTTGAATTAATTTCGAATTTATATGCATTTAAATAATTCTGTGATTGTACATACATACATACATACACAATTACGCCATGTACCCAAAAGGGTGTGGCACAAACTCTTTCCACTATCCCAAAATTACTTTCCTTCAAAAAATCTCAATCCAGACAAGAAACTTTAGCTTCATACTGTCTGTATTCATCATACCTCTCATGCATGTTCTTATATTCCTACTACTTGGAAACTTTCGCTCACGCAAGCCACACTCTCAATCATACCACTCCAACTAGTCATCGTACTTCTAAACAAATGTATACCTTTAAAATCATTCATATAAATTCTTTTAACCAAACGTTCATTAGACATTCGCTCATTCGTTCATTTAAAAGCCAAAAACCACAATGTTCAGAAATTATCTTTAATTGATTACCGGTTTTGAATATTTATTTTTTATTTTTATTTACACTTTTCCTCATCCGATATGTTTTCATGGGCATGTTGAGGAAGCGCATATTGCCTTTTTTTGTATATTGCATAAGCGCATAAAAATATGTTGAATAAACGCATCATGATTACTTCTAAATACTAACCTAACCTACCCTAAGCCAACCTAATATTTTGATGCGCTTATTTAACGTTTTTTTTTTCCGCGCTTATTCAACTTTTTTTCCTGTGCTTATGCAACGTTTTTGGTATCCAAATGCGCTTCCTCAACTCTCCCGTTTCCTCTCCACCTATAGTAAGTTTTCATTTGTTTGAATTGCAGTAACATCAAAAAACAAATGAAAATCAAAATTAGTTAGCTATCAACAATAAATTTAAAAAAAATACGATCAAAGTTGCCGTTAAATACCTACGTATTCTAAAAATAGAGTTGATGAAATAAATAGCCAGTTATAGAGATTATAATATCCACATTTACATAATGTAAGTTCATTTATAAAATTAGCTCAAAAACTAAAGAGCAAAGTTGACCAACTATTCTTATAATTTCTCTATTTATTTATTTATTATTTAATAATACGTTTTTATTTTGTTTCTACAAATCGATAACTATCAGAAATAAAATGAATCAGAGATATCGGAATGTAAATTTGAGAAATCAAGTGTTTAATGTTAATGATTAGAGTTCGAGATGTATTAATAATTTTTTTGTTTCACTTACAAACAAAAGTAAAACTAAACGACCTGTGATGGTAGATGATATTCATTGATTGTATATTATTATTATATAATCAGGGTCGGATTTACAGCTTGCGGGGCCCCTTGCTCGAGGTAGGAATGGGGCCCCTATCTCTACTTTAAAAAAATGTATCAAGCAAAAAAAAGGTCTCTCATAATTTACTATAAAAAAAATAAAAAAATAAAGAAAGGTTGACCGGGGGCCCCCTTGGGTTGGGGGCCACAAGCACGTGCTTGTTCCGCTTGCACGTAAATCCGGCCCTGTATATAATCAATGGTATTGTAGAATATAATAAAATAAAACGTCTTTAGATTATAGTTTTGTATTAATATTTATTAATAATAATAATAATAATTTATCGTAAATAACAGAACATACAAACAAGATACTAGGTAACAAAATACAAGTAACTAGATCATAAAATTTATAAATTTTTAATTAATTAATTATCAAATAAAACTTTTTCAATAAAACAATTTTGGTTACGACCGCTTTCATATACTAAATACGATAACTAAAGTCAACTTTATGGTGGTATTCTAAACAGCGATTTAAGTAACAGTGTGTTTTGTATCTTTCTGTCGAATTAAAAATCAAATTTACTAGAAGAGGTCAAAATATTCTGTTACGCTACATTGCTGTTCAGAATACCACCATTAAATTGACCAAAAAGCATCGATTTTAATAATTATTCGACTATAATAATTATTCGATAAAATGATGTTTTTTTTACCACGCTTATATTAACTCACTCTGTAGTTGTCGCGGTCAGTCATATTGTCACGGTCAAATTTTGTAACCAATTTTTAGACCACTTCCTATCATTTGATCTCACTGAAATTTTGCATGTAGTTTCATTCCAGGAGACAACACAATATTATATAAAAAAAAACCGATTTTTTTAATACAACTAATGACATCTGTCACATGAACTATTTTTTTGTTCAATTAACAATTGAATAATGTAAATGACAGATAAGCGTGGTTTTTAAAAAAGTTTCTTTTAAATTGAATCTTACTGGCAATTTTTCACACTACTAATTGTAAAATTATTTGTTGTTATCAATAAAACAAAGCTTTTTTGTCTGCTTAAAGTCGACTTCAGTTAGTGTTTATTATGAAATTAGCTATTAATCTAATTAATATTAATTAATCATTTTATTCTTCATTTATCCGATACGTAAACACAAAGACAGAGAGAAATTATTATTATTGCCATAGATAGATTTGAATTTATTACTATAACGAACTAGATAAAATTATAATATAAAGCAAACAACAGACTTTACAGTATATTTAAAGTTGTTCACAATGAAAACGGTGTGCGTGTGTGCATGAATGTGTATCTATGTGTCCGTATTTCCATTGAAAAAAGGCCTTCGTATTTGTGATTCAACACACGAATGTATTTGATCACAAAACCTGACACAGACACCAGACACCAGACCCCATCATCATGCAACACAACCATACAGCGCCAAACGTTTTATACCAAACCAAGATTTATATAATGGGCCCATGGATTACGCAAAGTCGGTCGACATACATTACAAAATTCAACTCTGTCGGATTCAATGTGGTGCTTATACCATGTGTGGGTCATAGACTCATAGCATCAATTTGTTTACCTATATCTGCCCCGGTGTCGTGCCAGTTGCGTACAAGCATTATTTAGTGCCATTTGCGTACAAATAAGGGTCGGGTCAAACCCAGGTAGTGAAGCTAGTTAGGCCGACTGCCAGATGCGTACAGCGGTTTGAGAAGGGTCGAGTTGTGCTTATGGTCGAAATATAATATTTATAATACGCTATAATATCATCGCACATAATTTTTACAAATAATCAAGTCAGTATTTAATTTTAAAATTGACCAAGTTTATATTTATTGGTTTACAAATTTAACATCACGAATTTAAGCATAATTTATCATAATATAGTAAAAAGTAACGAAGTTGGTAAACGATATAAATTTATTAAATATTAATCTACACAAATCAAATTTAAACCAATAAATATAAACTTGGTCAATTTTAAAATTAAATACTGACTTGATTATTTGTAAAAATTATGTGCGATGATATTAGGGCGTATTATAAATATTATATTTTGACCATAAGCACAACTCGACCCTTCCCAAACCGTTGTACGCATCTGGCAGTCGGCCTAACTAGCTTCACTACCTGGGTTTGACCCTACCCTTATTTGTACGCAAATTGCACTAAATAATAATTGTACGCAACTGGCACGTACACAACTGGCACTATTTTATCTGCCTCATCAATATTTAATCATTTATGTTTTTGCAAAATTACTTATATTCTTGAAGAATTTTCAGCATATTTTTTTAATTTTAAAATAAAACGGCTTTATGTTGTAGTTCTGTATCAATATTTATTAATAATCGACATTTTGGCGTACTAAACGTACATCTACATCAGAAAAAAAATGATACAAATGACATTTACAGTAAATAAACAGAACATAGAAACAAGTTACTAGGTAACAAAATACAAGTAACTAAATCATAAAATTTATAAATTATTAATTAAAAGAAGAAGCCAAATTTTTTTTAAACCATTGCCTTCACACTGATTGATGTTATCTTTTTCTTTATAAATTTCTATTGCTATAGATTTAAATAAAATTTGGTTTCCTTTAATTAAAATTTACAATTTTTTTGTAATCTAGTTATTTGTATTTTGTTACCTATAGTAACTTATTTGTATATTTTTTCCCTGACGATGATATATGTTTACTATAGCCTAAAGCTATTTAATTTTGATTTTGATCAGATTGCTAGATAGAATGCTATTTACAATGTATAGCGAAACGTCTGCATCAAAGATAGATCGACCACGGCGCATACCAGTTCAGAAAATTCTAAAAATTCAATATACAATATATTTAGTTTTTCGCAAAAAAAAAAAAATTTTCTCATTTTTCTTCGACCTATAACTTTCGGACGAATAAACTTAAAAACATACGGTTTTCACAGTTCAATATACAGGGTGTAACAGAATAACTATTCCTAATTTTAACTGGAGTATCCTGGGCTCAGAATATGAAGATTTAATGCAAATCGCTGAGATAAAATGTGGCTCCTTACTGAGCTACAGGGTGTTTTATATAAAAATTTAAAAACGATTTTTGCCCAGTACTTTAAAACTATTTGACGTATCCTTATCATACTTGGCAGGAAATGTAGGTACCGTACACCATACTAAATTATGTTAAATAAAAGTTTCTGGCTACTGCCAGTGGCGTACAACAGGGACAAGTGAGAGGTTGATCCTTCCTAAATTCTACGCCACTGGCGGAATTGTCATTTTAGCACAATTTTTTGATTCTCCAATACTTACTGTGTAAAAAACATACTCTTCCTTTGTAACGATAAAGTCACTGTTTTTCGAGATATGTAAAGTTAAACATAAGCTGCACCCATGGGATTTTTTCAAAATTTGCTCAAAAAAATCTGAAAAAATTCAGTAAAATAGAGAAAAAAATTAGCTACATAATAAATAAGTAACTTTTTTCTCTAACTTATTCTGATTTGGCTGTAAAAATTATTGAAAATAAAAAAAATTATATGCAAAAAATATTAATTTTCAATAATTTTTCCAGCCAAACCAAAATGAGTTAAAAAAAAAGTTACTTAGATATTATGTAGCTAATTTTTTTCTCTATTTTACTGAATTTTTTCAGATTTTTTTAAGCAAATTTTGAAAAAATCCCAAGGGTGCAGCTTATGTTTAACTTTAAATATCTCGAAAAACAGTGACTTTATCGTTACAAAGGAAGAGTATGTTTTTTACACAGCGGTATTGGAAAATCGAAAAATTGTGCTAAAATGACAATTCCGCCAGTGGCGTAGAATTTAGGAAGGATCAACCTCTCACTTGCCCCTGTTGTACGCCACTGGCAGTAGCCAGAAACTTTTGTTTAACATAATTTAGTATGGTGTACGGTACCTACATTTCCTGCCAAGTATGATAAGGATACGTCAAATAGTTTTAAAGTACTGGGCAAAAATCGTTTTTAAATTTTTATATAAAACACCCTGTAGCTCAGTAAGGAGCCACATTTTATCGCAGTGATTTGCATTAAATCTTCATATTCTGAGCCCAGGATATTCCAGTTAAAATTAGGAATAGTTATTCTGTTACACCCTGTATATAGTTCAAAGTATAAGTACAGAATGTGCCTATTTAAAAAATAATAATTTTGGTACACAAATGTGCGCATGTGCGGATCAGAAATTCTTGATAAAATCCTGGCATGTGTCGAATACGTTCGTAACTAATTCCGAATGAAATAATTGTGTTCCGTGAACGCAGAACTTTTTGTTCAGAACAAGTAATTTTCTTACCGCGAACGATCAAATTTACATTGCTCATGCGTACTAGTTCGGGATGTGTTCCGCGAACAAAGCTAATAATTTATAAATTTTATAATCTAGTTATTTGTATTTTGTTACCTATAGTAACTTATTTGTATATTTTTTCCCTGACGACGATATATGTTTACTATAGCCTAAAGCTATTTAAATTTGATTTTGATCAGATTGCTAGATAGAATGCTATCTACAATGTATAGCAAAACGTCTGCATCAAAGATAGATCGACCACGGCGCATACCAGTTCAGAAAATTATTTAAATTCAATATACAATATATTTAGTTTTTCGCAAACAAAAATATTTTTCTCATTTTTTTTCGACCTATAACTTTCGGACGAATAAACTTAAAAACATACGGTTTTCACAGTTCAATATATATAGTTCAAAGTATACAGAATGTGCCTATTTAAAAAATAATAATTTTGGTACACAAATGAATTACTCTGTACATTGAAAAGTATTTCAAATTTATAGCTCAAGTTATACTGTCTACTTTAAAGTTTTTATTTGAAACTTTTTCTTGTGGACTTATCAGAAAACGAATAATTAAAATACGTTTTGTACACATTTTATATAAGATAAACTAAGAAATATATCTAATTACATTAGATAAATACAAAAACGGTAACCATCTCCTCTTGAATTATATATGTTTCATCTAATATGATTTGAAGACGGAAAATTATATATATTTTTTAAAGAATTAAAACAATAAAAGAATTATCTAAAAAAAAAAATTTGTGTGTAAAAAGTTTAATCATTATTTTTGAACACAAAAAAATTCAAAATTTAAAAAAATATATAATATTATTAATGCAAATAAAACAGTTTAGTGAAACTTTTAAATCTGCATCCTGTATATGTTTATAAAACAAAATATAGTCAGTTACAGACTATATGTGATGCTCATCTATTGATTATACCTATTGTCCTACTTTCACTTGTTTTTAATTACATCGTAATAATTATTCTGAGAAATTAAGCAAATATACGTATCATGTAAAATGATGACAACATTCAGAAATTCAGTTTTCTACGATGAAAAAAGATAATAAATGGAAATAAAATTCTAATTTTACAGTTTTTACGATCTTTGCGTAAAAATTGTAATTTTGTGTAAACAAAGCTAGTTTTATAAATATGAAATAAAGGACAAAGTAGTACGTTGTTACTGTGAATTATAAACAATAAATTTTACTAAAAAGTAAAAGCAAATAAATTTTATTTTCAACGTTTATTGTTTTAATTATCTGTGACTGACTAATACCATAAACTGTAAAACTTTTCGTGTTTATCATATTTAAAATGAAATATGGCATATTTACACTGTACTTATTTGTTTTAAAAATTTCAATTTACATTTTGAATTACAATATATACTAAAATAAAACTGCTTTAAGTTGTTCTGTGTTAATATTTATTTATATAATCGATGTTTTTACGAACTCAATGTCCGTCTTCATCAGGAAAACTGATACAAATGCATTTATACTTTATAGTAAATAACAGAATATAGAAACAAGTTACTAGGTAACAAATAAGTAACTAAATTATAAAATTTATTTGTTACCTAATAACTAGTTTTTATGTTCTGTTATTTACTGTAAATGTCATTTGTATCTGTTTTCCTGATAGAGACGGACGTTGAGTTCGTCGAAACGTCGATTATTAATAAATATTAATACAGAACTTTAACCCAAATCAGTTTTATGAGTTCTGAGTTCTATGAGTTCTGAAAGATTTTTTACTATGTTACAATACGATACTACATACACATTTACGCCAGATAAACTAGATGGCAAATTTTAATGGATATAAATAAAGTTTAATAAAGCATTTTTATATTAGGTTATTTTATTAAAATATTAAGATATTTTTCATTAACAAAATAAACTGATATACAAAAAAATCAAACTTACTTCTAATATAGTAAAAAAAGTCTTTTAGAATTCATTATATTAAAATAAAAAAAGTTTAGGATTAAGTTCTATATATATATATTTTATTTAAATATCGACATTTCGATATACTATACGTATATCTTCATCAGGAAAAAATAATACAAATTATTATTATTTTTTCCTAATGAATATATACGTACAGTATATCGAAACGTCAATATTTAAATAAAATATATACAGAACTTAATTCTAAAGTTTTTTTATTTTAAACTTTCTTCTTTTTAACAAATTTTTTGTATACATTTGAAAATGATAGCTGATTATTTTCAACAACGTTCCATCACCTCTCCAGTTTCGATCTGGAGTCACCAATTTTCGGCTATATGATTTTTTACAGTTTTATGAAATTCCAAAAATACTTCAAACTAATAATAAAAATTCAGTTTATTTACTTTACACTTATTCATAATGTAAACAAAACCTACAAAATGCGTTATATTTATTCGAAAAAAATATGTTTATATCTACGTAAATATTTATATATAAAAAATTGTAATTGTAACATATTTGAAAAGGAAATGTTATATCTAGATTAACAGCAATTAAGTATACTCGTATCACTAAAATTAATATAACATATTACATTTTGTTTAACTACTCGCTCATTTTTAATAAGTACAATATTTATTGCACAAACAGAAAAACTAAAAGAATATTATTCCACTTTAATCTTCGGGTATATATATATATATATATATATATATATATATATATATATATATATATATATATATATACATATATAGAACACCTTGTGAATGCGGTAAGGTTTATGTTACAGACCAGGTAAAACTGTTTCCACCAGATTGACAGAACATAAAAGATCAACTTTAGTTTATATTAGTTTATTTCACAGATATACATTTACAAACATTTTTCGTTCAATATCACCATGATTATGTTATATTGTTTTATTTTAAATTAATTTTGACAAGTAGTAGGAATAAAAGAGCATGTATGAGAGGAATTATGAATGTGGATGAAGCGAAAGTTGCTTGTTTGAATAGGAATGTTTGGAGGCGACTGATTTCGGGATGATGAAAAGAGTTTGTGCCACACCCTTTTGGGTACATGGCGTGATTGTGTATGTATGTATGTATGTATGTATGTAATTTTGACAGGTATATATTTATTTAATTTGTTTTAATAATATTAAATTTATTTATTATATTTATAACTACATAAATATAAAATATGTATAGTAGAAGTCAAGGTTATTAGATGTGACGTTATAAAAACGTCATTATTATTCACAAAGCTGTAGTAAAAGAAAAGATAAAATATAAACTTTATGAGGATAAGCTTGGTATTTCAAACGATAAATATGGTACGACAAAAATGGTATTTCAAACGACAAAAATAGGAAATTTTACTATAAAATTAGTATATTTAACGACAAATTAATGAACTATGATTTTTTTATTTGATTCAAGAAGATCAATATATCTGAAGATTTTAGTTAGTAAAGAATCTATCAGAATTCGTTATTAAAATAAGAAAAACTTTAGGTTTAAGTACTATATAGTTTTTAATTAAAATACGACGTATCGATATACTCTACGTACATCATCATCAGGAAAAAATATACAAATGACATAAATAATAAATAAACAAAACATAGAAACAAGATTATAAAATCAGGAATGGCACTGATAAAATTCAGTTTCCTTTAATTAATAATTTATAAATTTTGTAATCTAGTTATTTGAATTTTGTTACCTAATAACTTGTTTATTTATTATTTATGTCATTTCAACTTTTTAGACCACTTCCTATCATTTGACCTCACTGAAATTTTGCATGTAGTTTCATTTCAGGAGACAACACAATATTATATTAAAAAAAACCGATTACAAGATATGACATGCTTATATTTATTTTTTTAATACAACTAATGACATCCGTCACATGAACTATTTTTTTGTTCAATTAACAATTGAATAATGTAAATGACAGATAAAAATTTTTCCTCTTTTTAGTGCATTTAAATATAAGCGTGGTTTTTAAAAAAGTTTTTTTATATTATACTTATTTATTTTGATTTTGCTATGTATAGGTCGCGTTAAGATTTTTTTTTTATTTGTTTAGGGATCAATGCATCTGAAGATTTTTGTTTGCGATTATTGCTAGTTAGGTTGCGTTAAAAGGTTAGTTTTAAATTTTTTGCGATTAGAACGTTGTTGTTCACTTAAATTTTTTTGTCGTGTGAAAAAATATTTTGTCGTTTTTACATTTTTTGAAGTAAAAAACAGTATACCAATTTCCTTGTGAATAAAATAAATCATGTTGTGTAAAAATATACTACCCTAAAATAAAAAACTTTAGGATTAAGTTCTGTATATATTTTATTTAAAAATAGACCTTTCGATATATTCTACGTATATCATCATCATTATGATTGATGACATACGTAGAGTATATTGAAACGTGGATTTTTTAAATAAAATATATACAGAACTTAATCCTAAAGCTTATTTATTTTAATATAATGAGTTCTGAAAGATTTTTTTTTACTATGAATCAGAAATTTATGAAGTCACATCTAACAAATCTCACTTCTGTACTATATATTATTAACCATAAATTGAAATTCTTATCAACTTTTGTCTTATTTCAAATGTACATTTTCTGCAAAGCAAATACCATTATAAATATAGATTGCAAATAAAACACAGAAAACAAAGGAATGAAAACAAGAAAGCTTTGGAATGAATCCGTAAACGCCCGATTACAACCGACCTAGTGCAGCTTATTCATGGTGCAAAATGATGTCATCTTATGTATGTCAAAAATACGGTTGTAACTCGGCCGGCATTTGTTAGTGTTTTACTAGACGCAGTGAAAGACGTAGTAAATCGTTGTTTGCGTTCGAAATTTTCTCGTTTAAAGTTAACGCAGAATCAATACCAAGAGTTTGTTGGTGAAGATTTAATACAACGCCCACTTGTTGTTGCTTCTTTATTCTAACTCAACGCTAATTTATTCGTAAAGAAATACAATGGCTATCAGCAGATTGTCGATTATTAAATTCTTGGAGCTTGTAAGTACATTTGTTTTGATTTAGTTTTCGTCGAGACAAAAGAAAGTTTAACATTAAAATGCCCAATATTATAAACGCTGGTTAAATTTACTTTAGAAGTAAGTAAGTAATAATAACCTAGTAATATTTGATTTTTATTTAATTTAATCAGCGTTTAAATACCGGGCCTAAGAAAAGTGGAAGTTTTTTACATGTTGATGCAACAGAAAAAATTGGAAAAGGCTATTTTAAAAATTATATTTTGTTTATAATAATAGTTTAAATCTACTAATCATGTTTGTAGATGAAAGAAACTTATAAAATATTTGAAATTTATGTGAATAAACGTTAGAATAATATTGAGATACTAGAATTTAAAGCTGGTATATAGTAGAAGTACGGTTTTTGGGTGTAGTTCTCCAATCCTATCTTGTATATACCAGCGTTCTTATTTGAAAATGGGCGTTAGTTTTACAAGAATTTTATAGAATCAACTTGAATATTTTTTTAAAGATTGAAGTAAAATATTTTTTTAGTATTGAGTTTGTATGCAACAATATTTTGAAAATTTTATTTGTAAAAAATAGGGTTTAGTATATTATAAAGCATGAACATTATTTTGTTTTATAAGATTCAATGAGCTGAGTATACTTTTTAATTACTGTGATTGATGGAATAACAATTCAAGTTTACACAGATATATTTGTATTGCTTTTTTTATTTTATTATAAGTTTTAATTTGTCATATATAAAGATAACTATCATATATAATATTAATTACAAAATAGCAAAGACGCCAGTGAACCTTTTTTTGAGGTTTTATCACTGAATAGTTTGTGGTCAACACGACGTTTTCATATTATAATTATTTTGAAATCTCACTTTATTTAAAATATGAAGTTGAATGCTACAATGCTTATAAGAGATATTTTGTATACTTAAAAGAGAGTGTGTAGTCGGTTCTTGATGGAATTTCATTTTAATAATAATAATAAAAGATTTCACTATACTTGATTTTCCACTTTATTTATTTAATTGTTACATATGTTTCGACTTTTCAGTCATCATCAGACGTGTACAGATTTTTAAAAAATTTTTAAAATATATAACGGTACATAATAATGTATAA
This sequence comes from Clivina fossor, assembly GCA_963966155.1. Lineage (NCBI taxonomy): Eukaryota > Metazoa > Arthropoda > Insecta > Coleoptera > Carabidae > Clivina > Clivina fossor. Next base: position 18,761,012 of record OZ014558.1, on the reverse strand, counting down.
ATACTTGTAATTTTTAAAAATCTGTACACGTCTGATGATGACTGAAAAGTCGAAACATATGTAACAATTAAATAAATAAAGTGGAAAATCAAGTATAGTGAAATCTTTTATTATTATTATTATTTTGTATACAATGGGAAATATTTTTATTTTTATAAATACCTATTATTCTGAACGAATTGTTTGATAAGTAGTTGTAGACGTACATATGTTCAAATTATAAGTATATAAAAATTTTTGTTCTTTAAATTTTAACGTTCAGTCCGTAAGGTTAAATTTCGAAATAATGAAAATAACTTTAACTTAATTTACATATAAAACAATAAACATATTCTTTACAAATATGTGTGTAAGAAAAATTACGTGCATTTTTGTATTTATTTATATGATAATCAAACAATATTGAAGGTAATCCTACACAACACCTTTCCGTGACTTAAGTTCTATATTTAAAAATAATTATGTATTTCCGATATTTCTGTAGGTAACCCCACCCACAATTATTTATAGATCCTACTCATTTTTATAATTTTATTACATTTGCTATATAATTTACGTTCAAATAAATACAAATGATAGCATTTATAATTTTAAATTTGAATATTTTGAAATAAAATTTATTATTTCATACGGCAGAGTTGCGTGATCTTTTATTATTAGTAATTTTTTAATGTTTTAATCAAGTTAACTCATTATTGCACGCTATATATGTATATATTGTTGTATAAAGAAAGTGTATTTTGTTTTTAAATCTTTTTAATTAGTTTTAGTCAGATTTTATAAAACATGAAATTATTTTAAATTGAATTGCATAAAAAAAGCATTTTTGTTTTGAATAACTATCAAAGAATTATACATTTTTAATAATAAAATATTAGTAAGTTTCTAAGTATCAAAAAATAAATGTTATTTGACGTAAAAAATAATAATAAACTACAGTTAAAAATTAGTAGACTTTGAAACAAATATTTAATAGTTTGTTATGAACTTTTAATAAAAAGTTTATTGACTTTTTTTAAATATTTATAATACTATACTTTTCTATGACTATACACTTTTTAGTCTGTAATTGACTACATACTACATACATACTAACTACCGATTTCATAATAAATACATTAACTAAAGTGAACTTTAAGCCGACTATGAAACATCTATTTTAAATTCTACTTTAACATTCAGATATTTTTTTAGTTTGTTGTATATTTATCTATTATTCTTGCCTATTTATCCATTATTCTTGTTTATTTATCCAGTAGTGTTTGATTATTTATTTAAACTTTATTTGCGATAATAATTTTCATTCAACCAATTTGTATGTAGATGAAATAACTAATTAATTCAAATTAAATGAAATAAATATTTTATTTATTGTCTGCTATAACTAATTTGCTTCTGAAGAATAATAAATATGAAAAATTTCGAAATATTGTTCAAATTTTAAACCACATTTTTATGCAAGAAAATGCTGACCTCAAGAATGAATGGATGCAATTACATCACTGTCTTTTTCTGCGAATATATTATACAATAAATCATCAAAAATATATATTTATCAAGCATTTTATAATTTGCACAGACTTTCACTTTTTAATTTGAATAAGTTATTGGCAAGTAAAAATTATTCAATCAAATATTACATCGTCGCTGCAGTAGTAAACGTTTCACCGAACGCTGTTATTAATAAATTAAAATTTTTAATTTCACGGACCACGTGATGGTAACCGGATTTCCGTTTAAGTAAAGCTGGTGGAACCAACCGAAATTATGAATAAGTATTTGTAATATAATAGTACCAGTTTTTTATTACTCAAAGATACAATATATAGATAAAATTTTGAGTCATGTTTGAAAATTGAAAAATGACGTTATTTGTATTCGTGATAGCTGATAAAATGTTTTGATATGAAACATTCATGTTTTACTAGAACGAGGCAAGAATTTATAAATATGAATTGTGTCAGTATTAGCAAGCAAACAAAATATACACAGAAAATATAAAATAATTAACATAGTAAAAAATCTTTCAGAACTCATATAAAATAAACTGCTATAGGTTCCAGTTTTGTATTAAAATTAATTTATAATCGACGTTTCGACGAAACTCAACGCTCGGCTTCATCAGATTGAAGTTGAAGTTGAGTTTCGTTGAAACTGGAACCTAAAGCAGTTTATTTTATAAAATAATTATTTTATAATTCGAATTAAAGCAGAGTTTTGAAGTTAAAGCTGGAGCTCGGAGCAGGAGCAGAGTCGGAGCTATGAAAATATTACCTGCTTCACTGCTCCATTCTTAGCAAAATATGTCATGTGAAAAATCAATTTTATTCATCATATATTTTTTTAAATTCATTGCATTTTTAAAAATTAGGTATTTTATTTATGATTTTTTTTTCACAAACATTTTTCATAAACCAAAGCTTTTTTACAATTCTAATCGGAGCGCGGAGCGGAGCCGGAGCAGTTGTATAAATAAGCACACTGTAACTATTAACAGTAAAATAGAAGTATTTTGTAATTTATACTATGATAATTTACATAATATTATATTTTTTTCTGAAAAAATACATTCACAGAATATATAAATTTACATATTTTTTTTACAGTGCAATTGAAAATTTGGACAGCTCTAAAGCCCTGAATTTATAGACTAATGTTAATCTATTTTTTCAATAATATTTCCAATAACATTAGTTATTTTCTGATTATTTATTTCATCTAATTGCAAAATTAGATGAAATCAAATTGTTATTTCAAATATATATAAACATACGACAAATTAGAAAAAATATCTAATTACATTAGATACATAACATCTACTTTTGAATTAGATGTTTCATCTAATATGGAATAGAAAGCTAAAAATTATCTATCTTTTTTATAGATAAAACAACTACATTTTAAAAAAATCATCTATATTTGCCTTTTTTTAATATTCTATTATCTATTTTTGCTAGACCAAGGCAAATGTAGGTACGTCTCACATAAGAACACGAAATACAACGAATTATTGGCGCCAAATTAATAATTTGTTCTTGACAAATTTTTCCAATTCTGTATAATTTTTATTTATTTATTATAATGAGAACATAATCACGTCTCCTTATTCAATCAATGTGATAATAACAAAAAAAAAAAACAAATATACTATTACATATATTTCAGAAATATTATACTTTTTTCTAAAAATATTTCCTTTATCATTTGCAAAGAATGTTTAAAGTAACTTAAAACTATTTTTTTTTTCAGTTCATATTAATATCAAAAATATTTCTTGTATAACATCATCAGTATTTATGAATTACATTAATGAATGACATACATTACATTTAATTTCCGAGAAGAAAAATCGCATTATAAGTTCTTTTTAACTTAACACCAACTCAAAACGAGTAAATACGCGAGGAGAAATTAGAAAATTGCTCTCAATTGTAAATACTTCATTATTTTTATTATTACCATCAACAGATGTCAGTTTTAATAGATTCTAGTTCGTTTTAACTTATTAATTATTTGAACAAAATTCGCTACTAATTGGCTAATCTTAATCGAATAGTATTCTTGTCTTTTTCAATGTTTTATTTTTTATTTCTGTAATTAACCTATATAATTTTATTAGTCATCATTCGCTAAATTTTATTACTGTCGTATATTTAAATGATTATATCTATTCCTTGTACTTTTACTATAATAATTATATTTGAAATATATATAAAATATGAATATAAGGTCATTGTTAATTAATAATAATATAACATAAATTAATTATAATGGCAAGTATTCTTATCTCATCGTTTTTTTCAGAAAGTACTTTTATCATTTATTTCGAAACAATTTTTTTTTCTATCTTTTATCAAATATAAATATTTTTCCAATTTTATATCTATTTTTTATTATATCTAATATTTAAAATATCTGAATATACTATTTTACGGTGTTTAAGTTTTAAATAAATGTCAAAATTACTTTTGAGTAAAACCACTTTTAAAAGTGATGTAAGAATCTGGGCTAATTTATGATTCAAACAGTTTCAGTTAAAAATATTATTATTTAAATATGGTAACTAAAAAATAACTAGATTTATTTATATAGAAATAAATTCTCAACCAAAGGTGTACATACAAAAAAATATGTTCTTTAACTATATTTTTTCATTAAAATTTTTAAGTTAACGTTACAAAATTGGCAACAATTTTTATTACTATACTACAGCTGGGTGCAATTAAAAAGAACTATTTTAAAAATTCAATTACATTACAAGTGATTAAATTTGATGATTAATAAACTTAAATATTTATTTTTATCTTCTATTATAAGAAATACAAAACGATTGTACTTTGGGGCAAAATTTCAAAATAATATTGACAAAATGCTACAGAAATCTCTTCCTAATACATCCAATATAAAATAAAAACACTGTGGCAGTTTTGTTAGAATATATTTCTAACTTCTTGAAAAGATTTCTAATCCTCTACAAATATTTTTGACTATCCTAAACCAACAAAATGTATTTGCTAAAATATTAGACAGTATTGCAAAAAATTGTAGGTTATTTTCACATCTTTTTTCTGTAGAATATTTTCATCAACAGATTTACAAATACAAACTGTTTTATAATCATTAAAATTTTATACACGTCAATAAGCGATATTTTTATAACAAAATAGGTATATATCATAAATGTATTTTTATATTTTATAATTCAAATTGCGTTAAATATATATGAGAGTATTATAAATGTGGGTGAAATAAAAGTTGCATACCTGGATAGGAATATTTGGTGAAAAATAACTTGTGCTTGAATAAAAAGAGTTTTTGCCACATTTTTATGGGTACATTACATGGATGTATGCTAAATATATCACTCAGTTTCTAAAACTAAATATAAGATTTAAATTAGATATTTAAAAAAATAACCCGTATCTATGGTATATAGCTATCATTAGTGAAAAAATATGTAAAGAAAAATTATGTTTATTATAAATACCTCATATTTTTTTTAAAATTTGTATATTTTTGTATAGTACTAACTGATGATTTATATTTTATACATAAACATTTTATAATAATTTATTTATTTTTATAGAAAATAGAATAATAAATACAATATTTAAGAAAAAGGTACTTGAAAAACATTGATTATTGTATTAATACGAAAATTTATATAAATTTCGAGATATTCAAAACTATTTTAATTAATATTTTCAATTTTATATTATTAGTGGAAACTATAACTTTTTTTAAAATTATATAATCAGTTTTACCATAATTGAAATTTTTATTTCTTTTAATACAACGATGTGTCATTCGCTTCTATGGGGGTTTAAAAACAAAAGTTTTAAGAATTACAAATTTAAAAAAAAAATTATAAAATTATTAGGGCTTTGAAGCTGGATCCGGAGCAGTGGAGCAGCATAAATTTGCTCGGAGCAAGAACGGAGTCAGAGTTGTAAAAATATTGGTTGCTCCACTGCCCCATTCTTTGTAAACATATTGTGGTATGATAAGGTTGGCAACGAGAGAAGGTTGGCAACGCGTGGACGCGGCCAGAGATTCAGTAATGGAAAGACAGCCATTACCGACACTAGTAATGTAATGTTGTGTGTAAATAATAAATATATATAAATAAATAATAAACAGTGTTTAAATAATAAGTACAACACGCTCCTAAAGAAACCACACACGACATAATGTTACATGGCGCAGTCATGGATTTGAAGCCACCGTATTTCAAGTTAAATGAAAAAAATGCTGCAAGCACATGGTGCAAATTCAAGCAACAGTTTGAAATATACATAAATGCAACAGGTATAGAAACAAATGAAAAAAGAAAGTGTAATTTACTGCTGCATTGTATGGGTTCAGAAGCAATTGAACTGTACAACACTTTTGAACTAAAAGCAAATGAAATTAATAATTTCGGTATATTACTTGATAAATTTGATGCATATTTCATACCAAAATTAAACATCACGTATGAAAGACACAAATTTTTCATAAGAAATCAACTCTCAGGCGAAAGTATGGAGGCATACATTACGGAATTAAAGATACTATCTACATCTTGTGACTTTGGAAGATTACGTGAATCACTAATAAAAGACAGAATAGTTTGTGGCATTGAGAATAACCAGTTACGTGAAAAATTATTAAGTGAAACTAGTTTAACCTTAAACAAGTGCATAGATATCTGCAGAGCAACGGTAGCTACAAAAGAAACAGTGAAAGAAATAAATAATGAAACAATAAAAGTTGATAAAATTAACAAATACCAAGTAAGTAAATTAAGTAAACATAAGTATGTAACACAAAAGCAAGTGGAAGAAAGAAAAAACAACAGTTACAAAAATACAATTAAGAACTGTACACGTTGCGGAAAAACACACAAAGTGAGAGAGTGCCCAGCATATGGACAAATGTGTTTTAAGTGCAACAAGCCAAATCATTTTAAAAAAATGTGCCGAGTGAAACAAATAAAAGAAGTAAAAGAAGAAATAGATGAAAATGAAGAGGAAGTGTTTGTAGGTGCGGTAGAAGATCAAACAAAAGTAGAAGAAGATTGGACAGAAACCATAGAGTTAAATAAGAAAATGTTCGTGAAGTTCAAATTAGACACTGGGGCGCAGGCTAGTATAGTACCGAAATATCTATGTAATAAGCTTGGAAATATCAAGTTACTAAAATCAACAGTAAAATTAATTACTTTTGGTGGTACAAAAATTAATACATTAGGCAAAATTAATTTGTTATGTAATGTAAAAGATAAATCAGAAACATTTAATTTAGATTTTTTCGTTGTAGATATAGAAAATGTTTCTCCTATTTTAGGATTAAGAGAATGTAAAAAATTAAAACTTATAACAAAAGTAAATGAAATTAATAAAAATTGTGCTAATCGAAATGTAATAGACAAATATCATGATGTTTTTGAAGGTATTGGATGTTTAAATGAAACACATAAAATTAAGATTGTAGAAAATGCAATACCTAAAGTATTTAACGCTAGGAAAATACCGATGTCTGTTACAGAGGATCTGAAAAAAGAATTAGATAGATTAGAGAAAAATAAAATCATTGTAAAAGTTAGTGAGCCTACTGACTGGGTTCATCCACTGGTAATAGTCAAAAAGCCCAACGGGAAAATCAGAATTTGTCTAGATCCGGTTGAATTAAATAAAGTTATTAAAAGGGAATTTTTCCAAATTCCAACAATCGAAAATATTCTAACGGAACTATCTAACGCAAAAGTATTTAGCATACTTGATGCTAATCAAGGGTTTTACCAGATACCACTGGACGAACCAAGTCAGAAATTATGTTGCTTCGCGACACCTTTTGGTAGATACATGTTCACTAGGCTGCCATTTGGTGTTTCGTCAGCACCAGAAGTTTTTCAGAAAAAATTCAGACAAATTTTTGAAGACTTGCCAGGTCACATATCATATATAGATGATATTTTGGTCTACGGTAAAGATCAAAACGATCACGATAAAAATTTAAAAAATATTCTAGAGAGGGCTAGGGTAAAAAATGTAAAATTTAATCGAGAGAAATGTAAATTTAATAAAGATGAAATTAAATTTGTAGGACATATTGTTAGTAAATCAGGAATTAAACCTGATAAAGACAAAATTAAAAGTATTATAGAAATGCCGGTACCAACCAATAAAAACGAAGTTGAAAAATTTTTAGGAATGGTTACATACGTGTCTAAGTTCATACCAAACTTGTCAAATAAAACAAATGAATTAAGACAGTTAATAAAGAAAAGTTCAGTTTTTGTATGGCATGAAAATCATACTAAAGCGATTAATGATATTAAACAATTACTCACAACGAGTCCAGTATTACAATTTTACAATCCGCAACTACCTGTAGTTGTTTCGGTGGACGCATCAAAAAATGGCTTAGGGGCAGTTCTGCTACAAAATAATTTACCTGTGATTTATGCATCAAGGGCACTGACAAGTACTGAACAAAATTATGCCCAAATTGAAAAAGAAATGGCAGCTATTTTGTTCGGATGCTTGAGGTTCCATCAATATATATACGGAAAACAAATAGTGGTGGAAACTGACCATAAGCCGTTGGTAACCATTTCTAGAAAACCATTAATAAATTGTCCGTTGAGACTGCAGCGTATGTTGATTAAGTTACAATTATATGATTTAAATATTCAATATAAACCCGGTACACAACTTCTAATTGCAGACTGTTTGTCCAGAAGTTATATTGAAGGATATATAAATGAAAACGAATCTAATTTAAATGATATTGAAGCGCAAGTAAACTTAATACAAAATATACTACCAATATCAGAATCAAAGTTTAAAATTTTTCAATCTGAAACAAAACAAGATCCGGTACTTGTACAAATATTAAAATTAGTAAAAGGCGACTGGCCAGCAGATAATAAAAATCTAAATGATGAAGTTAAAAAGTATTGGAATTATAGAGATGAGATAGTTAGCATCAACGATGTATTATTTAAAGGTAATAAAGCTATAGTACCCAAATCACTCAGGGAAGAAATGTTAGAGAAAATTCACTATAATCATTTAGGGATTGTCAAATGTCAATTAAGAGCACGACAAGGTCTCTATTGGCCGAACATAAACTCAGATATTGAGGAATACATAAACAAATGTGATACGTGTTTAACTTTTAAACAATCTAACAATAATAAAACCAATATTATAAAACAAAATCTTAAAACTAGACAGTTAAAACAAAAAATAAATCATGATAAAAATGTGAGAGAGAGGAAAATTGAATTTAAACCAGGAGAAAAGGTTAGAGTTCAAAATCAGGATAAATCTAGGTGGATACCAAGGAATTATAGATATAAGAATATTAAAAATAATTGTAAAACATAAATAATAATTAGATTTTGTATAATTATATATGTAATACTGTATTTTATATATCGTTGTTTAATATTGTACTCTGATAGGTTATTGTTTAAGTAGATTAGAATATTATTGTTTAAAAATAAAAGAAGGGGGATGTGGTATGATAAGGTTGGCAACGAGAGAAGGTTGGCAACGCGTGGACGCGGCCAGAGATTCAGTAATGGAAAGACAGCCATTACCGACACTAGTAATGTAATGTTGTGTGTAAATAATAAATATATATAAATAAATAATAAACAGTGTTTAAATAATAAGTACAACACGCTCCTAAAGAAACCACACACGAAATAATGTTACACATATGTTATTGGAAAAATCGATTTTTTTAATGTATTTTTTTTTAATTTTAAATTTTAAAAAAGATTTTTTTACATTTAAATCGGAGCGCCGAGCAAAGCATATAGATAAATACCGGAGCGGAGTAGTCCTGAAAAATATGGTATTATAAGTTGAGTTTGTTAATTTTTTATTGAAAAACCGAAACAAAACTTCATTAAACTTCTGTTTCAAAGCTGACAAATTATATTGTATTTTTTTTATTATTTTAATTTTTCTTTTAGTAACCTTTTAAAAAAATTTCTTATGAATCTTAATTGTCATACAAATGATGCAATTTAAAGAAAAATACATTTATACAGTTTTATATATTATTAGCATAAACAATTAATTGCTTTAGAAACTGGATACGTAAATCACATTTAATTTCATGTATTTACAAAAATTTATTCAAATATCTTAAAAAAAAATTTTCTATATCAACTAGGCGAAAACAATTTAAAAATATTTATTCCGTTTCTAAGCTGAACAACCATACATCAAAAAATATATTTACAGAAACATTTTAAAGTCGTAAAAGTCACCTATAAAACATGATAAGTAAAAACTATTTCGGTTCTATGATCTAATATTTTATATAATTATCGATTAAATATGTATATGATGTATCTGCACTATAAAAAACGTCTGTAAATTTACATATTTTTTTCATAGTAAAAATCATATAATTTTCTCTGTAATGCAAATTTACTACATTCTGTAAATTTCATAAAACTATTATGTAATTAAGATATTACATAAAATAAAATAGCAGATTTCCATATTTTTTTTGTATATTTTCACGAAAGTTTATGTAAATTTGTGCTGCAACAGTTAATATTATGTATTTTTCCGTATTACTTGTGTAGCACTAAATTTATGTTATAATAACATTTTTACAGAATAATTTAAGTAATATTACAAACAATATTCAGTAATATTACAACTTCTGTAGAATTACATTTTATGTAAAATTACACTATATGACAAGGTTATCTTTGGCTTTTTATAGTTATTTATTTTATTTACAGTGTGTTATTAAACGAAAATATTTATTTCTTCTGTTTTAGCTCCTGTGCTGTATTTGTCTGGGTCTTCATTACCATTCCGATTATGCAAACGATATTCATGAAAGATTCATTATAACGGGAACATTCGTCGGATACATCATTATCCTTATTGGTGGATTTGCAGGTGAGCCTATCTGATATTAGTATATATATAGGTCACATTCAATTCCCGAAAGTGAAATATAAATTAGCGAGTGTCAAATGGCAATTTCTTTGATGGTCGTTCTGTATTACGTATCTGGATAAATGATAAATCAATACGCCAGATAGATAGAGAGGCGTTGTATAAATAGGTTATTACTAGAGAGAGATGGTTATAGATTTATATCCGGTGAATATAAAAGCAGGTCTTATACATTTTTATGCATTATACAGTTTATCTAGTTTGTTTTTTTTATCTACAATCTATTACAGGAATAAATATAATAGATTTTTCTTATTTTCACTACTAGCTTTAGAACGTACCATTATTTTATCTTGTTTCTAATCCGAGAAATAAATTTTCTTTATCTAAGTCCAAAATAACTTTCTCTCGTACTAGTAAATAATAAAAAAACAATTGATATCTGTTACTTTTTGAATTTAATTTGGAATTTTACTTATCTGACAGCTCTAAGCCATTTAACATGTTATTAATAAAAGTATAAACAAATCAGGCAAGAAAAACAATTTTCTCATACAAAATGTCATTTTGTTTCGTGTAACTCCGACATTCCACGGAATACAGTTTGAGGACCACTGGTTTAAATGTGTCTATTTGGTTCACATTTGTAAGATTCATAATGATACTGTCTTATTCTATCAATAGAAGAATTCCACTAATCTTTGCAATATTTATTAAGTCCAGAATGAAGCAAAATAGACGAATTATGGATCTATTCGATTCACATCTGTAAGACCTGTAGTGTTACAGAATGTTTTGTTTTGTAAATGAAATTATTCTATTGTTAGAAAAAGATACAGATCTTATAGATGTGAACTGAATAGAATCTTAGATATTACGTTTGAATAGCTTGCATACACTGTAAATATCGATATTACAATTACTTTATTTTTATTTTTTTAACAATTAGTTACAATAACGAAGCATAAATTCATAAAATAAATGTAAATAAGCATTGCACAGAAATATTTTTAGTTATTTTTCTTGATATACAACATATCAGTAGCATTTTTTATATAAAGGTCATTTACAAAATAACGTCATTGCATTTGATAAATAATAACAGTTTTGAAAACAATTACCAACTTTTTTGTGCCATTATATCGAACGATTTAAAAAAAAAATAAACTTATATATAGTTCTAGAATAAATATAGATTATGATTCAGTGTCTTTAACATGTTTATGTTAATGAGTAAATAAAAAACAACGTTTTTTTGTTTTATTTTTAAGGTCATCTGATGTCGACTCCAATTGCAAAACGCATCGATATCTTCTTCTGTTTGGTCGGCTGTGCCCTTTTCGTTGCTAGCGGAGCATTCTCGATCCAATACTTCGACAGATTGGGCCGTGGTGATCTTAGAGATAAGGGCTTAGCTAAAGCCTCTATGGCCATCATTAACGGAGCATTATTCTTGCTTGACGCTCTCTTAACATGGAGAGGAGAATATTAAGAATAAAATTTATGAATCTTTCTTTTTTTTTGTTAATCTCGAAAATAATTATTTCATGTTTTGATTCGTTAAATTTATTGATTATCATGAATTTTATTTTTATATAAGCAATGGAATATACCTCTCTTATAATTTATTTTACGTAATAGTTTTAATTTTACATTTTTTTTAAATTAGTTATATTCTGTGAACTAATTTCATTCATATGTTATCGTTCTTATTGGTACAAAATAATTCGTAAATCCGCATAATATATATATATGAGATTATAAATTCGCATTTTAATGTCAAATTTGTAGCTAGATATTTATTTTTTAAATGTACAAATAAAATCACAATCTACTTTTTTACGTTGTTAGGACAATCTGCAAAACTAAAAATTCAATTCAATTAATAACATTAACATATTCAGCATATAAAAAATTTTTAACGCTTCATATTTAACAAATACAGTTTAGAATCTTGAACTTTTAATGATTTCAGTTCAATGTTTCGTTTTAGCAAGCATAACGACTCAATATTTGCATTCTTTATTTGTTCCGCAAGAGAATCATTTTTATGTTTTACATCACTATTCTTTTTTAATAATTGTTCGTATTTGTTCTTAAGAGTTTCTTATGCGTTTGTAAGTTGTTCTTGTTCATTTTTGTTTCACTTTTAGCTCTTTTGATTGACATAGCATTTACTTTCTCTTGAATATTTGATAATTCCGAATTTGCGTTTTCCAAATTATCAATATCATTTTTAATAGCATTTTTCACATCTTTTACATGAGTTTCAAGAATAGTACTAGCAAAAGTCACAAAATTAGCAATTTTCCGTATAGTATGTCGGGCATTAGTATCTGCCGTTTTGTTAGTAGGGTTTAATACATCTTACATTGAAAATGGTTCTTGCTCTCCAAATATTTCCTGAATTAACGCAGTAACGATACACACAGAACATGCATCTCGACATATATTATTCGTTTTCGAGAAATTGTCTCGTATTTCATCAACATAAATATCTAACACGACCAAGAATTTTTGAAAAAATTGCATTAAATCGTAGGTCGTCGGCTGAGTTAAAATGTTTGGCGTAATCTTATAATCTGGCCAAAAATCTTTAATCATAGAAATAAATTTAAAGTGACGATATGACATATTTTAACAGTAATATGCACGAATACGCACAAATATTACTGTTAAGAAATAAATTTCGAAACTAATTTCTGTATTTGTGACATTGTATTTTTTTGTACTATCAAAGACAATATAATATATATTATATTCTCTTTGGTACTATTCGATAAATTTGTTCAGCACATATGTAGAAAAAACATGTTCAGCAGAAATAAGTTTGATACGAGTGTAAACCAGATTCAAACAACCCAAAACAGCAAGTATTTTGTATTTTTTAAATGTATATTTTTATATTTATGCCTTATATGTAAAATAAGCATTTATAAATGTAATATTTTATATCACTTTACAACTAAAATATATTTTGTAAAATGTTATTGTAATAATGAAAAGAATATTTTATTAATGTTTTAAAAAAGTTGTATAAATTTATCTAATACCTCAATGTTCATTTTAATTGAAGCTATTTACAAGAGAATATTTTGTAAATGTACCTATACAAATATGAAAATAAATAATTAATTTTAATATAAACTATATCTTTATGAATGTACTGTATTTTTTAAGCTTTTCATGTTGTTAATTTTATATTAATCGAATAAAAAAATTAAATGAATTCATCTAGTTTTATTTATTTTGTTTTGTCTAATCAAATTACTTATAAAAGACAGAAAAATTAAATTTTGCGCCTAAATTTATGCAATTTCGCTAACGCTTATCAAGATAATCTACGATTTACGTTTACAGCATAATAATAATTAAATAAATATAAATAGATTTGTAGATTTTTAGTACTTTAATCTTTGCACTATATTTACATTGAAAATACTTATTTTAACGATTTTATTATTGAAAATAAATTTACATTGATCATTGATCGTATGCAGCATGTCTATGATTAGGTTAGTTAGAACGATAAAATGGTCGCGTAGCAACTGACACCTGTCATTGTCAACAAACGTAAACAAATGATTTTTAAAATATTTGACTCATATCATTTAGCCACAGTATAAAGAATATTTTCTTTATACTGTGATTTAGCAGTATAATTGTAAAAAATGACATTATACTTTGACAGTCCTGTGCAATTTACCGAAACCGGCGTTATATCAACACATGGAGCATGGCATTCGAGTGCACCATTATTAGCCATTGGAAGTTATTCGCAGGAACGCGGTGGATTCATTACGATATTCGATGAACTGGTAAAAAGAAAGAAATATATATACATTTTCTACAGTAAAATATATAAATAATTTTGAATTGTAGGGCGAACCTTTGCGAGATGTAACTTTTCCGGTACATCCAGTGTCTCAAGTAACAGCAGTTACTTGGCATCCGGAGAAAAATGTCTTAGCTTGTAGTTGGGAAAGTGGTGAAATACGAATGTGGAACGGAACTGATAATGAGTTTATGAATATGAATGGACCGCATACTGCTCCAGTGAATTTTTTAGCTTTCAGTGAAAAGGGAGGCCGGCTTGTTTCAGCGGATGCTGTAATAGAATTGTTTATTAAAAAAAAAAAAACTGTGTTAAATGAAAATTTAATTTCGGTAATTCATTTTTAGAGTGGTTCTCTTGTTGGTTGGAAAGTTGATTCAAAAGGTCAGGCGGTGACGGCATTTCATCATGATTTGAAAGATTGTGTTACACATTTGACTTTCCGATTGTCAATTAAAAATACTCATATAGATATTGAAGGTAATGTATTATTTAATTTTATAACATTATATAATATAATGGTCGTTTACTATTTTAAAAGTGATTTTTGTAACGTACATTACGTCAATTTTTAAAATTATTTTTGTTTAAAATATTTTTTATGGTTTTGTTTATAAGTGTGTAGCATATTTGCGAAATAAAGACTATTTAAGTATTATTTTTCATCATAAATTTGAAATTTATTTATATTGTTGCCCTTCAAACTTAATTTATCTAAAATTTGCAATACGTAACAAAAAGAATATGTAAAATTATAAACAAAGTAGGAAATTTTTGCACACTTTATGTTAAACGATTTGCTAACGACAAAATCACGTGATTCAATGTTTCTTACAATTTTCTTGAGTAACTTTAGCGGAGGCTTGCAAAAATTCAGTAATAACAATTCTCCAATTGTAATATTTAATACATAGGATTAGCAAAAGCTGCAGTAAATGGTGACGAAAATGCCTTAGATATATTTAGTGATTGGAGACCAAGAACCACAGCTCGCCAATTTCGAATACAAGATGGTTCAGATAATCATTGTTTCTTCGTTGCTACACAAACTGGTATCTATTTTTCATTTATTTCAATTTTTTATCATCAATACTAATTATGACCAAAATATATAGGTACAATATACTATATAAATCAAGCTGGCAACTGTATCGAAGTTTTAAATACGGAAGGATCGCCATTAGCTTATATGTTATACCATCCGACACGGGATTGTCTTGTAATTATGCGAGAAGGTTTCAATGTTGAACATTTTTCAGTAAATCCTCAGGGACAGTTGACTGAATTATCAAGGGTTAAACTAAGTGGAAAACCTCAAGCATTAAGAAGTGCTAACAATCAAGGATTAGTCTGGGCCGGAAATAGTTCTCTTGCAATTTTAACAGGTATAAAATTATTCTTGAAAAATTTCATAATATCATTAAATTAATGTAGTAATAAAGAATTGTAGTATTTGATCCTCGAAAATATTTGAATTTGGAAAGTTGTAATAAATGGATCATTCAATCAAGAAAATATATAGTAATAAATTCATTCTAATGTAAATTTATTGGATGGACGTTTCGGCTATTAAGCATTAACTTTTTTTTGATTTGATTTGATTTTCATTGTGTTATTATATTTTTTGTATTTATGCCTTACAACTTTCCAAATTCAATTTTAAATTAAAGAAATCCGTACAAAATTATAAACATTTAAAGATTAAAATTGAACTTTTATATTTCTTAGTTTTATAAATAAAATATATAGAGAGAGAGAGATTTAAAATGATTATAAAAATTTTTGTTTTCTGTTTCGTTTATAACCCGAACAAATGAATATTGAAGACAATATATTTTAATTTTTAAGAAAAATAATAATTTACAGGTGAATTAACCGTAAGAATTTGGGATGTAGACACAAACGACAACTACGTCCTACCAATTTATCTCAAATCATTTATGACTGAAGACAGATCGAAACAATTCAACGAAATGTTCATGTGCATATCATATTGCAAAATTAATCAAACACTTTGCGCTGGTACAAATTTGGGACAAATTTATTTTTGGGTTAAAAAACAAACGAAAACCGACTATATTGATAACCCAGAAGAAACATGGACGCTTACAAATATTAACAATGTAAGCGGAACGATTAAACAATTAATGTGGGGTTCTGTTAATCTACGTTTACCCTTAATAGCCGTTAATTGTATTACCAAAGTTTATATTCTTAAAGAACAATCTTTGAGTACTTGTTACAGTGAAAATATCTGGGCAACACAAAAAACATCATCTCAAATTCATTTAGAAACAAACTTTTCGAATCATTTGCTTAAAACTGATGTACAAGTCACAAACATGTCGCTAAATAATGATTACATTACTATTACAAATAGTAGAACAATAAATGTTTACGCTATACAATATAAAAATCTAGATAATGTAGATACAAATACCTTAAACAAAAAGAAAGATTCGAATATTTCCACAACAATGCTGAGTTCCTTTACTTGTGATAATGAAAATATAATAATGTACGGTAAAAATATAATTGTTTTGACCAAAACTGGAGTATTGGTTAGGTCACCAAACGGACTAAACGTAGCTACAATTCCAATGATCTCAACCGAAGGCGAACCGATCGGTATGAACGTAACCAGTCATTTTCTAACAGTCTTTACAATGGATGGATATTTAAAATTATACGATTTAACAAATCGCGAACCGAAACTTGTAACTCCTGTACGTAGTTTATACGATATGTGTCAAGATTTCGGGGAAATAATTCACGCAAAATCGAACAGTACCGGAAATAAAATCGCTCTGACGATAGCAACAGCTAATCTAATACCGGATGGTAAAGTTTACGTTTGGGACATTGAAACGGATACATTGTTTGATTATGATTTTCGGAAACAGAGCGACGTACCGATTGATGACGACGAAAGTGATGAGAATAGAAATAAATTTGTCGATTTTAAAATTGATCATGATAAAATTTGTGTTGATAGAATACCGTTGTCGATTTCTTGGGACGCCGAAGATCCGAGATTGTTAATTTGCGATGCGAAAAAATTGAAAGCGAACGATCAAAATGCGTTAAGTATTACACCTTTATTACGGCAGAAGAGTGGAAAACGTAAGGATATCATATCATATATTTTATTAAAAAATTAAAAAGTCTTTTAATCAGACAATATGCTCCAAATAATATTAGTAAAATATTATTTTAAATGAATGATTCCCAAAATATTAAGGCCATTTCAAGGCAAAGAAAAGGCTATGTTCAGGCATGTGGTGGGCATACAAAAATGAATAATTTTACATTCGATTTATTCGTATAATACTACATACTTATGGTAACTAATTATTAGAAAAATTAGGTAATTTATGTACAATTAATAATTTAATAACTATTTTTATATATTTACAGAAGTAGCATATAAAAAAAATTAATCAAATATTAAATTGTCAATATTTTTTTTGTTTATTATTATTTTGATTTCCAAAAAATATATATGTTGTTACTTGTTATTATAGTACTTGTATTAATTTCAGAATTTTTGTATGTGTGGTTTATTTGTAAAAAAACTATTTTCAGCATTTTCCTTGAAAAATGCGATGTTCTCTTATTTCACACATACATTTTATTTGAAAAAAATAAATATGATTAATCTTTATTACAATAAACAACATATATAATTTTTTGGAAATCAAAATAATAATAAACAAAGAAAATATTGACAATTAAATATTTGATTAATTTTTTATATGCTAATTCTGTCTGAATATAAAAATTGTTATTAAATTATTAATTGTACATAAATTAGCTAATTTTTACAATAATTAGTTATCATAAATATAGGGTTACAAATATGCGGTGACAATGAGGGGTAGATGCGCAGTGGTTCTAGCTAAAAATTGTAGTGGGGACATGGTGGAGACCTATGGTGGGGACTTTAGTCTTACTTTTATCGTGCTTTTGTTATTATCGTGTCGCGTATTGTACTTTCCAAGCGTTAGCTAGGATAGCAGTCTATCTCATTTCCTCCGAATGCGTGCTCTCTCTGCGCAAGACACGCCTTTTTCTGTCACGGCATAATTGTAACCTTATATGTAGTATTAAACGAATAAATCGAATGTAAAATTATTCTTTTCTGTATTCCCACCACCTGTCTGAATATAGCCTTTTGTTTGCCTTGAAATGGCCTTAAATGCAATTTTCTTATTTACAATAGCATCTTTGAAAAGACCAAAATTATTATACATAATGTATTTTTTTTTTAAATTTTAAAATAAGAAAGTTGTATTTACTACTATAAAAGACAGTATTCGAGAAAAATACCACATTTTACTTTCAATATTATTATCATATCTTTTCATATAAAAAAAAGGTCACAATAATGACCTAGTTACATCCGAACATCCTATATATTTTCTAATTATTTGTTTTTACTTGCTAAAAAAATCTGTTGCGTAATATTTATAGTGAATTTGATTTGCAGATAAACAAAATTTAGAATTCTGCGATCATATCATAGTTACAATGTTTGTATCATCCGAAAATGGTATACGAATACAAGATATACGAGCAACGGACGCAAATTCGAAATTAATTGCTGTGTATACACCGTATATAGTAACTTTAGATAAACTTAATATTGTCCGACATGTTATGCATGATTTCAACGGTTTAGAAAATTGTGATAAGGCAACGAAAGAAGCGGTATTAGATTTTAGTTACAATCTAAGTTTAGGTGAGCGAAACTATTTTTTATTATTTTTCAAGTTTTATTTCAATTTGTTTTTTTTTTTTAAATTTAGGTAATATGGATGCGGCGTTCAAGGCGATAAAATTAGTACAAAGTCCCGGTGTGTGGAATAGTTTGGCACGAATGTGCGTTAAAACTCGTCGATTAGATGTCGCTTCTGTTTGTTTTGGTCATATGAAGAATGCAAGAGCTGCGGGTGCTTTGCGTAAAGCTATTGCTGATCCGGATTTGGAGCAAGAAGCCAAAGTTGCTGTTCTTGCTGTACAGCTTGGATTATTGGTATAGGAATATAATTCAGATTTTTTTATTATATATATATATTCTTAATTACACATGGCGTATTTATTTTACTTATAAGTACTTAAAGTAAAATTTTCAATCTCTGTAAGCAATTTTAACTACTGAATTAATCACAGATAACTACGAACGAAAAATCCTTATTCTTGAAGTCAAAATAGTTTTAAATATTTATTTTATTTAAAAATTATAAACACTTGCCAAATTTAAAATTAAAATTGTAAATCGAATCTGCATGTAAATACTTTTTTTTCAATTTAATAATTTTAAAATATTGTTTAGGATGAAGCGGAACAACTCTATATATCTAGTGAGCGTTACGATCTTTTAAACAAATTAAATCAAAGCCGAAACAAGATGGAAGCAGCCGTAACAATCGCCGAAAACAGGGACCGTATCCACTTACGCAATACCGAATATCAATGGGGTAAAATTCTCGAAGAATCGGGCGATTATTCGGACGCAATTACCAAATACGAACATGCAAATACGCATCGTTACAATGTACCTAGAATGTTAATCGATCACACAAAAGATCTCGAATTATACATCACGAAAAGCAACGATAACGAACTGTTAAAATGGTGGGGACAATATATCGAATCACAAGGCGAAATGGTTGCGGCATTGAAGTATTATGAACAAGCCAATGATCTGTATTCGCAAGTTAGAGTACTATGTTTTCTTGGTGAAGAGACGAAGGCGGCTGAAATTGCTAGAAATGGTACGGATAAGGCAGCTTGTTACCATATGGCACGACATTATGAAACTAATGGAAACGTTGAAGCTGCAGTTGGATTTTTTATTAAAGCAAATGCTTATAGCAATGCAGTGAGGCTATGTAAAGAGAATAATATCGCGGAAGAATTGTGGAATATTGGAATGATCGCTGGTCGACGAGAGAAATTAGAATGTGCTAAATATTTCGAAGATAGTGATCAACCCGATAAAGCTGTACTGTTGTATCATCGAGCAGGTACAGTTTCATTTATAGGAATGGATATGGTCATTAGCTCGTATTCTCATCTCACTTTTAAAAGTGGTTTTTATGTCAAAATTAGTTTATTTGAATTTTATAATATTGATATAAAAAAATATACTAAAAATATTAATATTTCTTAAGAGAAGTGGAAGTTTTTCTGTTTTTATAAATTAAATTTTCTATTCTATATTAAAAGTAAGAGTTCCGTTTTTTTAGTTGGTTCAGATGTAATTTCTAATTTGAATTTTTTAAATATGCATTTCAAAACATTTTCAAAAAGTTCTTAAATATATTTTTTAAAATTATTTTCAATTTAAATTTCTACTGAATTATATCTTTGAACTTTCTTCTTTAATATATTATGATCTTTAATTATTTACTTTATCTTAAAGTTATTATAAAACAATGTATTTTATAATTGCAGGTTTACTACACAAGGCATTGGATTTAGCATTTAAAACTCAACAATATGACGCTTTACAACAAATGACATCAGATTTAGATGCTAATTCTGATCCTGCATTAGTTGAAAAATGCGCTGAATATTTTATTACCAATCAACAATATGATAAAGCTGTTGATCTTTTGGCTGTTACCCAAAAGGTACCACGTTAAATTTAACTCATAATAATCGAGTTTATTCTGTAACAAAACAAAGTTATAAATCCAAAATTTCAGATTATTAAAATGCTTTCTATGTTATGTAAGAAAGTTACTGTTATAATACTGTTACAGAATAGAATAATGTTACAGAATAGGTTCGAATAATAATAATAATAATTAAATTAATTTTGATACAAATTTTAGTATACGGAAGCACTAGATGTATGTTTACAACATAATATACAATTAACCGAACAATTAGCAGAAAGATTAACACCGGAAAAAGATCAGACTGATGAACAAACACGAATAGAAATTTTGGATAAAGTTGGAGAGTGCTTATTTTTACAGGGCGACTATCATTTAGCAACAAAGAAATTTACACAAGCTGGCGATAAAGTAATAATGAAAATTTAATGTTATAATAACATGTGTTCATTAATTTATTTTTCTAGATTAAAGCAATGAAAGCATTATTAAAATCAGGCGATACAGATAAAATAATCTTTTTCGCTGGCGTATCAAGACAAAGAGAAATTTATATAATGGCTGCCAATTATCTGCAATCACTTGACTGGCAAAATGATCCCGAAGTACTGCGAAATATTATTAATTTTTATTCGAAAGGAAAAGCAATGGATCTATTGGCTAATTTTTATGTCGCTTGTGCCCAAGTAATAATACAAAAAAAATTTCTGTTTCATGTTTGAGTTAAAAAATGGTTTAATTTGATTTTTTAGGTTGAAATAGATGAATTTCAAAACTATGAGAAAGCTTTAGGAGCCATGAATGAGGCATCGCGTTGTTTAAATAAAGTTGGAACGCCGAAAGATCAAAATCAACATCGCCGAGCTATAGAAATTGTACAAAATCGAATGGCAAATATTAAAAGATTTATTGATATTCGTAGATTGTTTGAACGTGGCGACCATATTGGAGGTAGTTAAAAAATTTAATTTAGTTGAATTATTATATTTATTTATTTATTTATTTATTTTTAATAGGAATGACGCAGTGCCGAAACTTATTGCTGACTGGCGGCGATGATTTAGAACAATCCGTCCGTCGTGGTGATATTTATGCATTAATGATTCAAACATCGATTAAAGTTGCTGATTTTAACGAAGCGAGAAAATTGGTAACAGAATTACAACAAATTTTAAATAAATCTGGCAATGCATCGTTGACGTATTATTTAAGCAAAGAAATTATTGAATTACTAGCACAAGGTTTAGGTATTCCTGCGTCTGCACTTTTGCCACAAACTCCGACAAAAGATAACGAAGAAGATTTAGATGAAAATGAGATACAAGAAGAAGTAGTTGAAGATTAGATAATTTTATTTTGAATTATATTGTCATTCCGTCCATGTTTGCTGTGACATTTTAATTTATTATAGATGTTATATATTCTGTTTCAAATGATGTAAAAATAAAGATTTTTTAGCAGTGTTTTATATTTATTTCTGATAATATTGAAAAAATACGAATTTATGTTCGAAATGTTTTAAATTATTGTTCTTATTCTTCTTCTGTTTCCATACTAATGTATGATGAAGAAGAAATACGCCGTAACTGGCCGAATGTAATTCAAGGTCAAAATTATTAAAAACATCAGCGCTATTTCCCTGCTTAAATTATTTATTACATTAAATCTATTTAATAAAGTGCATATTGAATGCATTTATTAATTATATAATTTTACAATGAAATTAAATCTGATTTTTAAATAAGTTTTTATATATCTCTAATATTATTATTATAAAAAAATATAAGAAATCACTTAAGCTCATTAGAGAACGTTGGCGGCCATGACAGTTGTATGTTTATTGTTGAAGCCGAACCCGCGTTTGTTAATTCTTTGTAATTTGGATTGTTATAAAAATGTAAATTATTCGTTAATGCCGTAATAAAATTATAGTATTATACAGTTAGTGAGATTTGTGATAATTCTATTGAGCTGCACGTATCATTTGCGCTTGTATTTTGTAGAATATTTGTGTTAGTCATTTTTGTAATGGCTTCCCTTCGCGTCCCTCTCGTCTAGTAGACAATGACAGTGAAATTTTTCACGTGATTTATTCAAAATAAGTTTTATAATATGACTTGAAAGTGATTATTTTGAATGGAAAGTCTGTGGAGGGTGATTTTTTTTATTTTTAATTATGAATTCTGGTGACCAACATAATTTAGCCCCAACGGCTGGGGCACAATCTCAACCCGGAGCACCGTCTGAGGTATGTGTTTATTTTGATAAACAAAACTACAACAAAACTTCAGTTGTCAGTTGTAGTCAGTTGTACCGTAGTTCTTTTTGTTTAAATGAACGGATGACTTAACTAATTCTGATACGGTTTTTGTTTTTGTTTGTTTGTTTGTTGTGGTATGTATTTAAGAATATTTTGAACATAGGATGGTGGCCAGCGGTCATCTGCCCAACAAGTTCAACCGACGACGACGGTTCCCACGGATTTACGTGTGAACACCACCGCACTGAATGCTGTCGCTCTCAGCAGTGTGGCGAAGTACTGGGTGCTTACTAACCTTTTACCAGGACCGATTCCACAGGTATCTGTGTATGGTCTGCCTGGTGCTACTCGAAACGACGGCGGAGGGAAACCCACTCAGGTAACACTAAAACGTTCTGGCAAATCATGCTATCAAGTAACAGTAATAACATATCATATGAAACTAGGCTTGTCTGAATTTGTTCCAGGAGGGTTTGCTTGGTCAGCACGGTGGCCTTCTGCCCACCGATCCCATGCTGCTGCAGCACAATTCCCAAATACCCGTGAGTATATCAACACCACAGGGAGTAGCAAACATTTCCATACCAGTGAATGCAATGCACATGGATAATCGACAACCAAATCGCAATCAGGTCCAGCAGAATCAGCAGCAGCAGCAACAAACTGCCGATAACCAAGCAGCTGGTCAAGCGCAAATGGCGAGTCATGCACAACAGCAGCAGCAGCAGCAACAACAGCAACAGCAAATTAATGCGCAAAACGCTCAAGCGCATGCAGCTGGCGGTGGACAGAACATTGTTCAAGTACAGGTACAGGATAATATAGTTTCAGTCATTGACGAATCCAAAGACCAAATACAAAAAACTGAAATGCTTGGTGGCCAGCAGCAACTCAACACGCAGCAAGAACAAATGCAGCAGCAAATGTCCGGCGCCGATAATCAACAAATGGGCGCGCAACAGAATCTCACCGTACAGCAGCTGCAGCATCTCCAGGTGCAGCAGGTGATCGATAATGTCGTGCGCATGGAGAGTTCCGTTGAGAATAATCAAGAGAACAACCAGACCGACGGCACGATGACCGACAATCTCCAGATCGTCAAAGACGAAAAAGGTTTACAGAATTGCGCCAAGCTGCTGTCGACGGCGCAGTTCGGCTTACAGGATATAAAAGGTAATTTTGCTATGCCTGATATAAAAACAGGGCATCATATGATGGATGTTCGCACAGCTGATGGCAGCATTGTCAAGATTTCGGCGGGCATACAAGATCAAGATTTGGCGAAAACGCTCGGTGTCGAAATGGTTCAGAATATGTACAAGGTGAATGTGGACGACATCAATCAATTGCTGGCGTACCACGAAGTATTCGGTAAGCTACAAAACGAAATGGTACAGGGTGTACAGGGCCAGGTACAAACTTCGACAACTACGACAAATAATACAACCACTACAGTTGTACCCAATTCGAATATAACAAATATTACGAAAACTTTGGAGAGCGACCAGGAACCGTCGACTTCATCGATATCAGCCGATAGTCCTCCGGCACCGGTGCAAGCTGGTACGCATGTGTGCGACTTATGCGGTAAAATGTTTCCATTCCGCTATCAGTTGATCGTGCATCGACGCTACCATACCGAGCGTAAGCCATTCACCTGTCAAGTGTGTGGTAAAGCGTTCACATGCGCTGCGGAGTTGACGCGACACGGTAAATGTCACCTAGGCGGCAGTATGTATACATGTGCAGTATGTTTTCACGTATTTGCCGATGCAGCATCGTTAGAACGACACATGAAACGCCATTCGACCGACAGACCATACGCGTGTAATATCTGCGGCAAGTCATTTGCGCGCAAAGAACACTTGGACAACCATACACGATGCCATACGGGCGAAACACCCTACCGATGCCAGTATTGTGCGAAAACATTTACGCGGAAAGAGCACATGGTGAATCACGTGCGAAAACACACAGGCGAAACGCCGCATCGATGCGAGATCTGCAAGAAATCGTTTACCCGTAAAGAACATTTCATGAATCACGTTATGTGGCATACGGGTGAGACGCCGCATCATTGTACGACTTGCGGTAAAAAGTATACGCGTAAAGAACATCTCGCTAATCATATGCGATCGCACACGAACGACACGCCGTTCCGCTGCGAGATCTGCGGCAAATCTTTTACACGCAAAGAACATTTTACGAACCACATCATGTGGCACACGGGCGAAACACCGCATCGTTGCGATTTCTGTTCGAAAACATTCACACGAAAGGAGCATCTTCTCAATCACGTAAGGCAACATACCGGCGAATCGCCGCATCGATGTACGTTCTGTTCGAAATCTTTCACCCGCAAGGAGCATCTTATCAACCATATAAGACAGCATACCGGCGAAACACCGTTCCGATGCAGTTACTGTCCGAAGGCGTTTACACGTAAAGATCACCTAGTGAATCACGTTCGACAGCATACTGGCGAATCGCCGCATAAATGTACGTACTGTACCAAATCGTTTACGCGTAAGGAACATCTTACGAATCATGTACGTCAGCATACCGGCGAATCACCGCATCGTTGTCATTTCTGTTCGAAATCGTTCACCCGCAAGGAGCATTTGACTAATCACGTTCGCATTCATACCGGCGAATCGCCGCATCGTTGCGAATTCTGTCAGAAGACATTCACCCGCAAAGAGCATCTGACGAACCATTTACGTCAGCATACAGGCGAAACACCGCATTGCTGTAACGTCTGCTCGAAACCATTCACACGAAAAGAACATCTTATCAATCATATGCGATGTCATACGGGCGAACGTCCATTCGCATGCACCGAATGCGGAAAATCGTTCCCGTTGAAAGGCAACTTACTGTTCCATCAACGATCGCATAACAAAGGCGCAAACGCTGAACGGCCTTTCCGTTGTGACTTATGTCCGAAAGATTTTATGTGCAAGGGGCATTTAGTATCGCATCGTCGTTCACACAGTGGCGAACGACCTCATGCTTGTCCCGATTGCGGTAAAACTTTTGTCGAAAAAGGTAACATGTTGCGGCATTTACGAAAACATACAAGCGACACGGCCCAACAAGCTGTCGCCGCAGTTACCGCTACGGCACAGAGCAACGGCACCGTAGTAGTACCACAAGCATCAACCAGTAATATTCAGATACCGCAAATAAGTCAGGCGCAAGCGATGCCACCACCAGCAACCACTGGCATGCTCGTCGGTCAAACGCAGCACTTGCCCATTCACCAGCAGCCCGCACATCCCGTGGTCGTGCCGACAGCTAACGGCAATGTGCTGGCCTCGTATTAGTCCTATCTGGCGCAGGATCGCACTCTGCTAGTGATCTGATCTGATCGGGGATGAGAGAGAGAGAGAGAGAGAGATTATTTCATTCAAAACAAAATGGGAACAAATTATTCATGAGTATTGATAGGTTTATTTTTAATTTCACGTAGACTAATTCAACTAATTCAAAATATATATAAAAAAAACTAGCGCGATGGAATTAAACGATAAACAATGATGAACCAGGATTATGTTGTGTTGGTTTTTCAGTGCCAATCTTAACTAAAGATTATTCTTTTTTTTAGCAACAACAAACAACATTCAATAGAATTATTACAAAAATTTTCATAAATGACAAACACAATGATTTTTCTTTTCATCATCAATTTTTTATTATTGTTTATATATTAAAAAAAATTATATTCTTGTGTTTATCGTTTATTTTGAAATTTTTTTAATGATTAGATTAAAAAATGTTTTTGTTACTAAAAAACAGATTAAAACTGTAAATAGGCGAACTTGCGCCGTATGCACACCCGTATCTGAAATCTCTGAACAATTTCGTAGACATTTTTAGCCATTATAATACTAATTAGCTTATTTGTAGATAACCTGTATATACCAACAAAACAAGCAAAACACATTATATAAAAATTAATCGTTAGACGTGTGTCGAAACAACCATAAAATAGCCATAATTTATAAATGTATGAGAAAAGTAGTGCTGTGTGTGTGAGACATACTCGGGACTTTTAACGGTGATGGGTTAAATCTTTACAAGGTGCAGGACGACGCGAATTGATTTAAGAAAAAATAAAATTACAAAAAAAAAAATAATTGTATCTACAACTTACACTATATTGCATATAAACACTAAACATACACTTGAACGTATATTAAAATCTGCATCAAAACTATATTTTTTTTTTGTTATATTAAACAAAAAAGTCACAAGCTATTCAGTAAAAAGAAATTAATAAATTTACTGCAAATGCGAGTGATATGATAAGCTTTACTTGTATAAGAATGTGGAATTTACTAGCTAGATTTAAAATGAGTAAATTCCGCCATATTAGAATCCAGACAATTGTTGACACGTTTTTACACTTAAGAATTGCTTATAAGGAAAGATTTTTTTTTTTTTAATTCTTTTATTATTATTATTATTATATATTTTTCTCGATAGAAATAAGGCCTAGATGAACCTAGATGTAACTAGGGTATACATAGTTATTTATTAACCAATAAACTGTGTTACCATATATATTTTTTTTTGTACTAAATTATGACTTAGTTAAGTTACTATCATCATTTTCAGTTCCGTTTTATTTTATTAATTAATTAGTGACTGGTAATTGAAGATCAGTCGATTTATATACACTGTGTATGATTGTTATTCCTATACATTATATTATGTTGACCGTACTTAGATAAATTGATTGAATTTTGAAGCAAATATCAGCATAAATGTGATTGTAATTATTGATGATAAATGCTTCAAAAATTGCACATTTTTTCTAGGTTGTGTTGCATTAATGAATTTTATTTTGCGAGAATTGTTGCACCGATTTTGTGAGTGTGAGTGTGCATTGCCTCAATTTGTTTGAGAGGAAAAAATAAAATTATTTGTATAAAATAGGTTTGTAATATTGGTTAAAAACT
Source organism: Clivina fossor (assembly GCA_963966155.1). NCBI lineage: Eukaryota > Metazoa > Arthropoda > Insecta > Coleoptera > Carabidae > Clivina > Clivina fossor. The sequence goes on along the minus strand of OZ014558.1, from coordinate 18,732,906 downwards.
TATAAGTAAATTTTAACTTTTATGTATAAAAAAGTGTGCGAAGATAGGTAACAAATTCTGGTTACATTGGAGATTTATTATTAGATAAAAGTATATATAAATATAAATGATTATATATATATTCGTGATTACGAACCAATTAATTTCTAGAGAGTTTTACACATATTTTATTATTATTTTATATATATATATGTTTACACGAATTTATTATTGCAACGTCTAAAATTTATACATACGTGTGTCAAAAAGAAAAGAGGAAGAAAATCTTTATCAATTATATATATACATATATGTGTGTGCATTGATTTTATTTTCTTTATACAATTATTATATATTTATTTTATTTAGTGAGCGCTTTCACAATTGGTTTGTGACTTCGAATATTAAATTTAAATATTAATCTTATACATATGATTCTATGTAGAATTAATTCTATATCTATTTAAATATCCGATTTAATTAACAACAATTATTCGTTTAATTCTTTTAACTAAAACTGGTAAAATCGAATTGGAAAAAAGGCAGGCAGCTAAAACTTCGATTTGATCATTATTAATTAGAGGTTAAAGTTTAATTGTTGTTGATGCGAAACGGGTCTTAGTTTATTCTTAGTTTATTTTGTAATAAAAACCAAATGTATGATTTCTTTTTTTTCCTAATAAAATTGATGTAATAAAATGATTTTCTTTTTGAGTTTATGATTTTACTCAGTTGACAGAAAAGTATTAATAGAAATGCCGTATTATTTATAATTTTTAAAATGTGTATAAATAAATAAAAAATTTAAATTCTTTTTTGGTATCATTTGACAGCCTCTTAAATAAAACAGTACATTTTTAATATTTTATCTTATACCTAATATTTTAATATTTACTAAAAGTTTGTTAACATTATTAAAATATATTTTTATTACAGGACACCATATACTATATTATATAATAAAAGATTGGTACATTTATATGACACAAAAAATTGAATAAACTGCTCTGTAGCAGAAAGATACATTAAATATTCTTATAGATTCGAAAATTTTAAAAAATATATTTTAAAATATATCAATAGATTTATTATTTTGATAGTAAATATATAGTTGTAAAAAATAGAAATGTTAAACAAAAATCGATAAAACAATTAATAAAAATGATACCAATTTGTAAATTCAAATGTTTAATTAAGTATAAAAAAAAGTACATACATTACAATATTAAATTATTTTGTACATATTTGGTATATTTAATAATCAGTATATTTGTAATATCAACTGAATGTTGATGGTAAAATTTGGAGTGAGTGGTTTAGCTGTTACCTGGACATCTAGTAAACTGGAACAATTTATTTTTTGTTATATGATTAAAATTCTGTATTTTATATTTTCAGGATTTACGAGATTTTTTTTAGAAACTGTTTCATGGCAAATATTGAAGATGTATTACATAAAAAGTATCAAGAAATAATGCAATTTTATAATTCTTAAATGTATGCAACCAATTTTACATAATAAAAATTAATTTTAATTAATTACAGATATTTTAGGTATCTTATATTTTTGTATTTTTCAGATCATTTAATAAATCAATGTATAAATATAAATAAAATGATACTTATGTAAAATTACTTTATTTTCCGGTTTAAAACATTAAAACAACTTTATAAAACTTTTTTTTTCACTTTTCAAGTTTTATTATTAGCCAAAATTAATGGACATAATTATAGTTTTTGATAGAACTAAACTATCAAATTCTATAATCAAAATTGATAAAGATTTGACAAAAGTTATAACAAATCGCAGTATTTTATGATCGTATGATCGTTCGTTAGATGTGTATTTCTTATGTATATATTAAAATATATTTGTATATTTGTGCAAAATATTTTCAACTCCTAAAGACAAATAAAAATCGAATTTATAAGATACAAATTAAAAAAAAGTAATAAGATATTTGACTTACGCTAGAATCTTCATTGGAATGGAACCACATCGTAGTCTCCCTATAATAAAAAAAATAAGTTAATATATTTTATAAATACAAATAAATTTATTTATTTTTGAATAGATGTAATTGCTAACTGGAACATTTCAACATTTATATTTATTTGAAGAAATAAAGCCATTATAAAGCTTTGAAATTTTTAAAAGTTATGCAACCCACTTTACATATAAAAAAATAAATTGTGTATATTTTGGGGAATAAAATTATCATATTCTTAAATTTATTGTCATTAATTTACGAAACTCTATTCGTTACAGCATAACACATTGTCAAGTATTTAAAATAAAAATTAAAAAAATATCAATATTTATTAACAATTAGATTTAATAAATTAGTTACGGCTATAAATTGTATATACAAATATGGTTTCATTTATATGGATTTTAGTAGACAAAGGACAAATCAATAATAATTGTTGATTGACCTCTACTGCTACATAGGAGGGGGTAAATTTTTTTCGTCTGCGAACGAATGAAAAAGGCGAGCTTCTAAAATTGTTTACTTCCGGTTTATGATTCTTTGCGAAAAACTTAAGATTCTTAAATTCCACAACGGATTGATATTAATTCGATGACGAGACCTTATAAAAATAGAAAATTTGTTAGGTTATATTTAGCAAGCATCAAGTTGTATATAGATTTTGTAAAATAGATTTAGAAACATGCAGATTATCTGCTTGAGCTATTTGGTGTATTTTGTAACTTATAAATTATTGTTATTTTTTTGCTTCTTTATTAAATGAATAACATGAGATTTTAATCTTAATAAAATATAAAACAAATAATAAATAGTACAAAAAAAAGTTTATTTAAATTTATGAAAGTAAAAGCTATTTTAGTTTATTGTATATATTTCCGATATATTTATACAAATGTTTATATAAAATTTGGAACAGATTTTTTGAAAGAAAAAATATGTTTCGAATAAACGGCTACTAATAAACAAGGAAGACTTGTAAAATTTTTCATAAAACAAATTTTTATAATTGCAGATGCCTTGGGTAGGTTTGCAGGTTTGATAGAATTGTTACTATTAGTGGAAATTAATTTTTTATAATTGATTGCATTTAAATGTATTCTCTATTAGTGCAATATAATAAATATTATTATTATTATTATTTTACGAATAATGTATGGTAGTAAGTGTTAAGGTTGTAAAAGTATAAAACAGGGTGGCTAAAACCTGGAAAAGTCGGGAAAAAGTCAGAGAATTTCATTTGTAGTCAGGTAAAAATTTGTTTGGCGAATTCACAAAATTACAAACACAAATTTTCTGCAAATTTTTATTTGTATTGTTATACTACCGGCAAAAATTATTGAATTTCACTTTTATGCCCGTATGCATAAACATTTTCATTAAATATAACGGTTCGTTAACTGAAAATTTTTAAATTTCGTAAGAAATTTCGTTGCAATATACATAGAAAGACTTCTTCCGGAATCCAAGAATAACAAACCATAATTTTTAACAAATGTTTATGCATATGGAATTAGTATATTAAAATTATTCTTACCCTAATTTTTTTCACACACCTATACTTAGAAATCTTTATTTTAATGAATATTTTGTGATTCACATTACTTAGGAATTTACATTTGTTAATAAAAGTCAGGGAAAATTGAAAAAAAAAATCTGGAAAATCAGGAAAAGTCAGGGAAACCGGTTTTCACAAAGTTTTGGCTACCCTGATAAAAGAAAAATTACTGCTGTGGAAATGGGTGGATTATGTGGTATTATCACGAGGGATCGAGTACGAAACAAATTGCTGTATGATGAATCTAAATCGAAAACAAAATGTTGTTGCAAAAGTAGGAGTAAGTCAATTAATGCTGGAATTCTGAACAGATCTGTAGCGTTACAGAATGTTTGGTGTTTTTCTATCAAAAAAAAATCCATTTACCAGAAAAAGACAAAATATACTATAACACTACAGGTCCGTACAGAATTCCAGCATAAGTTTAATGAACAGTGTGAATGGTATTGAAGGTACTGACTGTGTGGTGTCGTGTCACTTGCGTACGTGTCAGATGCGTACAAAGATTATTTAGTATCACTTGCGTACAAATAAGGGTCGACTCAAGCCCAGGTAGTGAAGGTACTTAGGCCTAGTGTCAGATGCGTACTGCGTACAGAGGTTTGGGAAATGTCGAGTTGTCATTTGCGCCACGAAACCCTATCATCTGCGTCTCGCTGTTGGCTTAGGGTAGGTTAGGTTAAGGTTTAAGGTTTAGTTATGTTATTATTCAATACAGGCGCTTATTTCATCGGCGCAAATGACGACTGGTGCAAATGACTGGCTAAGTTAGGTTTGGTTAGGTTATCTTTTAATCTTGGGAAACCATGCGCGGTCATGCCCTTTTTTTTTGTCTCAGGTATAATTTAAAATGTTGGGAGACAACTCGGCCCTGCCCATTAATCTACACAAATTAAATTTAAACCACTAAATATAAACTTGGTCAATATTAAAATTGAATACTAACTTGATTATTTATAAAATCGCTGTACGCATCTGACACTCGGCCTAAGTACCTTCACTACCTAGGCTTGAGCCGACCCTAATTTGTACGCAAGTGATACTAAATAATCTTTGTACGTTTCTTACATGTACGCAAGTGAGCCTTTTCCGACTGTGTAGCCATGCGATAAGGTTGGCATGTTTTGTGGAAGCGACTGTTTTCAAATAGTAAGAATAAAAGAAAATATATATAAAAAAATATCATGAATGTGGATGAAGCATGCCTGAATGTTTGGTTTGGTGGAAATTAATTTTTGTTTGCATGAAAAGAGTTTGTGCGGCATGTGTATTTATATCTAACTTATTTATTTATTTATTTATTTATTTATTTATTTATTTAGTTATTTATTTATTTATTTATTTATTTATTTATTTATTTATATATTTGGCTACTCAACAGGAATCAATCCCAATAAAAGTGTCTGATAATATTGGTACAACTTGCTATAATCAATCAATATAATTTATTGGAATATCCGCATTCAATTTCAATAACAACAAGATTAGAAGTATATGGGTAAACCCATATATAGACTACTTTGACATTTCTCGGAAAGTTGGCAACACTGTATTTTAATAATATTATAATTTATGTGGGCACTAGGACATACTTTTCTGAAAATTTGATCAAAATCGAATAAATAATGTAGCCACAATGAATTTTTTAAAAATTTTGTGATTTTTTTTTTCGATAAGTTGGCAACACTGTATTTTGTTAAAATTGCATAATTTATTTAGGCACTAGGAAAAACTTTTATGAAAATTTGATTAAAATCGGTTAAATAAAATGGTCATAATAAATTTTTAAAAATTTTACTAATTTTTTTCTCGGAAAGTTGGCAACACTGTATTTTGTTAAAATTACATAAATTATATGAATACTAGGAGAATCTTTTGTGAAAATTTGAGTAAAATCGGTTGAATAACATGGCCATAATAAAATATTAAAAACTTTAGTAATTTTTTTCTCGGAAAGTTGGCAACACTGAATATTAATAAAATTATGTAATTAATTGGAGCATTAGGGAAATCTTTTCTGAAAATTTGATCAAAATCGGATAAATAACGTAGCCAATATGAATTTTTAAAAACTTTAGTAATTTTTTTCTCGGAAAGTTGGCATTACTGGAAAAAAACAAAACCACATGACCATCTTGAGCACTAGACAAATTTATCCTGAAAATTTCATTAAAATCGGTTGAACCGTCTAGGAGGAGTTGCGGCCACAAAATTTTGACTTACGACCGAGCGAGCGAGTGAGCTGACGACGCACATCCATACACCCACATAAACTAAGTTCAGATTCGTCATCTACAGGCTATATGAAGGATTTCTATACAATTTTTTTTTTTTTTTGAAAATGTTACAGACACCGTACCAAACGCTATACTACTTTTCCTTGCAGTCAAAGTAGTAAAAAAGAATCGATACATTTTAAAGGACTCGATTTCAATTCCGCGATCAAAAATCGAAAACACATCGCGTTTCACGCGGGCGCGTGCGATCTAGTCGGTTATATTTCTGGCACGACGCCCCGTTTTGCGACCAGCCGGAGGTGCAAGTGGGCGCTAGGCGTCGCCGTCGCCGTTCGTGTACCCAATTTCGACGCCTCGATGGTCAGTTTCAGTAGTGTGTAGTTTGGTTCGCGGGGTGCTCGCACACTTCGTTTAACTTTTGCTAAGTGTTTTCTCAAAATTGCTTAGAGCGCGAACTTGTGATCCAATTAAATCTGCTGCATAATAGATATTCAATTCAAAAATTGGACATTACGAAAAGGACAAGTGCATTATCGGATTTTGATTTTGAAACGATCTGATTAATATGGCGGATTCTGCTCCTTGGAGGTAAGTTTGAAAATTTTGCGATTATTTCAATGTAAACTGTAAAATTTATATGATAGTTATTATATAATTATTTGTGTTCGACTTTTGAGTAAAAAAATTTGAATCAAGATTTACATAGATTCTATTTCATTAATGTCCGGTTTCACCAAGGTAAAATAAATCTACAAATAGTTCTTCATATACATTTTGGCAATCATCGTTATTCTATTAATAATGAACCTAATTGAAGACGAACGACCAATTATTTATTTAAATAGTTTAGTTAATATTAATAAAAAAATATTTCTGTATCAATCACAATTGTTAAAATAAAAATTCTGTTATTTTGTAAGAAATCTTGTTGCACATAGAATTCATATTTTAATAGCTCGTTTATTTTTAACAGATATGATTTAGAGCATAATAGTATTTAAATAAAAACATACCTAACTTTTTGGTTGTTGATGCAACCGGGTATAAGTTTCATTTATTTATTTAAATATAAAACAATTCTAACAATTATATAAATTAACTATGTTTACATTATTTTTAGATGAATTTAAATAAATCTCAAATATATTGTTTTAAATATGTAAAAAATTCTATAACCTAACTAGTTCTATAATCTAATTAATAAATTGATTTAGGTCACATATTGAAAAATCTTTCAGACTAATATTTTATCTGATATATTGTAAAAATCTTTCAAAATTCATTATATTAAAATAAAACGACTTTAGAATATAGTTCTATATTCATTTTTATTCATAATCAACATTTCTACGTACTCCATGATGATGATGTACGTGAAGTACGTCGAAACGTCGATTATTAATAAAAATTAATACAGAACTATATTCTAAAGCCCTTTTATTTTAATATTTTATCCGTTTCTAAATATCAAATAAAAAAGATCATATTCTAGAAAAAGATTAAACATTCTGTAATGTTATAGGTTTTAAAGATTTGATTAGAGTTGATCTATAATTTTTCCATTACAAAAAAATTATTTAACTTTATATTCCTACTATATAAATTTTGCCAAAACAATTTATGTAGAGATCAGTTTTCGTAAAATTATTTTATATAATTGTATTACAAGTTTGTTTATCATAATTATAACTATATACTTTACAATTGTGAGCTAATGACTCATATTATTAACAAAAAAGAAAATATTAAAATAAAATCGGTATGATTCAAAATATAGTACGTCATAATCTTATTGGAATTAAGAAAATTGCTATATATTTTTACAAAACTACAAATATTATATTTTAAACAAATGATTTTTTTTTCGTAAATATAAAATATTTTTAAAACAGTATTTCTTATTACTAATACTATATAAATTATTAAATATAAACATTAAATAAAATATATATAATTAATAACTCACAAATCTTTTTAGTAACACCTATTTTTTTAAAAACATTGATAGCACGCAATAGACCCACAGTATATGTGCTCCAAACCATTCGAACACACTCTATATCAGTTTAGTGATCCAAGTTTAAAATACCAAAAATAATATTGCATTTAAATTTTAGTGTGAGCGCGATATAACTACAACTAAAGAACTAAAAACAAATATGTGTCAATTTGTTCTAAAATTATAAAATTTATGAAGATAACTTATTTAAGTTATACGAACAATTTATCTATATATGCAAAACTGGACTGAGTAACACAATTTTTGGCAACAATTTTGATAAATTCTTAAAAATCACCATTCTGAAAGCAATTATTATTTATTATATGCCCGCACATTGTATTATTTGCCAAAAAATATTTAACGTACTTTTCTGTACAAATTTATTTATAACCTCATTTAAAAATAGTCAACATTTTACTGAAAAAACTTATAAAACACTAATTTTATATTATCCACAATTTAAAATTACATCCAAACACATTTCTTAGAGCTATAAACTCGCATGAACATAAATTATTTGTTAGTACGGTAACGCCTCAGACTCAAATATTATTTTTCGGTTAATAACCGACATATCTGTTATTATCAATCTCTTTCTGTAGCACTGTCCTTTTCATTTTGTTTCCATCACGTTCGTCGATTGTTAGTTGAAAAATAATCTTTGAGTATGCAAACTTTCTGAGGACATTGTACGATCTAAATATGGATAAAAACGATATTGCTGAAAATTCATAGATGTATACAAAGTTTATAGATGCGAATTTTTATTTCCGCATTGAAATATAGAATTGTGTACACATCGTTCATCCGTATATATCTCTCTGTCTCTATAGCTTAGCGTATCTGTGGACGAAAATAAACGTTTGCCAGCCGATTTTGTTGGTTTATTGGCCTGACGAGTCCGATCTATAATTAAAATTTCGCGAGCATCGTGTCATAGGTCGCCCACATAATCTAGCTGATTGTGTGCATCGTCTATAATTCTATGTCGTCGTTGGGACTCTGAATCTGTGTACAAGACAATTTGACGCCTTCATTTCGTGTGACGCATGTAATTAGTTGTTGATCTAATTATAAATTTTGTATTGATGAGTTCAGTTTCGTAGAATGATTAATAATATTTGTAGTAGTAAAATATATCGTTTTGTATATCACAGTGACGAGATATACAGAGCGAGTCGAAATTATGGAATATATAAAAAACAAGATTAGAAGTATATGGGTAAACCCATTTATAAACCACTTTGACATTTCTCGGAAAGTTAGCAACACTGTATTTAAATAATATTATAATTTATGTGGGCACTAGGACTTTTCTAAAAATTTAATCAAAATCGAATAAATAATGTAGCCACAATGAATTTTTAAAAAAATTTGTGATTTTTTTCTCGATAAGTTGGCAACACTGTATTTTGTTAAAATTGCATAATTTATTTAGGCACTAGGAGAATCTTTTATAAAAATTTGATTAAAATCGGTTAAATAAAGTGATCATAATAAATATTAAAAAATTTTAGTAAATTTTTTTCTCGGAAAGTTGGCAACACTGTATTTTGTTAAAATTACATAAATTATATGCTTACTAGGAAAATCTTTTGTGAAAATTTGAGTAAAATTGGTTAAATAACATGGCCATAATATATTTTTAAAAACTTTAGTAATTTTTTTCTCGGAAAGTTATTGGATATTAATAAAATAATTATAATTAATGAGAGCATTAGGGATATCTTTTCTGAAAATTTGATCAAAATCGGATAAATAATGTAGCCAATATGAACTTTTAAAAACTTTAGTAATTTTTTTCTCGGAAAGTTGGCATCACTGGAAAAAACCAAAACCACATGACCATCTTGGGCACTAGACAAATTTATCCTGAAAATTTCATTATAATCGGTTGAACCGTTTAGGAGGAGTTGCGGCCACAAAATTTTGACTTACGACCGAGCGAGCTGACGACGCACATCCATACACCCACATAAACAAACTTCAGATTCGTCATCTAGAGGCTATATGAAGGATTTCTATTCACAATTTTTTTTTTTTTTGAAAATGTTACAGACACCGTACCAAACACTATACCACTTTTTCCTTGCAGTCAAAGTGGTAAAAATTGTCAGTAATAAGTTTTTGTAAAAAAACCTGAAACACGTCGATTTTCTTTTTTAAAAACGGACAATTATATATGAAAATCATTGTTAGATATTCATTTGTTTTTAAGCTATGCCGTTATCAATTTTTTACCGACTGTCGTATCACATATGATAAGAGATGTATTGTAATCATACCAAATTTGACATATCGAGATTTTTAAAGATAAGCACGAATTAGACTTATAGTGACACGGATACACTGTTTTTAGCGTGATGTTCGTCTGTTGATCTGTGGACACGTGTAGAGCAAATTCGGTTGAACGAATTGTTAAAAAAATTTCATATTTAATCTTCGGAAGTAAATATTTATTTCAATTTGATCAATTTCTCGTAAAGATCTGCCAACCGCAGCGGAGTAGTAATTTACTGATGTTATTTTATTTACGAATATTTTGCAACAGTTGAGGCATATTTCGAAAAAAATATTTAACAAAAGTTGCTGAACAAGTTATAACTAACAACTTTTATTTAAAACATTTTTACAATACGGCTAAATATTTTTTTATAATTTTTAATACTTTTTTGATATATAAAATTATGTAAATAGGTGGTATATTTATGTCAAGACAGTTTTGTTTTTAGTTACCATGACTACAGTAGTTGGTATTATACAAAAATTTCCATAAATTTATTTAATACGATGACGGTCGGTTCTGTGATGGCCACAGCAGATTCTTTTTATTAGTAATTCCAATTTTTTTTTAATAATTTAAGTAAGTAAATAAATATATTTCTATTCTTGTTGAATAAACACGTTTATAATATTTGTAAATTCTAAACTCACGATTTTTGACTGACCACAACTTTTTAAAACTTTATATAAACCCGTAAATTAGCGCCGTTGCTAGGATACTATGCTGTTTATATAATATAGTTATTTTAAAATGTTATTCATATTACATTGCAAAGTGATTTTTTATCGTATAATCGTAGAAAAAGTATAGTATTCAACCAGCATATTATGAAAGAAATGTCGTGAAAGAAAATACGCAATATTAATATTCATGAACATAAAATGAAATCTGTATATTAATTATTACACAAAAAAATAAACAAATGTTTATGTTCAAATTATGAATTTTATGTAAACTTAACAATCAAAATAAAAGTTCTTAAAAATTGTATATTTTTTTTTTTGTAAATAAACTTATTGAAATACTTAACAATATTTTTTTTTTTTTGAAACAATGTGTTGACTATAGCAGTTTTGTTCTTTTTATTGAAATTTAAATGAATAAGCACATTCAATGTTTTAAATATAATACATACATATACATTTACCACAAAAACGGTGTTTATTCATTTCCGGACATAGAAAAAAATTAATAATCGGTAAACCTCAATTATGATTTAATGTTCTGAAAATTTAATCATTTACACTTATACAAGGTGATCCACAGGAAGTTGCTAAAATTAATCAGCTGTCATTTTAAATGTATGCAGTAATTGGAAAATAAAAATTGCGTTGAAAAAATAATAGATATAAATAAAATTTAACAAAAATCTTTGTATATTAGTTTATTTTATTGATAAAATATGCTGATGATCTAATAATTACCGACCGTTATATCACATATGATAAGGAAGGTATTGTAATCAGATCAAATTTCACATATCGAGATTTTTCCAAATAAGAACGGATTAGACTTATAAACATAATCCAGTGTCCCATTTGAGACAAACTAAAAATATAAAATTTTTTTTTACCAAAAGTACATTAAATTAAATTAACACAACACCAATATTTTTGATACAATTTAAAGTGTAATTTATACATAAAATTAGTTATTTTTTACAGTGAAACATTTACAAAAAACATTTACTCAATCTGATCAACTTTTGATAAAGGACTACCAACCGAAAGTGGTAATTTACTGATGTTACTTTTATATGTTTTACAAATATTTCGCAACAGTCGAAACATATTTCGAAAATATTATTGAACAAAAGTTGCTAACAACTTTTATTTGGGACATTTTTCGATATGGCTAAATAATTTTTTTATAATTTTTCATATTTTTATGATATACGGTCGGTTCTGTAGTGGCCACAGCAGATTTTTAAATTTTTTTCCTGATGATAATTTATATTTAATGAATCAAAACGTCATATTTTAATAAAATAATATAAAGAACTTTAAGCTAAACTAAAGCATTTTAATTTTAATATAATGAGTTCTGAGTAGTTTTCTACAATTGTTTATTTTATTTATTCATTGGATGTCCGCGCAAACATAAACATATAATCTCACTCTTCTAATTATCATACGATTATCAGACAAGTACCAAAAGAAAACTATTCTGTCAATTCTGTCGTCTTTTAATTATAAAGTAATAAAAAAAGAAATGCAAATACAACCAGCAGTTAAAAATGTTGCTAGAGATAAGAGAGCGGTAACAAAATAGATAAAATCATCATTATTAAAAAGAAATTTAATTAATTCTTATCAAATTTATGACGTTTGAATGTTTCTAGAATTAGAAATCATATACATATGTTTTTATATTAGTAAAAACAATGTACTTCCCAGAATTATTGACAATATGCTCTAAAATTCTGTGTTTTTGATTTTCAAACTTGTTGAAATTGGATATATTTCTAAAAATATTTGTTTTATAAATAGTTTAGGAATTGCAAATACAAATAAATGACACTGCTGCAGTAAAAATATAAAAGTTTAAGAATCCGAAATGAAAATTATAACTTAGAAGAGATTATAAAATATAACTGATTTTAATGGAAATTATTAGTAAAACAACGGCGCTAATTTACTGTTTTACAAAATTTTAAATAGTCGTAATTGGTCAAAAATCCATGAATAATGGATTGCATAACACACGGTTGTCAGTTATAGACAGTATTAATAAAAAGTTAGGATATATTTCAATTAAAATCAATCATACTGTTTTAGTACAATATGTACTGTTGGGAAAAAGTTCTTCTATTTTATTTTATCTGTTAATTTTACAATATTATTAACTAATACAAAAATCTGTGTCCGGATTTTACTATGTATAATATATAAACAAAATAATGTAAAACTAAATTTGATAAAAATAATGATTATATTATCAATTAATATTACTCATAATTGCAATCTTTTATTATAATATTAATAATGTTTTAACGTCGTCATTTTTGATGAGTAATATACGACAAAAAAAAAATGTAAAAAGACAATTATTATCAGTTATATACAGAAATATAAAATAAATAACAATAATATGAGAAACTATTAAATTATGTGATAGAAAAACATATTTTTCTGGGACTGTTAAAAATTATATACTTTATTTCACTATTTGTCGTGCATAAAATATCTGTTTCTGGTAATAGTGAAAAAAAGTATAGAGTTAAAAAAGTATCGTAGCATGTTATTATGCAAATATATATGCACCGAAAGAGTGCAATAAATTCATATAGAATTTAAAGAGTTTTCTAGGCTGGTATACCGTGGTCGATCTATCCTCATCGCAGACGTTTTGCCATAATTATATCGTAAATGAGGATGCTATCTACGACGTACAGCAAAACGTCTGCAACGAGAATAGATCGATCACGGTATACCAGCCCAGAAAATTCTATAAATTCAATAAATATCGGCCACGAAAGTCTGTAGATAACTATTGCAATTGAAACGACTTTTAAATATATTTTTTAATATTTGTGTTAGTTAATTTGAATGCTGATAATTGTATAAAAAATATTGTATGAAGTATGGAACTCATGCATAAAGTGTCCTTTTTTTTCACTCATGGGATTGTTAAACTTCCCATTCGTGAAAAATAGTATTACTTTATACACTTGTCACAAAAAGTACTATTTTGTTTAAAAAGACTGCTTGTAATATATCATCAGACTCAATTGTTTATATTTAGATTCTAACTGTAAATTTTATTACTTGTTATATAGAATTAATCCAGATTTATTAATGAAATAAATTTAACTCTTTGACGATTCGAATAATAACAATAATAATTTATCATAAATAACTTTTATTGTTCATACACATACACAAATAACTAAAAAAACAAAAATTACACACAGATGCAATATTACTGTACAAATAATTTATTACATTTAACATTTATTATTTTTATATATTAAAATAAAAATTATATACACACTTTCTTTAAACATATTAATCTTAAAATAAACGTTTATATTTTATAAAGAAAGTACGTTTTGTTATAAATAACTAACGTTAGATTTTCTTTACGAATAGAAATTTAGGAAAAATAAGAAATAATAATAAATTAAATAATTTAACAGGCCAAGTAGATTGTGTAAAAATATAAAACAAATGATACTATTTTTTTAAAAATTTTCATGAATAAATACATTTTAAAATATAAAAAACCTTCAAATTATTTAAAAAGTTGAATGATACATTAACTGTAGATGGAATAGATAACAATATAATGAAATAATTAGAAGCATGTGATTAGAATTAACTGTATATTTGTAATACTTCTTAATTTTCTTTTTCTTTTCTATTATTATGCTAAATTTTAGAAGTTAATTCAGTAATACAATTAAAATTTATATCAAGTTTAGAAAAGCAATATGTATGTATTTCAGAAATATTTATTTTTAAGTTCCAAGCATGTGTTTTTAATTAAAATATTACTAGTTATAAAAATAATAAACTACTTTCATTTAAAAATGTAAATGAAAGTAGTTAAAATCCAGGTATGCATGGTATGAACGATTGTCATAAAAATATTCAAATAAAAGATTCTAAACTCTAATCCATAGATTACAATAGAAAAAAGTAAAATTTTTAAAGGTATTTATAGTATTGAAAAATACATCTATTTCGTTTTAGTAGAATTTAAAATTCTCTGAACTTTACACAGTTTAAGATATTGATATTTTAAGCCCGAGTGACACAATGCAGAAAATTAATGTGTTAAAGTGCACAGTAGTTTAATTTTCTATAATTTTTACAGAAATTAAACTTTAGCTTTAGATACATGCTTTGAGCTTTAAATACATGTTCGAATGTTTCGAAATGTATATAATAAATGTAACCAAACGTTTTGTTAAACGTTTTTGAGTTTTAAATACCGTAATTATTATTGTAGTGTACAAAGATTTAATAGATTATGTAATACTTTATAAATAATGCAATTTACTTATTGTTAATTAATAATATTATATATGCATTTAATATCTATGTTGAATGCGAAACACAATACAAAAATGTTACAATTATTATTATAAACAATTAAAGGCTTAAATTATAGTTCTGCATTAATATTTATTAATAATTAACGTTTCGACGAACTCAACGTACGTCTTTATCAGGAAAAAAGATACAAATGATATTTACAGTAAATAAACAGAACATAACAAAACCTAGTAACTTGTTTCTATGTTCTGTTATTTGCTGTAAATGTCATTTGTATCAGTTTTCCTGTTGAAGACGGACATTGAGTTCGTCGAAATGTTGATTATTAATATACTGTTAGTACAGACCTACAACCTTAAGCCGTTTTATTTTAATATGATGAGTTCTGAAAGATTCTTTACTATATTATTATAAACAATGTTTTTCCCATGTAATAATATACGTTGGGTAGGGTAAGTTCTTCTGTATTTAATAACATTATTCGTGATTCCAATAAGCGGTGTTGCACTGTAATTCATATTGAATATCAAAGTACACAGTAAAAAAAAATTAGACATTTGTTTTTTGATTTTCGAGTGTGTTAATGAAAAATTGTTAAATTAACACAAAATTTGTTATTAAAATAACACAGTATATTGCATATTTTTCAAAACTAATTGTATTAAATAAAAACCTGTTTTAAGATTAGATTCTGTTAAATTATTTTATAAAAACGACGTTTCGATGAAACTGAACGCTCGTTTTCATCAGGTAAAAATTTATCAATGACAATAAATAAACAACAATACGTAGCAATAAGTTATAGAATTATAGATTGTTTCACAATGATTCATGTTATTCTTTTCTTTATAAATCTTTATTGCTTCTCTTTTATATTAATTGAAAATGATAACAATATTGTATTTCGTTAAATTAACAAAATTTAGTTAAAGAACCTCCTAGAACACCAAAGTTTGTTCAAATTGTGTTAATTCAACAAAATTATTTTTTACTGTGTATATGTGAGATTCAAAGAAATTTGAAATTGACTTAATTATAAGTTCGTGTTCTACAGTGGGACCAAACGTATTACTGATTCGGCTTATTGCATGCGGTTAGCACACTTTTGAGGTGTTCCAAGTTTTATTTTTAACCATTGTGCAGGTACAATACACAACACACAGACAGAAATACACTTATGTAGACGAAGTATTGATGGCATAGCGTTGTTATATACTGGTTGTTTGCCGAAATTTGACCGAGAATTGCCGCCAAAATAACAGAAATAATAGAATATTTTGCAGGCTCAATGTCGTTTTCTTTTCGAATTACTAATTTTGTCTTTTTCCAATGCTAGTATTTTTTAAATTAATTTATTTAGAAGTCTAAATATAACTTTCTTGATTTGATATATATATATACATACACAATCACGCCATGCACCCAAAAGGATGACCATAGAGTAAAGTTTAGCCAAAAAGTATTATAAATATGGGGTTCAGTCTTATAAATATTATTTGTACTATAAAGCGTCCAAATATATCATGTTCATAGAATTTATTCAACTTAATAAAAATATATAAGAGTAAACCTAACCTGCAACTGTATCCTGCTGCATTCGGCTGCAATCCGGCTGCATTTGATTAATAGTATATTATTTAACGAGCAAATAATGGCACCTATAATGTACGAGGATGTTGTTTAGTCCACGAGCGTAGCGAGGGGAATAAAACATCCGAGTACATTGTAGGCATTATTTGCAAGTCAAATACTATACTTTATCTACAACTGCTTATATATTTTTAATATTGTACTTACTTATTCAAATCTATTATGTTAACAACAACTAACTAACTAACTAACTACAACTGTCATTTTATTACTTTGACTGATAACTGCTGCCATCTGGCGTAGAGATATTTAGTTTGTTGATGTTGCCTAGCAACGTAGCGTGCGTACGGAAATCAAGTTAATAAAGATCGTTTCTTTATTTCCCTTAGTTAATAATGACTAATATTTTATTAACCTTGGTTAATAAAGACTAGTATTTTATTTCCCTTGGGCTATAAAGACTAATATTATTTATCTGATTTTATATATATATATATATATATATATATATATATATATATATATATATAATGACCATATAACAAAGCAGTTGTAGATAAAACCTTTTGTTGCCACAAATTCTGTAATGTAAAAAACACTACACTTAGTCACTGTATTTATTACATTTTCAAATTCTTAAACTTCGATTTAGTTAACTCATAATTAGTTTCAAATGAAATCATTCTAATACGACAGTTCATACACAACTAACAATATAATAACTAATTTTATCTATAAAAATCCAAATAATTTACACTAATTGAAGATAATTGAGTTGCGCAAGATGCTCAAGCGGTATTATTTTTTAAATAATTATTATTTATTAAACGAATCAAAACTTGTCGACTAGACAGTCCAGAAAATTCTATTAATTCAATTAGGTGTTTTCAATAATGATTATGTATGATACGTATTTGCAATATGTAGAATAATGTGAAATGATTTCATAGAAAATTGTGACTTGGTTAGCAAGCACTGAGGATGCCATCTACGATGTATGACGAAACGTCTGCGACGAGGATAGATCGACCAGAGTATACCAGCCCAGAAAATTCTATAAATTCAATGAGTACCGACTGTGAAAGTCTAAAGAGTACTGTTATTATTACATACGCACAATCACGCTAAATACCGAAAAGGGTGTGGCACAAACTCTTTCCATTATCCCGAAATCAGCCTCTTCCAAACATTCCTATCCAAACAAGCAACTTTAGTTTCATCCACATTCATAATTCCTCTGATACATGTTCTTCTATTCCTACTACTTGGAAAATTCCGCTCATGCAAAACACTCTCAATCATATCACTCCAACTGCTCAGTAGATAGGTAATAAAAAATTTGCAATATGATACTGTATTCGTTAAATAGTCTGTATAAAATAAAACCAGCTCAACTATTTTTGTGTATATTATTTAAGTTGTAAACAACTTTATTATTATTGTCAAAAATTTCATTCCGGAAATTCCAAGTCGCAAATATAATAAAACATTACATCTCAACAAAATTTAAAACCATCTAATATCTTGTATCCTATCCAACAATCTGAAAACATCCGAAATATTTAAAAGAGCATTAAAATTTTATTGCACCGACCAGAAAATATCGATTTTACTACAGCCAGCAATTAAAATTCCGAGCAATAATTACTTAAAATTTGTTGAGAGAATATTTATTCTACAAATGAAAATCGCATTTTGTTTATCTTTTGTTTCGGATAAGTTTAGAATAACATACATGCAACTGAATTGTGTATTTTCAAAATCAAAAATGACAAACGTTCTTCGGGTGGACAAAAGAATGTAGCACATTGTAGAAGGGCGTATAAGAAGGCTATGCTAGTGTCGAAGAGAAAGTCTGACGTCATCTCTTAAGAATCTCAATTCAAGAATTCATATCGAACATTGAAACTACATCAAGTTTTAGAATATATTAATAATATTTACGAGTATATATGCATGTGCATTTTTTTAAAGTAATGTTTATTGAAAATTTTTTGTTTTATTTACATATAATAAAATCGAGCAATTATTTATTTAACATAGTAAAAGATCTTTTAGAACTCATTATATTAAAATAAAACAATTTTAGATTATAGTTCTGTATTAATTATTAATACTCGACGTACTCAACGTACGTCATCATCAGGAAAAAAGATACAAATGCTATTATACAGTAAATAAAAAGAACATAGAAACAAGTTACTAGGTAAGAAAATAAGTAATTGGATCATAAAATTTATAAATTTTTAATTAAAAAAAGTCAAATTTTATGTTCTAGTTACTTATTTTGTTGCCTAATAACTTGTTTCTATATTCTGTTTATTTATTGTAAATGTTATTTGTGTCTTTTTTTTATGAAGATGTACGTTGAGTTCGCCAAAACGTCCTGAAGTCGTTTAATTTTAATGAAATATAGTAAAAAATCTTTCAGAACTCATTATATAAAATAAAACAGCTTTTGATTTAAGTTCTGTATTAAATTTTTTATTTATAATTAACGTTTCGACGAAAGACGAAACTCAACGCTCGGTCTTCATCAGGGAAACTGATAATAATTTATTTTATTACTATCAGTTTCGGCGAAATAATACAGAACTTGAACTTAAAACTATTTTATTTTAATAAATAAACAAATATACTAAAATTTAATTTCAAATATACTTCGATTCAATTTAAAAATAAAATCTTTTATTTACAATAATAAATCTTGTTTTAGTATAAGCATAAAATTTGATATGTAAAATAGATTTAATAAAAAATTATTTTATATTCTTAAAAAAAACTATACACATTATTTGACTGTGACGATTGAATATTTTTATCGTTTCCTGAATGTTATGAAGTCGTTATTTTAAAGTATTACGTTATTTCGCTAATAAAATCTATACAAGTTCATATAAAAAAATTATTGTTTTACTACAATACAAACAGTTCTACGATTTTGTTAGTCATCACTTATTGTTTATATTCAAATCCCACGTTCTTCAACTTTAAATTAATGGCTTATCTTTTCCTCTTAGTATTATTTTTTTTTTCAATTTAATTTATATAAATGTTTTGTAATTAGAATAAGACCTTTAATGCTATTATTCATTGTCTGAAAATAATTTATTTTTATTATGTTATTATTTTCAAAATTATTTTGTTTATGTAAATAAGTCTTAAATTATATGAACTGTTTTAAATAGTGAGAAAGAATTTATTATTTATTTTTATAATTTACGTTTTGCATAATTTATAATTTATTAATTCTAATATGTAACTAATTGTAAGCATATGCTTCGAGTAATTTTATATTTTAATATGTTGTAGAAACTCGTGGAGAAAATTGTTCTCGGTTTCATTTGTTTTTTATAAGATGGCGATTACTTGATAGATCTGGAAAATGAGAAAATTATAAAAATCTTCTTTTTATGACTAAAATTTGTCGTAAATCCGTGTAAAAAAAATTTCAAAACTCTTTATATTAAAATAAAAAAACCTTAGGCTTAAGTTATGTATAATTTTTGATTAAAAATCGATGTTTCGATATACTCTATCATCATTTAAGAAAAAATATATAAATGACATAAATAATAAACAAATAAATTATAAAATTTATAAATTATTAAATAAAATTTGGCTTTGCTTCCTTTAATATTATGTATTTTTCTATACAAAAAGTGTATAGTTTTCTGTACAAACAAAATTTTCTGTATTACACGATCCAATATTTAATTCTATATAATAATCTGAATAGAATATTTTATACACGTACATGCTCAGATTGCCCGTGACAAAGAAAAATGTATGAATTAGAACACGTCCCATTTTGCATGAATTTCCAACGTGAAACTGAATGCGCATCGGTATTAGAAACATCAAACTCTCATTGAGATTAGGTATTTTCATCAATTCATATTTATGTATACGGTTTTTTTTGTTAATTTCTTATTTAATTAAAGCAGTAAATTATATTATTCAAGAATATGCATTTTTCAGATTAGATATAAACTGTCAAAATATAAAATATCATTGTTCATGCATCTGTACATTTTGTTCTATATCGTGTAACACGTATTAATTTTGTATAGGTTTTTGTATAGAAAAATGTATCGTGTAAAGCCAGCATTATCTATTACTAAACTGAGAAATAAAATACAGAAGAATTTTTATCTTTTATATACGATATATTTAATATTCACAGTTAGTATATAATAATTAATTTCTAGTAATAAATTACAGAAATAGCTAGTTTGCAGTTAGTTACACATACACTAGTTGCCATATGATAAAAAGAAAGTGTTACTGTAATAATTTATTATTTTATTTGATGTCTCATTTAGAATTTTTTAATTAGTTAATTAATTAATCATTTTAATTTAATAATTATAAAAAGATAATGGTATACTATAATTGATGATGACAGGATTATTAATCTTAAAGAATGATATATAATATATTATCCTAAATTTTTTTATGTAAAATATAACATAGTATCAGTTTTCGTGATGAAGACGGTTGTTGAGTTCGTCGAAACGTCGATTATTAATAAATATTAATACAGAACTAAAATCTAAAGCCGTTTTATTTTACATAAAATATTATTCTGTAAATTGCTTTTTATATTTTACTTCATTATTTTTTTATGCGTAAAAAATCTGTTCATGGTATATACATTCATATACAATCACGCCATAAACCCAAATTAGTTTTCTCTAAACATTCTTATCCAGACAAGCAACTCTAGCTTCATCCATATTCATCATACCTAGAAATACATGCACTTCTATTCCAACTAAGCTTGGAAACATGGGCTCAGACAAAACTCTCCCAAGCATACCACTCCATGGGATGTACACACAAACGTGTACCTTCAAAATCACACACACACACATATATTCTTTTAACCAAACGTTTATTGGACATTTGCGCAAGACACCAACTTTTGCAACAACATTTTTTTAGAAATAGAAAATATATTGTATGGAACTCATGCATAAACTGTTTTTCTTTTTCACTGGAATTGATCAAATACTCTATTCGTGAAAAAACAACTACTTTATGTATTTATTGCATAAATTACATTAAAATATAAATAAAAAATTTATAAATTCCAATTTTTTATTAATAATTATTGTAAAAAATTTTAATCTAAAAATATTTTAATTATTTTTTCGATATTCTTAAGAAAAAAAAATAATATTTTATGATTCATTGTGAAAATTAATGTTATCAGAAAAACACTTAAAGTAAGATTATCGAGTAGATAATGTATATTTATATATAATTTTTGTAATAAACTATTATTATTATTGTTATTAATACAATGTTATCAAAATATTAATTAAGTATGCAAATAGATAAACTGTTTAAAAATGTGTATATTACTTGCTGTTAATTGAAATGTGTTAATCAATATTATGATAGTAAAATGTAAACAAATTTTCTAACTTCAAAAGAAGCCACTTATATGAAATATATGTACATGTTATTATAATATAATAAATATTAATTAATTTAATGAAGTCATCTGCAAATATAAATTTACTACAAAATGAAACTGCTTAAGGTTAAAGTTCTGTATTAATATTTATTAATTATTGATGTTTCGACGAACTCAACGTCATTTACAGTAAATGTCATTTGAATCACTTTTTCTGATGAAAACGAACATTGAGTTCGTCGATATGCCGATTATTAATAAATATTAATACAGAACTTTAACCTTAAGCAGTTTTATTTTAATATAATGAGTTCTAAAAGATTTTCCACATTTTGTGAAATATTAATAAATATTAAAGTAATGGTTTCTAATTTTCAAATTTATTAGTATCACTAGAAATTTACGCTATACTGCGCCTGTTTATTTTTTTTTAATTTAACAATTAAGTACTTGTATGAGGACATACATACCTCAATCAGCTGTCTTTTATATTTGAACAAATTTCGCATATGTTTTTATACTTCAGAATTTCCGTTTTTCACCGCAATTTTTGTTTTTTCAATTTCTAATGAGACACAATATTATATTATTACGTAATATGTTTAAGTAACAGAAAAAATTTTAATCAAATAAATTAAAGTCCTATATTTATTATAGTTTTCGATATTGCTAGGCATAGTATTTGAGACACCCAGTATATATATTTTTTTATTGTAACTGTATTATTTTTTTTTGTAAGAAATACGATTGAACGATAAGACAAACAATTTGTATAGAACACGAATAAAAAATGTATTTATTTAAATTTAAATCAATAACAATATGCTTATTCCAATTAAATAAACTAAATTTAAAATGTCTACTATTTCATCCTCGACAATCAATCAAAAAAATAATTAAGACCCACTTTAAATTATTTGCTATAATATAACCTTCAGTTAATAATAAAAATATAAAAAAAAACACCTTCTAGATTGAACACTCATCATATAATATATTTAAACAGAAAATATATTGTTTTATGTACGAGTAGTTAACCAAAGTTAATTTGTCGTTCTATTAAATAATGAAATTTTTACGTCGTGTATGTGCTGTAACTAGAAGAAATCGGGTACGAAATAGATTAGTGTATGATGATTGTAAAATTGAAAAAAAAAATGTTGTTGAAAAAATTGGCGTTAATCAGTTAAGATGGTTCATTGGTTCGGTCATCTTGAGCAAATGTCTAATGAACAGTCGGTTAAAAGAATATATGTAAATGATTTTGAAGGTATATGTTTACGTGGACTTGAAAAAAAACCGGTTATAAAACAAAACCGATATTAAAATATAGTTCATAATACTGGTTAATCGTTAACCAATATTTTGAATAGGTTATATCAAAGAGAATATAATATATATTATATTATATTATATTATATACTATATTATATTCTCTTTGGTTATATGCTCTAATTTGATCAAACAATAAAAAAAAATTATTTCTTTTAATTATCAAATATAATATAATATATAAAAAGGCTTTACGATTAGTTCTATATTAATTTTAATACAGAACAAATTCTAAAGTCCTTTTATTTTAATATAATAAATTTTGAATTTTTTTTTACTATGTTATTAAATATAAGATAACACACATTAAAAATATATTATAGTAAACACATTTTCAGAACTCATTATATTAAATTAAAACGGCTTTAGCTTGTAGTTCTGTATTAATATTTATTAATAATAGACGTACTAAACGTACATCTGCATCAGTAAAATATAAAATGGCTTTACGATTAGTTCTGTATTAATTTTAATACAGAACTAATCCTAAAGCACTTTTATTATAATATAATGGGTTTTATTTTTTTTTATTATGTTATCAAATATAAGATAACAATTAACACACATTAAAAATAATAGTAATAAAATTTTCAGAACTCATTATATTAAAATACAACGGCTTTAGCTTGTAGGTCTGTATTAATATTTATTAATACTCAACGTACTCAACGTACGTCGAAAAAAGATAAAAATGATATTTACAGTAAATAAACAGAACATAGAAACAAGTTACTAGGTAACAAAATAGGTAACTAAATCATAAAATTTATAATTTTTAATTATAAACAGTCAAATTTTATTTGAATCAGTGCCTTATTTCGTTACCTAGTAACTTGTTTCTATGTTCTATTTACTGTAAATATCATTTGTATCTTTGTACGTTGATTATTAAAAAATATTAATACAGAACTAGAAACTAAAGCTGTTTTATTTTAATATATTATAACAATTATAGAAATAGCCATTCAATTCTCTGTTTTATAAAACCAGCTAATCCTCTCAGAAACCCCACCAATTTGCAGGAGTCTGTTCGGAGCGAGAGATTACGGCGATTCAATATGACTCAGAATCTGTGCGGTTTGTAGTCTGAACGCAATTCCAAAGTGACCATTAGTGTGTCTGTGTGCAGACGATGCCAGACTATAAGCGAGCTATAGTCTAGCTGAGAGCCGAGTCAGACCCCAAGACTTCACGCAGACTTCGTGAGACTACGAAATCGACTGATTAGTTTTAGTGTACTGCCAGACTCGCGCGCGTAGTTATATACACATTGTGTCGCATAAATTTTGTACTTCTGACGTTATACACCCGGCATATCGTGTGATTTGTACGTTTAATTTATTATTGTTTTTGTTTAAAATTTAAGTTTACGCGATTTTGTTCGCGAGTGAATTTTTGGTGCAAATAAACAGATGTGATTTTTTTTTGCCAGCATACTTGATTTTATTATTTTAGGTTTTTGTGTTTTATTGGTATGAAAGTGCTTTTTTTTTTTTTAATTTAATATTATATCGCAGAAATTTGTTGCTGTTCTAATGCATTTAAGAAAATTATGCCTAAATAACTCATTGGATCATACTACAAGCTCGGTTTTTGGATGTTTTATTTCATTTGTTTAGTCCCACTCGTATGCTAGTTACGTTGTTTTAAAATCGGAATTAGTTCGTGGTGCGAACCATTCCATTTTTAAAAGTGATGAAAAATTATATGTGAATGAATTACAATCTTATATTTATCAATATATTTGAATCTGGCAATGTGTAGTATATATTGAATATTTAAATATTGAGGGCCTAGTTTCATAATAAACACTTAAACTAAACTCGACAAAAGAGCATCGATTTCAAATTTTACTGGTATAATTATTATTGCTATCAATAAAACGATGCTTTTCTGTTAACTTTCAGACATGTAATTATTTGTTGTTGCTAATAAAACACTACTTTTTTCGATTTAAAATTGACTTTAGTTTATTAGAAAGCCGACTGTAAAGACAAGGGGGAAATCAGTTTTTCAAATTTTGTACATCAAATTTTATAAATTTTAAGTATAAATATTGAGATTGTAGTGATTTTTCATAATTTTTATGGATTCTATAGTAAATTTCTAAGAATGCAGGGATTTTACTAGAGATTTTACATGATTTAAATTTTTTTTGATTGATTGTAAAAGATTTTACTAGGATTTTAAAGGATTTTAATTAATTTATATACCAGATTGTATAAGTGGTTTTACTTTCGAGTAAATATTATATATAAAATATTTATGAATCAAATAATTGTTTATTTTTTATTATTTATGCTCGTAAATACGTATATTTAATTATCAAATGAGCTGATTTGACTAAAAATTTGTTTCATTTGTTTTTTTCCCATATTGAATAGTAAAAAAATTTATAAAAAGGTTTCAAAATAGTTACTAGCATTTATTGTTGTTAAAGGAATTATTTCTTTTAGTTAGTTCCAATGGCTCGATCATCTTGAGCGAATGTTTAATGAACATTTGGCTAAAAGAAAAATGTCAATACTTTTGACATAATGTTAAAGCTATTTATAAATATTTTTACAAAATCAACATAATTTTTTACTGGAAATATTTTTTACAAATCATCAGTATTTTTACGCAGTAAAATATCGTTATATTTGAATAAGTACAGTATTTTTTTACAGTATCAGTATTTTTTGTGGTGCAAACAGTTTTTAGTTTGTTTATTGTTTACTTAAAAAATACTGATATTTTATTTTTTAAATGATATAATACAGATACTATATTAATAATAACAGGAAAAGTATATTTCTTACATTAATAATTTACAAAAAAATAATACTTATATTTCATGATATTTAATTAAGGTAAATTTTAAAATTGAAAGTAGCAATATTTCTGTAGTTTTCACAGAAAACATTCCTAAAATTTTTTACACAATTGCAAAGTATAAAATTTAAAAAAATCTTAAAATAACAGACATTGAGATTTAATAAAATCTCGGGGTCATCTACCTTATTTAAATATAATTTTTCATGACAATATAAAAGTTTAAAAAAATGTTCTTTTAACTATAGCAAATTAATAACACTTTTATAGCTATTGCTGTGATTACATACTACTGTTAAATATGTTTATTATAATGTTTGTCCATTTCTTATAAACTCATTATATTGTGTTTGAAGGAAATTTGTACCTAAACAATTTTGCAAACATATAAACATTTAAACATAGCAAAATATCTTTTAGAACTCATTATATTAAAATAAAAAGGCTTTAGGATTAAGTTCTGTATAATTTTTATTAATAATCGACGTTTCGACGAACTCAACATCCGTCTTCATCAGGAAAACTAGTATACGGATAATAGACGGACGTTGAGTTCGCCGAAACGTCGATTATTAATAAATATGAACACAGAACTTAAACCTAAAGCCATTTTATTTTATACAATAAGTATTGAAAAATTTTTACTATGTTAATCATTACTAATTTTTACTTAGGTATTATTATACTATATTTTTTCTCATTAACTAATATACGATTAATAATAAATAATATTTGGAAAAACCTTTTTATATGATATAATGCGAATAAAGGAAGGAACAAGCAATTCAAATATAAATGATATCATTTCTTTTATGACTCACTAACTCATTCAAAAATTACTAATGCTTGTACATGATTTCTCGAATATTACTTTTTTTCAAATATTACATAAAATTCAGCATTAAATTTTTAATAAATATATACTTTATCTAGCTGATAGTATATATGTATTTTTTAACGAAGAATAAAATTTTTATTGACAAATAATCACCAGAACTGATTACTTTATACGAAAAAAAAAAGCAAAATACATACTCAAAATGAAATCGAAATTTAAAAATTAGATAAATACAATAAATATTGATAAAAAGTAATTTCGAAATAGATAATTTTATTTACAATCTTCTTTAGGTATTTTATTTATATTTATGAGTATTTATTTTTACTACTTAAAACGTTATTAGTTAACCTTGTTACTACTTTGACTGCAAGGAAAAAGTGGTATAGTGTTCGGTAAGGTGTCTCTAACATTTTGCAAAATAAATATATATAGAAATCCTTCATTATAGCCTCTAGATGACAAATCTGAAATTAGTTGTGTGGGTGCTTTGGGTACTTTTGCTAGAAACGTAAATATTTCCAAAGAGGTCCGTTTGAGTATATACAATGCTGTCTTGATATATACCTATGTTTATCTATGATAGTGAATGTTGGGTTTGGCTACGAAAGCATAAAAGAAAAATGAGATATAAATAGAAGGAATCAAGTACGAAATAGATTAGTGTGAAATTGAAAAAAAAACTATGTTGTTAAAAAAGGTTGGTGTTAGTCAGTTCAGATGATTTGGTCATCTTGAGCGAATGTCTAATGAACGTTTGATTAAAAAAATTTATATGAATGTTTTCAAAGGTATACGTTTGCGTGAACATTTTATGAGTAGATGGAGTGTATGATTGAGTGAGTGGTTTGTGTGAGCAAAAGTTTTTAAGTAGTAGGAATAGAAGAGCATGTATAAGAGGTATCATGAATGTATATATGTATGTATCAATACAGATATAGTTAATATGGATAAAAATAAAAAGCTTAAGGATTTAGTTCTGTATATTTTTTTTTAAATATCTACGTTTCGCTATACTATATGTATTCCTTCATCAAGAAAAAATCATACAAATGACACTAATAATAAAAAAGCAAAACATAAAAACAAGTTACTAGATGACAAAGTAACTGATTAAAAATTTATTTATTTTCTCAACCAACAACAACATATTACTAATAAGTTAAATAAATTCAGTAATTTTAAGAAACAGAAAATTATTTTAATGTAACATGTGAGAGTGATGTTAAAAATAGCATCTACAACATTTAAAAATGCATTTTAAAATAGAACTAAAATGTATGTTATTAAGTTTTCACCGAAAAATCTATTTTCATTGGATAATGTGCATTTTTCTGACGGTATATTTTCAAAGTTGTTAAAAAATTTGCATATTTTCCAAGTAGCATGTTTATTTTACAGTAATAAATTTTCGTTAATCTAAACAAATAAAATTTAATTAATGTATCGCAGTTATCTTCAAGCTAAACCCAACAACGTTAAAATATTTCTCTATTATCGCTTTTTAATGACATTTTGAAAATTATGTATTTTGAAAATTACTGTTAAAAATAAATATTTGTCGTTACTTAGTATTTGTTTTATTTTATAAAAGTTAGTTTATATTTTTCTTAATACAGTGTCATAAGCAGTGTTCAGTATTAGATTTAACGGTTTTGTGCAGCCCTATACACTGCAAATAATAA
Source organism: Clivina fossor (assembly GCA_963966155.1). Classification (NCBI taxonomy): domain Eukaryota; kingdom Metazoa; phylum Arthropoda; class Insecta; order Coleoptera; family Carabidae; genus Clivina; species Clivina fossor. Next base: position 18,704,174 of record OZ014558.1, on the reverse strand, counting down.
TGAGGACTTTGAAAAAGTAAAAGTAATAAAATTTATCAACGGTTTTGAACAAAAACGATTTTACAAACTTATCGTTTTCAAAACAGAAATAGCTAATGATGTAAGTAGTTTTTTTTTCTTTTAAATTGTTTTGGGAACGATACCTATTAATTTCAATATTATAAAAGATTTTTTTTGACATATTAAATTAGTTTTCAAAGGTAAATTGGCAAAACCAATTATTAATTGTTTCACAAATATTTTAATTTCCACTTAATCAGAGTGAACTAATATATAATTAGAAAATTTAATAAATTTGGAAAAATGTATTGATCTTGCACAATATACACAATATAATTTGAAAATTGTGTTTGTTTCGTCGTGGGCTCGTAGTCTAGTGGTTAGAACGTCTACCGCTAAAAGCAGGATACCCGGATTCGAATCCCGGCTAAGCCAATACATTTTTCCATATTTATTAATTTTTCTATTATATATTAGTTCACTGCAATTAAGTGGAAATTAAAATATTTGTTAAAACTTTTAGTGTCATTGCAGAAAACATTGCTTTAATATCAATTATTAATTGGTTCTTTTCAATTAAAAAAAGTAATTGTATAAAAAACATGTTTTAAATAAAAAAAAAGCTTTAGGATAAAATTCTGTATATATTTTATGTACATTAATCTGAAAAACGAAAAATTAAAACTAGAAAAATATTCATTTACATTTAAAAGTTAGAAAACAGAAAGTATTAAATTAATATTTATAAGAATATTTGTGACATATATTAAAAAGAGATATTTTGGATCAGGTATCACGTATTCTTTAAGTAGATAGTTGAAATTTCGGACGTGGGAGTTCGAAAGTGTAAGAGAAAAAAAAAGAAACAAATCGAATAAAAATTTAAAATGATAGTTAAAATCCACACTGTGTGAAACATTTATACATTAATATTAATTGTACAGATTGTTTTAAAAATTAATTAACGAATCACATAAAAAAAACATATTTATTCCATAAATTTTAATCATGTTACGTTTAAGTTTACTTCAAAAACAATTTGTACATTAAAATTGAAATTAATTAAAATAAAAAGCGTTAAGGTCTGTATAATTTTTAATTAAAATTCGACGTTTCGATATACTGCACGTATATATATATATATATATATATATATATATATATATCAGGAAAAAAAAATAAATGACATAAATAATAAACAAACAAAACATAGAAGCAAGTTACTAGGTAATAAAAAATACAAGTAACTAAATTACACAATTTATAAATTATTAATTAAAGGAAGTCAAAGTTTATTTAAATCAATGGCTTCACAAAGAAAAAGATAACATCAATCAGTATAAAGGCACAGATTTTAATGAAATTTGACTTTCTTTAATTAATAAATTATAAATTTTATAATCTAGTTACTTGTATTTTGTTACTCAGTAACTTGTTTCCATGTTTTGTTTGTTTATTATTTATGTCATTTGTATATTTGTTTCCTGATGGTGATATACGTGCAATATATCGAAATGTCGAATTTTAATTAAAAATTATACAAAACTTAAACCTAAAGTTTTTTAATTTTAATATAAGTTCCGAAAGATTTTTTACTATGTTGGAATTAATTAATTATACAATTACTTAGGACTCATTTCCACTAACGTACTAATCTCAAAATTAGTTTTATGTTTTAATCGTACTGTTATTAGTTCTGAACTGTACTATCCATTAGTTTGTGAATACACAATGAAAATTAGTGTGAAAAGAAATTATTCATTTAAATTTTTCATTGCTATTAAACCAACAACTGATAACTAAAAATCATACATTTGTTTTTTTGTTTTGCATAAGCCATTTTCGTTTTAGTTTTTTTACGCACAAGTACAATAATTTGACCAATTCAAACACTTGACACATTTTTAGTTTTTATAACAAGTGTTTGGATTGATTAAATTCTTGTGCTTGTGCGTAAAACTTTTTAAAATGTTAGCAGTCGTACAATTGTTTTTGTTTAAAAAACTTTTGTTATTTAAACTGATCATTTTATTTAATTTCCCTAATCTTACAAACAACCTTTCAATGTCAATTTTCCATAACAACAACTACACCAACATGACAACATAAAAAGTAACTACCAGACAAAAATATAGATAAACAAAAAGTAACTAGTAAAAACTAAAACGGCAGTCTAAATGAGACTTAAGTTAGTAACTAGTTTAATTCAGAACCACTAGTTCTGCGTTAAAACATAACATTAATTTCATGACAAATAGAATAGTCCGAATGAGTCTAATACAGGAAATGTTTTTATATTAAGAATGGATTAAAAAAAATACTTAAACTTATCTACTTCTCTTTCAACTTGTTGCAAAAGTCTTATCTGAAATTTTCAAGTAGTTCAGATATAAATTCTTTCAAGTATACATTTGACATTAATCGTTAATATAAAACAGAACATTATATATAGAATTACAAACAGATTCTTTTAACCAGATGACGAATACAATATTTATTAATCTGTTATTTAAATATGCAGCAGCTTGTAAAATTTGAAACAGGAAAAAAAAATGCAAAAGTTTTCCATTCATATAAAAATAAATCAAATTGAATTTATATCTATTTGCTTGACATTATTTACAAAAAATATAATAAATCTACTTTTTAATTATCTAAATATTTCACAAAACAAGTGAAAAAAATTATGTAGGACGTGTAATATATCAATAGGATTTAAATAAAATTTAAGACAAGAAAAAATATTTTAATTGTGACGATGATGATAAAAATTAGCAAGAGATTGTTTCAAATAAATCTGTCAATTATATTAAAATCTCTTAAGACTCGTAGCGTTAGGAAATATGTTGTCTTTTTCTAATAAATGGAATTCTTTTTTTGATAGAAAAAGACAAACTATCTCGTTACGCTGTTCAAACATAAAATTATATAAATTTTGTAGGTATTAAAAGAATTTTTTGTAATATTTTTATTAATTGTGGATAAACAGTGAAACTAAAATACAACTTTAAAATTTTTAGTAAGCTGGTAATACCGTAAGACACTAGAATTGTATAATTTATGTGGTAACTAACAGAATCTTTTGTAAAAGTTTGATTAATCTTGGATAAATAGTAAAGCCAGAATTAAATTTTAAATATTTTAGTTATTTTTTTCGGAAAGTTGGCATGTATATTAGTAAAATTATATAATTTATGTGGACACTAGAAGAATTTTTTGTAAAAATTTGATTAAAATCGGATAAATAATGTAGTCATGATAAATTTTCAAAATCTTTAGTAATTTTTTTCTGCAAAAATTGGTATCACCGAAAAAAACCTTTGAAAATAAAAAATGTATAAGTATACCACGATAGTTTTTTTAAGTTTGATTATTCTCGGATAAATAGTAAAGCCAGAATTAAATTTTAAATATTTTAGTTATTTTTTTCGGAAAGTTGGCATGAATATTAGTAAAATTATATAATTTATGTGGACACTAGAAGAATTTTTTGTGAAAATTTGATTAAAATCGGATAAATAATGTAGCCATGATAAATTTTCAAAATCTTTAGTAATTTTTTTCTGCAAAAATTGGTATCACTGAAAAAAACCTTTAAAAATAAAAAATGTATAAGTATACCACAATAGTTTTTTTAAGTTTGATTAATCTCGGATAAATAGTAAAGCCAGAATTAAATTTTAAATATTTTAGTTATGTTTTTTCCGGAAAGATGGCAACAATGTATATTAGTAAAATTATATAATTTATATGGACACTAGAAGAATTTTTTGTGAAAATTTGATTAAAATCGTATAAATAATCTAGCCATGATAAATTTTTAAAAACTTTAGTAATTCTTTTCTGCGAAAATTGGTATTACTGAAAAAAAAACCCTTGAAAATAGTAGTAGGAATAAAAGAGCATGTATGAGAGGAATTATGAATGTGGATGAAGCGAAAGTTGCTTGTTTGGATAGGAATGTTTGGAGGCGACTGATTTTGGAATGATGAAAAGAGTTTGTGCCACACCCTTTTGGATATGTATGTATGTATGAAAATAAAAATATGTAAGTATATCGCGATGGTTTTTTTGCAATTTCTCAATTGATAACAATCTTATGGAAAATTTTCTATTCCCATAAGTAAACCTCTATGAAGCATTAGTTAAAATTGAAGACATGTCACAATCAATTGTAATACCTAGACTGATAACTGTAAAACAATACTTGATTATTATCTATGGAATGAATCCGGTTTATTTAAACCCTTAACAGATGACTCATCGAAATTTCGTTCCATGCGATTTAAAGTTTTAATCTTTCTCATCTCTGTTCTAACATGCAAATTAAATAATGCTAATTATGTCGTTTAATTTGTTTTTTTTTTCGTTTCTGGCATCGTTTGATTCAATAATAAAAATGTTAATTTTGTTTTTACTATGTACGATGCGTGCTTGTTTTCTTTTTCTTTTGCACTATTTAAAATTGATGTCAAAATATGCGTAGTATATACATAAAAAAATTACTAAACTTTTTAAAAATTCATATTGGCTACGTTATTTATTCGATTTTGATCAAATTTTCAGAAAAGATTTCCCTAATGCTCCCATTAATTACATAATTTTATTAATATTCACTGTTGCCAACTTTCCGAGAAAAAAATTACCAAAATTTTAAAATTTTTATTATGGCCATGTTATTCAACCGATTTTACTCAAATTTTCACAAAAGATTCTTCTAGTATTCATATAATTTATGTAATTTTAACAAAATACAGTGTTGCCAACTTTCCGAGAAAAAAATTAATAAAATTTTTAAAAATTTATTATGACCATTTTATTTAACCGATTTTAATCAAATTTTCATAAAAGTTTTTCCTAGTGCCTAAATAAATTATGCAATTTTAACAAAATACAGTGTTGCCAACTTATAGAGAAAAAAAATCACAAAATTTTTTAAAAATTCATTGTGGCTACATTATTTATTCGATTTTGATCAAATTTTCAGAAAAGTATCTCCTAGTGCCCACATAAATTATAATATTATTAAAATACAGTGTTGCCAACTTTCCGAGAAATGTCAAAGTAGTCTATATATGGGTTTACCCATATACTTCTAATCTTGTTATTATTGATGTTTAATGCAAAGTAACCATATGGTATCGGTAGGTTTATGTAAATTAGTTTGAAAAACATAGAAATATGATAGGAGATTGTAAAAGTAGAATCAAAATATAATATTTTTCAATAATAATTATTATATGTAATTGGGAACACAATTAAATTAGAAATTATTTTCACAAATTAGCATATTAGCATAAGTGGTATGATTGCGAGAGTAGCTTACGTCAGCGAAAGTTTCCAAATCGTAGGAATAGAAGAGCATGTATAAGAGGTATCATGAATGTAAATGAAGCTAGAGTTGCTTGTCTAGATAGAAATGTTTAAAGGAAACTAATTTCGGCATAGTTAAAACAGTTTGTGCCCCACCCTTTTGGGTACATGGCGTAATTGTGTATGTATGTATAGTTTTACAATATAATTTTTATTCTATAATTGATTTTCAACATTTTATGCAGAGTTGTAAACACAGGCCTTTCAATAACTACACTGTAAAAAATATGATATAAATTTGTTATTGTACATAACTATTAACAGTAAAATAGTAGGATTTTGTAATTTTTACTGTGATAATTGACCCTATATTACATTTTTTTCTGTAAAAACACATTTTTTACAGCGTAGTCAAATTTTATCAAGATATTTTACAAAAAACAAAACATTGAAAAAAAAAATATATCGACACGTTTAAAACTTTGTTCATTGTAAACATTATCTCAAATTTTCACGTCTGTTATATTACTTATTGTACTTTCAACGTACAACTTTTTTAAGCATCAAATTACAAATTTTCCGTAATAAATATTTCAAAATCAAAGAACAGCAACAAATTTCGAAATAAAAGCAACTGCCCAAATCTATATCCATTCGATAAAACAAGAGAAATTTCCTCATTTGTTTAGTGTGAGAATAAAGTGTCAAAGAAAAAGAAAAAAACAAAAGAAAATCAGTGTTACAAAATGGGCACCGAAACGCAAATGGTAATACCAAACGGACAGAATGGGATCCGAAACGATCCCGGAGCGAAAAAAGTCGTCTACAACATGTACAGGGACTTGCTGAAGAACTATAACGGCCGAGCGAATGAAATATTGGAGACGAAACCAGCCAGTTGTCTGACGGAGGATCGCGGGATTGCAGATCGTGTCGAAAGCATGGCGTAGGTTCAGATTTCTTTTTGTTTTTTTTTTATTTTGTTATTTATTTTGTGCTGTTATTTATTTAGTACAATGGACTCTTCGCATAGTTCTTGCTTTTGTTCGAACAGACGAAGGTTTCGCGAAGATTCGTGTTTTATAAGAAAGTTAAATGTTGTTAGAATTTAAAATTTTGTCTCGTTAAACTTTATTTGGAAATAAATAAAAAAACAACAACAACTAATTACTCAACGTACACCATCATTTTTCCGTAGAGTACGTTGAAACGTTAATTTTTAATTAAAATTAATACAGAACTAAATTCTAAAGCCTTTTATTTTAATGGTGGTCCAAAAGTCGCTAGATCAATTAAAATTCGAATAACTTCCTACAATTAATTAATTTTATTTTAACATAGTAAAAAATATTTCAGATCTAATTATATTAAAATAAAACGGCTTCTTTAGGTTATAGTAATAATTGCCAGACTCATCAATATTAACAGCAGATTGATAAGAGAAGCAATAAAAATTTATAAAGAAACAAATAAAATCAATCAGTATGAAGGCATTCATCTGAATGAAATTTGGCTTTCTTTAATTACAAATTTATAAATTTTATAATCTAGTTACCTATTTTGTTGCCTAGTAACTTGTTTCTATGTTTTGTTTATTTATTATATGTCATTTGTATCATTTTTTCTGATGAAGATGTACGATGAGTATGTTGAATATGTCGAGTATGGTTGAGTATGTTTTACGCACAAACACAAAAAATTATTAATAAATATTAATACAGAACTATAACCTAAGGCCATTTTATTTTAATTTCATTTTATTAATTGTAGAAAGTTATTCGAATTTTAAATGGTCTAGCGAATTTTGGGCCACCTTTATTAATATTCTTAATTTTTGGCTGCAATTTAAGACCTAATTTTTATAATAATAATACTATATAGATCTGAAATCATTTTTGTTTTATAACTATTATAGGTTCGTATTCTCACCTCATTTATAAAAGTGATTTTTACCAAAAGTGCTTTTGACATTTACTTAAAATTATTTATTAAGCACTTTATAATAGTTTATTTAAATTTTATGATACCAAATATAATAAAAATGATCAAAAATGACCAAAAACAAAAGCAATAACTTCTTTAAAAATTAATGATAAAAGAACTTTTTCACGAAAAAGTGAGGTGAGAATACGGGCCATAGTTTTTGATCTTTGAACTTATTTTTGGTATCGCAAAAAATATATATCAGTTGTTCTTTAAACCGTAATAAATAATCTGAAATTACAAACACAGGGGGAATTTTCTTATATCTTGTTGTTGTATACTCGTATATCGTGAAAGATAATATTATAATTCAGATATAACAATAACAATTATTACGAATAACATATTTGAAATAGTATTTATATAAATACCATATACAATTGTGTATTATCAATACTATATTTTTAAAACGCACCAAGGATATTTGATTCTAAAGTGCGATATCAACTGAAAAAAAAACAAAACATAAATAACAATTGAATTACGCATATTTCAAGTCGTTCATAATGCGAACGTGATTTAATAAAAAGAAAATACCTTTATAATTTGATTACATTGATAACAATAACGCACTTTTTATAAATGTCACTAATCTTATGTAACCTTGAAAAGAAAAATTCGTTTAGTAAATGATTTATTTTGTTTATTACCAGCTATGACAATTTTAATTTTTTTACGAATATTTTGTGTATAATTATGAATATGACCAAAGAGAATTTTTAGAGCCTCTTCTACGTGTCTACACTTTCAAACGTATACCTTCAAAATTATTCACATATATTCTTTTAACCAAATATTCATTAGACATTCGCTCAAGATGACTAAACCATCTAAAACCAACTTTTGCAACTTTTTTCTTTAATTTCACACTTATGGTACACTAATCTATTTTCCTCCTAGTAATACACCACATACGCCACGTAAAAATCTCATTTCCACAGCAGTCATTTCACTACAATAATGAAAATATCTCATTTTTAACATTTTTAACCTTGAAAAATTTCGATCAGTAACGAATTTAATATTGTTTACTTTACAATCATTATACTGACATCGAGGTACTTTAAATATACTTTTTATTTTCGAAATTGGTAAAGGTAATCACGTTACCAAATATGGTCGAACATTTTATAACCAAGTTCGTATCAGAATGTTAAGTGCGCTCTTTCACGGTTATAACCTAGAAATTCGGTCAATGTCGGACTATTGTACACACCGAGAATAAATACGGGGCGATTTAAAAGTAAAGGTTTATAGCCGCATTAATATCTGCAATAATATTAACTCTATAAATATTTCACTTTCCGAATTGATGTTGCAAAAATATTGTGATTAATGCTCGTCTAAATAAATATAGTTTTAATATACATTCTAATAATCATAATCATGATACACGTAATAAAAATTTATTTTATTTACTTAATATCTAAACAAAATTTAGTACAATTTTTTTTTGATAAAATTGATATAAAAATGGGGTATTAATATCAAATTGTTTAAACGTAAGCTGTACAAGTTTCTATTAAACAATAATTTTTATACATTATAATTTGTATATTTGTGACAATTTCTATACGCATGTATTTAGTGTCAAAATAAATAAATAAATAATTATTATTATTATTAACTTCATTTAACTGCTCTAAAGATATTGAAAAAAATGTTTTGGTTTGACATTTAAAATATTGTAGTGTAAATGGTTTGTCTGTGTTAGGGAGAGACCGTGATGTATGAGGTTATTTTTTTCGAAGAATAAGAAGATCTTTTAATGATTCTAGAATATGTTTGTTTAACCTGATGAAAGTTTGTATGTAAATAAAATCAAGGATTTTGCAACTGCGAGGCTGTGAGGTTCAGTCGATTGAGATTTTTAACAACAGTGTGTCAACACTGCACCTTTAGCATGTGGTACTTTTGCACGTATTCTTTGCCAATAAACAGTCAATTTTCATAAACATATTATAGTAAAAAATCTTTCAGAACTCATTATATTAAAATAAAAAGGCTTTATTTTCAATTAAAAATCGACATTTCGATATACTACACATATATCATCAGAAAAATATACAAATGACATAGATAATGAACAAACAAAACAAAGAAATAAGTTACTAGGTAACGAAAAATACAAGTAACTAGATTACAAAATTTGAGGATACAAAAATAATTGCAAAACCCACAAATAGGATTGCAGCCTTGCAGGATTGTACGTTAAATTTACTATTATATATATTTGTATTAAAATAAAACGGCTTGTGGTTATAGTTCTGTATTAATATTTGTTAAAACTAACATGCGTTAGAATATCTTCATGCTGTAAAATTTGAAGATTCTGTAATAATTGTAAGATCAATCAATATTAACAGCAGATTGATAAGAGAAGCAATAGAAATTTACAAAGAGAAAAATAATATCAATTAGTGTGACTAGTAATTATTGATTTAAATAAAATTTGGTCTTCTTTAATTAATTATTTATAAATTTTGATTTTTTTAATAATTTATAAATTTTTTATATGTTATGTTTTATTGTATGTATTCCAATATTTGCATAAAGAGCGTAAAAGAAATTATAGTACATGGTACGATAGCAAATAATATGAATAAATTCAAATATGTATAATTATTGAATAAAAAAAACCCAACGTTGTGTATTACGAATGTGTATTGTTTAGTTAAACAAATGAAGTACAAACTATCGGGTACTTAGTTATGTAGACATAAGCATATATTACACAAATCTAGAATTGCATTGTCAAAGAAACATGAGTCAGCAACGGGGAGAGTGTTTTACTACACTTTGAGTTCCGTAGCCAAAGCTGTAGTAAAATTAATATTTCTCTAGACTTGCCATACACATTTGAGTCTTATTCAGAATGCCGTTTTCGTTTTAGTTTTACGCGCAAGCACAAGAATTTGACCAATTCAAACGCTTGACGCTTGAGACATTTTTAGTTTTTACACCAATTGTTTGGATTAGTCAAATTCTTGTACTTGTGCGAAAAACTAAAACTGAAATATCAATTGTTTTCATTATTTACTAGTAAAAGAATAGTATATTATCCTACAAGGAGCAGAAAGCGATGATTATTGTGTTGAGCTTAGATATCTAAGCAATCTGGACGAAACACAAAAAGAGATTTCAATTCCCCGAGTCAGACATATACGATTTTTTTCATCAAGCGTTTTAAACAAGAAACTAAACTAAAAATAAATTAAATACATGCTAAGTAACCTCAACCTTACTAATAGTTGTAGAATTTTGTATGTATATATTATTTATATATTTGTTACGTGATTTGTGAGAATTTATCTTTTTCTGGTCGAATATATAATTTCTTGCACCTTTTCAGACATTTTCAATATTTAAATTCAAATTCAAGCGAAAATAAACAATGCAACGTAATAGTTTTCTTAATATGGCCGCGCTGAAGATGTCAGATGAAATACACTTGACGTAGTTATATGTGGTGCTGCCCTAAATAAACAAATTAATTTTTCCAATTTAAAATAAGATAAATAATGGTATATTTTAGAACTCGCAGTAGAAATAATATGGTGTTTGTGAATATCAACAGAATAAATTGTAATTACGTTTTTATATTGAAAATATTAAATAAAAATGGAAAACCCTTTGCTCTAAAAAGTTAGGTATTATTTACATATATACTACTTTCCTATTAAAGTTGCAATGTGATATAATTCAAATTTTTGTAAACAAAAGTAATTAAAATAAAACAAACTTTAAATTATAGTTCTGTATTAATATTTATGAATAATTGATGTACATACTCAACGTACTTAATATATACGTCTTCATCAGGAAAAAAGATACAAATGACATTTACTATAAATGTCATTTGTATCTTTTTTTCTAATGAAATGCACGTTGAGTACGTTGAGTATATTAATACAGAACTATAATTTAAAGTTTGTTTTATTTTAATATAATGAGTTCTGAAGGAATTTTTACTAATATTAAAAGTAATTAATCTATTAAAAGGTTCAAATAAATTTGTATTTATTTCTGTAGTAGATATAAAGTCTTGTTACTCAGATCACTGACACATACTTGCATACAGATAAATCTCCAAACGTTCTGCGTCATTGGGTCTCCATTTTTCTTTCGGTTTTCATTTGTTTTCAGTTGACATCACGTGCCCACTTACAATCAAGACCCCCATTCAATCTGCAATGCAAAATTGCATCATAGAAATTCTATTCGAATTTTTTACGTTGAAATGAATTTATTAACTGCTATCATAACTGATATTTGAACGTTTTTTGTTCTAAGAATAACTATTTATTGATTTAAGAGAAAATTATTCTTAAAATTAATTAGAAATGTGGACACTGAATAAACTAGGATATACCTATCTGAATTTATTATTTAATTTATGAAAAATCTGATGTTTTAACATATTATAAAATTCATAAAATCTGTTGTATTTGGTGTTAAAAAATCTTCTGTGGCCACTACAGAACCAACCGTTATCGTATTAAATAAATTTATGGAATAGAAAAATTTGTATAGCAACAACTATTTTAGTCATGCTAAAAACGAAACTGTCTTGACATAAATATGCCACCTATTTACATGATTATATATATTATAAATATATAAAAAATTATTAAAAAAAAAAATTTGCCGTATTGTAAAAATGTTACAAATAAAAGTTGTTAGTTGTAATTTGTTTAGAAAATTTTATTAAATAAATTGTTGGTGTTAATTTAATTTATTGTCTTTTTGGTAATATATATATATATTTTTTTTTTCTCAAATGTGACACTAGATAATGTCAAATGTTTTTACTAAGTTTGAAAAACAAATGAAAGCCGCTGAGTAGCAACTGTAAAATTCATATTAATGCAGTAAATTGTTCAAAATTATTTTTGCCGAACGCTGTACTAAAATTTTTATTCTTATTTACTGATTTCAAAACTTTGACCTAAGTTTTGGCTGATGTAGAAATATTTTGTTTTTCAGTTAATTAAAGATTTCTCAAATGATGTCATGTGTAATAAAATGCAAGTTATTACATCATATTATTGCAATATAATAAAATATTTATATTTCATGAAAAAACAGATAATTTTTGCAGATTTATCTTATTTGCGGTATATAAATTTTATCGTATGACAACTTTCACATTTATGTAACCAAATCGAACTAATTTGTTTTATTTATAAAATGTTTTATACAATTATTAATAAAATCAAAGTACATGTGATTGATATAATGTAAAGACATATCAATTACATATATCACCATATATTATACTTATTTTTCAAATCGACAATTTAAAGGTAAAAGTCACTACGTACAGTTTCTCTGAAAATTATTTTCATATAATTATGCATAGTTGCCCGTCAGACAGCAAACCGTTCGGACGTGTTTGCTAGTTTATCTGTGCGACATTACATAAGACTTAAAATATAATCCGATTAATATTATTAATATTATAAACATATTACACTATTGTTAGTTATCGTATTATATTGTTATATAATACAAATCAATCACATCAAGTTAAAGTATATATACATACTTTGACAAAATGCCTGAATCCAGCAGTGGTGCAATCACAGTACCAGCAAATTACGTTATCGCTGTAACTACAACATCAATTACAACGATAAATACAAATACTACGTTTTCAAATACGTCGCCAATCGTATCACCAATGGAATATGCATATTCGCCTATTAGACAATTAACATATAGTGACATAAATAATTTTGAAACAAGTACTAACCAATTACAAAATGAAAGTGGTTCTCTTAGTCCGATCTGTGCATGGCAAGTGATCACAAGAAAAAGAAAAGGAGATGAAAATACTACCGCTCAGCAACCAAAACGAAGCCAAAATATTCATAAAAATAACAACATGATCCATACGTCAAACAGGTACTCAATTTTGCAAAGCAATACAGAACCAAATAGAAATGAGTTATCAAATAACAGTGTAAATAATAAACCTTCACAAGAGTCAAACATAGAAAACTCAACCAATAGAGAGCCTAAACCACCCCCAGTATACATAAAAGACGTCACTAATTATTCTGCAATGATATCATCTATTAAAATTGTTCTGAAAGATGACGAATTCATATGTAGATCATTCACAAACAACGAAATTAAAATAAACACAAACTCAATAGATGCATACCGTCGGTTAATCCACTTATTGAGACAAAACAATATAGCGTTTCATACTTATCAACCAAAACTAGAAAGAGCTTATAGAGTTGTAATCAAAAACCTGCACTATTCAGTAGCAACAGATGAAATCCAAAAAGAATTAGAAACGAAAGGCTTCCTAATACGAAATATAATAAATATCAAAAGCTGGAAAAACAAAGAACCCCTTCCAATGTTCTTTGTAGATCAAGAACCGAACGAAAATAACAAACAAATCTATGAAATAAAATCGATACTCGGAACAAAAGTCGTCATAGAAGCGCCAAGAAAAAAAAGAGAAATTGTTCAATGTATGAGATGCCAAGAGTATGGTCATACAAAAACATACTGCACCAAACCGTACAACTGCGTAAAATGCGCCGGAAATCACGCAACAAAAACCTGCCAAAAAAAACGAGAAACTACCGCACTATGTGCACTATGCAATGGACCACACCCAGCAAATTACAAAGGTTGTACTGTTTACAAAGACCTTCAAAAAGCAAGGGAAAAAAATATCACCCTAAATTACAACCAGAGAAAAAATCAAACAAATCAAGAATTTCAATTAAACGAACTTGAATTTCCAGCCTTAAACTCAAACCATACCAACAATATGGACCAAAGCTTTTCTCAAATTACAAGCAATCAAACCATCACACAAAATAATCAAACTAACACACATAATAACAACCAAATTACGCTTCAATATTTTCTCAGCAAATTTGAAGAAATGTTCAATAAAATGATGAATCAAAACAGCACAATAGTTAATATGTTATCCATGTTGATACAAAATATGAACCGTAATGGATAATACACTTCGAATAGCACTATGGAATGCCAACGGTTTGGCACAACATAAACAAGAAATAGAAATATTCTTAAACGAAGAAAAGATAGACATTTTACTAGTTTCAGAAACACATTTCACCCAGAAAAATTACTTTAATATTTATAAATATAAAACTTATTACACTCTTCACCCGGACGAGACAGCACACGGCGGAACTGCCGTTATTATTAGCAACAAACTAAAACACATTGAAATTGAAAAATACCAAACAGAATATCTTCAAGCAACATGCATCCAAATATACGACGTACATGGACTGCTAACAGTAGCCGCTGTATACTGCCCTCCAAAACATGCTGTTAAAAATCAACAATTTGAAGAATTCTTCCACACACTAGGAAACCGATTTATTGCAGGCGGTGACTTTAATTCTAAACATCCACACTGGGGATCGAGAACAATCAACCCGAAAGGCAGACAGCTGCACTCTACTATTATCACGAACAATTATTCCCCCATAAGCAGTGGAAAACCCACTTACTGGCCTACAGATCCAAACAAATTACCGGATCTGCTAGATTTCTTTGTCTCAAAAGGAACTTCGTCAAACTACATAAAAGTAGAAGATTCTTTCGACTTACACTCGGATCACTCACCGATCATAGCTACCATAAGCAAATCGATAATACAAAATGAAAGAAAACCTAGTCTATATAATAAAAAAACCAACTGGAATCAATTCAGAACATACTTAGATGATAACTTAAATCTACAATCTTTTTCTTCTTTAAAAACTGAAAACGACCTAGATGCAGCTGTAGAACTGTTGACACTCAATATACAACAAGCAGCCTGGCAAGCTACACCATATGCCAAAGTCTGCAACCAAAATGTCACAAATTATCCTAAACATATTCGGGATAAAATAGCAGAAAAAAGAAGAGCTAGACAAAAGTGGCAGCTTAGCAGGCATCCAGAAGATAAAAGAATTTTAAATAATCTAAGTAAAAATCTAAAAATCAAATTAAAAGATCTAAAAAACGAATCTATAGAAAGTCATATTAGCAGTTTAAGCCCTTACAAAGACTCGGATTACTCGTTGTGGAAAACAACCAAAAAATTAAAAAGACCGATACAACACATCCCCCCAATAAGAAAACCAGACGGAAAATGGGCAAGGACGGATGAAGAAAAAACTGAAGTATTTGCAAATCACTTTAGCGATGTTTTCAAACCAAATGATTCACAAAATTCAAATCATGATGAACAAATATTGCAGTACCTGGAGGTTCCGCTACAATTATCACCACCTATCAAGCAGTTTACACCCTCAGAAATAAAACAAGAAATCAAACATTTAAACAACAAAAAAGCTCCTGGATACGATCTCATCACTGCCATAATACTTAAAAATCTTCCAAAAAAAGCAATAACTGCAATTACTCAAATCTTCAACGCAATAATCCGAATTCAATACTTTCCCATCCAGTGGAAGTTGTCACACATTATACTAATATTAAAACCAGGTAAACCCAGTCATGAACCTTCTTCTTATAGACCAATCGCTCTATTACCTTTACTATCTAAATTACTAGAAAAACTAATACTGAAAAGGTTAAAACCAATAATAGAGACAATCGATATAATCCCAGACCATCAGTTTGGTTTTAGAGAACAACACTCAAGTCTAGAACAAATTCACAGAATAATTAAAGAAATAGAATCTGATCTAGAAGAAAAGAAAGTATGTTCAGCAGCGTTTCTCGACATTAGTCAAGCTTTCGATAAAGTCTGGCACCCAGGTTTATTGTATAAAATAAAAAAACACTTACCACATCAATATTACCTACTATTCACGTCCTATCTGACTAACAGATTTTTTCAAATAACTCACAACGGTGTTTATTCTGAATATTATCCAATAGAATCAGGAGTTCCACAAGGAAGCATTTTAGGACCAATATTATATCAAATATTCACATCAGATTTACCTACATCAGAAAACACAACTACTGCTACATATGCGGACGATACTGCCATATTAGCATCAAATGAAAACCCAAGACTAGCATCACAACAATTACAAAATGCATTAAACAACATCGAAAACTGGGCCAATAAATGGAAAATCAAAATAAACGAAAACAAATCAGCACACATTACATTCACAACAAAACATATATCTTGCCCGGAAGTTAAAATAAATAACCAAACTCTACAAGAAGTAACAAAAGTTAAATATTTAGGTATGCATTTAGATACAAAATTAACATGGAAACCTCACATAATCGCCAAACAAAAACAAATAAATATTAAAATTAGAAATCTCAACTGGCTTATCGGACGAAACTCAAAATTACCTTTACATCACAAACTGCTAATTTACAAAGTTAGTCTAATTCCAATTTGGACATATGGAATTCAAATGTGGGGCTGCGCTAAAAAAAGTAATATTAATATTATTCAAAGAACACAAAACAAAACATTAAGACTGATGGCAAATGCCCCATGGTACGTAACCAACGAAACACTCCACAACGATTTAAAAGTGAAATACGTCACCGAACAAATAAAACTCTTTTCTACAAAATATGAACATCGTCTTAACTATCACCCGAATTATCTTGCAGTAAATCTTTTAAACAACGAAAACGAAAAAAGAAGACTACAAAGAAAAAAACCACTCGATTTAGGAACATAAGAACAATAATTAGAAGCTACGAAGACACATCATTAGATGCATCTTCTCTCGTGTTACTGTAAAATACATCATATTTGCTGGTTGGCTTAATGGCCAGTTGTAAATCAATTTGTAAATAAATAAATAAAAAAAAAAAAAAAAAAAAAAAAAAATATAATTATGCAACAATTTTTTGACGTTTTATCATATTTTTCAATTATTATTTAAAAACAATTATTAACAAAAAGTAGTATTTATGTTTATAGCAAAATTCTGTACAGTATTTTATAAATAAATAAATCATAAGTAAATCATTATTACAGCTAAAAAAAACACCATGGTATAACTGAATTATTTCTAGTTATTGGCTAAAGAATAGATTAATTTTATTATTTCAATAGATAATACCAACTGTATTGTTTGTATAAAAATATTCAAAATATTTTTGGAACAAATTTTTAAATTAGAAATAATCTTTAAAAAAACTAGATTTAAAAGCAATATGCTGTAAATTGAAACATTTTAAATAAAAAATATATAAAAAAAATAATCTAAGTTTTCATGCTAAATTTTACGCAAACATAAAAATTCAAAACTACATAAAAATCATTTATCGCGTTCAAATTGAAAAAAATAGGTTATAGCGTACCGAATACTATGAGAAAATAATAAATTTGTCATACTATTACGTTTGAAAATATTTTTTTGACAAAAATTGAAAATTATTTTTGACATTATTTTATTCTTAAATTACCATGTAAAAATAAAACATATAAGTATACAGTAAGAAATTGGAACCTATACAGAATTTATACCGCGTAAATATACCAAGCGTTTTGATTATTAAAATTTTGCAGTGAAAATCAACAATTTTAATATCCACAACGATTGGTGAAAAATTACACTGAATAAATTCTATATAGATCCATTTTATCTGCACTTAAAAATAATATAGACTTATTCATTTTACTCTAATACGCCTTTTCTTCAAAGAGATAAATGTGAACATGCAATTAATAATAAAATCTGATCTGATTTCAACAGCATCACCGACATTGGCTGGTTACTTATAAATTTAGTCTTATAAATATTATTTATTCTATAAAGCGTCGAAATGTATCATGTTCAGAGAATTCATTCAACTTAATAAAAATATATAAGAGTAAATCTAACCTGCAACTGTATCCTGCTGCATCCTGCTGCAATCCTGCTGCATTTGATTGAAATCTTTTGTTGTCACAAATTCTGTAATTTAAAAAACACTACACTTAGTCACTGTATTTATTAAATTTACAAATTTTTAAACTTCGATTTAGTTGACTCACAATAATTAGTTTCAAATGAAATTCTAATACGACAGTTTATACACAACTAACAATATAATAACTAATTTTATCTACAACTGCTTTGTTATATGGTCATTTATATATATAAAATCAGATAAATAATATTAGTCTTTATAGCCCAAGGAAAATAAAATACTAGTCTTTATTAACCAAGGTTAATAAAATATTAGTCATTATTAACCAAGGGAAATAAAGAAACGATCTTTATTAACTTGATTTCCATACGCACGCTTCGTTGCTAGGCAACATCAACAAACTAAATATCTCTACGCCAGATGGCAGCAGTTATCAGTCAAAGTAATAAAATGACAGTTGTAGTTAGTTAGTTGTTGTTAACATCATAGATTTGAATAAGTAAGTACAATATTAAAAATAAATAAGCAGTTGTAGATAAAGTATAGTATTTGACTTGCAAATAATGCCTATAAAGTACTCGGATGTTTTATTCCCCTCGCTACGCTCGTGGACTAAACAACATCCTCGTACATTATAGGTGCCATTATTTGCTCGTTAAATAATATACTATTATCTATAAAAATCTATAAAAAAGATAATTTAAGAGTTACGCAAGACGCTCAAGCAGTATTATTTTTTAAATAACAATTATTTATTAAACGAATCAAAATTGGTCGATTAGATCAAAAATACGAATTAATATTAATACATAAAATATAATGGAATGACACAAATATTCCTCCAAACATTCCTATCCATACAAGTAACTCTAGCTTCATCCACATTCATCTAACTTATCTCATATATGATCTTCTATTTCTATTACTTGGAAAGTTTCGCTCTCACGCAAACCACTCTCTCAAATCATACCACTCCAAGTATTCATCGGACGTCCACGCAAACGTATACGGTCAAAATAATTCATGTAAATTCTTTTAACCAAACGTTCAGATGACCGAACCATCTTAACTAACTAACACTTTTTTTCAATTTTACCCTCATCATACACTAATATTAATAATATTAATGTATAAAATTTTTGTTCGTTTTCATAAATAATCTTGGTAACTGAATAAGTTATTAATAATTTTAATTAATAAACTGAATTTTCTGGTCTTTATTTGTTATATTTAAAAATATACAAATAATCTGGTCTGATTTCAACAGCATCATTGCCATAGCAACGCTGGTTACTTTCCGCATTGTATTGTAATATTGTTTGTTAAAGGTAAATTTTTAACAATGTCTAGTGTGTAAACGTAAAGTGTAAACTTTAGAGGCGACCGTAGATAAAGTGTTTGTTTTTTTCATTCATAGGGTAAAGCATCGCATTCGTGAAAAAAAGTGCTACTTTATGTACTTGTTGCGTGAATTACAATTTTTCATCAATAGCCAGTTGGACTCCTTAAAATTGACGGCCTAAATAAATGTTTTTTAAATACCAAGTCACCGATATATACCATAGATACAATTATAGAAATTAACAAGATTAGAAGTATATGGGTAAACCCATATATAGACTACTTTGACATTTCTCGGAAAGTTGGCAACACTGTATTTTAATAATATTATAATTTATGTGGGCACCAAGAGATACTTTTCTGAAAATTTGATCAAAATCGAATAAATAATGTAGCCACAATGAATTTTTAAAAAATTTTGTGATTTTTTTCTCGATAAGTTGGCAACACTGTATTTTGATAAAATTCCATAATTTATTTAGGCACTAGGAAAAACTTTTATGAAAATTTGATTAAAATCGGTTAAATAAAATGGTCAAAATAAATTTTTAAAAATTTTACTAATTTTTTCTCGGAAAGTTGGCAACATTGTATTTTGTTAAAATTACATAAATTATATGAATACTAGGAGAATCTTTTGTGAAAATTTGAGTAAAATCGGTTGAATAACATGGCCATAATAAAAATTTTAAAACTTTAGTAATTTTTTTCTCGGAAAGTTGGCAACATTGGATATTAATGAAATTATATAATTAATGGGAGCATTAGGAAAAACTTTTCTGAAAATTTTATCAAAATCGGATAAATAACGTAGCCAATATGAATTTTTAAAAACTTTAGTAATTTTTTTCTCGGAAAGTTGGCATCACTGGAAAAAAACAAAATCACATGACCATCTTGGGCACTAGGCAAATTTATCCTGAAAATTTCATTAAAATCGGTTGAACCGTCTAGGAGGAGTTGCGGCCACAAAATTTTGACTTACGACCGAGCGAGCGAGCTGACGACGCACATGCGTACACCCACATAAACTAAGTTCAGATTCGTCATCTACAGGCTATATGAAGGATTTCTATACATTTTTTTTTTAATGTTACAGACACCGTACCAAACGCTATACTACTTTTTCCTTGCAGTCAAAGTAGTAATAACAATACTTTAGCTAACAGATATATTCTTTATTTAACCGAATATATTACAATCCATATTGTTCTCAAATATAAACAAGACCTACAAAAAATTTCAATATAATACAATAAAACTAGATTGGTATCTAAAAAAAAATAGATTAGAATAACAAACATACCTCCCACTGTTGCGTCGTGAATTCGAATACAAAATCCTACATTAACAATCAAATGAAAAACCCGAGTAATAAAAATAAATAAAGAAAAATCTAAACATCGGAGAAAAACAAATAACATGGCAGACACATTTTGGGATCAATGTTCTCATTTTTTTAAAAAAACACCTATCGTAGTGTGCCATGATCCCGCCCTCAATGTCTACGAAATTTGAAAATTTGTATTCGAAATATATTTAAAAAGACCTTGATAGGGCCACACATGTTGTTACCGGAAACTGAAAAATTATTGCGGAACAATTCTAGATCGTAAATAAATCATGCGAGAATAAATCGTTTTTTGTGCTATTGATAGTACAACTTCTTAGTTTAGATTAAGTGAATACATTCAAAATTTTAAAACTTTTGCTACCTATATCTATATTTAATTTTAGCAATTTGCGATTTAGAATCAGTTGCTTAAAACTTTGTTAATTTAGGACCAGGGACCTGAGGCTGAATTTATTTTGGATTCAGATTCAATATGTTGATTTCGATTATATATATACAGCCTGATTCAGAGTAAGCGCCTTATTTTTTTTTAGCCACACTATGGGTACTACTTTCAAAATATTTGGCAGTAATATGTTTCAGGACATTCTCTACACGATGGTGATATCAGATTTTCAATTGGACGAATCATTTCAAAATGGCGACGTTCAACTTTTTTTTTTTTAAATGGGATGCCATAATTTTTTTATTATTATTGAGATCCTAAAACCATTCTTTTTACGATAGTATTTTGTTTTTCTTAAAAATTCATTTATTTCCCTATCAAAAAGCAAACTAACATTTTAATCTAGTAGCGCATGAATGTTTTACACCCGATGTTATTTTTGTCCAAATATCAAGTAGCGGTAGACAAACTAGTTGTCAAACGTCAAACACCACCATTGGACGACGTTTCAATTTATGTATTGAAAAAGAAGGAAAACATTTCGAGCAATTTTTCTAAATATGTACCTAATTTTTATTTGATGTAAATTTTTAATTTTGAGTTTCAAAAAGTAAATGGAGATGACAAAATAAAGTTTAATTGTTTCTTTTGTGTCTACCGCTACTTGATATTTGGACAAAAATAACATAACATGCGCTACTAGATTAAAATGATAGTTTGCTTTTTGATAGGGAAAGAAATGAATTTTTAAGAAAAACGAAATACTATCGTAAAAAGAATGGTTTTAGGATCTCAATAATAATAAAAAAATTATGGCATCCCATTTAAAAAAAAAAGTTGAACGTCGCCATTTTGAAATGATTCGTCCAATTGAAAATCTGATATCACCATCGTGTGGAGAATGTCCTGAAACATATTACTGCCAAATATTTTGAAAGTAGTACCCATAGTGTGGCTAAAAAAAAATAAGGCGCTTACTCTGAATCAGGCTGTATATAAATATAAATAAACAAATATCTGGAAATACTTAACATGCGTCTTAAATAAAAATATAACAAAACTAAATGACCAAATAATGGATAAAAAAACGATATAACAAAATATAATAACACAAAATTATGTAAAATGTACAAAAAGTAACATATGTGTCAATATCACGTTTTCTGATAAGTTTTCCAGCTTGAAGATTACTATAAAATATTTATTTTTAAACGTCTTCTTCAATATCAAGTTATTTGAATGGACATTTAAAAACAAAGGTCTATATTCAGTTGATCAAATAAGTATAATTTCGATTATAATTTATTAGCAACAAATGTGAAAAATTTGAATTAAAACTACTGATAACATACTATTTTATGACAATAAGCTAATAAAAAAATCATATCAGCAGCGTTGTTATTACTCAATACATACAGTAGCAAAACTTGAAAATTTTAAATTCTCCCATAAAATCTGACAAAAGTTAACTTTCACCTAAATGCAAACATTTTGTAAAATAATGTAACGATTTTTATCATTTTGCACAATTTTTCAAAAGAAAAAAATAAAACCTGAAAAGTGTAAGTTTTTCATTGGCCAGAAAATATTTTAATCTAAAATTTCACAAATGTAACCTTAGATTAATGATTAGGAATTTAGTTTTATTGAAAATTTAATACTAATGGATAAAAGCTTAAATTTAGTTTTGAATTAAATTTTGTAGTGTAGAATTTTTTTCCCAAATTTATTATATTGTTTATAAATAATAATTATTTATAAATATTAAATATTAAATTTATAAATATTAATACAGAACTACAATCTAAAGCCGTTTCATTTTAATACAATGAGATTTGAAAGATTTTTATTATATTAATTAAAAATATGATGGTTTATTCATTTATCGCACTATATCTCGTACAATCTTGTCCTGCAGTTATATATTTCCTTTTCATAAATTACTAGTAACCTAGTAAAAAATCTTTCTTAATAAAATTTTTCCTATTTTATCGATAAAGAAAGAATATTAAAGTTTCCCATTTTCCACACATGAAATTGCAACGCATGTTGAAGAGTGTAAAAGATATTGTTCCTTTTCAATCTTTGGGTATATATAGAACACTGTGCGAATGCGGTAAGGTTTATGTTGGACAGACAGGTAGAACTTTTTCTACTAGATTGACAGAACAGAAAAAGTAAATACGTCTAAATTATCCAGATAAATCTGCTATTGCTCAACATCCATTAGAATATTTTCATGATGTAAAATTCGCAGATATAATAATTGCTAGAACTATCAATACTGACAGCAGATTGATAAGAGAAGCAATAGAAATTTATAAAGAAAAAGATAACATCAATCACTGTGAATGCACTGAATTAAATAAAATGCTTCCATTAATTAAAAATATCACTGAAATATAGTAATATTTGGAATGTGCACTGCCTATGTGTTCTAGTAGCGTCAATGCGAGCCGAGAGAGATAGGAAATACGGGGGATCTCTATCACTGTCTTACACTTCTGCGCATTTGAAATTCAAATGCGATTTCTTGCGGTAAAAATGCGACAATCTTATGTTGTTGCATATTAAATTGTAGCTAAATGCATCGGCTAAATGATACGTAATGAGATTTTATTGGGGAATTCCTCTATAAAAGGTATTTTTATCATTTTTGATATATTAATTTGACATATAGCAGTGAGATTCTTTTTTTTCATAGCTATCTAAATTATCATGAAGTAGCAATGCTACGCCATTAGAAAGATAAAGACGCGAATCCCACGTATCTCCTATCTCTCTCAGCTCGCATTTGAGCGACCAGTGCGCGTTCCAGTTATTACTATATTTCAGTGAAAAATATATAAATTTTATGATCTAGTTAACTATTATTACCTAGTAACTTGTTTCTATGCTCTGTTATTTACTGTAAATGTCATTTGTATCATTTTTCCTTATTAAAACGGACTTTGAGTTCGTCGAAATATTAATACAGAACTTTAACCTAAATCCGTTTTATTTTAATTGTTAATATTAAAAATTGATTTTGGTCTAAAGATCCCAACAGAAGGTCCCTGAACCCATTTTGCGAACGCGGGCGCTGCAGGAACGCAAATAAAACGCGACTATAAATAATAGTGAACTAAGACGAAGACGGAGGTTAAGATTGCTGAAGTAACTGAATTCGTAGTTCAGGTTCGTAGATAAATTACACGCGAGACGTTAATACTGATCGTGATAGACGGCACGACAGACATCCTATATAGTTTTGTTTCTTGTTTATTTATTTCATTTGTTTGCGCGAGGCAGATGGCCAACGCCCTCTAGGATAATGCGATAGCGCGTCGGATGACGTTCCAGGAAATGATAGTGATTTGTTCATGTTAAGTAACATGTGTGATTAAGGAAACAGAGTGCCAGGAATGATAACGATAAAAAAATTATGCAAAGTTGACATGGTTTTATTAATTTTGTACAGCGATAAGTTGTGTGTTGAAATTTAAATAATTTTTTTTTCTAATTTTAATTCTAGTTGGAAGTTTTTGTTGTTGAATGTTTTAGGTTATAAATATGCAATGTTGTATAATAAAATGTTTTATTCTATGGTTATATTTATTATAAATTAGAGAATTTAAATATTTGACATAGTAAAAAATCTTTCAGAACTCATTGTATAAAATAAAACTGCTTTAGGTTCAAGTTTTGTATTGAAATTTATTTATAATGGACGTTTCGACGAAACTCAACGCTTGTCCTCATCAGTTTTTCCTAATGAAGACATTGGCCCGTATTCTCACCTCATATGAAAAAGTGCTTTTTCAAAAAAGTGCTTTTGACGTTCACTTAAAATCATTTATTAAGCATTTTAAAATAGTTTATTTAAATTTTATAATACCAAATATAATAAAAAAGATCAAATATAGAAAAATTATTGATATTTGATGACAAACAGAAGCAAAAAGTTATTTTAAAATTAATGATAAAAGCACTTTTTCACGAAAAAGTGAGATGAGAATACGGGCCAACGAATTTTTAGCACTTCTTCACACAATTTCAAAACAAATTCAAATTCAAGCGAAAATAAATAATTCAATTCTTAATTAACTTAACTTGACTTAATATTTTTTAATATAGCCGTTGAAGATGTCAAATTATATACACTTGAGTGTGTTTCTTTGGTCGAATATGCAGTTACTGACCACCCTGGACTGGTGCATATTACATTTCTTGCATTTCTTCACACATTTTCAATAATCAAATTCAAATTCAAGCGAAAATAAACAATGCAATATGACCATCAAATATATCAGATAATCAGATAAAATACATTTGATGTTGTAGTTATGTTTGGTGCTGCCACCAGTGGTGTATATAGTAACTAATTGGTGTATAATAATGTCATTATTGTATTAGTAACATAATAACCTCTTTCTACATAAGCAGTATGGTAACGTAATATTAATATTGTAATACGATTGAAGAAAAAAATCATTACTAAACTATTTCATCAAAATGATTTCATATAGAAAAACCAAGTTTCTCTTTTACATTTCAACACAACACAACAATCTGATTCACCATAATATTTGTTTAAGAATATAATATTCAGAATGACTAATTCTCAAATAAATTCGAGAAAGCAATATTATTTGTTGACATACAGGTGGAGTAAACCAAATGGATAAAGGCTATTATAACAAGATATATCTTCGGAAACATGGCCTACTTTCTAACGATAGTTCGGACATATGTATGTGCTGTTACGTGTATGTGTGTGTGTGTGTTGTTGTGTATGTATTGGGCGTCGCGTGGCGTCGCTTATACCGGCCGGCAAACGAGCAAACGACGACCATGGCTAAATTTGGAAGCGACGCTCTACCGTCCGTACAACTAGTCAACTGCGGGTCGACGTCATTATATTATTATCATTTTCAAATAACCGATTGACTGCGAATTTCTTCCCGATGTCATTTCGCTAGAGAATTAATAATTTTTGAATTTTTATGAATGAATGTCTAATGAACATTTGGTTAAAAAGATTTATTTGAATGATTTTGATGGTATACGTTTGCGTGGACGTCCGATGAGTAGTTGGAGAGATATGATTGAGAGTGTTTTGCGTGAGCGAAAGTTTCCAAGTAGTAGGAATAAAACAGCATGTATGAGAGGAATTATGAATGTGGATGAAGCGAAAGTTGCTTGCTTGGATAGGAATGTTTGGAGGCGATTGATTTCGGGATGATGAAAAGAGTTTGTGCCACACCCTTTTGGGTACATGGCGTGAGTGTGTATGTATGTATGTATGTATGTATAAATTTTTACATTTTTATATATTTTTTCTTCAAGCTTATTATAATATTAATATTACGTTACCATATTGCCTATGTAGAAATAAGTAATTATGTTACTAGTATAATAATGATATTATCTTACAGCAATTAGTTACTATATACACTACTGGTGGCAACACCAAACATAACTACAACTTCAAAGGTATTTAATCTGACATCTTTGGTGCGGCGATATTTCGAAACATTATTATGTCAATTAAAAGTTAATTGACAATTGCATTGTTTATTTTCGCTTGAATTTTAATTTGATTATTGACAATGTGTGAAGAAGTGCAAGAAATGCAATGCGCACTGTCCAGGGTGATCAGAAACTACATATTCGACCAAAGATATACGAGGTGTGGCTATTAAATACCCGGACTGATGCTGTACAAAATTTATTTCATATTTATTTACAATTGGGCATGATCGCCTTCGATATATACCCCTCCTCTATCCCTACACCGCTCCATGCGAATTTTCCACTGTTTGAAGCAGTGCTGGAACTCAATTTTGGTTAGCCCCTTCAGTAATTCTGCCGCTTTTTCTTTAACCGCTTCCACTGACTCGAATCTTGTGCCTTTTAATGCCGATTTGATCTTGGGGAAGAGATAAAAGTCGCACGGGGCTAAGTCTGGCGAATAAGGTGCATGGCGCAACACTGGAATGCCATGTTTGGCCAAAAACGTCTGAACAGACAAGGCGGAATGAGCAGGCGCATTGTCTTGATGGAGCAGCCATGATTTGTTCTTCCACAATTCGGGTCTTTTTTTTCGAATTCGTTCACGTAATTGAGCAAGGACCTGAAGATAGTAATGCTGATTTATAGTTTGACCTTCGGGAACCCAATGGACGTACACAATACCTTGAATGTTGTAAAAAACAATCATCATTGCTTTGAATTTCGATTTGCTCATGCGCGCTTTTTTTGCTCTTGGTGAGTTTGAGCTCTTCCAGTGCATCGATTGGCGCTTTGTTTCTGGATCGTATGTGAAAAACCACGACTCGTCACATGTAATCACTCGTTCCAGAAGGGTCGGGTCATTTTCGATCGCCTCCAACGTGTCCGTGCAAACATCGACGCGAGTTTGTTTTTGCTCTTCGGTGAGAATTTTAGGGACCATTTTGGCACACACTTTCCTCATGTTCAAATTTTCATGTAAAATCTGCCGGACACATTTTTTATCGATACCAACAGTTTCTGCGATCGCCCGAATGCTCAACCGGCGATCAGATCGCACCAGCTTACCGATTTTTTCAATGTTTTCATCCGTTGAGGACGTGATCGGGCGACCCGGACGCGCATCATCTTCGACATCTTCTCGTCCATCTTGAAACCGCTTATACCACTCAAACACTGTTGTACGGGATAGACAGTCATCACCATACACTTCTTTCAATAAACGATATGTTTCCGTAGCGTTTTCTCCAAGTTTCGTGTGAAATTTTACGACAATTCGTTGTTCAATTACTTTATTCACCATTTTTCCGGCAAACCGTTACAACAGGTCTCACAAAAACAATAGCTAGAATCAAACTGCGTAGTGCTCGAGAGCTGTTACGTTACCATGGCAACGAGGGGGTTCAGAATAAACAGCAGACGGTTGTTTGTCGTTGACGCATGCGTACAGCGTGCGTAGTCGCATCACTCCGGGTATTTAATAGCCACACCTCGTATGGTCAAGTGTATTTAATTTGACATCTCCGACGGCAATATTAAAAATTATTAAGTCAAGTTAAGTTAATTGATAATTGCATTGTTTATCTCTGGTTAAATTTGAATTTGATTGTTAAAAAACTATGAAAAAACGTACGAAATGCAATGTGCACCAGTTTAGCGTGGTCAGAAACTGCATATTTGACCAAAATAACACGGTCAAGTGTATTTAATTTGACATAATCGAAGGCTATATTAAAAATTATTAAGTCAAATTAAGTTAATTGATAATTGCATTGTTAATTTTTGCTTGAATTTGCATTTGATTATTGAAAATGTGTATAATTTTATTTTCGACCAAAGAAAGATTAATTCTCACTTAATTACGTAATAAATATAATTATTATATACATTGCATTCTTTATTTTTGCTTGAATTTGATTATTGACAGATCCAATAAGTTTGACATTCTTGGTTTATGTTAGGTTTATATATATATATATATATATATATATATATATATATATATATATATATAAATAAATAAGCATAAAATTTATATCAATTTGATTTAACATTCTTGAAAATTATTCTATGACAAACTAATTATTATTATAGATAACTATAATTAATATACTTAGTATTTATAATTAACAACATATATCTGTCAATTAACAGTTTCGTTATCTTAATTCAAACTTAATTATATACCAACTAAACAAATTACCTATAAGCTAATGTCCAAACAATTTGAAAATAAACGCTACCTACATAAATATCTGACCTAGGACACGATTCCAAATTTAAAAACCGCAATGCAAGAGAAAAATAACAAGCGTTTTAAATATTTATAAAAGAAAAAAAAAGAAAAACACTTTTCGTATATGATTGATATAAGTACAAGTATCTCAAATGTATGATCTAAAAATAAGCGGAACGGAAAATTGTAAAGAAAAACAGACAGATTTGTCTCAACGGGAAGCGCCTTTAATTAGTCAAGGACTTTTGGCGTCAAGGTCGAGAAAAGACGTCGTTCATATTAGAAGGTACATTTACAATGAGGTATTATGTTAGGAAAGTAGGAGAAGGTCATTTTGAAGCATCATTTCCCTATATGGATTGTCGCCAATTTGGCGAATACAATTAATTTGTTTTGTAATTTCGTTGCCATATTGAGCAAGATGACGTAAAGATTTTGAAGAAAAATTATTATTGTATGTTATTTTTGCAAGCGTCGAATATTTTTAGATTTTTATTTTAATACATAAATGATTTCATTATTATTATTAATGTGATTTGTATATATTAATTATTAATTTAACATGGTAAAATAATTTTTAGAACTCATTATATTAAAATAAAACGGCTTTAGGTTGTAGTTCTATATTAATATTTATTAATAATCATTAATTTTATTAATAATAGTATGATTAAAGTTTCTTGGTATATGTTTTTATTTATCTTTAGTATTGTTGATCAAAGAATTAAAAACATTTAACGCATGTACTAAAATTACACTTATAAAAATTATGGCCCGTATTCTCACCTCACTTTTAACAGTGATTTTTGTCAAAATTACTTTTGCAGTTTACTTAAAATTACTTATTAAGCAATTTTAATTAGTTTATTTGAATTTTATAATATGAAATATAAAAAATATATCAAAAATAGATATACTACTCATATTTGATAAGAAGTAGAAGTAAAAATTTATTTTAAAGTGAAAAATAAAAGCATTTTTTTGTAAACAAAAGAGGTGGCAATACGGGCCTATATTTTCTCATATTTCCATAAAAATAAATTTGACAATGTTTCCATAATGACCAAACGACAGCAACAGTTTCATTGTATCAAAAACGAATTTGAAAATAAGTTTTTTTTTTATTATAAATGAGTATTCCTAAATCCGACATTTAGCTAAATCGATTTCCCGCGTCACATTTCATCAAAATCGTTAGTTTAAGATAAAGTTCACACACAAATATACAATTACTGATCGAACAATTTATAAAATAAATTTTCTCAATCATTTAAACATGATGCTTCACTTAGATGGGCAGCATATATTTTGAAGTGAAAAATTAATTTCGGACAGCAACATGTTAATTTTTCATTGGAAACATATTAGCGTGACAGATGTATTAGACCAGCGAAAAACAAGTGACGGTCAGAAGCACGGCTACAATTTCCGATTAGTGACTTCGGAAATAATCCTATTCAGACAAGGTGAACGACTCATTACTAAAAATAATCGTGCACACACATACACACACACACTCAAACACTAATGTCGCCTTTGCCTTCATTTCTACATAGCTAAACGACATTGAATCAATTATTTATTTCACATGTGAGACATGAGGTCTCACATCTACATAAGTAAACGTGCAATATTGCTTATTGGTTTTTATTTTATTTTATTATAATTATGTAGTTGAGATTTTATTGTAAACTATTTTAGAAGAAATAAATTGCAATTATGTAGATTTTTGCATCATTAAATTAGATGGTTATAATTTAATTAGGATAGGATGTATTTGTGTTGTGCATTGCCAAATTGGAATGAGATATTAATTAAAATGTAATTTCATTTTGTTGATGCATTCAAGGAATATGCACATATTGTAAAAAACAACTGGTTTTAATCGATTAATTTTATAAAATAAAACTGTGTAAATAATGTATATATTTTTTTGTCAAACTTTAAGTAAAATTTCGTATTTTTAAAAAATATTTGTTACGTAACCAAATAGTATTTTTTTTTTAAATTTTTGTTCTCAAAAAATATTTGGTATTCCCTTAACGGTTACCAGTATTAAGGATTTTAAAATATCGGTTAAGGTTACGGTTAACGTTCGCAAAATATTTACGTATAAAAATATCAGTTAACCGATTTATTTTACCGGTTTCATGCCCTGGTTAAAATATTTTCTTTTTTAAGGGACTAGTATACTCTGGAAATATTAATTTTTTGGCTTAAAATGTTCCTTGGGATGTTTACTTTATTGTAGTGTATATCTCAAGTCCGCCAGAAACTCCGTTATAGAGTTACAAGCCAATTAGTGAACCTATGTCCTTGCGCTCGATGGATACGTCAGTTACCGACGAAACTGACAATATATATTCAATAAAACTGTATAATCAGATTTATCGTATCTTTTTATTTTACCCTCATAAAAAATTCCAAAAATCACCTTTTTTTCCAAAGTGTACTACTCCCTTAAATAAATTGCCATGCAAAAAAAAAATGGTAAATATTAGAATCTCATCGATCTAATTCGAAATTTCTCTATTATTTTTGCAGACAACAAAGATCAGGTGGCGATTACTGCGACGGCAGTGGTCCACCAGCACCGCCTCCATTAGCACTGGGTGCTGTGCCCGCTGTACGTCTCAAAGCCGAAATACCGCAACACATCCCCGAACCACCGCTATGCGTTCAAAACGCAATGATGACGAAAGACAAGAAACCGTTTACGTACACACCGGGCGGTTTGGATCTGTCGCAGATTCGTTCGCCGCGTATGGCAAAACGTATCACCCGTAATGCTCAAGCTGAAGGTGTTGGTACGCCGGTGGCACCTCAGCCAATAGCACCTGTAGGACCGTTACCGCCTAGTGCGTTAGCTGCTATGCAAGGACAGGCTCCAGTCCAGGTGTTTCCTACGGGAATGCCGCCACCACCGCCTCCTCCACCAGGTACGGATTGATTATTGTTTAGTTAAGTTAAGAATAAGTTAGGCTGGGTTTATACAACGTTGCTTCATTGAGCTATTCTGGTAATTAAATTTAGCTTAAATCTTGAAACTTATAGAACTTTAAGTAAATTCAATTCTGGTCGCTACTTATATACTTTATTATAAACATATAGGTGTTAGAAAAATAGGCCCGTATTCCCACCTCTTTTGTTTACGAAAAAGTACTTTTATTTTTTACTTTAAATAAATGTTTACTTCTATTTCTTATCAAATACGAATAGTATTTATATTTTTGATATATATATATTTTTATATCTAATATTATAAAATTCAATTAAACTAATTAAAATTGCTTAATAAGTAAATTTAAGTAAACATCAAAAATAATTTTGACAAAAATCACTTTTAAAAGTAAGGTGAGAATACAGGCCATAGTATTCAAGTCTACAAACTTCCCTATTTGTATCTTATTTTGTAAAAAAAAAAAATAATATAAGAGAAATATTATATATACAAAATTATATTCACTATATGTTATGAGATATATAAATACGAAAAAATTTAAATTATGTAATATTGAAAGGCGTATGAACTTGAGAAACATATGCAATAAGTCTTTCCCGGTGAATTTTATAGCTAGATGCACGTGTTATATTTCACGCGGCTTGACAAAATAACTGCTTAAAAATAACACCAACAAGCAAGTTTAAATAAACATAACGTTGTAAGTTTGCATATTTTCCATTAAACATAGATTTTTAAGAATAACAAAAAAATACTGTTTTTTATTTAATTAGTTTAGTTTTTTGTTTTGAATTATTAAAAGATTAACAAATCTATTAATTTTATTATATTTTTTTACTATTTTATTTCCTACAATATTTTATTTTCCTTATAAAATAAACTATCAAAAATAAAGATTATAAAAAAAATAATATGAAAATCATTTTATTTATTTAAAATATTTTTCAATATGTAATGATTCTTTTACATTAGATTAGATTTAGTTTAAGGAAAACGTATTAAAAAAGAAAAATCTACCATTATCAATAAAAAATTTAAAATAATTATAGATAATGTTTCAATATCTTCAAATGAAATTTCGTGTTAATACAGTAAAATAGTGTTTCAAATTTAGCAACAGTTTTATCCAACTCTGTATATAAAATTATTACCCAAAAATAAAAAATAATAATATTATGAATAGTAAAAATCTTTCACATCCTATAATATTAAAAATCTTCTTAAAATTTTACACCATAAAATTTTTATAACACATGTTGTGCAACACCCAGTAATATTAACAGTATATTGATAAAAGAAGCAATAGAAATTTACAAAAAAGATAACATGATTAATAAATTCAAAATTTTTTATAATCTAGTTACTTGCATTTTATTACCTAGTAACTTGTTTCACTGTTTTATTTGTTTATTATTTATGTCATTTGTATATATTTTTTCTTGATGATAATATACGTGTAGTATATCAAAATGTTGAATTTTATTATAAAATTAAATGGAACTTTAACCTGAAGCTTTTTTATTTTAATAATATTATTATTATTGAAACAGTTGCAGGAGGTCCACCCCCGCCACCCCCACCACCATTAACAATACCAGCACCAACAACAAACAACACAACAGCTGCACCACCAAATCAACCCTATCAGCGACCGGAAATCAAAATCCCGGAAAATCCAATCGGTTTATTACGCAAAACCGGCGGTCCACCAAGAACACCCGGACCGGTTCTCGGCGATGATGAAGAAATCTCACGACAACCATATTTCCCCGATCAACCGCAACCGGTACAGAAACCAGTGCAACCACCATTGCCGCCACCGATACAACCACCGATTACTAAACCGGTTCAACCATCATCGCCACCGCAATCGGTTCCACAACCGGTATACAAACCGGTAAAAGCACCGTCTCCTCCACAACAACAACAACAGCCTAT
This sequence comes from Clivina fossor, assembly GCA_963966155.1. Lineage (NCBI taxonomy): Eukaryota > Metazoa > Arthropoda > Insecta > Coleoptera > Carabidae > Clivina > Clivina fossor. Next base: position 18,670,312 of record OZ014558.1, on the reverse strand, counting down.
GTATAGACCGGTTCCACCACCAGTTTCGCAACCGGTTCAACCAGCTTACCAACCAGTTCAGCCAGCTTATCAACCGGTTCAAGCAAGACAAGCGCCTGTTGGTGCACCAGAACCTAGACCGGAAGGTAAAGCACAAAATGTAAGTAAAAGAAAAATTTATAAAATTATTTAGTAGTTACATTGTATTGTAAACAATTTTCTTCGACACATCGTGTACAGGGTGTAACAGAATAACTATTCCTAATTTTCAGAAATGATAGAGTGAACTTAGAGAAACATTTTTTTATTAATAAACTAGTGTCCGGAAATTTCTCGGTGCCAAGATACACTAGATATCGTTAAAAAAAATCTTAATCAAAACATCAAAGAGTAGTTTAAGTTAAGGAACATTTTATTAGAAATAATAGCGCATTAAACTTTATAAAAATTGTTCAAAGTTACGACCACCATTTTCAATACACAAGTTGTAACGATGTACAATCGACTGCCGAAAAAAAAAAAATTTTCGGACACTAGTTTATTAAAAAATGTTTTTTTATGTGCCCTCTATCATTTCTGAAAATTAAGAATAGTTATTCTGTTACACCCTGTATAGAGAGGGGAGATATAAAAACATTATTTGTATACTATAATGCGTAAAAATATCGCATTAAAAAAAAAAAAGAAACATAAATATATAAATCAAATAAAAATGATGAAAATACTTCTCGCATAGTAAGTAATTACTTAATTGTAAGTAATCACCTCTTGTAAGTAATTTTTGTGATAAAAATATTGGATAACGGATAACCAGTAAAGCGGTTTTAACCGGTTAATTTTATAAAAATGAGATTTTTACGTGGGGTATGTGGCGTGGCGAGGAGGAAACGGATACGAAATTGATTAGTGTATGATAAGAGTGTAATTGAAAAAAAATGTTGTTGCAAAAGTTGGTGTTAGTCAATTAAAATAGTTAACTTGAGCGAATGTCTAATGAACGTTTGATTAAAAGAATTTATATGAGTGATTTTGATGGTATACGTTTGCGTGGACGTCAAATGAGTAATTGAACTAGTATGATTGAGAGAGTGGCTTGCGTGAGCAAAAGTTTCCAAGATAGGTTAGATGAATGTAGATGATGCTACAGTTGTTTGGAGGAAATTGATTTCGGGATGGTGGAAAGAGTTTGTGCCACACCTTTTTAGGTACATAGCGTGATTGTGTATGTAATTTCATAGAATAAGACTATATAAATAATTATCATTATTTATTTTCAGAAAATTAAAATGTATTTTTTCTTTAATTTACAAATAAAGATTCAATTTTGTTTACCTGCTTGAAAAATATTTAATATAAATATGTTCAAACGCCGTTTTTCGTAACAAAGTTTAAAATCATAAAGTTCGTTAAAAAAAATATACGTTATATGTATAAAAATAATTTTATATTTTGGTTTTGTTCCTAAAGGTAACCGGTATTATTGTGTTCGGTTAGAAGTTACTGGTTTTTAAGAATTTTAAAATATCGGTTAAGGTTATAGTGAACGCTGGAGAAATATTTACACAAATATTGGTTAATCGGTATAATTAACCGGTTTAGATTACCGGTGTTATGATCTGAATTAGACTACGCAAAAACAAATTATTCCACAGGGAGGCACAAATTAAGTTTATGGTAAAAAACCATAAATTTAAATATGTAATAGACGTTACTTAATTTTAAATATTAAAATTTTAAATATTAAAATTTTATACTCAACAAAAGATGTTACTTGAGTATTATTTGTAAAATATATAAATTTTTTCTTGTCAATTGTGCCAAAACTTATATTAAATTATGTAAGTTTACCGAACCACAAGATCATGAACAAAATTTGTCTTCCTGTTATTTGTAAACAAAACTATAAATTTTGAATAATTTTCAAGAAAAATATGAAAATTTTAACATATATGCGATTACATGTTTTTATTACATAATCATAACATTTATTTAGTATCATTTTTTAATTTATAAAAATATAAAGTTATGTGTCTAAAAATTTTTATAATGAATTTGACATATTACTATTGCGTTTGGCTGCAAAAGTATAAAATAATAATGACTGAGGAATTGAGTACGAAATAGATTAGTGTATGATGAGTATGAAATTGAAAATTATGTTGTTGCAAAAGTTGGTGTTAGTCAGTTGAGATGGTTCGATCATCTTGAGCGAATGAACATTTTGGTTAAAAATTATATGAATGATGAGTAGTTGAAGTGGTATGATTGAAAGTGTGTTGCGTGAGCGAAAGTTTCCAAGTAGTAGGAATAGAGGAGCATGTATGAGATGTATTATGAATGTGGATGAAGTTAAAGTTGTCTGTCTTGATCAGGATGTTTGGAGGAAACTGAATTCGGGCTAATGGAAAGAGTTTGTACCACACCCTTTTGGGTACACGGCGGCGGCGTGATTGTGCATGTATGTATGTACTTTAATAAAAAATATTCTACATAAAAATTTCCAAAATTTACTAATAATTGAGATATTATTGTTTATTTTCTATAATAACTGATTTGTTGTTAAGGACAGGTAAAGAACTTTATTCAAATTTTTCTTCTCTACTATACAAATATTAAATTTATGCAATTTCTGTTTAAAGTGTTTTTGTTTAAAAATGTCTTTTTAAAAACTACGTTATTTATAAACCAGTTTAATATAAACCTACAAAAAATATCAGCTTTGTCTAAATATTATCAAATTTCGTTAATAAGTAAAATTTGAACTACACAAATATGTTGTTTTTATTAGAGAATTTTGTAATTCCTACTGCACGATAGCATAAAAAAAGAAAGAATAAAATTTCAGATAATTAGAAATATAAGAAAAGGTTTTCTAGAAAGTCAAATGTGTTTTTAAGTTGTTTGAAGTATAAATTTGTGTCAAATTTTGTGCCGGCCGATGGAATTTCATGTGTAAATACACCTACTTGGCGTGATGATTTAAAATATGTAAATTTTGGCAGATGCATACGTTTTATTATTACGTTTCAATGTTGTTCAGTTATTTCTGGTGTTGAAAATTACGTAGCTTTCAAGTTTTTTTAACTATGCGTCCGTGAGATGCTAAATTAATTAACTGTGTTTTTCTTTCGAGAAAAAAATCTTCATTATATTACTATTTTTTTTCGTTATAAACAAATTTTTAAATATTTATGAAATTTTATGAATGCCAATGAAAATTTTGTTTTAAAATAACTTTTTTATAATAAGAATAGATTTTATTACTGTTTTAAAAAAAACATTTCAAAATGACATGCTATATGTTTTAGTAAATATATATCAGAAGAAGTATGATTTAAGTTATTGGTTTTAAATATTTTTTTAGTGTGCTAGTTATATCTATAATTAGACTGTTAACAACTTAACCATATTTTTAATTGACAATATGTTTTATAACGTTTTCTTTAATTGCTACATACTCGTAATACGACAGATCAGTCAAATAAGAATAGTGACAAAATATCGAATTAATAGTAAAAACTTTGGCCCGTATTGCCACCTCACTTTTAAAAGTGATTTTTGTCAAAAGTACATTTGACGTTCACTTAAAATTACCTATAAAGCAATTAAAAAATTAAAGCAATCTTAAAAAATATCAAAAAAGAAATATTACTCATATTTGATAAGAGGTAAAAGTAAAAATTTATTTTAAAGCAAAAAATAAAAGTATTTTTTTTACAAACAAAAGAGGTGAGAATACGGGTGATTTTGCTATGGAATCCAATACTGATACAATGTAAGGAAAGTTTTAGACGCTTTCTGTAATATTTATTTTATTTATTTTCAAGTAATGCATCAATTTAAAATTTATTAATTTCAATTAAAAATGTTTTTACTGATGCTATTAATAAATCTTTATTCTTATTTCCAGGTGGGTACACTTTACATCCCACCTTTAAACGCAGACGAATTGCAAAAAACTCCCAAACAAGATCCGGATAGTCCCGGTACGCCAACAGGCACATTGAAAAAAGCACCAACACCGTGGATGATGAAACGGGCACAACAACAAAAGGAGGTACCCGCTTGGGCACGTTCTCCACCCGAATCAGGAGCAAATACTCCATCGACTCCAGGTACACCAGCTACACCAGGTACACCGGGTGCGGTAGGAGCGACAAGAGTTGTACCAGTACGTATCGAAAAAACTGGCGATGCAATTGAATCACCGCAACCACAGATGTTTGTCCAACAACCGCAATTTAATCAGCAACAATTTAATCAACAACAACAACAACAGATAAGGCATCAACAATTGCAGCAACAACAACAATTGCAACAGCAACAATTGCAGCAGCAACAGTTGCAACAACAGCAATTGCAGCAACAGCAATTGCAGCAACAACAACGACAGTATCAGCAGCAACAACAACAATATCAGCAGCAACAACAACAATATCAGCAACAACAGCAGTATCAACAGCAGCAGCAACAGCAGCAACAACAGCAACAAAAACGACAAGAACCTGTTGTTCGTGTGATTCCTATTCAAATTGAGGGAAAATCAAATTCGGCTTCTACACCTACAAACAATATGTATGTATTTAACATAGTAAAAAAACTTTAAGAACTTATTATATAATATAAAACTGCTTTATAAAACTGATATTAGTTTATCCTGATGAAGACGAGCGTTGAGTTTCGTCGAAACGTCGATTATAAATTAATTTTAATACAGAACTTGAACCTTAAGCAGTTTTATATTATATATGTATTTATTTCTAATTTGATTTGTCCATTCAATTTTTATATAGATACATCACAAACAAATTTCTTTGTTTTATGCGATTTAATATTAGTATTTACGAATTATTATATAAATTTTATGCTGCAATTCTTTTAACATCTTAGCGTTTTAAGATATTTTGTCTTTTTCTAGTAAATGGATAGAAAAAAAACAACAGAATATTTCGTAATGCTTACGAGATGGCAACCGAATTCGTATGTGTTTTTGTACTGATATAAGTTGGTAGAGTACTATGTGATGTCAATTTTAATTAAATTTAGTCAAACTATTTATTTTTACATTTTTAAAGTACATATTAGAAATTATTATTAATAATACAACATACCTATAAATAATATAAATATTTGATCTTAAGTATAAATAATTATAATTTGTATTTTTACAAGCTGCTCTAGAGGACTAACATAAGTATGAAAAACATTTTTTTTTATTTTTACAAATAATCTAAGCATCATTTTTTAATAATAAGTACTACATGGTAAAAAAATTCGGAACTCATATTAAAATAAAAAAAAAACTCTTTAGGTTGCAGTCCTTTTTTATTTTATATTAAAATTCGACATTTCGATATAATAAACATATATCATCATCCGGAAAAAATATAAATGATATAAATAATAAACAAACAAAACGTAGAAACAAGTTACTAGGTAACAAAATAATTGCAAGAACCAACAATATTAAATAAAATTTAAATAAAATCTAGCTTTCTTTATTTAATAAATTATAAAAATTTGTATTCTAGTTACTTTGTATTTTGATATCTAGTTACTTGTTTTTATGTTTTGTTTGTTTATTATTTATGTCATTTATTTATATAGGTATTCCTTTTTTTTTTTCGAAACGTCGAATTTTAATATGAAATTAAACAGAACTTCAACATAAAGTTTTTTTAATTTTAATAAATATTACGATTTGTAGAAATACTCCCGACTTAGCTGGTGGACCAGTCCAGAGTCCCACGTTCCGAGTTCTACAACGAGTAACATCACGAGATGAAGAATTACATAATCAGCCAGCTATACATTATCCGCCTTCGGTAGGACAATCATTTCCGGTAGATCAAATGAGAAAAATGCAACTTAATGAAGAAGATAGATCACTTATGAATAGAGTTAGAAATCAAGGTAAGAAAGACATCGTCTATCATATGTAAGATTTACATGTTACATTCACACCATGTACCTAAACTATTCTCATATTTAAGATTTAAGTAAAATGTTACATATAAATACCATGTATCCATAAAGTTGTGGCACAAACACTTTTTATTCAAATTATTCCAAATATTCCTATTCAGACATGCAATTTTCGTTTCATCCACATTTACAATACTTACAAATACATGCTTATTTATTCTTACTACTTCAAAATATTCGCTTTCGTAAAATACTCTCAATCATGTCAATCCATATCTACTCATCAGACAAATACGCAGATATATAATATATATCTGCGTATTTGTCTGATGAGTAGATATGGTATATATTATATACCTTCAATATCACCCACATAAATATTCTTTTAACCAAACAATTATTAAGTATTCATTTAAAATAGCCAAACCATCTTAATTGATTTACACCTACTTTCGCAACAACATTTATTAATTTATTTATTATGTTTAAATTGTTTAAGTATTAAATTATTTATCGCAAAATATAATTAAAACGTTACCGGAAGCAACAGAATAAAATATGCGAAAATAAAGTAATAAATTATTTTAAAGTTTCTAATTATATTTTAATTTTCGGTTAACTTGTTTCAAAAACTTCAATTAGTTTAATTTTCAATATAATCAATAAATTTTGAAGTATATAGAAGTGATTTTAAAAAAATTTTAAACTATGAAAAATATTTATATAATATAATTTTTGTATGCCTTGAATGTTCAATATTATTTATAAAATTAAAACTATTATTGACGATTTTTTTATTTCAACGTCCAGAGTTCATAATCGCTGTGAATTTAAATAGAATCAATTTCTTATCTTTCTTCTTTTTTTTTTTAATAAAATTCCGATTTAGTACAAAGCCAAGACATTTTATAATAAATTTCGAATGTCTTTAAAACTTGCATCTTTAAAATCGCATGCTTAGCTTACTCTATCTATTAAGTTTAATTTGCAATGGTGTTGTGTGTGGTTCTTTTCCGCCTGACATATCACAAATCTCTTGTTTCTTGGCCGAATTTCAGTGGACGAAGATGTATTTCTGCACAATGAGGAGGACCCCCGTTATCGTGGCCCTGCGATACCGTCGCGGGCCTTCCGTATGTTGCAGAGCATGACCGATGCCGCAGAAGCCTCCGGCGATCCCACATGTGGTACGAGAATTAGCACTCCCCTCATTTGGGGTACTTGCACGTTTTGGGTTGTTTTTTTCAGAAAAATTTAGTAAAATTTTATCATATTTGTTATCATATTTCTAGCAATGATAGTGTGTTGCTAGCGGATAAAATAAAAACTTGAATAAAATGTTTTAAGTGATGTCAGACACCGTCATTCATATTTTGACAATTTTTTTTTTCGTTAATTAACTACAAGTATTGCAAGTTTGATATGATGGTGTGACACCGCTCGTACTTGTGCGGGTCCGGGTTCGAATCCCTCTTGAAGCATGGATGTTTGTGATGTCTATGTATCGTCTAAATACACTTTGAAAAGTGATCTATCGAATTGATGCTCTTCGCTATCGAATCCATTTGTGTAAACAAAAATTGAATATATTCATTATTTAAGTTATATAACTTATTAAAATTTTATAATGATCTATTGTGACAAAAAATTATAATGGGATTTTTAGGAGCGATAAAGAATCACCCCAATTCTGTAATAAAGTTTTCCGTCCTAGTAACGTTACTAACAAACATTAACCAATAATATTACTAGACACTATATAAAAAATAAAATTGACAGCTGTTACATTTCTTTCTATTGGTTATAGTTGTTAGCACCATTGCTAAAACTAAGCAGCTTCGTTACAGAACTGGAGTAAATCACCTCTTTTAACAGAAGAAAAAAAAAACATTCTATAACGCTACAGATTTATGTAGAATATCAGTAATAATTTTCAATAAACATTTTTAAACCACAAAATTTATGCTGGTTTTTTAAATATTTTATAGAATTGTTTTTAAGATATGAAATTTTCTATTTATTAAAAAATAAACAAAAGATTTTACTTATAGAATAATGCAGGCAACCTGCAACAATAAAACTAAATACATAATTTCAAAAGCTACGCTTCCATCATCAGTAGGAAATTTTAATTAAGGCTTTATCGTATTTAATCAAATTTTGTGATTAAGAAGAAATTCATTTTAAATTTATTAAATTTTTCATACATAAATTCATCATCAAAATATAAATAATTATTACATTTGCATATCATCAACTTTTATATTTTGTCTTTTGTTAATAATATTTTCTTTAGACAGAAATAATTATTAAAAAAAAAAATCATTTCAAAAACTATAATAATTTACTAGTCTCAATCAAAAATAAAACACAAATTTGTAGATAATATATAATGAATAGAATCAAACTTTATTTAGCTTTTGATTAATTAATTACATTGTATATACAATATTGGTGATATATATTATTTATCAAATTATTAACTTGCATTAACTTTATTAAAGTACAAATTTAAAAGATTTTAAATTTTTTGAATCTTTAATATATTTCGTTAATTTATTATATTCAAATAATCCATTGTGAAATATTTTAGTAGTATTTAGTTTTTTTAGTAATATAAAAATTATCATAATAATTATGCACACTACTATTAAATTTCAGACTGCCATTTAAATACTTCGGAAGCAAACCATGTTGCATTTTAAATATAAAAATCATTGCAAACATTTTTTAGAAAGATTTAATATTTATTTTTTTAGAATCTGTGAAAAACGAAAACACTAAATTTTTTATTGCAAGTACCCCATTCTGCCTCAGCGACCCCTTCTGTGTTCTTCACAATACACACTAGCATTTGTTTTTCTTTTGGGTTTTCAACTAACTAGATGATAAAAGTGTCAAATGTGTTCTCGTCTCAAATTGTAAATATGTTGTTTTTTGGTGTTTTTGCATGTGTTTGTTTAATTATTGAATATTTTTTCCGCATAGCTTTGAAGGAAAATGTAATGTTTGTTAATTACATGTTACAGTTCCACGAGCTGTGATTATTAATCGTGGACCTCAACCAGGAGGTGTTAAAAGGAATACGCCCAAGACACCAGATGGTATGTGTTTTTTGTGTTTTGCGTTATTTTATTATTGCAGTTTTATGACATTGAATCATTTATTATAGAGAGTGTTTAATAAAAAAAAACTAAGGTGTGTTCAGCACAAATCTGTCCGTTAAAGTTAAAATGGCATTACGACTAAAATATAAAACTAATTTTAAAATAAATAGAATTGAAATTTTGTTTTTGACATGAGGCAGTTAATGTGGAAATTTTGATATTTTCAATTTTATTTGTAAAAATCTATAAAAAAAAAAAATATATGTATATAACATAGTAAAAAATCTTTCAGAACTCATTATTTTAGAATAAAACGGATTCAGGTTCTAGTTTTGTAATAATTTATTAATAAATCAACGTTTCGACGAACTGAGCGTGCGTCTTCATCAAGAAAAAAGATAGAAATGACATTTATAGTAAATAAACAGAACATGGAATAATAAGAATTTAATAATAATTTATAAATTTTATTATCTAGTTACTTACTTGTTACCTTGTTACCTTGTTTCCACGTTCTGTTTATTTACTATAAATGCCATTTCTATCTTTTTCCTGACGAGGACGCACGTTCAGTTCGTCGAAACGTTGATTTATTAATAAATATTAATATAGAACTAGAACCTGAACAAATTGAAATATATTTAAAACAATGACATTATATATTATTTTACTGATAAAAATAGAAACGTCAGCTTTTTAATATTCCAATATATGTCAAAAACAAATACTGGTTGATAAAAATTCTATTTATATATAAAAATAGTCATGCAAAACAATCCAAGATGGTTTCAAATAACATTGATTTATTGAAATAAATTGGTTCGCTCTGTATACATACAAAATTTATTATCCAAAACTCACTATTTGGTAAATTTTATGTTCTAAGATATTTGCAAAAAAACTGTTATAGCTGGGTGTAATTGTATTTTGATGATAAAATCTTGTTACTAGATGGCACTTATTAAATAAGTAATGCCATCTAATAACAAGATTTTTATCATCAACATATAATTACACCCAGCTTTAACAGTTTTTTGCAAATATCTTAGAACATAAAATTTACCAAATAGTGAGTTTTGCATCTATACGACTCATATATAATATTATTTTTCATTACACTTAAAAAAAATGTTTATTAATGCATATTGAATATAATATTCAATATGAGAAAATTAGAGTTAACAAATGAATAAATTTTGCATGTAAGAATTCTTGAAATCATTAGGTGTGGGTACATTGCCTCCAAGTGAACAAACGGTCCAAGAACCGCGAAAATATACAGGAAGTGCGATACCTAGCCGATCTTTCCAGATGTTGCAAGCAATGGTGGCTCCAGAAAACTGTGGTATGTGACAAAGAAAATTTATCAAAAAAACCTAATTTAATTGTATAAGAAAATACAAGTGACGGTTCAATTTCGCGAATGAACCAATAAAAAAAAAAAAAAGACGTGACAGATTTGTGGTCAGCGTGTAAGCACTAACGTTCGCTATTTTCACAAGTCACGTTTCATTTTATCTCTATCTTTAGCTGTTTTTTTTTAAAACCTGCACGTATGACCTTCTCGCTGTGATATGTATAGCAAATATTGAATTTCATTCTGTTTTAAAAATGTACTATAAACGTGAACGATCTGTAAACGAATGGTTTAAAAATATCGAAAATATGTAAACATTGAAATGTTTTGAAAGTCAGTTACCTTTTTGTTAGAAACGAGGAAGTCATTCCGTGCTATCATATATTCATGAATCATGGTTTTAATTTTAATTTTAACTTTTCATTTTAATAAATGGCACTCTTTTCATTTGATTTTTGAAAGCCTACCAAGTTGTTTTTAAATAATTTTTTTTAGTAAATTTATATTAGGTATAAAAATTTATAAAAAATTTGATAAAAATTAGGCAGTATCTTTTCTGATTTGTTATAGCAAATGGCACTGAATACGACGAAAATAATACTAACTATCCTTACGATCCTAATTATTATCCTTGGGGTTACGATCCAATGTATCTTCCACCTCCTTATTGGCATGATCCTTATTGGGCCTATTACCAAGATCCGAATGCTTATGTTACTGATCAAGAAACTGCTTCAGCTACTGACCAACATTCTACACCTGTAGAACAAACTGGAAATGTAGAACAAAATAGTGAAACTCAAGTTAAATCTGAGGAAGATTACTATGCTCAAATGCCATACTGGGATCCATATTACGCTTACTATGCAGCTTATTACGGATACTATCCACCACCTCCGCCACCTCATCCGTATTCTCCACATGCGTTTTATCCGTCAAACGAAACGGACGATTATTCATCAAATGATGAAATGGCTTATTATGGAGCTAGATTTCCTACAGGCTCAACATCTTATGGTCATGAATCCCAAGATCAAATTACCATCCCCACTGATACAAAAGTCGGAGAAATTACTGAAATCGAATCAGTTAGTAGCGAAAATAAAAACACAGGTTTACAAGCGATACGATCTGTTTCTGATATACAAATTTACAGTGAAAATGAGCATCCAGATGATGCATTTACTTCTGCTGAGGATGAAACTGATTCATCTGAATCAGATGAGGATGAAGAAGATTCTGAAGTTACTGAAGACGGCGCAGAGGATGCAGGTCATCTTCCACATCAGTTAAGTGTGATATTTGAAGAGAGTGATGTTAGCGAATGCGATAGAAAAACTAGAGAAACTAGTGTTGCAACAACAATCAGTGAAGACGATAGTTCTACAACAATAGGTGGTGGCCGGGGCACAGATGATAGTAGTGATGAAGATCTTGGCGAAGCTACAGTCACTGTTAGATTGCCATTGAAATTAAAGTTTGGTCTTTCTAAAAACGGCGAAGAAGAAGTTACTGAACTTATTGTTGGTAATAGTGAAATGGAACATGGTATTGAAAATTGTTTTAGTTTTGATTTAGAAAATGAAAAGAAGGAAATATTTTTGAAATCATTGCATCGTCAGAAAAGTGATGATACCGTGGATAATTATGAAACAGCTGAAGAAAGTGATGCGAAAGACTCGAGAATTAATAGTCCTGTTGATGACGACACTGATTTCTGGAACGAAATAAATAAAAATGTTAAAAGTGACAATGAAGGAGACACAAATAAAAACAAAGAAACTGAGAATATTGACGAAACAAATGACATTTTAGAAAATGATGATGACGAAGATGGAGATGCAGATGTGTCAGATGATGAAATTGTTACACAAATTGAAGTTCCTATATTGATCGATAAAAGCAATAAAGATAATAATCATAATAATGAGAAACTCGAAAGTGATATACATAAAAATGATGATAATGATGATGAAGAAAGCGATGATTCCTCTGACAGTGACGACGAAAATAATGAAGAAGCAGATGAATGTAAATTAGAAAAAGATTTACGATACGCTTTTGCTTCAGATGCTGTTAAAGAAAGAGTTCGAGCTCTTCGCGATGCTGGAAAATTATGTATAGACGCCGACACTAAAGAAGAAACAGTATCAGTGCGTCAGCGTATAATGGCATTTGAAAACGGCGAAGTAGGTAATAGTACAAACAGTGCTAGTAGAAGTAGTAGTCTTAAAGGTTGCGATTTAAGCGAGGAAGATGGCGATTCGGGTGTGACATCCGATGTTAGTCGACATACGGACACAGAATCTGAAGGGTTTCCTGAAAACCTTAAAAGACGATACGAAAGAGCAGCTACACATAGTAGATTATTTAAATTACTTCAGGATGAATGTGCTAAAAGCGATGACGAAGACGAAGACGATGATGAAGCAGATGATACGAATGATATTGATGATAAGGAAGATGATAGACGAAAGAAATTAAGTCTTCCACTTAGTAGTAGTGAGCCAGAAAGTTTTGCTTCTAGTGGCATTTGCTCACCGACCTCACCTTCTTCATTAGCCCGAGAATTGGTTAATGGATTGTTAAGTGACCGAAAGGGTCGTAAATATAAGTCAATACCTTTGGAAAAATTATACGCAGCAGCTCAGAGAATCTTACAAGAAGATGCAATGAGCAATACTTCAGAAGATGGCAGCCCATTAGAATCGTATGCATCTGATTACAAAACCTATTACAATAGTTGGGAGGATGCAGGTTCAAGATGTTCGTCAGTTATGAAAAAGAGAATAGCACGATGTCCTCGCGTTAAAAGCGAAAAGAATCTGCCGGTTCATTTCAATTCCGGTGCTGATCAGGAGGAAGATAGTAAGAAAAAGTCGGCCACATTACCACGTTCCGTTTCCCGTTGTCGTTCCCGATCCCGATCGCATTCCCCTAGCAGGTCCGTGTCGCATCAGCAAGCGACGAGTGCCTCGTGAATCGTCCGGCGCGAAGAACACAAATGGGTTTCGTGTCTCTAATTGTCTCTCTCGGTTGACGGCTTCGGGCCGTTACCACTCAGGTACAGGACCACAGAGGCGCACGATCAGCCAAAAGTTTTTTTCGTTTTGATTGTTGATTGCTCTCTCTCTCTCTATCTCTCCTTGACAGATATGATACTTTTATATATTTATTTATATATTACGTATTGTTACTACACCCACTACTTGTAAGCGTATTCTAAATAAATTCATATTATCTATGTAGAATACTGTTAATGATTTGTTTGCTAATACATTTTTGGAAAAAGTTATTTACTTATATAAAGAAATAAATATTTTATTTTAACAAAAAATTAAAAACCTTTGGGAAAGAAGCTGAAGCTGAAGAAATTTATGACGGAAATTCAATCGAATCAATTTCATACAGTTGCACAAAACGTTGTTAATTACGCAATTGATTGGTCAGTTGGCAAGTTAACAAGAAAGTTAACTTACAAAGCATTTAACAATGTTTTATACAACTAGTTTTTAGTCTTCCTGCATTTGTTATTTAGATAGATTGACATCAAATTTAGTAAATTGCCTAGTTTATTACAAAATTCTACTGTAGATAATATCGTCTTTTTATTTAGAATATGCGCCAGTATTTTTGTAATTCGGTGTATCGGTATTGTTATGAATATTTTGTAGCGGATTGGTTTTTTTGACTATTATATATATTTTTTGAACGCGGTAGGCTTTGTGTACAGATGCGCAGACGCGAGTTGATTGCAATGACACCCAACGTCCATGGTGTCGATTGCAATCGACTATCGGCGAAATCAGCCCGCGCTCATCCAGAAAACTCTATCAACATTTGTATAAAGATACAAAGAAAAACAAACAAACAGAACGTTTCTCAGGAGTAAACTCCACCTTTAACTAAAGCGCCAGCTAGAAAAAAAAAGTCACACACATTGATTAAAAAAAATATTAATCGCCAAATAGGCTTCTCTACGGTCTTCGTGACGACTTTATCATGCAAATTAATTTAGTTTTTATACCTTTGGGTTTGTAACGGATATACCACTTTGTCTCCCAGTAATAAATTTATTTACGAATTTTTTTTTAATTATTATTAGTTTAATACTTCAAGATTAATCATCTATCATTTTAATGAGTTCTGGTGCTAGAAAATTATATAACTATTTAAAAAAAATAGTATTATATTTATTTGTAGAATTATTATATCGAATGTTCCATTTCAGCTGCAATGCATGATGATTTCGAAAACTATAAAATATCGACAATTAAATAAAAAAAATTCCGATTATATGTACTAACATTATAATGATGCTTCACTTGTTTCAAAACAATTAATAAACCAATTTTTGTAATTCATCCGTTTTAATTGTGAATAAATTTAAGTTAAATTTTCTCTAACAAACTTATTAAAATAGAATCTATTTACCATTTTGTGTTTGTAGTGAAAAAGTTTTTTTTTTAAATTTAATACAATAAAAAACTGTTAGAAATTTAATAAATAATATAAAATATATGTATTTTTTTGAAAAATTAGATTAAAATCAGTTGTAGTGTACACAAGAAAATTAAAAGTCAATGCTTGTAAGTCAAAATTGATAAGGACTCTGCCTAAAAAAAATCTTTTCCGAGTTTAACAGAAAAGTATCTCCAATTAAAATACCTACGATTTAGTTTTTCAAAAAAAATAAATAAATAATAAAGCATTATTAATATATTGCATCTAACATAGTAAAAAATCTTTCAGAACTAATTATATTAAAATGAAACGGCTTTAGGATATAGTTCTATAATAATTTTTATTAATAATCGACATTTCGACGAACTCAACACACATTATCATCATGATAATAATACAGAACTATATCTTAAAGTCATTTTATTTTCATGTTTTTGAGATCGTGTCTAACATAGTAAAAAATCTTTCAGAATTCATTATATTAAAATACAATGGCTTTAGGATATAGTTCTGTATTAATTTGTATTCATACTTGACATTTCGACGTACTCAAAATATATCATGATGATGATGATGATGATGATGTACGTTTAGTATGTCGAAAGGTCGATTATTAATAAAAATTAATACAGAATTTTATGCTAAAGCTGTTTTATTTTAATATTATATCTAATTTTATCAAAGTCGTATATTATTTTTTTATAGTTTTTGAGATCATATGAATTTTCTAGCTTAAATGACACATAATATATGAGTCGTATAGACGCAAAACTCACTATTTGGTAAATTTTATTTTCAAAGATATTTGCAAAAAAAACTGTTATAGCTGGGTGTAATTGTATTTTGATGATAAAATCTTGTTACTAGATGGCACTTATTAAATAAGTAATGCCATCTAGTAACAAGATTTTATCATCAAATTACAATTACACCCAGCTATAACAGTTTTTTGCAAATATCTTAGAACATAAAATTTACCAAATAGTGAGTTTTGCATCTATACGACTCATATCGTTGATATTCTTAAGGGAGATTTTTTTTTGCAATCGTGGTTACTTAGAGTTAATATTGCTTACTTTTTTTAAAAAAATATGTATTGGAAGCAATATTCAAAGATAACCATAATCGCAAAAATCACTTTTTATAATGTTCATCAAAAATAAGTAATTTTTGTTAAAATATGCAATTTTTAATAACTTCAAAATTGCACTACTAACAATAAAATCGTAAGAATGCTGTAATAAGCATTAAGCATAAGGAAGAAATAAACTAAATATAATTGATTTGTACCATGTATAAAATGTTTCGTTAACCTTGTGAGGAAAAAAAACACGTGTAAAATATTACTGGGAGAATGTTAAAAGTCGTATTGTAATCCGTATAATGTCTTTATATCCCGGTATTGGCATTGACCGACTTCTGTATAACAAAATGCGCACAACCAAAAGGTGCAGTTTGCTTCCGGTAACGCTTTCCGTTTCCGCTAAACTAACGCTTACAAGCGGTACACACATTTAGCGCTGTGTTTCGAACTAACCATCATTTCGCACTTTTTTTTCTGTTTTTGTTTCATTTTCATTTCGTTCAATTGCTATTTTTCATTTTCACAGATTAATTGATAGGGTCAGAAAGTTGAAAATATTTCTTTTATTTCCAAAGAGAATTTTATATATATCATAATAATTTTATGATTAAATATAAAAAGTGCCTTGTGCAAGTAGAATATATTAAACAGACAATTTGCAGTAAAAAAGAGACACAGAAAATATTAATTGAATATAAAAATTGATTTTTATTTTATTTTTGAAGATTTATGTTGCAGAATGACACCTTTTGGATGTGTAATAATTGTTTTTGTTGTTAATAAAATTTCAAATATTGTTACAATTTTTTTATTTATACTAAATTAAATACAAGTAAATTAAGATTTCCTTTTATAGAATAAAATGCAATAATCCCTACATTTACGCGGTCTTGGCTTACGTAAATTCACTATAATGTTATTGTTTTTTTTAATAATCAGCTACACACCAGATGTTACTACAATTAAGAACTTATTATATTAAGATAAAACGGCATTAGGCTATAGTTCTGTATTAATATTCATTAATAATCGACGTACGTCTTCATCAGGAAAACTGATAAAAATGACATTTACAGTAAATAACAGAACATAGAAACCATTATAGAAACAAGTTACTAGGTAACAAATAACTAGATCATAACTTTTTTTTTATAAATTTTTAATTAATGAAAGCCAAATTTTATTTAAATCATTGCCTTCACAATGAATGAAGTTTTTTTTTGTAAATTTCTCTTGCGTCTCTTATCAATCTGCTGTTAATATTATAAATTAAAAGATGTTGATGTTATCTTTTTTTTATAATATTAACACTGTGAAGGCACTGATTTAAATAAAATTTGACTTCCTATAATTAAAAATTTATAAAAAATTTATGATCTAGTTACTTATTTGTTACCTAGTATTGAAACGTCAATTATTAATAAATATTAATACAGAACTTACATAAAAAGCCGTAGTATTTTATATAACGAGTTCTGAAATTTTTTTTACTAAGTATGTCAAATTATTATTATAAATAAGATAATAATTTTCAAATTTGTTATAAAAATATTTCTTCTTACATTTATTTTGTAACTTTAACTGGAAAAATCAAGCTAGCATTTTTTTAATATGACGCAAATATAACAAAAATATTTCAGATCAGCATATTACAATATAATAATTTTAAACTATCATTGTATTATGATTATATGATATAAAAAAAATATTTTTTTCTTCAATATAAATTTGTATTTTGGTTTTGTCAATAAATAAATATGGAATCATAAACAAAATATGCGTGGATAAATAGATGATTGTAAAATTTGATAGATTTAGAAAATGATTCATTGAGAATTTTCTTTCAAGTAAATATATGCATTTTCTTCGTAATTTCCAAAATAAAAATACGCCTACGACACGCAACACTCACTCATTGTGAAAGTAACATGATATATTTTTGGCAAAATTTATAACTCTCGAAACACATAGAAAGAATTCTAATTAATTAAAAACAGTTTTATTTTATATTTAGAATTAACATTAAATGAAAACAAAGTTTAAAAAAAAATAATAAATTATAAAAAACTAGTACAACCTATTTCTGTACATGATATTTATTATTTAAAAGTAGGTAAATCTACAGAATTATTAATGTAAATCTATTAAAATTTTTATAAGTTTCCGTTACATCCTGAATTAAATTAATATATATTTGAATTTTGGCACAAGTTCATAATGTATGTATATTTCTAAAATGACACGATTACATTAAAAATTAAATTTATGAACACTAAAAAAATTATAAAAGTAAAAATAAACACTAAAAATTTAGAAAGTAATATTTATTAAATTATGTTTATGTCAAAGTCAAAATATAAAAATATATATTTTTGTCCAGTGACTTAAGTTTAACAATTATAATAAAGTTATAGAAATATAAGTAAAATAAAAGCTGTTTTATCCGGTATTCTATTAAGCTGTATGCTCTGAAAACTGGTATATTTCATTATAAGTTAATTTCAAAAAATTACGTAATATATATAAAAATCTAGAATTTTGTCATATAAAACAAAAATATATATTGTATTCTATCATTTTGCAAAAATGCTGTAAAGGCATAAAGCAAACCGGCATTCTTTTTTTGTTCAAACTAGTGAATAAATAGTCAAAAAAAATTCAGAATTCATTATTTTAAAATAAAACGGCTTTAAGTTCTAGTTCTGTATTAATATTTATTAATAATCGACTTACTCAACGTACGTCTTCATCAGGTAAAAAGATACAACTGACATTTACAGTAAATAACAGAACATAGATACAAGTTACTAGGTATCAAAATAAGTAACTAGATCATAAAATTTATAAATTTTCAATTAATAGAAGTCAAATTTAATTTAAATCAATGCCTTCACATTGATTAATGTTATCGTATTTTTTTATAAATTTTCATTGCTTCTTTTAACAATCTGCTGTTAATATTGATGGGTGTCATTTGTATCTTTTTTCCTGATGAAGACGTACGTTGAGTTCGTCGAAACGTCGATTATTAATAAATATTAATACAAAACTATAACCTATAGCCATTTTATTTTAGTGAATAGATGTATATTTATGTAATTTATTTTAGTTTGTTAATCCTATGATTTAAACTTTGTTTTTTATTAAACTTAAACATGCACGCTCTTATATCCGGAACCATGCCGGTCCTGCGTGTGCCTGACAAAAAAGCTGTTACTGTCTTATTTTTAGTATATTGTACTATGAATATTAAAGTCTCTTTTTAATTAATATAATATTTCGTCAGTCAATTTCTATGTTTCATATCACAAAAACTTACTATCGAACAAATGAACAAATTTTTTATAGTAAAAATATGAAACAAATTAGAATTTATATTTCCGAAACTATTAAAATTATAACATTCACGATTGTTAAAATAGATATAAAACAAACAAATATTGCCAAAATTAGCAATAACTCACAAAAATGACAAAAAATGACGTATGGAATAAACAAGAAAATCGATTGACAATTTATTCTGGCCCTTCACATTTTTTTTATATTTTTGAAAATTTCAAATCATTAATAGATAATCAAACATAACTATTTTAATATTTAAAAAAATAATTATATATCATTCATTTATATACATAAGTCAGTCCTTTGCCTGCCTGTATATATGAATTCATGGTAAAATTTTAAGCTGATAGGACTTACGTAGAAATTCGTTTAAAAACAGTTATCATACACTGTTACAAATAATGTAAGATTACATAAATTAATATGTAATTTATAGTTATTTTCGAATTTTATTAGATTTTCAAACTTGTGTAAAATTAAATGTCATTTATTTTATCAGCAATGTGAAACTTAAATTATATAAAATTAATTTTAATTTTTATTATATTTTTTTCTAAAACTGTACAGTGTATTATTACTCACTTGTACAAGTTTCTAAAATAATATTAATATTTTGTATTATAATATTATATAAACTTTAGTATATTTTGTTGTTATGTGATAAAGAGAAAATTCTCTAAAATACAAAAATTCTATAGTACTTTACAATCTTGTTAAAACAAAAGGTTATATCTGGAAAAATGTAGTTTTGAGGTGTATATATATATATATATATGTTCCCAAAAGGATGTGGCACAAACTCTCCACTATGCCGAAATTATTTTCCGCTAAACATTTCTATTCAGACAAGTAATTTTTGTTTCATCCACATTCATGATACATTTTCTGAGATAATTAATATTTTTCAGTCTTACCATATAGACAGTTTTCTGTAGATACATTTTTAAGTGAATTTCGACTAGATTTATTACAGTTACGATTTTCTGATTAAGTAATTTGATAGAAAATATTTCTTTCCTCTTAGCTCGAAAACACATTAAATACGACCTTTTGCTTTAGCAGAGCTGTATAAAAACTTATAAAACAATACAACAATACTAACATAAATCTGAAAATAATAGATGACGTAATTCCTATCAGGTCTGATTTATATTAGAGTTATAAATGATGCTTGTATTTTTTTGGTCACGAAAATACCGTGGAATGAGCTGATTATGGCATGATAAGCAATAGTGTGTGACTTCAAATATTTTGCTGGATTTTTTTTTTTGAAGATTTTTGTAAATTCTCCTCTACATCAACTACAAATATATTAATTGAATTTTGTGTTGTTACAGGTCCGGGCCAATCCGATTTGTGAAATGTAGCATTTTTGGACCATTATACGTAAAATAATTAATCCAGTCTTCGAGTACTTATCGACGAACAGATCTTGTACATACAGTTATAATTCTAATTGGTTAGATTTTACACATATATATATTTACAAATATTCTAAAGGCTGGTTTACAAATGGATTTACATCGGGTTGTGAGTAGAAGTTTTGTAAAAACAAATATTTGAACTTAGTTGAATTTATTATAACAATTTGAATCACTCAACGTTCTCCATTACAGCAGATTTGATGTGATAATTTTTCTTGAACTGACAAAATATGGAACGTGGTACATTAATTAAGGTTAATAATTAATTATTTACTGGTTTATGACGTATTTACTCCTTAATCTAGCATTATTTTAACCGTGCATTTTGCGAACAATCAGCGATTTTCAATTATTTAAAAAAAAAATAAGTTATACTCGTATCATAAACCAGTTTCAAGATTTACAGCAAATAAAAAAAAATTGGAAAAAAATCAATGTCATTCGTAAAAAATGACAAAAAAATAATTTTATATTAAATAGCAGTTTGTAATTTTTTTTTTTGATCTATCTTATGCTATGTATAGCTTGTTTTTGTTTAATTTATGTTCTATGAAAAGAAAAAAAAATAATTGTGGATTGTTTAAAATATCTATCTTTCTTTTATCGAAATTTTCAAATGCGCAAATATATATATATATATATATATATATATATATATATATATATATATATATATATACATATATAATATTTATTTAAAACGAAGCTGATGGATAGCTTGCCGAAATACTCTTATCACCGTTTATGTGGTGTCTTCCCCCCACCCCCCGCTATAATTTGTGTGTTTTATTAATTGTATTGTATACAACAATAAAAAAATACTTATGCATGTATAGAATGTACGTATGAATGTATGATATGGTCTTTTTATTAAATAAATATCTTTATGAAATCATTTTGATGAATATTATTTAATTATATCCTATCAAATATATTTAAAAAATTGAATTTATAAAATTTTCTGGGCTAGTATGCCAAGGTCGATCTATCTTCATCGCAGACGTTTTGCCATACATCGTAGATGACATCCTCAGTGCTTGGTGACCAAGCCACGTTTGCAACGAGGACAGATCGACGAACACTTGACTGTATTTCTTTGGTCGAATATGCAGTTTTTGACCAGCTTGGATGGTGCATATTGCAATTTCTTGCACTTCTTCACACATTGTAAATAATCAAATTAAAATTCAAGTGAAAATAAATAATTATCAATTAACTCATGTTGATGTAATAGTTTGTCAATATGACCGCCGAAGATGTCAGATTAAATACACTTGACGCTGTAGTTATGTTTGGTGTTGCCACCAGTGGTGTATATAGTACCTAACTGCTAATATCATAATGACCACTTTCTTCATAGACAATATAGTAACGTAATATTAATATTATGATATGCTTGAAGAAAAATAAATTTTGTAATAGCATAAGTTTAGAATAGTGCAAATAAATAATATAAACATTGTAAAAAAAATTTTTAGAACTCATTATATTAAAATAAAACGGCTTTAGGTTCTAGTTCTATATTAATATTTACTAATAATAAGGTGACCAATTTTTTTACAATAAAAAAAACAAAAAAATTTAAGAAAAAAATACTACGTAAATAAATAAAACATTTGATTCATTCAAACAAAAATACACTAATTATGCTTACATCTATTTTAATTATTTAATTAAACGAATGAATATTTTTTATCAATATATCATTTTCTAACAATATATTGAAAATTTCGGAGCAAGAAATATCCTTCAGAATGAATTTTACGATAACTGGCATCTCTGAATACAGATATTAACAGATTAGTTTTAAAATATCGAAAAGGAGGACAGGTAGGAGGACACTTTTCGAGGAAGGACAGAACCTACAAAAAAAGGACTGTCTTACCTATAGGAGGACGATTGGTCACCTTACTAATAATTAACGTTTCGACGAACTC
This sequence comes from Clivina fossor, assembly GCA_963966155.1. Lineage (NCBI taxonomy): Eukaryota > Metazoa > Arthropoda > Insecta > Coleoptera > Carabidae > Clivina > Clivina fossor. The sequence continues at coordinate 18,647,693 of OZ014558.1, read as the reverse complement.
AACGTACGTCTTCATAACGAAAAAAGATACAAATGATATTTATAGTAAATAAATAGAACATGGAAACAAGTTACTAGATAACAAAATAAGTAACTAGAACATAAAATTTATAAATTTTTAAAATAAAATGGCTTTAGGTTTAAGTTTTGTATTAATATTTATTGAAGACCTACGTTGAGTTAGTTGAAACGTTGTTTATTAATAAGTATTAATACAGAACTAAAATCTAAAGCCGTTTTATTTTAAATACTATAAATATTATTGTCTTTAATACTCTAATACTAAACAAGTTTCTCATTTGTTTCTAATAATACATAGTATATTTTTAATAATTAGTGTCAAAATAGAATCATGCAAAATATCATCAAACTAATATAGTCTATTTAGCATTATTTCGATAGAAATAACAATAATTATGAAACTCTTCGTTTGCATATTGCAAAAATATAAAATAATAAATGCTGACAAATAATACAATTATGTCTCAATATTTGTCAGCATATTTATTTATTAAAACTTGATTATTCGCAGAAACAAATAGTTTGTAGTTGATCATGGAGCTAATAACAATATTCAGTTTTTGCTCCTTTAAAAAAATTAATTTATTTATCATTTTCATAGTTGTAGTTTGTTTTAGTACAAAAACAAGTTGTTTAAGTATATTACGTGAACAAAATCAATATGGAAACTCATTTCCTGGTCATGAAATGAAATTAAGTTTTCCAGATTATAATGTTAGAATTTTTACAAAACATATTGAAGATAAACCCAAAGGACAGCGTTGTAACGATGGAGAAACTGGTAAGAATTTTTTTTTTTAATTGTTCTTTCTATATTAATGCATTTTCATAAATTTCTCTAATTTATTTCAAAAATATGTACTATAAAATTAACTGTTTTCATAGTAAAAAATCTTTCAGAACTCATTATCCTAAAATAAAACAGCATTAGGTTAAAGTTCTTTATTAATATTTACTTAAAAATCGACGTTTCGACAAAACTCAACGTCCGTATTCATTATTTATCCTGATGAAGACGGACGTTTTTATTTATACAAAAAATTTGAGAAAAATAATTATTTTAAAAATATTGTTTGAATATTTGAATTAAATTAAAAAAATAAAAATAGAAGTAATAAAATAACTTTTTTTAATAAATTTTTTAAATTAAATTTGAAATAAACAAATAAAATGAGAGAAATACATCATTTAAAAATATATCAATTAAAATAAAACGGTTTTTGGACTAAGTTCTGTATTAATTTTTATTAATAATCGACGTTTCGACGTATTCTACGTACATTATCATCAGAAAAAATAATACAAATGACATATACATTAAATAAACAGAACATAGAAACAAGTTACTATAGGTAACTATAGTAACTAGATTATAAAATTTTCAATTAAGAAAAGCCAATTTATTCAAATCTTATCTTATCTTTTTTTTAAATTTGGCTTCTTTCAATTAAAAATTTATAAATTTTATAATCTAGTTATTTATTTTGTTACCTAGTAACTTGTTCCTATATTTTATGATGATGATGTACATAGAGCACGTCGAAACATAGATTATTAATAAAAATTGATACACAACTAAATCCTAAAGCCGTTTTATTTTAATATAATGAGTTCTAAAAAAATTTTTACTATGTGATATATCAATTATTTTAAACAATAAAGCTATAAAACATGTAGTAATTATAAAATATTGTAAAAAATCTATTCTGCTTTTAGTTAGAAAATGGATTTATAATTTTGAAAATAAACACCTTTATGTATTTTCCAAATTTCCAATATATCGAAAAAAAAAAAAAATAATAATACTCGAAACACAGCCTTAAAAAATATATTAATTATATTATTTTTTAAATATTTATATATTTTTCTCATACTACTAGATCATAAATCAGCGTCTTCGTAATATAATATCTTATAAAAAATAATTATATTTTAATTAAATTTTTTAAATTCGAAATTAAATTCGTTAATTTCTATTAAATAATTTTAACAAAATACATTGGTGTGCCATATAATAAGATAAAAATATGTTTATCAGTAAAAACTATTATATAGTAAAAATACATATTGTATGTTTTATTACATTTTGATAAATTTATCATTATTATCATTTATTTTCTTAAGGAAAATAGTAATTAATAAAAATTAAAATTATGTAAATTACTATAAATCATATATTTTAGATGGATATCCTGTCAACGGTAATTACCGACAAGCAAATGAACGGAATAATAATTGGAACAACTTCGAAGATTCCGAAGTAGGAATGCCAAGACAGTCACACACGCATAATCAAAATCAAAATACATGGTCCTATTCTGCTCCAATATGGCAATCTGAAAGCAATGCTGATAAGGACATTTTACGAATGTCCGAGCCACGTGGTATCGTCTCATCCAACTCACATTTCGTCAAAGTTCATAAACATCCTCTTGGAAAAACATTTATTTCATCGCATAACAGTCAAAAAGTCATCGGTTTAAAGAAATCAACACCAATAGGATTTGAAGAAGAATCATTCAGTCATCATATGGCACCTGCTCATCATTTTATTCCAGCAACTAATGGACCAACAACAATTCAAAAAAATACACACATTCACGTACATAATGGCAGAGATGCGGAAGAAACCGATCCAAATAAACATTTGAAACGACCTACTGGTCCAAATTTACCACAGCAGCCGTCTGGAGCACCATTCCCTGATGATCTGCAACCAACAAATTCACCAAGTGCGTTTGCTCCAAATGAAGAAAAATTTATAGAAGCAGTAGGCGGATTAACTGATTCAACAAATATTCCAACTTCTGGTAGACCAAAACATGGACGATATTCACATACCGATACATATACAAATACAGAAAATTTACCACAATTCGTTTACAATCAACAACATCACGAAATAAAACCAATGCATTCGTCAAATCACTTTGCTTCAAATTATCGACAAACAAATGAAGATGAACACAAAGAAGCCGAACATAAAACAGAAGATCAAAATCACAAACATATAAAAAGACCTACTGGTCCATCTACCCAACAATTACCTGGACAAGAATTTCCTGCAGATCCTACCGGAGGCTCAGCACTTGATGATAAGTCAAAACATAGTCGATATTCACTTGGAGATAGATATATAAATAAAAATATTGCATCTCAAGCTGTCTATAATCAGCAGCATCAACCTCAACCATATCATCAACAAAATTTTGCACAAATTCCTTCATTTCATCAAATAAGACCTTCACATTCTCCTGCACAAATGCATCTCCCTTCACACTTATACAGTGAACAAGAAGTACCTTCATATCATCAAGTTAGCCCTTCAAATTCTCATACACCAGTACATCTTCATTCAAATTTATATAATACACAAGAAATGCCATTATATCATCAAATAAGTCCTTCATTATCTCCTGAATCAACACATCCTCATTCAAACTTATATAATGATCACGAATTACCTTCATTTCATCATGTAAACCCTTCATTATCTCCCGAGTCAGCACATCATCATTCAAACTTATACAATGATCAAGAATTACCTTCGTATCATCAAGTAAACCCTTCATTACCTTATGAATCAACACACCTTCATTCAAACTTATACAATAATCAAGAATTACCTTCATTTCATGAAGAAGGCCCTTCGAATTCTCCTACATCAATGCATATCCATCCAAACTTATATAACAAACAAGAAATACCTACATATCATCAGGTAAATCCCTCAGATGCACCTATACCAACACATCTTCATTCGGACGTGTACACTGAACACGAAAACAATAATCCAGTTCATTTCAATCTCCCTCAAAATCATCAACAATCATTTACACATAATACGTACAAATATCGATCAAATCCAGAATCAATAAGTGAAGGAAAGAGATGGAAAAGAAATGAAGAACTAGTAAGAGAGAAAAGAAAGATAGCAAATGCAGTGAGATTACTGACAGATCCACGGACTAGATTGGATGTTCCACAAACATTAGAAAATATAGGAACGGCAACAAGAGATATTTTTGAAGAAGAGAAAAGTCCAATCTATCACATGAGAAACGCTTTGGCTTCAGCACAGGATGCATGTGCGTGTTTATTGAATATGAAACCAAGTGGAATTCTAATTCCCTCTAGGTAGGAATATTAAAATTTATTCAATTTTTGTTTTGTTTTCAGGAAAGTAAACGGTTCTAAGGCAATGGATGACGAGGAATGGCTATGAAGTAATAGAAGTACAGAATTGTAAAGAAAAAAATAAGTATTTATTATATTATTTGTATTTTGTATATCATGATTTGTAGAATGTAACAAAATAAATAAATTTACGAAAATGATATATTTATTTATTTACATATCTGTGCTTAAATAATTTTTGTTTCATATATATTCCTCTGTCTTCAATTGAATTTTTTTAAATAATATATTATTCAAAATATTATTAAAATAGTTCACTATTCATCTAATAATTATTATCAACAATAACAAAATAAACATCATTGTACAATTTTTATAATTTAATAGATAACTTTGATAATCTAAAATTAGATTTTTAAGTAAATTTGATAACATATTTTTATAAAAAATCATTTATAAAATTATTTATAAAATCTATGAATTGAAATTTTGACATGAGCACAATTTTTTTTACACTGCTAACAATAATAAAAGTTTGTCTATTCTTTAAAAATATTAATGCCTAAAATAAAAATGCTTTATTAAAAAATCGATTTTTCTACGTATATCAAAAAATATATAAAAATGACATAAATAATAAACAAACATAAAATAGAAATAAGTTACAAGTAACAAAGTACAAAATTAAAAAATTTATAAATTATTAAAAATCAAGAAATATTATTGCTTACCCTATATAATTTTTATCTTGTAAATATTTGAAAATTCTTTTACCTGTAACAATAAAAAAATAAAATTAATATTTCTTCATATTACGCATAATTTGATAATAGTAGTTCACTTATCATAATAAAAAAATCTTTCAGAACTCATTATATTAAAATAAAACTGCTTTAGGTTAAAGTTCTGTATAATCGACGTTTCGACGAAGTCAACGTCTATATTCTTTTTTTTTGTTGTTGATAAAAACGGATGTTGAGTTCGTTGAAATGTCGATTATAAATAAATATTAATATAAAACTTTAACCTAAAGCAGTTTTATTTTAATTTTCACTTATTTTTTAGATAAATAACAATTTTGTAATAACTAAATACAAAATAATAGTTTTACAGAGAATTTATTTAAAATTAAGTAACATTGAAATAAAATAATTAATAAACACAAATATTTCTTTATTTTTTTTTAGATATAAAATTGTAAATGTAGAAGATGGAAAAGATCCAGAACTTGGATCAATAAATCCACAATTATTTCGAAATAATGGACAATCTCCAATTGTTCAACCATCGTATTTAACATCAAATGATCAAAATTATGGATCGAGTGATATTATTAATAATTACGATGATACAATGGATAGAATCGGTTCGATTTTGAGGGACAGCGTTCAATGGGCACATAAAACAGCTGAACATGCTGCAGATGCATTTCATAGTGCAAGGCAAGCCGTCGATTCTGCTAAGAAGCATTGGCCAAAATTATTGACGCCTTATATGAAAGCAGTAGAAGTAGTTAAACCAGGTATTTTATTATATATTCTTCTTGGGTATTTTTAGAATTAAATACTCGGGTAAAGTAATAATGATATGTTAGACATTATTAATGCTTAACTTGCATTTTGAATACAGATAAAGTAATTAAAGCAATATCTGAATTATATGCAATAATGATCAAAATTATCTTTTTATAATATTTTTATTATTTCAAAGTTTAATAAAAAATACAAACTACCTAAAAATTTAAACCAGTTTAAGTTGCGGTTTTTAATATTTATCGATTCGGTTATTATACTGATTTAGTATAAAAGTAAATAATTTATTTACAAATTCAATTCAGTTTAATTTAAACTGTTTAATTTTTATACATGAATTGAAGAAAATTAATATTTTGATTAGCAACACAAGTTTCAAATTAATAGTTATATCATATAAAATACTTTTTATTCATTTCATAATATTTATTAATACACTACAAAGTAAATTGAATACTCATATTTCCGTACATATTAAATTACTTGATAAACAATGTTTAGAATTTTAAATTAAATGGTTTGACTTGACTTTTTGGTAATAAAATTATTAAAAGTAAATTTTATAATATTTGTCATAATTAAAATATTTTCTATTAAAATATTATCTATTTCCAAACAGGTAAAGAAACTGGAGATATAGTCGGTGCTGCAAAAAATTCGGAATTTGTCGGAGTGGGAAAAATAATGGACTACTTTGGAATGACAGACAGAAAAACTGATATTTCACAACCAATTTTAGGTTCACCTCGTCAACTAACAGAGGAAGAGATAATTTTAAATAATGCTAAAGAAACATTAGGTATTCCAACTTATAAGCAATTTTTAGATGAAGTTAAAAATCAATTTGCAAAATTCCAAAAGACTGAAGAAAATTTACTCTTAGACAACAAGAATATTGGAAACGAAAATGAGAATGTAGGAAGACCTTTAAAATTACTACCAAAATTAAGAATTGCATCTCCTTCAAGAATACCGCCAAATCCAAAAATTACTCTAGCAAAAATTAAAGAACAACTAAGACTTCGTAAGGCAAAAGCTGATTTGGATAAATTTAGACATTCCTTACAACCTACAAAATCATTACATGCTACACAAAATAAAATCCAACCATTAAAACTATCTCCAAAACCATTAAATTTAAATCTTGCTAAACCTGCAAAAACATTACCTGCTAGATTAGATAAAATAGACGCGTTTAAATTACCTGCTAAGCCAGTTAATCCAGCTTTAAATCTTAACAATCTTCGATCTAAAATGGTAGATCCACCTAAATCATTAATAGTTCAATCTCAGATTAAAAGACCTTCAAGTTTGTTGTCAAATTTAGCAAATAGAAATTCCGAAATTGTTGGAATAACAAGAAAACCAAATATAATTTTACAACCTACACAATCTTCAAAAAAACTTGACAACTGTAAATCAAATGAAGATAAACAAGAAACACCTTTAGAAAGATTACGAGCAAAATTACTTGAAAAATATCAAACAATGAATAATAACACCAAGAACGGTGATATCCTAGGCAAAGCATTGGCGTTAATTCAAAATAAGAAAGAATTAATACATAATGAGACTGACGATGAAAATATAGGAAATTATGAAAAAGACAGTGAAATAGTTGGAGCAAAGAAAGATGAACAGGATGATAAAAACAAAGAAGTATTAGTACAAGTTATTCCTGTTCCCATATTTACAAAAGAAATGAAGACACCTTATATGGGTTTAGCATCAAAAGACGATTTAAATACGTATTTTAAGAAAATGTATTCTAAATCACAATAATTTGCATTAAAATTTTAGTTTAAGTACACTTAAAAGAAATTCAAGATCTACGAATACAAGTTTATCTTTTAATTAAAGAAATAAAAAACAGATATTTTTATATTAATTTGTTTTTACAACTATTTTATTTAATTGATTATGTGATTTATTTATTCAGATTCAGTTTAATTGTAAAGAAGATGTAGTAAAACAATTAAAGAAAATAATTGCACTTATAATAAATTAGGTAACTTCTTTATTATTTTCTTATTTTTAAATAAAATATTATGCAACTATTTAATGACAATAAATTATAAATATTATATTTATATTACATATTATTTTTTATAATTAATATATACTTCTTAATTATACACAAATAATTATTATAATAATGTTATAATTACTACATTAGACAATAAAAATATTATTTCAATGTCGTTTCTTTAATTTTCAGATCACAATCAGACTAATTTTCTTATGACATTTTCAAAATTTCTATATAAATAATATTTAAAAAAACCTTATAAAAAACTATAAATTTTTTTTAATTGAATTTGATTTATTGTAGCATTTTAAAATAATATTAAAAAAAAATTAATTTGAAATATTTCAAGACCCTACAAAATGAAATAAAATCTTAGTATATATTTTTTATAATATTGTTATTGTACAGAAGATATGAAATTGTTTTATTTCATACAATATCTGCAATTTTCATTTGCAAGATGATTTATTTGTATTATTTTTACATTCTGCATATATAATTGCATACTTGGTTTCCACTTCAATTAGAACTTTTAAATAAAATAGCAAACAATAAAATATCTTTCAGAACTCATTATAATAAAATAAAAAAGCTTTAGGATTTAGTTTTGTATTAATTGCAATTAACATTAATACAGAACTAAATCCTAAAAGCCTTTTTATTTTAAAATATTTTTTTATATTTATTTAAAATATATACAAAATAAAGTCACGTTAAGTGATACGCAAAAAATGTACATCGTCAATTGTTTATTTTTTTATTTCATACGCCATTTTTGTTCAAATTGAGTTATTGCTAATTTTGGCAATATTTGTTTGTTTTTTATCTATTTTAACAATAGTGGATGTTATAATTTTAATAGTTTCGGAAATATACATTTTAATTGGTTCTATATTTTTACTATAAACAATTCAGTTCAGAAACTTTAAACATCATTTTCTCGAAAGTAAAATTTTGTGATACGGAACAAACAAGAAATCGACTGACCATATACGTAGATACGCATTGAAGATGATAAACATAAAATTTATTCTAGTATTCTCTATTGTCTTTTTAACACAAAAATATTACAGTACTATAAAGTTTATAGAACAATAAAGAATACACTTACTAATACACATATTTATATAAAAGTAAATAAACAAAAAAAGTAATTTATTTAAAAAAATAGTTCAACAAATGGATTAACAATATTATTAAAATGTCTACTAATCTGCGTTAGAAAACTAGTAGGATTGAAATTCGATAAATTCTGTTGTATTCCATCCACCTGATTATTTAATGCTCCAACAATTGGTCCTGGCTTATATGGTTCCTGTTCCGTTACTTCATCAGTTTCTTCATAAACTGGTTTGTTATTTGTAAAATGTCCAGGTTTTTGCGGTTTATTCCCACCAAAAATAGGTTTATTTCCACCAAAAATAGGTTTATGACCATCGAAAATCGGCTTATGACCACCAAATATCGGTTTGTGACCATCGGGTTTCGAAAGGGATGTTTCGTATTGTGGATAATTCTGATTTGATGCAGAAGGATTATGAGGTTGATCATAGAGAACATTGCCTCCCACGCAAGGACTGTTTACGTAAGTGATATCTCCGAGGACAAAGGTAAGATCATGACCAAGAAACCAACGGCCCTCGTTGGGAGCTTCACGTGTACAGGGTCGTTTCTTCTTTCTGTCTTTTTTTCGACGATTTTCAAAATCGTGAGAAGATTGAAATGATAGTTCTTTATCGTTGACTGATATTGGAAAAGCGAAGATGTCATTAGAAAGACAGGTTAAAAATATAAATATAATAATTGTATCCTGGAGAAAAAAAAATTCGTTAAAAAATTAATACTTTATAATTATTTAGCAAGAGTTTGTGCCATACCCTTTTGGGTATATAGTGTGATTGTGCATGTATGAATAATCACGTATGCACTTTGTGAGAAAATATTTTTCGCAAAACTTTTCAATTAATAACATCGATTATTTTAAAAATAAAACTTTTTTCAAATTAAAAAATAATAAAATTAATTAAACTTTAAAAACAAATTTTTTAATTGTTAAATGTGTTAATGTAACTGGAAGTTTTGCTGAAAAAAAAATTCTTATATAAGTGCATACGTGATTGTTGTTAGTTTAAATTAATCTGTGTATACAGTATTGTTATGTTCAATCTTTAAGTTTTCATCTTTGTGATGTAAAAATTGGATTTTATATTTCCAAACACAATATGTGTTTTGTATTACAAATTGCAAATTAATTACCGTTAACTAGCCCTAAAGAAGGCAATAGAGATATGCCAAAACGTTGGCGTTGTATACTTTTTTATTATCTTAAATCTTTTATTTAAAAGATTGAATATACATTATTCTGCAACCAGTTGAATACGTTCAATAATTAAAACTAAGAAATTATATTTAGAAAACAAAAAAATTAATTTATTTTGTGTCTAACAAATATACGATTAACCGTACTAAAACAAGATATCTAACAACAGTGGAAAATATAAACAAAAGCAACAAATCAATACAGACAATAATTACTGACTCAGCTCAAAAGTTTGCTGAGTTGGTTTTTTCGTTTTGGTTTAATCAAAAGAAAATTGAAACAATTTACAAATTGGATTAAAAGTATGTTTGGTTTGGTACTTATTGTATTTATTTATACGAAAAGATTAAAAAAAATAATATCTATTTTTGAAAATAATTCAAGTGTAAATTTCAAAATAAGACTTATCTCGGATATTTTGTCATTTTCATTTTTTCACTGAAAACAACAACTAATAATTTTTTGAAATGAGAATGACTCATTTTGAATCTTCTATTGGATTTATAATTATTTATCTACTAAAAAATATTATTTTTTTTAAATAAAAAAATCTTTCAGAACTCATTATATTAAAATAAAACGGCTTCAGGATTTAGTTCTGTGTTAATTTTTATTAATAATCGACTTTTCAGGGAAAAATGATACAAATGACATATACAGTAATTTGTTTCTATGTTCTGTTTATTTAGTGTATTATTTTTCCTGATGATGATATACGTACACTGAAAAAAGTTGCCATTTTACATAAAAACCATAGTAAAAGTATATATATTTGATTTATATAAATTTTCTGTCAAAATAATATAATTTTGTATTAAAATAAAACTGCTTTAAGTTAAAGTTCTGTATTAATATTTATTTATAAACAACGTTTCAACGAACTCAACATCATTATTTTTCCTGATTTTTAAGTTCCTCAAAACGTTGATTATAAATAAATATTAATACAGAACTTTAACCTAAACCAATTTTATTTTATTTTGAAATATTTTTAGCTATGTTATAATTTTGTAATTTTAAGTAAAATAATTAATTTTGAATATTATATGTTTTTTTTACTGACAAAGTAAGTAATTAAAATTTACGTATTTTATATTTATATAATTTAAAAATTTTCATGTGACGTCTGTAAATTTACATATTAAACTGGTCTAAATTAGTTGCCCCAGGTTTTTATGTAAAATTACCGATTCCTTCACAGCATAGAGTACGACGAAACGTCGATTATTACTAAAAATTAATATAGAACTAAATCCTAAAGTCGTTTTAAAACTTAAAAACTTTATTTTTCACGAATAAGTAACACAAATTTCACATTATTATTATAATACAAATTATATGTTTTATATAATAGTTAATTTTAAATCATGTTTGTACTTCAAATTCAATTCTATGCTTATATTTTACAACAAAAATTGATATAAATATCTATAAAAGTTTCCCAGAAATTTTGTCAGATTTTTAAAAATATATCTAAATATATAAAAAATATCTTACCTTTAATATCATCTTGTGTTTTCGTATAAGAATAAAACACAACTGATGTTACATCAATGTCTTAAAATACAAATGAAAGCCTTTCTTTAATGTTGAACAGAAATATTTTGCATGTTTAATGCGGAAAGGGAAAGTTTTATAAGAAGAAAAAAAAAATGGTATGAAATATATCGCCCACATGTGCAACTTATCTAAAATGGAAGACGCCGCATAAAAACAACTAGGCATTTGCGTAATAAGATTTTTTTTGAAATTTTAGCAAATAAGATAGAAATTAGGTTGATTTCTGCAATAATACTGTTAAGAAAAGTTATACCATGTATCAGAGCTGTACCGATATATTTTAATACATGAAACAAATATCAAAATTGCACCACCAATTTTTTCTAAGTACGGAAATCAAAAATATATGCTCATTTTTATTAAATTATAATATTTTTCAAAATTTTGCATCAGATCTTTTTTATAAGCTATGTTACTGGGACATATTTAGTATGCAGCGTTAAAGTGTGTAATCCTATATTCCATAAAATAACTAATTAAATTATAGAAAAGTTTTCTTATTTGGTATTTTAACTAGTTATTCTATAGTTATTCTACCTAGTTACTCTGTAAAATAACGTAAACTATTATCGGAAATATCGGAATTATACACTTTAACGGTAACATAAATACTATTTTTATTTAACCTTAACTATGTTATTAGATTTTAAAGATAATTTTTTAAAATAAGATTGTAACATTTCATGTTAAAAAAAATAAAAATTTACAATTATATTTTTTTTAAATAGTTAATTTATTATATTTTTAATTTTGCGCTCTTTTTTATTTTTTACCTGGGGCAAGTGCCCTCATTAGCCACACCCTCGGTACGGCTCTGCTATTTATTATTTAAAGATACGTATGTGATATTTTGTAAAATATAATATTATGTTCAAAACTATTTCTGGTATAGTAAAAATTTGCATGTAATTTTCAGAATTCTAAGAAATGTTATTTTGAGTTATTTCATCATAATGTTTGTAATATCTGTTTGCATTTCTGTCAATATGCATAATTTATTTGTTTCAAAATATGCTATTTGGTTATATAACAAACAGCATTTATTTTGTTCAAAATCATGTAAGTTATAGTTTGTCAATTCTTTATAAAATTGTATTGTATTACGTTAGAAGGGAATTTGTACTTAAAATATTTTGTAAACTCGCAATATTTAAAAACATTTTCGCATAACTCTAAGCTATTAAATGAGTTTCTGTCAGATTATTTCTGTGGACACACTTTAGTATTTTCTAACTTTTTATCACTTTGACTGCAAGGAAAAAGTGGTATAGTGATCGGTACGGTGTCTGTAACATATAGCCTCTAGAAGACGAATCTGAACTTAGCTTATGAGAGTACGCACGGTCGTTCAAATTTTATGAACGCATCTCTTCCTAAACCGTTCATCTGATTTGCACCAAATTTTAAGGGTAGGTTCAGTTAATGCTCAAGATGTGGATTTCATTAAGTTTAAGTTAATCTTAAATCATCATTCATAATAATTTAAATTGATAATACAATATATTTCAAAATACCAGCACTTTGTATGTATGTAATTTCAGAATAATAATTTCTGATATGAGAATATGGGCATTGCGCAAAAATTGTATGTTTGTTTACATGATACTGTATCGCAAATTGAAATGTTGTATATTTTAACTTATTTAGCCAGGAGAAGAGTAATGCTGTCTTACTTAACTCTAATAATGATTATTAAATTTATTTTTAAACATTTAACGAAAATTAATACGATTTTAAAATAAAAACTTATTGATTGATATAAATGAAGTGCAGTAAACGTACTATAAATAAACTGCAAAAGTATTTCCCGAATAAAACTGAGACATACTTTACATTATTTGAGTTTGTCAATTAATTGTTAAAAAAAGCAAAGAATAGTTAAGTATGTTGTACGAAAACGTACACTTAATATTGCGCAATGCCACTTTCTCGTGGCATAGACTGTATTTAAAAAATTTCTTTCTAATTATCGAAATTAGTTAATAATATACCAAAGTTCAGAACTTTCTATAGCCAAATTGCACTATTTTCCGAAATTCAAAGTATCTAAGTTCTGAAAGAATGAGAATGTAAAGCTATGATACTATTCCTAACCGTGATTTAAACATTTTTTTACTACTAGCATACATTCATTTCTATTTTTATTTTTACATCGATATTAAAGTAAAAAGTTTGAAATAAATGCATTTTTTTAAATATCCACGGAAAACAGGTAGACTTTGAAACTGTCATTTTTGACATTTTTTATGAGAAAATTATTTCCCTTTTGCATTGTGCATTGTTTGCACTTTTATTAATAACATAAAATAATTAATGTTATTACGTAATAAAAAAATTGCTTAGAGCTGTCAGATGAATAAAAATTCTGAATCGAACGACAGATATCAATTGTTTTTATTATTTACTACTAAAAGAAGAAAAAGTTATTGATTTAGGTGAGGTAAATTAATTTCTCGGATTAAAAACGAAACTAAACAAAAAAATTATGAAATAAATCTTTAGGTTTAAGTTCCGTTAAAAATTTTATTTAATTTAAAATCTAAGTCAGGAAAAACAAGTAACTAAGTTATATTTAAAAAATAGTCCATTTTAGTATCAATAACATACATACTCAATCACGCCATGTACTCAAAAGGGCGTGGCACAAACTACTTCTACTATTTCAAAATTAGTTTCCTCCTCTAGACAAGTAACTTGTACATTATCCACATTCATAATTCCTTTCATATATGCTCTTCTATTCCTACTGTTTGGAAACATTCACTTCATCTACTCATCGGACGTCCACGCAAACATATACCATCAAAATCTTTCACATGAATTCTTTTAACAAAACGTTCATTAGACCTCGACCACAAATATCTAGCCTCAATACAATAATCATCTGTTTCTACTCCTCGTTGTGGCAGTGTAGCTCAGTTGGTAGAGCAGTAGGCAAGAAACCTAAAGGTCCCGGGTTCAAATCCCGGCAATCGGCAAGGCCAATGCATTTTTCTTAAATGTAAATTGTCTAATGTTTAATTAGATAAATAAAATATAAAATTAATGGTGTTTAATGCAAAAATAAAAAAATAGTTATACTATTATTAATACCGACTTTTAGAATATTTTTTTTGTGTTTTTTTTTTCCAATACGTATATGGAAATAAAGAATGAAATCATATGACTTATTTTCTGATATATTTGTAAAAGTTTAAATAATTTTTTTTTTTTGAGAATAAAAGATTTGTTATGGCATTTTTATTATTATTATATTTTTATTATATATAATTTTGATTCTATATACAAGTTTTTGGCATGAAATTGTATTTAAAAATATTTAATATTTTCTGAGAATATACTGTGATTTCTTTTATAATGCTACCATGACACTTAAAAATGAAGCATGTTTTCGATAAAAATTATGATTTATTTATTTATTCAATCATTAGTTCCATATCTGATACAAATGTCGACCGGACATCAATAATTTCCATAAATTTCTGTTTCATGATTTATACCAAATTTTATTATTTTATGAAATAAATCTTCATGCAAGATTACTTTTATTTTAAATAATTTGATATGTTTTGCTAAAATAATAATAATAAAAGACACTAATTTAAATAAAATTTCGTTTTCTTTAATTAAAAATTTATAAATTTCTATGATCTAGTTACTTATTTTATTACCTAGTAACTTGTTCCTATGTTCTGTTTATTTACTGTAAATGTCATTTGAGTCTTTTTTCCTGATAAAGACGTACGTTGAATTCGTCGAAACGTCAATTATTAATAAATATTAATACAGAACTATAACTTGAAGCTGTTTTATTTTCATTAAAAAAAATTAATTAAGGGAAGCCAGATTTTTTATTTGTAATAGAATTTTACATAATTATATATATATATATATTGGACCGTCGTACATAAGGATTTAGGTTGTAAAATCAGACATGTGCGATTTCCTGTTTCCCAAATTATTTTACAAAAAAGACTTTGGGATAAATGTTTTAGGAAACACGTTTTTACATGTAAATCAATAGAACTAAATAATAGAACTACATAAATATAAAGTAACAATTGTAAAATTGTAAACACAATTGCAAAATATATACAGTGTGTTGACTTGGACCGTCGCGTCGTACATAGGGATTTAGTATGTAAAATCAGACATGTGCGATTTCCTGCTTTCCAAATTATTTTACAAAAAAAACCTTATAATAAATGTTTTAGGGCATACTTTTCTGTATGTAAATCAATTACTAAAATTTTTTTTGGAACCATCCCAGCGTCAGGAATTAGCCCTAAAGTTGTCAAGAAATTGACTGAAAATGGCATTAGGCATGAAATTGAAACATTCGATTTGCATTTGTTTGATTTTTTGTTCTAATTTCACGGCTACTGCCATTTTCTAGTCAATTTCTTAACAATTTTAGACCTAATTCTTGACGTTAGGAAGGTTCCAAAAAAATTTTTAGTAAATAATAAATAAAAAAATAATACAGAAAAGTATGCCCTAAAACATTTATTATAAGGTTTTTCTTTAAAATAATTTGGGAAGCAGGAAATCGCACATGTCTGATTTTACATACTAAATCCCTATGTACGACGGTCCAAGTCAACACACTGTATATATTTTGTGTTTTGTGTTTACAATTTTACAATTGTTACTTTATATTTATGTAGTTCTATATAATATGATTTTGCATAATATGTGCAATAATAATACATATTGTTTTATGTAATAATAGATAAAATATATAAATATTTTATATAAAAAAGTAAATTAGTTTTACATAATAATCCAGGGCATCTTTTTTTACCCACTACTTTTATTGTAAAATTACAGAAAAACTTTTTACAGTGCAATGTGTTTTAAAAATACAAACCATTATAAACACTGATTCATTTCAAGTAAATTTTTTCGGAGTTTCCAAGACTGTATGTCGAAACAAATATCTGAATGCTTCATATGCGTAAGTTATTCAAAAAAAAAAAAAAAATTAGTGACTGGTACGAGAAATATATATTATACTATTACGAAATAATTCATGTTCTTTCTGACTGTGTGTTTGTTGAACCCGCTGAACCCACCATAATATTGGTTACAGCCAGAGCCGTATTTATGCACAGGCGCATGAGGCGCAAGCTGGGGCCTCGTAGCTAAGGGGCCTCAGATTTCAAATCAGATATCAGTCACTGAGATCAATTTAAAAATTATATTTTAATTTCTAATTTCTAGTTTTAATATACGAGTAAATTATATTTTAATACATTTCTAATGTTGAAGTACTGGTGTTGTCATTGTCAATAAGATAATAAAAACCTGAATATTAAGTAGGGTGGCTATCTGGCTATTGTAACAAAAGGGACTATTTTCTCTCTACCCGCTAGTTGCTATTGCTACTTGTTTTCAAAGAATTTATGCAACGTTAAAAATTTGCGAAACAAGAAAATCTTACGAATCCTCTCGAAATGTACAAATTTATAAATCAGTGACTAATGCATCTGGAGAACGTTCGTTTTCAGTTTTAAAACGAGTGAAAAATTATTTGAGAAATAGTTTACATCAAAATTGTGTAATTTAAGCTTATTGTTTATTGAAACAGAGTTACAAAAATCCATCAATTATGATGATATTGTTGATACGTTTGCTAAGGTAAAAGCGCGTAAAAAGTTTATTTAAGATTATTATTATATTTATAGCCATGTGTGTATTTTCCTTTTTCCTTATGTACCTATACATTATTTTGTTTTGATTTTCCTGATTTTTTTGATCTAATACCAATGTATAAACAATTTAAACAAATTAAAAAGATTTTCATATAATAATAATAGGACTAAAACTATTTTTTTTCCACTGACAATTCCTTTACGGTTGAAGAATATCTGCAAGGGGGCCTCATATTTCAATTGCGCCTGGGGCCTCGAAAGAGGTAAATACGGCTCTGGTTACAGCGATAACTTTTGTCACACACACGCCTTAAATGTGAACCGCTACAGGTTTTTTCATTTCAATTAATTTATTTCTCTGTACTTTTATGTAGTGTGGTATTGATTACATTATACCATAGTGGTTGTTAAATAAGCAATCAAAGATGACAATACTGTTATTAACCTTGCTTAAATTCGATATAAAAGTTGTTAAGTGTGATAATAGAATTAAATCGTGTTTCAAATAGTAAATTTTGTAAATAGACAAATCGCTATGGTTTGAAATGTTTCTGTATCTACTGTAAAAAGTTTTGACTAACTTGTACAGTGTGTAAAGTGATGAGGTTTCTTATAGGGAAAAAAAATTTAATATGAGTTTTATGAGAAAAATTTATTCTTTATAAAAAATTTTGCTTCTATCAAAACCCCTTATAGTCAAAGAAAAATCCAGTAATCACTAAAGATAAGATCAAAAACTTGATATTATGTCGAGTTGTTGATTTTAAATATGACTAAGTCCGAATGTTACATCAGTATCGTGTTACCTATGGATTACTTGTTAATAATAATAATAATTATATTTTGGCAAATTAATAATAATAATAATAATTTAAAAGTAAGTCACTTGTATGACAAATATTTTTAACATTTTTCACACGATACTGATGTAACATTCGGATTTAGTCATATTTAAAATCAACAACTCGATAAAATATCAAGTTTTTGATCTTATCTTAAGTGATTACTGGATTTTTATTTGACTATTAGGGGTTTTGATAAAAGCAAATTTTTTTATTAAGAATAAATTTTTCTCCTAAAACTCATATTAAAATGTTTTTCCCTATAGGAAACCTCATCACTTTACACACTGTATATTAAGCACTTTATTTAAATTTTATAATACCAAATATAATAAAAATGATCAAATATAGAAAAACTATTTAAATTTTTTATATTTGAAACAAAAAGTTATTTTGAAATTAATGATAAAAACACTTTTTCACGAAAAAATTAGGTGAGAATACGGGTCTTTATTTTTTGTAATTCATCATCAGTTCCCGTAATTCCTAGGTGGAACATGGGGCTACATGCTCGAGAAGCTGAACATATAGTTTCTTAACAATTTTTATTTGCAATTGTCAATGGTGCGGGTTGTTAGCCCACAGTCAAGAAAGAGACCTACAGCTTATAATGGGTTCCGAATCACTAAAACCCAGCCAATATCAATTCAGTGGTACAAAGTTTTGATACCAGAAATAATATTTAATTTAATTACTGATATGAGCGCTGCGCGAACAAGGGACTTTTGAGGTGCAACACTCTACTACTCGTTTACGGCTGTAATTAGAGAAACATTATTATGTAAAAGTGTAAAAAATTAAATTTTTATAAAAAATTTTACATGTATCTTGTACTATTATATAAATTTCACAATTTTTTTATGTAATTTTATATAACACCTTTTTTTCTAAACAAATGTTATTTATAACAACATAAAAATGCTACTTACGATTATTAAACTATGTTATTAATAGTTAAATTTACTATAAAATCCAATTTATTATTTCAATTAATTTGTTAATGAAATATATCAACAAATAACAAATCGCAAAAACACAAAAATACAATTGTCGTAGAAGGGTAAATTAGCATAAATTAATTCTCATATTTTTGCATTTTTTTTTAAATCATAGGCATACTTTATTATATTTAAATAATTTATTTAAGAATGTGTACACTAATTTATTTAATTAAAGGATATAATCAATTATTAATGTAAATTATACGATATTTATGCTACAATTGTATTGTAATATAAACAAACAACAATAAGGTTATTTTTTATAAAAAATATTTTTTTACTAATTTCCTACTTATAAACGTATATTGTTTTACATAATTTTATTCTAATTTAAAAATAATTGCCCGTGTACTCACCTGACTTTTACAAGCAATTTTTGTTAAAAGTTAAATTAATTAGTTTAAATATATATAACGAAAGATATACATATACAACAAGATAAGAGTAAACCCATAGGAGTAATCCTATATATAGACCACTTTCAAATAAATACTAAGAAATAGAAATAAAATATTTATATTTCTTCTCCTAAAATTATATAATTTTTGTGGCCACTAAGAGAATTTTTTGTAAAATTTTTATTAATCTTAGATAAACAGTGAAGCCAAAATAAAATTTTAGTATTTTTTCTCAGAAAGTTAGCAACACTACAAGACACTAAAATTTATATAATTTATATGGGCACTAATAGAATCTTAAAAAAAAAAAATGATTAATTTCGGATAAGTAATAGAGCCAAAATTAAATTTTCTCAAGAAATAAAATTATATAATTTATGTATATTTTTACTCTAAATTTATAACTTTTTATATGTAAATATTTTCAAAAAATAAAAATTTTATGTTTTATTTATAAATACTTTTCACGATCTATAACATAACAAAAATATAATATAATATTTCTATAATATTAACAAGTTTACAGTTTACACAACTAAAAAGCAGTCAATATAATTATTATATTTGTTTAAAATATTTTTTGTAACAAATAATATTTTAATTTTATAATTAATTCCTCAAAAGTTTGCACTCAGTATTCTAAAAAGAATTCAACATATGTAAAAAATTTAATAAATAATTTTTTAACTTAATAATTGATCATTAATTAAAAAAAAAATTATAAATAGAATCATAATTAACAAAAAACCAGTCATTCATATAATAATGTGGTATTTTTTATTTTGTGATCAGAAACAAATAAAAAAGTAAATAATCCACAATATGCTTTTTGTATTTTTAATGTTATCTGTAAATTCATTCAGACTTTAAAATCAATTACTTATTTAAAAATTCTTTAATTATATTTTTTTATTCAGATTACGTATAGAAAGATAAAAAATAGTGCCCACATTTACTGAAACGTTTCAAAATCATTAATAACCGTCATTTACTTGCGTAAAAAACTTGAAAAGTTTTACATAAACACATACACACACAAATATATGAAAAAATAATAATAGTAATTAATAATTTATTATATATAATACAAAAATATTACAAACATTTGAAATCTTATATAAATAAAACACCAAATCTTAATTTGCCTTATTATTAATTTATTTTGTTTTATATGATGCTTGAAAGGTTTTAAACATACACAAAAAAAAATATAAAACATATTAATAGTAATTAATAATTTATTACATATATAATACAAAAATATTACAATAATTCAAAATTTTATACAAATAGAAACACCAGATCTTAATTTTTCTTATCTTTATTTTTTGTTTTGTTTTTGTAATTCAAAAATGTATAATTATTTTTTACCCATAAAATACTCGTTGACATTTTACCACACAGAACCAGAATCAGCATAGCTGGTATAACCTGATCTATATCCCGGTTTGTAATAACTACCCGTGTTATAACTTGGATAATGATTGCCATAACCTGAACCATAACCAGCATATCCACCAGGTCGGTAACCTCCGCCGTAGTAACCACTTCCGTAACCACCTCCAATTCCTCCGTAACCACCTCCAATTCCTCCGTAACCGAGATTATAACCGGAACCATAACCGGAACCATAACCACCGGAACCATAACCACCGGAACCATAACCACTGTAACCACCTAGTGAACCTAATCCTCCATATCCACCTAGTGAACTTGATCCACCATAACTACCCAATGAATTCAAACCACTATATCCGCCTAAGCCACTATAACCACTTCCATAGCTACCGGATCCGTAACTGGAACCGTAACCGCTACCATAACCGGAACTATAACCACCGCCGCCTAGTAATCCATAACCCCCTGCATGGGTAGCAGCTATTAATGCAATAAACACAGAGAAAATCTGAAAGAAATAATTTGAATTAGTACTACCATATACAGTGTGTTCTTAAATAGATAATTTTGTTTTTAATTCATGTGTCATATGTCATTACACAAGAAAATATACATAATATAAACTAAAATAAAACGGCTTTAGGTTAGGTTAATATTTATTAATAATCAACGTAGTCAACGTACATCTTTCCTAATGAATATTAATACAGAACTACAACCTTAAACCGTTTTATTTTAACATAATGAGTTCTGAAAGATTTTTTACCATTATAATATAAAAAAATAGATTATAGATTAAATAGATTAGTGTATGATGAGTGTGAAATTGAAAAAAAATGTTGTAGCAAAAATTGGTGTTAGTTAGTTAAGATGGTTCGGACATGTTGAGCGAATGTCTAATAAACGTTTGGTTAAAAAGATTTATTTGAATGATTTTGATAGTATACGTTTGCGTGGACGTCCGATGAGTAGTGGTATGATTGAGAGTGTTTTGCGTGAGCGAAAGTTTCCAAGTAGTAAGAATAAAAGAGCATGTATGAAGGGAATTATGAATGTGGATGAAGCGAAAGTTGCTTGTTTGGATAGGAATGTTTGGAGGAGACTGATTTCGAGATGATGAAAAGAGTTCGTGCCCTTTTGGGTACATGGCGTGATTGTGTATGTATGTATGTATAATATAAACTATAAATCAGTTAAACAAAAATATTTCGTAATTTACCATTTTAATATTCTTCTATTTTTGATTTTAATCGACAGTACTTGACTAATTATAATTTCTAGTATTAAAATCAAAAAAACAAATAAACAATGAGAAATCTAATTGATCAAAATTTATCGTTAAGTTAACGATAAACTAACAAAGTTGCTAAGTTTTAGTTTAGCAACGTTGTTATCAACTCTAACCAATAGAAACAAGCATAACAGTTCTCATTTTCATTTTTTATTTAGTGTCAGCTAATATTATTGGCTAATGTTGTTAGCAACGTTGTTAAAATTTAGCAACTTTGTTAGAGAATCAGGTCAAAATTTTGATCAATTAGTTAACGACGTTAACATACATATACATAATCACGCCATGTACCCAACAGAGTGTGGCATAATTCCGAAATTAATTTTCTCCAAATATTCCTATCCAGACAAGCAATTCTAGTTTCATTCATATTTACTACTTGGAAGCTCACGAAAAACACACTCAAACACATTACTTCATCTACTCAACATATACATAGTTTCATTAAAATCAACCAAACTGTATACAATACATTATATACATATATACATATATATATATATATATACATATATACATATATACATTATATACATATATTATAGTAGTGATCCGTTAACATTCATTTTAAAATCGTTTACAGCAATTTTCCTAATTCATATATTTTTTTTTAATTGTTACTAATTTTATTTTTAAAAAATCTTACACGAAAAAATGACAACAAATTCGTAGAATAATAAATAAATTATACAAAAACGATCAACAATATTAAAATAATAATAATTAAATACACTATTTTCGGTTTTGCAATTAAAATAATAATGTCAATTAAATTTAATTTATATTTAAAATATCCCGGAATTAATAATTACCTTAATTTATTTTTATAAATTTCTTGTAATAAAACATGCAAGTATATATATTTAAATTAGTTTCCACAAAAATCACATGATAATAGTTATAGATACAGTAAATAAATTTAAAACAATTTGTATTCTGTGATTCAAATGTTATGTCAGACAAAAACGATAAATTTTAAGTGCAACCTTATAAATGAAACGCGTAAGTAAAGATGAGTCACATTGCATAAACAATTTTCATGTACATGTAAATTTTTTATAAATTATATTCATTCCCAAGAAAAAAACAATATAATTCTACCCTTGAATAGAATTTAAAAAAAACTGATTTAAATAATGTGTTTTAAAATATATACAGAACTTAATTCTAAAACTTTTTTATTTAAATATAATGAGTTTGCAAAGATTTTTGGAATGTTTGGAGAAACTAATTCGGGATAGTGGAAAGAGTTTGTGCCACACCCTTTTGGATTCATGGTGTGATTGCATAAAACTACCATACTGCTACTATATAAAGATGATTGTAAAGTTTGTCCACAGACATAAACTGACAAAATATTCAATAGAATTTTGAGTTATTCAAAAATATTTTTAAATATGATAATTTTTATTTTTTATTTTCTGACCAAATAATGTATTCGTTATGTATACGTTAATGTATACGTATTTGCGTTACATGTAACATCAACTAAAAATATTTTGCTAGCCCTAAAGAAGGCAATAATAGCCATTGCCGAAACGTTGTCTGAGAAGATAATAAAAAAATATATAACTGACTGAACTCCGTTTATTACTAATTATTTATTAAATATTACCAGTTTAATATTTTCCAATTTAATTTAAATATTAATGTTTCCAAAATATTTTAAGTACAAATTCCCTTCAAACATAATACAATACATACAATGAGTTTACGATTCTCTAGACAAACTATAGACAATTCTAAAATTAATAATTTCAATTTAAAAAGCTATTTATTAAAAAAAAATTCCAATTTTACATTGTTCTGTACAAACATTAATCATATATTAAGATTAGTCATGTATCAATGTTTCAATAAATTTAATTCGAAAATATGAATATTATTTTTCATTTTTATTAAATGTAAAATTCTTCAAGTACAAAAGAAAACGTAATTGATTTATTCATTTTAATGTAGAAAATAACATATAAAATTAACTTTTTCATGTATTTTTTTAATTAAATTTCTTTAACTTTACATAATACTCAATTATTTAATTGTACTCATTCGAAAATTTAATATTCATATCATAAATGTTTTCTTTTGATAGCACAGTAAAAAATATATATTTCGATTAAAAAGACACATTAAACCTATTGAATAAAGTATAATATTAAAAAAAAGTATATTTTTAAAATTAAAATTTAAATAGAAAAAAGGAAATTTAATAGGAGAATAGAAAACATTGTTCTTCCAAACCAAATAATGAATAATTTCATACAAAACTTTGTAGATAGTTATACCATAACTTACAATTATTTATTTATATTACAAAATTTGTTTCTGTTATAAAAACCTAATTTTACAGATCAACAATATATTTACTTTTAATTTAAAAGTAAAAAGTTTTAAAGTAATATTTATTCAATGTCTGTACCTTTTTTAAAATATTATATTTTCTAATTTGGTTAATTATTATCATACACACACATACACAAAATAATAAAAAATTTTCATAGAATTTTCAAAATGATAACTTACAGATTAGACGTTTTTGAGTTTTTGGGTGTAGTGTATTGTTACTAAAGTTTGCTTTTTGACGTATTTATTGATTGTAGATTTAAAATAATTAGATTTGAGGTGCTTACATAAAGTTAAAAACAAAACTTTCTTTAGGTTCAAGTTCTGCTCGTTTTTATCAGGAAAAACTGATACAAATGACATTACAGTAAATAACAGAACATAATATAATGTCAGTAAAGCAGTTTTTTATTATATATAATGAGTTTTTTTAATATTTTTTAATATTTTGAATAATTATTACATGAAAAATGTTTTAATAAAGTGCAATAAATAAATTTGAAAAAATTTGCATATTACATATATTGTTTTTATCAATATGCATTTTACTGGAGGAAACAAAAACAGAATTAATTTGAACAATAAAAAAGACAAATTTGATCCAATATATTTGATATCATATATTTTATAAATTTAGAAATTTGTATGTAAATAAAAAAGAAAGTACAAAAAATTTTAATTATTTGATCAGTCTATATATTATATCTAAAATTATTTTTATTATATTTATATTTAAAAATGGTAATATAATTGTTTCTGAAAAATAATACAGTTGTTGATTTTAAAACAAATGTTGTTTTACAATATTTTATACGAAATATTAGAAAAATTATAATATGTTGAGAATATATTTGTCAAATGATTACTGGTAATAATAATGTAAATATTTCTGTCAAATGTATTAAATCTTTCTTAGAATTCTTTTTATACAAAATATTTATTTAAAACGCTTGTCATACGCCATTAATATTTTATGTTTTAAATAAAATTTTATATAATTTAGGTTCAGTTTCATAAACAATAAATTAACATAGTAAAAAATCTTTCAGAATTCATTATACTAGAATAAAAAACGGCTTTATGCTGGAATGCTGAACAAGTCTGTAACGTTACAGAATGTTTCGTCTTTTTCTATCAAAAGAAAAATTCCATTTATAAAATATTCTGTAACGCTACAGATCTGTTCAGAATTCCAGCATTAGTTTCTAGTTTTGTAATAATTTATTGATTCGACGAACTGAACATGCATCTTTATCCAGAAAAAGATAAAAATGACATTTATAGTAAATAAATACAATATAGAAGTAAGTCACTAGGTAACAAAATAAGTAACTAAATCATTTACAAGTCACACTGATTGGTGTTATATTTTTTTTTTTATAAATTTTTATTGCTTATTTTATCAATCTACTATTAATATTGACTGGTGGTGCAATTATTACAGTATCTTCAAACTTTATAACATGAAACAAATTTTATTTCAACAATTTACAACCAGATTATTTTTAATAATATTTATTTTTATATACATACACAATCACACCATGTACCCAAAAGAGGTGTGACATAAATTCTTTCCACTATCCAGAAATCAGTTTTCTTCAAACATTCCTATCCAAATAAGCAACTTTAGCTACATCCACTCATGATACCTCTCATACATGCTCTTCTATTCGTACTATTGAAAACTTTCACTAACGCTAGACACGCTCTCAATCATATCACTCCAACTACTCATCGGACGTCTATGCAACGGTCAAAATCATTCATATAAATTCTTTTAACAAAACGTATATTAGACATTCGCTAAAGATGATCTAACCATTTTAACTGACTAACACCAACTTTTGCAACAATTTTTTTTCCGTTTTCAATTTTACAAATATCATACTCATACTACTATATTAAATTTATTTCATGACTTACAGAGTAAAGTACTTTACTTTACTTCTAAAGTAAATTTAACCACCGTTTATAAAACCTGATCAAACACCTAAGTTTTTATTTTTTTATGAAAATTTTGATTTTAAATAAAAAAAACGAAAAATAAAAATTCAACTTCTCCTGGTTTTTAATTGATAAAATGATAATTAAGATTGTTATTAATAATATTTAATTTAACATAGTAAAAAATCTTTCAGAACTTATTGGCCCGTATTCACAGTCTCTTTTAGAGTACTTTTTGATAAAAGTGTGTATATTTTAAAAAATTTATTTAAAAAAAAATAGAACTGTTTTTAGCATTGTTTATATTTTCAAATGTTATATATATATATATATATATATATATATATATATATATATATATATATATATATATATATATATATAATAATAATAATAATAATAATAAAACATATTTAAAATATAAAAACAATTAATATTTGATACATGATAAAAGCAAAAATCAACATCGAAATCTTGACAGCTTTTAACTAAAAGTGCTCTAAAAGATGCTATAAATACGAGCCATTATTTTAAAATAATAAGGCTTTAGGATTTAGTTCCATATTAATTTTAATTATAAAATCGATATTTCGACGTACTACAGAATGTTATACAGAACTAAATCCTAAAACCTTTTTATTTTGAAGAGCTACACAATTGTTTCAAATACATTTATTTAATATAAAGAAATAATTGCTAGTGAAATTATTTTCTTAATATCAAAAAACTGTTTTTTTCCGTGTGCCAATATTTTCAACAAAAAAATATGTAATGCATATTAAAAAAATTTAAAATATATAAATACATATATAAATATAAAAATATTAATTATTATAAAAATTTTAATATGCATTACATATTTTTTTGTTGAAAATATTGGCACACGGAAAATAATTTTATTAGCAATTATATACATATATATGAAATAAAACAATTAATAAACTAAAATTTGTACTTACAGCTGCCTTCATAGTGTTATGAGTTTCGTAAATGAAAACAAAGCACGTTTTAATTTCGTACGAAACCGCGACTCGCATTATATATGCATACGCTAGAACACAGAGTGTGCTCTGGATGGCGCGTTACCGTGGCCTTCACAAACTCCCACCTTGATTCACAGGTTCGATTCCAGTTTACCGGCAAAATAACAATGCTCGCACCAAACTATGTTTTCCGAAAACACAAAAAAAAACAAACAATCTAAACAATTTAAACATTAAAGCTGCGAATTTCTTCAATCAATTAAATATTTAGATATTTCCTAATTTTATTATATTTAAATTTTTTATATACATAATTATTTTACTGAATTCACACAATAAACATTGAATTTTTAAACATTTTCAATGAAAAATTTAAAATACAATAGAAATATCAGATATTGGTACCCAGTAATCAAAGATGACCATGATTTAAAATAGTAGAAGTCAAACTTGTTAGATGCAATGTTATATATTTTTTTATTAATTATTCGTGAATAGATTTACGAATATTGTGCACAAGCTAATGTATAATAAAAAGAAATAAGAAATATCTTTAAAATAAAACTGATTTAGGTCAAAGTTCTGTATTAATATTTATTTAAAATCGACGTTTCGACGAAACTCAACGTCCGTCGTCATCAGAATAAATGATATAAATGACATTACAGAATTGACTTTATTATCAGAAATTTATTACATCATATTTAACGCTGCACATTAATAACAAGATTAATGCCCGTATATATAAACAAGAAATTTCGTTGCAATATACATAGAAAGATTTCCTATGAAATCCAAGAATTTTCTTTTTAACGAAAATGTTTTTGTACATACATAGGTACATACACAATCACGCCATGTACCCAAAAGGGTGTGGCAAAAAACTCTTTTCATCATTCCGAAATCAATCGCCTCCAAACATTCCTATCCAAACAAGCAACTTTCGCTTCATCCTCTTTCATAATTCCTCTCACTCTTTTATTCCTATTACTTGGAAACTTTCGCTCACGCAAAACACTCTCAATCATACCACTCCAACTACTCATCGGACGTCCACGCAAACGTATACCATCAAAATCATTCAAATAAATCTTTTTAATCAAAATGTTTTTGAGTACGGGCATAAATCTTCAGCTGATTCTAGTCAACATTCCAACGAACTTCATATATGTATTTTGATTACTGTCATATATAAATAGACACGTTATAAAAAAATTGCATTAAAACGTGTATATTTATGAAGTAATAACTAAAACAGATTGCGCCATAACACAGTTTATGGAGTGTATCTAATCTGGAAGCAGGACGAAAATTAATGATGTTACCATTGTCTGTTTATGTATTATGAGTTTTTTTTTCAATTTATTTTTGAATTTAAATCTAAAACATCAAATTTTTATCTTATTGTGTGATGTAGTAAAAATGTGTGTGACAGAAATTATAAATTTAATAAATATAATTATGAATACTGAGTTGCATATATTAAAAACATTGTACTGCAGATTGTCTATATGTAAATTGTTCCAACGCTTATGTGATTATATATGGTGAACAAAATAACGGCTATGGCGTAACCTGTCTTGATATTAAGTCACCTTGGTAATCATTATTTCTATTATTACTTCAACTGATTCGTAAATTTCGAAACGAACTTATCTCTAGAAATTAAAGTTTTGAAGAAAATACAAAAACAAAAATTAATCCAATTGTGTATTAAAAACATATATTTCGTTTATATAATTGATAGTATAGTAGACAGCGGAAAATTCTTTTTTTAAAAAAAAATCAATTGACACTTGTTTAATTATAAATTTGAAAAAAAAAATGGAAATAACAAAAGATCGAGATAAGTCCGTTTTGAAATTCACGATTCAATTAACAAGCAGTTTTATTTTGTTTCTGTTGTTACAAATTGCAATTGTTAGAAGTTGTATTTTTAATTAAATTTTTATACTGCGTCTGTAACACAATCTCTTAGCAATAATATATAAGTCTATTTTTAATAGGTCTATTTTTAGTAAATTATTAAAGAAAATTATTAACAAAAACACTTATTAAAGAAATTATTAACCGAAATAGCTATTATTATATAGATAAGTACGTTTTAATATAAAAAATAAATCGGCATTAGGTTCTAATTCTGTATTATTATTTATTAATGATCGACGTTTTAACGAACTCAACACGCGTCTTTATCAGGAAAAAAAGATAGAAATGATAAAGACGCACGTTGAATTCGTCGAAACGTCAATTATTAATACAGAACTAGAACCTAAAGCTGTTTTATTTTAATATAATGAGTTCTGAAAGATGTTTTACTATGTTAAGTTTTAATATAATTTAAATGAATTTCTGTATGACATGTCTACTTCAATTAAGTACTTGCACGAGGTCAAATATCTCCCTAAATCAGCTGTTTTTGACATTATAATTAAAAAAATGTTCAAGCAAAAAAAGTGCTTTTATCATGGATTTCAAAATAAATTTTTGCTTCTATTTTTTTATAATATATAGATAGTTTTTCTATTTTTCAAATTATTTATTATATCGGATATAATAAAATGTAAATAAACTATTTCAAAGCGCTTTATAAGTAGTTTTAAATAAACGTCAAAAGCAATTTTGTCAAAAATTTCTTTTAAAAATGAAGTGAAAATACGGCCATATGTATTTAATAAGCAATAACAGAGCCGTGTTAGTTTTTTCGAACTATCTAAAAATCAAATTACTTACGTATTGGTAAACAATTTCTGTATAAAACTATCAAAAATTTAAGATAAAGCTAAAAAAATTACATTAAAACACATAAGTTATAATTTTATAAACAAATTTTCTACACATTTAAATTTGACAGTTGATTGGGGTACATATGTTCTTACGCAAGTACTTAATATGACAATTATTCCAATTTTGATTAGAATCAGCTGATAAATTTGACCATAACATCAGTAATGTATTCAAAAAGAATTAAATTCATAATTCAAAAAACTATTTGCAAATTTGCAATTTTCTATTTATTTTTTAATTAATAATTTAAAGAAAAACATTAAAATAAACAACATATTCAAGTTAAATTAAAATTCTCATGTAATTAGTAAAATTTTACATAATTTCAAATACAATAATTATCTTATTCGACTTATTTATATATATTTTTCTTTTTTCATTATCGTTGATATATATTTTTTTAATTAAATTTTTCTTCTTCGGATATTACAGCACAATACACTATTTTTATACTTTTACTTAAAATTACTGATGTTTTACAAGTTTTCATTCAAAATTTAACGATCAAGATTATGTTTTTGTTTTTGATTGCATAGAAAAATGACATTTTGATTAAAAATTGTGCAAAAAGCTGTCTCATTTTAAAATTGCATTAAATCTGTCAAATAGAAAACTGTTTCAACAAACTCGAAATTTTTTAATTATTGATTGACAACAAAATTAGTTCTTTAAAAAAAAATTCTTAATTTGATGATTCTTGCTGTCATAACTTTTGATTTATCATATATTGGATATAAATTTCAATTTAATTTTTATTTTGGTTTTCAAAAAAAAAAGTATTTAAAATTTAATAAAAGATATTCAAAAATTTAAACTTATCTAAACTTAATAAACTTATTTCGTATCAAAAAAATATTTAATTGGCTTTTCAAATAATTCATATTAAAAAGGTTTATTCGAAAAAGTTATTGCAAATATAATTGTCAATTCTTCATTATATCAACTAATTGATAGTACTGAAATTTTTAGGAGTTTTGAATTTGGTGGTATACGCTACACGCGTATAAAAAAGTTAAGAATTTTTTGAAAAATCATGCAATTTTGATTTTAATTTTAACATCTATAAATATTTTAAAATAAAATAACTAAAAATGTTATAATGTTATAATGTTTAATAAACGTTTGGTTAAAAGAATACAGGGTATTAACGGTTTTATCTGTATCATTTTCGGGGGCGTTAGTACACCTAAAAAGAAGTCCATAAACCTTAAAACGCCTTACTAAAAGTCGTCTCCTAAGCCAGTTAATAATTCCTTTATTTATATTAAACGATTAATTTGCATTAAACTCTAGTAATTTACTAGTTAATCAGCATTGTTCATTTGTAATTACGTTTGTTTTTTGATAGGTAAAGTTGTTATGAATAATTCACTTTTACTATCACCTTTGCATGACTAAAATTTTTATTTGTTTTACCTTGTTCTTTAAAAATTGTGATGGCTCATCGATATTCTAATATCGAATAAGTCGATATGATGCTAATTTATGGGGAAGTGCATCGATTTATTGAATTTGAAATGTTTGTTAGTTATACCTAAATATTATTGCAAAAGCATAAACGGAAAATGACTGCTGTGGAAATGAGATTTTTACGTGGGGTATGTGGTGTAAATAGGAGAGATCGGGTACGAAATAGATTTGTGTATGATGAGTGTGAAATTGAAAAAAATGTTGTAGCAAAAGTTGGTGTTAGTCAGTTAAGATGGTTCGGACATGTTGAGCGAATGTCTAATGAACGTCTGGTTAAAAAGATTTATTTGAATGATTTTGATGGTATACGTTTGCGTGGACGTCCGATGAGTAGTTGGAG
This sequence comes from Clivina fossor, assembly GCA_963966155.1. Lineage (NCBI taxonomy): Eukaryota > Metazoa > Arthropoda > Insecta > Coleoptera > Carabidae > Clivina > Clivina fossor. The sequence goes on along the minus strand of OZ014558.1, from coordinate 18,615,641 downwards.
TGGTATGATTGAGAGTGTTTTGCTTGAGCGAAAGTTTCCAAGTAGTAGGAATAAAAGAGCATGTATGAGAGGAATTATGAATGTAGATGAAGCGAAAGTTGCTTGTTTGGATAGGAATGTTTGGAGGCGACTAATTTCGGAATGATAAAAAGAGTTTGTGCCACACCCTTTTGGGTTCATGGCGTGATTGTGTATGTATGTATGTATGTATGTATCCTTTATTTGAACTACTAGTCCGTTGGTTTTATCTTTAAATAAATTAATATTTACGACTGCTGCAAGTCGGATTTTCGTTGAACATCGTTTTTAGTAGACAATGCTGATTAAATAGTAGATTATTTATTTATTTATTACAATACAATGTCCTACAGGCATCAGCCTAACTGGAGGACAAGGAACAAACACAAAAATTAAAAAAGAGAACAAAAAAAAAACAGAATACAAAATACAAAAATCACACAATGTCATACAATTTAAAACTAAAAATTAAATGTACAAAATAGTAATAATAGTGAAAATATAATTACAAAATACAATATAATTTACAAGTTACGGTAAAAAAAATTGTCTCGACGAAGAGAAAATATCAAAATGCGAAAAATGCTTGTCATAAATACTGCACATTCTATGAATTGGGAAAATCAGAAAAGAATTAGTACGGGAATTGGGCAGGTAGAAAGTACGGGAATGTCGAGTTAGGAAAGAAGGAGTATAAATGTTAAGGAGAGTTGTACAAGCTGGATCATCTATTGCACCGTGAATTAATTTGTGAAGATAAATCACTGACAACAAATCAAATCTAGAGATTAAAACTATAGTTTAAAACAAATTAATCGTTTAATGTAAAAATTAAACGAATTATTATCTCGTTTAAGAGACAACTTTTACTAAAGTGTTATAACGTTATAAGGTTTATCGACGACTCCTTTTGAGTACTATCGTCCTCTAAAAGGATACAGAAAAGGCCGTAAAAATATTTTTGACGTGGACGTCCGATGAGTAGATGAAGTGATATGATTGAGTGTATTTTACGTGAGCGAAAGTTTCCAAATAGTAGAAATATAAGAGCATGTATAAGAGGTATCATGAATGTGGGTGAAGCTAGAGTTGCTTTTTTAAATAGGAGTGTTTGGAGAAAACTAATTTCGGGATAGTGCAAAGAGTATATTCCACATCCTTTTGGGTACATGGCGTGATTGTGTATGTATCTATGTATAATAGAAGTTTGGTTTCCGAAATACGTACATATTTAATTTTAGTCTTTAATCAAATTTTTATTATATTATTTATAAAACAGTAAATCATTAAATATATATTTTTAATATTCTTAACTTAATACAAATTTCTCATGAGCAATATTTTAATTCTATTATAATTAAAAATTTAATAACAAAATGTTGAGTAGATGAATTTATCTTATATGTTTTTTTCTATCTGACTTTTTATAATTTCTGTGTTCCTGATTTTTTTTCTATTAATGATCGCATTTAAACAAGATTACGAAACAATTGTTTTATTCTCATTGAAAAATGAATACATTTGCAATTTTATAACGTTTATATAATTGTCAATAAAATTGTTTAATTGCTCTATAATTTACTTAGTATCAATTAAAAATATAAAAACAGCAAACATAATGTTTTGTTTCTATTATTGATGTGTCAGATTCTATTTTTCCTCACGCAATTTATCAAATTGAACGTTTCAAAATGATTTATTTTTCTATTGTAATAATTACTCTACTGATGGATACTATACACTTTATTTTTTATAAAATGAACTATATGTAAAATAAAACAGCTTCAGGTTAAAATTCTGTATTTATTCATTTAAAATCGACGTTCCGACAAAACTCAACGTCCGTCTTCATCAGGATAAATGATACAAATGACATTACAGTAAACACCAGAACATAGAAACAAGTTACTAGGTAACTAGAAAATGTGAAATTTGAAGATACTATAATAATTGCTAGATGGCTAGATCAATCAATATTAACAGCAGATTGATGAAAGAAGCAATAGAAATTTATAAAAAAAAAGCTAACATACATCACTGTGAAGACACTCAATTAAATAAAATTTGGCTTCAATTAATTAAAAATATATAAAAAAATTTATGAACTAGTTACTTATTTGTTACCTGGTAACTTGTTTCTATGTTCTGTATTTAATGTAATATCATCAGTGGCGTAGCTAGGGGGGGGGGTCCGCCCCGGTTGACACTATTTTAGGGGTGACATCATTCTCGGGATGACACATTTCACCAACTGAATTATTTTAATGAATTTATGATTTAATCACATTTAATAATTTGAATTTTTACTTTTATGTATGCAATTTTTGTTCTTATTCAATGTTCTAATCTTTCGTGCAATAAATAAAATAGTACATTTGTCAATAATTTTATTGTTTTATAATTGTATAACTAGATTTACTTTATTGTATTAATGTTTTTGTTTTCTTGCGTTATTGTATAACTCTCTAAATTTTCCTTAATTTATAGGATTTCTAAATTTTTTTACATCTAAGTATAGGGGTGACACCATTACCTCCGCCCCGGGTGACACCCACCTTAGCTACCCCACTGAATGTCATTTGTATCATTCATCCTGATGAAAACAAACATTGAGTTTCGTCGAAACGTCGATTATAAAAAAATATTAATACAGAACTTTAACATAAAACAATTTTATTTTAATATAATGAGTTCTGAAAAAGTTTGTACTAAGTTGAAATATATGTATATTGTAGTAAGTATTATATTTGTTCTATCGTATTTCAGTAATCTTCTGCGAATCTTAAAACTGAGCAGATTTTTGTTATTCCATATTAAAGCTGACTAAAGTCTTTTTTCATTACTAGCATCAAACCGTAACATTTTTATCTTGTTTTTAATTCCAAATATTAATTAAATTAATAAAAACAATTGATATCTGTCACATTTTTTACTAGATTCTGAAATTCACTCATTTGACAGCTCTAAGCGATTTTTTAATAATTTAATAACATTAATTACTTAATGTTATTAATTATAAGTATAAACAATGCACAATGCAATAGGTACCAATTGTCTAATAAAAAAAATGTCAATAAGAATTATTCATTTATTTTCAAAAATGACAGTTTCAAAGCCTACTAGTTTGCCGCAGATATTTAAAATCAAGCATTTCTATCAAACTACTTTATTTTCAACCTTTGTACATGAATACAATTTTCTACTTTTGTTAAATAACAAGTATGTGTTTTTTAATAAGTAATTTTATTTATTACCTACATCAATGAATTTTTACATTATTACTCAACAACTTTTTAACAAATTGAAATTCAATAAATTCATTAATTACAAAGACAGTGTTTCTTTTTTACCGAACGTTTTATCACATATGATAAGGGAGATATTGTAATCATATCAAATTTAACATATCGAAATTTTTATATATGTAAGTATGAATTAGGCTTATAGTAACAAGAATTAACTATTTTTATCTGCCTGGTGGTCTGTGGCGAGGCATATTTCGAAAAAAATTATTGAACAAAAATTTGCTAAACAAGTTATAATTAACAACTTTTATTTTGAACATTTTTTCGATATAGCAAAATAATTTTTTTTATAATTTTTCATATTTTTATAATATATATAATATAATGTCGCAAATAGGTGGCATATTTATGTCAAGACAGTTTTGTTTTTATTGACCATGACTAGTGACTACAGTAGTTTTCTTTCTTTTCTCTATTCCATAAATTTATTTAATACGATGATAGTTGGTTTTGTGATGACCACAGCAGATTTTTCTAGACAAAGATCCGCAAAGGCCCAACAAATATAAAGCCAGCCCTGAGTACTTTTACAAATTTATCTCATAAAATAGCAACGATATTGACACAAACAAAAATAAAAAAACCTTTAGTGAAAGTGCCCTTTAACTTTCAGTAAACAACAAAGAATTATTTTCTAAAAAAAAAAAAAGGAACAGTACTTTTTTTTACATATTTTATGACCTTTTCAGAGAAACATATCGACGTATGTAAGTAAATTTGTTGTTTACGAAACCTAACCTAACCAGGAGAATCGGCAAAAATTTAACATTACATCAAACGATAAATATACTTGCCTAAAAAATAAAAGAAAGTGCGTAACGCATACATAATAACGTAATATGTAAAACAAGTAGGCCTTGTTTTAAATCATGTTCTAATCTAGTAAATAACAAAGAAAGAATTATTATCATATGTATTTTAACACAGTATTGAGAATTAAGTCATATACAAAAACGACGATTTTTTTCGTAATATTTGTCAAAGATCAATAGTAGCAATTCATAAAAATGTGTCCTTCATGCTGTAATGATGCTAAAATATTAGTATGTATTGAAAATAGGTATACACATTGAATAACTAATAACTAATGGTATACATTATTTGATGAATATCCTGATTTAACTATAGACTTGTGCATTGACAGAAAAACAAAGTATTTTTTGTTATTTAGAAATATTTATATTACCTATTAGCGATTTTCCTAAAGCCCATCTAACAAAAAGCATTAAAATGCAAATAATCAACGCATTAAAGTGCGCGGTATTTCAATTTTATAATATTTTTACGAAAATTGAACTACTACGCACTTTAATGCGTCGATTTTCTCTATTAACAATAATAATTATATTAATTATTATAAATTATAAATATTATAACTTATATTAATAACAATAATTAATATTTTGTATACTTATGTAAAAAGTAACTTTTTTTTAAATTAAATGAATATACTTAATATTTAAAATAAAACTGCTTTTGGTTAAAGTTCTGTATTAATATTTATTTAAAATCGACGTTTCGACGAAATTTAACGTCCATCTTCATCAGGATAAATGATATAAATAACAGAACATAGAAACTAGTTACTAATTGTAAGTAACAAATAGATCAGTTATGTTATGTTATTCTGATACAAATATAATATTAAAAATTTTAAAAATATATAGCAAAAAATCATTTGTCAAATATTTGAAAAGTAAGTATGTAGGTATTAGAAAAATTGATATTTCAATATATTTTATAAGTTTATTTAAAAAAATAATATTAATTTAATAAGTAAATATTATAATATAAGAAACAATATATCACAATAAAACTTCATTCATATTTTTTAAATAATATAAAAGTATTTAGTATAATACAATATTCCTTTATTTATTTACTTTCTGTCATAAAAAAATTAAACAATTAATAAAAACAATAAATGTCAAAAGAAATTTTATTTAGACCAAAGATCCTTTCAGTAATTATAGCGTAAATTTTTTAAATAAATGCCACTTTTTTGTGTAAAATCATTTTAATTCATTAACACTATAATACCGAATGTTAAAACATAAATAAAATACATGCTATTACATATGTATATATATATACTTATATATATAAAATATACATACATTACATAATTACGCCATGTACCCATAAGGGTTGCGACACAACTCTTTTAAAAATTAGTTTCCATCAAAAATTCATATCGAAACAAGCAATTTTGGCTTCATTTACTTGCATGATGCCTCTCATAAATGCTCTTCTTACCACTTGGAAACATTCGCTCACGCAAAACACACTCAATCATACTTCCTCATATACTCATCGAACATCTGTGCAGATATATAGCATCAATATCACTTACTAACCAAATGTTTATTAATCAATTATTTAAGATGCCCGAACAATAAAGCATAATAAATATATAAGAAATTTATTAAATGATTTTAAACTCTTTTTCTATTTAAAATAAATTTTGAAGTAATTATCAAATAATTTGAATTATAAATTGAAATGTAAGTACAACTGCAATAAGACTTTAATATAATATTTATAATAACTAGTTTGATAAAAATTAATATCTCTTTTAAATAACAGATTCAATTTTGAAATGAATATAATTTGAGGTTAATAATCTACCTACAAATGTAAAACTCGTAAAAATTTGATCGCGGGAAATACCAAATTACCTAATCAAACTGTGATTTGTCATAACATTAGTTGCCCCACCCATTTTGTTGTTAGTGTTTTGAATATTTACTTTTTTTTGTTTGTGCGTTACAAGAATTTGATTTAAAGAAAGTAAATATATTGATAACGGATAAGCAGATAACTAAACCGTAGCGTATAAGTTAATTCCTGTCTGTAAAACCATTCAAGCAAAAATAATCAAAAAAGGAAATTGCAATTTCATTACTTATCATATGATTAATTTCACTTTGAACAAAAGTTTCTATATAACATGTAAACATAACATTTCAATTCAGATTAAATAAGACGACACGTTCTTAGGTAACATATGTTAAATTAAACTAAACTTTGAATAAAATTGTGAAAAAAACAGTAAAAATAATGCAGTCCACGATGTTTTCTAAAATATATGCCAAGGTTGATAATAAATAATTTTTTAAAATCAAATACGCAATAATTCAACCTTCAACAATAACAAATTGATGTGGTTTTTACAACAATCAAGAGACAAATGACAGATTTGAAAATTGTTGTCAGTTTTATTTAAATCAAATAGGCAAATAACATCTAATTGTTTTCACTTATATGAAATTGCAGACATTTCAATGTCTGTCCATTCCGTTTCTCTAATAATCCTTAAAAATACAAAATAACTTGCGTAAACATTATCTATTTATCTTAAAAAGTTTTTTAAAAATTAATCACTGTAAAAACCAATATAATTAATTACTTCCTCAAATAATACAGATATGCAAAAATTATTCAAAATTTAAATTATCACCGATCAAATGCTCCCTTCGGCATGAATCGTTTGTGCTCGTTATACTTCGGTGCCGTATCGTAACGTGTCTGGGCAAGTTTGAATTTGAAACTAAAAATTTAGGTTATGTATAATTCTATGTAAACAATAATGTGTAATTAACGAAACAATAATTAAAAATGCTAAATATTCTGTGTAAATTGTTTATGTACTTCTGTTTCGCACATGGATACTTAGTTGATAGTTTTAATAATGAATATACAACTGAAATGATTGAAGATGGCAAAAATCAATATCAAGTAATAAATATTATTAATATTAATCAATTAATTCGTTATTAAATATGTGAATTTAATATTGTAGTTGCTACAAGAAAGAGGGAGACTGCCTCATTATGGTGAATGTTGGACATCAGCTGTCGAACATATTCACGAAGGCTGCAGATACCTAACGGAAGACATTCAAAGTGATATTGCATTACGAATAACAAATTGTTTTTTAGCAATGTCTGGTCATGAAACGTATAACTGCGATTTAGACAAGAAACCGAATCTACGTGGTATTTGTATCAGCTCGATGACGGATCGGGCATTTAATGTTTACACCGAATTTTACACACATGCTCAAAACATCTGCTGGTTTTTACGCGGACAAATCTGGCAGGAAAAGATCAACGAACGCACATTTCAAGTCGGTGAACAGCTGAAAAAATCTGCAGTGCAACAAGAAGTACTATTGATGCAACAGAAAGAAAGTTTAACCATACAGGAACAGTTATTGAACTATGGAAGAAATTTAGAGAATGTTTTAAATAAATCAGTGGTTCAAGTCGGTCATGTTATGGAACAAATTAAAACGTCTAGCTTTCAACATCAACAGTTATTGTCGCGAATGACCGAAAGTTTAAACGGTCTCCAATCTTGGCTAATCGGAGAGATTTCTTGGTTCGATTCGCTGGTTTTTTACGTTGGAGCCGGACTGATTACAATACTTATTACCTCAACAGCTCGTACTTCACGTTCGAGGCTACCGATATTTTTCTGTTTATCCTTAAATATACTTCTAGAACGATTTGTAATAAATCAAATAAATACCGATATAGATTATACTCAAATATGGATCCATGATCCGAAATATTTACACGGAATTATTTGGTTCTGCCGACGATTTACAGTAGTTATAAGTATTTTAGCGGTTTTAATTGTAGCGTACTTTCATCGCGATTATGCTACTGTTAACAATAATCTTTTGTTAAAAATACAGCAACAAAATCTATTAATTCAAGAAGGTATCGAAAAATTACAACTGTCTAAATTCTCATCGAATAAGGTCGATAATTCTCGAGAAAGTTCTGTTCTAAGGCATTCGGTCGAAACGGAAATTGTTAAACCGGTCGTTAATTATTACAAACCGTTTTCGGAAACGTATAGCGATTCTAGTACGAGTAAAGCAAGCGATACGAATAACTTACGATTTAATTACGGAAGATTTGTTGCTGACCGATCTTCGGTAACACCAGATCGAATTAGCTCGTTTAAAGAAAGTATAAATCATTACTTACATCACAGTTCGCAAAGTAGTTTAAATAATAATTTGTCTACTGACTCGGCACGACGATATAATTTACGAAGTCGAACTGAAACGCCGATTTTAAAAGATAAAATTTAAATACTAATTACTGTAAAATATATATTATTTACATAAGAAAGACATTCCAGCCTTACCTATGAGTGTCAAAACTTTACCAACACGCCTTTAATGTTTAAAATATTAGAAAATTCTGTAATTCGAACAAATTCTTAAGTTTTTATTATTCGTTTTTTGTTGCGTAATATTTTCAGTAATTATTACGTTATGTAAATGTATACTATGGGATGTTTTTCTTATAACTTTCAAGTAAATAATTGCAAGTACATCTAGTAGATGAACAAACAAGTTCGGACTTGTCTCTAAGAAATCTCAAGTCACCCCTTTTGTATTAGGATAAAACAAAAGAGTTTGGAGTGGGGTGCATATTTATAAAAATAGAGATATTGCTTAAAAAATAAGTGGTAAATTTTTTTTGAATATTTCGTTTAACGGTATTTTAAAATATTGTTTTAAAAATGAACACCTAGATTTACTTGCAGTTTTTAACTTTTATTGTGTTCATAGTATACCAAAAAAATACTGATCTTGGAATTATTTCATTTACCGATTTTTTGTCATTTTTTTATTAATATTTTTCATGTACGGTTATATTTATTGTGATAATTTTAATAATACATTCCTCGTATATTTTATAATTTTTATTTAAAAAATATAAACAATAAGAATCAATATATAATATTATACTTATGTTAGTGCAAAATGTCACAGCAGCAAAGTGTAATAAAATACATAAAATTTAAACAAAACAGTTTTTTCCCCTATTCAAGTTGCCTTCAATTTTGCTAGTTGTGCTTCGATTTCTGTATCAGATAATTTTGAACTATCTCCAAGTTTACCTCCAACACTCGGTGCGTCTCGCATCTAATAATAAAAGGCAAGCATTTATCGTTTATCCAAATTTATTATTTTTAATAAATAAATTACCTTTCCACTAACTTCAATACCGATCTCATCCAGAACTTTATCAATAATTGCGTTACTTTCTTCTTCATCTCCAGATTCGCCGAGAAGATCATCCAGGGTGTCGTTAACTTAATGTTTAAAAGAAAAATCAATTTAGAAACTGTCAATAAATGTTGAAATTCGATATAAGTTCTCTAATCATGAAATACGAGAATGTTTGAATCGAGAAAATATAATAAACTACATTATACATTAAAAGTATTTCTTTACTACAAATTTACATATTTATTTTTCAATTTTAGTATGATAAGTTTATCCAACACCGTACTACCTATTTTTTAAAATTTAATTCCAAATTTAAATTTTGAAGTTTATTCTAAAAGGGAGTGTCTATTTTCACCTTAAAACAGGAAACCAGAAACATGACGTACAGTGTTGCCGATTTTTACTGCAAACCAGAAACATGAAAATTGAAATTAAAACCAGAAAATAATATGGAAACGCGAAACTTGAAATTAAAACACGAAAATTGAAATTAAAACGAGAAAATAATATGGGAACGCGAAATTTGAAATTAAAACACGAAAATTGAAATTAAAACGAGAAAATGATATGGAAACGCGAATTTGAAATTAAAACGCGAATATCACGATATTCACATAAGAATATTCAAATCAATCCGCGAACGAGAAATCCGAGGCAAAGAGACATTGCGATGGTACCTGTCAGTGTAGACATTGTAGGTTAGGTTATTAGGTCATTTTCTCGTTTTAATTTCAATTTTCGTGTTTTAATTTCAAGTTTCGCGTTTCCATATTATTTTCTGGTTTAAATTTCAATTTTCGTGTTTTAATTTCAAGTTTCGCGTTTCCACATTATTTTCTGGTTTTAATTTCAATTTTCGTGTTTTAATTTCAAGTTTCGCGTTTCCATATTATTTTCTGGTTTTAATTTCAATTTTCATGTTTCTGGTTTGCAGTAAAAATCGGCAACACTGTACGTCATGTTTCCTGGTTTTTTATGTTTTCATGTTTCAGGTTTCCTCTTTTAAGGTGAAAATAGACAGCGCCATTCTAAAATTGAAATAAATTTTAATGTACACTCCGAACTTATCAAAAATTAACACGATACTTTTAAAATATATATTAATGATTGGAGGTGGTACAGTGAACGTAAGCTATTACTAGTGAATATACATCTTCACTGAAGAAAATATATGTAATGTTTGTTTGTTTGATTATATTCCCTAACCTCATTGTTAAATGTGAAATTTTTTGTTTTATATTTTTCCTTCTTGAATGAGTTATATTTAGTAAAGATTGTGTAGCGTTTCGGCTAATGCCCTCTTCAGACTGTTGAGCTGGTTGGTATATAACGCATTCAAGAAGGAAAAAATACCAAATTTCACATAATATATGTTAAGTTTGCAGTAAAATACATTTATTTTGAAATTATTACTATTAATTTGCTTTAAACATATGGATTGGCATTACAAGCTCAGGTTTAATACTGGTTTTAAGACAACGTAACTGTTATAAATAAATTAAAACACTCAAAACCGAGCCATGCATTTTATAACATTGGTGAGTCATTTTATTGGTTACAGTAATATCATACATACTCATTTCATCGGTCATATCCATTTTCATAGCGGCTTGTCCGAACGCTTGAGCATCAGCCGCGATTTTTTCCGGTCTCAAAATTTTATTACTATCCGCCATTGCTTTACTAGCTGTGCCCATAGCATCAGCTAATTTCAAATTAGCTGACATTGCTTTATTCTGTGCTCCAACACTTTGAATTTTACTACCTGCCGCATAAGTACGAGTCTTCTGTTTACGAAGTGTTATTAATTGTTTCGCTAATATTGCGCAACCTTCTTTATTGCCTTCTCTAGCCATTTTTTTAATTTCCATTTCCTTGAATTAGTAATCAAACATAGTAAGACGTAATAATTATATGTTGTTCAATAACTTACAATTTTCTTCTCTTCACGTTCCAGATTTAACTTTTCTCTTTCCAATTCACGTCCAGCTTTTCGTAAAGCTCTGTCATTTTGTCGCTGTTGGTCTAAAAATTAATATAATCGTATTATTTACACATAACCTTATTGAAACATATAATAAAACTTTAGTATGTAATATAACCTTACCTTTAGGATCAGTCTTTGAAAAAATACTGAACATGATTAGTTCGTTGTTAAATAATATTTAAATTTATAGTATCAACTAAAATTATATTTGCAAATTTTAACAGATATTTTTGACAGTTACTGTCATCATCACGTGATGTACTGATCTATGGTACTGATTTACTGGTTTATTAATAGATGGCAATCGTTGTACCGATTACAACAGAAAATTATTATTTGTACATTTACGCCTGATTTTAGTGAACTCATACAGCAAAGATGTAATATAATTGCATATTTAAACTAAAAAGGCGCTACAATTCACTGTAAAATGTATAAAAAGTAATATTACATACCTTTATTATCAATGCCACTAAACATGATTTTAAAAAAATGTTTAAAACACACAACTGAACTATCAAAATCGAGCCAAAACAAATAAATTATTTTATTGACATATCGTCATTTGATTTTATATTTATTTATTTATTTTTAATTTATACGAATTAAAAAACAAAAAAAAAGTTTAGATTTATTATTTATTTTTATTTGTCGTTACTAGATATTTTTATCGTCTAATATTTGTGTGTTCTTTCAAAAAGCCATTAATTTTTTATTATCTTATATCTACCAGCATACAGTGTTAAATCTTTTAAAATACTTTCGAGTTTTTACGATTTTTCTTAAGAGGTTTAGGTAAAATATGTGGTCTAACATAGTTTTAAAACATATTCTACGAAAAATAATTTCGGTTTTATTTTAACATTTTTATCTAAAAAATTAAATTCGAATAACTATAAAAACGTCAGTATATCTCAAATGATACTTTAAATAACCGTCAAATATTTTTTTTCTGTCTTATACAAATCTAATTTTATGTAATAAGAATATTTGTTTCGTTACTGTAATATAAAATCAATTTTAGATTAAAATTGTAAAATATATTTGAAATAAATGTGTAATTAACAATATTTGAATTTTATTAACTTAATAATTAACTTTATTAATTAACTAATAATTGTGGTTGTAACTATAGGAATGTCTCATATAGTACGATTTCAAATAGCTCAGTTTTGAACAACGCAGTTTTTGTTTACCACACGATTTACAAATAAAACATTAATAACATTTGATATATATTTAGAATAAAGTATAAAAAAAAAGAAATGTATAAACTCGAAATGAATTAACAGCATTGTACGTTATTATAAATCGTATTCCAACTGTATTTTTAAAAATGATTTACTCAAAAGCATTCACCATTTAAAATTAACTTAAGATCTTAAAATACCAAATATAATGAAATGTCAAAAAAGCATACATTTATTTTGAAACTAATTTTACCTATATACATTCACAATTACCGTCATGTATCCAATACTGTGTGACACAAACTCTTTTTACTATCACGAAATTAGTTTTCTCCAAACATTCCTATTCAGACAAGCAACTCTAGTTTCATCCACATTCATGATACCAGCACCAGTAATACATTCTCATTCACCTCTCATATTTTAAATTTGATACTAAGAATTATTGTAGTTATTAAAATAATTACGAAATATTTGATTAAAGTTGCCTAAGCTTTGATAAAAACAATAAAATTGTAGTTGAATTAATAGTAATGTCAGAAACAGTCTTGCTTATATGATGTGTTATAAATATATATTTATAATACTAATATAATAATAGAAAACTTTATTTAGTAAAACAGTGCTATATAAACAAAAGTATTTAATACATTCAAAATACATAAAGTATAAAGTATATATACATTTTCTAAATAACTTTTTTCTTAATCTTAAACTTACACTACGTAATTTTGTACTTTTAATTTCAACAGATTACTACAATTAGAATTAATTAGAAACTGGTAACTTATTTTAGACTATCATTTCTTAAGAACTACACAAAATTTAAACGAATGCGTTTAGTTACATCAGTGGCGGATCCAGAGCAAATTTTTTTGGGGGGGAAATCTATTTTTGTAATTTTGTTTCGTCTCGCAAAAATTAATATACAAACACTGTATTGTTCTTGAGGAAAAGAGGAAAGGTCCAAACTTAGATCAATTAATGAGAAATGAATTTATGATAAATTTCAGAAAATATTTTTGAAAACAGTCTTCGAACAGGGGGGAAAATTTCCCTCATTTACCCCCCCCCCCGTGGATCCACCACTGGTTACATGTAAAATACATAAACTTTAATTAAACTACATTTCCCAAATAATATTGCTTAATTTTATACTTAAAACTACGTAAATTTGCATTTTTAATTTCATCAGGTAACTTATTATAAACTATTATTGCTTTAAAAATATATATCATTTTGAGCAGCTTTGGCAGCTTTTTATTTTCTAAGATAAAATTATTTTGATTTCATATGTTATAATATTATGTATTGACCCAAAAATTTGTCAAGTGGGTTTTTTTTAAATAATTTGCTAAAGCAAAGTTTCTTTTTTATTCTTTGTTAAATATATAAAATTCAACAGGTTATGAGCCCAGTTAACGCGTAAATTATCTAACAAATAATGTAAAAAGATGGATTAAAATTGTATTGCATTATTTTCCTCATCAAGTAATTGCTCATTCTTAATTTCATTTACATACATACATTATTTTACTAAAAATATCTTTTTAAAACTAAATTATCTAAAAATTTATAATATCAACTACACTGTTCTTCCAGCATAATTGTAAATTATATAATGTCCATTTTACATTATTTCCAATTCCAGTAACCCGTGTGGGGTTTGAACCCCTGTTGTTACCATTTTAAGACGTTCTTCTTCGGGGCCACCCGCCGTCCAACTTAAAAACCGAAAGACAAACGGAATTAATACAGAGCATGCGCAGTTTAAAATTATGACACATAAGTCACCGGAAAGTCAAGTCAAGAGTGCACCCATATATGTACCGAAATCATAGACAAGAAATATCTAGACTGCGCATAGTCAAGCGAATGGCAAATCAATAGGATTTTTCAAGTTTTATTCATCGAACATCCACTTAGACTAGACTATGCCAAAAAATCGATATTTTTTGTCCTCGCTCTTCTTCTACTATATCATTCCCCGTTTAAAATCATTCAAGTCAATTGGACAACATTTAGATCTCCATCAATTCGAAAACGTGTTTTTAATCATATTTTTACAAATGGTCCAATAGTGTTTTGCTTTAATCGCGAGTTTGACGTATTATTGCATTCAATAACAATGTACTGGATGTGGTTTATCTGATAGATTAATTCTTTGAAGTTTATTTTGAAGAATTAATCCATTTATCACGAGCGAAAAACAGTGATTTCAGCTTCTTTTTTGAATAACAATATATTTCTCCTTATCTAATGATTTCAATGGAGTTTAAACACTTTTGCACATTCAATAGTAGTGTATAAAATATGAATTGAATCTGAAATTATATTTCTGAACTTGTTACACAACTTTACCGCATGCACTATCTAGCAATAGTCTGACTAAAATTTTCAGGTGTATTAATCTTTTTTAAGCAAATAAAAAATATTTATTATTTTGTTGAGCTATATTTGTCGTTTAATATACTAATTTTGTCGTAATTCCCATTTTTTCTTGTGTCATATTTGTCGTTTAATGTACTAATTTTATCGTAAATTTTTCCAATTTGTCGTGTCATAGTTGTCGTTCGAAATACCAATCTTGTCGTGTCGTTCGATATACCAATCTTGTCGTGTAATAATATATTCGCCATTAACAATTAATTTAATCAAAGCTAATAATTATAATTTCATTGTGCATTAGTCAGTTTTTCTAATCAAAACAAACATTGAAGTAATAAAAATGATATACATCGATTATTAATAAATATTAATACAGAACTAAAACCTAAAGCCGTTTCTTTGTAATATAATGCGTTCTGAAAGATTTTTTACTATATTATATTGAAGTAACATTTTAAAGTTTAGTGTTTAAATTGCCGGCACAATTTTATGATATAGAATGCATCATCTAGTTATTATAAGTTATCTATGGTTGACAATTCACCCATAGGTGGCGTTGTGTTGTATACCAAAGTTGCCGAAAAAAACTTGTTACTTCGAATTTCGAATATCCAGCTGTGAACGCACATTTGAAATAACTATTCGAAAAGCTATTAAAACCTCGCTGTGAAATGATATTTATTATTAATATTCGTAGGAGGGGGGTATTGGACAGATAATTTAGACTTTTTACTATATATTCTATACGTGCTAGAGAAGATTTCTTTTGTATTTATGGCTTGTTTCAGTTAGAATTAGTACATCAATTGTATCTTGTAAACAACGATGTCTATCATCAATTATTTTTTTATCATTTTTCAAAGCTAAACATTTTAATTTCATATATTATAAGTTACTAATGCATAATTCAAATATTTTAACATTTCCTTTGTTGGTAACATAGCTTAAATCATAAAGACTATGTTTTTTTTTTATTATCTAAAAAATAAATAAATTTTAAAATAAAACGGCTTTAGGTTATAGTTTTGTATTAATATTAATAATAATACGTCTTCGTTAGGAAAAAAGATACAAATGATATTTACGGTAAATAAACAGAACATAGAAACAAGTTACTAGGTAACAAAATATAAGTAACTAGATTATAAAAATATAAATTTTTAATTAAAGGAAACCAAATTTTATTTAAATTAGTCCTTTTATTCCCACCTCACTTAAAAGTGATTTTTGTCAAAGTACTTTTGACGTTTAGTTAAAATTACTTATTAAGCAATTTAAATTAGTTTATTTGAATTTTATAACATTAAATATATAAAAATAGAAATACTATTCATATTTGATAAGAGGTACAAGGAAAAATTTATTTTAATGCAAAAAATAATAGTACTTTTTCATAAACAAACAAGGTGAGAATACGGACCAATATCTTTTGATTCATTACATTTATTTTAATTTTATTTACAAGTATTTTATTATTTGAATAAAAATAGTTTATAGAGTAGAATGTATTTTTAATAATATCAATTAACAAGTATTTCAGGTTGCATAAGCTTTATACTTCTATTTAGTTATAACGATTTGCTTGCGCATAATTATTTGTACATGTAAATAGATCATGAGACACATTTACCCCTCAAAATATTTGAATCTCACACATTATTTAAATACGTAGAAATTATTATGTTTGGCGGAAAATAATTTCGGCATAGTGAAAAATATTTGTGCCACATCAATTTGGATACATGGCGTGACTGTGTATGTATGTTGGTATAAAATTATTGTTATTTAAAATCTTGATAATTCTAATTTCAAAGTTTTCGATAAAATTTCGAAATTAAATTTTTCAATGGTCTAGATATAATTTTGCAAGATAACAATTTAATAAAAAAAATGTATTAGTTATGTATTGCCTGCTTTTAAATGAATATTTTTCAGATACATGATAAGTCATTTTCAATAATAAATTCTTAAATTTGATTCAATACACAACAATAATAAATCTGATTAGAAAATTATTTTCTTGTAAAAGTAAAAAAATGCATAACGTCTTTACAAAATGAAATAATTAAATTCGAATACGCATTTAATAATCAATATTACCAGAAACGAATTGATTATATTTCAATTATATACTTGAATAAAGAACATTTAAAGCTAATTTTCAATTAAAATACTTGTTTATTTTCGAGTAATCACATAATAATTCATAAAACATATACGTTTACATCATGTGTATGATTAAACCCATTTAGATTACAAAACTTATTTATTTTTACGAGAAATCTCAATAAATTATTCGCCATTTCTAAAGGAAAGAGAAGAAAAAAAGAGAGTAAAAATACGATTTAAGAAATAGCAGCAATAAATTACTTTTTAATATGATATACATAAAAGCTCCATAACTTTGTTTTATACGGCATAAATTATTTATTAAAATCGTTTAATTATTTCATAAAAACTTTGATGGTTACATATATATATATATATATATATATATATATATATATATATATATATATATATATATATATATATATATATATAGAGTACAATTTTTAATGTGTATCAGTCTTGAAAGAAAGATGTTATAAAATAAAATTCATTTACGTAGTTGTAATATATATTATTATCATATTTAATTTATTACTGAAATTATAGAATAATAATATATTTTAGAAGAATACATATTTATTTTATTATCCAAAAATTTTTGCTGAATGTAATGGAAAGTGTTGAAATTAATCTACTATCATTTTGAAATGCGTTAAAAGTAGAAAATTTTGTTATTTTCAATAAACATAAATAAAATTTGTAGAATAAAATACAACGGCTTTAGGTTAAGTTCTGTATTAATATTTAAAATAATCGACGTTTCGACAAATTTATCAAAAAAACTAATACAAATAACATTTACAGTAAATAAAAGAACATAGAAACAAGTTACTAGGTAACAAATAAGCAACTAGATCATACAATTTTAGAAATTTTTAAAATTTGGTTTTTATTATTTAAAAATTTATAAATTTTTTTGATCTAATTACTTACATATTTTATTACCTAGTGACTCAATTTGACAGATCAAAAATATGATTATTTTTGAATTAATAGTAGAAAAGTTAAGTTTAAAATTAATTTTGTTTTTTTTTCTACCTTAATATACTTAAATTCTATTTCACAATAATAAAGTTTTTGAAAAATTTTAGATATTCTGAAAAGCAAATAATTCGATTAGTTTGGTCCATATGCACCTTTTGAAAATTGAAAAGAAACCAAATTCTGTAAAGCATTGATTAATATTAATAACCACAAAATCTTATATATATTCTTCAGCTTTATTGTCTGGGAGCGCATTAGTTTGGCAAAGGTCCGAATTCAGAATCAAAAGTCAGGTATATAAAGAAAGCAAAACCGTAAGGGTCTTTTGTAAATATTTTTTCACTTGACACCTTTTTCCTGGCTTTTAGCAGGGGCTTGGACTTAGGGGACAACTGTATCATTTTTATATACGTTTTCAATGATTTGCAAATAGATATTTCCCTTTTGGAGGGGACTATACGAATATTGCATTTGTATTCAGTTTAAACGTTAAATAATTTTAAGTAATGTTAATAAAAATGTAATAACCAAAAATTATTTAATTTATTTTTAGATTGTAGTTCTGTATAAATTTTAATTAGTAATCGATGTTTCGATCTTTATCAGGAAAAATTATACAAATGGCATTTACAGTAAATAAACAGAACATGGAAACAAAATAACAAAATAAGTAACTAGATTATAAAAATGTATATATTATTAAATAAAGAAAGGCAAATTTTATTTAAATGAGTGCCTTCATATTGATTGATGTTATCTATTTATTTATAAAATTTTTATTACTTCTCTTATCAATCTACTGTTAATATTTGATGGATCTTGCAATTATTAATTACAGTATCCTTAAATTTTACGTCATAAAGATTTCCCAATGTACGTTGAGCGATGACAGATTTATCTTCATGATGTAAAATTCGAAAATACTGTAATAATTGCAAGATCTATCAATATTAATAGTAGATTGATAAGAGAAGCAATAGAAATTTATAAAGAAGATAGATAGCATTAATCAGTGTAACTAGTACATACATACATACATACACAATCACGCCATGTACTCAAAAGGGTGCGGCACAAACTCTTTTCATCATCCCGAAATCAGTCGCCTCCAAACACTCCTATCCAAACAAGCAACTTTCGCTTCATCCACATTCATAATTCCTCTCACACATGCTCTTTTATTCCTACTACTTGGAAACTTTCGCTCACGCAAAACACTCTCAATCATATCACTTCAACTACTCATCGGACGTCCACGCAAACGTATACCATCAAAATCATTCAAATAAATCTTTTTAACCAAACGTTCATTAGACATTCGCTCAACATGCCCAAATCATCTTAACTGACTAACACCAACTTTTGCTACAACATTTCTTTCAATTTCACACTCATCATACACTAATCGTATTTCGTACCCGATCTCTCCTATTTACACCACATACCCCACGTAAAAATCTCATTTCCACAGCAGTCATTTTCCGTTTTTGCTTTTGCTTTTGTAACTAGTAACTGATTTAAATCAAATTTGGCTTCCTTTAATTAATACTCTATAATCTATTACTAATTTTGTAACTTATTTGTATACCGGCTTTCAAAAACTTCATTATGAAAATCTATATAAGCCCTCAAGAATTCGTTGCTACTATTTCATATTATCTTCACATTTTCGTTCTAAACAAATCTCAAAATAAACGTAACATTTTGGCACAAGTCTTATTTCAAAGATTTGGTCTAAGGCGCGCGGTGACTTCTTTTGTCCGTAATAAATTTTGGAACAGATGCGGTTTCAAGATTGAATGGTACAAATAGTCAGGGGGGTAAATGATATTTAAAAGAAGGGGCAGTATGATTTCTTATTATACTCTGGCGAGATTCTCTACAAATTTAAAAGACAAACTTCGCTGTAAATTGTAATAAATGTTGCTTCAAACGCAGTTGGATATTTTTGCTTTTCTGCAGTGGTCGGTCACGCCTATGAAGATGTACGCCTCGTTTTCATTCCAGTGGCGTAGTTCAATTGATCGGAATACAAAATAAAATTCAAATTATTATTGAAAATAATTGATTATCGAAATAAAAAGGCTTTATTAATTTTAATTAAAAATCGACGTTTCGACCTACTCTACGTATATTTTCATCATATAATTTGTATTATTTCAGGAAATAATAGTGCAACTGATGATGAAAGCTCGGCTTTCGAAATAGCTCTTTTTAAATTATTATTTATGGTTTAAGGGAAATTATTTTATTTTATTAACTTTTCGCCACAGTTCGATCATATAATAATTTATTGGCAAATAATATTAATTAAATTAAAATGAAACTGAATATATTGTAATAATTGGAAACAGTAATACATATTATGCATGCAATAAGAATTCGATTCGATATTGTTTCACTTTAATTATATTTAACTGTAACTTTATCAGTATAAATAATTTTAGATTAAAAATTGACTCAAGTAGATGCCAATATATTTAATTGAATATGACGTATGTGAGATTAAATTATTGGAATAGTATATACGATACACATTTTCTTGCACTTACGATTAGTTATATAGCTAAATTTATAGTTGTATACGTAAACAAAATATAATAATTAAATTATTAATTGAAATAGTTTTTAATTAGACTTTGTACGATACCTACTTTACTGTTGTTTTCAATGATTTAGCTGGAATTTGGTCGAATTTGAAGACTTCGACTGCCCGGTAATCAGCCAAATTTTAAATAAAATTTGGCTTCCATTAATTAAAAAAAAAATCTATAAATTTAAGATCTATTTATTTATTTGTTACCCAGTAACTTTGTCTCTATGTTTCTGTTATTTACTGTAAATGTCATTTGTATCAGTTTCCCTGATGAAGACGGACGTTTAGTTCATAGAAATGTCGATTACAAATAAATATTAATACAGGACTTTAACCAAGAACAGTTTTATTTAATATTATGAGTTGGGAAAGATTTTTTACTTTGTTAAAAAAAATATTTATAAAATAGTAAAACGACTTTAGGTATCTGTATTATTAAGTTCTGTATTAATATTTATTAATAATCGATGTTTCGACGAACTCAACGTCCATATTCGTCAGGAAAACTATATAAAAATATATTTATGTTTTTGATTTTTTAGATTTTTTTATATCACCTTTAATACATTTCAAGAATTTAAATGTGTCACCTTCAATACTAATTCCCCTATTTTATCCAATCAGATAACCCTTATCTAATCTCAAAATCTTTAGCTACACCACTGTCCAACTTTAAAACATTCCAAAACAAAATATAATCGGTATCCATTTCACAAGCTACAAACCATACAATAGCATCTTAGAAAAACCTAAAAATCCAAAATTTCTGGACCACCTCACCAACCATATATTAGCAAACAAACATCTGCCATTCTTTACGATCAATCCATTCTTCAGTTTTACATCGGATTCTTGGACGACTTTTGTGATGCATAGACAGAGGGCTGCGGCAGCCCTTTGCTACGACACCGGTCCTGTGCAAATCGGTGACAAAAGTTCGGAATAAATGTGTCAGTTACGCACACGTTAAAAATTTCAAACCGTATCATTATTATTATAAGTATTGCCCACAAGTTAGAGAAGAATGGGGGGGCTTGTATTGTATTTAAAACGGTTGCAACAAGGATGATTGATATGTATCGTATGTGACTTTTGACTTATATGGTGTGTACGTGTGGTTTTTTCTGAATTTGGTTGGTTCGGTGATGATATTTTGAAGCACTGAATGGTTTTTTGTAATGTATTCTTAATGTTGAGAATGTTTGGTTATCTTTGTTGACCGTATAGTTTAATGTTTTGCTAATATTTACGTTTTAATATTTATTAAGTATAGTTCAAATAAAATGTTTATAATTTGATGTGAAATACATCAAGAATAAATTAAGGTTGGATGTTTGTAGATTTAACAAGATTTATATATTTTTGACCGAAATCTAGAAAACGTAAAAGGAAAGTAAGACGTTAGTTATATTTACTTAGAAATTTCGGATTTATTTAAACAAGTTTACATATATTTACTGAAGAAACTGTAATGTTTTATAATCTAACAAAATGTTTTAGTAAAAATACGTCTGCTTTTTTTATTTTTTCATGTTTAGCAAATAAAGTATTGTGCTGGTTTTGTATCAAAATATTAAATTTTAAGAATGGTAACCAAATAAATCATTTATAAGATTTTATAATTTTATTTAAATAAAACGGTTTCAGGTTGTAGTTGTGTATTAATTTTAATTAAAAATCGACGATGTACTCAATGTACATCATCAGGAAAAATAATACACATGACTTATACAGTAAATAAACAGAGCATATAGAAATAAGTTACTAAGTAACAAAATTAGTAATTAGATAATAGATTATTAATTAGAGGAAGCCAAATTTTATTTAAATCAGTGCCCTGACACCAGTGCTGGTCTGGCCCACCGGGATACCGGGAATATCCCGGTGGGCCCACAAATATATTTAAGTGTTTTGTTTTTAATGAAATAAAATTAAATTTTTACAATTTTTATAATAATATTGACTATAATCGAGTTATTGATATAGGTATTGAAAGAAAAAAGTCAAATATTAAAAAAAGTTGTTTAATTAATAATATTTATTTAATTGTTTTTAATTACTTCACTATGTACTTAAGTTTGTTGGAATTATTCAAAAAGAAAAAAACTTTTTTATTATTTTAATAAATATGTTTATAAATTACAAATGTACTTTTTCGTAATTTTTTTTTTTTTAATTTAATATTGTGGGCCTACGTCACCGATATTTCCCGGGCCTATATGTGTTTCCAGTCCAGCCCTGCCTTACACTGATTAATGTTATCTTTTTCTTTATAAAATTCTATTGCTTTTCTTATCAATCTACTGTTAATTGCAATTATTACAGTATCTTCGAATTTTTCACATTATGAAGATAAATCTTCTATTGCTCAACATGCGTTAGAACATCTTACATACATACATACATACACAATCACGCCATGTACCCAAAAGGGTGTGGCACAAACTCTTTTCATCATTCCGAAATCAGTCGCCTCCAAACATTCCTATCCAAACAAGCAACTTTCGCTTCATCCACATTCATAATTCCTCTCATACATGCTCTTCTATTCCTACTACTTGGAAACTTTCACTGTAATAATTGCAAGACCCATCAATATTAACAGCAGATTGATAAGAGATGCAATAGAAATTTATAAAAAGAAGGATTATATTAATCAGTGTGACTAGTAACTGATTTAAATGAAATTTGGCTTCTTTTAATTAAAGATTTATAAATTTTTACGATCTAGTTACTTATTTTCTTATTTAGTAACTTATTTCTATTTTCTATTTATTTACTCTAAATGTCATTTGTATATTTTTTCGTAATGAAGCGGTACGTTGAGTTCGTCGAAATATCGAACATTAATAAATATTAATATATTTATTTAATAATTATAATATACAAACAAAATAAACAGCAACACATTAAATAAACAATTTCTAATTGAAAATAAATCTACTTCAAGGAATTAAAAGCAATACTAATAAATCTTTATAAAACTAGCAACTAATTGTAAGTCGTTAAATGCAATTATTAAAACCAAAAGCTAAACATTAATACAATATTGTAAACAAACAAAATGAAACTGGAATATATTTCATTCACATAACAATCTATTTGAAATTCAATTAACCATCACATTTCATTTGATTACAATTAGGAGGCTGTTAGCAACGCCATCTGTTATTAACTCGTATCAGTGGCATAACGCATAACGTGATGTTCAAGTGGACCGTATGATCACTTTAATAAGAGTAACATTTTATTAAAACGAAAAGAGAAAGAATTTGGTTCACATAGATGTATGCAATGGTGGTTTGAGTTACTATGTATATATATATATATATATATATATATATATATATATATATATATATATATATATATGCAAGCATAGGTCCACTTGATCGCTTCAACTTGAGTCTGCACAAAAACCCATTCAGTTTAATACAAACACCAAGTGCATGGGGCACTTGAACGTTTTTAATAGGATTTTATATACAGGGTGTTTAAAAAACTATACTTATCTATAGAAGTGTATATGATAATCTAATAATATCTTTCAAACTTAAAAACTTTAATACAATTTACTGAGAATAAGTTTTTCAATTAATTAGAAATTTAATGTGATAATAACTAACGCTATAGATATTTTTATTTTTTCTATTAAATATACGAGTTAATATAAAATAAGCATATGGGTAAACCCATATATATTTTGACCATTTTGACATTATCACATAAATACTAAGAAATAGAAATAAAATTTTTATATTTTTTCTGCAAAAGTTGGTAACATTGTTTGAAAATAAACTTATATAATTTTTGTGCGTTGTAATTTTTTTTTTTTTTGTAAAATTTTCATCAATCTTAGACCTTGAATAAACAATAAAAAAATTTTATTAATTTTTTTCTTAGAAAGTTGACAATACTGTAAGACATTAAAATATATAATTTATATGGGCATTTATAGAATTTTTGTGAAAATTTGATTAATTTTGGTTAAATAGTAAAGTCAGAAACACATTTTATATATTTTTTCTCGGAAAGTTGACAACACATTAGTAAAATTACATAATTTATTTGGGCATTAGAGGAATCTTTTGTAAAAATTTGATTATTTCATACATTTTAGTTCATGTTAAAAAAGTGGTATATTAAAAAAAAATATTTAAGTAATTATTTTCTGCTTTTAGTCTTGTGTGTATTCTGCATTTGTTTTATGTAGTTTGTGTATTTAAAAAAAAACTATATACGGAATTCGTGAATATGGCACAAAATAAAAATTAATATTTCCAAAATTATTAATTAATTAATTAATTAATATTGCATTGTCATCCACTTTGGAGCTATGTTTAAAGTTTCAAATCTCTAGCTCATCGGGAAGTTAGTTTAAAATCGATTGCAAAATTTGTACCGAATTTTAATAATTTTAAAAACTTTTTTTCTTAGAAAGCTTGCAACACTGCAGAATCACTAATATAATCTTCTGTGAAAATAGTAAAGCCAGAATTAAATTTTTAAAATTTCAATATTTTTTTCGAGATAAGTACAAAAATACATACATACATACATACACAATCACGCCATGTACCCAAAAGGGTGTGGCACAAACTCTTTTCATTATTCCGAAATCAGTCGCCTCCAAACACTCCTATCCAAACAAGCAACTTTCGCTTCATCCACATTCATAATTCCTCTCATACATGCTCTTCTATTCCTACTACTTGGAAACTTTCGCTCACGCAAAACACTCTCAATCTTATCACTCCAACTACTCATCGGACGTCCACGCAAACGTATACCATCAAAATCATTCAAATAAATCTTTTTAACCAAACGTTCATTAGACATTCGCTCAACATGTCCGAACCATCTTAACTGACTAACACCAACTATTGCTACAACATTTCTTTCAATTTCACACTTATCATACACTAATCTATTTCGTAAAGGTAAAAATCAACTTTACAAACACACAGTATATGGTGTATGTAGTCGTTAAAAATTCTGCTCGAGCTAAGAATGAAGTTTGATTTTTAGACAAAAAAAAACGCACCAAACACTGAAAGATATTGTTGGTGGGTATCGGTACACAGGGTGCTTTAGAAAAGTTATTCTTAGCGCACTTAAGATCCGTATGCATACGCATTATGTATGTATAAAGTTTTCAAAGTTAATGGACTTTGTTTGTCGTTGAATAAACAGTTAGTTCTTTTGATGGAATTGTTACGATTGAATTCTATTAGTTTTGTGGTTTATTTCATATATTTTTTTTTTGTTTATTTATAAATTCTCTAATGAAACTGTTTGCACTATTTCAAGATTGAATGCATTTTATTGCTTTCGACATTAAGTACGTATTTATAAGTGTACACATTTGATGATTTAATATGGTTACTGTATTTGGTAAAAGATATGAAATAAATGCAGTCATTAAAAATTGTTATTTATAATGAAAATATTAAATTATAAATCATTAAAAAAAATATTATTATAAGTCGTGATACATATTTAGCATCTAGTTTCTACTGAAAAATTAATTAATTTTTAAACAAACAAGAGACAATATAGAATATAGAAATATATAATATAGAATATATAAATATAGAAAAAATAGGTGCTTACATGAATTTCTGTATTTGGGTATTTCATTCTCCAAAGGATGGTCGTTTTGATCGTGAAATTAAAAGAAGATGCTGGTTGTAAGGTTTTGGGTGCTTTGGGTAATTTTGTTAAGAATGTAAATGTTTCCAAAGAAGCTTATGTTGATGTGTGGTACTAAATGTTGGATTTGGCTGCAAAAACATAAAAGAAAAATGCTGTGGAAATGAGATTTTTACGTGGGGTATGTGGCGTAACTAGAAAAAATCGGATGAGTGTGAAATTGAAAAAAAATGTTGTTGCAAAATTTTGTGTAAGTCACCTTTAGCAAATGTCAATATACGTTTGGTTAAAAAAATTTATATAAATAATTTTAAGAAAGTGGCTATTTATACATACGGTATGTATACGCAATTGGCTATTTATACGTACAGTATTTTTACGTAATTGGCTATTTAGGGTAGATTAGGTTAGTAGGTTGGTTTAAGTTTTTCTTTTTTAGTATCAATAAATAGCCAAATTGCGTATACATAGCGTATGTATAAATAGCCTCATCCTAATTTTAAAGATATACGTTTGCGTGGACATTCGAATCACTAGTTGTAGAAAGTTGTATGATTGAAAGTGTTTTGTGTGTGCGAAAGTTTCCAAGAAGTAGGAATAGAAAAGCATGTATGAAAGGTATCATGAATGTAGAAGAAATCAAAGTTGCTTGTCTGAATAAGAATCTTTAGAGAAAACTGATTTCGTGATAGTGGAAAGAGTTTGTACCACACCCTTCTTAGATACATGACGTGATTGTGTATGTATGGATAAATGTATTTCTTTTTACGACGATAATAACATTTTGTAAAAACTTTTGTATTCTCTCGTCTCTTGTCAACAAATTTATACTACAAAATTTTAAATACATTTTAAAATTAGTATTTCATTAAAATTTTTAAAAACATATTAAAATAAATCTCTAGAAACTTAAAAAATAAAATAGTACTTAAAAATAAATAAAATACAAATCTCTTTGACAGAAAAATATAATAGAAAAATACATAAAATATAGCTCTTAAAAATCCTAACATATAATTCTTAAACTCTTTAACTTCTTCAACCTTAGCATTCCATAAAAATTTAAATACATTTCCATAAAATCCTAACGTAAACCAAACAATAAATCAAAAAATTTCATCTTCGAACCATCAAAAATTTAAAACGTAAATTCTAATTCGGATTAGTGTGCTTTTAAAATTCCATCTAGTTGTAAAGAAAAAAGAAAAATCTCGTAACTATATATTGCACTCAAATCTATCGACGTTTCTAGATAGAGTATGTCCAAATTGTGACATCGGGACAGATAACAACGATACCAACATGACAACAGACACTTCCGGCGATAGGTGGCGCCTCCCCTTTTGCCACTACGTGGCTCCGAAACAATTTGCAAAGCGTGCTGGTGACAGGGCGGGAGCCCTATGAAGACACTTCTGTTTTGGAATTTTGTCTAGACATTGAGTAAAAAGGGCCAGACAGACAGTGAGTCGGTGTAGGTGGTAAATAATTTGATTTTTCTTGTCACAAATTTGAAACTAATTTATATGTTTATAGCAATGCTAAAAGGGTCTATATTTAGTGAAGTTATGACAGTTGTTAATGAGCTGTTTGGTCTCTTAATATTAAATGTTAGGTTATGACTATTTTATTGTGACAAATATACATAAATTGTTAATTGTGTATATTTAAAATTTATATAGTTTTTAGGGATCTCCTGATGCTTGTTAATTTATAGACTAATTAGAAAAAGATATTCAACATAATAAAAAATCTTTCATTATACTCATTATATAAAATAAAACTGCTTTAGATTCAAGTTATTTATTAAAATTTATTTATAACCAGCGTTTCAACGAAATTCAACGCTCGTCTTCATCAGTTGTTCTAATGTAAACGAGTGTTGAGTTTCATCGAAAAGTTGATTATAAATAATTTTAATACAAAACTTGAACCTAAAGCAGTTTTGTTTTAAAGATATTCAACTTGGAACACTAATTAAAGATTTTAAATAATATATAATTATAGAATAAATCATTATTGTAAATTGATTAATAGTATATTATGTTACGAGGAGCAGAAAGCGATCTTTACTCACGGCTGAGGCAAAGCCGAGGCCAAGTAATCTGGGCGAAATATAAAACGAGTATTTTGTTTCAAGTAATCAATGCTATTTTTTCTTCAAGCATCTCAAACAAAACTAAACTAAAAAAAAAATACGCACAAAGTAAGTAAGTATATATATATATATATATATATATATATATATATATATATATATATATATATATATATATATATATATATATATATATATATATATATATATATATATAATATTATTTATATTTGTTACGTGATTTGTGAAAATTAATGTTTCTTTGGTCGAGTATACAATTTCTAACAAATCTGACGGTGTACACTGTATTTCTTACACTTTTTCAGAAATTTTCACTGATCAAGTTGAAATTCAAGCGAAAATAAACAATGTAATTGTCAATTAAACTAACTTGACTTACTAAATTAAATTAAATTAAATAAACTTGACTGTATTTTTTTAGTCGAATATGCAGTTTCTGACAAATCTTGAGGTGCACATTGCATTTCTTTGAACATCTTCATATATTTGCGATAATCAAATTCAAATTCAAGCGAAAATAAATGACGTAATTATCATTTAACTTAACTTAATTTTAGTGTTTAATGGAAACTAAATGTTTCACGTTTTTAAGAATTCTTAAAACAAGCACAAATTTTTTTCTCAAAATTCATTTTTAAAAGCATTCTGTACGATACCAATATTTTAAAACTCTTTTTATATATTAAACTGGTACTGAAATGATTATAAAACCAAATATAAAAAGAAATACTTCTAAGTATCTTGTTTAAATTCTAAATTATGATAATTTCATTCCTAATCACCCAATTAGAAAGCTATATTAAAAAAATATTAGTAAAATTAAAGTGTAAATTGAGATACTAACAAAATTAATAGCTAATACTTAATTTTTTTCCAAGTACCATAAAATAATTCCTATAAAACTGTAAAGTTTATACTTGAACACCGTAGGAGTTCAACACAAACAGAAAAATTATACGCCAGTGAAGTTTCCAAAAAATATAAACGCCGTTTAGCACCAGGTAAGTTTTCTTATCTGACTTTGATACCGATCTTAAGTGCATCTTTAATAGACAATTCCAGCAGCTTCTTTCATACTGGACACCGGCCAGTGTCGCCAACTTAATAACAAACAACGTCTCCACAACCAGTCTGGTGACATTTTTAGTTTTTCTGATTTTCAAAACCTACAAGATAGAACACCGTTTTATGGTCTTAGTTGTGGGTGCATTACACAAATATTCAGGTATATATGGTTTATTGAGATGGGTGAAAATTTGTATTGAAGGTGGTACTGTAAAATATAAGGATCATGTTTCATATTTTATTTTAGGTATTAGAATATTGACGGAAGTGTATATTGGGGGTTAGTTTTTCGGAATATTCTCACGGTAGTTTTGTTGAATAGAAAGTGAAAAAAATAGTTTTCATTGTGGAAAATATAATTTACAAATTAAATATTTGGATTTTATATTTCGTAATCGCGCATAATTTTCAAACTATAACTTTTGTCAAATTTTTAATATCTGAAATGCACAATTAAACAATAAATCGTAAATATCTTTAATCGAAATTTATTTGAGAATTTGGAAACAATATTAGTTTTATTTAAAAAAAATTATGTTGAAAATTACAAACGTTTATTGTTTATTATGCAAGAAATTGCCAACATTAATATGACAAACAAAGGTTCTATAATTTATTAGGATGTTTACAAATTTTAAATAATTTTAGAAATTCAATTTTAATGTGTAGTTAATTTTAACAGTTTTGAAATAAAACGGCTTTAGGTTATAGTTCATTTGTACCTTTTATTGCTGTAGTAAAACTACAGTAAATAAACAAAAAATGTCATTTGTATCATTTTTCCTTATGAAGACGTAAGTCGAGTTTGACAAAACGTCGCTTATTAATAAATATTAATACAGAACTACAATCTAAAGCCGTTTTATTTTAATATAATGAGTTTTGAAAGATTTTTTAACAATATTGTGTCAGTAGAAAAGAAATTGGTATAAAAATAAAAAAATCTTGTATTAATATTTATTAATAATGGACGTTCTCAACGTACGTTTTCATCAGGAAAAATGATACAAATGACATTTTTTGTTTATTTACTGTAGTTTTAGTGCAGCAATAATTGGAGATTATTAATGTTCTTTAACGTATGTTAGTTAATTGTGCAGTTCAGAACCAATAGTATTACGACTAAAACATAAAACTAATTTTAAAATAAGAAAAAAATTATGAATGACGCTTTAATAACACTAATGTACGTGAAGTGAACGGGAAAATTAGGACATTATATTATTTATGGCTTAAACATTTTTAGTTACATTTCAAAACAAAATTAATTAAAACAACATAAATAAATTTGAAACTTGAGTTAATTTAAACTTATAACATTTTAACTATTTATGACTGAATTTGTTTACAAATAAAATAATTTACAAATCCGTCACAAACATTTCTTTTTGCAAAAGCCTACTTGATCCGACAAGTACCAATCTTACATAACCTAAAAACTTTGTTTGGTTTATTTATCAAAAACTCAAGTATCATGTATTATACGAAATGTTTATATAACTGATTTAATACTTAGTGCTATTTACTAGCAAATTTGTTTACTTAGCTCATTTGTTGTCGAATCTGTTCGAATTTATTTCGTTCCACCGATGTGTGTGTGTGTACGTTACGTGTCAGAGAGAAACGACTTTATAAATAAATCTTTCTTCATCGTATAAAAGATCGGGGTTCGTTTGTTTGATTTCCGGTTAAAGTGCTGAAGTTTTTTCACCTTGGTGCCCTACGGTAAGGCTTCAAGGTGCGGGTGAATTTTATTTTTTATTTCGATGAACACCATGGAAGGCTTTTGTGACTACCCTTTTCAATTTAAAACGATCTTTTTTCTCTCGCTTTTGTTCGATTCAAAATTTGTTGAATTGAATTGATAGAAATAAAAATTGTGCTTTAGATTTCTTTTTTAATCCTATACAGTTGTCAGAATTTTATGTTTCCTTTCTGCAGTAAATTAAATAATTGGAGAGCAAAAAGCTGGAATTATTTTTTTTGATATAAAACCTGCAATTTTCTGTTTTTTTTTTTTGTTATTTTTTAAATGTCTTTTGATATTTCAAGTTTAAAAATAAAAAACTGTAAAAATAAATTTTAAATTAGGCAAAAAAAATAACTTAAAAGAATAATTGTTTATGTTCCAATATACAAAAAAAAATTTTTTTCAATCGTATCAAAATATTGATATTACGTTACTATTTATGTTACTAGTATAATAATGTACATTATTATACAGTAATTAGTTAGTATATACACCAATGGTAGCAGCACTAACCTTGACTATACGGTCAAGTGTATTTAATCTAACATCTTCGATGATTAGGTATATTGAAAATTATTAAGTCATGTTAATTGACAGTTGCATTGTTTATTTTAGTTTGAATTTGAATTTGATTATTGAAAATGTGTAAAGAAATGCATGAAATACAATTTACACCACCAAATTTGTCAAAAAACTGTATATTTGATCAAAGAAACACGATCAAGTGTATTTAATCTGACATATCCATGTCAATATTGAAAATAATGAAGTTAAGTTAATTAACTTTTGCATTGTTTATTTTCGTATGAATTTAAATTTAATTACTGAAAATGTGTGAACAAGTAAAAAAATTTAATTGTACACAGCCACATTTGTCAGAAATTGTATATTCGACTACAGAAATATTAATTCTTACAAAGCACGTTACAAATATAAATAATATCTACATATAAAAACTATTTTACAACTGTTAGTAAGGTTAAGGTTAGTTGGTATATATTTTTATTTATTTTTAGTTTAATTTCGTTAGGAACGCTTAAAGAAAAAATAGCATTACCACTCGCAGTAGAATGATTTTTTTATGTATCACTCAGATTGATTAGCCTCGGCTCTGTCTTGGCCATAAATATCTGGCTTCAACACAATAAAGACAGCTTTCTGATCCTCGTAACATAATATAATATTAACTAAAAAAAATTACAAGTAAATTTAGAATAAACTGTTTGATTTTGGATATAAAACGTATAGGGTTATATTTCTGTTAACTTATTTTTTTGTATACCTTTTTTATAGTATATCGTAGTTAAAAGTTACGAGGCAAAAGTTTAAGCAAAATGTGTATAGTGTTAAAACAAAAGTAATTTTGATTTGTTTACTGAAACAGTTGGTGTTAAACTAACACAATTAAACTGTGTTTACTCTTTTACACATTTTTATGAATTTAGACAGAATAATATTTAAATGTGTGAAACCTATATTTCTCCAGATTTTTATTATTTGTTATGCTTAAATTCAAATGTTTATTTCGTAGTTACAACGCATTATACAAAACTCGTATATTGTTATATAAAATAAAAATGTTGTTTACATAAATAAATTTAATGAGTAAACAAGTTAAAAAATTGTTAATATTTACAAATTTGTTTCTATAACATATTTATATATTCGTCTGTTTGTTTGTACGTTCAGAAATGTTCGAGGCATGCGCAATCTGGTATTTTATTCAGCGCTTTGAGTAAAAATGAGAAAAAAAAACTAGTTTTTAATTAGTATAAATAAAATTTAACAAAATGTTTGTATATTAGTTTATTTTATTCATGAAAAAAACCGTTTTTCAAATGCAATTTTTGTTTTTTTTATAAAAACCGCATACATTTGAAAATGAGAGCTGATAAATTTTTTGCAACGTCCCAAGAATACATTTTATTTTATTTTAATCTAAATTATCCAAAACTTTTAAAGATATGTACTAAAACACAGATTATTAAATTTAAAATAAAATTTCAAGTAACCTTAACCATACTAACAGTTGAACATTATAATTAAACTAAAACGGCTTTAAGATTTAGTCCTGTGTTAATTTTTATCAATAATTGACGTTTCGACGTACTTCTCGTACATCATCACCAGGAAAAAGATATAAATAATATAAGATATAAGTTTAATTAATAAAGATTAATGTTTCTTTGGCCAAATATAGAATTTCTGATAAATCTGGCGATGTACACTGCATTACTTGTACTTCTTCATATAATTTCAATAATTAAATTCAAATTCAAGCAATTGTCACTACATAATTTTCAATATGGCTGCCAGAGATGACAGATTAAATACACTTGACCATGTGTTCATGTTTGGTGTTGCCAGCAGTGGTGTATATAGTAACTATTCTATAATAATGTTCACATTATTGTACTAGTAACATAATTATCTTTAATATAAAAAACTGTTTTAGAATAAAATTCTGTTAATTATTTATATAAAACGACGTTTCGACGAAACTGAACGCTCGTTGTCATCAGGTCAAAATTTATCAAAATTTTAAACTGATAAAGACGACCGTTCAATTACATCGGAACGTCGTTTTTATATAAATAATTAACAGAATTTTATCCTAAAATAGTTTTTATATTAATACAATAAGTTCTGAAAAATATTTTACATAGGTAATATGGTAATGTAACATTAATATTTTGATACGCTTGAACAAAAAAAATATTCTTTGCTTAGTTATCTATTAAATCAAGCACAAATATATCAATAAACAATAAAAATAATATTATCTACCTAGATCCCTACCTCAACTATTTTTCTATAAACCAAAACAACCTTCGATGGCATATATAGATACCTCGACAAATTTTCTTCTAAGCCACCCAAAAATAATATCTCAGTCCCCCAAGGTACTATATCTCATATTTTTGTCATAATAGCGCAACACGGCAGCTTAACCAGAGCAGTTTAACATCTTCTTTAATGTCATGAACCCTTTTCAAACACTTTTATATAAAAAAAAGCAAAAACATATTAAAAAAAAGTTCTTTGAATTAAACTGTCTAGTCTATAGAGAAGCGAAGTTTCAGAGACATCAAACTATAAGCAGCTTATGTGCATTCTTTTTTCGACTGAAGCTTTAAAGAAGGAAAAAGATATTAAAAAAAACAGAGGTCCTAAACAAATCATGGGATAAATGTGACGTTTTTTTAAGACATGGTCAAAATGGAATAAGACTATACATTTTTTTTATCTACGGCCGCTTCTAAAGTTTACATTTTACACACTATGTGAAAAATTAACGTTTACCGAACGATGTTATAATACAATGCGTAAAGTACCCGGCGTTGCCAATGTCAGTGATGCTGTTGAAATCAGATCAGATTTATTATTAATTGTGTGTTAACATTTATCTGTTAAAAGAAAAGGCGCATTAGAGTAAGAATAATAATTCTATATTATTTTTAAGTGTATATAGATAATTTAATAATGAAAATTATATTAAAATAAGATAATTATTTGACAATTGTCAATACTGTTCATGGTTATTTTCGTTAATAATTTGTTGTCATTAATACAACATGGCCGCACTTTACTCTAATCTGTAGATAGTGAATAAGAATTATGTCTTTGTGTATTTGCGGTTTATTATTTGTTGATATTTTACATAAATATATTAATTAAAATAATAAATTTAACTATTAATAATAGTGATTAATGATCGTAGGTAGCATTTTAATGTAATTGCAAAATACACTGTAAAATATTTCCATTTTACATAAAAACCAAAGTAAAAAAATACACATTATTTCAACAAAACCTATGGTTTACAAACATTTTCTGTAAAATAATATAATTTTGTAATTTTAAGTAATATAATTAATTTACTATATTATATTTCTTTTTGTTTACTGAAAAAGTAAATAAAAATTTCCTTGTGATGTTTGTAAATTTAGATATTAAACTGGTGTAAATTTTTATGTAAAATTAGCTAATATTTTTTTACAGTACACATTTATTCAGAAAATTTAACATACTTATTCATATAAAAACATTTTTGTTTGTTTGTAAAATTTAGGGCTGTAGATAACATTTTGTACACAATTTGTGAGTAAACTGGATTTTATGACATGAGTTTGAAAATTTTTGTGCTGAGCGTATAGCATAGCCAAAAATATGCAAGAATCGTATTATATTACTACATGTTTTCTAGCTTGTTTTAATCTTACTCGTATGTGATCAATCTAAAATTATTAATTTGCTTATTAACTATAATTCTTTATATTCCTCAAAACCTATTACAAATTCCAACCACATTGAAAACAAGATTCGAAAATAAAAATCCACCTGGTTTGTCGTGTCTTCAGGCAGTGGTAGATTAAGCCGATTCCCGTTCAGGAAAATCGGTCTGTGAGCACGATTTAAAATAGAGAAAATACGATTTGCAGTTTGCGCATTTTCGCGTCGACTCAAAGCCAGACGAATAAAATCGTATTTCACGGTGGTTGAAAATTGAGAAATTATCATTCGAATAGAACGCAGATGTGACCGTGCTGCATTATAATCTCCTAGTGATGGTGTTTTGTTATTTAGAGAGCGTTAGACTAGCTTTGATGATCATATAAACGGATGCTTTTAATTAATTTCGCTCATTTCAAAGTGGTTTTTGTGTTTGGCCGGTTTTGCTTTGAGGTTTAACACACAAGAGTCTATGGAAATTTTGCGGAATTGGTTGATAATAAAAGATGAAATTGCATTTGGGGGCAATAGAATCGATTTCATTTTCATTTACTTTTTACTTTAAATATTTCGAAACTGTACTTTTATTTTGAGAAATTAAAATTAGTTTCACATAATTTGCTTTTATTGATATATTGAAATAAATGTAAGTCTATCGCAATAAGTTTTCATTTTAATTTAATTGCAAATACTCAAAATTAAAAAAAAATCTAGATAAAGATACAGAATTTTTTTATTATCTAGATTAGATAGATAATAGATATCAGAATAAAAGTTCATTTAAATAATAGATAATTAGACAATTAATATTAGTTCAATTATTATTTTTTCAAAATGTATATATATATTATTGGAGATAACAAAAAAAATCATAATTTGTATTTCATTTTTACTTTTAAAAAAATGGTTATTGATTCTTAAAAAAATCTACATAATTTCGATTTTTATTTTACGTAATAGTTATATTATGTTAAGGGGAGCAGAACTGAACCGAGGCTAAACAATCTGAGCGAAACGATAAAAAGCATTTTGCTCCGAATGATATTGACTATTCTTTCTTCAAGCGTTCCAAACGAAACTGAACTAAATATAAATAAAAATACATACCAAATAACCTTAACCAGTTACTAACAGTTGTAGAACAGTAGGTATATATATATATATATTATTTATATTTGTTATGCGATTTGTGAGAATATTTCTTTAATCGAATAACAATTTTTGATAAATCTTACAGTATACATGTATCAATTCAAGCAAAATAAAACAATGCAACTGTCAATTAACTTGACTTGACTTAATAACTTTTAATATGGTCATCGGAGATATCAAATTAAATACACTTTATCGTGTCTTTTGGTCGAATATGCAGTTTCTGACAAATCTGACAGTGCACACATTGCATTTCTTGTACTTTTTCATACATTTTCAATAATTAAATTGTCAATTAACTTAACTTAACTTGACGTAATAATTTTTAATATGGCCGCCGAAAATATTGGATTAAATACACTTGACATTGTAATCATGTTTGGTGCTATAACTAGTGGTGTATATTGTAACTAACTGCTGTATGATATTATACATTATTATACTAGTAATATTATAACCTCATTCTACTTAGGCAATATAGTAACGTTATATCAATACTTTAATACGCTTGAAGAAAAGAATTACATTTTTGATTATGTTAAAATAACTACTAACTTTGCAATTACATTGACAATAATAATAATATGCATTGTTCTCGGTTACAAATTCAAACACTTACCTACTAGAACAAGATTAGAAGTATATGGGTAAACCCATATATAAACTACTTTGACATTTCTCGGAAAGTTGGCAACACTGTATTTTAATAATATTATAATTTATGTGGGCAATAGGAGATACTTTTCTGAAAATTTGATCAAAATCGAATAAATAATGTAGCCACAATGAATTTTTTAAAAATTTTGTGATTTTTTTTTTCTCGATAAGTTGGCAACACTGTATTTTGTTAAAATTGCATAATTTATTTAGGCACTAGGAAAAACTTTTATAAATATTTGATTAAAATCGGTAAAATAAAATGGTCAAAATAAATTTTTAAAAATTTTACTAATTTTTTTCTCGGAAAGTTGGCAACACTGTATTTTGTTAAAATTACATAAATTATATGAATACTAGGAGAATCTTTTGTGAAAATTTGAGTAAAATCGGTTGAATAACATGGCCATAATAAAATTTTTAAAACTTTAGTAATTTTTTTCTCGGAAAGTTGGCAACACTGAAAATTAATAAAATTATGTAATTAATGGGAGCATTAGGGAAATCTTTTCTGAAAATTTGATCAAAATCGGATAAATAACGTAGCCAATATGAATTTTTAAAAACTTTAGTAATTTTTTTCTCGGAAAGTTGGCATCACTGGAAAAAAACAAAACCACATGACCATCTTGGGTACTAAACAAATTTATCCTGAAAATTTCATTAAAATCGGTTGAACCGTCTAGGAGGAGTTGCGGCCACAAAATTTTGACTTACGACCGAGCGAGCGAGCGAGCTGACGACGCACACACATACACCCACATAAACTAAGTTCAGATTCGTCATCTACAGGCTATATGAAGGATTTCTATACAATTTTTTTTTTTTTTTGAAAATGTTACAGACACCGTACCAAACGCTTTACTACTTTTCCTTGCAGTCAAAGTAGTAAAAAGTAGTGAAACAAAATGTAATATTAATAATAATAATAATAAAATTATTCTCTAACTCAAAAAAAAAAAAATTATTTTGCATAAAAATAGGCACATATAATTTTCCATTTATATATAATATTTGTACAGTTATTTTCAATTCATATATATACAAACACAAATTAGTACAAGCTACCGGTTTCTATATCAAGCAAGTCTATAGTTCCCTGCACGTAAAGGGTAAATTTCTAACTCATAATACAATCCAGATACAACAATACGTGCACAAAATCTATTTTCACAATTCATAATCAAACAATACAAATAATATCGTATATAATTTTAATCAAAAAGATAGACTATGTATAAACAGGTTTATATTATTTTGAAATATTTTATACCCACGATCATTTGAAACGGTTATAACCGTTCCTATGACCTATGACCTGGTGTTGGTGACCTTTTCGAATATAGACGAGACTATATAGTTGATGATGGCGACAAATAAAAGACGTTTTATGAAACGTAATTGAGCAGAATTCCGATATCAAACTTATAAAGCGATGCTTTGTTCTAAATTATTTATGAAATAAATTAACGTTTCTGTTATATATTTAGTTATGTTCGTATATGTATGCAGTTCATTTGGTTATGCGTAATTAACAGATGTGATTAATTAATTTATTTATACGTCGGGACATTCTTGGAATTATTTATGAGAAACATTATACATTACAGATTTTACAGTGATATGTTTTAATTTTTTTTCTGTATTTAACAATATTAATTTAAAAAAAATCTGCTGTGGCCATTACAGAACTGAACGTCATCGTATTAAATAAATTGTCTTGACATAAATATCATTAAATTTCTTTAAATATTCCAATGCTTAAATCATGTTTATTTACTTTTATATTTTTACTAAAATTCTAATAAATAATTTTACCGACAATCATATCACATATGATAAATTAAGTATTGTAATCATACCAAATTTAACAAATCAAGTTTGTTGCAGAAAGCGTGAATTAGGTATATAGCAACACTAATCAACTGTTATTAGCGTGATGTTCGTCTATCGGTCTGACTGTGAACACGTGTAGAGCAAATTCGGCTGAAAGGATTATTAAAAAATTTCATATTTATGCCTCGGAGGTAAATATCGCAATTTAATCAACTTCTGGTAAAGATCCGCCAACCGAAAGTGGTAATTTACTGTTGTCACTTTTATGTGTTTTACGAATATTTCGCAATACTTTCTAAAAAAAAAAGCTTATTTTACATAATTTGCTAAATAAGTTATAACTAACAACTTTTATTTTCAACATCTTTCGATATATTATATTATATTTTTTTTATATTTTTATGATAATCCTGTAAATAGTTGGCATATTTATGTCAAGACAGTTTTGTTTTTAGTTACTGTTATAGTTGTTGTTATACAAATTTTTCTATTCCATAAATTTATTTAATAAGATAATGGTCGGTTTTGTGATGGCTACAGAATTTTTTTTTTGTATAATTCCAATTTCTCATAAATTGCTGTTAATAGATTAATATCAATTATTTCTGCTCGAACTTATTTCAAAAACCATGTCCAACCAGAAAATGTAAATAAAAAAAATAAACCTTTTTCCTCAATTACAACAAACAATCCCAGTCCTTTCAGAGACAAAATCCATCTTTTATCCTTCACATCAAAAAAAAAAAAAAAAACGCAGATTCAACACACTGTTTATTAAAATCGTTGCATACATATGTTCAAAGAAAACAAAAGCTGTAAGTACTAAACGAAAGAACAAAATAATAAAAAGAAGCAGAAAGGGTATTATGATAATCCAATCTAGGTGGGCTTTGAAAATACGATTTCAAATGTGCACCATTCATTTGAATGACAGAAAAAAGATTATAAGACGTTTCATTGCAATAAGAGTCTGTTATATGCATACATTTATAGAAGAGTAGAACACAGATTGTTTCGACGACCTTCTTTATGTGTGTGCGTTGATGTTTCTATGGAGATGCTCCAGGGGTCAGTTTTGTTAAAGATCCTCAGTGATCCTGCTGTGAGGGTGCAGGCATATCGTTATTGAATTCGATTTTTTATCGTTTGGTATTTTGTAGTTTCAAGATAGGTATATAAAAAATTTCAAATGGATTATAATTTGTTTTCAAAGATGAGTTTATAACGGTTGAGATTGTAATGCAGCTGAATGAACACATTTCTCTTTAATTCAATTATAAATTAATAGAAAGTAAGTTGTAAGTTGTTTTAGTTGTTTACTGCAAATTTTTATGAACATACCTGGAACAAAAACAATACTAGTTTTAGTACAAAATAGACATTCAGATAAATAAAAGTTTATTATAAGTACAGACAAAACAATAATGGACGTTTGTTCATATAAGCACGGTGGCATAAACTTAAATGATTAATTAAATAGATATCTAGATTATCAACTGTTTTTAAAACGTCGCATTTATTAATAAGTTGGCAAGTTCACGTAAGAGTTAACTAACAAAGCGTTTTAATAGTGTTTTATGCAACTGAACCATAATGTTTTCAGAGAGTTTGTACATCAGAACTTTATTTTCCAACATAATTGTTTTAATGAGTATAAATAAAATTTAATAAAATATTTAGATAGCAGTTTATTGTACTGATAACAAAATACGTTAACAATCTAATAATATAGAATGTTCCATAATGAATAGTTATTGAAAAAATAAAATATGTTTTATTAATAAAAAATATATTAATGAAATGTATTTATTAAAATAAAACGGCTTTAGGTTGTAGTTCTGTATTAATTTTTATTAATGTTACAATTTATATTTTTTTTTCTTGATAAAGATATACGTTGAGTACGTTGAGTGAGTCGATTATTAATAAATAGTAATATAAAACTACAACCTAAAACCGTTTTATTTTAATATAAAAAAATTTAATATGAAGAACAATACTAGTTAACGTTTAGTATATTTTTTATTTTCAGCGCATTTTAAAAAAAAAAATTAATTAAATTTGTTTCTTCATTAAAATGTGCTTTCTTTTGTTTCTTTTTATATAAAATATTTTTCATATTCCTCTATGATTTTTTCCATCAATTTATTTCATAAAATTATTCATTAAAAGAATATAAAATATATGCATATCATTGAAATATAAATTTTTAACAAGATAAAAATCTATTTGCATATAAAAAATTTAAAGTGCAGTATTGTACTTTAAATATATATACAACATTATTTATAATAATATCTT
This sequence comes from Clivina fossor, assembly GCA_963966155.1. NCBI lineage: Eukaryota > Metazoa > Arthropoda > Insecta > Coleoptera > Carabidae > Clivina > Clivina fossor. The sequence continues at coordinate 18,574,259 of OZ014558.1, read as the reverse complement.
AATAAATGTTTCAAATTTTACATGCTTATTTTAATAGGAACGTTTGGAGGAAGAAACCGATTTCGAGATAGTGGAAAGAGTTTGTGCCACACTCTTTTGGAGTATATGGCAAGATTGTATATATATATATATATATATATATATATATATATATATATATATATTTCATACATACTAATTAAACGATACAATACATATTATTCACAATTATGCAAATACGTCCACATAACCATATTAATAAGTATCAATTACTCATACTATTACTAACAAAAAAATCCGCTTAATTCATTCGCAAAAAATCCCAGTCAAAAACAATAGTACGTAATCCTATTCTACAAACTACAAATCCTTTTCGTTCATTACTAAAACAATACTCGTGCCAAATTCTGCATTCAAAATAGTGTCACGTTATGACAAATGACAAAATGCAGCGTGTCATAAGGAATGTCGCTATTAAAACACAACGTCCCATCTTTTACCATCCGTTGAATATTAAAACGTGAACTGAATACCGATTCGGTTTTGTTTCATATAGTTTCATCCTGACGATTGTCTATTGTTCATTAGGTTACCGGCCGATGAAACAGTTGAATCATACAACTATGTAGTCAGTTTGATATTGTGTGTATATTGATTGAATGATTTCAGCACGTGTAGGCTTGGCTGTACATGTGTTTTATCCGTGTTAAGTGTATAGGGTGGCTTTATGTCTTCATGTGTTCCTATAAAATAATGATTGATGCGTTCTGATTTATGTATGTATGGTGTTTTACATACAATGAATTCAACACTGTATACAATTTATTGTATACTGTTTTTTGTTTACCTTGAAAACAAAAATGTAACGGTTTTGAAATTAAGATAATAAAATTAAAAATTGCACAATAAATAATTTATAATTAAATAAACAGCAATTATTTTTTTTACATTATTATATTACAATCAATATTAAATTATTAAGCATTAATATAATAAAATTCCTAGACCCGTATTTCCACCTCTTTTGTTTATAAAAAATTGCTTTTATTTCTTGTTTCAAAAGAAATTTTGATTTCTATCTTTTTTTCAAATATAAATAGTATTTCAATTTTTAATATCTAGTATTATAAAATTCAAAAAAACTGATTAAAATTGCTTAATAAGTAATTTTAAGTAAAAGTCAAAGAACTATAGTTAACAATCCAACGTTTCTAAACGATTTGGTCATCACAATGAACTAATTTAAATTAGTTACAAATTGAAAAAATGTATTGTTTTCGCCAGGATTCGAACTCGGGTCCTTCGTCTTTCGCGGACGACACTCTCACCAACTGAGCTACGAAATCACTGTGCGATTTCAATACAAACTTTCAAATTTAACTTAACATATTTAGTATAAACGTCAAAGCAATTTTGAAAAAAATCACTTTTAAAAGTGAGGTGAGAATACAGACCCTACTAGTTTCTCAATTCCAAGAATCTAAAATTGAACCATCTTTCTTCTTCGTCATCCAAGAGTTGAAACTAGTAAAACTGTAGGCGGTTGATGGTTACGGGTGACTTTCAAATATTAGCCACGATAAAACGGATGAGCATTGTTTGTTGGGTGCTTGATTAGTGGTTAGCCACATGAAGAACGTATTGTATTCAAATTTTTTTTCCACAAAGGCGCGTCACCTCTCGTATCTTCCTCTACAACTATTATAACCGAGATTCTGGTCACCACAATACGACCAAAATAAAACAAATCAATTCTTTGTTTCATCTCGATAAATTTCATTTCATATCTATACACCTAAGCACAGATGAACACACACACTACATCTATATTGTTATTATATTATTTTTAGATTTTAATCACGGAAATGACACCATTTTTTCTAGATGCTCTGTTATTAGCATTTTAATAAGGTGTTGTCGTTTCATGTTAGTATGTTTCTATTATTGTTCCGAAAAGAATAGTTATCAGTATATTTGATATACAGTGTGTTTCAAATTACCTATCTATGATTGGTCTGTGAACAAATATAGACTGTAAAAAACAAATTAAGTAATTTTACATAAAAAAACCAGAGCAACTGATTTATACCAGTTTAATATGTAAATTTACAGACGTCACAAGAAAACTTTCACATAATATGAATATAAAATACGTATATTTTATGTAAGTTTACTTACTTTTTCAGTAAAATAAACATGTATAATAACAAAATTATATTATTTTTGCAGAAAATTTATGTAAACTATCGTTTTGCTAAAATAATATGTGATTTTTTACTATGGTTTTTATGTAAATGATAACTTTTTTTATAGTGTAAGTAGAATAATGCATAAAAACTTGGTCTAAAATTGAAAAACAACTTAGATTTTTGTGTTTGTGATTATTCTTAAATTTTATACATCAATTGTCTACGCGCTTGAGAAGCCAAACTAATACATACATACATACATACACAATCACGCCATGTACCCAAAAGGGTGTGGCACAAACTCTTGTTATCATCCCGAAGTCAGTCGCCTCCAAACATTCCTCCAAACAAGCAACTTTCGCTTTATCCACATACATAATTCCTCTCATACATGCTCTTTTATTCTTACTACTTGGAAACTTTCGCTCACGCAAAACACTTTCAATCATACCACTCCAACTACTCATCGGACGTCCACGCAACCGTATACCATCAAAATCATTCAAGTAAATCTTTTTAACCAAACGTTCATTAAACATTCGCTCAACATGTCCGAACCATCTTAACTGACTAACACCAACTTTTGCTACAACATTTTTTCAATTTCACACTAATCATACACTAATCTATTTCGTACCCGATCTCACCTATTTACACCACATACCCCACGTAAAAATCTCATTTCCACAGCAGTCATTTTCCGTTTATGCTTTTGCAACCAAACCCAACATTCACTACCGTACATCAATGTAGGCACCAAAACTGCATTATATCAAATTATATATACTCAAACGGGCTTCTTTGGAAACATTTACATTCCTAGCAAAAGTTCCCAAAGCACCCAAAACCTTACAACCAGCATTTACTCTCCTTTCAATTTCACGATCAAACTAATGGAGTCAAATATATAATTTGTAGAACTTTACATCGAGAATTTGATTATTTTTATATTCTTATAATTAAAATTACATTCTCACATTGAGGCTAACAAAAAAGAAATTTTTAAAATGCTTATTCCGAAAAATATACGTCACTTATCTATTGAGAGTACACGAAATGTAATAAAAAAAATATGATCTTACTGTGGCGAAAAGTTAATAAAATAAAATAATTTCCCGTATTTCAAAAGCTAAGCTTTTCACCTTAGATTACTGATTAAGACTTTAGCTTTATCTTTTGCTACTGATGATAAAATTTTAGCTTTCAAAATACGCATATAGCCCTTTTTTACAAATTATTGTTTGTGGTTTAAGGAAAATTATTTTATTACACGATATGTACTTTATTAGAAATATACCCATCTCAAATTGTTACTTACTTATCAATTATCTATTTAAAAAAATTTAAATGCAACTTTGAATTTATACTGCGAAACTAACACTTAGTATTGTAAAAATGCAATTTCAATATAAACTATCTAAAAACAAAACAAAAATCATGAAAAACTATAAATTATCTAACAGAACATAAGCATCCAGTTAGATTATTATCGACATGTTTTCCAATAACCGCTTGAAAACTAATGCTACTACTATACACATCATAAGCTATACACGTATTATGTAATTTATTGTTGTACTTGTATATCAGAGAGAGAGAGAGAGAGAGAAAACATCTGCTTTTCTGTAACTACATACAAACTAACATGCAACTATATTCAATTTCATAAAGCTACCATTTTGATACAGATACCGCAATACCGGTATAATTATTATCGCAAAAGCTGGGCAATGCAGAAGGCAGACATTGTACATTAATATATAGGGTGTACACATACGCATTACCGATCTAATAAAACTACTAGTATAACGTGACTAAACAATAATCGATTTTGTTTGTATTTTTGTTTTGGGAAACAATCTTAATATATCTATAGAGCAGTGTTTCTCAACCAAAAACGGATCGCAAACCAGTAAAATATCTAATTTTCTTACGCGGACCACTTATAATAATTGTTGGTTAATTTTTTGCCAGAAAACAAATATATTTAACGTAATACTAAATACATTTATTTCAGTTGTAGAAAAATCACAAATAGTTCACAGAAAATAAACAATATATTAACACAAAAAAATGTGCATAAAAAAATAACACTAGAAACTGAAAAAAACACATAATAATTTGAATGAAGTTAAAAAAATTATTTAATTGTTTAGTTAAAACTTTTTGTTAGCAAAAGTATAATAATTATTAAAAAGTTTCGTTATTTTGCGCGGGCCACTAAAATTTTCCTGCGGACCACTAAAATTTTCCTGCGAACCACTAGTGGTCCGCGGACCACCTGTTGAGAAACACTGCTATAGAATATATGTTAGATAAGTGCATTAGAATCCAAAGTTAAAAAGATTTACGGAATTAAATAAATTGGTTAATTTAAAATAATTACAATTTATACTATTATAAGTTTTCACTTTGTTGTAATTCCGAACGAATCTGTAGCGTTACAGAATGTATTGTCTGTTTCAAGTAAATGGAGTTGTTCATTCAAAAGAAAAAGACAAAATTAATGTAACCCTATAGATCAGTTTAGAATTCCACCACTAAGTTCACTTGTTAGATAGTTTATTAGAAGTTCATTTTAATGAAAATTTTTTTTTTTAGCAAAATAAAGAATTTTTTTTAAAAAAACTTGCTAATATGCAGAAAACTAATCAATAACAAATCATAGCAAAAAAAATCTATTCTGTAAATATTATTAAAATCGGATAGTTTCGCTACAAAAAATTGAACAATTAATTATTTCTCTCTCCAAAAATCTACAAATACTCAAAAAACAAATAAAAACTTATGACTATCTTAAACATTAACAGATTCTATTCTAACGATCAAGTAAGCTAAGATATAGAAAATCTTGTTAGAAAAACTTGTTAGATGAGTCGTCATAAAAATAGTCATCAACATCGTAAAATAGAAATACGTCCACAGTGCAGCTATTATAAGTAAAAAGATATAGATCATAACTTTGTTGAATTTGCAGAATTTTTTGAACTGGCATGCCCTGAATACTGACTAAATGTTCAGTCACCAAGCAATGAGGATGCCATCTACGATGTATGGCAAAACATCTACGACGAGGATATATCAACCACGACATACCAGTCCAAAAAATTCTATAAATTCAATGGATACCAGCAGTGAAAGCCTGAAGATTACTATAATTTTGTTATCAAATTGAATAAGGAATTTGTTATAACAAATGATACATACATACATTCACAATCTCGCCATAAAGCGTAATATGTATGGCACAAACTCTTTCCATTTAAGCAAAAATTAATGTTCCTATCCAGACAAGCAATTTTGGCTTCTTCCACATTCATTATATCTTTCATACATGCTCTTTTATTAAAAAAAAATAATAAATAAATATTTTACAATATTTGTTAATTTATACGTAAATACTTCGCAAGTCCTACGAATCATGAATCCAACTAATAAACTCATAGATAAGCATCTATTACCGAAGTGTTGAAATTAGTGTTCCTATTCAGACAAGCAATGTTGGCTTCTTCCACATTCTTGATATCTCTCATACATGGCTCTTTTATTCATAAAAAAATAATAAATTAATATTTTACAATATTTGTTAATTTATGCGTAAATAATCCGCAAGTCCTACGAATCATGAATTCAACTAATAAACTCATAGGTAAGCATCTATTACCGAAGTGTTTCTTTAAAGCTTTTTATAAACGGTTTAGAATTTAATTTCATGCTATTTGAAAACTCGATGATGCTTTGCAATTACAGTTAATAAGTGCCCCAGCAGACATTCTACTCTAGAAATTTTCGTTGTTTATAAATATGTTTAGTTACAGTGTGCCCCCTTCCTCCCGTTACATAACTCTCTGACGGGATTTGATGGGAAAAGCTTTACTAACTTTTGACTCCACTATATACGGTGCACGGAATAAAACGGTGTGTGAAAATAAACGAATACTAGAGAGCAATTGAATGTTACTAAATGATTAAGAAGCGTAGGAAATGACCAAGGAATATGAGTATTATTTACTAATAGATGTGTTTACGAGCATTTCAATGTTTTTTTTTTTATTGATTATAGCAAAAATTGAACTGTAGTCTAATTTGTAAAGTATTAATCGAGACAAATAGAAGCGGTCATATAGGTTGGTTGATCAACTGTTTATTTATTTATTTAAGTACACCAAACAGGCAACAGTCCAATTAAATGGCGCAAACGATATAAAAATAGACATAAAATATAATATATAAATTATCTAAACAGAAAACATTTAGTGTGTATAATTTGTAAATGATTAGTAAAAATACGATAAAAACATGAAAAAATATCTATAATTAATTCTACCTTATTAAATGAGTGACACAATGTTAAATGGGAAACTTTGTTAGAAGATTAGAATGAGGAATAGGCAGATAAAAAGTATTTGTACTTCTTTTTGAGAAAGAAAGAAGAAATTGTAGTTGAGAGAGTAATGCGGAATCATCAATGAAGTTATTAATTAACTTAAAAAGGAAAGTCATAGATGAAATAATTCTGCGAGATTGTAGAGTATGAAATTGAATTAAAAATTTAATTACCATGAGCCTGAATATCAGCCATTCTTTTTGTAAAACTTATATTACTTTTACAAGCAACATAATTATTTAAATTTATAATAAACAAAAATATTAATCCTAACATAAAGCGACTTTAAGTTGTAGTTCTGTTTTAATATTTATTAATAATTTATTTAGTGTAAATATCATTTGTATCTTTATTTCTGATGAAAACGGAAGTTGATTTTGTCAAAACGTAGATTATTAATAAATATTAATACAGAACTACAATCTAAAAGCGTTTTATTTTAATATAATTAGTTCTGAAAGTTGAAAGATTTTTTGAGCGTCTTGAGGAAGAGCATATAGTCTTTTTTTGTGTACATTGCATAAGCGCATCATGATTATTACTAGATACTAGCCTAACCTAGCCTACCCTAAGCCAACCTAATTTTTTGATGCGCTCATTCAACGTTTGTTTTCGCGCTTATTCAACGTTAATTTTCTGCGCTTATGCAACATTTCTAGTACCCAAAATACGCTTTCTCAACTCTCTGAATTTTTTACTATGTTAAAAAATAATCCTGTCAATTAACCAAAAAGTAATTGAAAAGCAATTTGTTATACAATATATAAATATTTATTTGTATAAATATATATTTACGGTGTTAAGTAATCGTATAACTATAACAAATCATGTTGTTTCGCATCGTGATAGAAATATATCACTATCAACTACAGTAAACTAGAAAACATCACGGTCGAATGACCTTTCTGATTTTTCCGAAGAATTATCAAGCCCGAGAGAGTCGATGATGCCGGTGTCAGACCCCAGCGAACAAAACAGACCACAGAACGCATTCAGTGGAGAAAAGGTTATGATGTACGCCTCCCTGCAGCAAGCTGTGTTCCAATTTCGAATTTTTAACTAAATTTCAATATAAATTTATAACTATTAAAAATTTATTTATTTACTTAAATAATAGTGTTCAAAATATAGTATTTAGTAATGTATCATTAATAAAACATTAATAAAACTTTTAATTTCTTGTAGTTGCTACGGGGTCCTCCTGATATTAAATATTACATCTCAGAAATAAAATGGCTTTATGTTGTAGATCTGTATTAATATTTATTAATAATCGACGTTTCGACGTACTTAATGTACATTTTCATCAAAAAAAATGATATAATGATAAAATAAGTAACTAGATCATTAAATTTATAAGTTTTTAATTTTATTTAAATCAATTAATGTTATCTTTTTCTTTATAAATTTCTATTGCTTCTATTTTCAATCTACTGTTAATATTGATGGGCCTTGCAATTATTACAGTATCTTCGAATTTTAACGCATGTTGTGCAATAGCAGATTTACCTAGATGGTTTAGATGTATAAACCTCTTATGTTCTATCAATCTAGTAGAAACAGTTCTATCTGTCTGTTCAACATAAATCTTACCGCATTCACAAGGTGTTCTATATATACCATTTTATTTTAGTAACTTTGTTCGCGGAATAAGTTCCAACTAGTTTCTGACAATTACGCACTGTGCGTTTCAATTTTGATCGTTCAGAAAGGCTCAAACTCGTACGCCAAAATTGTACTGCGCATGCGTACTTCTCAAGAACTAATTAGCAATTCACTCCGCAAACAAAGCTAATATAATGAGTTTTGAAAGATATTTTACTACATTAAATCTGAAATTCCTAATTCTAAATCTGAACTCTTCAAAGTAAAATTCGAACACATCCAAATTATAGTGCGAGATGCACGAGTTTATTCAGTGAACTATACTGCACACACAACCAAACATTTCTCTCTCTTTCTTCATCTTTTACAGACATTACCATAGGCATCATCGGTGATTCTCTCTCTTTACCAATCTTCACAGCAAATATTCTCTCTCTCTCTCTCGGTGTGCATCGAGAGGAGAGAGCAAAGCTTAGAAAGAGCCAGAAGGGGCAGTACTCGCTCTCTCGCATGCAGGTGGGAGTGGGAACCATGCCATCCGCGTGGGAAAATCCCGGCAACTGAAGAGAAAGAGTGAGTACCCATCTTCAATACACACACATACACCAAGTGGAAACATTTCATTGCAGAGCAAACGGCGAGCTAGGTGGAAACCAACGTAGCCAACGGTGGAACGCTAGGCGTTACGTCGTATGGCGCTAGATATACTTGGATATGTATTGTTTTTAGGCAGAATGTGAAGAAAGAAAAAGTGAAATTTGCTCATGGGTATTTATAAGATAGTTATCGCAAATGTAACAATGAAATTTTTTGTTGAATATTTGAGCTTTGTAATAGATTTTCTCTCTCTTTCTCTCTCGAATGTTAAATGACTAATAGCTATTTGATTAATGCGATGTTAACTAGACTTGTTCTTGACATGGTTTTTGATAAAAACTTTTTTTGATGTTACTTGCCGATAATGATGTTAATATAATATTGACCAGAATCGACCAATGATGTAACGGCATCTGTAGAAGATGGTGGAAGTAACAGATATATATGCCTAAAAATGCCATCCACAATGTATGGCAAAACGTCTGCGACGAGAATAGATCGATGGCACGGCATATGTGCCCATAAAATTTCATAAATTCAATCGATATCGGTCGTGAAAACCTGAAGATTACCAGTTAAGTATTTGTAAAAAAGTAGTATAATATTCAATAAGATTGTTATGATCGCTATAACTCACAGATGAAGTTTGTGACACAAGCCGTAAGCGTGTTGTAAACCATCTTGAGTGAGTTACAGCTAGATGTTGAGTGTGTGTGTGTGTGTGTGTGTGTGTGTGCTATTTTTGATTCTTGAGATTCGGGAATTCTTATTAACTTCATATTTTTCAATCTCAAGAAATCAAGATTTTTTTCAGATATTTTCGAGATTCTTTGAAATTTTCGAGAATTTTCAAAAGTAAAATATACATATTATTTATTACACATGTGAATTACAATTACAGTACAATATAAGTATAAAAATAATTAAATTAAATTACAAGGTTATTATTTCAATATTTTATTAAATTTTCAAAAGTAAAATATACATATTATTTATTACACATGTGAATTACAATTACAGTACAATATAAGTATAAAAATAATTAAATTAGATTACAAGGTTATTATTTCAATATTTTATTAAATTATCGTTATGAATTCTTAATTAATATTTCCCAAAATTATAGAAATTCTCTGGAAATAATCGAAAATAATCAAAATTTTTCTAGAATTCTCCAGTATAATTAAAATATAATACCTATATTTTACTTGTACCGTTGAGGACAAGATCGCTGTCGAAATACATAATTACAACTAATAAAAGTTTTTAGTGAAGAAGTGTTTTATTAACATTATTATTATTAATATTTTATTTATTTATAATTTTATAGCTAATAGTTGTGAGTTATATAGATACTATAACTTTGACAGGAATAGATAAAATATATATATATATATATATATATATATATATATATATATATATATATATATACCGGGTGTAGAAATGAAATGTGAACCATAGGGATTTTAATGTTATTTTTTAAATACGGCTTTATCTCTTTCCCTATTGACTTTAGAGCAAATATTTAAATACAAAACTTGTTCAAAATGTGAAAATGCATGGTATAAAGTCAATTTTCTTACATAAATATTAATATTTTACGATATACAGGGTTAACCACTAAAAAATGAGTTATAACATTTGGAAACGGGAATGGTATCAAAAAATGCGGAATAATGAGTTCTATAATTCGGTGAAAAAATCATTGTTCTACGATACTTCGTTCAGGAGAAAAAAATTAAAAACTGATTTTCGAAAAAAATGCCAATGGTCCCCCCTTATCAACTTTTCGAAAAATCAGAAAAAGGTGAATAAAAAATTAAAGAAAAACAGGAAAAAAAAAGTGTCTGGTACAAAGAGTAGGATAAAAGAGTAGACAACGAAAGCCAGTGTTAAAATATCCAAAATCTTTTTTTTTTAAACAAAACACAGGGGTACCCCCTTACGAAATTTTTCAAAAATCAGTTTTTAATTTTTTTCTCCTAAACGAAGTATCGTAGAACAATTATTTTTTCACCGAATTATAGAACTCATTATTCCGCATTTTTCGATACCATTCCCGTTTCCCAATGTTATAACTCATTTTTTAGTGGTTAACCCTGTATATCGTAAAATATTAATATTTATTTAAAAAAAAATTACTTTATACCATGCTTTTTCACATTTTGAACAAGTTTTGTATTTAAATATTTGCTCTAAAGTCAATAGGGAAAGAGATACAGCCGTATTTAAAAAATAACATTGAAATCCCTATGGTTCACATTTCATTTCTACACCCGGTATATATATATATATATATATATATATATATATATATATATATATATATATATATATTGTAACGCGCGGGAATGGTTGTAAAGATATTTAAGATTGAAATTAACTGATTTTGAATAATTAAATAAAATATAACTAAATAAATTTAATGCAACAGAAATAGAAATACATCTTTATTTTAGTGAGACAAAAATATAATATATGGTAGTGGTGGAACGATACTTGCCTTCCAATGAAATCAAAGTTCTTTGTTCTAATTAACAAGTAATATTCCCGAAAAATGACATCACTCCGATTAGGTTCAATTCAAATGTTCGCACAGGCAGGATATGGTAGGGATTGAAGAATGTTCATAAGAACAATTAGTAGGACAGAGATTGACCCATATATGTCTATTCTTTTTAAATATACAACTCTCAAAGAAACGTGCACGTTAGCAATATCAGTATTTGTTTATATGTTTATGTTAAGTCTAGCCGCGCGTTTCACATCTTACTTATCGAAACAATAATACTATACTATGCGTCATAAAAAGTTAAAGAATTTTTGTATATATTATCTAAACCAAAATTATTTTCTGTATAAAAATTAAAATTAAATAGCATAAAATGCTGCCTATTACAATATATATATATATATATATATATATATATATATATATATATATATATATATATATATATTTAATAGTTGAATAATTACACATCGAATTTAATTAGAAAATTAAATTAAAAATTGTCAACTGCCTCGTCTGGGACTCGAACCCAGGACATATATATATATATATATATATATATATATATATATATATATATATATATATAATTATACTACAATGTTTGTTAGTAATCTAAAAGCTGATTACTTTATAATTTTTAGTTAAGTTTTAGTTTCATTTTAATCGTTTTAATAAAAATAATAGTAAATTGTTAAATATCCTTTGCTACATCCTAAAAAAAATCAATTAATTAATAATAAGTTTGTTAAAAGATGACTAAATATAATAGTTTTAAATACATAAATAGTATAATTTGAAATAAATTGTTTATTAACAATCGTAAAATAACAATATTTACCGTAATATCCTTAGTTCAGAGAGTTTGGTTCGGTTTAAAAAGTAGACAAAGATAATAATTTTCCCATGCTTTACTTTTGCTCGAACGCATCGCTAAATTATTTACAGTTTTTTTTTCTATTATCATTCGTGCGTTAGTTGCAGCGTGAATTTAATTTCAGCAATTTCCGTTTGACGAGAGATTAAATACCATTCAGTACAGAGATATACAGCTTACACATGAACGCTTACTATAAAGTGATTCATTTTACTAAATAAACTGTTTTTAATAAATTTGTTCTATTTGTGAAAATAAAACAAAAACTTATCATGTATTTGCATATCTTTATAAAGTAGAAAATTTATTGTATAGAAAGATTGATTTTCTTTTGTTTAATGAACGTTTGGTTATAAGAATATATGTGAATGACATAATAAAAAATATTTCAAAACTCATTATATTAAAATAAAACGGATTTAAGTTGTAGTTCTATATTAATATTTATTAATAATGGACATTTCGACGAACTCAATGTACGTCTTTATCAGGAAAAATGATACAAATGATATTTACAGTAAATAAACTGAATATAGAAACAAGTTACTAGGTAACAAAATAAGTAACATGATAATAAAATTAATCAAATTTGGCTTTTTAATATAAAATTCAAATTTTTTATGATCCAGTTACTTATTTTGTTACCTAGTAACTTGTTTCTATGTTCTGTTTATTTACTATATATTTATATATTATTTGTATCTATTTCCTAGATGAAGACAAACTTTGAGTTCATCGAAACGTCGATTATTAATAAATATGAAAATGTGGTACAAATCGAATGAATGGTCCAGGAGAAGATGTACATACAAAAAATAAAACGATCGAGTGAACGACACACACACACATATAAACTAAGTTCAGATTCGTCATCTAGAAGCTATATAAAGTATTTTTATATAATTTTGTTGAATTTTTGAAAATGTTACAGATACCGTACTGAGTATATACCACTTTTTGGTTGCGATCAAAGCGGTAAAAAGCCATAGATCATTACTTATGACCAAGCAATAAAATTTAGCAAAATATTTCTTTATAATTTATTGCTTTTCTCTTCTAAATAATAGTTTCTTTAGAAAAACTGAAAGTTAGTATAACTACGTCAATCGGTATATGCAGGGTTCCTCTTAGCAAAGTAACGTATTTCACGATGGGGCATCCTAATGGTCCGTAGGCTTACTCTAATTACAGGTACAAACAAAACACGAACACACAGCTCAAACATCGGCGCATCGCAGACGCAAGTGGTCAACGCGCATGCGCATTCAACGTATTTTCAACTCTGACTCTCAATATTTCAACATCGCGGGTCACACAAGCTGACTTCGATCTATCTGTATCCGAAACTATCTCGTCTATTACTATTAAATTATTATTTTTTTTCGAGGTACATCGATTTTGGTTTTTTCATCCGAGTTTGTCTTGCTTTATTTTCTTGAGCGGGATAATGATAACTGTTTATCGTGTAATGACTAGGATCGAGTGATGATATAGGCGTGATCTTGTATGTATACGAAAGAAAAAAAGCACTGTATTGATGTGATTCTTATGTTCTTATAAGTTTATGCTTCGCACTAAACTATAAATGTAATTATATATTTGAGCATTTTCTTAGAATATGATCTTTTGAACATAACTGGATGGTTTGATGTGTTTGTCTTAATGCGAAATCGTAAAAATATATTGCAAGAAATAATTTCAAATTATAGATTTGAAATGTACTACCACCATAAAGATTAATTTTCATATTTGATTTTCAATTTTTCGAATTTTAAGACTCATTAATAATAATAATAGGTTATAGTATTTCGTTTTTGTTTAAACTGCCATTAATTTATTTTGATAAACAAGTTAAATTATTAGTTAATTTTTGAATGAAGAAAAATGTATTGATCTTGACGGGTTTTGAACCTTAAACTTTTTGCTTTCGCGGCACTGCGCTACCAACTACGCCACAGTCATTTTTCTATATTTTGACCAGTCATGATAAACTCATGAATTTAATCATATGATTTGTCTATAAATCTAGCAATGTTAGTATATATATTACATTCTTAATTATACATGACGTATTATACATTAAGTTATATAGTAATTGGTTTTTGCTTAATCGAGTTCAAACCCCGGCAAGGTCAATTCATTTTTTTCATTCAAAAATTACCTAATGATTTAATTAGTTGATCAAAATAAATTAATGGCAATTTAAGCAAAAACAGAATACTATAACCTAATATATAATACGCCGTGTAATTAAGAATAAATAATAATAATGTTTATCTACAATTGCTTTGTTATATGGTCATTATATATATATATATATATAAAATCAGATAAATAATATTAGTCTTTATAGCCCAAGGGAAATAAAATACTAGTCTTTATTAACCAAGGTTAATAAAATATTAGTCATTATTAACCAAAGGAAATAAAAAAACGATCTTTATTAACTTGATACGCTTCGTTGCTAGGCAACATCAACAAACTAAATATCTCTCCGCCAGATGGCTGGCATAGTCTGTTTACAAACAGTACATCCAGTCAAAATGGTGGACACGTAAGTAATGAAATGACAGTTGTATTTAGCCGATGAACATCATAGATTTGAATAAGTAAGTACAATATTAAAAATATATAAGCAGTTGTAGATAAAGTATAGTATTTGACTTGCAAATAATGCCTACAATGTACTCGGATGATTTATACCCCTCGCTTCGCTCGTGGTATAAACAACATCCTCGTACATTATAGGTGCCATTATTTGCTCGTTAAATAATATACTATTATTACTCAGCAGAATTAATGATACAAAGAAAAAATATAAATCATTTTAGATTTGAATAAACAAAAAAAAATAAATAAATACAATTGTAAAATTAACCAGTTATACTATACAAAGTTGAAATTAATTATCAATATATGGATGAAAATCTTTAATACAATTTTTAAATTGTGTATATGACATGTGAAATATATCTAGTCTAATTGTAAGTTGATAATAATTATAAAGTTTACAGGACAGTCATATTCGGTTACAAAATGCCGTTAAAAATAACGGTTCGTTCAAATAAAAATTCTTTGAAAATATATAGAAAGCTTTCTTACGGAATCTAAGAATTTTTATTTTAACGAACAATTGTTTTTAACGAAAATGTTCATATACATACGGAGGGGTTAGTATGTAAAATAATACAGCATACCAGCCCAAAAAATTCTACAAATTCAATTCATATTTTTGTTAATTTCCTACTTCCCTAATTTTAAACAAAAATAACTTCAAATATATGTTTAACAGCAAACAAATATTATGTATATATGTTTGTATGTATGTCTGTATTTTGTAACATGTTGAATGTAAACACACATTTTACACCTCAGATCTGTTGTGTTAATAATAATAAATAAAATAAAATAAATATGTGAGTATCTAAGTATTAGCATAAATTAAACTAATAATTTGGAAATGAAAAAACTCATAACACCTCGACCTGGGACCGAACCAGGAACTACCGAGGAGATACCAGATCAAGGTGATATAAGTTTTTTTTTAATTTTCAGATTATTAGTTTAACGTATGCTAATATTTGAATCCTCACATAATATACCATTATTTTCTACCTGTCAAACCTGTGTTTGTGCGGTAGATAGGGACCGTATAAAAGAAACCAAACAGAAAAAAATATTGGAAAATTTCATAAAATACTTATAACAAATAATTTTTTACAACATATTAGAGAAAAAAAATGTATGCGGTGGATAGGGACCGCATAAAAAAAGTCGCACTTATAAAATATGTCAAAAATTTACGAAATATGCAATTAGAAAGTGTTTCAAACAAAATAAATGATTAAATTACACATTTACCTTTAATATCACTATAAAATTACAGTCAAATCTGTTTTTGTGCGGAAAATGGGATCGAATTAAAAAAAAAAATCGCACAGAAAAAAATATTGGGAAATTTCATAAATACTTATAATAAATAATTTTTTACATCATAGAGAAAAAAAGTCTAATCGAGATTAAATGTGCATTGTCGAGAACGTCGGGAAACTGTTGATATCAAATGAACATAGCGGCTAAAAGCTGAATTACATTATACTTTTTTCATCTAGATTCATACTAGGTTTCTAGTTCAAGTTTCGTTCAAGTACAGATAGTCAGTTCTAGTATAATGTAAATCAGATATTTGCATCCAAGTTTCTTTCAAGTTTCCTAGTATAGAAATAAACAACATGCTCTATTTTCCTATTCAAGTTTCATACTAGGTACATTATACGCATGCGCACGCAATTGTACCAACCTTATATGTAGCGAAGTTATATAGGTTATATATTATACTCTGTAAATGTAGCTGTCAAACATCATTTTAAGTTGGCGTACTGGCAATACATTGGAAAAAATCGAAGAAACTCGACAATACACGACCGATTGTGAAAAAAGTATGAAAATTGAACCAAACTTGAACGAAAATTGAACTAGAAACCTAGTATGAATCTAGACGAAAAAAGTATAATGTATTTTAGCTTTAAAGGCGAACAGCGCCTTACAGTGTACATATCATGTACAATATGTACACTTATAGAAAACATTACAACATTATAATGCCAACACCGTTGGAATTCATACCGCATAAAAAAAATCGCACAATTGAACAAAAAAAATTCGCATAGAAAAGGACTGCATAAAAACAAGTTTGACTGTATAAAACATAATAAAAACATCAATTTCTTTCCATGTATATCCAACAAGATGCAACCGTAAAAATCTCTCTCTATAACCTCGGTCGTCAAAACGAACGAGAGGAAAACTTAATTGATTTAAGTGGAATCAGAGCAATATTTTGCGGACGTATAGAGAAAGAAAAGCTATTCGCTTCAATGGTATGCGCGCGGTAATTGGTAAGCAATGTGTCTACAAGAGTACCTACCAATCAGACTAAACTCACAAACCACAACAGCAGCGGTTACAAAATATATCCGAGCAAGTTGAAACCAATGTTTTGATCTAAAACCGATATCCCCTCTCCCCCCTCTCCCCCCGCCGGATCGATAAAATGCAATATCGATTCGGAATTTGTTTTCTTCGCTTTATCCGATTGGTGTGCAATTTAGATTCGTCGATAAACAGATGCTTTACCTGTTGAAATTGAAATATTATTATGTTGTTGTTCTTATATACGGGAATTTTCAACCTTTGATGGATTACAATAAAATTCGATTGAATTCCAATTTTAGAAATTATAAGATTTTATGTTGATTTGAAAGGTGACTTTTATACTTTATAGTTTGTGTAATAAATTGGTGTATTAAAAATTTTATTACATCATTTGTTTCGTTTATTGTTATATACTGTGTGGCACAATTTTATATGCCGCCATTATAAATTATAAAAAGTTATATTATTCGATTATATAAACCTTTATTTACATGATTATTTTAAACGGTTAACCAGTAACGAAAACTATATTTTAATACCGGTTATCATTTTTAACCGGTTTTTATATTCTAAAAAATTTATTATTTCATAATTTTAATATTACCTTATCATATTGCCTATGTCGAAAGAGGTCATTATGTTACTAGTACAATAATGGCATTATTATACAGCAGTTATTTACTATATACATCACTAATGACAGCACCAAACATAACTACAACGTCAAGTGTATTTAATCTAACATCTTCAATGGCTATATTGTAAAAACTATTCTTGAATTTGATAATTGAAAATTTGTGAAGAAATGCAAGAAATGCAATGTATACCAACCAAGGTGGTCAGAAACTGCATATTCGACCAAAGAAACACGGTCAAGTGTATTTAATTTGACATCTCCGACGGCTATATTCAAAATTATTAAGTCAAGTTAAGTTAATTGACATTTACATTGTTAATGTGTAAAGAAGTACAACAAATGCAATGTATACTGCCGAGGGTAGTCAGAACTTGTATATTCGACCAAAGAAAGATTAATTCTCACAAATCACGTAACAAATATAAATAATACAGGGTGATTTATGACGTCGGGGAAAAACTACACCAGATGATTCCTATGAGTAATTTAAATAAAAAACTTCAAATAAACATATGTCCAAAAATGCTTTCTAACGGAACTGTAACCGTTAAAAGTTTATTACATGTAACATCAATCGCGTTAGCCTTATTTATTATATTAGGAAAAAACAAGTCATAAACATTTGAATAATTGTAAAATTACTGATTGAATTTCTAACATTTTGTTTAAACACTAGTAAACCAATTTACTAGTTTATAAATTTTTGTACACACATAAATAAATATTTAATAAACGATTTACAATAATTAAAAATCGAAGACAATTTTTGTCGGGACCCAGTAAGTCATAACTAGTAAATTGGTTTACTAGTGTTTAAACAAAATGTTAGAAAATCAATCAGCAATTTTACAATAATTCAGAAGTTTATGACTTTTTTTTCCTGATATAATAAATAAGGCTAATGCGATTGATGTTACATGTAATAAACTTCTATCGGCTAACAGTTTCGTTAGAAAGCATTTTCGGACATACATATGTTTATTTGAAGTTTTTATTTAGATTACTAATAGGAATCATCCGGTGTAGTTTTTTCCCAGACGTCATAAATCACCCTGTATATACATATACATACAATTCTAAAACTGTTAGTAAGTTTAAGATTACTTAGCAAGTACTTGTCTTTATTTTTAGTTCAGTTTTGTAGAAAACTCTTTTTATGTTTCGCCCAGATTACTTAGCCTCGGTTTTGCCTCGGTCACAAATATCTGGTCTCAACACAATAATCAGCGCTTTCTACACTTTGTAACATAATATACTACTATTTCATATAAATAAACAAACATATAAATATTTCATAAATTACATGTTTTAAAAATAAAACTTCAAATTCCAAAAACATATTTTCGTAAAACTTTTAATCATATAAAATTTTTTCTTCTATGATTTCAGCTCTTACTTGTTGAAACTTTAAATTCATTATGATATTATGTAAAAAATACTAGCTACTGTGTTAGCGAAACTAGTAACCAAAAATAAATAAATATCTTTGAAACAAAAAACCTAGTATTTTTTACATAATATCATAATATAAAATTTTTCATAAAAAAAATATGTAATATTACGTAAATTATCAGAGTAAAATTATAAAATGTTGTTATTTTTACTAATAAAACCTACGTAAAATTACATACATTTAAGATATATTTTTACAGTGCATGTTACAAAAATCCACAACAATGTATTTGAACCTATATATGCTAAGCAAGCGTAAAAAAATACCAATATATATCTCAACAGAGTGACATAATAACCGGATCTGCATAAATACATATGTAAATATATATACTATCATTGAAGATTTAATACCAACTCACGCCCATAAAAATCACCAACAAAAATTGCACAAAAAGCCGTACACATCCATGGTCCTCAGAAGATTGTGTATGCATTTCAAAAACGGCTTCTAAGAAAATGCATTTGAATATTGGTCTCGTATCTTTGTACCATACATCATTCGCATGTGACACATGTATCCAGGTAAAACATTTCTCCCGGTGATGTATCGGTAATAAATTTTAACCGCGGTCATCATTCCGTAACCGCAAATACGATCGCAAAAAACTTTTGCCATAGCTGCAGAATATTGAAGCGATAAATCGATAGATTTGTCGATTATTAAATAGATGTTTCTTTCAAAACTGTTTTGTTTTTTCTTGTTGTTGTTGTGGAACTAGTTTTTATTTTGTTCCAAATTTATTGATTCTTTTTTTTTTGGAGGACCAATCGTTTTGTAATCGATTAGTTCTAATATATTCTAAATAAAAAAACGACCATAAATGTTTTTCTTTGAAATGTTAAATGTATTTTGTGGTAGAAAACTTTTTGTTATTGATTACAAATTTTCTCAGTAAAAAACTTAATGTAAATATAATGCACTTTTAATATTTTGTTTGTATGTTTTTATTAATTAAATCCATTTAAAAATATTATATTTATGAGTATTTGGAGTGGTATGATTGAAAGTACTTTGCGTAAGCGGAAGTATCCAAGTAGTAGGAATACAAGAGTATGTATGAGAGGAATTATGAATATATAAATGAAGCTAAAGTTGCTTGTTTGGATAGGGATGATTGGAGGAAACTGATTTCGGGATAATGAAAAGAGTTTGTGCCACACACTTTTGTGTACTTGGCGTGATTGTGTATGTATGTATATTTATGTATATATTATATTTATAATGCTAGCTTTACACGATACTGACCGTCATATCATACATGTATTGAGAGAGGTATTGTAATCATATCAAATTTGATATATCAAAATTTTTACAGATAATCAAGAATTAGTAACACGAATCAACTGTTTTTAACGTGATGCCTGTCTACCTGTCTGTGGACATGTATAAAGTAAATTCGGATGAACGGATTGTTGTAAAATTTCATATTTAAGCTTCGAAGGTGACTATCCAATTTGATCAACTTTTGGTAAAGATCTGCCAACCAGAAGTCACTTTTATGTGATTTACAAATATTTTGCAATAGAGAAACATTTAAAAAAAAAATTATTTAACAAAAGTTGCTAAACAACTTAAAACTTACAACTTTATTTTGAATATTTTTCAATACGATTAAACAGGTGACAAAATATCAAGACTTTGGTTTTAGTTATCATGACTACAGTAGTTGTTGTTATACAAATTTTTCTACTTCATAAATTTATTTAATAAGATAATGGTCGATTCTATGGTGGCCACAACAGATTTTTCTATATTCTATATACAGTTTTCTATACAAAATTATATATATATATATATATATATATATATATATATATATATAATACCTTCTACACGGAATAAAATGTATAGATGCATGCGCAATGATATCTTATATTTGACAATTTATTTCGGTTTCATTGTTACCCAAAACTAATAAAAAAATTTACAAAAAATTCTTTTAGTGCCCAAAAAAAATTATATAATTTTATATTTGAACAGTATTGCCAACTTTTGGAGAAAAAATATAAATTTTTTATTTCTATTTCTTAGTATTTATCTGATAAAATCAAAGTAATTTATAATATGAATTTACCCATATACTTCTAATCTTGTTGTTTCAAATTCTGACATATATTTGTTATTTTATTTTTTTCTTTCACGTTATAATAACAATCATTTATTTTTATCAAAATTCTCATTTACTTACAAACAACAAACTCCTTCTATATCTATTACTGATAATAACAACACATGTACATCAAAAACATTTAACACTACCATTAAAAAAAACATTTAAAAACAATAATTAAAACAATTTTCTCTCGAAAAACTTCAACGAAAAACACTATTCATAAATTACAATCATAACCGTGGAGATCATAACCCTTTTTAGTGAGTCAAACCTCGTACCAAAAAAAAAAAAAGAAAAAAAAACACAACATGAATTTACTTCGAAAATTTATGACAAGTGTACATTGTGTTTTACACATATTTTTTTTCTCGTAGTTATATAGCAACAAGCAGATGTTCTAAATGTTTCCAAATCCATTCGTCTACAAGAGTTTTTCTGCTCGACGTAACGATTTAATGAGCGGGTGTAAAAAACAAGAAAAAACTTGTATTTTTTAAGACATTTTCACCCATATAATTAAAACAGCGAATCGGTAATTTCGATTATTTCCCGAGAAATTTATCGTTATCGTTTGAAATTTCTAGCTAAACACCAGGGCCTTCAGAGTCAGTTAAACTAGAAAACTGTTCGAATGATAATCGCACCAATAATTATAACATTAAGTCCCCGGACCCATATCAATGTCAGATACTATAACCGCATGGTTAATAACAGTGCGAGCTAAAAAGTTACCGAGCTCAAGACGATCAAATAGAAATACACTTAGAAATTTTTTGCTGTAGATCCAAGGTTTATATTTCTGATTCAAAAGTAAACGTGTTTCTGAATTGTAAACTTACGTTTTTCTAGTTGAAATAAAAATTTTAATAGAAAAAAGAATAGCAAATAACCGTATGACTATTTTAAAAACTTTATATAAAATTATTTACTATTTAGTTTAAAAATATAGTGTATTAACATGTACATGTATTAACTTAATACATGATGCTACTACACTGTAAAAAAAATTGCCATTTTACATGAAAACCAAAGTAAAAATAATTTATTTAAATAAAAAAAAAATAATATACCACCGTCTTTAAAACGAACTAAAAAGTATATAATTAATTTCTATTAGCTCCATATAGATTTATAACCCCATACAGATTGTACTGAAAATTTGTGATTGTGAATTTTGATAGCTATAACAATACTTGTAAGATTTAAAACGAAAAACGTGGACCGCATGCAATAGATAATAGTAAGAAGTGTAGGGAGTAGCTGTCGTTGCGCCCACATTTTTCGTTTTAAAAAAATAAAATAAACAAAAACTTTATTAAAATTACAAAACTTTTAATTCAATAAGAAACCAAATTTTATTTCATAACTTATATAATTAACAATTTATAATATTTTATATAACCTGCTACCATTTAAAGGATCAAATTTCTTACTTGCATTAATCTTCTTCACGCTATGACCAACTAACTTTTTTGTCTAAATTATACAATCAGCATCAACAATAGATTAAATTTCCTAATATTCATATAATTTATACATTTATTACAATTTTTATACATTTGTTGCGTAACTTGTAAAATGGTAAAGTTCATGTAATGAACAAAATTTGGTCCAATTCATATACATACATCCATACATACATACATACACAATCACGCCATGTACCCAAAAGGGTGTGGCACAAACATCATTCCGAAAACAGTCGCCTCCAAACATTCCTATCCAAACAAGCAACTTTCGCTTCATCCACATTCATAATTCCTCTCATACATGCTCTTCTATTCCTACTACTTGGAAACTTTCGCTCACGCAAAACACTCTCAATCATACCACTCCAGCTACTCATCGGACGTCCACGCAAACGAATACCATCAAAATCATTCAAATATATCTTTTTAACTAAACGTTCATTAGACATTCGCTCAACAAGGCCGAACCATCTTAACTGACTAACACCAACTTTTGCTACAACATTTTTTCAATTTCACAAAATGATTAATTTCAAATTTATTCTACTCGTCTTAAAATGCTCAACATAACTATTATATACTAAATCAGACTACAAATTTTTAGACCAAACTCCAAGCAAAAGTAAGATGAACCCAAACTGAAAACAAAAAACAAAAACCTCTAATTCTTGACATCCAAATGAGTGATTCTTTCGCGGCATATTTATTACCATCTATTAGACAATCGTACCAACATATTATCGCCAATGCACCTATATAGTCTTAAAGTGCTCTCAATCTTTTGTTTCCCCCTGAGGTAGAGACAAGTAAATGTCATGGCTTGCTTGATATATGATGTTTTTGATGTTCAGCTCTTTTTGTTTATAAAAATATTTCACCCCTTTTTTCCAAAACTATGACTGTTTTTTTTCCTGCTGGCGGATACGCACTTAAAATTGTCTGCATATTTTCAAGGCCTATACTTTTAATTATTGGTTCCCAGGAAACATACTTTTTATTTGAAACTTTAGTTATATTAAATTATATTTAATTGTTCTATAATGTCTGACATTCCGTTGATAGTAATGTTCTATCTTGTGTGTGTATGTGTGTAAGAGACCGTTTCTGCTTAATCATCTATAAATGATTTAAATTTTTCGTCCAGTATAATATGTACGTAATAAAATAATATTATATTATAATAAAACGGCTATAGGTTGTAGTTATAAATTACTCCTAATATTTATTAATAATCGACGTTTCGACATATTCAACATACAAATTCATTAGGAAAAATAATACAAATAATTTAAATGTCATTTGTATCATTTTTTTCATGATGAAGATGTACGTTGAAACGAAATATCGATTATTAATAAATATTAATACAGAACTATAATATAAAGTCACAGTCCAGTATAGTGAAGTGAACGGTATACACGTGTTTTTTTTTGCTCGATACATTTAGCAGTGTTCAGTGATAAAAAACCATATTTAAATTTTAGTTTTAAGTAAAATATATAAATTGAAATTCAGTGAACATATTAAGCATATCGTATTTGAAAAAACTGTAACATATATTTGATAATATCAATATATATGTAGTGCTTTATTTGCATATAAAAGTTAAAATTTGTAACGTGTTGTCTTTAAAAAACTGTGTGTTCAAACTGGTTTAAACATAAGTGTGTTTACTTCAGTAATCTAAAATTTAATAAAAACACAAATTTAAACTTGTTACTTTAATATATTTAAAAACGAAACATTACATTTATTTAAAAAAAAAAAAATTTATAATAAATAAATAAAATGTCAATTTGCAAAGTATGTAATTCTAAGCTAAGTAGAACAAATCCTGGTGTTTTGTGTGCAGGCAAATGCGCAGCAAGCTTTCACATTAACTGCATTGATATATCGGAGTCTGTTAAAAATGCGCTAATTTCATCTGATAGTTTATCGTGGTTATGTGGGGATTGTAAACAATATAAACAAAATCAGGACATTCCAAAGCATGAGCAACCATCCCTTTTACAAATCATGGATATACTTAAAGATCTTAAAAAATCTGTAGAGTTCTGCTGCGACAAAATTGATGATTTTGAAGCCAAATTAAATTCAATTACTGACAAAATTAAACTAATTGAACCACTTCAAAATGAATGTAATATATTAAAAACAAAATTAATAGATCTGGAACAAAGATCAAGACTCAATAATGTGGAAATATCTGGTGTGCCCGAGTCATCAAACGAAAATTTAACTACAATTATTGAAAAGATTGGAGAGGTTGTTAAATTTCCAATACAAGAACAAGATATCGATGTAGTTCATCGCGTTGCATCGTTTAAGTATAACAAGGATATACCAAAAAATATTATTGTGCGCTTCACAAGAAAACAAGTAAGAGATAATTTTGTTGCCAGTGCGCGTAAAACTTCTAATCTAAACTCGAGAAGTTTGAATATGGATAAAACAAATAAAATATATGTAAATGACCATCTAAGTCCACATTACAAGTTATTGCTAAGAAAATCTAAAGAAGCTGCTATTAAAAATAATTGTAAATATGTCTGGGTAAAAAATTTTAAAATTTTTGTACGCAAATCAGACACAACACCAATATTAATTATAAACAATGAAAATGATATCAATAAAATAAAATAATTTAAAATAATATGTAATACATTAAATTAAAATCACTCTAAAATGGATTTAAATATTTATTATCAGAATGTTCGAGGGCTTAATTCTAAATTAAAAAACTTTTATAATGAAGTTAGTATAAATAATTATGATATCATCATTTTAACGGAAACATGGCTTAGTGAATCGGTGTTAAATTCAGAACTATGCAACTTAAATCAATATACAGTTTTTAGACGTGATCGTGTCAGTGAATTTAAAAATAGAGGTGGTGGCGTTTTAATTATGACAGCAAATAAATTCAAAACTAAAGTTCAAAGTTGGAACTCAATGGCTGAAGATTTATGGGTAACCATATACACACCGCAGCTGAAAATTAATATATGTTGTGCCTACATTCCACCATTATCGGATATTCAAGTTTACACATCTCACATCAATAAAATAGCTGAACTAACCACTACTTATCCGGAAGATATTTTTCTGATCTGCGGCGACTACAACTTACCTGAAATCAACTGGCTGAGTAAAGCAAATACAAATATTCTTGAACCTAATATATCATGTAACCGAAATATTGCACTAGATTTTATCAATTTAATGTCTTTTTCTCAACTAAATCAATTTAATTATGTAAAAAACTGCAATAACAAAATTTTAGATTTAATTTTATCATCTCATACAATTACAATTAATAAATGTGATTATCCAATTACCAAATTAGATCAGTATCATCCAGCAGTTGAAATTAATTTAAAATTTAATACATATAAATTTCTTTTACCAAACGAAGAACTTACTTATAATTTTAGTAAATGTGATTATGAAAATTTGATCATAAAATTATCACAAATTAATTTTGAAAATAGATTACTAAATCCAGATGTAAATGTGAATGTAGATACATTTTATAGTATTCTGTATTCTTTATTTAATGAATTTGTACCTATTAAAAAAAGAAATAACAAAAAATATCCTGTTTGGTTCAGTAAATCACTTATAAAAATGATTAAAGAAAAAAATAAATATCACAATAAGTGGAAAAATTACAAAAATATTAGTGATTATAACTCTTTTTCATATTTAAGAAAAAAAATCAAAATTAAATTAGACTTAGACCATAAAAATTACACCACATATTTAGAAAACAATATTACAACAAATGTCAAATCTTTCTGGCAATATACAAATTTACTTAAAAATAATAAAAATAATATTCCACATATTTTACATTACAATAATGAAACTGCAAAAACTGGACAGGACATATGTAATTTATTTGCCAAATATTTTGAGACTGTTTATACTAATGAAAATCCAATCAATAATACAAACAATTATAACAATGCACATAGTTCTGTGAATTTGGGGGAAATTACAATTACAGAAGATGAAATTTTTAGTTACATATCTAATTTAAATATTAAAACTGGACCAGGGCCAGATAAAATTCCTCCAAGTTTTATAAAAACATGTGCATATTACTTAACTGTACCATTATGTATCATTTTTAATAAATCTCTAAAATTAGGTATTTTTCCTGATTATTGGAAAAGTTCTTATATAACTCCAATATATAAATCTGGAGATAGCGCCAATGTAATCAATTATCGACCTATTTCAAAACTATCAATCTTTGCTAAAATCTTCGAAGCTATTATAGTGATAAAAATTAAATTTCAACTTGAAAGTATTATCATATCAGAACAAAACGGATTTTGTGCAAAGAAATCCACACTAACTAATTTAATTCCTTTTTATGAAAACATATGTTCAAACATGGACCAACGAATTCAAGTAGACGTTATCTATACAGATTTTAGCAAAGCATTCGATCGTGTAAATCATATTATATTAATTAAGAAATTATCACAAATGGGTATACATGGTTCATTGTTAAGATGGGTTGAATCATATATTGGCAATAGGTGTCAGATTGTTGCACTTCGAGGGTATCAATCAAGAAATATTGTTGTTAAATCAGGAGTCCCACAAGGTTCTCACCTGGGCCCGTTATTATTTAATATTTACATAAATGATATTAATGAATTGTTCTTAAATTCTGAATTTACCTTGTTCGCTGATGATTTAAAACTTTATAAACCAGTGAAATCATTACAGGATTGCATACTTCTCCAAATTGATCTCCAAAGATTACAAGATTATTGTGAAATAAACTATTTAAACTTGAATATTAATAAATGCTACATTGTTCGTTTCACTAGAAATACTAATAAAATTCTTTTTAATTATCAATTAAATAATGGTTTTCTTGTAACTAAAGAGTCGATACGAGATTTAGGCATTATATTTGATACTAAACTCACATTCAATGAACATATTCAAAAAATTACTAAAAAAGCATTTCAGCTCTTAGGATTTATCTGGCGAACATGTAAAAATTTTACATCATCAGAAACTTTAATATTATTGTATAACTCTATAGTCAGATCGCAACTCGAATTTTCTTCCACAATCTGGAATCCCCAATATAAACATCAAATTAATGCACTAGAATCACTTCAAAAAAGATTTATTTATTTGTTATCTATTAAACTAAACACTAGGTTTGCTAATTATGATTCAGCACTTCTCACTTTACAAATGTTAACATTAGAAAATAGAAGAGTATTAACTGATATGCTAACTTTGTTCAAAATTCTTAATTATAATTTAGATTCATCTAAATTTCTACATTTACTTAATTTCAATGTACCGTTAAAAGCAACTAGAACTAATCAATTATTTTATCTTAATACATTTCATAATAATTACTGTAAAAACTCAACATTAAATAGACTAATGTTTACTTATAATTTGCACTTTAGTGAAACTGATATTTTTAATATGGAATTCAATACATTTAAAAGAAAAATTATAGATTTATTGTCAAACAAACAATATCAACAACTAGGCTGATATTAAACTGTTTATATTTTGTATCTTGTTTTGAAAAACGTGTTATTTTGTTATTTTGCTGTATAATTAAGAAATTTTGTAATAAATTACTGTAAATCTGTAATTGGCTTAGGCCGTTGATTTACTAAATAATAAATAAATAAATAAATAAATAAATAAAGCCTACGAGGAGTTAAATGTGATGATTATTGTGTTGAGTCCAGATATTTATCAAGACAAAACCGAGGCCAAGCAATCTGGATGAAACACAAAAACAGCTTTGTATTCCGAATTACGCGTTCTAAACGAAAATAAACTAAAAATACATGCCAAGTAACTTTAACCGGTTACTAACAGTTGTACGTACATAAAATATTATTTATATTTTTTACGTACACGGAGAAAAACGTTTCTTTGATATTAATAAATAAATTTCAATAACATATATTTTGTTATTTTAAATAAATTTATTTAGAGTAAATATACAAGCTCTTTATTTTAAATAATTATTTGTTTGTAATAAATAAATACCTTTAAATCAAATAGATATTTATTTGCCACTATTGAAAAAAATATTTATTGGAATGAAAATGATTTTCTTTACTCCAAAGAATGCCTTTTCTCCGTGTAATTTGTAAGAATTAATTTTGATCGAATATACAATTTCTGACCACCCTGGGTGATATACATTGCATTTTTTTCACACATTTTCAATAATCAAATACGAACTCATGCGAAAATAAATACATAACGCAATTGTCAATTAACTTAACATGAGTTAATAATTCTTAATATAGCTGTCAGAGATTTCAAATTAAATACACTTGCCGTTGTAGTTATGTTTGCTGCTATATAATAATGCCATTATTGTACTAGTAACATAATAATCTCTTTCTACATAGACAAAATGGTAACGTGATATTAATATTATGGTACGCTTGAAGAAGAATGTTTTTTACATTTTAAAATAAAACATTTTCCTAAAACATATTTATTTTTTTCACTTGAAATACAGAAAACTGTACTTGAATTTTGTTTCTCTATCTTCCGGATATCTTATTTAACAATATGCTACTGAATTTTTTTTTTTTGCTAAAAGAAAAAGTACAGAGCATGTGTAGGTATAATAATGTACTTAATTACTTTTTATTTTTATACAAATTAGCATCGGCATTTGCATGATATACTACAATAATAAAATAATAAAACATATACTTTCTTCACCATAAATAAAAAAAATATATAAAATTTGATCAAGATATTGACAGCTTAAATTAAATCCAGAGAATAGCGCACGCAACTCATAATATAATCACTGATAATAAATAGCGTGCATTAAGCTGCATTTATATTGTTCTTTTGCTAGATAGAATTCGTCACGTGATCGTGTATTGAAATCGTTTTTTGTTTTTTGTTTTTTTCTTATTTTGATGGTATGACATGATGATTGTCCATGAACGTATTGGTCGTGTCCATGTCCATGGCTGTGAAATAGTTCAGCAAGTTGAACCGAAAAGATCGTGAAATTCGATAAATCGAATTCGATACAATATAACAAAAGATTCTTATTCTTCTTGCTTCGTTACCAGTCAGTATTAGTTCGCGCGCATGGCACGACCATCTTCCAAGTAACACGGATGCCCCTATCAAATCGTCTTCATCACAGTGACACTAAAACTGTTCTATTGAAAACTTTTATAACCCCCCCCCCCGCCTCACCTGCCTATTTTGTAAAAAATGTTAAAAGAGTTAAAGATAAGTTAAAATAAAAATTCTAGGATTTTGTAATGTATTAGAATAATAAATATCTTAACATAGTAAAAAATCTTTCAAAATTCATTATATTAAAATAAAACAGTCTTAGGTTATAGTTCTGTATTAATATTTATTAATAATCGACGTTTAGATGAACTCAACGTCTGTCTTCATCAGGAAAAATAATACGAATAATATTTATAGCAAATAAACGGAACATAGAAACAAGTTACTAGGTATCAAAATAAGTAACTAGATCATAAAATTTATAAATTTTATAACTTGACATCAATAGAACAGATTTGATGATAAATTGAAAAAAACCTCATATTAATTTTATACAGATTTTCAAAAATGTTGATTGTCAATTATTTTCTATAACTTATTTTACATTTATATTTTTTCTAGAAATCAATAATAATTTAAATACTAAAAAACCAAACCAATTATTCCCCAATAAACATTTTTACAATCTCTGATCGAATAAAAATTTCATTTATTCATCCGGAACAAAACATTTTATTTCCAATCGATTCACTAACGATTCTTGCAAAACATAAAATAAAACAAAAATATTTACACCTATTAAATCGCATCTATTGTAATTCCGCTAACTTCACCAAACCAATCTTGAACACCAATTCTATGAATCTTCCCATCAAATTCATAATTTACTATATAAAATTCATCATAAATCTCTGCGCGTATACGTACATCACTTTTAAAGTTCCTAAACATTTTAAGCAGATGCCAAACTTCGCCGGCATGCCGCTGGGTTCTAATGAAAAATTAATTACTTTTTCCTCACGTTGTTAAACAATCAGTTTATTTCTCATAACCATTGTTGCCCGCCTACATATAGCACCTGGTGCCTATAGAGTTTTATATAGTTTTGCTTGTTTGAGATTCATTTGATGATAATAGATGTATAAGGATGGAATTTCTTACTGAACGTGATTCGGTGATGATTTCTGTGATGTTACGGGTCCTTTTGTTATGTAAAAATAAGGACTATTTCATGTTTGTTATAGTGATTGATGGTTAGGTTAATAAATTAACAAAAGCAGATGTATTTACGAGATTGATTTTGAGAATTGGTAAAGATTTGCTATTGATAACCAACAATAAAATACAATTTTTAAGAGATTTTTTTGCGATTGTAATTATTCTACTGAGTAATTAATATTTCTACACTTCTTAATTACCGTGACTACAAAAAATTCTATATTCTTCAAGCATATAAAAATAATAATATCAGATTATTATGTATATTGTCTACGTAAGAGATCATTATGTTATTAGTACAATAATGTGAACATTATTATACAGTAGTTACAACTGGTGGTAGTTTAAATTAGTGATGTTAAATTTGTAATAATAATTACATAAACTTTTCCTCACACTTTTTCGTAATCATTTTGGAAATTTAGAATTTAAGCATAATTTATCCATAATATAGTAAAAAGTAACGAAGTTGGTAAACGATATGAATTTATTAAATATTAATCTATACAAATCAAATTTAAACCTATAAATATAAACTTGGTCAATTTTAAAATTTAATACTGATTTGATTATTTGTAAAAATTATGTGCAATGTATAGCGTATTATAAATATTATATAACGGCTGTACGCATCTGGCACTCGGCCTAACTAGCTTCACTACCTGGGTTTGACCCGACCCTTATTTTACGGATAATACAACACGGAAAAATACAAATTTTACTAAAATAACCAAATTGTGACTTTTACGTAAGTTACTGTAAAAAAATTCAAAACATTTCAAATTATTTCCGAAAATCTCTAGTGGCAAGTAGTTGGCCGCGAACCCTGATACATAAATCTGTCACTAGGCCAAATGTAACAAACACAAAAATTACTTAGTTTCAGAAATATATATATCAGGTTACAATAACCACACATGGTCCAACACTACCCTGTTACAGCAGCACCAAATATGACTCGGGACATAGCTATTGGGTCCGGCGGTTTAAAATCCCAAACTTACGTACATCAATTGGGTCCCGGTCAAGACCCTGGCCTGCCCCAGCAGATTAAGGGATTATAAAAAGGTTCTTCGGTTGCTTACTATACATATGGCTATATTATACTGAGACTGCGTGTAGTTTAAATAATTTAGATATTTTAATACACATACTGCAAATTTATTTAATATACTGATCAAAAATATATAAATATACTGGCTCAATCAATACGCTAATGCTATAAAATAGAATATTTTTTTCTGATTTTATTGGAATTAAACTTAGTATTATTTGCAAACACGTTTTTCAGAAAAATATCAGTTTTTTAGTTTTTAAAGGTCTAGATATACTAAATTTTAATTATTTTACAGACAGAAAATAAGTGTTCATTTAAATTAACAATCAGATGAAAATAAAATAAAATAAAACCTGTGGTATAGAGAATAATTTTTTTACGGGTTCAATTTCAAGAAATGAGCGATATGACACAAACTTGTAGTTTCTAAAAAATGAAGACCATATTATTTTTTAATGCAATCAAGGCGAGGGTGTATTAAATAAAAAAAGGCGTAATGAACATATTTTTATTATTAAACTGTAAGTTACGTCATAATTAAATAATAAATATATACATATAATACACATCAAATATAAACATTAATATTACATTACTGGTCTGTATTTATTTGCTATAGATTGAACAAATTCAAAATTAGTGATAATTTTCTGTTTCAGCAGCAATATTCTACTATCCAAAAATTCTTTTTTTTTTATTACTGCTCGCCGATACACTTTTTTTGGCAAACTCGCGCTGCGAATTTTAATGTATGTGTCTATTTGAATACTTTTTAACACGTCTAAAAATAAATAAATATTTGGGTGCTTAGTATAAAATAATGAATTGAATCTCGCATGAAACGATTCGCAGGCGTTTGTCGTTCGCTGCAGGGATGAACTATTTTCAGCCCACATTTCAGGCGGAAATTCCGCTTCTTCAGATATGTACGTTTCCACCAAATAATCAGCAAATTTTTGCATTTCTTGATTCCTTGGTAAAATTTCGCCAAAATCGATAGCAAAGCATTCGCCAACTGCTGCTGGATCTAGGAATGGTAGTCCAAACACATATCGGAGGTACATTCCTGTATCAGTGTCTTTGGAATATTCTGCTGTTAATCCAAGTGCCTGAATTTTTCGCCACCTATAAATCCGGAAAAAAAAATCCCATTTAAATAGCACGTGCTAAACTTTACGGAAACAAAACAAGATAGACAAAATAAAACTAGAAGTTATAGTAACGATAGAACAAAAATGTGTTATACTTTTCCGCCGATGTGTGGAACTAACTATAATCAAGATATTACATTTTTTTCTTCAATAATAGAGTTTTATGAAATTTCGGACACTAATAACGTATCAAAGTGTTTAGAGAAATTTTTCTGTTCTATATACTCGGTTAATTCTATATGAAAAGTAGAACTTCCTTTAATCATTCAATATGATAACTATTTATCTAACTGTGAATTAAATTACTTGTTATCTACCTTTTAATAATAAAATAATATTCAATGAACTTACCAAGATTGTCCAAGATGAAATCGACAGCCTTTTACCTCTGCGATTGGGAAAATCCTGTGAGCAGCATTGTGGATGCTTCTTTCAAAATCGATATATATTGTTCTGGGATTAAACTTACAGTTAAGTTTTCCACATTCTTCCCTCAAACAGCTAAACACCATCTCATATGTTTCTGTTCTTTTGTTAGGAAGTAAAAAAAATGCAAGAGGAATGTAATTTTCATTAATAATTCCGTGGACGGTAAACAGTTGGTAGAAAAATTTGGTGCAGCAGCGAAAAGTCCCATCAACATAGAAAGTAGATAATGTACTTAAAAATTCCAAATTTTTTTTCGTCGAAAATGCTATGAAATTTTTTCTTGGTTCATTTCTAAGCAAAAAATTCTCTCCTTCGTTGGTGATTATTTTAAGACTATTTAAGACTTCATGCACATCTTGTTGATTTGAAGGTATATTTGGCATTATCTTCTTTCTAGTTCGGTAAATATTTTGTCTTATACGGCCAACATCGTCTACAGACAAAGTTTGAGTATCCTCGTTCTGCAACACTCGATGCAACATTTTCATTGGCCTCTCACATATGTCATCCACTGCGCGCCTTTTTAAACTATTACTAATTTTCTGTCGATTTAATTTACATATGTTAATTGGTTGGTGATTGTGTCCATCACTATGTTCCAATATGACATTGTTGGACGTACCAGTTTTTAGATATGACTTACACTTTCGATTAGAGCATACCCAGCGTTTAACGTTTCCCGTAAGCATTTTGTGAAAATTATACTTGTAATTATCTATAACCAAAAGCGGCTTTTCTTGTTGACTTAACATATCACACACATCTTCTGAATTCATGATGGAAGTATATCACACAGTTAACCAAAAGATATAAATTTTGAACGTATGTTACACCATCAACAGCGAACAAAATATGAATGATCGAAAAATTATCAATATATTTATACTTATTCATTTGGTCACAAAATTACAGGGGATAATGGGATTTTGGAAATTCCAGGATTACAAAACTTGTTATTCTGGATTTACCAGCAATCAGCAATAGTCTAACACCCGCATTATTCATATACCTAAGTACAACTTAAGTAAAGTATTCGGATAATGAAACTATTGTGCTGTCCGTAATTGAAACGAAATTTAATTTCTTATTTCTACTGGCGAAGCAGATTACAGAGATGCGGCAGTCAGTATCCTTACCTGCGCGCTTTAACTTTTAAGCCCCTAATACCTTTCTCAGAAACCTAACCGGGACCCGATAGCCGTCCATAAAATTTTGGTGAGGGATTAAAACTCAACCGCGGGACCCGATTGGTATGTACCCATATGACTACATGCTGTAGGTGTATTTAATGTGACATATCCGACAGCCATATTAAAAATTATTGAATTAAATTAATTGATAGTTGCATTGTTTAATTGAAAATGTGTAAAGACGTGCAAGAAATGCGAACCAAAAATAAACATAATATAAAGTTTAAATAAAAATATTTAATATAATTATTTTTTTATTGTTAAAATTTAACACCGAATACAATACATACATACATACATACACAATTACGCCATGAACGCAAAAGGGTGTGGTACAAATTCTATCTACTATCCCGAAATTAGTTTTTCCTACAAACATCCCTATCCAGACAAGTAACTTTAGTTTTATTCATATTCATAATATTTCTCATACATGCTCTTCTATTCCTACTACTTGGAAACTTTCGCCTATTTTTTTTACTGTGATGTTTATGAATGATATTTTATTATTAAATAAATCAATAATGATATTTGTTAGGAGTATATTTAAAAAATAGTAGTCTCATTTTTATGTTTTAAATTACTCATAAAAAATAAAATAGTAGAATTTTTACAAAGATCCATAATTTTAGCGAAACGAATAAAATTTCAACAAAAATAAACTTGCTAAAACTGCAATTATATAAAAAAAACCCTTAGTATATTATAAAATATTATAGTTAAAATATGTGTTTTGAATACCTACAAGTTATTTTAAGAATACTTTCTGATGTACTTTGCAAAAGAAAATAAACATTTTACAAGATAACATTAATATTACATAAATTTTAAAAATATAATTCTAAAGTAACATTATCAAAACAATCTTTAAGATATTTGCAACTTAAAACATTTTACTTATAAAACTTTATATAACGTCTAAAATATATTTCTCCAAACGCCTTAACAGAATACTAAAATTTTATAAAACTTTTAGAAATTCACAGTTCAAGTTTTTACCTCAAGAAAAAAAACAAAACATAACAAAACAAAAACGTTTAAACATTTAAGTTAAAGCACTAGAAAGATTCTAACCAAAGATATCTGTTCCTACGTAAGAACTGTGTTGTTTTACCTCGATTTAAATTCAGTTTAAAAACCAACGATTATCACAAATATACGTAGTCCCAGTTTACATTTTCTTGTATATAACATCGTCACATATGAACGTTTATATAAATATATCTCCGCACCTGGATGGATATAAAATCTCTGCACATATCCAACCTTTTTTTTTCCTCTTTGTCTAACTTACGGGCACGCATGCACACTGAAAGAATGCGTTGACGATTGCGGCTAAAGATGAAACAAAATATGGACACCATATTGCAACACTATACCGATTTTTTTTTATTCTCTCTTTTGGAAATGACAAATAAAAGGATTAAATAGAGCATAGTTTTAACAAAATTCTTTAACTGTTTCATATTTTTTTCTTCCTCAAACTTGAGAATTTAAGAATGTGTTTTGTTCTATTCTATCTGAGAATCTGTATCATTGTTTTTTTGAGTTATATGCTATCATATTTCGTAGAAGAAATGTTTCGTCTTGGTTCCTAGAAAATGTTCTATTGTAAATGGTTTCAAAATTCATATTCAAATAATTTTTATTCTTATCTAATAACATGATTCTGTATACTAAACTATTTACTAACTTATGAGAAAAACAACGCAAATGCACGATTTTAGTTTTATCATTTGTTGCTGATTTTATTGCAACCAAAAAATTAATGGCCCATATTCTCACTTCACTTTTAAAAGTAATTTTTGTCAAAAAGTACTTTTGACGTTTATTTAAAATTACTTATTAAACAATTTTAATTAGATTATTTGAATTTTAAAATATTACAAATAAAAAATATATATCAAAAATAGAAATACTATTCATATTTGATAGGAGGTAGAAGTAAAAATGTATTTTAAAGCAGAAAATAAAAGTTTTTCATAAACAAAAAAGTGGGAATACGGGCTAATGTTTTTTTATATAAATTTTTATTATGTTTTCACAAGCTAGTAGACAGTGCATTACGCATTACGACTAAAACATAAAACTAATTTCGAAATAAGTAAGAAAATCTGTATGAGATTTAATAGCTACATTTTAGATAATTAATCTATTTAATTAGATATTTTTCATAACATTAATTCTCTCATGTACATAAAAATTATTTGAAATAAAATAAAATGTTTCTAATAAAATTAAAAGCAGCCATCCTCAAACAATAAACTATCCAAGTACACAAACTCATATACCTGCCCTAAACGTACATCATTAACAGATACATCATCTTATTCGTAAATATAAAGCACTATGTAAATATGTATGTATTAAAATAAAACGGCTTCAGGTTGTAGTTCTGTATTAATATTAATCAATAATCTACGTTTCGATGTACTCAAAATACATTTATGATTTAGTTACTTATTTTGTTACCTAGTAACTTGTTACTATGTTCTGTTTATTTACTATAAATGTCATTTGTATCATTTTTTCCTGATAAAGATGTACGTTGAGTACGTTGCGTATATTAAGTACGTCAATTATTAATAAATATTAATATAGAACTACAACCTAAAACTCTAATCTTGACATCTACTAAATAGATTTTGATAGAAGTTTTATTAATAGTAGAGTTGGTTTTCAAAGAATGTTTTATTATGGGAAAATACAGTGTGAGCCGTTAGCGAATGTTGTAACCGATTAAAATTGATCAAAAACTCTGTTTGCTTATAACTTTTAAACTAAACTATTAATAGTTTAGTTTTACTTTGAGGCAATACTGCGTGAGTCGCAAACAAACACTGTAAACGATAAAAACTGCAATTACATTAAAATGGATTTAAAGTAGAGAATCCCATAGCAAAGCACGGGCATTATACTAGTCTAACGTAATTTCAATATTATACATATCCAGTTTTAGTGCCGTTAAAAATTACAAACAAAATTTAAATTCGAAGAAGTTCTTATTACAAATTTTATCAAATCCATTTATCTCAGATTCAAATAAAAAGAAATAAAAAAAAAACGAAACCAAAAAATTATTAAAATTACATCAACAAGAAAAACAATCATAGGAATTCGTGTAGTACCATGTTAGAGCAATCTAACCAATGTACCAATGTAGTACAGTTTTTGTTTCCACAGATAACTTTGATTACCGTTAACGTGAGAATCAACCAGATATCTATGTACACACCGGGGAACATGTTGTATATTTGTTGATAATGATGATGACGACAGTTAATGATGACGTATTTGTTCGTAAATGTAATTAATTCGCCGGTGTAAATGCGATTTTAATGTTTTCCGTATGTCGATTCTTATTCGGTACGATGTTACTTCGATATAACACGTGTAGATTTTTTAGTTAGAGATTTCTTCCTTTCACTAACTCATTTGTTTTCACGTAACTTTTGAACTTAGCAACTTGCGTAAGGTTTTTTTTTCATATTGTAAACTAAGGTTTAAGCAAAATTCGTATTTTTTTACGGAATTTCATGTGACTAATAAGAACTTTAGCGTGCAATAATTTACAATGGTATGACAAATTGATTAATAACAAATTGCTAATGTTGATACAGTGATTGAAATTTAGTTTTTATGCTTTGAAATGCGTTTTATTAATGTCTTTATAATTTTGATAAACTTATAAATAAAAGTCTGATAAAATATATACTATCGACGTTATATTATTTTATGCTTTTTAAATAATCTAAGGAATTTATTAATTTAGCAAATCTAAGCACAAGATTGAAATTAGAATTTAAAAAATATATAAGATAAAAAAAAAACATCAATCACAGTGAAGGCACTGAGTTAGATAAAATTTGGCTCCTATTAATTAAAAATGTATAATAGGTATTTTTATTATATAGTTACTTATTTGGTTACCGAGTAACTTGTTTCTATGTTTTGTTATTTACTGTAAATGTCATTTGTATCATTTATCCTGATGAAGACGGACGTTGGGTTCATCGAAACGTCGATTATAAATAAATATTAATACAGAACTTTAACCTGCAGCAGTTTTATTTTAATATAATAAGTTCTGAAAGATATTTTACTATGTTAAATATATAAAATTTATTATTAAGAAAAATTTTGTACAGTAGATCTATGAATTCAATTTACTTTTTACAGTTGATTCTAAATTGCTACAGGAGCGGATCTAGAAAATTTTTAAGGGGGCGTTAGCCTTTTTTTTTGGGATAAAGGTAAATAATTATTAAGAAGTTTTAAGCCTATAACAAAATTATTATCCCACTTTATATGCATAGCTCTATGCAATAAAGGTTAATAATAATAGTTGTGTGAAAATTAGTTCGTTACTACTGACTGAAGCACGCGGGCAGCCTAAAATACAATTTTATTTATTTTTATTCAACTATAAACTTACAAAAAATGCATTAAAATTGTTGCACCAGTAAAATAAGTTATAATCCCGAAGCAATACCACTAATTTAAAAAAATACAAAATTCAATTGTATCTAACACAGCGTAGAAAATCAAATAATTCACTAATTACCATATAAATAAATATCGATTAAAGGCAATTTAAAATCGAAACGACTCAGTCGATAACTTATACGGGAAAGATAACGAAAGTCATAAAACGTTACACGTTACCACAAGGCATAGCGTGCTAAATTTATTATCACTCGACTCAGCTAATATCCTATTGTAATTTATTCTCGGTTCGTTTCGATAAAAAGTACTTTGAAAAGCGACAATTACCAGGGAATAAAGACATGTTTTAAATACATGCAGAGCCCCGCGACGCGACGGCATTTTATTACATTTTAAACCGACGAATGCAAAAGTTAATAATTCGTTTACAAGATCGAGTCGTACGTCCGAAGATAAGTTCTTCAAGACGAAAAAAATAAAAAAAACATCGAGAGGGTATAGTTTACGTTGACCGGCGTAGGCGGTCATGGATAATCTAAATTTATCTCAATACAAGACTCGGTTTTTCTACAGGGTTGTATCTAATTATTTATTCTTACAATTAGTTGATTGAAATATCGTGTTTGCTTTTTCATTTATACTGTAAAAAATGATTATCGTTAGACACTTTTGTTCACCAGCGTTAATCGTATAAATTTACAATAAAATGTATTTTTACAATCACCCTTTTTTTGTAATGTTATGGTATATTTTTGGGCAATAATATTGTAGTGTATTTTGTATTTTTTTTTTATTTTATTATTGTATGTATAATATGTAGCCATTATAAGCTATTTAATAAAAATTATTATTATTATTATTAAATGTAATAAAATATATATAAAAAAAACTTTTTAAAAACCACACTTATATTTAAATGTACTGAAAAGAGGAAAATAAATTTTTTCCTAGTTATCCAAATTTTTTAGAAAGAAATGAAAGCGTGGAGCACCAGGAAACTACATATTTCGCAATAATGATTAAGCTCCACGCTTTCATTTCTTTCTAAAAATTTTGGATAACCACGAAAAAATTTATTTTCCTCTTTTTAGTGCATTTAAATATAAGCGTGGTAATTAAAAAGTTTTTTTTATATATTTTATTTTCTGCTTTTTAGTCTTGTTGTCTTGTTATATATTTTTTTGTTAAAATATTGTGTTGTCTCCTGGAATGAAACTACATGTAAAATTTCAGTGAGATCACATGATAGGAAGTGATCTAAAAACTGGTTACAAAATTTGACGGTGACAACCCGTGACAACCCGGGACAACAGAGTGAGCTAATATAAGCGTGGTAAAAATAAAATTCTAAAAAATTTACATAAATAATTAATAATAATCAGTTCCCGTATTTCCTAAACGGAACATGAGGTTATATGCTCGAGAAGTTAAACATATATTTTCCTGCATTATTAATGGTGTGGGTGGTTAGCCCACAGCCAAGCAAGGGATCTACAGCTTATAGTGGGTTCTAAACCACTCAGACGCTGCCGACATCAGTTCAGTGGTACAAAGTATTAATACCAGAAATGATATATAATAAGTTCCCGTATTTCCTAAACGGAACATGAGGTTATATGCTCGAGAAGCTGAACATATAGTTTCCTGCATTATCAATGGTGTAAGTCGTTAGTCCACAGCCAAGCAAGGGATCTACAGCTTATAGTGGGTTCTAAACCACTCAGACGCAGCCGATATCAGTTCAGTGGTACAAAGTATTAATACCAGAAATAATATTTAATTTAATTTACGATATGTGTCTGCAATTTACATAAATACATTTAATATTTCCATTTTTTAAAGTAGTTGATGTAACTATTACATTGATTACTGTATTTAAGAGTGAATATCATATATGTATGTGATGCTTATTCTTAAATACAACTGTTAGTAAGG
The DNA here is from genome assembly GCA_963966155.1 of Clivina fossor. Taxonomy (NCBI): domain Eukaryota; kingdom Metazoa; phylum Arthropoda; class Insecta; order Coleoptera; family Carabidae; genus Clivina; species Clivina fossor. The sequence goes on along the minus strand of OZ014558.1, from coordinate 18,533,012 downwards.
TTAAGGTATGTATTATTATTTATTTTTAGTTTAGTTTCTCGTTTATAACGCTTGAAGTAAAAATCGTATATGCCTGATTCGGAATAGAAAGAAACCTCTTTTTGTGTTTCGCCCAAATTACTTGGCCTCGGCTTTGCTTCGGCCAGAAATATCCGATCTCAACACAATAATCTTCGCTTTCTACTCCTCGTAACATAATATACTATGCTTTTTGGGACTAGAATTGAACAAAAAAAAGATTTTTGTTGTTGTCTTGATTACCGTAAGTCAACATTTTAAAACATTTTTTAAAAAATTCTATATTTATTTTATTAAATTCAACGACAAACATTTTCAATTATCATATCGGAAAATCAAAAGCCAATCCTCCTCAACCGGGTCCTGATATCTTCCAAGAACACCCATCTTCTTCTCAAAGTGTGAAACCAACGCTAATCGAATCTTCGAGTCGTAGAAAAACAGCCACATTCAACATCAACGAAAGAACACAAAACAATCACATCCAACCTTTTACAACCAAAACAAGTACAACAACAACAAAAAAATCCTTCAATTGTAATTACCCATCTCTCTGGTTGGGGTGTTCAGAAAGAACGCATCGCGTCTAGCCGATCGAACTGTTCATGGGCGTGTGGCTAGAATGAGCCCATCTCTGAGGGCAGAAGGGCAGAGGGCACGGTTGGCATTGTTGCGCCCACAGGGACCTGTAATCATGGCGCGATCGCGCGATCAAAGACCAACCACCCCCGCTATGTTTTTCGGGCTGTGCGCTCGCGCTGAACAATAGGAACGCTGACAGACAAATTATATCGCGCGGGTCGCCTCTGTGATTGATGCCACTAAATTGAGCCACGGGCGACTATGCTTAGAAGAACTATTAGGATATTTAATATATAGACTAATTTTGCATTGATGTGTTTGGTGGAAATGTGATTTGTTATATAATTAATTAAGAGTTGTAAATTGTGATTTTTTTATGTCATTATAAACTTACATTTTCTATTTAAAATAAAAAAGCTTAAGAATTAAGTTCGGTACATATTTTATTTAAATATCGATGTTTTGATATATACCTAAAAAAAATTTGTAATATTACATACTCTATCTGTGTGATACTTATACATAAATCATTTGTGTAAAACAAAGTTTTTCCGGGGAGAAAATTGATTTACACAAACAATCTATGTAATTTTTACATAAACTGTTTATGTAATATTACATAATTTTTTTCACTGTACTTTACGTATAGACATATAATACGTAAATAATATATGTTATAAATAAATTATAAATAAAATAAAATAATTAAAAATCTATAAGTTTTATGAACTAGTTACTTATTTGTTATCTATGTTCTGTCATTTATATCATTCATCCTGATGAACACGTACCATGAGTTTCGTCGAAACGTCGATTTTAAGTAAATATTCGACCTGATTCACTAACAAAGTTGCTAAATTTTAACAACGTTGTTAACAACATTAGCCAATAATATTAGCTGACACTAAATAAAAAATGAAAATAAGAACTGTTATACTTGTTTCTATTGGTTAGAGTTGATAACAACGTTGCTAAAACTTAGCAACTTTGTTAGAGAATCAGGCCGATTAACACATTATTTTAACCTAAAACAGTTTTATTTTAATATAATGAGTTCTGAAAGATTTTTGACTAGGTTAATAATTTTATTATTAGAAGTTTGACAAGTTGAAAAAGAAACATCATTTTATAGACAGCAATAATAATTATGCCGAAAAAATTTTTTCTCGGCTTAAAATCGATTTTAATTAAAGTGTTTATTATGAAAACGGCTGTTAATGTTATAATCTGTAGATTGCAATAAATGTAATAACAAATTATCGAGTATTGTTTGCAATTTCTATCAATAAAAATGCAGCTTGTAGTAGTAAAAACTAAATTAAATTGAAATATGTAATAAAGTTGTAGAAAATACATAAAGATAAGATTATCAACGTGTATTCTATAAATTGTAATTTTTTTAACACTTTGTCAATCGCGATTTTGTAATAAACTATACGTCAATTTGAACCAGAACCGGATTGAAATTAATTGTTTAAATAACAATATTCTTACACAATTAGTATTAGAAAGTAGAAACATATTTTCTGTATGAGATGTATATAATTTTTATTTTTCACTACTATTAGTGTTGAAACGAATTATTATTTATCTTGTTTTCAATTGAAAACATTAATTTTCTTCACCTATTTCAATAATAATTTTGTTTTTCATACTAGTATAATAATAATAATCAAACTTTAGTTTTGGCTAATTAATTACATTGTAATACATTACGAAATTATAAAAAAATACTACCGTAGCATAATATTTACATAATTGGTGAGATTTATAATTATTAAAATATTAAATTTAAATTTCAAACTTCAATGATTTAAATTTTTTTTGAATCTTTAATATATATTTCGTCATTTTATTATATTCAAGTAATTAATTCATTGTGAAATATATTATTAGTAGTTAGTAGAACTACTTTAGTAATAAAAAACAATTACTATCTGTTACTATATTAACGTTTCGACGAACTCAACGTCGATTATTAATAAATATTAATACAAAATTTAAACCTAAAGCTGTTTTATTTGAATTTTACATGTTTTATGAATATAATTTTTCAAAATTATAATAGTAAAATTCCAAAATGTTGTTATTTTTACAAATTACAGTGTACCATTTTTAAATCCCGTCAAAATGTACATTTTTTTTTACAAAAAAAATTGCGAAATATTTCAATTAACAATTAATTTATATCTTGTTCATATAGTAAATAAATATTAAGTCATTTATACGGTTTCAAACTTTCATTCAACTTTATAAAATTAGTAAATAAGATTAAAAAAAAACATGCATTATTATCTACCCTTTAATTTTATATAAATTTAATATTAAAGTGTATACTATAGGTCATTTTCATAAGCATATGTTGTTTTTTATTAGGGTGAAAAAAAAAAAAAAAGAAGATATATATTGAAACGAAATTTTTAAAATTAATGCTTTACCTAACTCCGTAAATAATTTATGTATATACAGGTGTTCCAAATGTAACAAACCGTAACAAGATTTTTATAGAATTAAAAATATTAAAAAACGTATGATCAATGCAAATCTAATACAGATCTATACTCTTTGATATGTATTTTTTTTTCTATTTGCTAACGCCATATTTAATATTTGCAAAAGAACTGTAACACCTATATCAATATTCCCACATATATATACACTGCAAAATATCTATGGGAAGTTCAATACTGATACCAAACCGGAAATACTGTAGACTATTTATATATATTTTATCTATTTTTATGCTAAAACAGTTGACAGTGTTTTTCTTATTTGACTACGAACAAGTTTTTATTATTCAGTTTTTAATTTATATTAAATATAAAAAAGAATTATTGTTTTTATTATACACTTAAATTAAAATGTTACAAAAAATTTGTTAAAATTATACGACATTTAGTTTTGGCAGCTAGAAAGTGTTGATAATTATAAAGCAAAAATATGTTTATGTGTTTGTAGATAATGCTGGTAGAAATATATATGGGTAAAAAATAAAATAACTGTTTGAAATATTAAACGATTTACATATTTTTTGTTTTGTAATGTAAATAAATTTAATATTTGAATAAAAACGGCTTTAGGTTCTAGTTCTGTAATAATTTATTAATAAATCAATGTTTCGACGAATTGAATGTCAATGTCATCAAGAAAAATATAGAAATAATATTTTTTAGTCTAATATAATGAGTTCTGAATTATTTTTTTTACTATGTTATATCAAGTATAATAAGGAAGGTATTGTAATCATACTAATTCTAACATATCAAGGTTTTTACAGATAAGCACAAATTAGTTTTATAGTAACACGAATCAACTGTTTTTAACGTGATGTCCGTCTATCGGTCTGTCTGTGGACACGTGTAGAGAAAATTCAGCTAAACGGATCTTTGATCAACTTTTGGTAAAGATCTGTCAACTAGAATTGGTAATTTACTGATGTCACTTTTACGTGTTTTACGAATATTGCGCAATAGCCGAGGCATATTTCGAAAAAATTTATTTAACAAAAATTGCTAAATAAATTATAACTAATAACTTTCATTTGGAACATTTTTCGATACCGCTAAATAATTTTTCATATTTTTATGGTAATTCTATAAATAGGTGGCATATTTATGTCAAGACAGTTCTGTTTTCAGTTATCATGATGACTACAGTCCATAAATTTATTTAATACGATAACGGTCGGTTTTGTGGTGGCCACAGCAGATATTTTTCTTAATAAATTAGTAATTACTTTGATTCGGAATCACTAGTTCTGCACTAAAATATAACACTACTTTGAATGAGGGCTTAATGGGTAACAGCATAAATAAAATATTCGAGAAAGGTATTACAATAGCAACAGATTGTCAATATTTCTACATATTTTATTTCACATTTTCTGTATATATATTTATGAAAATATTCTTGAACAAACTTCCTTCCTGTTTTACTAAACCTCCATCCAATTCTTACTAACAAAACTGTTTACTTTTGTCCGGCTTCTCAATACAGAGAAAAAAAAGTATCAAATTTCCAAAACCCTCACGTTCTTGGAACGTACTTTTCACAACAGTAAGTGTATCCATCCATGATAAAGAAGCAGCCCCCCCCCCTCAACTAATACATCACCACTCGAAAGACAACAACAGTTAATTTGTTTTGTAATACAAGAGTCTCAATGTTTGCATGAAAATTTTTCCCACTGATTACACATGAATTTACTTTTGGGATCGTCTTACGTTATGTTTTGACTGGCACCAGCGTCAAAAGTTCTTTTCTTACATGGAATTCTTTACGCTGCTCAGATATTGTTCGGGATTATTTTTGTATTTTGCGAAACTGATAGTTTGTTTACAGAAATGAAGGCCCCCCTCGTATTACGAGCTCGGTTTTAAAATTGGCTTTAACTAATATCGGTTTTAAGACAACGTACACTGAACAAAATTCATGTAATATTATCTAAACCGTTTATGTAAAAAACTTTGTTTAACCCCAATTATCTATTATATATTACATTAATTTTTTTCAGTGCAACTGCCATAAAAGCAGGATATAACAGATGAACTAAAACAGCCAAAAATCAAGCTTGTAATACCAGACGAAGAGTTTTATCTTCGAAATTTTCTTACTATACTAATGGGTGTAGAGTAAAGAGCATTCTACTCCAAGTGATAGGTCATTTTTTCTTCAAGCATTCCAAACCAAACTAAATTAAAAATATATAAAAATATATACTAAGTAACTTTAACCTTATTAACAGTTGTAGAATAGTATGTATAAATTTCTTTGGTCGAATATACAATTTCTATTGTATATTATATTTCTTATATTATTATTATTATTATTATTATTATTATTATTTTCAATTCATACAAAATAAACATTGCGATTGTCACTATATAATTTTCAATATGTCTGCCGTAGATGTCAAATGAAATACACTTGACTGTATATAGTCATGTTTGGTGCTGCCCCAGTAGTGTATATAGTAAGTAACTACTGTATAATAATGTTTGTATTATTGTACTAGCAACATAATGACTTTCTTCTATATAAGTAATATAATAATGTAATATCAGTATTTTAATACGCTTGAAGATAAAAGTTATTATTGATCTATCTATTTACTTAAAAAAAATTAATTAATTTTTAGGTAATTTATAAAATTGAACCATCCTGTATATTAAACTACCGTTTTATAATTTTTGAATGAACAAACACTCTGTTAAAATAATGATAACATACGCAATACAATGAACCCTTGTCGCCCGCTCCATATGTATAATATACTAAACTATATATACACTTCTGATAATTCAAACCGATAATAAATATTTATGAATATAATCTTATTGCGATACCACTATCACATAATAGCGGCTTTGTAATATATATTATTTTTAATAAACGTTACATAGCATTTGTAATGGTCTATAAAGTTATATATCTATGTTTAATATTTATCAAATTTCATGTGTTAAATTTTATTAATTGAATTGTAGAAATTTTTATGTCACTGCCGGAGCAGTTATATTCAAAAAAAAGTACTGATAAGAATTTAATATCAGTTTCATAATGTACACAGTGATTATTTCATTTATAAAGTACACTTCAAAAAAATTAAGTAATTTTTACGTTTTGTAAATGTAATTTTTCATAAAAAAAAATGTAATATAAAATGTTGTTATTTTTACTATTAAAAACCTATGTAAAGTTATATAAATTTAACATATATTTTGACAGTGTAATTTCAATATAGAAAAAATAAAATAGTTTTCTTATAAAAATTCATTAAATCAATTTACTTTTGTAAATAATATTTCTTGGTAGAATTTTGTTGACCGTAAAAGAAATCTGCTGTGGTCACCACAGATCGTATTAAATAAATTCATGGAATAGAAAAATTTGTATAACAACAACTACTGTAGTCATGGTAACTAAAAACAAAACTGTCTTGACATAAATATTCCACCTATTTACATAATTAGATATATCACAAAAATATGGTTCGGTTATCATGAGCGAATGTCAATAGGCCCCATACACTTGCAAACAAATTGCGCAACAGAGGCTGTTGTGCAAACAGTTGTATAGTGTATGTTGTTGTTTGACGTGCTGCGCAACGCGTTGCAGAAATTCAAACATGTTTGAATTTAATTGCACAAACGGGCGGCGTTGCGCAACTAACTGCATAGTGTATGGACTTTGTTGCGATACATTGTGCAAACTGTAGTTTCTTTTCACGCGTGTTTGAAGAAGCTAGTATTTTTAATATGACTAATCTTATAAACAGTAGAGAATTTTTGAGCGAATTTATTGCTTTATATCGTCAGTTGTCAGAAGTATGGAAAATAAAGAGTGATGCATACAAAAATAGAAATTTGAAGAACTTAGCTTATGAAAAGCTGATTAAAAAATTGAAGGAGGTCGAACCTAATGCCGATAGAGAAATGGCTAAAAAGACACCGTTTCTTTAACTAATCCTTCATCCAGACTCTCTGCTTTCTTTTTCTTTTTTTTACACTATCATCCGAAGCAACAGCAATTATAATAGCTAAACAGGCTCCGTCATCAGACGACATGTTTTGTACGTACACGAGTACACGATAAAAGCAACTGAAGTTTGCATAAAACTGCGTTCAAATGTATGGGCTGCCTTGTTTGTACAACGACTTGTTGTGCAATACCAGTTTGCGCAATTTGTTTGCAGGTGTATGGGGCCTATAACGAACGTTTGGTTAAAAGAATTTATATGAATGATTTAGAAGATATACGTTTGCGTGGACGTAGGATGACTAGTTGGAGTGCAGTGGTATGATTGAAAGAGTGTTACGTAAGCTAAAGTTTCCAAATTAGTAGGAATAAAAGAGTATATCTGAGAGATTTTATAAATGTAGATAAAACTAAAGTTGCTTGTCTACATAGGAATGTTTAAAGGAACTTGATTTCGGGATAGTGAAAAGAGTTTATGCCACATCCTTTTAGGTAAATAACGTAATTATATAAGTATGTACCTATATATATATACTATAAATTTTATAGTATTAATTACTTTATTCAAATAACAGCATATGCAAATAATTATTTTCTTCATAATTAATCTTTTATGTTTCGATATTTTTATCTTGCCTATTATTTTTCATATATTTCATTAATCCTTTGCTCTCCTCATCATCCTTAGTTCATTTATTCCAATTGCATACCATTATTTCTAAACAATCCATATTCAATCAGTTTGCAATCTCCATCCCATCAGGGTAAACCTTTAAAAGTTAAAACCAAATAAATGATCGTGATGCTGGGGCCATTTAGATCAGTTTGGCAGCAGTGTGAGTGCAAGTGACGTGTAGATGCATATACAGGGTGTTTTATTTATGTTACAATTAAAAGAAAAATTTACTATAACACGATATAATTATTAATATAGTAAAGAATCTTTCAGAACTCACTATATTAAAATAAAACAGCTTTAGAATTAAGTTCTGTATATATTTTAATTTAAATTCAACGTTTCTATATACTCAACGTATATCATCATCAGGAAAAATATAGGAGTACTATAATATACATATATATATATATATATATATATATATATATATATACATATATATATATATATATATATATATATATATATATATAGTATATCGAAACGTCTAATTTAAATTACAATTATACAGAACTTAATCCTAAAGCTGTTTTGGTGATGTAATGTTTTATATGTTTCAAATAAATTTATAAATTATTAGATAATATAAATAAAAAAAATTTAAATTTTCTTATTTCTAATTACATATATGGTATTAAATCCTTATTCTAGAATTATGTTAGTCAAGATGGTTCGGTCATCTTGAGCTAATGTCTAATGAACGTTTGGTTAAAAAAATAATATAGTGGTATGATTGTGAGAGTGGCTTGCGTGAACAAATGTTGCCAAGTAGTAGAAATAAAATGTAAATCATTAATGTGGATGACGCAAAGTATGGATAGAATGTTTGGCGGAAAATAATTTCAGAATAGTAGAACCAGTTTGAGTATGTATGTATAGAAAAACAGTTAATGTTTATTTATAATTGAAACTAATAATCTCTCAGATATATTTTTGAGGATTAAGTTTTAAATAACTAGAAAATAATAATAGATAAAATTAATTATTCATGAAAATTTAAAGTACAAAAAGTAAATAGCTATTGTTTTTATTACTGATATATCTGCAATAATCAAAACTACTCGTATAAGCAATGTATTTTTATATTTGATTTCGAACAAGATTACGATTTTGCTACAGTATCCAGCCACTGACGAAAAAACAAAATTAACAAGATTAGAAGTATATGGCTAAACCCATATATAGACCACTTTGACATTTCTCGGAAAGTTGGCAACACTTTATTTTAATAATATTATAATTTACGTGGGCACTAGGAGAAACTTTTCTGAAAATTTTACCAAAATTGAATAAATAATGTACCCACAATAGATTTTTTTTTAAATTTTGTGATTTTTTTTCTCTATAAGTTGGCAACACTGTATTTTGTTAAAATTGCATAATTTATTTAGGCACTAGAAAAAACTTTTATGAAAATTTGATTAAAATCTTTTAAATAAAATTTTTAAAAATTTTAGTAATTTTTTTCTCAAAAAGTTGGCAACACTGTATTTTGTTAAAATTACACAAATTATATGAATACTAGGAGAATCTTTTGTGAAAATTTGAGTAAAATCGGTTAAATAACATGGCCATAATAAATTTTTTAAAACTTTAGTAATTTTTGCTCGGAAAGTTGGCAACACTGGATATTAATAAAAGTATATAATTAATGGAAGCATTAGGAAAATCTTTTCTGAAAATTTTATCAAAATCAGATAAATAACGTAGCTAATATGAATTTTTAAAAACTTTAGTAATTTTTTTCTCGAAAAGTTGGCATCACTGGAAAAAAAATAAAACCACATGACCATCTTGAGTACTAGACAAATTTATCCTAAAAATTTCATTAAAATCGGTTAACCCGTCTAGGAGGAGTTGCGGCTACAAAATTTTGACTTACGACCCAGCGAGCGAGCGAGCTGACGACGCACATCCATACACTCACATAAACTAAGTTCAGATTCGTTATCTAGAGGCTATATGAAGGATTTCTATACAATTTTTTTTTTTTTTGAAAATGTTACAGACACCGTACCAAACGCTATACCACTTTTTCCTTGCAGTCAAAGTGGTAAACATACATGATCCATATCTCTTACAGTTCCCAAAATCCTCCCACAATCCATCTACAATACAACACCCGGTATAAATTCCACAGGCGAGCGAATAATGGCTAGTTTTCGATTTAGCAGTTGAGCGAGCGGAGCGGTATACTCTCCGAAGATAGATTGTTTTCGGACCGCGATGGATCAGCGCGCAACTTTTCCGATTCAGCCGTCACTCACGGGGCACCCAGACATATTCCGTATCTCGTATAGGTTCTTACGTTGTTGTATCGTGAATCGGTGGATTGCATGATAGCTTTTCGTCTTACTAGTAATTACCTAGTACGATGTCAGACAGCGTGATTGCAACATGTACTTTGCTACAGATATGTATATGTGAATTTCGGTAATTGGATTAAGTTTGTTATGAAACACGAAATAGTTTTTATGTATGTGAAATATTTTTTTATATATAGAAATTAATCAGCTATAAATAACTGTATTTTAAAATGTATTTATATTAGATATTCCATTTACGCTGTAGACTATAAAAAAAAATTAAAACTATAAATTATAATTTCGACTAAACTGGACAAAATTTATTCAATAATACTCAACAATATTGAGATTTTTATATTTTTCCCAAAATTTCACAAGTTACTCAGTCATTGAATCGGCTTGTTAGGCTATGCATCAATGACTGGTCAGTTTAACCGTAGACACGTGTTTTGACCTATAGGGTCTCATCAATACGGTGCTTTGATGCATAGCCTAACAAGCCGATTCAATGACTAGAGTAACTTGTGAAATTTTGGGAAAAATATAAAATCTCATTATTGTTGAGTATTATTATATTAAATTTCACAATGACAATATGAACATTTATTTATTCAAGGTTCATCACAAAATTTATTCCTTAAATTATTGTTTGCATATTTTTTTATTTTATTTTAAATTATATAAAATTTAAAGTAATCTTTGCGATATGTCATTTTAAGGTAGATTACAGATTTTTAAACAAGAATATTTGAGTTAATAACAAATTTTTCTAGTTAAAAAATATAATTTTTGTAATATTAATCATTATATATTTTAAATTTAAATTATTTTTGTTTTTATTAATGTTTTGAATTCAAAAATTATTTTGAAAATTTTTCACTATCCATTATTGTTCTATATAAAATAGTTATAAGTACAATTTTTACGTTACAATTATCCCTGTTCTATGTGGTAATAAAAATTGATAAATTTTAGTTTTTTCTTGCATGTATAATCACTTTGTCACATGTATTGTCACTTTCAGCGACTGATCAGAGCACCGTACTGATGAGGTCCTAAAGACCGAAACACGTGTCTACGGTTAAAACTGGCCAGTCATTGATGCACAGCTTAACAGCCGATTCAATGACTGAGTATCTTGTGAAATTTTGGGAAAAATATAAAATCTCAATATTCTTGAGTATTATTATATAGGTATAATATTCGATAAACTTCAATAATGCAAATTCCTCATATTCTATTTATATTATAACATTGTAACGCGGCGAAATTTAGAATTAAATATCAAATCAATTAAACGACAATTAACGATTTAAATTTAGAAAACTTTACTTATTCCATGATTTTAGGACCCAACTACGTTATGTAAATGAATAACAAAATTTAGTAACCCCAGTGCACTTTAAAAGTCGCCGAACTGCAGACAGGAGAGTACATAAAATGATTTGAAATAAAAGTCACATTTAGTTTAACTATGTCGATTTATTGTGCATGAGAAATTTGTAAAATTATATAATTATTTAAATATTTCAATATTTTTAGTGTTTGTCTGTATTTGGTTTACAATTTCATTAAAAGATTTTGAATAAATGGTTAGTGGCGGCTCGTCAGTGCATCTTGTGCGCAAATAATAAATTCGATATAAAACTCTAATAACAATGTAACTCAAAGAGTCCTTTATTATACTTCGGAAGGTGTAGTGTATTCTGTGGGTGACCACAATTCAAAGGAACGGGTCGGACACATACTCAAAGAGATATGCTGTCACTCATTAGGGTCGGGATCACTGCCGACCAAGAGCTCGTGTATTAGTAATCATGTGAGAAGTATGTATAAAGTACTTGCATCTAAATGCCCGAAAAATTCTATATTTTAATCCGACGAGGTACCAAAACCAATGTACAATACTTATTAGTTATTTGCCAAATAATATGTCATTTTATACGTGTAAGTGTAAGTGTATTTGGGAATAGGGAGTGTGAATACATTACGTAATTGGTGCGTGATCGTCTAGTGAAATCATGGTCGAATCGGTGTCTCTCACGGCTTCTGGCTACCCCCAACCAGACGCGAGTCGCCCGGCGTCGCAGCGATGGCCCGGCGCGTAGAGTATGTTGGCTTACCGGTTACTGGCGACGACGATTGCCCGCTGACTGGGTATGCTCTGGTCATGGTTTGAGTTTACACGTGAACTTATCTTCGTGAAACTTTTGAACAAGTATACTATGTTTTCTGAGAGTTTTTAAGTTTTCACAGCTTTGATTACTTTAACGGCACTTGATTCACGTAGTAAAACCAGCCGCTATGGCACAAACTACTAAACCGTTCGCACAACCCGCCAATCTCTCAGAATTTAAGTTTTCACAGTTTGATTACTTTAACGGCACTTGATTCACGTAGTAAAACCAGCCGCTATGGCACAAACTACTAAACCGTTCGCACAACCCGCCAATCTCTCAGAATTTAAGTTTTCACAGTTTGATTACTTTAACGGCACTTGATTCACGTAGTGAACCCAGCCGCTATGGCACAAACTACTAAACCGTTCTCTCTTATATATCTTATTTCTGAGAGATGACAAGGTTACCTAGTATAATGAACTATACCATGGGCCAAGCTTCCCTGATTCTGATTCTAGACCAGAATGCCCGCTCATGAGATCGGTCAGCCCTCATATACTCTTAGTCCACGTTGACTTGCAACAAAGTACGCATATACAAAACCATTAGTAAGAGTAGGACATAATAACAAGATATAATATTTTACCAATCAAATTACACTTCTAACATCCTTGTTGAAGATTACTGGCTGAAAATGACATCATAATTTTCTACACCCAATAATATTAACTTTTGAAACCTATCTTACAAATAATCGCTTTGCATTGGCTAGGATAGGAAATAGTAGGATGTGCCCATAATCAGAAAAACAAATTCTTAAAAACAAAATTGTTTTCAAAATAAAGAACCCTAAACTATAAAAGAATTGGGTCAACCTTTCATGTACGATCGTGTTTATACCTAAACATAATAAGACCATAAATGACCCTTAAAGAAATGTATTTTTCTCAATAAGCAAAACAACACAATAAACCAGTAACGTCCAGCGTACCAGATGTGGTTTTTAAAATAAAAGTAAAGTTCAGCGTCCCAGATGTGGTTTTTTAAAATACGTAAACAAGTACAGTTGACATAATTATTATCGAAACACATTCTTAAAAAATATTAATAGTAAGATAAATTAATAACATAAAAAATTAAAAAATTAGGTACAGATATTTGCCTCGTTTCAACATTTATAATATAAACATACTCGATTAACTAAACCAAAACGGGGTGATAAAACCCTTATAATAACCAATACGGAAACAATGAGATAAGTAATTAGTGAATAAGATCTAATGAGTCAAGTATGTATATATATATATATATATATATATATATATATATATATATATATACATATATTCATTAAATTCTTTCATTATTTACTAACTAATAAAATATATTAATATACTTTCATATCCAAAATTTTAACAATAATTTAATAACAAAACCATTCAATTTCCATCGACAAAATCAAATATACACAATATCATCACCAATCTGAGAGTACGTGCTCCAATAACGCCATCTGGCCAGGCAGAGCACATTGATTAGATCTCGATTGCTGCCCGAACTATCAGACAAAAACAACACCATAGAACAGAATGATTGCCCCCGTTCAATTGCAGTGCTATCGTTTAACATTTAACTTTGAAGACTATGGAACCTGAGCCGGTTACGTTACGCTTACGCTACGGTATGTGCCGCGTCGTAATTTTCTCCAGCAGCACGGCTGGAAATGGTTTAGACAGTTCCAAGACAACTTCGAATCAGCAGAGGATCGGGCAGGCGCACGAAAGCAAAACACATGCAAGCAGGATATATTTGTGCTTTGGTAGAACTTGGTAGTTGGCAATGGTAAGTAATTGTCCAAGCAGATAGATTGGAATCTAGTGTAGTTTTAAATGTAACCGTAATTAGTTTGTTCGTAGTTAATTAGATTTAGATTTAATTTGTTGTAATACTGTATATTCATTAAGTTGTTTTTTTTTAGTTAGAGAAAAATGATTAAAATATTATACAAAAAAAAACAATTAATAAAAAATATTAATTATACACATGTAAGTATATCCTTTTGTTTTTGGATATAGTAGCTGTATTCTTTTTATCAAAAAATTGACTCAGCTAAGTTGGTAAGTGAAGTGAGGTGAAACGAAGTGAAGTGAGTTGAGTTGCTGTATAAAAGAACGAGACATTCAAACTCTAGCAAGAGAACACGAATAACTGACAAAGATCGAAATACTTTGACACTTTTTTTCACGTTTGTTATTCTAATCAATCATAAATTTGTGAATCAAGAAATACATCTTTGATAAATTTTACATTAATTTTTAAATTTAAAGGTCCAATATTATTCAATCATTTAATTTCGTATGAAATTTTTTGTCGTTAACCTTAAAAACAGCAAGATTGACACAAACTTAACCTCTACTACTAAAATCAGTATCATCTGAGTATCTCACTTCATTTTGAGATTATTTTGCGGGTGCAGCAGAATCGGTAAGGGGGGAAGGTATCCAACTCAGTTTGTCGTAGCTCAGTTAAGATAAAAAGAATAAGAATTATCTGAGTTGAGCTGAGTTTATCTGAAGTGAGGTGAGATCTCAGTAAATTTTAGGTAAAAAGAATACAGCTAGTACTGAAACAATGTTTTCTGCAATGACACTAGAAGTTTTAACAAATATTTCAATTTCCACTTAATCGCAGTGAGCTAATATAGAATTAACACAGTAAAAAAATCTCTCAGATTGGTTTAGGTTAAAGTTTCGTATTAATATTTATTTAAAATCGACGTTTCGACGAAACCCAATGTGCGTCTTCATCAAAATAAATAATACAAATGACATTACAGTAAATACAGAACACAGAAACAAGTTACTAGATAACAAATAAGTAGATAACAAATAAGTAATAAGTATAAGTAAAATCATAAATTTTTTATAGATTTTTAATTAATGGAAACCAAATTTTATTTAACTCAATACCTTCACAGTGATTAATGTTATCTTTCCTTTATTCATTTTTATTGGTTCTCTTATCAATCTGCTGCTAATATTGATTGGTATCTTCAAATTTTACATTATGAAGATTATTCTAACGCATGCTCAGCAATAGCAGATTTATCTGAATGATTTAGACGAATTAATCAATCACTGTAATGGCACTGAGTTAAATAAAATTTTGCTTCCATTAATTAAAAATCTATAAATTTTACGATCTAGTTACTTATTTGTTACCTAGTAACTTGTTTCTATGTTCTGTTAATTTACTGTAATGTCATTTATATCATTTATCCTGATAAAAACGGACGTTGAGTTTCGTAGAAACGTCGTTTTTAAGTAAATATTAATACAGAACTTTCAAGTGAAAATAAACAATACAATTGTCAATTAACATAACTTAACGTAATAGTTTGTCAATATGACCGCCCAAGATGTCAGATTAAATACATTTGCTTGTTGCTACCACCAGTGATGTATATAGTAACTAACTGCTGTGTAATAATATCATTATTGTACTAATAACATAATGACCTGTTTCTATATAGGCGATATGGTAACGTAATATTAATATTATGATACAATTGAATAAATATCTTCTTGTTATTGTAAAACGGACAGGTTAATCTTAAAAAGGAAAAATAAATTTGTAAAAATATCAATTACTTGTCGACTAAGTAACACACTTCAAGTTACACGTATTAACTCTCGAGTTTAATTACCGAAACTAAGTGACAAATTCCATTTGTTCGAGGCTTTAATTCGACACCCTGTACATGTTTCGCGCATTAGCATTACATTTATTTTACGTCAGTAGAGAATCTCCCTAAATATATGTTCATGTTACAAATATCCTCTATGATTTTGCTCTACGTACATTTTTGCTTCATGCTTTGTACTAATGTGTATTTAGGTTTTAGTTTTGTATAATTTTTAATAAAAATCCGACGTTTCGATATACAGAACGTAAAGCTTCCTTATTTTAATATAAGGCACTGAAATATAGTAATAACTGGAACGCGCACTGGCCGCTCAAATGCGAGCCGAGAGAGATAGAAGATACGTGGTATTCGCGTCTTTGTCTTTCTAATGGCGTAGCATTGCTACTACATGATAACTTAGATAGCTATGAAAAAAAAAGAATCTAACTGTCAAATGTCAAATTAATATATCAAAAATGATAAAAATACCTTTTATAGAGGAATTCCCCAATAAAATCTCATTACGTATCGTTTAGCCGATGCATTTAGCTACAATTTAATATGCAACAACATAAGATTGTCGCATTTTTACCGCAAGAAATCGCGTTTGAATTTCAAATGCGCAGAAGTGTAAGACAGTGATAGAGATACCACGTATCTCCTATCTCTCTCGGCTCGCATTGCCACTACTAGAACACATAGGCAGTGCACATTCCAGTTATTACTATATTTCAGTGATATAAGGCATTTTAAAAGATTTTTTTACTATGTTTAATGTGATTTTAGCGAAATACAATTAAAAATTGTCAAAGCGGTTATAGATAATTAATTTTTCTTTTCAATAACTTATTATTAAGCTACACTCAGACTACGGTTTTACCAGTAGCAGCAGAATGGAGATACAGTTGCAGCTATACTGCTATTGTTAAAATCACACTATAAATGTACACTGTAAAATAAAATCGGTAATTTTACATGAAAACCTGGAGCAACTGATTTACACCAGTTTAATATGCAAAACAGACGCCACAAGAAATTTTTTACATAACATGAATATAAAATACGTGTATTTTATGTAAGTTTACTTACTTTATCAGTAAAAAAACATATAAAATTACAAGATTATAATATTTTACAGAAAATTTATCGTTTTACTGAAATAATATGCAATTTTTCACTATGGTTTTTATGTAAATAAACTTTTTTACAGTGTAGCTTAAGGAACATTAAATATTGTTGTATATCATCATGCCATGTACCCAAAAAAGTGTGGCACAAAAAAAAAATTTATCTAGACAAGTAACGTTTGTTTCATTCACATTTATGATATATATTTATTAGATAATTGGTAATTTTTTTATCAATTTATCAGTTTTATCTTGATAAATAAATAGCATGTATGAGAGGTACTATGAATGTAGATGAAGCAAAAGATGCTTGTCTGGACAGAAACGTTTGATGGAAATTAAATGAAATGAATTTCTGTGACACCATTATATGAGTACATGGCGTAATTGTTTTTTTTTATAATTTTGTTGATAAAACTGCAAATTTTCTAATTTTCAAACGCAATTTCTATTTATTCTATTTGGCAGCTGATTAGTTTCAGTTAGTTTCCATGAAACATTTTGTACATAAATATTTTATATATTTAATATTAAAATATTTCTTATAGAATTTTTTTGTGTGAGAAAAATTCTACAATTAAATGTTTTGTTAAATTGTGAATCGTGATTTAGTTATTATAAAAATAATTGAAAAACTAAATAAAAAATTTAGTGAAATATTAGTTTACAATTTTAAATTGTCATTATACGTGTAATTACATAAATATATTAAAAAATTAAACCGTTATATTAATAGTAATACTGTAACAGTTTTTAGAAAACATGAAAAATAATTTTTATGTGTAAATCTAATTAAGTTCAACCATATGTTAGAAATTTAATAAATAAAAATATTTTTTATTAAATTATTTTTACTGAAAAAAAACAAACTAAATCCATATGAAATGCAATAAAAATTTAAATAAAACTGTAAATTCTGCAGATATATTTGTATAAGTTCTTCTCGCTTATGCAACAATAAATCAAGCTAATTAACGTAGGTATTAATTACAAAAGTTGAAGGAAGTTAAAACAAAAACAACACGTGCTCATGTTTACTGTAATAATTCGTTATGTGTGTACCAAGAAGAATAAGATGTCTTATAGTTGTTTTGTTTTTAAGATGAACTGTGGCGACTCTATGTTTTTTCTCTTGTGTTTTGAAATACTGTAAAGAAAGAATTTGTTTTTAGAATTTTTATGTAGTTTGTACATTATTTCTTTTAAATTATGATGGTGTTAAGTATAGTAAACAATTTCTTTAAGACAATATTTGGTAATAATAACTTTACTGACAATATTACTTGTATTAAAATAACAAAATTCTTTAGGATTAAGTTCTGTATATATTTTAATAAAAAAAGTCGACGTTTCGACGTACTCTACGTACATCATTATCAGGAAAATGAAATAAATGACATGTACAGTAAATAAACAGAGTATAGTATCAAGTTACTAGGTAAGAAAATAAGTAACTAGATAACTAGCTGGTTAACTAACCAGTTCCGATTAGAAACATCGGGATATCTCTTTTGCACCAAACTCCCCCCCCCTCTCTCTCTTTAATTTTTAAATCTGTAACCAATATTTCTCTCTTTTTATTTATATGACGTAATAGGCTTCAAAATATTGAATTTATTAAATATGAAATTTTTATTATTACATAATATATTATATCACTGTTGTACATACTTGCCTCCACGGAGGCCGTTGTACAATGTTGTGTACCTCTAGAGGTGAAGTAAAGAATAAGAATAATAATAATAATAATAATAATAATGAATAATTAATTCCAATAAAAACTCTTTAAAAAATAAAAATATATATTTATACATATATATATATATATATATATATATATATATATATATATATATATATATATATCACATAATAATTCAACAAATTTAATGTAAACGCATGCGCAGTTTGGTTTTTTTGGTCTCGTGAATGATTTTACGAATTTCTGGTCAGGTTAATACAATTCTACATCAATCAGAACTGTAACCAGAATTTGTGAATATGGACTATTGACTAAAGTCTTTCTTGCCAAACTTTAAAGATTTATTTAGTACGTAGCAGTCCAATAGCAGCATGATGCATGACATCCCAAAAGTTGTTAGTTCAATTTAAAGTTGCAATAAAATTTAAACAAAAATATGACTGGAATATTTAGATAATAGTTGCTTGTTTAGCTAGGAATGTTTGGCAAAAACTAAGTTGTACTTGAATGAAAAGAGTATGTTTTACATCCTTATGAGCACATAGCGTGATTGTGTATGTAAGTATATACTTTTAATCGTCTCAAAATATTAACTTTATGGGTTTATTTTCAGAGTCAATTCAATGAATCTATTAACGTTTTTATCTTTCCCCAGTAAATGGAATTTTGATAAATTATAAAAAAGATTAAGTTACAAAAACTATTTAAGATTTTTATAAAAATTTGGGAACGATTATAAATTTTGATTAGAGATAAAATAATGGTGTTATAACAGTTTGTGTAAGTGGAATGCGAGAAAGACGCACAAACGCCTGCACGCACACTGATTTTCCAAACAACTGTTTTTGTTTTGTATAAAGTAATAAGTTACCGAGACGAGAGATTGGTGTCGTGTCACGAGTCAACTGTAACTTGACCCGGCGGCGGCGCGCTACGCGAAAAAAATAAAAATTCTCTGTCACCCGTTTTAACTAACGCACTCATCAACATAATTTACTATGCGTTCACACTCGAGAATGAAATGAAATTTTATACTTATAAATGTTGTTTTTCTTTTTTTGTATTTTTATTTTGTTTCACTGCAGATGCATTAAGACATTATCCATTATCTAGATTTTGTACTGCCATGACTTTTAATATTTTAATTTCGATGAAATTAAGTTTAACTGTTTCGAATATATTTACAGTATTTAAACTTGTATAGAGACTCGTTGGCGAAGTGACTGGAAAATTGTAACAAAATAGACTTTTTGAGACTACATCTACTACTAGTATATCAAATATATATATAAATATATATTTATATATATATATATATATATATATATATATATATATATATATATATATATATATATGGGTCATTCCATGTGAAATCGGCCAAAAAAATGTCGACCCCCTCCGATTTGTCTGAAAATGCGCATATTTATTCATTTTTATCTAAAAGTAAGTAAGGAAATATTTATTTGGCTTAATTTACCGTATTTTAATTTTAATTTAATATTTTTATATATGGCTATTTTTTGCCCTCCCCACAGATCCTTCGAAATAAAATTCTATATTAATTCTACTATTATTTCAAGAAAAACAAATGCATTATATTATGAAATAGCTAACTTTAAGCTATTTATTTCAGCTATTGGTAACGATTTTTATCGGAACTGTGGAGAGTTATGCGGGGAAATGTGAAAATCCCCCTTTTTTTTCAAAATTTTTTTTCTCAAATACTCCATCTCAGAATTTGCTCGAATTTTGGCAAACTGAAGAAGAAGAATTATATTTTAAGGAACAAAAACTTTCAGGATGGCTTTTTGAGTTTAAAAAAAGATATTCGACTTTAAATTTGGCTTACGGTTTTTCCAAATGTGGTCGTCATGACCCAAAACAATCTTGTCATTTCATTAATAATTTTGTGGACTTTATAGTTAAAAATATCCCTAAATAAGAGGAAAATGACTAAATTGGTATGGTACCTCAAACTTTGTATAAATTATTTACTTTGTAAATAAAATACGTATATCAATACGCTTTAAAAATTTAAAAAAAATTGCTCTCAAATATTTGTTCTTTGTAAGCTTTATTTCTAAGTACTTGTTAACTAATTAATTTTTGTCTTTTTTATGTTTATTTGTTTATGGATGAGGCTGTCAATAAATATTAATGTCACGTTTATCAGGTTCGTTAGCAAATATAAACACGCTGATTTATTTAATAATGATTAAACAATAAGTTTATTATAGAAAGTAAATATAAGATTAATAATATTTATATCACTACTGAAAACTGAGTAAGATTACAAATTAAATATTTAACAGTATTTATAATAAGATATTTTACAAATTCTGATTTAAATATTTTTTACAGAAGCAGGAAAAGAAAGAAGGCTGGAGAGTTAGTCAATCAGTGAATAATTGATTACCGGGTGAACATTGTTGTGAATTCAGCTTTATTGTTAGACAGCTGTTACTTAAATTATTCGCGGGTAGTGATATAAATTCTGATATTAGAATAAGTTACATACTTTATTCATTTATTTCGTTATATTTTATATATTATATATACTATATATATATTTAAACGTAGTTTTATTTAGAATACTCTTGTGTATTATTAATCTTATATTTACTTTCTATAATAAACTTATTATTTAATCATTATTACATAAATCAGCGTGTTTATATTTGCTAACGAACCTGATAAACGTGACATTAATATTTATTGACAGCCTCATCCATAAACAAATAAACATAAAAAAGACAAAAATTAATTAGTTAACAAGTACTTAGAAATAAAGCTTACAAAGAACAAATATTTGAGAGCAATTTTTTTAAAATTTTTAAAGCGTATTGATATACGTATTTTGTTTACAAAGTAAATAATTTATACAAAGTTTGAGGTACCATACCAATTTAGTCATTTTCCTCTTATTTAGGGATATTTTTAACTATAAAGTCCACAAAATTATTAATGAAATGACAAGATTGTTTTGGGTCATGACGACCACATTTGGAAAAATCGTAAGCCAAATTTAAAGTCGAATATCTTTTTTTAAACTCAAAAAGCCATCCTGAAAGTTTTTGTTCCTTAAAATATAATTCTTCTTCTTCAGTTTGCCAAAATTCGAGCAAATTCTGAGATGGAGTATTTGAGAAAAAAATTTTTGAAAAAAAAGGGGGATTTTCACATTTCCCCGCATAACTCTCCACAGTTCCGATAAAAATCGTTACCAATAGCTGAAATAAATAGCTTAAAGTTAGCTATTTCATAATATAATGCATTTGTTTTTCTTGAAATAATTGTAGAATTAATATAGAATTTTATTTCGAAGGATCTGTGGGGAGGGCAAAAAATAGCCATATATAAAAATATTAAATTAAAATTAAAATACGGTAAATATAAGGCCAAATAAATATTTCCTTACTTACTTTTAGATAAAAATGAATAAATATGCGCATTTTCAGACAAATCGGAGGGGGTCGACATTTTTTTGGCCGATTTCACCATGGAATGACCCATATATATATTGGATGTTGTATAATGGGTGAAGCAGCCCAATGTTATAAAAATCAAAAACTCATTTGATATTCACAAGCTTCCGGCAACAATTTGTGCCTTTTTCAAGTGTTGTGTTATCACAGAGCAATACTGATACGTTGTCAAAGTTATAAAAATATATAAGTTAAGTCAATTTTAAAATAAAACAGTAGTAAGTGAAAAATAAAATAAGTTAAACATTTTTTTAATAGTTAAGCACCTTCATTTTAGTGTTAGCAAGAGCAAAAATCTATATAATATTTCATGCAGAAGCAGTTTTTTAATAAGTCAATTTAACACTTTGAATCAAACATTGATACAAAAAAAAGGCACAAATTGTTGCCGAAAGCTTGTGAATATCAAATAAGTTTTTGATTTTTAATAACATTGGCTGCTTCATAAAAAGTTCTATAATTTGGTTTTTAGTTTTAATTTCCTAGCATGTGCCGTTCTGGGCGCTAGAATTTTTTTTAAAATGTTTTTCAAAATTTTCAATAATTTTTTCCTGCTAAATCAGTATGAGTTAGAGAAAAAAGTTACTTAGCTATTATGTAGCTAATTTTTTTCTCTATTTTACTTAATTTTTTCAGATTTTTTTGAGCAAATTTTGAAAAAAGTATTATTTTGAATTTTTTTCATGTTTGGAGAAAACTAATTTCAGAATAGTGGAAAGAGTTTGTGCCACAACATATTTTGTACATGGCGCGATTGTGTATGTATAATTACTATTATTTCAATTTGTTTTGTAAAAAATACTTCTAAAATTCAAGGGCAGGCAAGTTTTATTTACGATGATAATGTAAACCATATGAATTATTATTTTTATATTAAAATAATATCTATTAGAATTATAATTTACAGTTAATTTATTTTATAATACCTTCATACTTCACAGTATTAACATCAATATCTGAAAATGAATCATTAAACAAGAATTTTCGTCAGTTATAGAATATTTCAATCTTCACTAGACAAGTAAAACATGTTTCTTAAAGTTAATACCAAGTACCTGTTGTCATCAGTTGTCACTGCAATTTCTACCTGCAAATCTCTAGAAAGAAAAAATCTATATCAAGTTTTTGTAATAAAATGCTCGACCTTGAAATAGAATACTGCATATTTGGTGCACTTCACCCTCCCTTGAGAAAATCGGTTCTAACTCTGGATCTGTGTCTCTTATATGAGCATATATACGTTGGTAAGTATGTCTTTTGATAGTGTGTGCTATTGTGTAATTCTGCACCCCGGATAAGGGTCATTCTAAATACACCCATATCCGGTCTTCACTTGTTCGACCCTTATACTACTATTATTATCGTGAATCGTGCGCTATTGAATGATATGAGGAGCTTAGTGGATAAACGGTGAATCGACCATTTTTATCAAAATTGATATTTATTTTGGTTTTTTATTATACAGTAAAAAATTTTGATATTTATGTATTATTTTCTAGTGTGTTGTGTTGTTAAATTAACATAATATTTGTTGTCAAAATAACACACATTATATTGTATTGAAATCGCAAAGTGTTAGAATATAGGAGTATATTTTTGTAATATATTGTATAAGTATATTATTATATATTGTTAATATTTTTGTATTTCTAGAAACATTTATGTTAAGAAATCATGTGCTAATATTTAACAATGTTGTATTTTGTTAAATTAATAAAATTTAGGTAGTGGATCTCCTGGAACACCAAAGTTTATTAAAATTGTGTTAATTTAATATAATTATTTTTTATTGTGCAGTTTATTTGGATGAATGGTCAAAAATTAGAGATATATTTCCATTTTAAAAAAATTAAGTATTTTTTCATGTTAATGGCTCTTACTTTTGTGGAAGGGCAACAGAGACAGACCGATAAACGTAAAATTGCATGGAATCAGGGCTTCAAACCGTTATATTTTTCATTCCGGTTCAATTAAATATATATATATATATATATATATATATATATATATATATATATATATATCGGTTTGGTTCCGATTTTAGTTCCTGCAAAAGTACACCTGCCTGAAAGTGATTTCTAGTTTCATTTTCAATTTCAATAATTGAGTATTCATTCACAAAAAAACAAAAACTGTTTCAACTGTTTCAACAAAACTGTATTGAACCGAAATAAACCGATGTTTTTTTTTAGATTCAGTTCCGTTTTTCGTTCCAGGAAAAATAACGTTTTTGTTTTTGGTTTTCGGTTCAGTTCCGGTTCAAAGCCCTGCATGGAATACTGGCGCACAATTTATTCGTCAACCCTAATTTTTGATATTAATCTTAAAGTATTATCTTAAAACTTACAGAGAGTTCTTCTGTGTAATGCTTACGTGGGTAATAATTGTTATTATGAATATATTTTGTTAAATTTTTTTTAATATTTTGAATGTTAAAATACTAACACTCTTCTTTGTGTAAACGTTTCTGAGTAAAATAAATGATACTAATTTTACAATAGTGTCAAAAAATAATTGGTGTTCGTTTAGTAACAGCAACAGGATTTGCATGTAGAATATATAGAATTTATTTTTCTGAAACACTGCAAATGTTATTGTAAATAAGTTAAAATTTACGATAGACCTTGTTTCATACTTACCTAAATTACCATGGCTCATAAGCATGCAGCAGCAGCAATTGTGTTCCGAACCAAATTGAAAATTACTTGCACGCAAATCGCAAATAAATGACAATGATTATTTGTCGTCATGGCATCCGGTATTACATGAATGAGTACAATATGGCAGCATTGATATTTAGCCAACACAATCTGGGTAAAGAGAACTATACCCCGTACACCGGTTATGTCTTATTACGTTTAACATATGCTACACGAACAACGAAACGCCCGCTTGCCCATTTTGACAGTGGCTGGAAACTTCTTCAAGTGGAAAGAAAAAATTACTAGGTATTAGATTTCTGTTGTGTTTTGTTATATGCTACATACATATATTCTTGCATAAATACTTATTTTGCATAGTTCACTGCGTACCACCGTTGATAATTATTTTTAACGATGATGCAAGGATTCTATTTTACAAATAGACAACAAACATTTGCGGTCCAAATCATTGGTATTTAGGTAGTTTTCAGTTATGAGCACAGTATGACGTCGGATAAATATAATGGAAATAAAGAGATTTTAATTTACAGTAGTTTTTGAGTTTAGAAATAAGTTGTATTTCTTCTCTTAAGACTATATTCTTATGTTGCATTAGTAATCATTAAATTTTGTCGTGTGTCCAAGGTATTAGATAAATATCACATTTTGCATTAATAAAATAAACTGATTTCTAGTATACCCGTGACCCTTAAAGGGTCACGTTTAAAGTCGAAAATAGTAATTAAGATAGAAAGATTTAAACATAATTTGTAGTGTGTACATTGTTGAGTAGATTTATTTCTAAGACACATAAAGACATAGGTAAATGTAAAATTTGTAGATAAAATTTTGAGACACATTGCATATTAACTGAATACGCTGATTTAATATATATAAATAAACTTAGATGATGTGAAAAATTAAAAAAATAAACAGCTGTCATTTTTGACATTTGCATTATAAACATAATTTTTCAAATTTTTGAAAACCAAAATGAAATCGGAGAAAGATGAAACTTGCCTATTCTCAAATAGGGAATGAACTAATTAAAATGACACCTCTCCCATCAAAATCGGTTCAGGGGTTTAAAAGGAGATGCTGGAGACACATACATACAAACATTTGTCAATTAGAGAGATTAATAAGTAAACTTTTTGTTAAATTTTATTTATCATCAGTTCCGTAATTAGGAGGCTATTGGCTATATGCTCGAGAAGCTGAACCACTGATATAGAGATCAGTGTGCTGAACATGTAGTGTTTAAGCAAATTTTTACTTGCATTGTCAATGGTACGAGTCCTTAGCTCATAGCCAAGCAAGGGACCTACAACTTATAGGAGATTCCAAACCACTCAAACCCAGCCGATATCAGTTCATTGGTAACAAGGTTTTTAATACCAGAAATAATATTTAATTTAATTTCTGATGTGAGCTCAGCGCGAACCAGGGATCTTTGGGGTCCGAGTGTAACACACTATCACTGACCTACGGCTGTCTGTTATTCTACAAACAATTTGTTAAATTTTATTTATACCTATTAAAAATCTACACTATTCGTATTTTCAACGTCATTTGCCCCCGCTCCAATAATTGTATATAATTAAAGATGATAGCTGATTATAAGTTTTCCGCGGAACACCCTATATTGAAAATATGTATTATTTTAATGAAATAGTAAAACTGAAAAAAAACCTGAAATGCTTATGATTGCTTTCCGTTATCTTTTCGTAAATATAATTAAAATTTCTATTTAGAAAACACAATCTAAATCAGTAATTAATAATATCGCAATAAAATTAACGATATAATATGCATGAAATCAATTCGTTATTATTTCTAGAACAAATTAACAATGTCCTGTATATATAGCAAAATATAACACATTAAGCATATACATAATAGTGTGACAAATTTGACAAAAACCGTTTTCAACTAACCTCAAAATCTATGTTAACTCTTTGTTTTAAAACCATTTGTTACGAACCATACTTAAAATTATGGTCTGCACTTAGGTTTTTGCAAAAAATAAATAGATAACCAGATCAAATAAAAATTATCTAAATTTTTCATTAATCGAATCATCGAATCATTGAGAATTTGATCGATTTTTAAATAAAATATATACAAAACTTAATCTTAAAGCATTTTTATTTTAGCTACAATATGTTTAAAGTTAAAATTTTATTTTGAAATTTCTCAATAACTGTGAAAATTTTATTAGTACTACCTAAAAAATTGGCAACTACATTTTTGGCATAACAAATAAAAATTTAGAACTAATTTTAATGTTGTTCATAAAAGGCGCTATACAATGTTGGTTCAGATAAAGAAAAAAATAATCTAACTTAGTACAAAATTTTATTTTTTAAAGCTTTCAGAATATATGTACATAATAAAATAAAACAGCTTTAAGATGAAGTTGTGTACAAATTTTAATTAAAAATTAACATTTCGATGTACTCTACGTATATTATCATTAGAAAAAATATGCAATTGACAAATAATAAACAAACAAAACATAGAAACAAGTTACTAGGTAACAAAAACAAGTAAGTAGATTATGAAATTTATAAATTATTAATAATTAATTAATTATTACCTTATAACATGTTTCTATGTTTGTTTGTTTATTATTTGTATCATTTGTATATTTTTCATGATGATGATATACGTAGAATATAGCGAAACGTCGAATTTAAAATAATACTACACCGATTTGATAAATTGAAACAGTGTCAAAGTACTTGGCATAAAAGCCAGCCAGAACTAACATCTGCATCAGTGTCTTCCCGACACTGATCAAAACACCGTACTGATGAGGTCCTAAAGACCGAAACACGTGTCTACGGTTAAACCGGCCTGTCATTGATGCATAGCCTAACAAGCCGATTCAATGACTGAGTAACTTGTGAAATTTTGGGAAAAATATAAAATCTCAATATTTTTGAGTATTATTATATTAAATTTCACAATGACAATATGAACATTTATTTGTTCAAGGTTTATTAGATATTTTATTGCCTATAGAAATACAGGCAAAACACAATAAAAATTTGTTAAATAACATTATACAAATCTTTGGAGAAAACTGATTTTGGTATAAAGGAAACAGTTTGGACCACACCTTTCTTAGGTACATGGCGTGATTGAGTATGTATGTATGTACATTAATAATCTCAATTTTTGGCAGTAATAAAACCAACAATAATTGATAAAACTATAATGGTTCATATGTGCATTGTTTTGTTACAAGTTAGTAAATAATTTGATTAAAAAAAAAAAAACAACTAATTCTGCTCTAAAACTAATTTCGTGATAAGTAAGCTAGTCTAAACGATTCTTAATACAGTAAAAAAAAAAATTACATAAAATATAACACATTTCAAAGCTCTATTAAACATAATAGTGTAACAAATCTACCAAAGGTTTTATTCAGCATGTCCAAAAATCCATTTTAAACAATCTGCACTTGAAATCCAAAATTCTAAAGTAATGACTTAAAATATGCTTTGAAGAAAAGAAAATCAGATTATTCCACTAGTATGATTCCAAATTCGGATTTTCGGGCACCGAAAAAAGAAATCCGCCTTGCTATTTACCGCCAAGAACCAAAAACTTCACCGCATAGCAAAAACGATAATCACCGAAGCGCGATAAGCAAGTGGTGCCCTTTCAACCGAAAACTACACCTTTTTAAAAGTATCCCTATAGAATTTTTGGCTTGGTTTTCTAAATGTCCGCATAACCTCACATACGTATATGTATACGGTAAGTAATGTGTGCTGTTTACCGATCTGAAAAACGCATTACGGGAGCATTATTCATCGTAAACCGGTCAGAGAGCGTTACTTTAATATGATTACAAAGATTATATGGGGGCTCCGTTTATCGCGGACAGATTTTATGGCTCTTTTTGCCTGCTTTTTAGCTACGTTTTGTTTTTGTTTTTCTTTCAGCTGTTTGCGGTATGCTTTGGTTTTCTTTGTTTCCAATACAGTGTGCCTCGAAATTGATGCAATGCTAAACAATATTGAAAATAATTAATAACATATAATCTGTTATTTTTTTCAATGTTTCCTTTTTTAATTAGATATATACGACTCGGTTTTATATACATCAAAATAGATTACACTGTTCTTTCACAAAGAAACAATTAAAATAAATAATTATTGTGACATTTACCGACTGAGAATTAGTTGATATTTGTTAAAATAACTTTCAAAATATTTATTAACATTTTTCAATTATTAAGAAGCACTTATATAAAAATCCTGACAAACAGAATCTTACAAAAAGAATTTGTTAGAATGTTAGAAATAGATGATATGCTGGACATTATACTGAAATACTATTTGAATGTTATGAAGAATTATTTACTTCTAGAGTAAAATTTATAACCATGATATTTAATCAAGTAATTTACTCGGTTAATTTGTTCATTTAGTAAATTTATTAAATGTTTATATAGTACAGTTTACTATAGGAATTAACGTATTTACTTTTCTAATAAATTAAAAACCAATTAATACTACTGCATCTTTTGATACATATTAATATTAGTAATAAATTCATATTTTTTCAAAAAAATATTGTTATATTAAAAAGAAACTATTTTAATTTATAACTCATAATTGTGAATATAAGTTAACAGAATACACATGTATTATAAACATATTACTCAAAAAAAGTAGAATAAATTTGTCTTATCTTAAATTAAACCTGAGACACACTGTAAAAAATAAAAAGAAATTGGCTATAAACTATTATGCAATTCATATTTTTTTTCAAAAAATATTGTTATTTCGAAAAGAAAATATTTTAATTTATAACTCACGATTGTGAATATAATTGGATGCTAATTTTATGATCTATTAATAATTTAAATATTACCTATAAAATTTTATATTTTTACCTATAAAAAAATCAATCATTTACCTATTAATAATTAAAAAATAATCTATAGTAAAAAAAAAACCTAAACCAATCTACTAACCTAACCTACCCTAAATAGCCAATTCAGTAAAAATACTGTATGTATAAATATATTATATCAATTATATCAGTAAGTATTTGATTATTTCCATAGGTCGATAAATATTTCTATAGATCACTAATTAATTCTATAGGTCAAAAATTAAAACCATAGATTAATTATTTAATACATAGGTAAACTATTATTTTCATAGGTACTATTCGGTAGATCATATGTTTTTTTCATAGGTCAAATATTTTTATCCAATATAATTTAAGAGAATATTATAATATTATAAAACGTATTACTCAACAGAAGTAGAAAAATATAAATTTGTCTTATTTTAAATTAAATCTGAGACACACTGTACGAAACATGTGCATTATATTGTACGCATGCGCATCTTAATTTCGCGCCACGATCGTTTTGAGTGTTTTTAACGACCTACCATCACTGTCGTAATTTAAAATGTAATTTACTTGATTATCGCGTAGGCTTTGCCAGACAATAAAATTATCATTGATTGCGCATTCTGCTGTTTTTAGTACACTATACATGCCTATAGAGCTTATACAGTGCACTATTATTAAGCTTGGGTTACATTAGTTGAGTTAGTAGTAGAGTACGGTGGTAGAGTAAGTACTATATTGTTATTATCATAACATAAACATTTTTAAATAGTAATAGAATAACTTCTAGATTCAGTAATTTTCAGACTTGCACGGCCGGTATCCATTAAATTTATAGAATTTTCTAGGCCGATATGTCGTGTTGATATATCCTCGTTGCAGGCGTTTCGCCATACATTATAGATGGCATCTTCAGTACTTGGTGACTAAAACGTCTACGATGAGGAGAGATCGATTTCGGTATACCAGCCCAAAAAATTCTATAAACTCAAAATAAAAATAATAAGAGAAGCAATAGAAATTTATATAAAAAAAAGAATAACATAATTAAATAACATAAATAAAATTAGGCTTCCATTACTTAAAAATCTATAATTCTTATGATCTAGTTACCTAGTGATTTGTTACTATGTTTCGTCGAAACGTCGTTTTTATAAAATAATTGACCAGAATTTTATCCGAAAACAGTTTTTTATTTTTAATACAATGAGTTCTGACAAATATTTTACTATGTATAAACACAATCTTTAGACTTATTTTTTATTAAAATAAAACTGTTCTTAGCTTAAAGTTCTGTAACAATATTTATTTATAATCGACGTTTCGACGAACTCAACGTCCGTTTTCATCAAGATAAATGTTATAAATGGCATTACAGTAAATAACAGAACATAGAAACAAGTTACTAGGTAACAAATAAGTAACTAGATCATAAAATTTTATAGATAAGCAAAATTTTATTTAACTCAGTACCTTCACAGTGTTTCAATTTATACGCAATGATTAATAACCATAGTAACGTATTTGCATTTTTTAAACTTATGTTTACATCATAAAAGCATTAAATGCACTTTTAGTGCTGATTGTTTTTCAGATTTATTGCAATCATTTAAATTTTTAATTATACTTTTAATTACAATTGGGTAATATCGTATTTTTGAAATTACTTATTATTTTATTGCATACAAAAATTAATACTTTTTTTTAACTATGATATCCATATATGGGACACTATGATTGCCATCAAAATCAGAAGAATAAAATGACTTTGAATTATAATAGTAGTTTATGCAACAAATGAAAAAATTAGAAATGCCATGCATAAAAAAAACATTTTATGCTTGAGTTCCACGTAATATGTTTTTCTTCACGCATATCATAATATTAATATTACGTTACCCTATGGCCTATGTAGACAGAGTTTATTATGTTACTGGTACAATAATAACATTATTATAAAACAGTTAGTTATATATACATATACTATATACATCACTGATGGCCACAAATATCTAAGCTAATTATTAAACTATTGTCAACGTGCATTAGAGTATCTTCATGATGTAAAATTATTGCAGTGCCAATGAATATTAACAGCAGAATAATAAGAATAGCAATAGAAATTTATAAAGAATCAATAATTGTAAAGGCACTAATTTAAATAAAATTTGGCTTCAATTAATTAAAAACTTATAAAAATTTTATAATCTAGATACTTATTTGTTATCGTAACTTGTTTCTATGTTCTGTTATTTACGTTATTTTACGTTATTTACGTTATTTTTGTTATTTTCTATTATTTACGTAAATGTCACTTGTATCAGTTTTCCTAATGAAAACGGACGTTGAGTTTGTCAAAACGACGATTATTAATACAGCACTTAAATCTAAAGCCGTTTTATTTTACATAATGAGTTCTGAAAGATTTGTTACTATGTTATGTTTGTATGTATTTATATAATGCTAGAACTTTTTTTCACACTTTATTGCATTATTATCATAAACAGATATTTTATGAACGAAAAAGTATGAAATAAAGTACAGTTTTTCAAACAGTATATACCTACGCTTATGTATTGTCAACAATTTAATTCATACATTATATAAATGATATGCACTCAAGTATGTTTAAAATTTTTCCGTATTTACCAAACACATTGAATACAATAAACAAAATTACTCAGTTCAATACATATAAGCCAGCTAATTTAACAATAGTTTTTCAGAGAAAAGCTATTTTGGAAACAAATCAACTAGAAAAACGATAATGAATAATGGAGGGAAAAAGAATGTTTCTTTTTTCTTTTTTTAATGAATGTTTACGCAACGGAAGTAATTATTATTTCGAAAAATATTTTGCTGACTTCTATTCAAGTAGATTTTTTTTTTAATTAAGCCTTCAATCAAAGATCTATAATTGATTTTAGCAATCAGTGTAACATTCAATATTATATCGAAGTGTACTATAGAGTCCAGTTCAGAGTTATCTACGATAACCTAGATAACATTTAGAAAATTATAAATCGTAGAATATGTATGTATACATTAATAAATTAATCAGCTCATTTCTCACAGCCTAAGTTAACGTAATGTTTACTAACAATTCCTAGTAATTTGCAATTAAACTTCGTAAATGAATACTTAAACCCTGCGTATAGATTTTATTTCGTTTTAAAATTAGGTATGTTCTCATTATGCGCAAAATTTTATTAAAAATTTTTACTATGATTTCAAAATATTTATAATTTAAATGATCGATCGATATTACTTGTTATTATCAAACAAGATTAGAAGCATATGGGTAAGCCCATATATAAACCACTTTGACATAATCACATAAATACTAAAAAATAGAAATACAAATTTTATATTTTTTTCTCCAAAACTTGGCAAACACTGATCAAAAATAAAATTATATAATTTTTATGGGCACTAAAAGAATGTTTTTTTAAAAGTTTTAATAAACTGGATAAACAATAAAACCGGACAAAATTTTAAAATTTTATTAATTTATGTGGGCACTAATAGAATCTTGTATAAAAATATGATTAATTTCGGATAAATAGTTAACCCAAAATTAAATTTTAAAAATATTAGTAATTTTTTTCTCGTAAAGTTGACAACATTAGTAAAATTATATAATTTATCTGGATATTAGAAGAAGCTGTTGGGAAAATTTGATTTAAATTGGATAAATAATATAGTTATAATAAATTTTTAAAAACTTTGACGCTAAATAAATCTATTCTGAAAATTTCATCAAAATTCGTATAGAAAAAGTTGCGATCACAAAATTTTGATTGACGACCGAGCGATCGAGTGAGTAAGCACACAGGCACACACACACACACACACACACACACACACACACACACACACACAAACTCTCTCATGTTCCCTTAGTCGAATATGCAGTTTCTGATAAATATGGCGGTGTACATTGCACTTTTTCATTATTTTCACTATTCCATGCACTTTTTTACACATTTCAAGCGAGAATAAACAATGCAACTATCAATTAACTTAACTTAATAAATTTTATAGATTGGCGCTACTGTATAATAATGTTACATTATTGTACTAGTAATGTTATGACTTTCTAAATAGGCAACGTAGTAACGTAATATAAATAAAAATAAAAAATAAAAAACAGTTTGATAATGACAATGTTTGTCGAAACTGCAGTCACATTTGTGTATTAAAGTGAAATTTTTCAAAGTTAAAAAAGTATTATATTATAAGTATATAAGTATATAAATATATAAAAAGTATATATTTTATTTCAATATGAAGTTTCACAAAGTAACGGCCAAAAGTGTTAATTTTCTAATATCAATATTTTAATAAGCTTGAAAAAAAAAATGTTTTCAATAATAAAATTTACATAAATTTTTCAGAACTCATTATATTAAAATAAAAAAACTTTAGGATGTAGTTCTGTATTAATTTTTATTGAAAATCGACGTATCGACGTACTCCACGTACGTCATCAGAAAAAAATGATACAAATGACACATACAATAAATAAAATAAGTAACTGAATTATAATCTAGTTACTTATTTCTTATCTAGTAACTTGTTTTTTCTGTGTTCTGTTTATTTATTGCAATATGTCATTTATATCATTTTTCTTAATGATGATATACGTAGAGTACGTTGAATTTCAATTTAAATTAATACAGAACTATATCCTAGAACGTTTTTATTTTAAAATATACATTCTAACTACATAGAAATAAATAACTAAATTGATAAAAGATCACAAGATCTACTTCTTCGCATAATCTTTAATTATCTTTTGAAACATTATTAGGTACAAGTACATTCGTACTTGACTCTAATCAATTATTCAAATTTTTCATCTCCTTACAAACGACCATCAAAATATTCAAATTTAATCCACCCTGTATACAATTTCCATTATAATGAGTCCAACAAAAAATATCTCATTTCCATCTAGATACAAAAATCGTCTAACAACATTACTCCAATATACTTCATCTCCCTCCTAACAAGAAATAATAGTCCCAGTACACTAACAACTAACTCATATTGCAAATATATAACAATCATACATATCTATCAACTGGTGTACAGTGTACATACACACATATACACGGCATGTTCTCCGCAAGCGTGTGCAATGCCTTTCAGTGGTATTAACGATTAAGCGACGTGTTCCCCATTGCTAACCACCCGATTAGAATGCTGATTGGCATTGTCGGTGTCCCTTTATTCAGTCGGGGAACAAGGGAGGGGGAATCAGGGAATAAGGGTGGCAATCCCCACAGAATAAAGTTTGGATGGAGTAGCACGCGCGCGAAATCCGCTGGGAATTGTTACACGCGGACAAAAGAAAATAGAAATGTAATATCTACCGATTTTGGTAAATGTTCTGGTAGTTAGTATGTTAGGGATGGTTAAAAAGTTATCGGACTTATAATAGTTTGTCAATAATAAGTTGCCATTTTACATAAAAATCATAGTAAAAAATTTACATATTATTTCAGCAAACGATGGTTTAAATAAATTTTCTACAAAAATAATATAATTTTGTAATTTTAATTAAAATAATTAGTTTACCACATTATATAACTTTTTTTTTAATCAAAACAGTAGGTAATTATTTATATAAAATATAAATATTTTATATTTATGTAATGTACGAATTTTTTTTAAAATGTATGTTACATACATTTTGTAAAAATACTGACGTCTGTAAATTTACATATTAAACTGGTATAAATCAGGCAACTCCAGCTTCATAAACATTCATGATACCTCTCATACATGCTTTTCTATTCATACTACTTGGAAACATTCGCTCACGCAAGCCACTCTCTCAATGATACCAATCCATCTACTCATCAAACGTCCACGCAAAAGTATACCTCTAAAATAATTCACATATATTCTTTTAACCAAACATTTATTAGACGTTCGCTCAAGATGACCGAATCATCTTAACTGACCATCTAACCTAATATAATCATCATTACACACTAATCTATTTCGTCCCCGATTCCTTCTAGTTACACCACATACGCCACGTAAAAATTTCATTTCCATAATATTCATTTTCCTTTTATGCTTTCTCAGCCAAACAAAACATTCACTATTATATATCACCATAGGCACCAAAACTGCAACTTTAGTTCGGTATCTTTTTGGACAAACCAAGCAAATTGGACAGCATCTGACCGATACGGTAAGACCCGTTGTTGTCTATTGTAATGATCGGAATTAATACAGTGTCCGGACAATAAAGGGCGTATAGATAAGTTTTGTGATCAGATATATTAGTTCTGGTGTGTTGGTGTGAATTACATTTTTTGGATGCTGGAAGGCGTGAAGTAGGACATATGTCAATTGTGTCCCAAGCTTTGGCCGCTGTGTGTGAGAAAGCTGCTGATTTATTAGTTCGTGATCGAACGAACTTTTTTGTGCTTTTTCGCTTACAATATGCACGCATGTCAGCAGTAGGTTCATGTTATTATATACATGGGGTGATATATTATTATTTTTTTTATTTATTTATTATCAATGATAATCGAGTAATAGGGTTATTATATTATTGGAAAATTACACTTATTTATCCTAGATATTATGATACGCTTTTTTATATGTTTAAAAATGTATGTAGTCGCCATATGTTCAAAAATATTGAATTTTTACATAACAATGATAAATTTTATATAATAAGTATTTATGTATATATTTTTGTACGCGATTCTTTTTATAAATGTGTCAAAATTTTATTTCCTTCAAGAAAAAATTGAAATAATTAAATGTAAATTTTTCTGCATATAAATTTTTAAGACACTCCGTATTCTCACCTCATTTATAAAAGTGATTTTTGCCAAAAGTGCTTTTGACGTTTATTTAAAATTATTTATTAAGCACTTTATAATAGTTTATTTAAATTTTATAATACCAAATATAATAAAAATGATCAAAAATAGAAAAACTATTCATATTTGATCAAAAACAGAAGCAAAAAAATTATTTTGAAATCAATGATAAAAGCACTATTTCATAAAAATTGAGGTTAGAATACGGGCCATTGTATTTATGATTTTGAGACGCAATGCATATACAATACATAAAAAAATAAAATTATTTGGATACATTGTATGTATGATTTATTTAGATGCATTTTAAATAAATATTTTAAAAAAATATTGTAAATAATTTTCTTAGACATATCGTATATAATTGCTTCGTACACTGCATCTCCGTAAAACAAAACAACATATGTAGAAAGAGAGGAGAAAACTACGTTATTTGTATACTATAACATCGCAAAATTAGCGCATTGAAAAAAATATAAATAGTAGATAGCTTTGAAAAAAAATTAACGGTTTTTTTTTGCTGCAATATTGAATTTTGTTTTCTGAAAATTGTCAAAATCAAAAGAAAATGATGAAAAAATATCAAAATACATTTACCAAACATATAAAATTACATAATTTTTTTACAGTGTATATTATATTACGAAGAGTAGAAAGTGAAAATTATTACTTTGAGCCTAGATATTTAATAATAATATTAAATCTTTATTACTCGACAGAAAAATACAATTTCCAATTACAGAGTAACAATAACCATGAAATGCGTACAAAATAAATTAATAAAAGTAAAAACAATCTATTACGAGCCATTTAATAATAAAATACAATAATACAATAAAAATAAATACAAAAGAGAGAGAAAAAAGAAAAACAAAACATGATATTTTAACTTACAATTTTAGAAAATATAAAACTAATATGTGTATTTAAGAAGAAGTAAATTAATCAAAAATTTTAATTATGACTTTTTCAATGAATTCAAAACTGTCGTTGTGAATATCACAAGTGTAACATATTTTATTATAGTTGTCACACATCCTATATACTGGAGAATTTAATAATAAACCATTATAAAATATTGAGGTTTGACGAGAATGAATTCTAGGAACAATAAAGTTTATTTTATTTAAAATCATAATGCAGTCAACTTTGTTGTTTAGTAATTTATATAAAAATTTGATAGAAATAATATTGTCTTAATTCAAGTGATATAATATCAAATCTTTATAGCACACTTGAATAACAAACACCAACATCATATTTATGGCCGAGTCAAAGCCACATGACCATCTTGGGCACTAAATTAACCTATTCTGAATATTTCATCAAAATCGATTGAACCGTCTAGGAAGAGTTGCAATCAGAAAATTTTAACGACCGAACGAGCGAACTAGGTTCAGATTCGTCATCCAGAGGCTATATATATTTCTATATTTTTTTGGTTAAAAAGATGTATTTGAATGATTTTGATGGTATTCGTTAGCGTGGACGTCCGATGAGTAGCTGGAGTGGTATGATTGAGAGTGTTTTGCGTGAGCGAAAGTTTCCAAGTAGTAGGAATAGAAGAGCATGTATGAGAGGAATTATGAATGTGGATGAAGCGAAAGTTGCTTGTTTGGATAGGAATGTTTGGAGGCGACTGATTTCGGAATGATAAAAAGAGTTTGTGCCACACCCTTTTGGGTACATGGCGTGATTGTGTATGTATGTATGTATGTATGTATATTTCTATATATTTTGTTTTAATTTTGGCCAACATTACAAACACCGTACCGAACGAACACTATACCTCTTTTCTTTTCAGTCGAAGTGGTAAAAATAATTTAAACATTTAACTAAAAAAAAATCATCAACTATATAAAATAACTATTATATAAATTTCTCAATCTTAAAGAAAAAATTACATTCATACATCCCAGTAAAAAATATTCCAAATATCTAACCATTCGAGTCATTAAATCCTAAACAGTTACTTATATTTTACTTTTAATTTCTCTTTCAGTAAATATTTCAATCCATATAAATCACCAACCGATCAAACATTACATAGAGTATAACACTATTCACAGCCATCTTAAGTAAAACAATTTACAACAAAACTTGTTTGATTCGTTTTTTACCTTTTCAATTTTCTAGCGCATTATTTTTTAATTTTACGGCTGCACTGTGTTGCTTATAATGCTGGCTTTACACGATACATTTTTCTATAGAAAAATCTATACAAAAATGATATACAAAACTGATACGTTTTATACGATATATAAAATGTACATACGCATGCACAATGATTTTTTCATTTTGAATATTTATATATACCTAATTTTGAAAATTAAATATTTTTCAATAATAATTTTGACTTCTTCAACTAAATAAGATTTTTTTGAATTGTAGAGATAAATGTGAATTAATGATAATACATAATCTAAATGAAAGCTTGACGTTTCTAATACCAATGCGCATCCAGTCTATATAGAAAAATGTATAAATTAGAACACGTTCTACGTTTTATGCATTTTTGACACGAAACTGAATGCGCATCATCATTATTATAAACGTTAAACTTTCATTTAGGCTTTGTATTATACATACATACATACACAATCACGCCATGTACCCAACAGGGTGTGACACAAACTTTTTTCATCATTCCGTAATCAGTCTCCTCCAAACATTCCTATCCAAACAAGCAATTTTCGCTTCATGCACATTCATAATTCCTCTCATACATGCTCTTTTATTCCTACTACTTGGAAACTTTCGCTCACGTAAAACACTCTTAATCATACCACTCCAACTACTCATTGGACGTCCACGCAAACGTATACCATCAAAATCATACAAATAAATCTTTTTAACCAAACGTTCATTAGACATTCATCAATTCATATTTATCTGTACAGTTTTTTTAGAAAATTTCTTATTTAGTTGAAGCAGTAACTATTATTATTATTGAAGTATATTCAATTTTCAATTTAGATATAAATAAATTGTCAAAATGTAAAATATCATTGCGCATGCGTCTGCATATTTTATTGTATATATATATCGTGTAAAATGTATAAATTTTGTATATTTTATAGATTATTTTGCATAAAAAATTGAACAATTTTTGCGTAGAAAAATATATCCTGTAAATGCAGCATAATATCGAAAATTTTGTTTGTACAGGAAACTATACATTTTTTTATATAGAAAAATGTATCGTGTAAAGTCAGCATTATAAGAAACAAAGTCAAAAGAGAACTGTAATCGCGCTCTTCGATTATTTCACGATGTAGCGTGAAAATGTGTTTCTTGTGCGAGCGTTGGAGTCTCCACATATCAACATTGTTCGAAAACGTGAAGCACGTGCGTATGGGCTTTGGTTGAGCGTTTCTCTCTCACCCGCCACCCCGTTGCTCAGCGCATCACACAGGTGGTTCCCGTCGAATGCCCGCGAGGGGTCAAAAACGTCGTTAACAGTTTTAGGAACACAGTAGCCAGCTTGATGGAATCCTATTAGCTTTTTTATTATGCTAGTAAAATGGTGTCTGTAGTGTTAAGTATTTTTTTTTTGTTATTGTTTAATCTGACTTTGTAATGAGCGTATTTAGGAGTAATATTTTATTTTAAAGAATCTGTTATACCTAGGTTAATTTTTAAAAGAAGTGTTATCTTATGACAGCAATACCTTTACTAGAGTTGTAATAAACTTTAATTTACATAATCCTTTCTAAAAATATTTTACATATATATATACATACACAATCACGCCATATACGCAAAAGAGTGTGGCACAAACTCTTTCCACTATTTCGAAATTAGTTTTCACCAAACATTCCTACTCAAACAAACAATTCTATACATAGCTTCATCTACATTTATAATATTTTCATTTTTTGCACGACACTAGATCGACGGCAAGGTAATAAATTTTTTTTATAGCAATGTAAATATATTTATTATTAATTATATAAGGCGTATTAAAGTAGGTTAAAGTAATATGTAAATGCAAAAATCGCCATTAATAAACTAATCAAATCATTAGTTAATATTTAAATTAAAAAAAAATGTATTTCCTACTACTTGGAAACTTTCGCTCACGCAAAACACTCTCTCAATCATATCACTCCATCTACTTATCGGACTTCCACGCAAACGTATACCTTCAATGGTGTCTGGACACTTCGCCGACTGGACACAACGCCGACCGGGGACACTACGCCGACCGTGGACACTACGCCGACCGTGGACACTACGCCGACCGGGGACATTACGCCGACCAGGGACACTACGCCGACCAGGGACTCTACGCCGACCGTGGACACTACGCCGACCGTGGACACTACGCCGACCGTGGACACTACGCCGACCGGGGACACTACGCCGACCAGGGACACTACGCCGACTAGAAACACATTATACATGTTGCAATCTAGGACATAAGTATTATTAGTCGAAGATCTAAAGCTTTGTATCGTGCAAATGTTTTGTAACTTTTTTATATATATTTTTGAAAACATCACCTTATAAGAAATTTTTCGCCCGATCTGATGGGGGGAGATGTACTTTTTATTTCTTTACATAATTTCAAAAAATTAACTTTTTCCAAAAAAAATTAAAATTATAAATTTAATTATTTTTAAATTTTAGCCGATCATATCTCGATTACCAGATAAATTATTATTGGCATAATTTTTTCTTTATTTTATTTACTAAATATTTCTGTGTATGTTTCTTGAAAAAAAATTAATAATATAGTTATTAATCTTGTTCATTAATTTGTTTATGTATTTTTTATTTTAATTAATAACTATATTATTAATTTATTTTTTTTCAATATGCCAATAATTTATCTGGTAATCGAGATATGATCGGCTAAAGTTTAAAAATAATTAAATTTATAATTTTAATTTTTTTTGGAAAAAGTGAATTTTTGAAATTATGTAAAGAAATAAAAAGTGCGTCAACCCCCCATCAGATCGGGCGAAAAATTTCTTATAAGGTGATGTTTTCAAAAAATATATATAAAAAAGTTACAAAACATTTGCACGATACAAAGCTTTAGATCTTCGACTAATAATACGTATGTCCTATATTGCAACATGTATAATGTGTTTCTAGTCGGCGTAGTGTCCCCGGTCGGCGTAGTGTCCCCGGTCGGCGTAGTGTCCACGGTCGGCGTAGTGTCCACGGTCGGCGTAGTGTCCACGGTCGGCGTAGTGTCCCTGGTCGGCGTAGTGTCCCTGGTCGGCGTAGTGTCCACGGTCGGCGTAGTGTCCCCGGTCGGCGTAGTGTCCACGGTCGGCGTAGTGTCCACGGTCGGCGTAGTGTCCCCGGTCGGCGTTGTGTCCAGTAGGCGAAGTGTCCTATGCCCCCTTCAATATCACTCACACATATTCTTTTAATCAAACGTTCATTAGACATTCGTTCAAGATGATTAAACCATTCCTTCTAATCGCACATATACGCCACGTAAAAATCTCATTTCCATAGCAGTCATTTTTATTTTTGCTTTTGTCACTCTATACATCAACATAGGCACCAAAACAGTATTGTATACACTCGAACAGGCACCCAAAAGTAATATATTCTTAAATATTTTCTTATTTCACATAAACAAATTAAAATACAGTACATTTTTTTTTATACTTTGTGAAAAATTTCTCTGTATATGCATTCACTTTTCATTTTCACTATATCTCTTTATTTCTCGAAATTTTTCTTTTTTTTTTTACACATTTTCACATCTTTCTTTCACAACTTACAAAGCCTTCTTTGATCTCCGATCAAATCAATATCATCAGACCCATCTAGCAACCTAACAATTATATATACACAATAAACAAGCACAATTTCCATTCTGTAACACACAGTGCAAGAATCCGGAAGAACTATTTCTTTTGATCGTAAAACATCGAAACTCTGCAATACTGCGTATTTCACATAACCTTCTCGGTTGCAATTAATGATATATATTCCGTATCCGGACGCATGTCACATACAGTAAAACATATCCCCGTGTCTCTATAGCAACACCCTGATAGCACAGGCACTTGTTTCTTTGGGGGTGGAAATTCGGCGTTTGAAGTAGGATTACCGACCGGGGAGGATTATGGAACCATTAAAGTGGCACACGACTGATACTTATCTGCGGACAGTGCCGTGCGTTATATTTGGGGGCCAAATGGTGAAAATGAAACTCTAAGGAATTGTGAGAGAAACAGAGTCAAAATGCTCAGCTGGGAGTTATGAGAAATGTTTACTTATTTCAAGATTAGTGTAGCTACTATTTATATCCGTATTCGTTTTTAATTGAAATTTCGAGAGGCTGCTGTTTCGATTATTAAAAACTTTGAGTGGCTTAAGTTGTTGAAAGATTCGGATATTAGATTTGAAGCTTCTGAGTTTTTTCTCATTAATATTTTTTTCGAATTTAATAATATCGGATTTAAAGTATAAAACATTAGTTTGTTTCATAGAAATTACTGTCTATATATTAAATTTTTTATACACGCAATATTCCGAAAGTATTGTAATATAGTAAACTTCAATCTATCCTCGTCGTAGACGTTTTGCTATACAACATAGATGGCATATTCAGTGCTTAGTAACTTATATTTTTCTATTAAGAAAAAATAACGGTTTTAATATTTAATAAAATTGAGATAAAAAATTTCACTTCCAACGCGTACAAGTTACATTAATATTCTAATAATATAAATATATTACAATGTCTTATTTTCCTTGCCTATTTTTAGTAAATTACTCCATAAAAAGTAATGTAAGATTTGTAAAAACTAGTTGGAATTCATCTACGCACTGATAAACTTTTCATTAAATACAACAAATCGTTAAAGAAGAAATTTAATACAATTTTCATTACTAAATATAATTAATACATAATTATTCATTTTACTCTAATACGCTTTTTCTCCAAAAAAGATAATTGTTAATAAACAACTAATAATAAAATAATAATAAATATGCTCTGATTTCAACAAAATAACATTATAACATCGTTTTACAAACATCAATTTTACACCAGTGCCTATAGTGAATGTGTAAAATGTAAACTTTAGAAACGGTCGTAGATAATCCTACAATAATTGATTTAACGAATATAATAAATATGAAGTTCAGTCTTATACGTAAATATTATTTATACTATAAAGCGTCCAAATATATCGTAGTCATAAAATTTATTCTACTTAATAAAAATTATAGCAGTAAATAAAATAATCTAACCTGTAACTGTATCCTGCTGCATCCGGCTGCAATCCTGCTGCATTTGATTGAAACCTTTTGTTGCCACAAATTCTGTAATTTAAAAAACACTACACTTAATCACTGTATTTATTACATATACAAATTCTTAAACTTCGATTTAGTTAACTCACAATTAGTTTCAAATGAAATCATTCTAATACGATCGTTCCTACACAACTAACAATAACTAATTTTATCTACAACTGCTTTGTTATATGGTCATTAAATATATAAAATCAGATAAATAATATTAGTCTTTATAGCCCAAGGGAAATAAAATACTAGTCTTTATTAACCAAGGTTAATAAAATATTAGTCATTATTAACCAAGGGAAATAAAGAAACGATCTTTATTAACTTGATTTCCGTACGCACGCTTTGTTGCTAGGCAACATCAACAAACTAAATATCTCTACGCCAGATGGCAGCAGTTATCAGTCAAAGTAATAAAATGACAGTTGTAGTTAGTTATTTAGTTAGTTTGTTGTTAACATCATAGATTTGAATAAGTTAGTACAATATTAAAAATATATAAGCAGTTGTAGATAAAGTATAGTATTTGACTTGCAAATAATGCCTACAATGTACTCGGATGTTTTATTCCCCTCGCTACGCTCGTGGACTAAACAACATCCTCGTACATTATAGGTGCCATTATTTGCTCGTTAAATAATATACTATTATCTACAACAATCCAAATTATTTACACTAATTGAAAATAATTGAAGAGTTATGCAAGACGCTCAAGCAGTATTATTTTTAAATATAATTATTTATTAAACGAATTTATTGTTATTGTTGTCGACTACAATAAAAATACGAATAAATAATAATGTATAAAAATTTTGTTAGCTTTTCTAAATAATCTTGGTAATTAATTATAATTAATAATTTTAATATATAAACGGAATTTTTAAAATTTTGTTATATTTAAAAATATACAAACAAAATTTCTCAAATTTTGATTTTGTATTTAAAAATAAAATATTAAATATCTTACAATATAAAATTATAAATTTGTTATCAATAAAACTATTTTAACAAAATATAATTAGAAATGTCAAAACTACTAAGAACGGCATTGACAAATTGCTTTTTA
The DNA here is from genome assembly GCA_963966155.1 of Clivina fossor. Lineage (NCBI taxonomy): Eukaryota > Metazoa > Arthropoda > Insecta > Coleoptera > Carabidae > Clivina > Clivina fossor. The sequence continues at coordinate 18,488,107 of OZ014558.1, read as the reverse complement.
AGGTTTACAAATTGTATATAAAGAACAATATACGAATCCATTGAATTTATAGAGTTTTCTAGGCTGGTATGCCGTAGTCGATCTATCCTCGTTGCAAACGTAAAAGCCTTTGATTACTGATATATAAATCTTTTAGCAAAAAATAAATACCAATAAATTCAACAGTTATATATATTAGAATTATATGTATTTTTATAGGAATCGGGTATGAAATAGATTAGTGTATAATTATATAATGAGTGTGAAACTAGTATACATGTATACGTGAACACTGATTTCATCTGTTTAATATTCTGTATTTAGATTTTTGATACAAACTTATAACTGCAAAAATGTTTTTCAATTACATAAAGTATTTCAAATTTACTAAACTTATCTAAATAAAAGTTGAACGATATAAATTAGTAAAGATTTCATCATGTGAAACAAACGTATCATTTATATTATCTACCCTAAATTTTATCTCATTTTTCTTACGACATAATTAATTACAGTTTTTGTGTTAAGTGATACATTTTCACAAGTTATATTTCATACTGACATTAATATATGAAGCTTGTGTTTCACATGTTTTTCAAATTAAAAATATGATACTTTCAAAAGTCAAATAGAAATATAATGTTCACGATATAATTGACTCTGACTATTAGTATAAAATAAATGAAAAATTGTTTTCTTTAGCTATAATTAGCATTAACAATTTGTTTAATTGAAAAGAAACCTTCAATACAAATATAAATTAAACATATATAAATTAACATAGCTGTCATCTTAAAAAATACATTTGTTAGAATTAGGAAAAAATACAAATTGAATAATTGCTTACATTATTAAATCTAAATCTCTTTCATTTTTCTATGCATCTAAATTATGCATTAAAAAGAAACTATCTTCGAAAAATACCATTCCATTTAATTTCATTACTTGTCAACTCTTGCACAATAGCGTCCAATAAAAGAAGATGCAATTATAATAAACATTTAACGAGAAAATTAATGAATCCGTGATGATGAATCGAAAACTTATAACAAAAGAATAAATATTAACGTTAACACGTCTAGGCAACATCTGACAACACTGTTGCGCATTTTATCTTAGCGAGAAAAAACGAAGAACAAAATATTTGAAAGAAAGAAAAAAGATTAAAAAATCGGTTTTATAGAAGAGGCACATTGCGTTTACAGTGCAGTGCGGTTGGGTTAATAAATAATGGTTCGTATTTAGAAGCCGCGATGACAGATAGGACAAATTAACAGGACATTAGCGGCGTGTAGAGAGTCACCAGTGCTACTGGAATATAAGCATTTACGCTTATTAAACCAGAAGTTCTAAAATGGAGCAATGGTGACTTAACATGTAAAATCAAAAAAATTATTGAAGCAAATACTTGCATGAAACATTATTTTTTACTTTTTTTAATAAAATAAAATAATTTCCCTTAAGGGGGGAAATACATGTAACGACCTAAAAAAATAAGGTTTTTTAGGATTTTTTTTTGGCTGAATGAAACAAGTTACAATGCTGAAGTTTCTTTTATTCTATGTGACATACAATCAACTACACTTATGAATTTTTTAAGTTTCTGTGACTTCTGGGTGATCTCGGAACCAATTTTAATTGATGTCGCGTCCGCCTTGCCCGGTCGTAGGGCGGGAATTCCTGGATTCCGAAAAAATTTTTTTTGACTTTTAGTCACTGATCATGATTCTCTGATGTATTTTGTTCTATATGAACCTTTAAAAATACAAAAAAAAACGGATATTTTATCATTTTAACTCATTGTGAAAAAAAAAAAGGTCAAATTTTCAGCTTTGTTTTTTTACTTTAGACACCCCTAAAAATAATTTATTGTTAATATTTTCGTTATATTAATGGTTCATATAGAATAAAATTCTATTTTCTTTCAAGCACACAAAGTTTCAACTCATTTGTATGAAAATTGCTCGACTTATCACACGCGCCATTTATAAAAATACCAATTCGAGAAAAAATCATTTAAAGTAGCCGGTTAGCCAAAGCGGCTACCGAGGCGCAAGTAGAAAAATGCCTTTTTCTCGGTAAATACATTTCTGATTGGTTAGATATTTTGCTGGGTAAATCTTCGATGTATATGCAATTAATTTATTTAAAAAAAATCGAAAAATTTTTTTTTTTACATGTATTTTCCCCCTTAAAGTCGCCGGTTATCCAAAGCGGCTACCGAGGCGCAGGTAGAAAAATGCTTTTTTCTCTGTTAATACATTTCTGATTGGTTAGATGATTTGCTGGATAAATCTTGGATGTATAAGCAATTAATTTATGTAAAAAGAAAAATCAAAAAAAAAAAATTTTTTTTACATGTATTTCCCCCCTTAAACCACAAATATTAATATAAAAAAAGACGCTAAGCATCAGTAGCAAAAGATAAAGCTAAATTCTTAATCAGTGATTTAAATACACAAATACTCAAGGTATTCAGTGGTCAAAGATCACTGATCGCTGATTTTTAACTACTGGGTACGTTAAGTATTTGGGTAACCTTAGATCACTGATGGTGAAAGCTTAGCTTTCGAAATACGTATATAGCTTCTTTTTTAAATTATTATTTCTGGTTTAAAGGAATATTATTTTTATTAACTTTTTATTATTTTAATTTTTTATCAAAATAAACATTTTCCATTATTACGGGACGTCATCAGCGTTATTTAAGAAATGTCTTTCTTCTCAAAAATTATTGCCAATAGCAAGCTTTTCAATATAATAGTGATACATTCTGTTTGAAATTATTCATTGTTATATCTCTAGTCTAGAAAGAGTTTTGCGAGAACAAATATCTCCATGCAGTAAAAATAAAAGAGAGCATTTATAAATGTGGATAAAACAAAAGTTTCATTAATTTATGTGTGAATGAATAGTCTTTATTGATAATTATCCAAAATAGTAGATTATTCAAATAAAACGGCTTTAAGTTATAGTTCTGTATTAATTTTTATTAATAATCGACGTTTTGACATACCCAACGTACATCTTCATCAGGAAAAATGACAAATACAATGAATAAACAGAACATAGAAACAAGTTACTATCAAATATGTATATCTCAATATTTTACTTTATATTTTATTACTACTTTGACTGCAAGGAAAAGTAGTATAGCGTTTGGTACGGTGTCTGTAACATTTTAAAAAAAAAAAAAAAAATTGTATAGAAGTCTTTCATATAGCCTCTAGATGACGAATCTGAACTTAGTTTATGTGGGTGTATGTGTGTGCGTCGTCAGCTCGCTCGCTCACTCGCTCGGTCGTAAGTCAAAATTTTGTGGCCGCAACTCCTCCTAGACGGTTCAACCGATTTTAATGAAATTTTCAGGATAAATTTGTCTAGTACCCAAGATGGCCATGTGGTTTTATTTTTTTCCAGTAATGCCAACTTTCCGAGAAAAAAATTACTAAAGTTTTTAAAAATTCATATTGGCTACGTTATTTATCCGATTTTGTTCAAATTTTCAGAAAACATTTCCCTAGTGCTCCCATTAATTATATAATTTTATTAATATCCAGTGTTGCCAACTTTCCGAGAAAAAAATTACTAAAGTTTTAAAAAATTTATTATGGCTATGTTATTTAACCGATTTTACTCAAATTTTCACAAAAGATTCTCCTAGTATTCATATAATTTATGTAATTTTAACAAAATACAATGTTGCCAACTTTCCGAGAAAAAAATTACTAAAATTTATTGTAGCTACATCATTTATTCGATTTTGATCAATTTTTCAGAAAAGTTTTTCCTAGTGCCCACATAAATTATAATATTATTAAAATACAGTGTTGCCAACTTTCCGAGAAATGTCAAAGTAGTCTCTATATGGGTTTACCCATATACTTCTAATCTTGTTATTTTTGTTCTTGGAATATTATGAATATCGTTATAATTGTTTTATATTTTAATATTTTGTTTATGAGATCACATCCTGTTTTTCAACTACAATAAATAAACAGATCATAGAAACAAGTTACTATCAAATATGTAGGTATATTTCAATATTTTACTTTATATTTTATTATTTTTGTTCTTGGAATATTATGAATATTGTTATTTTTGTTTTATATTTTAATATTTTGTTTATGAGATCACATTCTGTTTTTCAACTCTAAGTCGCGCCACTCTTGTTATCAAATTCATTTAGTTCTCGAAATTTGTTACCTTATCAATAATAAATACGGCCCACTCATTAAAAGTGCTGAAATGGCTTTATTCTTCAGCGATCCGGTGGTAGTTAGGTTGAAAGAGGAAGAACAGACTGATCTCAACTTTGTTACTGTAAATTTGTAGTTAGATACCTCATACAATAAATCCGGGTTACTAAAAAATTAACGTCTTTTTCTGTCAATATCAAGAACGAACTCCGGGCAACCTCGGGTAGTATCAACAACGTAATTCTACCAAAAATATATGTTACCACAACATTAATGCTGACAACATAAATATTGTCAGGTGCTGTGGGTTATAACATAACTTGTTGTGAAGTCTACACATTCACAACACTAGGTAACAAAATACAAGTATTAACAAGATTATTCATCTAAACTTGAGTGAATATACTAATTTTATTTCAACAATTTTGTTTAGAGATGAAAGAACAAATATCATTATTATCTAATTAAAAAACAACAATAAATTTAACTACTTGTTAAATAAAAAGTCATTTCAGTTTTTTCGATGTATGTTAGGACATTAAATTTACAATTATACTCTCCAAATTAAACTGTCTTACATTCCTTTTATTAACTACAAACCATTAAAGACTTCATTAACATAAAGTAATTTCCTTTACATTGCTGTAAAATTTATTTCCCTTAAAAAACGACTTCTACTTTCTGCATATATAACGTAAAAAGTTGACAACTGCTGTTTTGCAATGAAGCTAACGTTAAAAGCTGTTAACGTAGTTGTCACGGTAAGCTTCCACAAACGGTATTTCTGATGAGGGTAACATACAAGAAAAACTTCTTCAACATGTCGCAAGATTTAACACGTTTAAAATAACTATAGATAAAAACGTTAGAAAATAAAAGTTAAGATAGTAAAAAATAAAAGATTTTTTACCATGTTATAGTAGTTCCGTATTAATTTTTATTAATAATCAAGTATTCAACGTACTCAACGTACATAATCATCAGGAAAATTGATACAAATACAATAAATAACGTCACAGAAATTTTTTTATATTATATAAATATAAAATACGTATATTTTATGTAAATTTAATTACTTTTTCAGTAAAAATAACATATATGATATGGTAAATTAATTATTTGACTTAAAATTAGAAAATTATATGTAAACCATCGATTTATGCTGAAATAATATGTAATTTTTTTAATATGGCAACTTTTACAGTGTAGGTAACAAATTATTTTAACATTATAAAATAAATCCTGAATTAAAGGAAACACTAATTTAAATAAAATTTGCTTTCCTTTAATTAAAAATTTATAAACTTTTATAATTTAGTTCTTATGTTACGTATGTTTAGTACGTCGAAACGTTGATTATTAATAAAAATTATACAATCTAAAGCCGTTTTATTTTAAAATAAAAATTGTTCCAGAAAAAAACACGCGAAAATCTACGTTTGTTTTTATTTTAGTTTACATATTGATAAAAATCAGATTACGTGGAAATTTAATGGAATGTATTATATGAGTGTCGCCTGTATTTCTTTAAGTATGTATGTTATTAGTATTAAATGCAAGTGTTATTACTGAAATATTTCAATATTAATTTTTTGATAAGGTAAAAATAATATTTATATTTAATTTATGATAATTTTATAAAAAAATATTTGTAATTTTCTAGAAAAAAATACAGTATAGTTTATCATTCATACATAATCACGACATGTGAGTGTGACATAATCTCTTTATACTATGCCGAAATAAGTTTCCTTCCAACATACTTATCCAAACAAGCAACTCGAGCTTCATCCCCATTTTTATATTGAAAATTATATGTAAAATGTCTTTACTTCATTAATTATAAAAATTTACAGAAAAAATTAAAAAAAAAACAATTTACATACAGAAATATGTGATATTACTAGTAATATGCAGATAATATTACTTATATTTACATGCCACATAAAATTACATAATGTTTCTTTATTTTTCCAAATATTTATTGAAATTTAACAATAAATAATGTGATAAAAGTTAATTATAATTTTATGAAATTGTACATCATTATAATTTTATTTAATTTTACATAATTTTATATACAGGCTGTTCATTCGCCAGGTTGATATAGGGCAATAACATGGAATACCGATAATATGCAGAATACTTCTTTCTGAAATAAAATTCGGAGAAATACTTAGAATGCTTTTCGCTAGGGAATAAAAAGTTATATAATTTGGTTTTAGTTTTAATTTGCTAGCATGTGCCGTTTGGGCGCTAGAATTTTTTTTTTAATGTTTTTTAGAATTTTCAATAATTTTTCCTGCCAAATCAGTATGAATTAGAGAAAAAAGTTACAACTAAGTAACTCATACTGATTTAGCATTTATTGAAAATTCTAAAAAAACATTTAAAAAAAAATTCTATCGTCCAAACGGCACATGCTAGCAAATTAAAACTAAAACCAAATTATATAACTTTTTATTCCCTATCAAAAAGTATTCTAAGTATTTCTCCGAATTTTACTTCAGAAAAAAGTATTCTGCATATTATCGGTATTCCATGTTTTGCCCTATACCAATCTGACAAACGAACACTTGTATATATATATATATATATATATATATATATATATATATATATATATATATATATATTACAATTGTGTTTACAATTTTACAACTGTTATTATATTTATATAGTTCTGCGTAATATGATTTTTATGTAATTTTACATTAATTTCTTAGTATATTATAACCGTCATTTATGTGCAATAATACATAATGTTTTATATAATATAATACATTAAAATATAGAAATATTCTACAGAAACAAAGTAAATTAATTTTGCAATAATTTTTTATTTAAATATTACATGCTATGTAAAATTAAGTTCTATGTAAAATTACATAATAATTCAGGGCATCTTTCTTACCAATAAGTTTTATTGTAAAATTACAGAAAAACTCTTTACAGTGTAGGTATATCATTAGTAAAAAATCATCAAAGTAAAGAATTTATTTTGTTTACTATCACTCAAACTCTAATTACAAATAGAAAATCTCATTAAATTCATTAAAGTGACATGAATCCACTCGATAATTATCAATTAAAATGTATACTCGTATACATTCATCTAATTATATCTCTAAATGACAAAACAGAACGTATCCAACATACAAAATTAACCTAAAATAAACCATAACATAACAGTATCATTCGTATCCATACACTGTTTATAACAATAATTATCTATATATGTATTTTCTCTCTGCTCCAGTTCATCTCACCAAAGTCACGACAAATACACGCAAAATAAATCTAATTATTCTTCACGAGACGTTAGTTCTCTCGTGAAAAACGGGGAAGGGTAAAAAACGATTTTATAAACTCCAAAGCTACCCGTATTTGTCTCGCCGAAATGCGACAGATATTAACCAATTACCCGTATTTGTATCCGATATCAGATTAAGCATAAATATAGATACGTAACACCTACCACCCAGTGGCGTAGCCAGGGGGGGGGTTAACCCCCCCCCCAAAAAAAAACCTGAACTACTAAAAACATACGTATGTGAAATATGAAATATGTTATTTTACTTTCATTTTTATAAAAATAATTTTTATTGCTCTTTATTTTTTATACAAATTATAATATTATGTTTATTGATTAATATTATATCATTTCTTTAGTAACCCCCCCCCCCCATAATAAGTTTCTGGCTACGCCACTGCTACCACCTAATACATGAAGTGTTTTGAATTGCTGATCAAAAAAATGGAGATTTTGGCTCGTATTTTGTTTATGAAAAAGTGCTTTTACTTTTTGCTTTAAAATAAATTTGTACTTCTATATCTTATCAAATATGAATAGTGTTTCTATTTTTGATATATATTTTTGTATCTAATATTATAAAATAAAAATAAACATATTAAAATTGCTTAATATGTAATTTTAAGTAAACGTCAAAAGTACTTTTGACAAAAATCACTTTTAAAAGTGAGGTGAGAATACTATATTGATTGCGAATTTTACTATATTGCCTATGTAGAAAGAGATCATTATATAACTAGAACAATAATTTACATTATTATACAGCAGTTAGTTACTATATATACCAGTAGTAGCAGCACCAAACATGACTGCAATGTCAAGTTAATTAATAATTATATTGTTTATTTTCGCGTTAATTTAAATTTGATTATTGAAAATGTGTGAAGATGTACAAAAAAAGCAATGGTGCACATTGCACAAAGTGATCAGCAATTATATATTCGAACAAAGAAACACGGTCAAGTGTATTTAATTTGATATCTCCGGCGACCATATTAAAAATTATTAAGTCAAGTTAAGTTAATTGACAGGTTCAGTGTTTATTTTCGCTTGAATTTGGAATTTGATAATTAAAAATGTATAAAAAAATGCAAAAAATGCAATGTACATCATCAGATAATTGAAAATTATCAGTTTTCTTAATGAAAACGGACGTTGAGTTTCGTCGAAACGTCGATTATAAATAAATTTTAATACAGAACTTGAACCTAAAGCAGTTTTATTTTATATAATGAGTTCTAAAAGATTTTTTACTATGTTATAAACATTTATAAACAAAACTTCTCTCTCTCTCTCTCTCTCTCTCTTATTAATATAACAAAAACATTGTGTTGTGTTTTCCATCTATATTATGGTTGATCTGATGAATCAGTAAAACACAGGAACTCTAGTTTTGAATCTGATACAAGGATCACTTTACGACTGTACTTCAAAGTAATCGGACTGTGAAAGATAAAGCAGCTCTTTGCATAATGCTATTGACTGACAAAAAACCGGAGGAACCCCTTTAAAGTTTAAAGTTCCCTAAGTTACTTAGTCTCCATGTTGCTTTGGAGAAATTTTCGACGACGATAAAATATGCAACGTAATGGTCTTTTGTGAATTGTGATGATACGCAGTGTATTATTTTCTCTCATATATAAATGATAGGTTTAATTGAATGTTTTATCTAAATCTAAAGTGTTTTATTAAGGCTTTTGTTGTTAAAAGAATGGGATAGGTATGTTGTATAGTCGTATAGAATAATATATCTAATAAATAGTCGTAGTTGTTTAATAACTTGTACATTAAGAGGGGAAATACATATAAACGTAAAAAAAATAATTTTCAACATTTTTTATATCTTAATGAAATCTTACAAAATAAAACTGTTTATTCCATATAATTATATATATTTTCAGTTATACATACGATTCTTTTGAAGAATCGAAGTTCATCCCTCACCAAGTTGGAAGTGGTTGTACACTCGGCCGTAGAAAAGACACCCTTGGTTTTGGCGTGACGTGAAAACAAAATTAAAATGTGATGAGCACGGAATCGCATTCTTAATAAAATATATATATATATATACACACACATATATATATATATATATATATATATATATATATATATATATATATATATTAAGATGGAGAAGGATGATTAATAGAATTAATGTTGTTGGTAAAGATATGAATCTTGTGTTGAATGTTGATAAGTGCAAAGTTTTAGTTTTTGAGAAAGGTGACTTGATGACTGAATGTAATGTACATATTGACGGTGCACGTTTAGAGCAGGTAGATGAATTTGTGTATTTGGGTAGTTTGCTGTCTAGAGATGGCCGTTTTGATCGTGAAATTGAAAGGAGAAGATAAATGCTGGTTGTAAGGTTTTGGGTGCTTTGGGAACTTTTGCTAGGAATGTAAATGTTTCAAAAGAAGCCCGTTTAAGTATATACAATGCAGTTTTGGTGCCTACGTTGATGTATGGTAGTGAATGTTAGTGTATGATGAGTGTGAAATTGAAAGAAATGTTGTAGCAAAAGTTGGTGTTAGTCAGTTAAGATGGTTCGGACATGTTGAGCGAATGTCTAATGAACGTTTGGTTAAAAAGATTTATTTGAATGATTTTGATGGTTTACGTTTGCGTGGACGTCCAATGAGTAGTTGGAGTGATATGATTAAGAGTGTTTTGCGTGAGCGAAAGTTTCCAAGTAGTACGAATAGAAGAGCATGTATGAGAGGAATTATAAATGTGGATGAAGCGAAAGTTGCTTGTTTGGATAGGAGTGTTTGGAGGCGACTGATTTCGGGATAATAAAAAGAGTTTGTGCCACACCCTTTTGGGTACATGGCGTGATTGTGTATGTATGTATGTAAGATGGTTCTTATTTTGGCAAAGTCGGAAATTTGTTGCTCCCACCCGCCAAACTTATTCCAAATAAATAAAAAAAATGTCGATACACTTCCCAGACATGTCAGATGATATTAACCCGTGCCTGTTGAAGGCTCAAAATTTGCATTTAGCTTAAATGGGGAAATCGCCTTTTTAGACATTTTGGGATATAACTTTTATTGTATTTACTTTAAAAATATTTCAAAATAATCACCAAAAAGCTAATGAAATATGCTTTTTAGTAGTCCAAAATTCATGCCATTCCGATGATTATTAACGGAGTTGTGTAAATTTGAAAAATATGATTTTTGACTCAGAAAAAAGCTATAATGATTAATTTTTAATTAATTATTAATTATAATAACTATAAAAATAATAATAATAATGATTTTATAAAACAAATTGTATATTAACATAGTAAAAATGTTGCAATAAATTCAACGGTATTACTTTTAAATCAAAATAAACGTGTCTTAAAAGTGTAATTTCTGTGTTTTCATAATAAAAATTATTTTAAAAAAATCTAATGATATGTATAAAATTAATTAATATTTAGTTTGGAAGATAAGATCAATCAATGTGAAGGGGCACTGATTTAAATAAAATTCGTCTTCCATTAATTAAAAATTTATAAAATTTTATTTTGTTACCTAGTAACTTGTTTCTATATTCTATTTATTTACTGCAAATGTCATTTGTATCTTTTTTCCTGATGAAGACATACGTTGAATACATCGATTATTAATAAATATTAATACAAAATAGCCATTTTATTTTAATTCAATAAGTTCTGAGAGATTTTTTTTTACTATGTTATACTTTTTACTGAAAAAATATGAAAAAAATTGACAGTTCATCACTCAATATCCCTGCATAAAAATGTCCCTGTTAAAAGCAGCTGTTAGCACCCGAAAAAAACCTCAAGTGTTATTACGTGGTAGGTGTAGAAAAAAGAAAATAGCTTACTTACATTGCATCGGTTTAGGTCAGAAGGTTTCGCTCAAAAACCTGAGAGCTTCCGGTGCGCACATGTTCTCAATGTCCATCAGGATATAACATCTTCAACAAACATCCAGCACAAGATGAGAGGAAGAAAATATATGCTAGCTGGTAATAATAGGTGGCTTTGAAATGCCATGTCAAAAACATAATTATATAGATTTGAATTCTATTTGAAACTGACGATACACGAAAGAAATGGGTGTTTTAAAGAGAAAAAAAAAAAACAGAAAGAAAAATGTAATACTAGATTTGTAGCACGTGCGGTTGTAGGTGGATTTAACCTATTTCCTATTGAGATTTTTGTGTTTTTTTTGTTTGAAAAGTGGAAAATAAATATTATAGTTTCGTGTTCTAAGATTTGTTATGTTAAAAAAATATTTAACTTATTGTTACTAAACGAAATCATCTTGAATTAAATGTTTTTTTAAAATATGATTAGAAAGTTAGAAATTATCATTTTTGCGAAAGAAAATATATTTTATTGAAAATAGTAAAATATTTTTCAGAACTCATTGTATTAAAGTAAAAACTCTTTTCGGATAAAATTCTGTTTAATTATTTTATAAAAACGACGTTTCGACGAAACTGAATATTCTTTTTTACTAATTAGTAAATTTTAACTTAAAGTTACAAAACTACAATAAAAAATCTGTACTACAATATGTATGTACAGATTTTTGATTAGTATAGCATAATGTACCACATATACTAACTAATTTCAGTATAGTCGTTTAAAGATTTTTTTTTTGTGTACTTGTGAACTGTGTAATTCTGTTAATTGTTGATTGTTGATTCAACTCTATTTATAACTATTAAAATATGTATATTATATATAGAATATATTAAAATTCTTTATTTTTAAAATTTGCTATTCAAATTTTCTATATTTATATACTAAACAATACAGTTCATTATCTGTTTTCAAACATCCTGTTATCAAAACTATTTCCTTCAAAATTTTTATTTTACTATCAAAAACAATTAACCTGAATAACTGTTTAGAGAATTGGTTTTAACTAATTTTTTTTAACATAATAAAAATCTTTCAAAACTCATTATATTAAAATAAAACGGCTTTAGGGTCTAGCTCTGAATTAATATTTATTAATAATAAACGTACTCAATGTACATCTTCATTAAAAAAATAAATGATACAAATTACATTTACAGTATATAAACAGAATGTCGATTATTAATAAATATTAATACAGAACTACAACCTAAAGCCGTTTTATTTTAAATTTATTTATATGAATTAAAACTCTTTTCCAAAACATTTTTTATTTTTACATCTGCTCTAAAATTTATTTAAAAAAGGTAGTAACTGGGTCACCTTTGCACCATATCCTTCCTGTTTCATATTCTGCACGCATTACCTAGCATAAATCACAAAATGAATTTTTATACCTATCGTTTTAGAGAGAAAAAAGTCTAATATTTCCGCACACGTGTTTTTTAAGACGCGCAAGGGCGAAAAGCATTTTTACTTCCTCCCCCAACAAAACAAAATGGAATTAGAAGAAAAAAATTCATCTTGAAAAAAATCCTCTGAATATGCAGTACCGTTGGCATGGCAGTGACATGGGTGCCGTAAAAGCCTAGCGCACCCAGTGCTTAAAGAACGCATAAATACATATACAATCGTGGGTATCCAAGTGGATTTGACACTAGGTGGGGGTCGGACTAGGGGTCAAACTTCTTCCTGTCTAGCTATTTGGAAAATTATTTAAATTGTGTTACTTAGAAATTACGCAGGAAAAATATACATCTTAACAGTTTTATCGATCGCCATATTACATATGATAAGAGAGGTATTGTAATCATATCAAATTTGATATATCGAGATTTTTAGAGATAAGCTCGAATTAGGCTTTAGTAATTGTTTTTAGCGTAATGTCCATCGGTCTGTGGATATGTGTAGAGTAAATTTGGCTGAACGGATTGTTATAAAATTTCATATTTAAACTTCGGAGGTAAATATCTCAAATTGATCAATTTTTAGTAAAGATCTGCCAAGAAAAGTGGAGTGGTAATTTACTGATATCACTTTTATGTGTTTTACGAATATTTCGCAACAACCGATGCATATTTGGAAAAATATATTTAACAAAACTAACAATTATTTTTATTTGGAACATTTTTCGGTACGGCTAAATAATTTTTTTTATCATTTTTTATATTTTTATAATAATTCTGTAAATAGGTGGCATATTTATATCAAGACAACTTTGTTTTTAGTTCATGATTACAGTAGTTGTTATACAAATTTTTCTATTTCATACAATTATTTTATATGATAATAAGCGATCCTGTCCAGCAGATTTTAACTACACCCTTAAAATTTAAATTAACATAATAATTTTAATATTAAAATAAAACTACCTTAGATTAAAGTTCTATATTAATATTTATTTAAAATCGACGACTCGACGAAACACAACGTGCGTCTTCATCAAAATAAATGATACAAATGACATAACAGTAAATACAGAACACAGAAACAAGTTACTAGATAACAAATAAGTAATAAGTATAAGTAAGATTATAATTTTTTTATAGATTTTTAATTAATGGAAGCAAAATTTTATTTAACTCAATACATTCACAGTAATATGTTATCTCTCGTTTATAAATTTATAATATAATGTAATTTATATCATTAATCCTGATGAAGGCAGACGTTGAGTTTCGTTGAAACGTCGATTTTAAATAAATATTAATGCAAAACTTTAACCTAGAACAGTTTTATTTTAATATAATATGTTCTGAAAGATTTTTTACTATGTTAATTTTAATATTATTATCTGATCAAACATCATACATTAAAGATAAGTTGCACAAAACATTGTTAGCTTAATCAATGAGTTAACTAGACAACTAGTTTGTCAATTGTCTTTAAATCGTATCATTGATTAGTCAGTTGACATTTTAACAAATTGGTTAACTTAAAGCATTTAACAATAGTTTGGGCAACCACACCTAAATTTAATAACAATAAAAAATACATTTTTTTAAGATTAAACATTAATTATATAACATGATTTGTATTTTATTTATATTGTTTTATTATTAAGGTTCTTCTGATGTTGTAAATAATAACTTCATTGTAATATTAATAATAAAACAAATAAAAATATAATAAATAAATATTTTTCTTTCAAAAATTAAAAAAAAAATACATCTGCAAAAGAAGAAAGTAACAGAGTATATTTGAGAAATACATAACATCACAGGTGTCCCCATAGTCGAGGTTCAAATATCCGGATAAAGTGGAACGAACAGCCTTCGAATGTTTTACGACGTTTCTCAAGACATTTTTCCTTCAATAATTTTTTCAACAATTTTTTAAGCTTTAGAGCCATAGTGCACATACGTTTCCTTTTCCTTATGTTTTAAGCTCCCCCCCACACCCCTTCTATTCAGACTATGATGTTAGTTATGACACTTTTTTCGAAGTTTTAAATTTAGATGAAATATGAATTATAACGTCTAACACATTTCCGCTATTTTATAAAAAAATAAAGAAACTTTTTCAACATGTTGTAACTAATTTTTGCTAATTGTTAAAAGTTGTGTATTTGAAACAAATGCCTTAGAATATTAAATTATAATATGATCTACTGTAGCGGAAATTTACATATATATATATACACAATCACGCTATGTACCCACTAGGATGTAGCACAAACTCTTTCCACTATTCTGAAATTAGTTTCCTTGAAACATTTCTATTCAGCCAAGTAACTTTTTGTTCAATCTTAAATTATTAAGTTGGAATATGATCTACTGTGGCGTAAATTTACATACATACATACAAAATCACGCCATGTAGCTAAGAAAATGTGGCACAAACTCTTTCCACTATCCCGAAATTAGTTTCCTCCAAACATTCCTATCCAGACAAGTAACTTTAACTTCAACCACATTCATAATATCTCTTATACATGCTCTTTAATTTCTACAACTTGCAAACATTCGCTCACGGAAAACAATCTGTCAATCATACAACTCCATCTACTCATCGGATACCCACGCAAACGTATACCTTCAAAATCATTCACATATATTATTTTAATCAAATGTTCATTAGACACACTGTAAAATACATAAAAACCTGAGGCAACTGATTTACACCAGTTAAATATTTACACCTGTAAATTTTTTACATTATATAAATATAAAATACGTACATTTTATGTCAGTTTACTTACTGTGTCGGTAAAATATATATATATATATATATATATATATATATATATATATATATATATATATATATATAATATGGTAAATATAATTTTTTTACAGAAAATTTAAGTAAACCATTATTTTGCTGAAATAATATATAACGTAAAACTTTTTTTTACAATGCATTATTCAACATGACCGAATCATTTTAATTGACTTACATTATACACTAATTCGTACCCAATTATTTTTAGTTACAGTACGTAAATCTTATTTCCACAGCAACCATTTTCCCTTTATGCTTTTGCAACCAAACCCAACACTCACTACCATACGTCAACGTAGACCCAAAACAAAATAAATATAACAAATATGTTGAGTTTTCATTTATTCTAATCTACAAAAATGAATGTTTACAAAACCAAATATAAAATAAACCAATAACTCAAGAGACTATATAATATAAACACCCCATAACGTAAATACCACTACTAGTCACGTTCTATAATGTAAACTATTAGGTAGACATATATTTTTCGTAAGTTCAATAGTCTCACTCTTCAGATAGCTGTTTAATAAGAATAAAATATCTCTACTATACTTGTGTTGTGTTTTATTTAATTAAATTAAAACCCATATTCCTAACAAAATATAATTTGGAAAATTCTCAAAACTACAAAAATTATTATTATTTCGGGAGCTAAGCTTCCACCATCATCAGTAGTAAATTAATAAAATAAATAAAATAAGTATTAAAAGTTTAATCAAGAATCTAAAGTTACACAAATACTCAATGTATGCAGTGATCATAATGTTTTGTAGTTATCACAACGTTAACCACAAAACATGAGCAAATTTTTACACGTTCTAAATCATCCTGTATTTAACTAGTAAAATGATTAATATTATAATATTTATTCTAAAAGATATTTTTAAAATGCAATAATATACAAATAAACTAAATATAAACAAAAATACAGGAGTGTTATGTATTTTACGAATATATAATCGGTAAATATTTATTTGCATTTGAAAATATGTGTAAAATAAATATGACAAAACATATGTAAATACATATAAGATTACACATTGCATAAAATATTAAATAAACATTTGAAAATCAATATACTTATATAAATTTATTTTTTAAATTAATACATTTATATTATATATATATATATATGTATATATATATATATATATATATATATATATATATATATATATAGATTTCTGATTTTTGACTAATAGTATTTTAAATAATAGGGAGTTATCGCAAACACAACGTTAAAGTTCCGTTAACGCTAAAATCACGTGACGTTATACGTTATTTAATTTGTATGGTAAATGACACTTTAGAGTTATCGCATGCCGATATTTTACCGTACGCTAAAATTGGAGGAATATCTAAATGTAATCGAATAATTTAATATAGGTTTGATACAAGTATTTATTCAACAAAAAAACAATTTTATATATATATATAAATATATACATTAGTTTTTATTGGAATTGAGCTGATTTATTAAAATCGTCAGGATTTGTTGTTGCTGTACCATAAATTCTCTATTATATTTATTTCACAACAACTTAACCTAACTGCATAAAATAACAAGTTTATAAACACAAGAACATAATATCACCACTCAAAATAACATGAGAGAATGCTCCGCTATTTTCCGAAAATAGCGGACCGCGGTTATTTTTTATCGTACGCTAAATCCATGCGCATGCGCATTGTTTCGCTTGTAGGTAAATAACGTACGCTAAATTTATCGTTGTACTTGCGATAACTCCCTATTAATAAATTTTTGGGAAAGTAGTCAGAAAACCTACCCGTTTTCTGACTACTTTCCCAAAAATTTATTATTATATATATATATATATATATATATATATATATAGAGAGAGAGAGAGAGAGAGAGAGAGAAAGAAATTACGAAATATTCTGGTTTTCGACTATAAAAACTTGTCCAATTGTTGCGGTTAACCGGAGCGGTTATTACAGTGATTTTATAACCACACTGGTAATGTTCGATCGTGAGAAATTGATTTAATTTTCATTCCTGTAACTGTTCGGTTGGATGTGAAAAAAAAAACATACACACAGATCAAGACGAATTATCAAAATGATATTACATTAATAGCAGTAATAATTTCACGATATTTGTAACATGAAGTTTTTGTGATCAAAAGTTATCGGAGCGTGTAATTATATTAGTGAAATTATTCACATTCGTTTATTTTGCTAAAGTACTCGACGTTGTTCAGGTACTGTAAGCTTAATTGTTTTACAAAACAGTTCAATACAGAGTAAAACCTTGATATTATCTTCTTGTATTTATTACATTTTTTTGTACAACAAATTTATTGTAAAAAATTTAATAAACATATTTTAAATTCATAAATTTTTTGACTTAATTTATACTTGATAATCGTGTTTATTCTATAATAATATTGTTAAAATAAATGACAAGTAAAAACAAATATTTCGGGATTTTGTAAAGAGTTAGAATGATTACTGTCTTATACAACGTAGTAAACATTTTAATAAATTCTGTATTTTTTGTTTAAATGTATAGTTATTTTTAATATTTTCATAGAAAATAAATCCAAATAATCTTAATTACTATTTATTAAAATAAACTGCTTTAGGTTCAAAGTCTTCATCAGGAGAAACTGATTCAAATGACATTTCAGTAAAAAGCAGATCATAGAAACAAGTTACTAGGTAACAAATAAGTGACTATATCATAAAATATTTTATAAATTTTTTATTAACGGAAGCCAAATTTTATTTAACTTAACGCCTTCACAGTGATTGATGTTGTCCTTTTTCTTATAAATTTCAATTGCTTTTCTTATCAATCTACTGTTAATATTGATATATCTTGCAATTATTATTATCAATATAAGGTTGATAAGAGAAGAAATTAAAAAGGAATTGTGAAGGTATTGAGTTAAATAAAATTTGGCTTCCATTAATTAAAAACCTATGAAATTTTGTGATCTAGTTATTTATTTGTTACCTAGTAACTTGTTTCTATGATCTGTTATTTACTGAAATGTCATTTAAATCAGTTTGTCCTGGTGAAGATGAACGTTGTGTTTCATCGAAACGTCAATTAAAAATTAATTTTAATATAGAACTTGAACCTAAAGCCGTTTATTTTATATAATAAGTTCTGAAAGATTTTTTAATACACTATTTATTTATCAATTACCACAGCAATAATAACAATCTTCTTGTTTGTGTTGTAAAACTATCATTTTTTAAACAGATTACTTATGATATTTCTTTGAAGTTTTGACAAAAGGACCAATTTAATAAATTTTTCTGAAATTACTGTTACATTTTCTATCATTTAAAATTAATTTTGAATTAAGTTTTTAATATCATTTAAAAACAATTAAGAAAGAAATTGACTTAAGTCCTTTATATAAATCTAACAACCTACTTATACATATACCAAATCTCAGAATCGTCAGCGTCAGTATAGTATAGAATTTGAGTTATAAGCTACCGCGTAAATAAAAAAATTTCATAATATTACAGATTCCTATAAAATATTTAAATATAGTTTTGTGAAAGTAATATTTTACATAAAATCTAGAATGTTAATTAAGCAGAAAAAAATCTTAAATTCAAATTATTTTAAGTAATCGACATTATATAAAAGTACAATTTCTAAAATTCCACAAATTAGCATTCCGACAGACAACATTTAATTTACTTGAAATAAAATATATTTTACAACAATTTCAAAAACTGCAATCTTTACACAAACATTTCCTCATTTCTCTCATTAAAAGTATGTCACTATAAAAAAACAGCTAAATCTATCAATCAAGATAAATACGTATCATCTTTAATTCCTATTCATTTAGAAAATATAACAACATACAATTATAACGTATTAAAGTGAACGTCCAAATCAAATTAATATAAAACAGAACGCTAGAAACATCCGAGCAACGTTAATTCCTCTTACATCTTTTCCACAAATACATACACTTACCGGCTTTACAGAGCGCATCTTTACCGATAATTAGACCGCGGCAAATATCTTATATACAGATTACGTGATTCTGTGTGTATGTGTTCACGTGTTTCTTATTTACCCGGTTACTATGGTTACGGAGAACTGATATGTCTACGTAATTGTGCGGTAATGGACTCGAAATTAGCGTAATTTTATAATAATGATAAAAGTATGCCAGCGTCGAAAAAACCAAGTCCCACGCATCTATATATGAATTTAATTTTTCAAATTTCATCTTCATGCTTATTAGATTCGCAGATAAAAATATGAATGTTGGATTTTATGTTATGGCTTGTTATGCATTAGTAAAACATATAGCGAAATTGTTGAAAATTCATATTAATATTTATTTTTATATTAAATAAACATTTTATTCCACCCCGTTGAATAATATGTATATAATGTACATGTATTCTGTTAAGTTATACTTTGAATAAAATAGAAACTCGTTAATTAACTAGACAAAGAAAAATATTTCTTTGATATTAATAAAAACAAAATTCAATAACAAATATTTCTTTATTTTAAATAAATTTATTTAGAGTACTTGACTTAATAATTTTTTGTAAATCGTACCAAAATTTCATACTATTTTCAAGAAAAAATTGTAATTTTTTATCAAGCAATTTTATCCGTGAGACATTTGTTTATGACAAATATTAATAATTAACGAAAATTGATAGACATAATTTATTATTCAAATGAACTGAAAGAACTAAATTAATAATTTTATTAGCAATTTTGGAAGAAAATAGTTATACTCACTAAAGAGATACAAAAGAAAAATATTATTAACTTTAAATCATTGTAGAAAAAATATACTGCTACATTTTCTGATTCTCTTGATTCTCTGTTGAAGCGGGTAACAATTCATTTTTTTTTATATTTAAAGAAAGTACACAAAAAATTCTAAAAAAATAATACCATTAGTTCATTATGTACCCTAAAGATCAGTTAAGATCAGAAAATATTATTTACTGTTAAATTTCAAACAAACTCCCTCAAAATTCGGCAATTCCTATTCATTCTTACTACTATGAATTCCGGACACTTCATGAATTTTAAATTGATAAGCTAGGCAAATTATAATCTGCCCCGGACGATATTGAACTAAACAATTTAATAATTCAGAACTTCAAAGTCAGTTTTGCTTTTGTATACCATCTTTCGTTAACTGAACAATAAAAATTTGAAAAATGCAATTTTGTTAAAAAAAAAAAAATGAAAGAAAAGTTGTACTAGTGAAATATTGAAGAAGTAATTCAAGGGCGAAACACTCTTTCAATTTATATTTGATGAGTTGCGTTTGATATTATGTTTCCCCTAACGTTTAGGGGATGAAAGTTATACGAAGTGGTAGATACAAAGTGGTAGATACAAAGAACTTTATCGTACAAATCGGTCGTACAAGTAGATACACATATAGGATTGTTTTAAAATTATAATTTTTATAAATAATAAGTAATACACGAAATTTAGTCAGTTAAATATTTTATTATCTTCTATGCCAACGTTTCGGCAATCACTATTGCCTTCTTTAAGGCTCTACAATAGATACATATATATATATATATATATATATATATATATATATATATATATATATATATATATCCATATACAGAACAACTGAACAAAAACACATTTACATGTTACATGTATGGAACATAATTAGTGTTTAATATTATGTAACGCAATATATACATTACTTGGTCAGAAAATTTGAAAATTAAAATGCTTGTCAAATTATCATTTTAATAATAAATTATCACGTACGTAAATAAAAACGATTTCTGAAAAATACAGTTTGAAATTGATTGACCGAATTCCGGCTATTACTTATTATTTATAAATTTTACCAGTCGACTGTTTTCCAATTTAATACAATATTTATGTTAATAATAAGAAAAATCAATTATTGTTTTTATAATATTCTATTTTGTGTAGCAAAATTAAACGAAATTTAAAATAAAAATATTTATACGTTGATTATGAAAATGATAGAGAACATGAAAAAAACAGGAATATATTTTTATAAATAATTTTTTATATAAACTGTATTATAATAACATAATCTGTTTAATAAATGTTTTAAAAAATTATATATAAATTTTGACATTTTTTTTTCGTTTTATTATATTTTGACAAATATTTATCAACAAAAATACTGTTTTATTTAATATATTTTAATAAGAAAATTAAGACTAAAAGTACTTTTATATCAAAAATAGTAAGTTATAGTATAACCATTTTAAAAACTTTTTTTTATAAATTTTCCTACTATTCAATTTAGAAAAAAAAATTATTTGAAATATCTGAATCGAAAATTATTAATAATTTTTCACTTAAATTTTTTTTCAGAAAACACTAGTAAATAATTTCATACAAAACTATTAAAATTGTTTTACCATAACTTACTATTATTTATTTTTATTAAAAAACATACGTCTATTATAAAAACTCAAAAGTATATGCACTTTTGAATCAGTTAATGTTTTTTAGTAAGATTTTTTCTGTATAGTATTATCTGCAGTATTAAATATTGCAGTATTTGTTATTGCATTAAAGAATTCTAAAGACATCTACATATTTTTTTAACTTAATAAAATAATCATTGTAAGTTTGAATAACAGAGTTGTTCACGATTTTCGCATGCAAGGTCGCATAAATATAACACTTGATATATTCACATTCGTAAAGATTTTTCCACAATCTAGCAAAAATCTGACAAGACTTCCCCACTTCATCACATATTTAAATATTAAAAAAAGATTTTATTACCCTTAAATCCAGTGCTGTCTGCATTCAAGTCACAAAGCACTTTCCACTTGAATACATTCACCCCCTCCCCCCCAGCTTTTGATACAAGGGTGGAGAGACGTAACTATAGCAATTCAGATAATCTATCAATTGTTAATGTCGAACCCGGCAACTAAGTGTGGGGGAAACATTGTCAAATTAAGAGAGGGAGAAGCACAAAATACCCCCTAGTTGTAACAATTTGTACGTCCGCAGATAACGTCATGTTTTAGCTACTTTTCCAAGAGTACCTAACCGTGTATTATTATACACCGAGGGAGAAAACATTCACATTTGGGCTCTTGGGACATTTGCTCAAGTAAATTACGCTAATTCTAATTACATTTGAAACATAATTGAAATTTGCAGCTTTAATAACCGGGAGCTGGGAGTACAACAAGTACAGGATCGTGTAATTAATTTAGACAATGTTGTAATTATGAATTTTAAACATTATAATAATAACTGGAATTTAGATAAGAGAGAGGAAAATTGTTTGATCAAAGATATGTATACTGGTACACATTGTACTGTGTATGTGCGCGATATACAATTTCAAATAATGTATACTTACCAAATTATATGCTTTGTTTGTATCATAATAATTAAATTTTTATTTTCATATTCAAAATAATCCGGTAATACTGATTGTAGTAGATTTTTGTTTGGATACCAACCTGAAACAAAACATGGATGTTAGTTTAAGATTATAAAGAAGTTACATACAGTTGTAGAATGTTTAAAAAAGATAATATCAATCAATGTAAAGGTACTAATTTAAATAAAATCTGGCTTTCTTTAATTAATAATTTATAAAATTTTGTAATCTAGTCACTTGTATTTTGCTACCTAGTTATTTTTTTATATGTAAATTTATAAAATTTTCTAGGTTGGTATGCCGTGGTCGATCTATCGTCGTCGCAAACGTTTTGCCATTTACGATGTTTGGCGAAACGTCTGAAGATTACTATTGATTACATGTTTTGTTTGTTTATTGTTTATGTCATTTGTAAATTTCTTTCCTGTTGATGATATACGTTTAGTATATCGAATCGTCGAATTTTAATAAAATAATACAATAGAATTTCAACCTAAAATCTTTTTATTTTGACCATAGTTTAAAGAAATTTTTATATAACGTACACTGTAAAAAAAGTTGCCATTTTACATAAAAACCGTAGTAAAAATTACATATTATTTCAGCAAAACTAATGTTTACAAAAGTTTTCTGTAAAAATAATATAATTTTATAATTTTAAGTAAAATTATTAATTTACCATATTATATATGTTTTTTTACCGAAAAAGTAAAATATATCTATTTTATATTCATATTACACAAAAATTTTCCTGTGACGTCTATAAATTTACTGGAGTAAATCAGTTGCACCAAATTTTTTTTTTACAGTGTATATTATGTAAAAAAAAAATTACATTAGAAGATTATAGTAGTAATCTTATATTTATAATAATATTTACAATAAAATAAAACATATTATAACACTTTTGATTCCATAAATTCTATAAATATGATACTTGTTACACAATTTTGCATCATAACAAAAGAAAATATTAATTTCAAAAAGATTTACATGTTCAACAAAACATATCAAGTTAAAATTTATAGTTTTTAAAATACGTTTTCAAAATGTCAATTATTTGTATAGCACAGTGCCCGCTGTTATAAATTACAAACGAAACAAAAACTATTTTGCAATGCTTCAAAACAAAAGACGACTACATTATAAAATGAAATCGTTAAATCTAAGAACTAAACAAAACGAAAATGTTTCCTAGTTCCAACGAAAGAAACGCATCTTTCATCTTTGGAAAATGCTTTTGTATAAAAGAAATCTTTGATGCGGTAGGGTAGACGATGCGAAAGAAAATTTGTTCATGAAAAATTCACGAATTTTTTTCCTCATGTGTATAGGAAGGCACGACCCTAGCGTCATCTATAATAAAACATAGAAAATTGCATTTTTGTTTACACTTCAATGCATCAGCTGGACAGACCACTGACTACGTGTATTCTATTCCCTAATGACAAAACTGGACAAAAAAGAAAAAACAAAAATTGCAAGAAAATTGAGTAAAATCAGATGTATCTAACAACCAACTTTTTCATATACTTGCACAGTAAATGATTCGTTACATTTGTGGCGTTAAAAAATAATAAATAACATAGGTTCCTTTATTTAATAATTTTCATATAATATAATATATAAAATGTTTAAATTAAACGCTTCTTCTTCAGGATATGTTCTTGTTAGAAAATTTAAGAAACAAATATATAAAATGGTACCAGCAATCATACAATTTGCAGATTATAGATTAAGTCGAAAAATAATTAAAAAGAAAATTTAAAGAAACAAAACCAATTACATTTCATATTACTGTTTATTTATTTTAATATTCGACTACAAATATTGTTACATTGTTCTTATAATGTGGAAAATATCACCGAAAACTTGACACAGAATCTTAAATGAACCTTAATTCGAAAACCTAACCCTTGAATTTTTTCCCATCAAAATTTTATACATTATAATATATATATATATATATATATATATATTAATTAAAGTGTCCGTTAAAAACAAAAATTCCAGTAAGGGTAAAATCGATAATTTTACATCGAAACAACATCAGCAATAATATTTTTTGCTTGTTTTTACGAAAGTAACAAGTTCCTCTACACAATTGAAATTTTCGGAAAACGCGTGTTAATACATATGGGATATAAACGATATATGTATTAACACGCGTTTTCCGAAAATTTCAGTTGTGTAGAGGAACCTGTTACTTTCGTAAAAACAAGCAAAAAATATTATTGCTAATGTTGTTTCGATGTAAAATTATCGATTTTAGCCTTACTGGAAAAATGTTTGTTTTAACAGACACTCTAATATATATATATATATATATATATATATATATATATATATATATAAATTTATAAAAAAAATATATAATCTAGTGATTTAGAACCACTAGCCCTGTATTAAATCATAACACTAATTTCGTGATAAATAGCGTAGTCTGAAAGTATACTATTTGTATTAAAAAAAATCAAAATGTCCTTGAGATTCAGTACAAAATAATAAATCGCAAAGAAAAAACAAAACAAAAAACAGTCATATTAAGAAACGGAAACTTTTTTTATCGGCTTTTTTAATTAAACTTCCAGGGTTGCCCAACAAAAAAAAAACAAAGATTTTGAGTTCCATATGGCGCAGCGGGCCTTTAAAAAGCAATTAGGAAGTCATCACATGTTTCCAAATCTCCCCCACGAGGAAGCGGTATCATAGCGTGCTGTGCAATCTACCCTATCTGGTTTTTTTTTCTTGTACTTTGCATCAGTGGATACTCGTGTCGTATATAACATCTTAGAACGTTCCGTTCAAGGAACAGTTAGTTCTTTTTTTATTTTTGAATTTTGGAAGGGTTGTTTCGCTTGCGGTTTGGCAATTAAAGAAAAGTGTACCCCCTTCCGAGTTGAAGATAGTCATAATAATAAATTTTTGATATTAGATCGTTGTGGTTGTTCTTTTGAAGAGATGATAGAGGCTTTATCTGCAGCTGGTCTTTTTTATTATTATTTTTTAATAAAAGAATAAAAATTACGATTTATTTTATGAAATATATAATTTATCATATGCTAGATTTTTATAAAAAGAAAATAATTATATTTTTTAATTTAATTTTTGGTCTAACAATAACTTAAAAACAAATAGACGTTTTTTGATTTTCATATAATTGTAGATAATAAACAATTAACAAAAAATTGTAATAAATAATTAAATATATTTAAAAGAATTTATATGAATGATTTTGAAGGTATACGTTTGCGTAGACGTCTGGAAAAAAATAACATCAATCAGTGTCAAGGCATTGATTTAAATGAAATTTGACTTCCTTTAAATAATAATTTATAAATATTATAATCTAGTTACTTGTATTTTGTTACTTGTTTCTACGTTTTGTTTGTTTATTATTTGTCATTTGTATATGTTTACCTGATGAAGATTTGCGTTCAGTTCGTCGAAACGTCGAAATTGAATTAAAAATTATACAGAACCTAAAGCTTTTTATTTTATTATAATGAGTTCTGAAAGATTCTAAAATTGTTTTAGGTTAAAGTTCAGTATTAATATTTATTCATTATCGACGTTTCGACGAAGTCAATGTCTGTCTTCATCAAGAAAAAGCAGTTTTATTTTAATATAATGAGTTCTAAATGATTTTTTACTATGTTATAATTTATTAATTGACGAAAACCAGATTTTATTTAAATCTGTGACTTTACATTGATCATTTTTTCATCTTTTTCTTTATATTGTTACTGTATATCAATCTGCTACACACTTTTTAAACACATGTTGAAAATAAACATTGTCATAGTGAAATCTACGACCTCTAAATCAATCAAAGATATTTTTACACTTTTCGTGTTAACCGATCCGAAAGTCATATAGTATTACAAATTCCAACCTCACAAATCATTTTTACGCCTGCAATATATCAACGTAATCAGAAAGTATAAAATTTGATACTCAACATACAACACTGTACCAAAAACAAACACTATGCATTTTTATACATCGTAGAAATTATAAGCGTTTCTAGTTAAAAATAAAACAGTAGATCTACCAAATCATATTTCTTGAATGGTATTATTTATATAGAGTTTTCGAATACGATCCGGTAAGCCTGGTTAGTTAGCATTTGCAATGCTGTGCCGGAGCCTCGTCACACACTCGTAAAATGCCACTGTTGCTCACAACAAAAACACTGTAAAAGAAATATTGCAATTTGGATATATATAAAATGCTTACGCACGAATATTTCTTAAAGCAAAATATTAATCAATGAATATATTAAATAACAGAAAAATAAAATACAGTAAATAAACAGAACATAGAAACAAATTACTAAGTAACAAAATAAGTACTTAACTAGATCATAAATTTATATTTAAAGGAAGCCAAATTTTATTTAAATCAGTGCCACTTCACACTGATTGATGTTATATTTTTTTTTATCTACAACTGCTTTGTTATATGGTCATTATATATATAAAATCAGATAAATAATATTAGTCTTTATAGCCCAAGGGAAATAAAATACTAGTCTTTATTAACCAAGGTTAATAAAATATTAGTCATTATTAACCAAGGGAAATAAAGAAACGATCTTTATTAACTTGATTTCCGTAAGCACGCTTCGTTGCTAGGCAACATCAACAAACTAAATATCTCTACGCCAGATGGCAGCAGTTATCAGTCAAAGTAATAAAATGACAGTTGTAGTTAGTTAGTTGTTGTTAACATCATAGATTTGAATAAGTAAGTACAATATTAAAAATATATAAGCAGTTGTAAATAAAGTATAGTATTTGACTTGCAAATAATGCCTACAATGTACTCAGATGTTTTATTCCCCTCGCTACGCTCGTGGACTAAACAACATCCTCGTACATTATAGGTGCCATTATTTGCTCGTTAAATAATATACTATTATAAATTTCTATTGCTTCTCTTATCAATCTACTGTTAATATTGATGGTTCCTGTAATTATTACAGTATCCTCGAATTTTAGATAATATGAGTTCTAAAAGATTTTTTACTATGTTTATTTTTTTATTTTGTCATAAATATATACTTGCAATTTTTCAATTAATGGCCATGTACTATAATTTACTATTTTTATTTAAAAAATTATTCCTATTTAAAATTTTACAATTTTACTTTTAAATAAATATTAAAAAATGTTGACTTTAAAGTAATTTTTTTTGTATTATAATGTTATTAAATTCCCTATCAGGTTCGTTATTGTTTTTAGCAATGAGTTTGGTCTGTGTTGTGTTGTGTTGTTGTGTTGTGTTGTCTGTCGAGTGACTCAAGCCACAACTCAGACCAAACTCAGAAAATCTGAAGATGACTGAAAAGTCGAAACGCGTCATTGCTAAAAACAATAACAAACCTGATAGGGAATTTAATAACATTATAATTAATCATAACGCTGGTTCAAAACCCAAGAACAAAAGTTTATCTTTTTTTTTTTTTTCAGTATTTTTTTTTCAAAATTAACCTAAATTTCTTGATTCTCAAAAATTTCAAGTTATTATTTTTATCGAACACAATTTGTATTATTTTAAAATAAATATATTATTTTCTGATTAGCAAATTATATAAGCCCCAAGCACAGTCGACGAAAGAAATCGGACAACATTTTGACGACTGGTAATTGCCAGCGTTACAATACTCTGTAACGAATCTTAAACGGTTATTTTAATATACTATATATTTCGCACCATGCATACAGAAAATATTTCTTTTCGACATTTTTTTTCTTTTTTTCGTTCACAAATACAAGCGTTCTTGTTTTCGTATATTTTTATTAACGCGTTCGTTCGATAAAATATAATCATTTGCTATTTAGTTGTTTTTACCGAAACAATGAATCAAGTTTTAAAAACAAAAGCATGTCTTATAAATATATTTTAAACGTTTAAAGCTTATTTTGTTTTGTTACGTACGACATACGGTGTTTTCAATTATTTTATTAAACGTTTCTAAACCGAATAACAAAATTTTCATACAAAGTCTAAAAAGTTTTGTTCGATTTTGAGGTCAATAATTTTATATAATAAATAATAAAAATTGTGAGATTATTTTACACAGTCTAGCTTTCTTTTCATATAATATAGAAATTATATTCTTGAAATAAAATTTAATGCAATTTAATTGCACGGCCAGTATTCATTGAAATTATAGAATTTTCTCGGTTGGTATGCCTTGGTCGATCTATCCTCATCGTAGACGTTTTGCCATACATTTTAGATGACTGCTTGGTGACTGATTCAGTCATTCAATCATCAAGCATTGAGGATGCCATCTACGATGTATTTATTATAGCACAGTATTTCAAAATTATAACAGGCTGTTATTTTTTAACAAAAATAATGCAGATACCTCTCATACACGCTCGTCTATTCCCTACTACTTAAAAACATTTGCTCACGCAAGTCACTCTCTCAATCATACCACTTCATCTACTCATCGGATGTCCACGCAAATGTGAACAACTTTCAAAATCATTCACATATATTCTTTTAACTAAACGTTCATTACTCGCCAACATAATATTTCCGAACCACTTCTATACACGAAATACTTAATCACAATTTTAATTTCAAGCGTTAGCTGTTTACTAAAATATTTTTTTTAACTCTGCAACAAATAGTTCAAACTCTATTTATGATGTGATTTTTCAATCTGTGACATCGATATATGTGATAAAAAAAATACTTCATATTCACAAATTCGTTAACTATTTTTAAAATTTTAACAATTTATATTACATACTTCTAGAATTTTACAATTTAACTAAAATTTATTCTTTTTGCAAACAAATGCAAGACAATCGAAATATAACCTATAAAATCAAAATAACCACGTGTAGTAAGAAAACATCTTTGTAGCGAATATCTGTTTATCTGATTTAATTAAATAAATACATTTCACAAAATTTCTTTGAAATGTAAATAAATGAATTGTATTGTTTAAAATTAAAATTGTATTTTTTATCATTTTGTAGTTGGCCTTAAAACTTTTTATAACCGAAACTAGTCCCCAGAACTCAATAAATAATTCAATTATAAATTGAATAATAAATATTTTTGACACCTTTACTTTATTTCTAATTTATTAGATATCTATTATTTATAAATTATTTGCTAATAAATATTTCCGACTCGACATCTTCAGCACACAATTGACCGACCAATAACTAATATAAATAACCCGGTATTTCCACTTCCAAGTTACGAAAGTGAATACAGTCAAACTCCCGGCTACAGTTCTTCTTCACTTCAGTAGAATTCAAAAAAAATAAAAGATTTTTCCCTTGTTATCGTGGACATTGTAACAACTGCCAAGCCAGAAACGGAAAGAATAATATTTGTCGAGATCTCGAGCCGATGTTGTTGTCCAAGTGACATGCGCATCTTTAACTTCCTGTATTTACCACAATTGCCCGTTGCTACACTCTCAAGTGTCCAGCCACTTCACTTCAGCGACTGCAGCTTTACTAGAAGACCTGACGATTATTGTGTACCTTGCATAAGTTATTGGTGGTCAGGAAATATTGGAGGATGTAAGTGCATGTGTGTTTAGAATTTATTAAATTTAATGGTTCTATATAAAACATTTAAAAATATCAATAATTAATTTTTATAAATTTATTTGTTATCTTTAATAATATATGTATATATTTTTCTTAACATATATACATACACATGCCAATTACGTGATGTACCTAAAAATGTGTAGCACGAACACTTTCCACTATCCCGAAATTAGTTTTCGCCTAACATCCCTCTCCAAACAAGCAACTCTAGCTTCATCCATATTCATGCTCTTCTATTTCTTCTACTTGAAAACTTTCGCTAACGCAAGCCACTCTTTCAATCATACCACTCCAACTATTCATCGGACGTCCACGCAAAATCATTCACCAACTTTGCAACATCATACACTAATATATTTCGTACCCGATTCCATCTAGCTACAGCACATACGCCACGCAAAAAATCTTTAATTAATTTTTTCTTTTTCTGCTTCTCAATTTCTCAAAAACTGAGAAGCATTGTGAGTCAATATCTTTATGTATTAAGTACTAATCTTAGTTACTATTGCATACGTAAAATTCAACTAAAAATACTAGTATGTTTTTAATATTTATTTGATATTTCTTCACTTTCATATGAAAAAATAAAATTACTTGGCGGGCATTACCAATGAACTTTATTTATTAAATTTGAATAGAATAATTTATCTTTCATTATACAAAAAAAAACAATAAAAGAATTTAAAATTAATATATTCATTAGCGTACCACAGAAAAAAGTTAATAACAAACTGTAAATATTTTTTTCCTAGTATTATTTCTGTGAACTCTGAACCCAGATACAAATTTTACGATAATGTTTATGAATAGTAGTATTTTTCATTCAGATTCCGATATTTGTATAAAATATATATACACGCGCGCCTCTTACTGAATTATTAATCATTTTATAGACACATAATAATACAATCACAGGCTGTCAGTCTAGACCTGCAAACCAGTACAAAAGGTCGTGATCCCCGCGGAACGATAATGTTCTTCTCTGTCGAGTTGTAAAGTTGTATGTTAGCTAACCAAGTATGTGTGTGTATATATATATTTCGAAATTCTTTCTCTTATAATATTATATTATTGACGGGTATAATAAACATAAATATCCGTGAAACAGTACCGCACATATTGGTGACAAACATTCATATATATATATATATATATATATATTCATATTGATTTGCCGTTATTTTTTAGTCGTGTTAAAACATATGATTTTGCTAACATACTTATGTATTTTACCGTAGCGAAATGAAATGATATTAATATGTATAATCATAATTAGTTCTTGTAATTTCAAAGAGTATTATGAGGATTCTTAATAATTTTTACTTGCATTGTCAATGGTGCGAATTGTTAGGTATGTGTAGCTTGGGTTTCGAACCATTCAGAAACACAACTGATATTATTAGTTCAATGGCACAAAGATGTTTTAAGAGTAATACTAGATATAATCAAATAAAAAAGTTTTAAATTGAAGTTCTATTTATTTTATGTTAATATTCGACGTTTCAATATATATTGTAAAAAATTTACATTTGCAGAAAAAACGTAATATTACGTCAATTACCATAGCAAAAATTACAAAATGCTGCTATTTTACTATTAATAGTTAGTATGTAAAATTACATAAATTTATATTACATTTTTTACAGTGTACCATTTTATTTTAATATAATAAATTCTGAAAGATTTTTTACTATGATAAAACAAAAAGGCTTTAAGTTCTGTTGCACAGTTGTTGAAAATTATTTTCAAGTTTTCTTTAAGAATTTAGTACATTTTCTTACGATTAAAAACAATATTTACATAAAATTTATTTTATTTATATACAGAAAATGCATTTTCAGTACAACACTGTAATACGTGTAAAGCATATTTATGTAATTTTACATAACTATCAACAGTAAAATAGCAGAATTTTGTAATTTTTACTGCAATAATTAATATAATATTACATTTTTTTTGTAAAAAAACATTTATAGAACATGTAAATTTACATTAATTTTTTACAGTGTAGATACGCAAACACTATTATATTTTCTATCTATTATAATTTTTAATTTCCGCCTAATTTTTTTTACTAAATTTATATTGAAAATCAATCAGTTCCGTTGATATTTCAACGTTACTAATATCTGTATTTCCGTTGAAAATCAAAACCCAAAAAAGAAGATAAAAATCTGTGTCTACTTATTAAATTTTGTAACTTACCCACAAGAAACGTTGAAGGACAATTCAAATGACTTGCAAATCTGATAACTAACTCAATTGCTGATTAATTTATATCGATATTTGAGATATTTATCCAACTGTACCTAATACCTTATTTGGGATGATTTGCCATGTTATGCCCTGCGCAGTTCTGACCTCATTTCATTGTCACTGGACCATGTCGAATGTTGTCATTATGTCATCGCATCATTATGACATTAAATTGTTTGGCCACAAAAATGTACACTATTTGGAAGAAGTGTTTTAAGTTTTTTTGTTTTTTTTTTTATTTTTGATGATTTAACATTCTTGAGCGTAATTTACTGTACAGAAATAAATCTTAAAAGAAATTAAACTTTTTATTCTTAGTTTTTATTTAGATGTGAATTATTAAAGAAAGAATATTAGTGGTATTAACATACATTTGCATTTATTACATACACAAGCAATCCATGTATCCATTAGGATGTGGCACAAACTCTTTCCACTATATCGAAATTATTTTTTATACAGACAAATAATTTTTGCTTTATCTATATTTATGATATCTCTCATACATACTCTTTTAGTTCTATCACTTGCAAACATTCACTCATTCAAAACACTCTATATCAGCGTTTCTCAACCTTTTTTGACCCACGGACCGGTAAAATTTATAAAAATTATTTCGTGAACCAGTGTTATATTTAATAAAAAAATTTTAGTAGGTATTAAATAATAATTATATGTAAAAAATGTATAACTACAAGTTAATTCTAACATTTATTTTCTTTTGCTTACAGTGATATTAAAATATGCAAAATCACAAAAAAGTCAAAAAAGTCAGAACATTGGTTTAATAAAGAAAACACATAAATTATTAAAAAAAATCACAAAATTAATAAATAAAAAACTAAAGAAAATATTGATCCTACGACTACTAAAAAATAAATAGCTATAATTCTTGAAAGTGGCTATTTATACATACGGTATGTATACGCAATTGGCTATTTATACATACAGTATTTTTACGTAATTGGCTATTTAGAGTAGGTTAGGTTAGTAAGTTGGTTTAAGTTTTTTTTTCTAGTATGTATAAATAGACAGTTGCGTATACATACCGTATGTATAAATAGCATCATCCATAATTCTTATTTATTTCAAAAATTCTACAATATTAAAACAAAATAACAAAAATGTTGCAAATAGAAGAAAAAAAAGACTGTTCAATGAGTCATCACAAAAATCAGATAATTGTAAATACATAACAAAATAAAATAATGCAAAAAATAATTACTTTGATTAACAAAGAAATCACAAAAATATAATAAAAATACAAAATCGTTGCACGTAAAAAAAAAAAATTGAAAAAAAAAAAAATAAAAATCCGACCCAAGTTTCAATGTGGAAAATAATAAAAAGAAATTAGAAAAACATTTAATTAAGAAATAAAAGAAAAAAATTAATGAAAAGATTGCTGTTGTTCTTCTTCAATTATTTTATCAATTGTAGGTTTTAAATTTGTCAGGCTAATTCGGAGAGGTGCAGCAACCGAAAGTCGGTTTCTAAATTTATTTTTAATTACCGTCATCGATAAAAATCCCGCTTCACATAAATATGTTGTTGCAAAAGAAACTAACATTTTCATAGCTTTCTCATATAGAGCTGGATATTCATTTTTTTGCTTTAATCCGAAATTTATCAAGACTCATTGCTAAAAAATTATTTTTTAACATCATCTAAACTAGGAATGTAAATGTTTCCAAAGAAGCCCAAAGCAAAAGTTGCTTGTTTGGATAGAAATGTTTGAAGGTATGAATGATGAAAAGAGTTTGTGCCACACCCTTTTGGGTACATGGCGTGATTGTGTATGTATGTATCTGAACTAATTTTAAGGAGGGATGTTTAGTTGACGTTTAGCTTTTCAAAGTGATTCTCTTAATACCAAAGTAAGTATAAATTTAAATGTAATTTTGTTATTCTTTGGACAAGAAATATTTTTCAAAACATACAGTTAAAAATTCTTTGCGGACCGGTAAATTTTCTCCGTGGACCGGTGCCGGTCCACCGGACCAGTGGTTGAGAATCGCTGCTCCATATCATACCACCTCATCTACTTATGTACATATGCAATAAAATGGCTTTTAGTTTAAGTTCTGTATTAGTATTTATTGATAATCGACGTTTCGAAAAACTCAACGTTCGTCTTCATCAGGAAATCTGATACAAATGACATTTACAGTAAATAAATATCATTTATTATGATGTAATTTATAAACATGTTAATTAAATTCGACAGTAAGCCAACAAAAAAGCATCGATTTTAAATTCTACTAACATTATTATTATTACTGTCAATAAAACGATGCTTTCTTGTCAATTTTTCAAACTTCTAACGGCAAATTTTTTTGTCATTGTCAATAAGACAATTTTTTTTTCCAGTTTAAAGTCAAATTTAATTAAAAATTGATTGACATTTTAAATTAAAAATAAATTGAAATAGATTAAATAATAATGAAATAAAACAAACAGATATTTTTTTTGTATGCAAATCAGTAAAAATTTTATTTAAAGCTATACAATTGTAGACTGGTTAATTGTGAACTTTAACCTTCGTTACTTCATTTTCATTTCCGGTTGATTTCGATGAATAGTTTTAGAAAACAAAATGAATGTATTATTTATCAACAGATGTTACTAATTTTAACGTAATTGGTTGACGTAATTAATGCACCAAAAAAACATGACGATAAGACGGATTTTTTTTTATATGTTAGTAATTATATAAGTTTTTCTTAATAATTATTGTTATGGATAATTTATATAAAGCTTAATTATTCTTACTTAAAATTAGTATAGATAACATAAGTATTTTAATTTGTTTATTTCTAATTATTTTTCTGAAAAATATAGGTTCTATAAAAAAAAGCTATTTGTTTATAGAGAGGTTATCAATATATATAAATTGAATGTATTAAGAATTTCTTAGAATATATATATATATATATATATATATATATATATATATATATATATATATATATATATATACAGTGTGATGCAAAAGTATAGGAATTAAACCAAAAATTGTTTTAATTAAAAATTGTAACATTAAATATCTTATAAATTTGATCAGAATACCTAATAGTCTTAACCTAAGATTGACCTAAGAAAAATATGCATCCCTCCAAAAAAATCATTCGAAATTCAATTAAATAAAATTAACAAGTAAATTTCCACTTGACTACCACCTAACCTAACTTACACCGTACACCCCAAACAAATCATTATACTTCAACCTCCTCCCCTAATTGGCACACAAATTCAAATTCTCGATTAGTGAGCAAAAATGTCAATAACAAAACACGGCAAACACCCCAATCAAAACAAGAGAACACTAAACACCATCAACTGCATCTGATGCATCTCACACGGCTCTCGGTGTGCGTGTGTGTGTGGCACAACCCCTTTGCTTCGACGAGACGTTATTTTCGAAAAATACCCGAAATATACGAATACAAACATATCGACGCAAACATAAGCACGTCAATTATATATACGGTACGCCGAAAACGGTTAACTCCACGTGCATGAAAATATTCAATGAGCCTTGCTATAAAATGCTGTATTGCATACAACAGTGGTTGTCAATATTTTTTTTTTCTTAGATATTAAAAAATTATTTCGATATATTTTGTCAAAATTTTAACGCACACAGTGTAACAGTTATTGCCAAAAACTGTCTTGAAAATGTGGGAACAACATATTTTAATAGTTTGCTCAGATCTGTACAAGCTTTTGAGCTCAATTTATTTTTTGTAAAATTATTAAAAAAAAATTGCTGTAGCCACTATAGAACCTACCATCATCGTATTAAATAAATCAGGGTGTATAACGGAAAGTTGAAATAAATTTCCCGTATAATTCTCGCTTTTTCACGTATATTTAAAAAAATTCCCCTATGTAAATATACAAGTTTAACAATAAAGAAAGTTAAAGATGTGTTAAATCGAAGTTATTTATTGCATATATTATATTTATTTATCAAAATTACAGCATGGAACATGAACTATCGCAATCATCAAATTATAATTGCATCTTCTTTTTCTTTATTTCTTCTGAAATTGTATGAAAATCTTCCATTATCGATCGCTTATTTCGTTCTAAATCCTTAAATATTACAAATTTTTAAAAATTAACGCACAATGAAAAAATTCTTAGCATAATTCCCGCTTTTTTCCCGCGTAACAAAATTCCCGTATAATTCCCGTTTTTCCCGTATAATTCCCGTTTTTCCCGTTTTTCACGCCCGTTATACACCCTGTAAATATTAAATATTTAATAAATATTAAATATAATAAATATTTTATAATTAACAACAACTACTGTAGTTATGGTAAATAAAAATAAAACTATCTTGTCATAAATATGGCACCATCTACAGAATTGTATAATTAATAAAAATATGAAAAATTATTTAAGAAATTATTTATTATTTAGCCGTATCGAAAAATGCTTTAAATAAAAGTTATTAGTTATAATTTTTGTTAAATAAATCTTTACGAAATGTATTTCTGTTGCCAAATATTTGTACAATATCAGTAAATTACCATTTACAGTTGGCAGATTTTTACCAAAAGTTATTAAAATTGAGATATTCACCTCGGAAGCTTAAATATGAAATTTTATAACAATCCGTTTAGCCAAATTTATTCTATACGTATCCACACACCGACAGACACATGTAACTTTCTTTGGAATCTACAAAATATATAAATTTTACCCGTAAACAAAATAATAATAATAAAAAAAAAACAGATTAATTTTAAACACTTTTTTTAAGAAAACCGCCATTATAAAAATAAATGTAAAAATTATATATTTTGTAGGTTCCAACGAAAGTCACATGTGTTACAAGTACTAACATCAAATTTGTTTTTGTTCCAGAAATGTAGAACGCGAGTTTTATCTGCTACCATTGACAAATCTAAATTTTAACCTGATCAATTTGACGCCATTTTTTTAAGTAAAAATTTGACTTTGTTTGGAAAAAAAAATACTGTTGAAAACTTTAATAAGTACACTTTCCATAGGTATAATTGCTGTTTACTGTATTTGTTGTAAAAGTTCCCAAGAAAAATGTAGAAAAACACCTAAAAAATCGATGCTACAAACGCGAATATCTCAAATACAATTTTTGAAAATAACTGGTACAAAACAAAGTAAAAATTGGAAACCTCTGGTATAGTAACAGGGTTAGTAGGGGTTGAATCTCCCCCGTGGTTGCCTAGCATAAGCAATGAATACAACTATATAGTACGCAATACGCAATATTGTTCAACGTTCACGGCATCTAGGTATACATTTATATATGCGTCACTACGGATATGTGTCTGTCACGAGCAGAACCTATTGTGGGTGCACTAATTTTCTTGACATCCTGCACTTTTAAAAGATTTTTTTCAAAGCCGAAATAAAATCGTAGTTTTTATCCGAATTGACAACCGAATATTAAATATTTGACATTGTGATGACTTGGTATTGACAGTGATTTAAGTTTCAATTTATTTTTACTACAGAAAAATTAATTAAGTTTTTAATTTATCCTGCTTCGTATTTAAGTATTATAGATGCAAATATTAACTATAATAAATAATAGACGGAATTCTGTCAGTTAAATATTTTTATTATCTTCCATGCCAACGTTTCGGCAATCACTATTACTATTGCCTTCTTCAGGGCTCCACAATAGACACAAATATGTATAAATAAAAATACATTCATATATATTAAAAAATAATATACAGAAAATCTAATAATCTAAACAAAACACACTTAAAGCATAATATAATTAGTTGATGTTACATGTGTAGTGTGGAACATAATTAGTATTTAATTATGTAAGAAAAAAGAAATAGTGATTGCCAAAACGTTTGCATAGAAGATAATAATTTAATTAACTATAATATTATAAAAATATCGATATATCCAAATATCGATATATCGATAATATCGCCATTATACAATATATAATATCGATAATATCGCCATTACAAGTAACATATTTTCCCCCTCTCTTTACATATGCTGTATTATTTCACGGAGATGCAGTGTATGAGGCAATTATATACGATATGTCTGTAAGAAACTTATGTACATTGTGTTTTATTGTATACATTATTTTATTATTTTAATAACATCTTGACAAACTATATATTTCATCTGTCATATTACTATAATCCGATTTATTTTTAATCTTCAACTACTTAATGCAAATTTTATAATCACCAACAAACCGAAATATTAATAAATAATCACACACTTGTATAATTAATATGCAAAAAAGATTTTTCATTATTAGAGAAAAATAAATCAAACCGAATTAGCATATTTAAATCTTTAGCGATTATTACCATCCAAAATTTATATAACTTAAAGAAAATTTTTTTTATTCTGCATGCTCGAAATTCTTAAATAACCATATACCATCGAATCGCCCACCTATTTCAACATCTAATTAATTATTATAATTAACATTTATTGTCAACAGAAATCAAACGGGACCGCTTTAAAAAATATCTGTGACCTATTCTATGATTTTTATAAATACTAATCTGTTACTTGGTGATGTTTTTGTTGTAGAAACCAGTTCGTCAACAATTTTTTTTTAGAAATCTGGGTTTATACGTCTAATAAATTATTTGTTAACTTAATTCACTAATTTGTTTCGCTATATCGGCCGTCTTCAGATGTAAAACCAGTTGGAGAAATTAGAAAATATATAGATTTCAAATTAGTCGATCGGAAATAATTAAAATAAAATTAGATAAAACTATAGAGATAACGAGACGAAAATATATTTATTTATTTGAATCATTATATTTATAAGTCTTCATCAACTATACAGGTTTGAAATAAATTATTTGACAAAAAAACTTGCATCAGTTTTAAATTTAAAATATAATATATAAATAATAGTACATTATAATAAAACGGCTTTAGGTTGTAGTTTTATTATTATAACAAATATTAATACAGAACTACAACCTAAAGCCGTTTTATTTTAATATAATGAGTTCTGAACGACTTTTTTACTATGTTAATAGTATTATTATGTTACGAGAAGTAGAAAGCAACAATTATTGTAATGAGTATAGATATTTGTGACCGAGGCATAGCCGAGGCCAAGCAATCTGGATGAAACACAAAAAGAGATTTCTATTCCGAGTCAGACATATACAATTTCTGACTACCATAAGCGGTATACATTGCATTCCTTGCACTTCTTCACACATTTTCAATAATCAAATTCAAATTCAAGCGAAAATAAATAATGCAATTGTCAATTAACTTAACTTGACTAAATAATTTTTGATATACCCGTCGCAGATGTCAAATTAAATACACTTGACCGTATTACTTTGGTCGAATATGCAGTTTCTGACAAATCTGATGAAGCACATTGTATTTCTTGCACCTCCTTATATATTTTCAATATTCAAATTCAAACGCAAATAAACAATGCAATTGTCAATTAACTTAACTTAACTTGATGTAGTAGTGTTTTACCAAAGATGTCAGATTAAATACACTTGGCGTTGTAGTTATGTTATGGTGTATATAGTAACTAGCTGCTGTACAATAATATCATTATTGTATTAGTAAAATAATGACCTCATTCTACATAGACAATATGGTAACTATTAATATTATAATTCGTTTTAAGAAAAAATATATTTCCAACTATAAAAAAAATTATCGTAAGAATAAATGTCACAATTCCAAGATTTGTTATTCTTAATATATAATTGTAATGTAAAATTACTATGTATACATAAACGTATATTTGTATATTCATTTGTATGTATGTATGTATCTACTTGTAAAGAACATTTTTGTCTGTAATTACCGTAAACACATATATTATTTATTTTACAAAATATTATGTTTCTTTGTTTTCTTAATCTAACAAAATATAGTTTCCATATTTAATTAGTGTAGCTTGAAAACGATGTTACACATATAGTTTCTTTCTTGTAATATATATATATATATATATATATATATATATATATAAATTGAAATAAATTATTTTCACTTGAGTCAAAAATTTATAACATAGTCAAAAACTTTCAAAACTATATTAAAATATAATTCGAATAACTGCAAAACCCATCAATATTACAACAGATATTTATAGATTGATAGAAATTTATAAAGAAAAAGATAACATCAATCAGTGTGACTAGTAACTGATTTAAATAAAATTTGACTTCCATTATTTAATAATTTATAAATTTTATAAAGTAGCTACTAATTTTTTTACCTAATAATTTATTTCTATGTTCTGTTTATTTATTGTATATGTCATTTGTATCATTTTTCGTAAAGTACGTTTAAACGTAGATTTTTAATAAAATTCAAACCTTTTTCATTTTACCATAATATAATGAGTTCTGAAAGTTCTGTAATGTTAACTGTAATAATTTCACCAAAGCTATACATATTTAACTTATTACTAAATAAGGTAATATAAATGACAAATATATAAGATTTTTTTAATGGACCGTCATAAAATTCGATTCTTTGTAACTCATATATATCGTAAGTCAAAGTCTACCTGTATTAATTTCATAAAAGCAATACATATTTAACTTATTATTAAATAAATAAATAAATAAATGACAAATAAAAATAAAATGATGATTTATTCTATGAATTGGTAAAAAACGATTATGGAGTTTTATTTGTCAGCACGGCAAGTACACGGCTAAGCGGATACTTGACCATGTGTGACGGTCGTTGGTCGCTTCCAGTGACATTTCAATGCACAGGAAACAAATGAAAATTAAATGCTGAAACAGCAATTGCATCCATTACATTCCACGAAAAAAACAAATACCTTTACTTCTAATAAATCATCCAATCAAATTACACATTATTAAATCAAATATTTTCATATAAAGTGAATAAGAATTTATTAATTTAAAAATTTAATACATATTAAACATACACTTTAAACATATTAAATATAAACTTGTAATATTAATAAAAATCTATCTCATAATAGTATTTATCATATATATATATATATATATATATATATATATATAGAGTGATTTATGACGTCGGGGAAAAACTACATCGGTTGATTCCTATGAGTAATCTAAATAAAAAAACCTCAAATAAACATATGTCTGAAAATGCTTTCTAACGGAACTGTAACCGTTAGAAGTTTATTACATGTAACATCAATCGCGTTAGCCTTATTTATTATATCAGGAAAAAAAAGTCTTAAATTTCTGAATAATTGTAAAATTGCTGATTGATTTTCTAACATTTTGTTTAAACACTGGTAAACCAATTTACTAGTTATGACTTACTGGGTCCCGACAAAAATTGTCTTCGATTTTTAATTATTGTAAATTGTTTATTAAATATTTATTTATGTGTGTACTAAAATTTATAAACTAGTAAATTGGTCTACTAGTGTTTAAACAAAATGTTAGAAAATCAATTAGTAATTTTACTATTATTCAGAAGTTT
This sequence comes from Clivina fossor, assembly GCA_963966155.1. Lineage (NCBI taxonomy): Eukaryota > Metazoa > Arthropoda > Insecta > Coleoptera > Carabidae > Clivina > Clivina fossor. Next base: position 18,445,784 of record OZ014558.1, on the reverse strand, counting down.
ATGATTTATTTTCCTGATTTAATAAATAAGGCTAACGCGATTGATGAGACATGTAATAAACTTCTAACGGCTACAGTTCCGTTAGAAAGCATTTTCGGACATATGTTTATTTAAAGTTTTTTATTTAGATTACTCATAGGAATCATCCGGTGTAGTTTTTCCCCGACGTCATAAATCACCCTATATATTAAATTAATTACAACAGAGAAACATAAAAAAAAAATTGAAGAACGTTTGAAGGTACTAAAAATTGTTGAGAAACGCTTGTATATATGATTATTTCTTTTTTAACCATTTAGTTATTATCTATTGAAAAAAATAATGTTCCGCTACTGAATCTATTCGTATAGTATCATTACTAGTTTGAATAAAAATTAACTATATAGTTATCATGTCGCATATCAGTTAACCTGAACTATTTTTCTATCATACTAATGTTACATATTATCTGCAATTTTATTTTTAAAACGGTATATCACTTAACAGTATTTGTAATAATATATAATAATGTAATAATATTTATTTCTATTTATCGTATCGTTAGTTTTAATTTACCAAAATTTATGATATAGTATTTTTATAAATATATTGATTTTTACTAATAATAATAATAATTTCTTCTTATAATTTCTGATGGAAAGCATTATGTCAAAATAAACTTGTTTCTATGTTTGTTTTATTTACTAACAGAGTAAAAAATCATTCAGAACTCATTATATTAAAACTGCTTCCGGTTTAAGTTCTGTATTAATATTTATTTATAATCGACGTTTCGACGAACTCAACATCCGTTTCCATTAGGAAAACTGGTACAAATTACATTTATAGTAAATAACAGAACATAGAAACAAGTTACTAAATAGATTTTTTAATTAATGGAAGCCAAATTTTATTTAACTCAGTGTCTTTACAGTGATTGATTGATTGATTTTTATTTATACATTTCAATTTCTTTTCTTAACAATCTGCTGTTAATATTACGTTAGAATATCTTCATGATGTAAAATTCGAAGATATTGTAATAATTGCAGGACCAATCAATATTAACAGCAGATTGATAAAAGAAGCAATTGAAATTTATAAAAAAAAAGATAACATTTATCTCCGTGAAGGCACTGAGTTAAATAAGTTTTCGCTTTCATTAATTAAAAAATCTATAAATTTTGTGATCTAGTTACTTAACTAGTAACTTGTTTCTTTGTTTTGTTTATTTACTGTAAATGTCATTTGTATTAATTTTCCTGATGAAGACGAACGTTGAGTTCGCCGAAACATCAATTATTAATAAATATTAATACAGAACTAGAATCTAAAGCCGACTGTGTAACTTTTACATTTTTCTGTATTTGGTTATAATTTTTGTAACAACAGTTGAAAAATAAAATAATATATAATATTTGAAGTATAACAAATTTCAATTACTATAAAAAATTTAAAAAAAATTCGTAATCTAATTATTAGAATTATTTTTGTTTTAGAAAAAAAATTAATTTATTATCAATACGTAATGCGGCATGTTCGTGTTCCAAACCAATATTTACGAACACTTTTTTAAAAAATTTGACTATAATTGACAGCGGCAGTCAGTACTTAATATAAAATGAATTTTTTACGCATTAAACTACACATAATACAGCGTACATAATATATTTCCCCTTTTAATATTTTTTTTCTTCACCCCTAAAAGCAATATGATCTACCCTTTGATATATAAGTAAATACTTAAAAAGTTCTAGTTTGTCACGAAATCGGAATTAGTAAAATTGATGCATGAAATTAGATAGTTAATCTTCTTATACAGTTGGATTATCAAAAGATGATACTAGAAAGACACTAACAGAAATTTGTAATTAACAAATACTTTTCTCAGAAGTATTCTAGTAGTATAATTTTACTATAAAAAATCTGTAATTTCATTTTATCATAAAGATTCTGTATTTCTATCTCAAAATTATCTAATTTTTACATAATTTATTATAATCACATAAAATAAGTAAAAATGACGTAATAAGTATGTAAAATTACTTACTTTCTGCAAATTGCAGCACATACTTAATGTAGAATTATATATTATTGGTATAACTTCTTAAATTATGTAAAATTAGAGTATGCATATTAATATCTGTAATAATTCATATAAATAATGAGACTTAGTACATATTTTGCATAATAATACTAATAAAATATTTTAAGTGTAATTCATTCATTTCAAAATACATCCTTTATTAAAAATATATCCTTTAACTAAATTGTTTTAGCTATTTATGGAAAATTTCTGAGAGCAAATTTACTAGAAGATATTTTACTAAAATAAAACTGTAATATTACATACTTATGTACATTTCCATCCCGTTGATAATATATCATATTACATAATGTTTATAATAGTTCTGATATTATGTATTTTTAAAAAATTATGTTAAAATTACAGCAGTTGAATAACAATACCTAGAAATACTGGGCATCATAGTGTCTCATGGTTTGTAAATAAATTTACATTTTTTTTTAAGTGTACTACAATTCTGTAATATTACAAGATATTTTTTTCCCTAATAAATATAACGTTTTCATTAAATTTATAAAATTTTCTGGGCTGGTATGCCATGATCGATCTATCCTCCTCGCAGAAGATTTCAGTATCAACGAATGAGCGTAGATATGCATAAACAGATGAGGAACACGGACTCTCTTGTTATGCTCAGTAGCACGTGAACGGATTCATTCGCAGAGTTAGTAAGAAAAAAAAATGTTTTCTCGATTTCCTGATAAATGTTAATTTAATTTAATAAGCATTAGAGTTAGCTGATTATTGTCAGATGTCTGATGATTTAATATTTCCTTTATTTATTATTTTAATGCATTTGAATATTAAATTTAAATGTATTGAATAAGTGTGTGATGATAAGTGATTAGAAAAAAAGAAGATGCATATTTATTATTCTACTTGCTTGCCCGAAAGGATGCTCACCTATACGGTGTGAAATTAATCGTTTCTATGTAAACAGAGGATAGAAATTTCTTCTGTAACTTTTCTATGTAACTTTCTATAATATTTTTACGGAAATTTTCACTTCTTTAAGCTGTACACAAGATGAGTTTTCAATATGTTTTTCTCCAGTAATTTCTACATTAAGAGAAAGACGATTTAAACAAAAGTTTCTTCTATTTTTTAATGATTTTAAATCTACATTTTTCTTTTACCTATTTGAACTCGTAACATTTTCATATTTAATTTAGTAAAAAAAAGTGAATTATAAATAAAATAGTTAGATGTTAATTTATAAATAATATCAACTGAATATTGGTAATTATATTAACATTACATTTAAAAAATTACTGATATATTAATTAATGCTGCAATTTTGTTTGCATCTCAGAAGATTTGTCTTACTATCAAAAGAAGCATTATAGTAATCTTCAGGCTTTCACAATCGGTATCTATTGAATTTATAGAATTTTCTGGGCTAGTATACCGTGGTTGATCTATCTTCGTTGCAGACGTTTCGTCATACATCGTAGATAGCATCTTCAGTGCTTGGTGACTGAATGATAGTTTCTGCTCTGCAATCTGTTATATATACCAGTATTTCCAGCATCCTCTGCAGGTACCGGTACGCCATTGGCCGATTCTAGCTGACCTGTATGGCCCACTCTTTCCCACTTCAGTTTCCGTTGTAGGTTTTGCCACGCCATTGACGGATTTCGGTTATTTTATTCTCTCCACCGTTATTGATGACGTCGACTGTTTGTTTCACAGCTGTATTAATTTTCACGCTGTATTCATTCTTATACCTTCATCTCTGTTGAAATTTTGGGATGTTAAATAATTTCCCTTATAAACTTATTTCATTAATCATTTTGATATTATATGACAGTTGAATATAAACGAGTACTAATTTTTTTGCCGCTAGTCAATTTGTGTTCAGTTCTCAATAAGTAAATGAAAAAGAAATGACAAAAAAAAATTATAATATCATGTCAATTATTCGATTGGAGTAAAACAACTATATATATATATATATATATATATATATATATATATATATATATATATATATATATATATATATATTGCTTCGCATTATGCAAAATTGAAACTTATATTACTTTAGTTTCATATGCAGATAATAAAGATTCATATGCATAATTGTTTAATGCTAATTTTTATACGAAAATCGAAGCTATGTAAATCTTAAAATGCCTTCTTATTACACAATTTGTATTATACCAACGCCAACTTTAACTTCCGTGTTTGGAGCAATGTGATTTATTGAAGATGTGTTAGATTACTATCAGATTTTTTTCTCTTGGGTGGGTTTTAAATTTGTTTTTTGTTTTCGCATTTAGAATCGGAATTAATTTTCGGTGATTGGATAATTAAGTTTGTAGGTGTATTGTTATTCGTAACTGTTAAATTTTAAATCAGTTTGAATGTTGTATAATTCTAAAGAACACTTAAATAATTTGCTGTTATTAAGAAGTATTAAACAGTAAAGATAGTTTTAAGATTGGTTTGTTAATTTGTGTAATGAAGTATAAGTTTAAATATAATGATAAGTAATTGTAAAAGTTACAGTAATAAACAGAATATAGTACTAGAAATACTCCAAAACAAAGAACATTGATTATTATTATTTTTAATTTATGACAGGGTGTGCCGTGGGAAGTTGCTAAAATTAATCAGCTGACATATACCGTTTTTAATAAGCATTAATAAAATTAAAACAAATGTTTGTTTTATTAACAAAAAATATGCTAATAATCTAATAAAATTAAACGGTTTTAGGTTGTAGTTCTGTATTAATATTTATTAATAATCGACGTTTCGACAAACTCAACGTATGCCACCATCAGGAAAAAATATAAATGACATTTACAGTAAATAAACAAAACATAGAAACAAAATACTAGGTAACAAAATAAGTAACTACATTATAAAATTTATAAATTTTTAATTAAAAGAAGCTAAATAAGTCAAAAATATATATTTATAACAGAATACACATGTATAATAAACGTATTATTTAACAGGTAAATAAAAAATATTTTGTTTACTATTTTTAAAATTTTTAAACTTATTTCTATGTTCTGTTTATTTACAGTAAATGTCATTTGTATCATTTTTTTCTGATAAAGACGTACGTTGAGTTCGTCAAAACATCGATTATTAATAAATATTAATACAGAACTACCAACTTAAAGCCGTTTTATTTTAAATATTTCAAGTAAATTTTTTACTAAACAAAGAAAGAAATTATTATTTCAAACTTATGTAAGTTTATTTACAAAGCTTATTTACAAATAAAATAACTGGCTCTTAATTAAATACTAAACCATTCAAATTAAATTCTAATCTTTATATATCATTTTAAGTTTGTTCAAACTTATCTTCAAATTTACACAGTAAACATACGAATGCGAAATTGCGCAAACAGACCCAACTAATACCCTATCGCTATAAAACTAATGTACATAAATGTTGTATGCAAAGTGATAACATCTGCATGTTGGCATGGTCTCGTGCCTAGGAAAACTTCAACCCATTTGAACACATTTCCGGTTATGTTCGTTGTCCACTTCCCGTTCGACCTCTATATGTCACGCCTGACAAATCACCCCCCGGTTTGTTTTATCTCTCGCATACTCGTGATAATACGTTTTTACTACATAGGTAAATATTATGTTGTGTTGCCAGTTATGTACGTTACCTGGATATGACTATGATTATTATTATTACTTGCTTTGCAAAAATAGATACTACACTGTAAAAAAAATTCGGTAATTTTTACATAAAAACCCTGGGGCAACTGTTTTACAACAGTTTAATATGTAAATTTATAGACGTCACAGAATTTTTTTACATTATACAGATAAATATAAACTATGTATATTTTATGTAAGTTTACTTTTCCAGTAAAAAAACATACATAATATGGCAATTTAATTATTTTATTTAACATTAGAAGATTATATGATTTTTACAGAAAATTCTTGTAAAACATCGTTTTGCTGAAATAATATATAACTTTATACTACGGTTTTTATGTAAAATGGCAAAATTATTACAGTGTGCATGAAAACGCAGAGGAAATATACATTTTAAAATGTTTATAATACACAGAAAATATATCTCTATGAATCATGCGAATTTTAAATAATAAATCATTAATACATTTACTTTCAATTCTCAAAATTATTAGTAATTCATGCGAATGAGTAATAATCATTACATACGAATATTTAGTAGCCTACAGTAAAATATCACAATTCTTTGTGTAAACATTTTTGTGTAAAAATGAGGTAATTTGGTATATAAATTACATACTACACTGAAAAAATATTACTCCTACTTTAAAACCAACGTTTTTACTATTAAATCAAAAGTAAACACACTTTTGATCTGTATAATTGAGTTTACATAATAGAAATATTTTTAAAAATAAAAATAAATAATAGTAAATTATAGTATAATTATTTTGAAAATTTTGTATATAATTATTTACTATTTGGTTTGAAAACACTGTGCTTTCTGAAACAAATTCAAGTAAAAATTATTAATAATAATTTTCAATTCAAATATAGATTTTTTTCCCAAATTTAATAGTATAATTGAAAAAAATATATCTATAGCTATTATTTTTAATTTTTATTAATGGATTTTACTGTTATGGACAAATTAAAATTATTATTATTATTATTATTATTAAAGATAAAAAATATAATACAAATTTTACTATATTAAAACACAATACACGTAAATCAAATATAACTATATACAAATAAAAAAATCTAGATACCACAACGAGAAATATCCGTGGTGCATGGTTCGACAGATCTCAGTAGGCTTACTAGTGTAGTTCCGGTAAATCGTGGCCGTGTAAGCGGAAGTGTACGTCATTAAAAATGCACGTTACTATTGTACTTTCCTGTCCCGTGCTCCATTACCACATTACCAATTCTAACACAAACACAAAAATTCAGTACAACACACCGAGATTCGTGTATCGTATACTGATACACAGTAAAATACATTAAATACATAATTTTTTCTATTAATCATTGTTCACAAACGGATGTTATAATAATTGTCGAAACTAGCTACCAATCATATTTTGTGAATTATAATTTTGTTTTCAGTTCAAACAAATATGTTAGCAATTCTACAGTGAAATAAATTAAAAATGATAATAAAATGACAATTAAAGGTAAAACTAATTTATGTTCTAATTCTGTATTAAAATTTAATTTAATAAAATTTATTTATAATCAAAGTTTCAAAGAATCTCAACGCTTGTCTTTGTCAGTTTTTTCTTGATGAAAACGAGCGTTGAGTTTCGTCGAATATAAATAAATTTTATTACAGAACTAAAACCTAAAGTACTATAGTTTTATTTTATATAACGAGTCCTTAAAGATTTTTTACTATATCAATAAATAAAAGTATAAAAATCTTTCAAATTCAACTAAAACTTAGAATTATTATTATTTTTATTTGACTCCAACTCCAAGTTTAACTTGCAATTCTAACTTATATAATATCTTCAAAATGCATTTGTAAATAAATTATGAATTGGTCAGTTGAGTATTAAGAAGAAACAGAGAATATTGAATTTATCGCATACATCGTAGATGGCCTCCTCAATGTTTGATGACTGAATGATAGATCCTATTCCGCAATCTGGTATATATACCTGTACCCCAACCTTCCCCTACAGATGCCGTTACGCCATTTGGCCGATTTTAACTACCAGATTGCGGTGCAGAAACTGTCATTCAGTCACCAAGCACTGAGAATGCCATCTACGATGTATGGCAAAACATCTGCGACAAGAATAGATCTACCACGGAGCATACTAGCTCAGAAAACTTCTATCAATACCGGCCGTGAAAACCTGAAGATTACTATAAACAGAAAATAGTTACGTATATTGAACGAAAACGCATCCTTAATATTACGCAATTTCACTTTCTTATAGCGTAGACCAGTGTTTCTCAACAAGTGGTCCACCGGTGGTCCGTAGGAAAATTTTAATGGTCCGCGCAATATAACGAAACTCTTTAATAATTATTATACTTTTGCTAACAAAAATTATTTATATATTGTGGATTTTCCGTGATTTATTGGAAATGGAGAAGTTTTGTGTAATTTTAAAATAATTTTTTTGCAGTTTCTATTGTTATTTTTTGTACGCATTTTTTTGTGGAAATATATTGTTTATTTTCTGTGAATAAATGTATTTAGTAGTACATTAAATATATTTGTTTTCTTGAAAAAAAGTTAATCAATAATTATTATTAGTGCATTAGTGGTCCGCGTAAGAAAATTAGATATTTTACTGGTCCGCGGTGCATTTTTGGTTGAGAAACACTGGCGTAGACTATAAGAGTCCTAATACATGCTCATCTATAAAAATATCAAAAAGTCAAAATTTGTATGATTACAGTACCTCTCTCACTATATGTGATAGTCGGTAAAAAACAAAAACCTATAATAAAACATTTAGAAAATTTCAAATAAAAACGAAGCCTAAAGAGTCACAATTAGATAATTAGTGAAACCGTAATTAAAAAATTGTCACATATTTTTCTGGTCGTTTAACCGCTAAACAAAGACATCAAAAATGCAAAAAATATAATGAACCAATTTACTACTCTAATTAATAATTATATGTGTTTTATTATTTTAATTATCAAAATTTATAAGCATTTAAAATTTTAATTACTAGAAAGCTGAGACAAAAACTACTCTAAACGATTCTCTATATAATTATATATGTTGTTTATTGTTTATACACTTGTCACACACACAAATCAAAAGAATGATTGCAAAATATTTGAAAGCTGACCGTAATCATAGGTTATTGTATACGTTTTCACAAAAATTATTTGCCATATTTATATTGTTGTTATATGCATCGATTGACAACATTTTTAGAAAGCATATAATAGTTTTTTTGGAACATAATAAATTTCACAAATTTATTTTAAAAAAAAAATGAACTCAATATCATTGAACAATTATTATTTTAGCATATATAGAACATCAAAAAGAAATTTTTTAATTGGACCAAAATATAAAATGAATCGAAATAACTTTTAAAATAAAACGGCTTTAGGTTGTATTTCTGTTAAGTTATGTTAATTGACAATTGTATTGTTTATTTTCACTTGAATTTTAATTTCATAAATAAAACTGTTTTAGGTTAAAGTTCTGTATTAATATTTACTTAAAAACGACGTTTCGACAAAACTCAACGTCCATTTTCATCAGGATAAATGATATAAATGACATTGCAGTAAATAACAGAACATAGAAACAAGTAACTAGATAACAAAATAAGTAACTAGATCACAAAATTTACAACTTTTTAATGAAAAGAAGCCAAATTTTATTTAAATCAGTGCCTAAAATTTTTTTTACTATGTTAAAATAACTTTTTCTAACGGCACTGTATAAAAAGTTGTCATTTTACATAACAACCATAATAAATAAATTACATGTTATTTCAGCAAAACGAGAAATTTCCATAAAAATATTATAATTTTGTAATTTAAAAAAAAATAATTACTTTACCATAATATATATATATATATATATATATATATATATATATATATATATATATATATATATATATATATATATTTACCGAAAATGTAAGTAAACTTACATAAAATATACGTATTTTATATTCATATTATATAAAAATGTTCTTATATGTATGTATTATATATTTTTATGTTCTTTTCACTATTAACAGTAGATTGATAAGATAAGCAAAAAAAAATTATAAAGAAAAAAATAACACTGATTTAAATAAAATTTGGCTTCCTTTAATCAAAAATTTATAAATTTCATAATCTAGTTACTTGTTTCCATGTTATGTTTATTTACTATAAATGTCATTTCTATCTTTTTTCCTGATGAAAACGCATGTTCAGTTCATCGAAACGTTGATTTATTATTAAATTATTACAGAACTAGAACCTAAAGCCGTTTTATTATTCTTTAAGATTCTTTTAATACAAATAGATTGTACACAAACAGAAATATAAAACAAAGAAATGTTTACAAATTACTGTAAAAATTAAAAAAATAAAACTGTATTTGCATATTAACAAATAGTGTAACTTCAAGCAGTTGGCGATAGATAATTAGAATTTAGCATAACGTCTGATACATTATTTAAATAAACACCTACCTAACTCACTACCAACCACTATGTGTATGCAAAAACCATTTACATTAACCGTTTTTATTATTTTTGTATTCATGAAGAGTTAAGTTAGTGATGGGCTTACATAGCCTAGTTAACCAGTCACGATACAAATGTAATCGTTTCATATGTCTAGCTTATATACATGTTAATATGTTATCCTACTTAAAAAAGATGTGCCTAAAGTTATCAATAGCTAATGGAGATGTAAATATTATGTAAAATTTAATAATTTAATATGTAGGACATTGAACAAATAAATGTTCGTATTGTCATTGTGAAATTTAATATAATAATACTCAAAAATATTGAGATTTTCAATTTTTCCCAAAATTTCACATGATAATCAGTCATTGAATCGGCTGTTAAGCTATGCATCAATGACTGGCCAGTTTTAACCGTAGACACGTGTTTCGGTCTTTAGGACCTCATCAGTACGGTGCTTTGATCAGTGTCGGGAAGACACTGATGCAGATGTTAGTTCTGGCTGGCTTTTATGCCAAGTACTTTGAACCAATAACGAAGAGTAGCAATAAATAAATACCACCAACGCCATCTACACAATAATGCGATAAGCAAGTATAATACTAGGACATTGAACAAATAAATGTTCGTATTGTCATTGTGAAATTTAATATAATAATACTCAAAACTATTGAGATTTTCAATTTTTCCCAAAATTTCACATGATGAGGTACTAAAGACCGAAACACGTGTCTACGGTTAAAACTGGCCAGTCATTGATGCATAGCTTAACAGCCGATTCAATGTCTGATTATCATGTGAAATTTTGGGAAAAATTGAAAATCTCAATATTTTTGAGTATTATTGTAATTTAATATGTATTTAATTTTTATTCTGATTCTTAAAAATAATTCTGTAATAAAAAAAAAAATTTATTTGAAAGCGAAAATAAAAGCACTTTTTTTATAAACAAAAGAGGTGGGAATACGGACCAATATATCTATATGCATTGCAACTGAAACACCACTGAAAACTCTCACTGCATCCCAAATCATCAAACAATACACCTATTTAGAAACAAAGTCTGTCAGTATATTAATACACGGATGCTAATAATTTCTATAACTATAAAAACAAAACCTAACTAAACACATAACTCATTCAACTGAACCCTAACCTAAGCTGAAAAACTTTTAGCGTAATCCTCAGACAGTCTAGGTGTGAACGAGTAAACGATAACACTCTATAACGGATCGTAATAGCCCAGCCGAGCCGGTATAATTAGCACCTCTTAACGTTATTTTCTCACATTGGAAGGCAGCAACCAGGCAACCGATTGTAAGCGGTCTTTGTGCAATTATTAATTTTTGTTTCTACAACGGAGACCCCCCCGCCCCCCGTACACAGACACAAATTAACCGGACCTATTCACGGTACCCAAAGCTTGTTAAACACGATGAATTTCTACTTTTTACTGATTTGAAAATCGAGATATTTCACTCTTTCTCACTCTCACTGAAGTGCTATATACAGAAATGAAAAAGTTTATGAGATAATTCATAATTAAAGTGGTATTTGAGTTTTTTAATTGATCGTTTCTTAAAAAATTGTATTGGCATTAGAAATTGTCACTGGTAACGATGTGATCGTTTGGCAAAGTAGTACACTTTATAAAAAAATTACCATTTTACATAAGCCAGATACAATGGGGAAGTTTAGCGTGATTGAAGTTGCGTGTAAAATTATTTTTTCTCAAATATATATATATATATATATATATATATATATATATATATATATATATATAAAATAATAACAGAAACTGTCATTAAAATTTTTGATAATTGTTTCATTTATTTGTTATTAACAATTTTTGTAAGGACATTACTGACGTCACAAGCTTATTATGCGCAAGCGCAGAAGAGTTAGTGAGATATAATTTTGAAAACGTATGTCGTAGTAAATGTTGATTTTTGTTGATTCGGTTACGTCCAGGCAATAGCTTGCATCGGTAACCATGGCAATACATGTGAGTCTGATTCAGATATCGACATAAGTTTTGCGATGACATTTCTGACGTCATCACGACATGTTTTTGCATTTTTTAAGAAATCTGGGCATCTTCGAGAAAAATGATAAATTAAACATGACTTTTTAAGCCATGTCCAACCAAATAAAGAAATAAAAAAAAATACGTTAAACTTCCCCATTACTGGCAAGAGTGATTGATAGAATTAATGTTGTAGGTAACTATAGAAATCTTTTAGTTTTTGAAAAACATGACTTGACGACTAAATGTAATGTAATCTGTTGATGGTGCACGTTTAGAACAAGTAGATGAGTAGATGTGTATTTGGGTAGTTTATTGTCTAAGGATGATCGCTTTGTTCGTGAGAATGAAATAAGAGTTAATAGAGTAAAAGAAGAGTTAATAAAGTTTTAAGTGCATTGAGTACTTTTACTAGAAACGTAAATATTTCCAAAAAAGTCCATTTCAATATAAATAATGCTGTTTTGGTGCCTATGTTGGTAAACGGTAGTGAATGTTGTTTTTGGCCGCAAAAACATAAAAGAAAAATAAATGCTGTGGAAATGAGATTTTTACGTGGCGTACGTGGTTAGTTTTAGATTTCACATTCAAAACAATATTCTAATAGTAACTAATAGTGAATCTAATAGTAACGTCACTTTAGCAAAAAAACGAATTCAACATTACCAACTTAAGCAGAAATGACAACATAAATGGACAATGGTGACGTCATCAATTTTCCTCTCCCCCAGATTAGATACAGTCTATAAACTGCATCTGGCGTAACCTGTCTTTATAGGTAACAAACCTATAAATTATAAATCAATTTTAAAAAATTGCTTAAACCAAACCAATAAAAAATGTCCATACACTTTAGTACAAGGTGCTGCTTTTGGAAAATTTAAATGATTTAAAATTAAATGTCAATAACATTTAATTTATAGTGGCACTTTCTCACGAATACTCTACGCGTTCAAAAACTGTTTGTTTGTTTTTAAAATAATATTTCAAATTTTATCGTTTATTTGATAACAATTTTCCACAATCGTTGTTCGAAATACACACAGCGAAATAATTACTCTAATATTTCCTTTTATCACTAAAAAAATTCTTTTTCTATTATATCTACTACTTTATTCATTAAAAATTTTTTTATTAATAAATATATATATAATTTAAATTTTAATTAATCACCTAAATAAAAATATCAGTTATACTACGTATTCTTATCACAGTTTCATTATAATAATAAATATTTTCTATTATATTTTAGTAAAATTTTAATTATTTGATAAAAATAAACATTGTTTTAGTTACTTTTTTGGTTACCTGGTAACTTTTTACTATGATCTGTTATTTACAGTGTGAATGAGATAGTGTTTCTACTAGTCAAAAATCATCCAGATAAATCTGCTATTGCTGAACATGCATTAGAATATCTTTATGATGTAAAATTCGATGATATTGTAATAATTGCTAGACCAATCTATATTAGCAGCAGATTGATAAGAAAAGCAATAGAAAATAACATCAATCATTGTGAAAGCACTGAATTAAATAAAATTTTGCTTCCATTAATTAAAAATCTATAATTTTTACGATCTAGTTCCTTATTAGTTACTTAGTAACTTGTTCCTATGTACTGTGTTTTACTGTACTGTCATTAGTATTTTTTATCCTGATGAAGACGAACGTTGCGTTTCGTCGAAATGTCGATACAGAACTTTAACCTAAAGCAGTATAATTTTAATACTGTATAAATGTTATTTGTATTATTTTTCCTGATGAAGAATTGAGTTCATCGAAATTTCGATTATTAATAAATATTAATACAGAACTTAAACCTAAAGCCGTTTTATTTTAACATTGCTTAAGTTTACTAAAATTTCAAAAAATTATTTTGTATTTTTATATGTTCTTTGAGATTTTGCAATAGAAATAAGACAATAAAAAAATTATAAATACTGGAATCATATCACAAATAAGTTTTGAAACAAGCACAAATAATTGCAATGAAAAGATTTTATTTTACTATTAAAATATCTCTTTAAATTTTATGTTCATTTCTATTTAATATTTTGCTGAATAACACTAATGGCTGGTTATTAAATTCTGGTTATTAAATTTTTCTTAAATCTTTAAATTTAAAAAATTTTAAGTAAATTTTAATTCCGGTCATTACTTTAAGTGTGAAATCGTTCGCTTAAATTTCTTTAAATTTAAATGGTATGCATGTGCAAAAATTGATCTATTTAAATTTATTTAAGTCGCCAAGTTTTAAGTCTCATTTAAGCTAAAGATCTTTAAATTTCAATATGATCAGTGATGTTTTATTTTTCTTTATAAATTTCTATTGCTTCTCTTATCAATCTGATAAGATAATCTTAAAAAGTAACACCAATCACTGTCAAGGCTTTAATTTAAATAAAATTTAGCTTCCATTAATTAAAAATTTATTTATTTTATGATCTAGTTACTTATTTAGTTACCTAGTAACTTGTTTCTATGTTCTGTTATTTACTATAAATGACATTTGTATCAGTTTTCCTGATGAAGACGGATGTTGAATTCGTCGAAACGTCAATTATTAATAAATATTAATACAGAACTTTAACTTAAAGCCGTTTTATTTTAATATAATGTAGTTTGAATAATTTTTTACTATGTTACAAGATTTATTATAAATTTAATAAGAAAAATGACATACTCTATGAACTAATTTAAATTTTTTTTTGTAAATTTCTTTTTTAAATAACTGTACCCTATCAGTGCTATACGATATTGTTACAGTATTCAATTTAAAAATGTAGGTGGCTACATTGCAATATTGTATTCGTAAAACGTACAATGTCACCAACTTAATCGTGATTGAAATTAAACATGACTTTGTGTTCTGATATCCTCAATTTTCAATTCATTTCTAAAAAATTAATTATTCTTTTCACATAGAGAGACTCTCTGTAAATACATTGGTTCAATGTTTATTTCGATTTATTCCAATTTTTTTTTTAATCGAATTTCGTGGATTCCGTGTCGCTTTTCTCTAGTTTTCTTTTTTGTGTGTGTATGTGTGTTTTAATTCGAAAAATTGGGTCATAGTTTTGACTAATTTCCATGAATATACTGTAATCTAGCGTACACATTGTTTCTGAATTTAGATAAAGATTTAATAATTTTTCATTTTCATGTTTCGTGTGTTACTATTGTGTGTGCAGATTAGGATTGTTTATTATGAAAGATTTATTTTATATTTTAATTGATTTTCGTATTCAAAATGGGAGTTAATTGAATAATGAAAATGTATTGTTGGACACAATACAAGGCCGATTTATTCATCTCACAGTTACAATAGGCTGCGTCAAAATTTTTGTATGAATCAATGTTTTTGTGAAACGCAAAATGTACGGAATAAAAAATTTGGAGCTCATAAATCGCATACAAATTTAGGACTAATTCTAAATTGTATATCGTTAGTCGATTTCTTGTTCCGTTTCATACGCCATTTTTGATCAAATTGAGTTATTGCTAATTTGAGCACTACTTATTTGTTTGTTTTCTATCTAGTTTAACAATCGTGGATGTTATAATTTTAATAGTTTCGGAAATTTAAATTCTAATTTGTTCCATATCATCATCAGTTCCCGAAATTCCTAGATGGAACATAGGTGCTAAAGTTGCTTGTTTGGATAGAGATGTTTGGAGAAAACTGTCTTCGGAATGAGTTTGTGCCACAACCTTTTGGGTACATGGCGTGATTGTGTATGTATATTAGGGTATTTGTAAAAAACTATTATTCCACTATGGCTAAAATCGATAATTTTAAATCGAAAGTAACAGGTTCCTCTACACAAATGAAATTTTCGAAAAACGCGTGTTAATACATACGCGATATAAACGATATATGTATTAACACGCGTAGAGGAACCTGTTACTTTCGTAAAAACAAGCAAAAATTTTATTTCTGATGTTTTTTCGATGTAAAATTATCGAGTTTAGCCTTACTGAAAATTTTTTTTACGGACACCTTAATGTATATATATATATGAGGCGTATAGATGCAAAACTCACTATTCGACAAAAAGTGAAAAATGAGATTTTGCGCGATTTGGACGTAGAATTTTACAAGGAATACGATATGTAGGTTAGTTAGAAAAAAACTCAGTATTTAATATGAGAAACACTCTTTAAAGTTTAGTGTTGGATGCAAAACTCACTACTTGCGTTGATAGTTTAGATGCGAAAGTAACTGTTTGCTTTCCACCAATAAAAATTTTATTGGTGGAAAGCAAACAGTTACTTTGTATGAATTAATGATGTATAAAACTAATGATTCACGATTTTAAATAAGTATTGCCATCTAGTAACAAGATTTTATCATCAAAATACAATTACGCTTAGCTATAACAGCTTTTTGCAAATATCTCAGAACTTAAAATTTGCAAATAGTGAGTTTTGCATCTATACGACATATATCTTATCACAATAAGTTTGAAGAATATTAAGCGTATATAAAAGAATATAAGAAAAGTATAAGTATATGTTTCCAATAGTACTTGAAAACCCATTCACTACAAATAAAATAAGACATAAAGTATATTTAAAATAAAATATTACATCACACAAAACCCAATACTTTAATTTATTAATAAAAAAACAGAAACAAAACAAAACAAGACAAAAATCATAAATAGTAAACAAAACAACACTCATTCTCCAACATTAGTAAGAAAACTACATCAGTTCGCAGAAAACCTACAACCAAACCAACCAATATATAATAAATTATCAATTTTTCCATTCCAAACTATAAAAACATCAAACACACACGTGCGTGCTTACATTGCAACCTTATTATAACCCATAGAGAGGGTGGTTAAATTCGTCGCGCCGATTGAAATACGAAACGCGCTTTTAAAGCAGCGCGCATGCGTAAGACAAGAGGTACCTCCTCACAATATGGCTACTGCGCGCGCACACGCGCAGTCATACAAAAATAAGTTATAACCCTGCTTTGTGCACTGCGCAGTTACGCTTGGCGCACATTGCACGCAGACCGGCAAAATAAGTGTGACTTATGCGTTGCAGTGTCTCAATGTTATTTTGAAAGGACGCGATGCACAACACAAACGTGACCGAACAGTGCTTGGAAAGAATTAACACTGCAGATGGGCATCAAGATGGCTGGGGCCGTAGATGTAATAATTGCTTTTTGTTCCGTGAAGAAGACGAAGATGATGCGATGGACAAGAAAGTTTTTTTTTTTTGTTGTTGTCTCTAAAAGATATGTTTGCTTTTATTATTTCTTCTTGTTCGATGTCCCAATGTTTGAATATAAGATCGTAAAATATTTTTATTTTTTATTTACATGGAAGGTTTATTTATTTATAACAGAAAAAAATGAGTGTGAAATTGAAAAAATGTTGTAGCAAAAGTTGATGTTAGTCAGTTAAGATGGTTCGAACATCTTGAGCTAATGCCTAATAAACGTTTGGTTAAAAAAATTTATATGAATGATTTTGAAGCTATATACGTTTGCGTAGACGTCCGATAAGTAATTGGAGTGATATGATCGAGAGTGTTTTGCGTGAGCGCAAGTTTCCAAGTAGTAGAAATAGAAGAACATGTATGAGAGGAATTATGAATATGGATGAAGCTAAAGTTGCTTTCAGAACTCATTATATGAAATTAAATAGTTTTATGTTTCAGTTCTGTATTAATATTTATTGATAATCGACGTTTCGATGAACTCAACGTCCGTCTTCATCAGGAAAACTGGTACAAACAATATTTACAGTAAATAACAGAACATAGAAATAAGTTACATAATAATATTTTATAAATTTTTTACTAAAGGAAGCCAAATTACATAGTACAAAGTACACTGTAAAAAAAAGTTGCCATTTTACATAAAAACCATAATAAAAAAAATACATATTATTTTAGTAAAACGATAGTTAAAATTAATTTTCTGTAAAAATAATATAAATTTGTAATTTTAAGTAAAATAATTATTTTACCATAATTAATTACATAAAATATAAGTATTTTATATTTATATAATGTAAAAATTTTCCTGTGGCGTCTGTAAATTTACATATTAAACTAGTAATAAATCAGTTGCCACAAGTTTTTATGTAAAAATCATCAAATTTTTTTTACAGAATATATAGTAAAAAAATAAAAGAAAAATACAATAACTAATTTAATTTTAGCTAATAATTCTTACAAAACATCCTTTAGACGCCGACTAATTTTTTGTCAGAAAAACCAAATTAAAAATTTTAAATACATTTAAAATATTTCTAATTAAATCCATTCATTAACTTCTTTTTCCTTTCAAAAACAAAACAAAAACACTAAAGCTGATTAAATGACATAAAACAATCTTAACGAATCCAAAATCCAACTGAACAGAAAATCCAAACGACCGCAAAGATAGACAGAAGAATGAACAATAATCAAACATATCAACTTTGGCATCCCTTTGGCTCATTGTAAACGCACAAGCCAAATGAACAAGCAATAAATAAATTACTAAACAAAAACCGGCGAACGCGCGCAAAAACAAAACACTGTTGAACAGTTGAACTAAATAAGCAAATAGAAAAAAAAAAAAAGAAACAAACGAATAATCGAAACATCCATCGCAAGTGATGTTTGGCATTTGTGCCGGTGGACCGCGATCTCATTAAATCGTTTGGCGGGGTTCTTAAGGAGCCCGTGCTACCAAATACCGTCGAATCATTGTCGCTGCCTCGTCACCACAAATTGTCCCGGACATTAATCGTTTCTTCGGGGCCCCGTAGACGTGTCAGACACAATGCATGCTGAGGGAGATAAATATTCCGAAAAGACTGCTCCCCTAACTCTTGATACAAGTCTGTAGCTGAACGGACAGAATAAGTGATGGTTCTTAAATTTGTTGCAAGTTTTGTAAGGTTGGTTTTGGGAAATGCTAATGATGGATTAAAAATGGGAGATTTAAAGTTGTTTGAAATGATTTTCAAATTTTCGAAGTGATTTAAGTTTTGCTTGTACTAAAGATTAGCTAAAGAAGTGATAATGAGTTATTAAATGTTGAGATTAAAAATTTTAATTCATTGATAAACAGCAATACAAATTTGATTAATGATTAGTAATAAAAACAATTAAATATCTTCTTTTTTAAAAAAATTGTTAATTTTATAATAACCAAGTCGTTAATTTATTATTGATTTTACGACAAAAAGTCATTAGTTATAAAAAGTTCTGCTTGTTGAATAAATAAGTTTACCATTAGAAAATCTAGGATTAAATGTACAGAATGTCCCTAATTTAAGATAACATGAAAAGAGAAGTACCATTTAATTTTTAATAATTTTTCCTGCCAATCCATATGAGTTAGAAAAAAAGTTACTTAGCTATTATGTAGCTAATTTTTTTCTCTATTTTACTGAATTTTTTCAGATTTTTTTGAGCAAATTTTGAAAAAAAGTCTTATTTTGAAAAAAATTGCCTTGACATTACTTTCAAAAATTAAAAAAAAACAGTTTTAATTTTTGTTTCTTCTAAACGATGCATCCTAGAACAATAGTCTTATAGAATATTTTTTGTTGACTTGCTTAATTGATTGAAATTTTGTATTTAAACTAAAAAAATGCAATAAATAGTACTTCTCTTTTCATGTTATCTTAATTCAGGGACATTCTGTACATTTAATCTTAGATTATCTGATGGTAAACTTATTTATTCAACAAGCAGAACTTTTTATAAAAAATGACTTTTTGTCGTAAAATCAATAATAAAAAAATTTCTCATTTGTTGCCAACTTTTACAGAAATACTGTATATGTACATATTATAAATAAAAATATTTTTTTTTATAAAGAGGCCGAGGCCAAGCAATATGGGCGAAACTGAAAAAGAGCTCTTTCTATTTCGAGTCGAACATACACGATTTTTTCTTCAAGCGTTCTAAACTAAAAATAAATAAAAATACATGCCAAATATATATATATATATATATATATATATATATAGATATATATATACTTAAAAACATAACATCATTTTCATAAGAAAAGTAATTCCTACAACTCATACCATGAAAACGAACAGTATATGACTGCATGGTATTAATTAATAGTTCGAAAATGCTTAGTAAGGTGGAGTGGGGTAAGTGCGTAAACGGGGCAAGTGCATTAATTGGCTATATTTATTATAATATGAGACAAATTTCTCTAGCTAGTATGTAGTAATGTACTACAAGTTAATATGTACTATATCTCATAGATAACGCGCAAAAATGAACGTGTTTTTCTTAATTATATCAATCAGTGTAAACAGTCACGTTTGAACTATCAAGCAAGATTGACGGCACCTTAAACAAACAATATTTTCTTAGAATATTCTTATATTTTTTGTTGTTATTTTAGGTAAGTATAAATAATATCGATGTAATTTTACATTAAATAAACAGTTTCATTTGTTTCTTGTTTTAATTTATTGAAAAAACTCTAATCTGCTCTTGCCCCGTAAATATTATAACTTGGGGCATGTGCAGACCAACACGGTGGGGTATACGGCTTAATACGGTGTGATATGCTACGCCGTATTTAACGTGTTAAAATTGGATAACTATAGAACTAAACAATATATTTTAATGCAGTAAAAAGCATTTTATAGCAGGTTTCTTAATAATTCTGCTCCAGTCTCATTGCACATGAAACAAGGTTTCAAAGCATTTTTAACCCCCACTTACGCTCTTGCCCCGTTTTAGGGGCAAGTGCAGAGTAGCTGACATTTTAAACAATTTTCTATCACAATAAAAATTTACAAGGAAAATTAGGGTTCTAGTTAATATTAATTAAATAGTAATGAATGTGTAAAGCGTTCGATATCGACAGTGTTAAGTATTTACATATCAGATTAAAAATACATATGTTTAAAGTCCAACTATGCAAAAACTACTCTGCACTTACCCCACTCCACCTTAGCTCTCTCTGACTGGGCACTAGCCAACAGCTAAGTTATACAAATATTGCTTAGCTGTGATTACGAACAGTGGCTACCATTATAGAGCTATTAAAATGCTACCATATGAAATTGAACAACTTGATAAATATAACGAATACGACAGAACAATATAGATAGCTATCGGGTATTCATATGTTAATTATCTTATATACATTCATTTCTTTCATTCCGTTTTGTTTTTCTATTTTGCTTTGGCACACACACACACAAGCATATATGTAATAGATCACATTACAAATGATAAAACTACACTATAAAAAATTATATAAAATTTATGTAATTTTACATGTCTTGTGAATGTAATTTTTCATTAAAAAAATGTAATATTACGTTAATTATCACAGTAAAATTACAACATGTTGTTACTTTTACTGCTAAAACCTATGTATTATAAAATTACAAAAAATTACAGTGTATTTTATATTGATCTGATATATAAATAAGAAAATAAAATCAAAATAAAAGCTTTAGGATTAAGTTTTGTATAACTTTTAAGTAAATAATCGATGTTTCAATAACAAATCAAGTAGGTCACAAATATACTATTCCACAACTTTAGTTAGTTAGTTAGTTAGATTATGATAATTCGGTATGTATTTTTATTTATTTCTATTTCAACTTCATTTGGAAGGTTTGAAGAAAAAATAGCAGAATAATATTTACATAATTGGTGTGACATTTATAATTTATCAAATTATCAACTTTATTATTAACTTGCTTTAACTTTATTAAAGTAAAAAATTTAACTTCAAACTTGAATTAATTTAAAGTTTTTGAATCTTTAATATATTTCGACAATATATTATAGGATGAGGCTATTTATACATACGGTATGTATACGCATTTGGCTATTTATACATACTAAAAAAAAAAAAAAACCTAAACCAACCTACTAACCTAACCTACCCTAAATAGCCAATTACGTAAAAATACTGTATGTATAAATAGCCAATTGCGTATACATACCGTATGTATAAATAGCCACTTTCTTTATTATATTCAAGTAATCCATTGTGAAATATATTATTAGTAGCAGTGACGTAGCCAGAAACTTGTCATGGGGGGAAGGGGTTACTAAAGAAATGATATAATATTAATCAATAAAGATAATACTACAATTTGTATAAAAAATAAAAAGCAATAGAAATTATTTTTATAAAAATGAAAGTAAAATAACATATTTCATATTTCACATACGTATGTTTTTAGTCGTTTAGGTTCTTGGGAGAGGAATTTAACTCCTCTAACCCCCCTGGCTACGCCACTGATTAGTAGTACTACTTTTAGTCTAGCAATATAAAAATTATTTGCATTTCTAACATCATAATTATGCACACTACTATTAAATTTCAGACTGTCACTTAAATACTTGGGAAGCAAACCATGTTGAATTTTAAATATAAAAAATCATTCCAAACATTTCTAAGAAAAATTTAACATTTAACAATTTTAGTTTTAACATATTGTCAATGGGTTCATATCTATTACAACGCAGTATGGCTCTATTTTGGAGCAACTACAAAATATGTTCACTACCCTCATTACCATATATAGTAATTAATACGTTTATCAAAAATGTTCAATTGCAAATTAAAATCCATGGGAAATAAACATTTACAATTTATGCGCAAAAAAAAACATTCAGTCGAAAAAATTATTTATTACCAATATACGTCTTCATAAAAAGAAATATATTGTAAAATTACACGCATTTATTGTTCGATATTACACAGGAAGAATTTTTTACGAGTAGAAAACTTAAAGGGAATTCGTAGGGGGGGTGTCGCACGTGATTCTAAGCAACATCGAAGGGATCAGACGATATTTAGGGACGATTTAGAGTCACGTTTCTTCGAGCAAAACTTCGGGTAAATAACGTCGAGTTTATGCGTGCCAAGGTACGAACATTTATCATCCTTTACTTGAGAATCCTTGGGAATTCTTATACGCGTGAACAAAACTATAATATATGTATAATAAGGGGAGCGTTCGATGTTCAAATAATTTTTAGCTCGGGGAGGTGTCGATTGTCTAGGTTGATAAGATGCAATAGAAATGGGTCTCTCTTGGTTCTCACCTTGGTTTTAAAAATGATTTTTGTCAAAAATAACATAGTAAAAAATCTTTCAGAACTAAAATACTAAAATGGTCATCTACAATAATTAATATACTCACTTACTCAGTGATATTTATAAAATAATATATTTGTAACATAGTAAAAATCTTTCCTAACTCATTATATTAAAATAGAACGATTTTAGATTGTAGTTTTGTATTTACATTTATTAATAATTGAAGTTTCGACGAACTGAATGTATATTTTTATCACGAAAAAATACAAATAATATTTTCAATAAATAAATAGAACATAGAAACAAGTTACTAGGTAATAAAATAAGTAGATTGATAACAGAAGTAATAGAAATTTACAAAAATAAGGCACCATCAATCTGTTGTAAATTCATATATTTTAGTTGTATAGAATTAATTATAAAACTATCAAATATGTATATCTCAATATTTTACTTTATATTTTATTATTTTTGTTCTTGAAATATTATAAATATTGTTATAATTGTTTTATATTTTAATATTTTGTTTATGAGATCACATCCCGTTTTTCAACTCTAAGTCACGCCACTCTTGTTATCAAATTCATTTAGTTTTCGAAATTTGTTACCTTATCAATAATAAATACGGCCCACTCATTAAAAGTGCTGAAATGGCTTTATTCTTCAGCGCTCTGGTGGTAGTTAGTTTGAGAGAGGAAGAACAGACTGATCTCAACTTTGTTACTGTAAACATGTAGTTATTAGATACCTCATACAATAAATCCGGGTTACTAAACACTTAACGTCTTTTTCTGTCGAATTATCAAGAACGAACTCCGGTCAACCTCAGGTAGTATCAACAACTTAATACTACCAAAAATATATGTTACCACAACATTAATGCTGACAACATAAATATTGTCAGGTGCTGTGGGTTATAACAAATCATTATGAAGACACTGATTTAAATAAAATTTGACTTCCATTAATTAAAAATTTATAAATTTTATAATCTAGTTACTTATTTTATTAATTAATAACTTGTTTCTATGTTCTGTTTAGTTACTGTAAATATCATTTGTATCATTTTTCTTGATGAAGATGTACGTGGAGTACCTCGGAACGATTATTAATAGAAATTAATACAGAACTACAACCGAAAGCCGTTTTATTTTAATATGAATTCTCAAAGATGTAGATGTAGAGAATATCGAAACGTCAATTTTTGAATAAAATCTATAGAAAACTTACTCCTAAAGCTTTTTTATTTTAATATAATGAGTTCTGAAAAAAAATTATACTATGTTATCTGAACGTTCTATGTATCCAACAATAATATTCATTTTATAATTATCATCACAAGTCAAAAAAAAAATACAAAAACAAATAACAGATAAAACGCATATCACATCACGGCGCTAATATTTTATTTATAATTGTTATTTACATACTTTACATAATTAATAATAATTGATTTTGTTCCAAGAAGTTAGTTTTATTACAACTGTAAGTCAATATTATTTTTAAATTTAAAATAATAATAATAATAATATTAATAAAACATATATAAATTATGCGGTTGATTGACAAGCTAAGAAAATATATAAATTAATATTCTTGATAATTTTAGACGCCAAGAAATTGATAAAATATCATATATCTCTTTGCGCACTTCATATTACAAATGTTATTTTTAAATATGTAAATACTAACATATGCATAAGTACAGTAAACTATTGTTTCTTTACGATATTTGTAATCATAAATATTATTTAAACAAATAAAACTATTTATAAGTTCATGCGTAATATTTATTATACGAAATTAATTAGAAATTTAGTTATTTCAATTTGAAGTTTTTTTACAATAATTGAAAATAAAGGAACATAAAATAAAATTTATTATCAAAAAATATAAACATTAACTTAAAAATAAATACAGTTATTTTATTTCTAAAAGTAGGCATATATGTTTTCATTCATTCAAATACTATTTCATATAACTATGACATAGAAACGTAAAATTAGATATCAGAGTGTCATATTCCATGAAGATAAATATTACAAATAAAGTAATCACTAAATACCTAACTATTTGAAAGTAAAATATACATACATACATACACAATCGCGCCATGTACCCAAATAGGTATGGCACAAACTGAAACCCGAAATCAGTTTTCCATGGAGATAATAACGTAATCACTAGATACCTAACTACTTGAAAACAAAATATACATAAATACACAATCACGCCATGCACCAAAAAGGGTGTGGCACAAACTGTTTCTACATACATACATACACAATCACGACATGTGCCCAAAAGGGTGTGGCACAAACTCTTTTCATCATTCCGAAATCAGTCGCCTCCAAGCATTCCTATCCAAACAAGCAACTTTCGCTTCATCCACATTCATAATTCCTCTCATACATGTTCTTTTATTCCTACTACTTGGAAACTTTTGCTCACGCAAAACACTCTCAATCATACCACTCCAACTACTCATCGGACGTCCACGCAAACGTATACCATCAAAATCATTCAAATAAATCTTTTTAACCAGACGTTCATTAGACATTCGCTCAACATGCCCGAACCATCTTAACTGACTAACACCAACTTTTGCTATAACATTTTTTTCAATTTCACACTCATCATACACTAATCTATTTCATACCCCACGTAAAAATCTCATTTTCACAGCAGTCATTTTCCGTTTATGCTTTTGCAACCAAACCCAACATTCACTACCAGAAATCAATTTTCTCCAAACATTTTTATCCAGACAAGCAACTCTAGCTTCATCCACATTCGTGATATACCACCTCTCATATAATGCTCTTCTATTCCTATCGGACGTCCATCAGACTCATCGGACGTCCACGCAAACGTATACCTTAAGAAATTATAAACAAGTAACAACAAATTAGTAAACGGTCTGTGTGCATTATATTATAATAAATATACAAGAAATAAATTTGGAAATTGAAAATAAAATACATGATAAATATGTAAGAACAATACAACATCGATTTCAGCGAAGTGTACTCGAAAATCCCCAGTAGTTGTGTTGAACGTAGAGAAAAATCGTTAATTCAAAATGAAAGAGACGCACATATCAATCGCACACACAATTAAACGCCAATGAAGCTTGAAGCCACTGGTATTGTTCCATTGATAATTGAAAATTGAAATGTCGTTTAATAAGAAAGCAACTGCGCATGTTACAGTCACTGCACCACGCCACCGATAATCTTTATCAAAATTACTCAATTATATTTTCTTAATTACTTTATATATATTGTATATATACAGTAAACGTTCATTTAAACAATTAATATAGGCTATAAATATTAGAAATCTGCACTAGTTCAAAAAAAATTGAACTTAGGCAACATGTGTATAAAACATTAAATTTTTCTTTGGTAGTTTTAATGCTACATTCTTAAAGTACACTCTAAAACAAATTATGTAATTTTACCTACAAACCATGAGACACTATGATGCTCAGTATTTCTAGGTATAATTAATCAATTGCTATAATTTTACATAATTGTTTAAAAATACATAATATCGGTAGTATTTCTATTTTTAATATATTTTTTATATCTAATAGTATAAAATTCAAATAAATTAATTAAAATTGCTTAATAAGTAATTTTAAGTAAAAGTTAAAAGTAATTTTGACAAAAATTATTTATAAAAGTGAGGTGAGAATACGGGCCATAGTATTTATACCAGTCACAATATAGAAAACTGGTTTTATTTTGAAAAATCAATTTAAAAACTTTTAAGTTTGTATTTCTGCCGTTCTTTTAAAAGTACTTTTGGTATTTATTCAAAATGACTTCAAACAGCTTATTTATATTTTATAATATTAACTATAATAAAAAATATCTGTAATAGAAAAATAATTTAATAATAAGTACAAATTTACTTAAAAATAAATTATAAAAACACTTCAAAAAAATTGAGATCATAAACTGTTCAAAATATTTATTTCAGTTTTATAAAAAAAGTTTTCTTTTGAAAAATTTAAATTGAAAAATTTGTATGTTCCGCAAGTACAGTGACCTATTTTTCTTGTTTAAAATTACACAAAACTAACTTTCCAAAACAACGTCTAAAAACATCTTATATTTTTTTGAGAAATAAAGCAAGTTAAAATTCTAGTTGTTTTGGTGTACTTTAACGTTTATTAGTTAGCTATTAAAATTTTCAACACTTTTTTTTATAATTTAGACCACAGAAACAAGTATAAATAAAATATTTTTCATTTATAAGAAATAAGAACTTACTTGAAGGAAATAAACATTATATTACAAAACAATTTTTCACAATTTCAAAAGAAAATATTTCAACCAATATAGGTTTATTGACAAGTTTGGTTTTTTCATTCTTTTTTTTTTTAGAAAGCCAACGTTTTAGAAAAATTCGCATTTCAAGAAAAGAATTTGATACTGTTATCGTATTCCGAAAACAAAACGGATGTTTAGTATGCATAAATTAATTGTATTCATTAGAAAAAATCCATGTTTATAGTATTACAAATATATATGTTTATATTTTAACTTATACATTGGCTTTCTAATAATATAAACGTTAACGCTATTCATAAATATAAACATGTAATTACGTATTACATTTATAATAATTTTATAATTACCTAAGCAAATAGTACTCTAATTATTTGGATAATATTTAGTTGGGCAAATCCATCATTATATTACAATTCTAAGTTAGAATTTCAGTTTTTTATTTTTTCTACTAAATAATGCATTCTAAAATAATGTTTTTTTTTCACTCAATTATAGTACTCATTATTCCGCATTTTTCCATATCATGCATATTTTCCTACACCTCATAGTTTTTGAGAAAAAAATAAAAACCAAAAAATCAAAAAAAATTCTAGCACCCAAACGGCACATGTTAGCAAATTAAAACTAAAACCAAATTATATAGCTTTTTATTCCCTATCGAAAAGTATTCTAAGTATTTCTCCGAATTTTATTTCAGAAAGAAGTATTCTGCATATTATCGGTATCCCATGTTATTGTCCTATATCAACTTGGTGAACGAACACCCTGAATATAAATTATATTATCGTGGTAAAATATAATAAAACCAATTTTATATTTACTTCAACACAGGTTTTTATTTAGCAGTTATAAGTTTGAAGAACGCAGCAAGAGTGAACGATATTGTAATATTCAACTCTTGCTTATAATAATTATCTTAGAATAATACAACGAAAGGAATTTTGCTTATCTCGAATCTGTTTATGCTATCATCTATTATTCTTAAGGTGTTTATGCTATGGTATCACCATCACGTAAGCAAAGTGATACAGTGCTATATAATATATATAAATTGGACTATACAATAGCGTCAAAAAATAAAATAACAAAAAGCTTTAGGATTAAGTTCTATATTTAAAAAATCGACGTTTCGATATACTGGAAAAAGTTTGTACTACACCCTTTTGGGTATATGGCGTGATTGTGTATGTATGTATTTAATTAACAATCTATTAAAAATTTGATAAAGATGTTTTACGAAATAATAATTTCTTATTGTGCCACCTGTACTTGTGCTAGATCTATCAAATTTATTGTTTTTAATTAATAATTATAATGAAATGAGAAGCTCGAATTGAGCATATAATTCTCAATACACATTCTGCCCAAAACAAAAAAATATTTATTTATTTATTTTAGTATTGTTATTATTCTAATTCACGTTAATTACGATAGCAATAAAAAAAAATATTTATTTTCAGTATTAGGCTTAAAAAGCATAATATTCTGTAAACTTATTTGGTAAGTAAAGATAAAAACTGTTGTCACGTCATAATCTGTGGGTGAAGCTTTACTAATAAATAAATAATTTTTTTCTATTCTACATGCAATTAGCTAAAATACATTTAAATATCTTATTTGAATAAATTACAAGTTAAATCTATATACAGATATATCATATATTACCGTGTTTTTTAATTGACTACAACATATTTATTTTGTCCTTATTAGTAGCCATAGATCATATAATATAATTATATTAAATAATATAATATATAATAATATAATAGGAGTATATTATATTATATGATCTATGTTAGTAGCAGTGTTTTTCAAAGTCAAATAATACACTTTGTTTACATTGGGCGTTACTTTTATTACGTTTGAGACTAGGATAGTAGGATAGTATCCTATACACAGTAAAAAAAAATAATATTAACATTTTTGACACTGTAAAATTGTTCAGAACTCATTATATTAATATATAATAGCTTTAGGATCAAGTTATGTATATATTTTATTTAAAAAAATCAAGGTTTCGATATACTCTGCTTATATCATCATCAGGAAAAAAATATACAAATGACATAATTATATAATTATATAATAAACAAGAAAATAAAGAAAAAGGTAACATCAATCATTGTGAAGTCACTGATTTAAATAAAATTTGTCTTCCTTTAATTAATAACTTATATATATTTTTTAATTTATAACTTTTTTAAATCTAGTTATTTTGTTACCTAGTAACTTGTTTCCTACGTCTTGTTTGTTCATTATATACGTTTTCCTGATGATGATATACGTATAATATATCGAAACGTCGATTTTTGAATAAAATATATACAAAACTTAAACCTAAAGCTTTTTTATTTTATTATTATTATTTTATTTCATATAAGCTTTTAAAAATTCTTATGTTATAATCTCATATAATTTAATTTCAATATATATTTCGAAAAAAATCTCATATATGCAAAATTATATCACATTTCTAATTGCCTTTATGCATTAGCAAAATTGTGCCCAACTGGTAAGTCATCGCAATGATTAAGATAAATATCATAAAATATCCATCTGCGGTACAGGGTGTTTTATAATCACCAAAAACCCCGTGAATAATTATAAATCAAAATCCCTTCCAAGCAAACAATACACTCGGTAACCAATCAACCCTTTTAACATAGAGCAATCTTCACCTTCCTCTATCCTCAAATTACAAATGGTATATTGCTCATTTCAGCACAAAGATTATCATCTACTTTATGTTATATATACATACAATACATACAGTCCTTTTGATACACCCTATATATATATCAAACTAACTTTTTTATGTTCTACAAAGTGTCTTATTTTCGTTGTTTGCTTCAAGTAAACTAATGTTGAAATAATAAAATAAATTTAATGATTAATTTTAATGAACATTTTAGATTTAGGGACAAACAGTGTTATCTATAATATTTTGTTTTTAAAACATAGTAATATGTACAATTTGATGTACAAAATTTGTGAAACTGATTTCCAACTAGTCTAAAATTAATTATTAAGATTTATTAATTTCTATACTTAACAAATTTATAAAAATCATTTTGATTTTCGAAAATTTAAATGTGTTCATGTACAATAATTCAATTTCTATATATGTTCATATAAAATGGAATTTTCTCATATTTTCGGTAAAATATTTATATTTCAATAAATTGATCATTGTTTTAAAAAAAAAAAAAAATGTTTCTCACAATTAAAATATCACGCCTTCTCATAACAACAATAGTTTATTAAAATTATATAATAATCGATTGTGGCAAAAATTGATAAATATAATAAATTTGGAATAAATTTCGCTAAACCATAAATTTAAATAAACTACACGGAAAAAGTATTATAATTTTTATAATATTAGGATTATACAAATTAATACAATGAAAATAATTACCTAATATGTGTTTGAATTTTTTATAAAAAAAATTTATTGTAAAATTATACAAATATTATAAAAATTAGTTTATAAAAACAAACATATTCGAGGAGAAAACCACTTGTACAATCCGATGTATAAATTAAAATCATGTAAAGTATCGGTAAAATTTCTACAATCTTAGAAATATCGTATAAAATCTGGAAAAACCTAAAAAATCACAATTTCAACAATCCTACACTGTAAAAAATATATCTTAAATTTATGTAATTTTACATAAGTTTTAACAGTAACAATAGCAACATTTTGTAATTTTACTGTGATAGTTAACGTAATATTACAATTTTTTTTTATGAAAAATCACATTTTTAAAACATGTAAATTTGTAAATAATTTGACGAAGTAGTTTCCCCCACGGTATTATTTTTATTATATAAATTATTAAAACCACTTAGTATATGTCTTTTTATAATGCATTATATATAATTTTATGCTAGCTTATTTTAAGATATGTAAAACAGTATTGTTTTTTTTTGTATAATAAGATTTTATAAAATTTATATTATTGCGTGGCTATCCCTTTTTTCAGTAATTTTATAACAATTTATAATTAAATTATAATATATTTGTATTAAGTTAAATCTTATGCCTCAGTATTTGTCAAATAGATTAATCTCATTTAGTAAAATTCATAATTATAGTACTAGGAATAGAAATAATTATAGTTTGTCGCATAAAAATAAAACATCTACTAATAATTCGATTTTTAATAAAGGTATATATGAGTACAATAAGTTACCATTAGAGATAAGAAGCATCAGTAATATAAAGAAATTTAGATATAAGTTAACAAAATTATTTAAAAATGACTGATTGTATATTGATAATAGTTTATATACACATTTGTGAATATTATTGTATTATATTTTTTTGTTTTTTCTTCTTTTTATAGATTTTTATGTTAAATGTTTATATTAATTATATATATTTGTGAATAGCTGTATTTTAGCTAAATAAACGTCTATTATTATTCGTGTAATAACGCTAAATATGTATATTTCAAAAGTTAAGTTTCCAATTTCAGTTGCAAATTAATGAAACATAAAATTGCTTCGGAAAATAAAACTTTAACTTCCGAAATACGTACCTATTTATCGTTATTAATTCAGTCAAATTTTGTGAAACTAAATTTATTTTAATATAGCAAAAAATCTTTCAGAACTCATTATATTAAAATAAAACAGCTTTAGGTTCTAGTTCGACAAACTCAACGTTCGTCTTCATCAGGAAAAAACATACAAGTACATTATAGTAAATAGTATCATTTTTCCTGATGAAGATCTACGCTGAGACATCAAAACGCCGATTATTAATAACTATTAATACAGAACTACAACCTAATGCCGTTTTATTTCAAATTTACACTACTAGTTTACCGAAAGAACACAAGAATAAAAGTACATTCTGTATAATTCTAAAACCACTGACAATCCAACCACCCTACAAGGTAACAATTTCCCCCACCATAGATAAGGGCTAGTAGAATCCCTATAACATCCCTACCACCGTACCTAAACAAGCATTACAGCTTGTGTTGTGTTCTACTACAGTACTACAGTACAATATAGCACCGGAGTGATTTTTGTAGTGGGAGTACGCTAAAGCTAAACTTCCCGCGCCGTTGGCTAGACCGCGAACTCTACTGAGTCAGTTCTTGTACGTCTCGCACTGGTACCAGACGTATGAGATTCATTCGTTCTGAAGAAGTTCACGTGAGCAGAACCGGTAGCTCCAAGTTTTTTGAACTCGCTCTCTCGGCTCCTTTACCTTCCATTCATCGATTAGCAATTGTTTTGTTTACACTGTAATTGCCATGACAACGCTGTTTGATCAATATTTGTGACAAACTGCGCTTTTTTTATTATAATGCGATTTTGTTTAAATTGTGGACTTGTGCGCTAAATGTGTTGAAACGAAATAAGTGAACTAATATTTATTTTGGGATTTTGTGGTGATGTGCCTTTAATTTTAAAGGACAGTTATTATTTATTGGATTTAGTTTGAGACTGAAGAGTTTGTAAAACAAAAAGGACTGATAAACATTATGACGACTGCAATCAAAATGTTGGGATTATTCCTGATTGTATTTTTTGTGTCATCTGCAAAAAGTTTACATCTTTATCAAGGAGCATATGACAACCTGGTGATCTCCTTCACGGACAATGTACCTAGTGATGATTGCCAGACACTTTTAACCAATCTCAAGGTAAGGTGTCCATAATTATAAATTATTTTAATTTTATAATTAAATCTACTCCTACAAAAACACTTCTACAGCATACATTTTTTAAGAAAAGAATGTATATATGTCAAATTAGTTTCTATTAAAAAGTTGCCAAAGATTATTACAAAAAAAAAATAATACAGACAAAATTATAATCAGAATATCAATTATCATAAACAAGAGCTATTTTTATGTAATAGAAAGAAAAAGGTAACATCAATCAGTATAAAAAAAAACTGATTTAAATAAAATCTGACATCCTTTAATTATTAAATTATACATTTTGTAATCTAGTTACTTGTATTTTGTTATCCTAGTAACTTGTTTCTATGTTTTGTTTGTTTATTATTTGCCATTTGTATATTTATTGCTTATGCTGATACACGTTCAGTATATCGAAACGTTGAATTTTAATTAAAAATTGTATAGAACTAAAACTTAAAGCTAATGAGTTTTCTGAAAGATTTTTACTATATTAGGAAGTGTATCATAAAGAAAATATGTATCTAAAATACTCTGAAAGAAGAAACACCCCAATAACCCTCAGTTATTTGAAATTAAGCGTACTTAATTTCTTTAAAAATATCTACAATATTTGTGTTGTATCAATTTTTTGACACAAGTTTGTTAATAAATATTATAACCATGTATATAGAACACGATTTAGGTAGAAATATAAAAGAAATTATTGAATTTTTCTAATACAAACTTATTCTGTTTGTATTATTGACATTTCCTCATCAAATTAAAATATGATCGTACTGTGACGAAAAGTTAATAATATCGAATGTTGATAAATTATTAAATAAACTTCGTATCTAAAATAAAAACAACCAAGTTTATAAAAATAACAATACAAATTTATTATTAAAGTAACAACTTTGTTACTAATTAAACGTAATCAAATGAAATATATCTAACAAATGTTTATGACAACATTGATATGATTCACAAACACATTTCCAAAACTATGTAATAATATCAATCCAAAAAATCAGTCTTTATATACAATTAGTAATTCGGTATTTATATTACACACTCAATTATTTCGTTAATTATAAAATTAATATAGCTATTAAATTCCAATTAAGATTTTTAATTAAATATGTGGAAAACAATTGTAAAACATCGATTTTTTTGAGAGGCACAGTTGTATTATTATCGCATATATATAAAATAACCGTTAATATTTTCTATTTGTAATCAATACACTATAGACACATACAGTAAAATAAATACATATGGACTAAAAATTTATCTTATACAAATGTTTAAATTTCCCCATCAAAAACTGATAGTAGAATTTTTGAACGTTAAATTCGGTCATTGTACTAATAAAATATTCTTTTACGAATGTACAATTATTGTTATGCTAAGTATATCTGGAATTAATTGTATGAAAATGCAAATTTAACAAAACAACTGTCAAAAAAAACTCTATGTAGGCAGTATTATGTTTAAACACCTATATTAATGAAATAATTTTTGTACAATACAAAAAACCACTAATCGCATTTTTATTGTCTGGTAATTCGACTTAATTCTGATACATATCTTTTTAATTTAATGCCTATTACGTTAAATATACCCGATAAATCAGAATTATAATTTATATTTATTGTTTATCAATATTAGTTTTATATTTGCGAATAATAATAATTTTTTTCCTCAACTTTTTGTCGATTATGGAACAATGCAAGTTAAACGATAATGAATAATATAATGTAGATTAATAGTAAAATAATATCATAATTTTAAATTTAATCAAAGTATCAATACATAATTATAACTTTGTATTAAATAGAATTAAATCTTGAAAGATTATATATGGTATAAATTGCTTGTTTTTTGTGGTTTGCGATTCTAATATATAAATTGTAGGTGTTGTCTGATATTCGTGATCAAAATTTAAGAATTTTACAGTTTACTGATTTTTAGAAACATATGTAGGTGGATAAACGAGAAAATTTTTGTCCATAAGAGATAGTTTCTAACATATAGAGTCAAATTTATTTTATATATATTTACATTGAAATAAAAATATTACTTACTTTAAAATACTAATAATTCAAAAATAAACATACACAGTAAAAAAATTATGTAATAACATAGTAAAAAATCTTTCAGAACTCATACAAAAAAATAAAACGGCTTCAGGTTGTAATTCTGTACTAATAAATATTAATACAAAACTGCAACCTAAAGCCGTTTTTTTTTTAAAATATAATTTCAAAATTCATACAAAATTTAATCTATTAATTAAATTTATTATCATTTTGAAAGAACAAATATGCAATTTTAATGTTAATAAAAAATTATGCTGATATATGTTGACTCATGTTGCTTTTATACGTGCATATATCGACATCGATAAATAATTATGATTGAATTTCAAATTGATTTGTTCAATAATAGTCTAGGTCTAGGCATTGCTTATTCAAACATTATAATTGAAATAAAAATTAAATAAACAATTATTTTGTTAAATATGCACATATTAACGTGAATTGGACGTTTAAAAATACAATTAATTTGTAATCAAATAATTACCGCTAAACGC
The DNA here is from genome assembly GCA_963966155.1 of Clivina fossor. Classification (NCBI taxonomy): domain Eukaryota; kingdom Metazoa; phylum Arthropoda; class Insecta; order Coleoptera; family Carabidae; genus Clivina; species Clivina fossor. The sequence continues at coordinate 18,409,943 of OZ014558.1, read as the reverse complement.
GGTCAATATTCTTTGCCTTATAGCTAAAAATAAAACTCATATTTTAATTAAAAAAATGTAAATAATAAAGTTTCTCAAGGTCATCATATATTCAAATGCCTAATCTAAAAATAAAACACGAGAAGAAGAAAAAAGGTTTGGTAATTACGAAAATATTAAAGAGCACTTTTCTTAAAATGAGTTTTAAAATAAATCTTTCTTGAAACAAAAAGATGAGACGGTTTAGATAAAAATAATTTCTACTCGGATTTAAGTACGGTGCGACAAGGAACCATATACAAATTGATCATCTTTTGGGCAGTTTTTGGCGTGAAGAGTGAGGAGGGGGGAGGTTAGTAATCCACTGCAGGTGCAATGGGAAACCGTTGATGCGACAATCACCATTTTCAAGTTTGTTTATTCGCCTTCTTTTGTTTTCCGTTTCCATGGTGTCACGCGCGGGTGGTTCACCAGTGGTGTACTATATTTTTTTTCAAGTTTAGCAAAAGAACCTAAATTAGTTTAACATGTTTTTCAGAAAATTACTATTAAAGTTTGCTAATTTTTATCAAGAAATATTAATTTTGTTTTAAATCTTTAACACAAGGCATTTAAGCCTCGTTATATTAAAACTAAATTTTTAAAAATTGTGTTTTTATTGCTTTTTTTCATTATTGAATAAAGTCAATTTTTATTTTAAAATCACTTCCTCAACGAAATTGTACAAATTTTAAATATGACAGTTGAGAATCTAGTAATTTTTCGTTGATTTTACCGATTTTATACGTAATTTTTATGATTTTTAGGGACTTTACTCAAGATATTGCTTGATTTTAAGAAAATTTTTAATCCATTTTATCATGATTTAATTAAGATTTTAATGAATTTTAATTAATTTTTGCACCAGATTGTACAAGTGGATTCCCCTCGTTTTAAATATATTTATTTAGTGATAGATATTTACCTTAATTACTATTATGCCTTTAAAATAGGACAAATTGTTTTAAAACATTTAGAAACTTATAATAATAATTTTATTTATCAAGTACATTGCACAATATTTCGACAAATAATATATGTATTGCAAAATACAAAAAACATTTTTGTTTTGTTATAATTTATAAAAAAAAAATGTTTAGTTCTGCATTTTCTTTACATATCACATTTATGATTTTATATTAAATTTAAACTAATACTTATATAATTTAATTAAAAGATAATATTAATCAGTGTGAAGGGGCACTGATTTAAATAAAATTTGGCTTCCTTTAATTAAAAACTTATGATCTAGTTTCTTGCTTATGTTCTATTATTTACTGTATATCATTTGTACCATTTTTCCTGATGAAGATGTATGAGTACGTCGAATTAATAAATATTAATACAGAACTACAATCTAAAGCCTTTTTATTTTAATATAATCTGGGTTCTGAAAGATTATTTACCATGTTAAAAATTTATTACTTAAAATTAGCAATGTAAAAATAGTGTTTTATTTAATATTGTAAAACATTCAAAACTAAAATTAATAATAATACTTAAAATATTTCTGTAAGGCATTGAAATTTATCTATTATTAACTACAATTTTATTAGATTAATTAATTATTAAAAATACTAAAAAATACTATTTGTTGCCAAAAACCTGTAGTGGGAAACAAGAAGTGTGAATAAACACATTTAGCCAAATATTTTACAAATTCAAGACGAGTAATAAATGTTAGTAGCTACCTGTCACAATGTATAGCAGGGAGAACTAAATATCTGAAACCATAACGAAATAGATATCTGGGCTGGCGATTGAAAAGGTACCGTTTCGCATTTAGAGGTTGGGTTTTTTTTTTCGTATTCCGATTCTATTATGCCCCGCTTTTGTCAATTGGTCACAGAATTTTTTCCCGTCCTTTTTATTACGTTGTACCTGCACAATTCGTGTGGTATATAAAGCAAAAGAATTTTTTTATTATTACGTTTTTAGGAATAAATTCTATCAATTTTACGAAGTCTTGTATTTTTATTTGTGGGAATATACCGATTCTTACACTTGTTCAGAAATGTAAAATAATCTATGAATAATACATACATACACAATCAAGCGATGTACCAACAGGGTGTGGCACAAACTTTTCATCATTCCGTAATCAGTCTCCTCCAAACATTCCTATCCAAACATGCAACTTTCGCTTCATTCACATTCATAATTCCTCTCATACATCTATGAATAATCTATTTAATAATTTGTTGAAATATACGTGCGACTATTTAGTTTATTTGATTTGTACTCGTAATTTACAAATTTTTATTTACATCTTCAGTACTTAGTGACTGAATTCAATTATTCAATAATAATAATTTTTTATTATAAATCAAAATACATAATATAATTTTTTTTCTCACACTGCTTAAACTAATTAAAATTGTTTTATATATTATTATAATTTATTTTGATTGAAAAAATCTCTATTTTATTGTTATAGAAAGTTGCAGAAATTATATATATATAAAATACAAACTATTTTAATGATACTGTTCAGACATTGTTCCTGTAAACTTATTTATATAATTTAATAACTTCATCTGTTTTTGATGATGTGAAACAAGTGAATCAGAACAGCACAAATAAGAAAATAAAAGCAATAATGAACCGATAAAGTACTTTCGAAAATAATTCTTTTCTTTTCATCTAAGAAACAAATTAAGTAAATACCGTTTTGAGTTCAGATTACAATACGAAAATAAGTACTTGTTTTTGTGTGTTCACGACTTAGAAATAAATACGAACGGTTTCGAACAAAAAAACAGAAGAAAGAAAGAGACAAACAGTTAAGCCATTTAATTGTACATTCTGTTAGTCTGTTTTGTGTATGGAGCCAAACTTAACCTTATGGTTAAATTATAATCGAAATCATAATACGTATGATATGTAAATGACTTTCATTTATTTAAAATGTCTCACAAAGATTATTTCTTTTATATCTCGGCTCAATATGAATTATAATATAAAATAATAATAATAATAACGACTCCAACATCTGATTAAAGACACAATTTAAATAAAACAATTTATAATTCTTAATTATATTGTATATACTTACTTGATTACGTTTGGTATTTTATTTAAATGTCGCACAGATATAAATTTTTAACTGTTGAATTTAATATAGAAAAATTTATTATGATTCTAAGAATATTTAATATTATGCTGGTACTCATTACTTTTATGAATTATGTCTAAAGTAGTTTTGGAAATAAAAATCCATTTTATTGCCTAATAATATATTTAAAATGATGATGTTTTATGTCTAATTTATATCGCAATATTTTTTGTTTTGTTTGTATATTCGTATTGTACTGTCATAAATTTAAGCAAGGTTTTTCACTATGATATATAATTGGGTACTTGCATGCATATTCAAAGGGCAAATTTACCCGGATTATATAATATTATCGACCTAAAACTAAGTTGCGCGCATTAAAAATTTCATATGTATTACACTGTAAAAAAAAAATCAGTGTTAATTTACATTAATAATCATATATTTTTGATTGTAATTTTATAAATTATTAGTAAATTTACCAAAAAAAATAAATATAAAATTAAAACAAAAAATATAGTAAAACACTAATTTTTACAGTGTGGTGGTTTTTAGTTTGGTCAAAAATATTATACCAATCCCGGTAAATTTGTCCTTGAAATATGCGAGCAAGTACTTAATTATGTTATTGTTTACAAATGCAATAAATGCAAAATAATTTTTAAAAAATTAACACACGCTTTTAAAAAACTAATTTTGAAAATCGTTTTCGATCAATGAATATTAAAATTTCTGTCATATAACTGCAAGACCCAATAATATTAACAGTAGATTGATAAGAGAAGCAATAGAAATTTACAAAGAAAAGATAACATCAATAAGTGTAGATTTAAATAAAATCTGGCAACTTTTAATTAATAAATTATAAAAATTTATAATCTATTTACTTGTATTTAGTTACCTATGTTTTGTTTGTTTATTATTTATGTCATTTCTAATTATTTTTCTGATGATAATGTACGTCGAAATTTAATTAAAAATTATAAGTATAGAACTAAAATCTAAAGCTTATCACTATGGCCAATTTCTTTTCTATTCTTTCAATACTAGTAAACAAGCAGTTCTTAACTATTAAACAAGAAGTATATTTATAAAAATGTATTTTTGCTACAGACCTACAATTTTCCAAAATGATTTTAAAATAGAGCTACCTGATCCTTCTGTGTAATTTGGCGAGACAAAGTTTTAATATTAAATGCAATTTAGAAAGATTCCGAAAAATAGCTTAAATGATTATCAAATTTTTTTTTTCCTCATTTTAGTCTGATGTTGGGATATTTTTGTATATAACAACAAAACAAACACATGCTACCGTTTTGGAAGTATATAATTTTCTAAGAATTGTTCCCAAAACACTTATTTTTCCAAAATGGATAGTTTTATAAAAACCTGCAATTTTACGTTTGACCTGTAAAATGTCTTTTAATTTTAAGATATTATTTTTAAATATGTAATTTGACAATTTATACTATATTTTTCTAAATTTTCGTCCATTGTAATATTAGTGGAGTTTTTGTAGAGAAATTATAAAGTTTTATAGAATTTATAATTTTTAGTAATAAAAATTATAATAAGATAGACTTGTAAAAAGTCTTTTAATTTTAGATATATTATTAAATAAACCAGTATAATTATTTCTTATAGGATAGACTGTTGTATAGAAAACAAAATGTACATACTTAACATAGTAAAAAATCTTTCAGAACTGATTATATTAAAATAAAACGACTTTAGGTTGTAGTTCTGTATTAATATTTATTAATAATCAACATTTCGACATAATAAACAATAAAGGCTGTAGCTAAATTATTTTGTAAAAATAGCAAAATAAAAATCAATAATTCTAAAGAAAAACAAATTAATAAATAATAAAAAATAAAACATTTATTATGAATAAAATCATGTTATAAATTAATTTCAACATTTTATTGAAAAATTTAGACATTTTGTATAAAATAAAATAGTTACATTTCTTAAAAAAAAATACTGATTTTAATAAAAATTATTAATATTCTGTAAAAAAATGTATTGATTATTTGAATATATATATACAGGGTGTTCGTTCGCCAGGTTGATATAGGGCAATAACATGGGATACCAATAATATGCAGAATTCTTCTTTCTGAAGTAAAATTCGGAGAAATACTTAGAATATTTTTTGATAGAGAATAAAAAGTTATATAATTTGGTTTTTGTTTTAATTTGCTAGCAAGTGCCGTTTGGGCGCTAGAATTTTTTTAAAATGTTTTTTAGAATTTTCAATAATTTTTCCTGCTAAATCAGTATGAGTTAGAGAAAAAAGTTACTTAGCTATTATGTATTTCAAATTTTTTTAAAATATTACTTTTTTCAAAATTTGTTCAAAAAATCTACAAAAATTCAGTAAAATAGAGAAAAAAATTGGCTACATAATAGCTAAGTAACTTTTTTCTCTAATTCATACTGATTTAGCAGGAAAAATTATTGAAAATTCTAAAAAACATTTTAAATAAAATTCTAGCGCCCAAACGGCACATGCTAGCAAATTAAAACTAAAACCAAATTATAGAACTTTTTATTCCCTATCGAAAAGTATCCTAAGTATTTCTCCGAATTTTACTTCAGAAAGAAGTATTCTGCATGTTATCGATAATCCATGTTATTGCCCTATATCAACCTGGCAAACGAACACCCTGTATATATAGTATAAACAAAGCATTAATAGAAAATAATATTGAAGAGATAAACAAATTGTACACGAAACAATAAAGTTGGAATGGTGTGAAACCGGCTTGGAACTCGATTATTTTCTTACTGGAAAAAAACAAATTTTGTGGTTATAACTTAATTTTGGTTTTGTTTCTTCACGTGGTGTTTTTTTCGGTGCTTTTTTTTTCTTCTTTTTCTTCTTTCCGAATCGATTCGTTGGGAATGCAATCTAATCGTGTGATTTTTTGATTGTTTGTGAGATTGCTTATACTCGAATTTCAAGTATCAAACTTCGATTTGTCACGGTAGCATTACGACGATAATACAGAGGACCACCGTTAGCGATAAATTTCCAATATTCACGGAGATTTATGCTATAGCAATTCTGATTTTACACTCAAATTACACTTGAGAAATACTAAATAACATTTAGATCTAGTGAAATTATTTTAGAGATGATTCTCGATTGTTTTTATCGACCGTCACCTATAGTGAGGGAAGTATTGTAATCATACCAATTTTGATTTTTCAAGATATTTCAAATAAGCGCAAATTAGATTTCTTTGGTAACATGAACCAACTGTATTTAGTGTAATATCTGTATGTCTGTCTGTCGATCTGTGGCCACATGTCGAATGAATTGGTCATTCATTAGTTAGCTGGCAACTTAACGATATAGTTAACTTATAAAACGTTTAACAATGTTTTATGGTACCGGCCTGTTGCTCATATTGCTTATACAATAATATAATTTAATAGTTAGGTCCGATTACACAAATAATAATAATCTTGTTTTTGATAGTTTTTGTATTTATTTCTCACAATAAATATAAAAAACATACTAGATTTTGCAATATATAATAATTATTTATCCGTAGATCAGTGGTCAGTGGTAGCGTACTGATTCGGACCCCAAACGTCCCTGATTCGCGCCGCGCTCACACCAGAAATTAATTTAAATTTTATTTTTGTTATTAAAACCTTGTACCACCTGAACTGATATCGGCTGCGTCTGAGTGGTTCCGAACCTACTATAAGTTATAGGTCCATTGCTTGGCCAACGACCCGCACCATTGATAATGCAAGTAAAAATTGTTAAGAAACTATATGAGTCGTATAGATGCAAAACTCACTATTTGCAAATTTTAAGTTCTGAGATTTTTGCAAAAAACTGTTATAGCTAAGTATAATTGTATTTTGATGATAAAATCTTGTTACTAGATGGCAATACTTATTTAAAATCGTGAATCATTGGTTTTATACATTATTAATTCATACAAAGTAACTGTTTGCTTTCCACCAATAAAATTTTTATTGGTGGAAAGCAAACAGTTACTTTTGCATCTAAACTATCAACGCAAGTAGTGAGTTTTGCATCCAACACTAAACTTTAAAGAGTGTTTCTCATATTAAATACTGAGTTTTTTTTTCTAACTAACCTAAATATCGTATTCCTTGTAAAATTCTACGTCCAAATCGCGCAAAATCTCATTTTTCACTTTTTGTCGAATAGTGAGTTTTGCATCTATACGCCTCATATGATCAGTTTCTCGAGCATATAACCTCCATGTTCCACTTAGGAATTACGGAAACTGATTATTATTATTTATTATTCATGTTTGCCAGACAACTGTACGTAAAACATATGTTTATCTGTAGTTAATGGTTTTCGAAGTTTATCAATATCTTTATTTTTACACTTAAAGAAATTGTAGAGCAGTTAAATAAAATGATATATATCACAAGTGTATCCCAGACTGATAACTGTGAAGCAATTCTTGATATAAATAAAGCGTATAAATAGCATTTTTTATTGCAAGCTTAAACATCCCAATCTTATAAACGTGTTAATCAAAGACGGATCGATTAGACTAGAAAAAGAAAAAAAAAAAAAAACTCGCATCTCGAACGTGTTTCCAATCTAAAATCCGAACGTTTAAATCTAATAGGGCCCGAGACAGACCACCGGTTAAGACAATTATCGAAATTATTATTTCGTCAATCGGTACGGATAACACGTTCATCGAGGGGCCCCGTGTTTTTTTTTCTGGCCCCCCGAAACTCATGCATATGCATATTAAGAGGCGGGGATACATCAAGAGAATATGCATCAGACAACACACTACGTATATACAGGGTGATTCAGGACTAGTGTAACAAACTTTAACAGCTTATTCCTGAGGTCATTTTGAGCCAAAAATGTCATATGAACATAGGTCCTATTCCTTCTAGTTACCAAAATACAAGAGGTTGAAGTTCTATAAATAACACGAAATTTTCTAATTTTTGTAATCAAGATACTTTCGGAAAACAAGAGTTTTATTGAAAAGTCATACTTTATTTGTCATTACATTACATAATCCATAAATAAAAATCATATCTGCATATGCAGCAGTACTATAACCATCCATTATGAAACAAAAATACAATCAAAAGTATAACAATTTTTAATTAAGACAAATAAGGTATGACTTTTCAATAAAACTCTTGTTTTCCAAAACTATCTTGATTACAAAAATTACAAAATTTCGTGTTATTTATAGAACTTTAACAACCTCTTGTATTTTGGTAACTAGAAGGAATAGGACCTATGTTCATATGACATTTTTGGCTCAAAATGACCTCAGGAATAAGCTGTTAAAGTTTGTTACACTAGTCCTGAATCACCCTGTATATAAGCATTTGAGTTTGAAATTCTCTGATACGGAATCAAAACAACACAAATAAACTTTGAACACCTCTATAATAATGATATGCATATATGTGGTCCGGTCCATGTGTGTGTACTCAAAGAATAGGCTTTTGATTGGGTATTGATGAGGGTTTCGGGTGCAGTGTCGTAGAAAGTGGGTTTGATACAAGGGGGTTCTCTTTTTTACCTGTTCAACATAAACCTTACCGCATTCGCATGGAATTCTAATTTATAAATTTCATATACATCATTTTTCCTGATGAAGATGTATGTTGAATACGTCGAAACGTCGATTATTTATAAATATTAATACAAAACTACAACCTAAAGCTGATTTATTTTAATATAGGTAATGAGTTCTGAAAGATTTTTTACTATATATTAGAGTAAATATACAGTTCTATTTTAAAAAAATAATATTTCTAATAAATAATATGGCTTATAATCAAATAGATATTTAACTATTGAAAAAAAAAATATTTATTTAAATGAAAATGATTTTCTTATTCAAAAGAATCATTTTTCTCCGTGTAACCTTAAAATTCATAATTGATCAAAATAATTTTTTTACATCGTTGTATAATTATTTTCCAATGCAAAATGCATTTAAATTTAAAAATTAAAATAAATAAATATGACTAGTCATATATAAGCGATATGTTAAAATAATGGCAATAAATAAAAAATTTGTCGAAAAAAATAAACAATATTTGTTTATAATTTTTGTTCACAATATAAATCATTAAAAATGTTATATTTTATTGGTTATTAATAGCAGTTGCAAAATATATGGAAGTAATATTTTATTTCATTATTATTTATTATTTATTCTTATCAAAAAGTTTCTAAATTCATTTTGTATGACCAAATTACGAATTATTTAAACCAATTAATATACATATATGTAGTTTTGTAATGTTTATAAATTCAACTTTTTATATTTCAATTTTAAATATTTCCTAACTTTTCTCAAAAACAAATTGGATTTTCATTTTTTTACAGTAAAATTACAAAATGTTGTTATTTTTACTGTTATAACCTATGTAAAATTACATAAATATAAGATATATTTTTGACAGTACGGGTAGAATATAAAATATCGATTTAATATCAATTATCGATATATCGAGATTTTTTCCAAGCCCTAACTTCTGCAAATTTTGTTTTAAAAAAAATATTATGCACGTCACTGAGCAATCAAATCGGCATGCGTGCATAGACACCAGTCCCAAGTTCCGTCGTGGCAAGTAAGCTACCGTAGTGCGCTTAGCGCCCGAGGGCCCCCAATACGGCTAACAACAACAGCACCAGCGTATTACCGGTAGCTTCTTCTTCGACTCACCCAATCCAAGCTACCTTCAACCTAATCTACTACACTCATACGGATCAAACTAGCCTCGGTCTGGTCAACCGGCTACCGCGTATAAAATCCATAACGTATGCTCATCGCGTCCGCTGCCTTCGTCTTTCTAATTAACCGCGCGTAGAAGAATTCTTCGGGTAACCAAGGCGAGTTACGCCGCAAGGGGTATAAATAATCCCGTGTGTCGTTTTAGATGCGCGAGAATCGGTTATTTATTCGAAGCTATTATAATAATACCGAACGGATTTTTTTCTTTTATTCAGACGCGAGACTGCGGCAGAGGATTAAGTTTTAATACGTCGGAGTATATGGATAAGTTGCTGTCTTGATCTATTGTTGGTGTCTCTGCGCAGGGCCGGTTTTACAAAGAATGAGATTTGTAAGCTGAAAAGTTTTGGATGTCCTTTTTGTATTAAAGTTCTATTTAAGATAAGGCCAGATAATCCTGCCAGAGTCGCCAAATATCCGGCCGTTTCGTTTTTCTTTTTACATCATCAGACTCTGAGTCTGATGATGATGTATACATATCAGTGGAAAAACAAATTTTGTTAATAAACATTTTTAGTTTTTATTTATTTTTTCTTGTTTTATGTAAATTTAAAATGTTCCACTAAGTACCGACTACCAACTTTCTTAGTAAAATGAAAATTTAATATTAAATGAATTTGTGAGATCGTTCTAAATGTAAGACCCTTAGCTAGAGCTTGTATAAGCTTATTGGTAAGTCCGGCTCTGTCTCTGCGTTTGATCAATGATTTTTTTTCTTTAGGATTTTAGTTTTATTGATGACAAATTTATGTGATTCTTTTATGTTTCGTGTTCTTTTTAGTCTTGAAAGATTATTTTGTGTATTGTTCGATAGGTAAATAAGCCTTTTATTGTAAATAATAACTAATGTTTATAACAATTTATTATGTCAAGACTTTTATAAGTTTATATTCGTTTCTTTTTGAATTCTTTTTTCTTTGTACCTCTTTCAGGTATGCTGGGATATAATTTGAACCACCTGTTATTAATTTATTCCTATGAAGTACAGTTTAAAAATATGTACCACCAAAATTATTTTTTTTTGGCGTTGTCGTTCTAGTGCAGTAGTTCAAATTGTGAGCTTAATTTTTTACAAAATATTTAATTTTTTAATTATATTTAGCATTGCTAATGCTAACCATGTATATTATTTATACAATAATAAATTCTTCGCACTTTTATTGGTAAATTTTAGGTCTGTCCCTGAAATAATTAAATGACAAAAAAATCTATTTCTTAATCCTAAAATATATACCTAATACAAAAACTAATTATATTAAAATCTAAAAATAAACTTAAAAATGATAGCAAATTTCTATAAAATCTCCAACATAAAAAATTATGATGTTTCATTATTAATAATAATAATAATAATAATATTGATCTGTAAAAAAATCCTTAATTATGCAGACTGCAAACTATAAATTCAGCGAAAAGTACCAATTTATTTATTATAATTTTTTTTGTCGTACCAGAACCAACCAATCATATATCTTGTTACAACACTATAAATCATTTTTTTTAAAAACTCTTTAATCATTGCAAGTTAAATCATTTTAATAACATATTTGAAGCTAATTTAATATGGCTGCGTTTCAAATAAATATTTACACATTTATTACAGCGAAGAAAAAAAAATATATTTACAGAGAAATACCTCTCTAACTACATAACATACGAACATACGCAAGAATTTTACTATTGCTTCACTGAGCATCAGTCCTTATGAGTTTTGCATTTCTCAAGGCCAGGCAGCGAATTAAAATTATCGTCGCTTATCCTCCTTGTGTACAAAGAACATAAATACAATTAGTAAGATATTTAATTTTCGCAATTAACAATATTAATTACTGTAATTTTTATTTATATTCCTCCACTTGATTTGCTGTGTTGTGATTCTTGTTCAATAAATTGAAGAGAAAAAAAAAACAACATATACGTACATCTGCATGCATAAATATTTATAATTGAAGTTGTTTATTACTACTTTGACTGCAAGGAAAAAGTAGTATAGTGTTTGGTACGGTGTCTGTAACATTTTCAAAAAAAAAAAAAAACTTGTATAGAAATCCTTCATATAGCCTCTAGATGACGAATCTGAACTTAGTTTATGTGGGTGTATGGATGTGCGTCGTCAGCTCGCTCGCTCGCTCGCTCGCTCGGTCGTCAGACAAAATTTTGTGATCGCAACTCCTCCTAGACGGTTCAACCGATTATAATGAAATTTTCAGGATAAATTTGCCTAGTGCCCAAGATGGTCATGTGGTTTTGGTTTTTTCCAGTGATGCCAACTTTCCGAGAAAAAAATTACTAAAGTTTTTAAAAATTCATTGTGGCTACATTATTTATCTGATTTTGATCAAATTTTCAGAAAAGATTTTCCTAATGCTCCTATTAATTACATAATTTTATTAATATTCAGTGTTGCCAACTTTCCGAGAAAAAAATTACTAAAGTTTTAAAATTTTTATTATGGCCATATTATTCAACCGATTTTACTCAAATTTTCACAAAAGATTCTCCTAGTATTTATATAATTTATGTAATTTTAACAAAATACAGTGTTGCCAACTTTCCCAGAAAAAAATTAGTAAAATTTTTAAAAATTTATTGTGATCATTTTATTTAACCGATTTTAATCAAATTTTCATAAAAGTTTTTTTTAGTGCCTAAATAAATTACGCAATTTTAACAAAATACAGTGTTGCCAACTTATCGAGAAAAAAAATCACAAAATTTTTTAAAAATTCATTGTGGCTACATTATTAATACGATTTTGATCAAATTTTCAGAAAAGTATCTCCTAATGCACACATAAATTATATTATTAAAATACAGTGTTGCCAACTTTCCGAGAAATGTCAAAGTAGTCTATATATGGGTTTACCCATATACTTCTAATCTTGTTAAATAACAATATTGGTAATTTATTCGAAAATATATAAAAATAACCTGAGGCTAGTATACGATACAATAAAAATAAAATTGCTACACGTACATTTTCATCAGGAAAAATGATATAAATGATATTTACAGTAAATAAACAGAACATAGAAATAAGTTACTAGGTAACAAACTAAGTAACTAAGATCATAAAATTTATAAATTTTCAATTAAAGAAAGTCAAATTTTATCAGTGCCTTTGTACTGATTTAAATAAAATTTAGCTTCTTTTAATTAAAAATTTATAAATTTTATGATCTTAGTTACTTAGTTTGCTACCTAATAACTTATTTCTATGTTCTGTTTATTTATTGTATATGTCATTTGTATCATTTTTCCCTTATGAAGATGATTATTAATAAATATTAATACAGAACTATAAAGCCGTTTTATTTTAATACAATGAGTTCCGAAAGTTTTTTTACCACTATGTTATAAATATTTTATTTTATCACATTTTTATTTTATAGAACCTATGTATGTAAATATAATCGAACTCTTTTACAAGCCAATCAAAAACAAAACAAAAATCAGAGCTACCTGATGACATTTAAACAAAACATTAACAGCCAAACATAAATGCTTAAAACCAAAAGCAAATCTTCTTTATCCGCGACTGCTATATAGCAAACATACGTTACAGAATACAAAAATGGTTCGTTGATAACGCAAGAGTTTCGCGGGGCAAAGAGCATGTTAATAGCCTTTAAAATACCTTCGCTTGATTCTGGCGAATATATCTATACCGTTGCCGCAGAATTCTTCGTGAACGGCATCTATAAAATTGCTCATGTTCTTGTATACTGTTACAGAGGTATAGTCGAAGTGAAAGGAAGAGAGAATCATCAATAAATTTTTATATTCACATATAGATTTATCTATTGTATTATACAATAGTCATTGGAAGACTATTTAAAAATGACGTCACAAGGTCTTTTTCTCAGAACCGTTCACCCACTATATATTTAGTTTTTCAATGTTCATGATCACTAAATGTGTAATCATCGTATTTGTGTTGGTAATGATCCTACTTGAAGACGTACATAAATATTCACAGTTACTGTGAATTAATCTTGTAATTACTTATATGGAAATATTTTAGTTAGTACGTAACGAATTATATAAATATACAGAAGATATTTATGTTAATATGTTTCGTCAAGATATTTCAGGAAACGTAAATGATAAGAAATGAAAGTTGGACATATTTCGAAGAATCTTTAGCAGAAGAATTTGACAAACCTAGAATTTTTATAGCTACATTTAACGATGAAGAAAAAATATTTAAATATTAAGAAAGAATTACAAAACAACAAATAAAATATATTACTAAAAACTATATAAATTACATGGTAAAAAAAAATTATTATATTAAAATAAAACAGCTATAGGATTTGGTTCTGTATTAATATTTATTTATAATCGATGTTTCGACGAACTCAACGTACATCTTCATCAGAAAAGAAAAAAACATAGATACAAATGACATTTGCAGTAAATGTCATTTGTATCTATGTACGTTATGATCAGAAAAATCAGAAAAATGATAATAATGTACGCGAAACGTCGATTATTAATAAAAATTAATACAGAACTACATCCTAAAGCCGTTTTATTTTATATAAATTACTGTTATATAAAAAAAGTTAAATATCATTTATTTCTAACGCAAGCAAATTAAAACCTATATGAAATTATACTCGTCTACCAAGGTTGAGAAGAGATTTATTGTTATTATCGAGAGGAAAAAAGAATATGAGACTTAACTCATCTCAACCTTGGTTTATATATTATTTTTTAGTACTAGCACTTATCTAAGCATTTTTATATTTATAATAAAATAAAAGTTAGATATAACGTGGGAGAAATCAATTATACGATCTGGCTTATAAATTAATTAAAATCACTTGAAATCTTAGTAAAATCCTTTAAAATCGTGGTAAAATCAATTTACAATTTCTTTAAAATTATGTAAAATCTCGAGTAAAGTGCCTATAATCTTAGAAATTCCGTATAAAGTTCATAAAATCAACGAAAAATCATTACAATTTCAACAATCATATTTAAAATTTGTGCAACCTGATGTACAAAATTTGAGGAAATGTTTTGCCCTCGATAACAATATTAAAAGAATTTACTAAATTTAATTGAATTTATTTCAGAAAAACGCTATTGCTTGTAGCATGTAGTACCAAGTTAATCAGTCGATTAATTTGGTACATACTACGACCCTATATTTCTAAACTAAATAGTAAATAATATTATGCAAAGCTTTCAAAATAGCTATATACTATTATTTTTTTCTATTAATTTTTTTTATTTCTATTAGAAAAACATTAGTTTACAGTTTACTTTTGAGTTAAAAGTAAAATCCTCGGATCTAAATCAAAATTTTTCTCAGTAAACATAGTTGATCTGACATCCTATCTCATTCGATAAAACCCGTACGTCTTAGCTTACATCATCCCAGCCACTATACCCACTACTCAGAAAGAGCACTTAGTATCCAGCACGCCAGAGCTCCGTCCATTATCGAAGATGCACCGATTTGCGTGAAAGAACAGGTCACGTTTCTGTATCAGAATCGTGCTGCGAGTTATTCACACGCTCCTGCATAACACCACCCCCCGCCGCCCCCCTCGACCCGCCCCCGCACTCCGCTTCCAAAACTCCTCATCCCGGAAATCTTCCACTCGTTCACCACAATATATCACAAGAATTCTGATTGCAGCAGTATAGGATTTCGTAACTCATATTCGAATACCTATCGCTAGCGTTTAGTATTTGTTACTTATACAGTTATAGCGTTAGTTATACGGAATCTTACTGATGGTGTATGTTTCAAAAATTTTAATTAACGTTTCACAAACATGTATATAATTGTCCAATGTTTCTATCTTCCGTCTGTGTACACTGTACAGTGTTTGGATGGTTTGGAATAAAAATATTAAATTACTTTTAGTAAATCGTTGAAGATGGGTTAGACTTTAAAGAGAGTTATTTATAAGTTGTCACGATGTGACAGGTGTAAGAAAGATTCATAAATTAACTAACACTGTGGCTTTTTTTTATTTTCTTGTGTAATGTGTATGCTTTATGAGATAATGATATTGTAATAATTAACAAGTTTTATGTGATAGTTCGGTTTTAGTATGTATGATAAACAAAAATGATAGCTTGTCAGAAAAATATGTGTTTTATATTTGCATAAATTTTTAAATATTTATGTTAAAATTTTATTTACAGAAATGTTAAAGATAGATTTTTTTTTGTAACAAATATGATTTTTTTCTTGGTAAGTCAGAAAAAAATTGATAAATGAACACAACAAAAGTAATTGTTAAATATTGAATATCAATTTCATATATTCATAAAAACCAAGGACATTTTTTATAATTCAATAATTATATATATATATATATATATATATATATATATATATATATATATATATATATATATGGGTAATTCCATGTGAAATCGGCCAAAATATTTTCGACCCTCTCCGATTTGCTCCAAACTTCTTGTATATGTTCATTTGCATCTAAAAACAAGTAGGAAGTTGCTCGTTGGGCGTATTCTATTGGTTTTACCATTATATTCCATATATTCATATATGGCCATTTTAGGCCTCGCATACAAAGAACTTGAAATAAAAGTATATAATTGTTTTACAACGATACCATTCAATATAAAATTGTGATATTCTGATAGAATAGACTCTCGGCCATCGATATGAGCCAATAACAGCGAATTCTGTCGGATATATGATGAGCTATGTAGTAAAATGTAAAAATGTTACTTTTTTTTCAAAAATCGATTTCTCAAATACTCCATCTTCGATTTTCTTCAAATTTAGCCTAAATTGAAGAGGACACTTCAAATTTTAATATATCAAAAATTCAGGGATGGGTTTTTTGATATTTTGAAAATATTTTACTTCAAAGTTGACATATGGTTTTTAACCGTAACAATTACATGTAAAATACAAACTCTATTGTTCTGAGGAATTTTGAGCAAATTGGCTTCCTCATATTTTGATTTTCTAAGGAATGATTCTTTACTAAAGTCTGAAAAAGCTTGATATCCGCGTAGATGGCGCCACGTGTTCCGATTTAGTTTGAATTTCGCGCGGTATTCAACTTCATAATTACTATCTAGGTGGAAACTCAACTATTTTCATCCTTTGACAATATCAGCCATATGAAGAAGATAGAAATAGTACAAATTCGACGCAGATGGTAACGCAAATTTAGCTTTGGACAGACAATTCTGGCCACATAAGTGCGTCCTTTATTAATAGAAACGGTTATCGACTTATTTAGTTCCATCACAAGTTTGCGCTTGTTACGTTCTGTTTAAAAAGTTGTTCCTTCGTTTCATCATGGAGAACCCTCAAATCTGTTCCTTATTCGGTGTTGCTGTTCAGTGCTCCGAAAGAACCGATTTAAAAAATATTAATATATTTTCTGAAAGGAAAGTCAGCGAAACGCAGAAAAACTACACGCGATTAATAGTTGCCCGATAATGCTAAATTTTTTAAAAGTCGGAGAATCATAATAATAACATGTTACAAAGTTAATTAATTTAATGTTATACCATTGATTAATTATTAATAAAGGTGAAAAAATTGCGAAGAATTAATTATTATAATTATTTAAATCCCTTGCAATAAATTCGTATATTTTTGCTGAATTAAATGATCAAATCACGTGGCGCCATCTACGCGGATATCAAGCTTTTTCAGACTTTAGTAAAGAATCATTCCTTAGAAAATCAAAATATGAGGAAGACAATTTGCTCAAAATTCCTCAGAACAATAGAGTTTGTATTTTACATGTAATTGTTACGGTTAAAAACCATATGTCAACTTTGAAGTGAAATATTTTCAAAATATCAAAAAACCCATCCCTGAATTTTTGATATATTAAAATTTGAAGTGTCCTCTTCAAGTTAGGCTAAATTTGAAGAAAATCGAAGATGGAGTATTTGAGAAATCGATTTTTGAAAAAAAAAGTAACATTTTTACATTTTACTACATAGCTCATCATATATCCGACAGAATTCGCTGTTATTGGCTCAAATCGATGGCCGAGAGTCTATTCTATCAGAATATCACAATTTTATATTGAATGGTATCGTTGTAAAACAATTATATACTTTTATTTCAAGTTCTTTGTACGCGAGGCCTAAAATGGCCATATATGAATATATGGAATATAATGGTAAAACCAATAGAATACGCCCAACGAGCAACTTCCTACTTGTTTTTAGATGCAAATGAACATATAGAAGAAGTTTGGAACAAATCGAAGAGGGTCGAAAATATTTTGGCCGATTTCACATGGAATTACCCATATATATAATATATATATTATATATAGAAAAAACGTTAGAAAAAGTCTTATTCGAAATACCTTGCTAAGCTTTTTGAAAAACTGTATTTCCAGCTTTAGGGTAATGACAATGTTTTATTTAAATAAGATATTGTATTTATCGCAATTAAAACGTGCTGGCCACACTGTAAAAAAGTTGCCATTTTAAATAGTAAAAAAATTATACATACAACGTATTTACTGTCTTCTCTGTATCCTTTTAGGGGGCGATAGTACACCTCAAAAGGAGTCTATAACTTTAAAACGCCTTAGTAAAAGTCGTCTCGTAAGCGAGATAATAATTCATTTAGCCGTTTTATTTTAATAAAGATTTTTTTACTATGCTAATATATCCTTCTTACAACAATAATTTTACCTCAACTAAATTAAAATTATATATCAACATCGGGTATAAATAAAGACAAATAACAAGGGCTTATTAGTCCCAAAAACATTATAGTTTTAAATACTTCTTAAATGACTCATTTTAAAACCATTTAACAAGGTAGAAACCATAGCTTAAAAGATAGGACTCCCACTCGAAAAAAATACTTAAAATACACTAATTGTGATAAGACGATCGTCTACATAATTCTAAGAATGTCTGCTGCACTAATATACTGATAAGAACAAAATAGGGAACCTTATACAACAAGTAACTCATTTCTGTTAAATAGTTATTTAAGACTTTTATCACAAAACTTTTAAAAGAAACACTAGCATGTGCCCATATGCCGTGATAATAGACTTGTTTTTTTTTTATCGACCTGTAATGAATTTTTTTTATTTTTTCCTACAGTGTTTTGTTTCGTAAATTGATTTTAAATCATCCAAGAAATTGTTAAACATGACTAGCCATTATTGTTTTAGATTCTTTTTTGTTTTATCAAACAGACAGAATATCTTAAGACTGCAGATCTGTTTTTTCGTATAATATTAATTTGTCATCTTGATATATCGAATTATATTATTTCACATGTAATTTTTTTGTTACATGTTTTTATGATTAAATTATCGTTAAAAAAAATTTATTTGAAATAATTTTATTTAATTAAAAATTATACAAATGAAATACAATAAATAAATAGAACATAGAAAAAAGTTACTAGATAACAAAATAAGTAACTAGATCATAAAATGTATAAATTGTTAAATAAAGGAAGACAAATTTTATTTAAATCTGTCTAAAAATCACACTAATTGATGTTATCTTTTTCTTTATAAATTTCTATTGCTTGTCTTATCAATCTACTGTTAATATTATCGGATTTTGCAATTATAGTATCTTCTAATTTTACATCATGAAGATTTTCTAACGCAAGTTTGTGCAATTATGGGTTGTGGATTTGCTGCGTAGCTGCACTTGATACAAACGTTGTGTAACTCTACAATCTTACACTATGAGGTTGGCTGGGGATTTGTTCTTGATAATTCGGCAGAAATAAACGGTAATACAATAAACCCGGATTTATTGTATGAGGTATCTAACTACGTATGTACAGTACTATGGTTGAGAATTCTTCTGCCAAACTAACTACCACCGGAGAGTGCTGAAGAGAAAAATCTTTTCAACAATTTTAATGAGTGGGTCGTATTTATTATGTATAAGTAACAATTTTCAAGAACTAAACGAATTTGGCTTGACAATAGAGTAGAAAAACAGGATATGATCTCAAATATTAAAAATATAATAATAAATATAATATTCTAAGAATAAAAATTATAAAATATATATGGTTTACAATATCTAAAGTTATGTTTAAATAAAATAATACGATATATATATATATATATATATATATATATATATATATATATATATATATATATATATATATATATAATTATAGTTTCATAATTAATAGATTTTTACACAACTAAAATATATGATTTTAAAACATATGATTTAATTGAATGCTTTGACTAGATATTTTTATGAAAATCACGTACTCATAACGCAATATAAAAATGTTTTATTTATATTATTTTAAAAGGAAGATAATATAAAGTTTATTTCCGCATTTCAGTTTTATATTTTGTAATCTTGTTATGGCCATGACATCGTAACAACCGTCTTTTGTCATCAAAAAGTAATTAATAATGGCAATTGTGTAAAGACTCAAATGTTACAATATATTTTGTCTTTTTCTTGTATATGAAATTCTACTTTTGATCGAAAAAGACAGAACAACTCGTAACACTATGAGACTTAATTTTCCCATTTTTGTGTTCAATTTAATGTATATAAAATATGCCATCCTGTACAGATTCATCATAAAATCAAAAATTAAATTATATTTGTTTTTTCCGTTAAAGAAATTTTTATTTATCAAACAAAATACTCGTACTGTGCACAAAAGTAAACAAAATACTACACGCAGTACTACAGTAATTGCATGTAGAGTAAATTTTTTTATTACTTAATCTCAAAGCTAAGCACATCATGAAAAAAAGTGTAATAATTACATAAGATGGTAGGTACGTGCGACTGTAATATAAAATAATGTAATATAATATTGTTACACTCCATGTCACGAACAGTCGGTAAGGTAGTTTTTGTTTTTTCTTATTACATACAAATGTTGCGTGATGTCATTTGTGATATTACCGACATGTGCTTCGAAAATATGTTGATTTATATTTAATGGTACAGCAGAATTTTTGGTCATACGATCAAGAAAGGTGACAACGTTATTATTTTTTATCACCTACGTTAATAAACAATAAAAACTATTTTATTATGATTTGGTCATTTTAAATTTAGAATTATTTACTTTCCATTTCATTTTATATATGCCAATCAAAATTATTGTATAATTAATTTAATTGTTTTCACAAAGATTTTAATATTTAAAATAAAAAGGCTTTAGGATTAAGTTCTGTATAAATTGTAATTAAAAATCGACGTTTCGTATTATCATCAAGAAATGATCTGAAATCAATTCATCTTGGAAAAACATAGTAAAAAGTCTTTCAGAACTCATTATATTAAAATATAAAACTCAGATCCAGCCGATATCAGTTCAGTGGTATAAGGTTTTAATACCAGAAATAATATTTAATTTAATATCTGGTGTAAGCACATCGCGAACGAAGAACTTTTGAGGTCCGAGTCCAATACGCTACCACTGGCCTACGACTGCTTGTATTCCATATATGGTAGATTAGTTAAAAGTTTTCTATAGGAAATTCTTCACATTTAACATTAATATTTCCAGAAGATATAAAAATTCCACAATTGCACAATTTTCTTCATAGAACAAACCACATCAAAACAGTACAGTTCATTATAAGCACAAGCTACAAGAATTCTAACATCATTTGATCATATAACATATAAAACGACAGGAAAAAAAAATGTCAAGAGAAAAGCAAGTAATAATAATTCCTCGAGTCCATAGACTCATTAAAAAGAAAAACTCGCAATTTCTTAGTCACATTAATTCCTTGGAGAAGAAGAGAGACTGTACAATCATAGGCCTGCTTGATCTTTCGACGTACAAACAAATGAAAATAAAAGAAAAAAGACAAAATGCGGTGCCATTACTGGTCTCCCTGTGGCGAGTGTGACATGCACGTCTCGTGACATTCCATCTCTTTTTTATCTTTATATTCATACCGGGGCCTCTTTGTCTATTACATTGCGTCCTACAGAGATGCGATCAAAACACAACAAAAGATCAAGTTCGGTATCAGATATTTAGAAGACGAAATTGGACAAGGACAACGATTAATGGCCTTGTTTCGTTTCTTATTTCATATATGTATAATGCAAGTTGTAATGTTCTTTCGTCGGAGTGGAAATGCATTAGCATCTAATAACCAATAAGATGGATTGATATAGTGCATTGTTGCTGCATTAAGACGCTGTTAAATCCGATTATTTTCAAATTAAATCCGTGAATAACTTTGGGGATTTTAACGGGCGAGAAAGCGAGAAAACTCTAAGTTTTTTTTTATTCTATTTTGTTATAAATATTATGAATGTTTCATTTTTATAATTCAGAATTATTAATCAAAATTTATCTGTATTTAGATTTATGGCGCTATTTTGGACATTATTTCAGCTTAAATTTGTAAATTTAAAGAATTTTAAGTAAATTTTACCTCTCACTGTAAAAAATATATCTTAGCCTAGTAAAAAATCTTTCAAAACTCTTTATATTAAAGTAAAACGGCTAAAGGTTCTAGTTCTGTATTAATATTTATTAATAATCGACGATTTCAACGTTCGTCTTCGTCAGGAAAAAAGGATACAAATGACATTTATAGTAAATAAACAGTTACTTAGTAACTTGTTTTCATGTTCTGTTTATTTACTATAAATATTATTTGTATATTTTTTCCTGATGAAGACAAATGTTTAGTTACGAAACGTGGATTATTAATAAATATTAATACAAAACTAGAACCTAAAATCGTTTTATTTTAATATATCTTAAATTTATGTAATTTTACATAGGTTTTAGCAGTAAAAATAACATTTTGTAATTTTACTGCGATAATTATTAATTAATAATTGTTTCTAAGTAATAATCAAAAAATATCGTTGCTTAGTTATGTCAACTCAATTTTCAGAAAAATTGTACTTTTTGGGGTGGTATAAATTACAAAAAATTAAATACCGGTAATTAAACAATCACTAGTATTATTCGACAAGAGTAAAAAAATATTTTGCTGCATAAGAAAAAAATTAAAGGCTACTGCTACATCAAAATACAAAATCACTACACATTAAAAGTAAAATATTAATAATTACCATCATACGTATTATGATTTTCCAGTAAATATCATCATATTAAACAAAACCAATTAAAATTACTAAAAGATTAATCTCATCCTAATCCAAAAATATAAGAAAAAAAAAACTTTAAAATATTTTTCAATATTAAAACGCCGCCTACTCAGTAAAAACTTGTCCAAAAAGTCATCAAAATATTCATTCTGTGCATCTTAAACATAAAACTAAAGAGAGATAGAGAGAGAGAGAGAGAGAGAGAGAGAGAGAGAAACATGTAAATGAGTTGACGAAGACAACACTATATACCCGATTTAGTCAACGGAAAGAGATAGACAATTTCATTTTAACATAAGGTATATAAACGCATATCTACTATAATAGTCTTTCCGAGACAAGAACGCATCTTCGTTTCGGGTCATAGGTCAGTTGTGGTCAACAACCATCGTTTAGCTTCGGCTTATAGCCGAAGGGAGCGTGAGGGGGGATACAGGAGAGAAAACGGTTTTCTACCAGCCATAATGCACGAAGAATATATATACATATATAGTAACTATTTATACTATAGATAGAAGAAAATACATATATATATATATATATATATATATACAAAGAATAGATTAAAAACAAGAGAATTAAATATGGAATTAAATAAACTCGTCGAACGGGTATGATGTGCACCGGCTCGTAACCACGGTGACAACACACAAAGTCGTACGTCAATTGGGGACGCTTGAAAAAATTATTGTCATTTCATTTGCTGTAATGTTTAATTTATAAGCAACATTTAATAGTTTTGTATTTGTATTTATTCTTTGCAATCTTAAAATGTATTTTTAACATTTTCATATAGAATAAAACTGTGTTGATAAAATAATTATTTATGTATTTAGTACTTTCTGTATGTATATAATTTTTAAAAAAAATTGTACTACTTTCTTCAAAAAAAAAAATTAAAATAATTTTCAGGAACTGTACCCTTATCAACAAAACATTTGAAAATATTTATTAATAACAAAAATAAGAAAAGAAATATAATGCATAAAATTAATTACTTATGAACTTGAAATACAACTTGAACTTGTACAAATTTTAAGTATGATTGTTGAGATTGTAGTGATTTTTCGTTGATTTTACGGATTTTATATATAAAAAGTTTTAGATTTCAGATATTTTACTCGAGATTTTCTAATGATTTTAAAGGATTTTCTAATGTTTTTAACTGATTTTATTAAGATTTTAAGA
This sequence comes from Clivina fossor, assembly GCA_963966155.1. NCBI lineage: Eukaryota > Metazoa > Arthropoda > Insecta > Coleoptera > Carabidae > Clivina > Clivina fossor. The sequence goes on along the minus strand of OZ014558.1, from coordinate 18,385,799 downwards.
GATTTTAAAGGGTGTTATAAAGATTTTAATGGATTTTAATTAACCTATTTGCATCATAAGGAAATATGAAAAGAAGGTCTTCATCACTAAATTTTTTTTTATTAAGTGTTTTTATCATGTTCAATAATTTCTTCAGGTAGTTTTTGTTTGAACACGCAAAATGCTCAGTCTTTATGTATATTATTCAAAAGCATCATATCAATACAATAAAAAAAAATTAAAATTAAATTTAAATTAATTAATTTAAATTAAAATTAAAACGAATAATGATAGTGACCAAGAAAATTGAGCGTATATATACGCTCCCGGTGATAGTGACCAGGAAAATTGAGCGTATATATATGCTAATGATGCAAATGGATTAATTTGTACACCAGATTGTATAAGTGGTAATGTTTACTAAATAGGTTTACTTTTCTGTCAAAAACATCAGCTGTTTTGTCCACGAAACCTGGATACTAGTATCTAATTACCATACTTACATATTTTACAAACAAAAGAATAGTGAAATAAAATCATTTTTTTAACAGTTGTAGTAAAAAATACATATATATTTATAACTAAAAGAACAACAAATACAAATCCTATTTTCTTATCGAAATCCAAGCACATTCAGTAAGATTATCCAATATTGCACGTGCTTCGCCCTATACAGTACTTCAAATTCAACGATTCTATGCAATCCAACCAATAATACTCTATGAATATATGCACATTATATATCCCAGCACGTTTATGCATATATGTATAGTATATGTATATATACGACAAAACACCATCGATAAAGTTCCGCGACACGGCTCGATAGCGCATCAACATTGAAAATGAATTTTATGCCTTTAAAGTGTACTTCTTGTGTACGGATAGTATTGGTGTTGTATATCTCGAAAAATGTCGTATGCAAATTAGCACTTTATTTTACACTTTTTACACGCTGGATGACACCAGTCGTAAAAATAATGGTTATTACTATGATTATACATAGTGGAATTCAAATTGCCTTTTGGCTATTTCATTTTTATATTTATTTTTTCATATGCACATGTATGTTGATAAAATATGTGTGATGCAATGTCATATTTACAAGTTATGATGAGCATTATTTTTTTTATTTATTATGCATTAATTTTTTAAAATGTTTTTATGCTTATATAAAACATTGATTGTCACAAAGTTTGTAATAATGATAATTTGTTTATTTTATACACACCTCGCAAAAAATGTTAATTATATAGTTAGGTACACATCGGTTACTTACAACTAGACATATTTAGTCAGAAAGTAACTAATGCAATAAAACACACAACTTAGTTACGTATTAAAAAAAATGTATGTTACTAAATTGTATATACGTATGTGTTCCAAATTATAAATACTGTTCTGTGAACTCGAAATATTGAACTGATTCGAGATAAATAATAAAAAATAAAAAATATTAACTGAGGTCTGAGTAGTTATTTTTTCTGTTAATATTTGATTCAAAACTATGTTATTCATTATCTAGAATTCTATAGATATCTGTTACATAAATATAGAGTTAATTCATCTGTCAAATGTCAATTTTAAGTTACTAATTATCAGATAAACAACCAAATGTCATGGAAAGTTGGTATTAAAAATAGTTTCTATTCGATATAAAAGCATTACTTTACTATGTGTCATACAGGGTCCTATGACATAATTTTTAAACTTTACATATTTTAAACATATCATTGACATTTATTGTACATGAAAAATTCAAGATTCATAAAATAAAACGGCTTTAGGTTTAAATTCTGTATTAATATTTATTAATAATCGATATTTCGACGATCTCAACATCCGCCTTCATCTTAATTAGTTCTGAAAGATTTTTTACTATGTTCAAGATTCATATACAAACACGTTTGTAATCTGATTTCGCAATTTTTACAATAGTTTGAACAAATACAGTTGAATGAAAATAATTCAATCATTTGCCGAGTTAGTCGATAGCACAATTTGAACAATCAGAAGATTCGGGTTCAAATCCTAGTTGGAAAATGTAATTTTCTTTAATAAGGAATAAAAATAAACTATAAAAGTTATTATTAAATGACGATCGTTTCAATCTTTCGGCTATCTTTAAGAGTTACATATGTAAATGTATAAAAACCAAGTTTTTCTTTTATTAATAACCTTTAAATTTATTTTTATTCCTTATTAATTTTTTTTTAAATGTTATCAAGTGCCAACTTATATTTTTCTTTATTTGGTATTAAATATTCGAACTAAAATTAATATTTAGATTTGCAATATTGTCGAACGGCGTTAAAATTTATCAATGAAATATATTTTTGTAAAAAGAAAAGAAAAAACCGTACAAAATAATAATTGCATTAAAAGTGCTACGCTTTTTAAGTCGAATAATAAGGGCTCAATTTCAGAAGGTACTGAAGCTTATATTTACTTTTGTCATAATAAAAATCACAAACCGAAAAAATATAAATAACAGTATAAAAATGATTACGAAAAGTAATTTGTTTAAATTAATAAAAACTAGGAAACAATATGGCCTAGAGTCAAGAATAATCATTATTTTTACAGTTTTCTTTTATCACGTAAATAATAAGAGAAACAATTCGGAAGACACCGTGAAACGGCATACTTTTCGATTTAGTAAAGTGTCACTAGTTAACGACGATTTAAGAATCTGTAAAAGTTAAAACGGACCATTGTTTAACCTGACATCATTAAAGCGAAGATAATTTTTAATGCGGGGTATTACATTGTCTTTTTACGAGGTAATTGTTCGATTCAATAGATCTGTTCATATTTAATGAGTTGATAGAAAAATTTCACTATTTAATCGTTGGGGCATTCAGTGGAATGTCTATTGTTGTTTTATATATATATAAAACTTTTTAATATTTGTTATAAAGTTAAAGCAATACGGATAAATCAACTGTGGTTATAGTTTCTTTTGTTATCAATTTTTTGCTGTGTCATCTTTGCGTAATGAATATATAGGTAATTTTATGTATAAAGAATAAAGTACAATAATGAACAAATAAACAAATTAATTCAATATATTCAGACATTATACCTATCTGGAAAACATAGAAAAGGGGAACTCAGGCCATAAAATATATAGTTTTGTTAGTTATTTCCAAGGGAGAAACAATTTTCTCACATTAATTTTATAGAATATTCTGGGTTGGTATGCCGTGGTCGATGACAATAAATCGACCAGGTATACCAGCCTAGAAAATTCTATAAATTCAATGGATATCGGCCATGTAAACTTGAAGATTAATTACTATTACTACTTCCTCAATTTTGTACATCAGATTGTACAATTTTAAGTATGATTTTATAGATTTTATACAAAACTTCTAAGATTATAGGAATTGTACGCGAGATTTCACATGATATAAAAATTTCTAATTGATTTTACCATGATTTTAAAGAATTTTATTAAGATTTTTGAGAGATTTTAATTAATTTGTACACGTGATTGTACAAGTGATTTTTCCATCGGTAATTTCCAAAGATTGTTTTAATTTTTTTATTATAATCTTTAGAAATGCTGTAATTTCATCCTGTTTCTTCAAAATCCTTAGATTCGCTTTCAAGATAAAATTAACAAAGAAATAAATAAATATACAAAAATTGCTGAGATAGGATAGCAAGTGTCTTATTTCATCTAGAATGAATGAAAACAGTGACATAACGTCCACAGTAGCAAGGGAGCCATTAGTTCCCTTATGTTTTATTGCATTTTTAAATTGTTTTTACTTTTTGTTAAACTAAAGACTATTGTGATTATATAACAGATATTTTTTAGATAATAAGATTATCAATATATTTAATTTAATTATAATAATTAAAAATATAGTAATTTAATTTTATTTTTATATTATATAATCCCTTGAATGATGTACTCCTATCACTGTAATATTATAACTAGAGCCTATCAATACAATAGTGTGAATTTTCGAGAAATACTAATTAAAATAGTGAAAGAGAGAGTATATAATAAACACTAAGAATATATATTATGTATCTCTTAAGTTCTTCGCACAACCTTTTGATGTTTATAAAGAAAATCGTGCAACTAAAGAAAACCTATATTATATCGTTCTTTGTTCCGCTTATTGACGGAATCGATTTCTGAAGACTCGCTAAGTAATATAAACGTCTGCCTCGTGTTTTAACAGTCGGTTTCTATACGTTGTTGAAGCATATTTGCGGTGCTGAGTCAACGAACCTCGCTATTGTGAAATCTGAGATTCGCGCACAAATTGTATATTATACTGACTGACTTTTTCGCTTGTGCTGTATACTACCTATATTTGTAAGGCTTTATAGCATTATTTGGACTTTTCCTACTAAATATTATGTCTGCAGGTTTTCTGCAGGGCAATGCTAAAATGCAATTTAAATTTCTCGTAAAATTACGATATAATTATTAAAAGCGTACTAAAGCAAAAATTATACAAGGAGTAAATTAGAACAGGTAGTCTTATTCAATTTTGTACAGTATCTTATTTGAAAATAATTTAGTTCAGCTATTAAAACTAAAATAATTTTGAAGAAGCAGAGTTTTCATTCACTTAACTCAAAATTAGTTTAAACGTAATGCAATTGATACATTATCTACTATATTTAGAAAACGCAATAAAAAAAATTTAAAAGATATTAACAATTTTTGGATGCAATAAAACCAACAGCAACAGATGATAATACTAAAATCGCGCATATATTATTTTTTTCCATAAATTAGTAAGTAGTTTGATTCAGAAGTATTAGCTCTGCGCTGATTTCGTGATGAATAGTGTAGGCTGAATAAGTCTACACAAAAGTTATTTATAAATCGCTACCCTCCATTTTTATCTACAGTAGCAAAATACTAAAAAACATAATATTTTCGAACATCGGCGAAAACAAAAGCAGATGCATTTTGTAAAATAATCCGATGAAGATCTTCGACAACGGATATCCTTGATGTCACACAAGAAATATAATCCACCGATGCAAAATAAAAAAAGAGAAATAGCATATGGCATCATGCTTTGCGTATAAACCGTTTATCCAGCTTCGCTTATAATACACAAATTTCAAACAATATGGCCTCTGTTAACCGCAAAAAGTACTGCCATAACCGCAAGAAACTTGGCAATTTTTACTTGCGACAACTTACATAAGTGGTAACACAACAAAATATCGCTAATTAACCTAACTAAATGTAAAAACAAAAAAATGTTTACAAACATCTACCGCATGGACATGACAGCGCCATCATGATTAGCTTTACTTCGAAAAAAATTACTGCTCATTAAATGATCATGAAACGGCATACCACGTATTTCTACCGAGAAATCGCGTACACAATTAAATACGCCTATTATTTCACTAAGAATGTAAACAAAACGATTGCCTACCTTTACTTTCTGAAGATGATAATTTTTTTGTGCCTCCCGATACTGTAACTGTCCGATGGGTACAGGAAATCACCCACTGTCTGTTCCAAGTAAAAACACTTCACTACACTTTTACGGCAAATATCAAATTTCATGTCTGCTGGCAAGTGGAAAAGACACCATATGCCACCGATGAACACGAAACATTAAACACTACCCTTATCTTTTACAAGAAATAGTCACTTTCAACCACATTCAACGTAAATGTGGTGAACACACCACACACAAGATAAGAAGTAATATATTCCGTAAATCCAAAATATTTTACATAACACAAACTTGTATTGTACTCATTAAAGAACTAAATTTGTTAATTATTACATATTTGTTTGTTTAAAACAAAACAAATGAAAAACAATAGGTACTAATTTTTGACGTTTGGTAAAAATGGTCATTTAAACTTTTGTAAATTTAAATTATAATAATATATTACAGAATTTTGTATAAATAAGAATATACCTCATTCGAAGATAATTATATGAATTTTATATTACATAAAATTATATAAAATCAAAATTTAAAAATATTTTGATATTTGAATAATTTTTATTATTTCCAAGAGATGGTCTGGCGCAGGGAGTTCTGGCGCGATATTCAAATAATTTGAAAATGTCATTTATAATAAAATATGTGTTTACTTCTTGTAAAATCTTTTAAACTTTAATATGGATATTAGCTATTATTTATGATATAAATTATAGAATAGATTAAGTTAGGATAATGGCAAAAATAGTAATGTTGACAAGCAATAAACATTATGTAGAATGTTCTTGTTTGTTATTAGCAATATGAAATTCTGCAATATGACAAAACATCGTTGTCAAGCCGAGCCTATCGAATAATTTATTTCAAGGACACGTGCACTATACGAACGACTGATGCGCAGTTTTCATTGCATAATAGACCTGATGCATGTATATACATATTAATTATGTTCACTTATAAACATGAGCTGTGGCGTTTGGAATTTTTTTAAGCATTTACCGGAGTCACGATTCGTTCGTTCTGAGTCGAAGATTTCTCACGGCTTTGGCCGATGCATGATCACTGGTCATTACGCGAGGGGCCGTAAGAAGATTAGGCGAGATTTTAAAGCTTTTTCCAACAAAACGGAATGAGAAATAAGTAACATATTTATCAACCTGTTACTTGGATGAACATAATAGCAAATTTTCATCTATTATAACCATTATAATCATATTACAATTAAATATTTTTTAAAAGCTGATGATAAAAGAATTTTAATAAAATAAATTACATACAATTCATTTGTTATACATTAAAACACATCACAGAAAAGCAGAAATAAATATTTTTAAAGTTTTATTTCTACAATTAAAGAAAATTTATTAAGTTTACGTATTCTTATAAAAACATTACTGAACTATATTTTATACAACGATAAAAATCATATATTATTTACATATTTTTCTATTAAATAATAATAATTTTTTAAAGTTTCTTCAGCTTTCTTTATTAAATGAAATACATTAATAACTTTTTTGTGTTAGTAACTTATACTAATATATATTAACAATCGTAAAAATAAAATTAAATAGATTTATATAGAAACATAAAAAACTTTCTCCAAATTTAGGTTTAGAATTTTTTGTTAGAAAAGAAGAAATAGTAATAAATGAAATATATAAAACAAAAATAGTTATATTAATATTTATCATATTTTATACTTTAATGTAAACTAGAATTATTTTGAGAAATAGAGTATATAAACAGTTTTTATCATCAAAATAAATAATCTTGCTTAGAACTTATTTTAAAATGATAGAAAGTAGATTAACAGTTAAGTTTTTTAGAACAATAAATATTTATTTCTGTATAAAACCAAGAAAAATTAACAGATTTAACATCATTTCTAAAATCTAGCTTTCCAATAATTTTAAAAGTTAGCTGTTAATGCAGAACACGGCGCGGCGCATAAAATGCAGCTGCATCTTTGGAAATTGGAGAGAAATCTTCGGCAAATAAACATTGGAGTTCAAATCGTCATCTCACGAACTGTTGACCTTAAGCGAATACAACTGTTTCGATAGCTGATGGAATGCGAAAACCTCTTTCACATGAATTGCAGTATGCACTAGGAAGGTGTAATACTGAATACTGTTTCGTTATAAATGCGAAGCGAAGCTGTTTCGTTGCGAAAGTATGTCAGGAAGATGATTCTTGTTTCTTTTGGCCTCGCTACAGCATCGAACATCTTAGAAAGTAAAGACTCGGCTTTGCTTGGCTTCATCAAGGCAATCAATGTTTATGGTTACGTGGCTATCTGTCTTGTTCCGATGTTTTTATTTTTTAAAAGTCGCGATGATGCGCTATGAGTACGTACTTCTATAACGGTTTCTTCATTAGTTGCTTCGGGTTCAATTTACAATTTTAGATGGATTTTTTCTTGCATGGCGGTTTGACTCTTCTCTCTAATAGAAAGTCGAAATGAATTAGTAATTATATAATTGCTGCGAACGGTTTTCAAATTAAATATTGAAATTATTAATAAGGAAGATTTTTCACACGAATTTCTACCGATATTATTTATCTCATCGATGAGAACACTTACGTATTTTAACGTAAAATTCTATGTATTTTGCAATATGAAAGCTGTCATTTTATAAATACCTAGCCATTAATTTTAATTTGTCGAGAAAGAAACAAATTTCTAATGTATTATTATGTATTAATAACAATTACACAATATATTTTTCAATACTGATTAGTACTATTAAAAAAATTAAATTGGAGACAATTTTTTTAACACAAATTATACTTAATAAACAATGTAAATTTGTGAACATATTCGTAAAAATTTACGACCATTAACTACAGTTTTTAAAAGATAATTCATTATCATACCAGTCATTCTTTTAAAATTTAACAAAACATAGAAATATTTACACTCTTTCGTCATACATTATTCATAAAGTAATATTTTTTCTCCTATACATAACATAAAAAATGTATACATATAATCATGTTGTAATAGTGACCGAAAAATTTAATTTAAAAACTAAATTGATATTACTAAAACCCATATTCGTAAAAAAATCGTTATTATAATGTGTTTGTGAGAACAATATTACACGAACATATTATCCAACGGCTGTAGGTGAATAATTATACGGGTCCGACAAACTAACGCAATATTCTGATAGTTAATCTAGCCGATAATATGTAATTTGGTTCAATTCGAAAAGGCTTGGATGTGCTAGTTGCGAGTCTGATATTTCATTATTGCACAACAGAAACTATCTGCAGATGGAAAACTAGCCCGCGGCGGGTCACAATTTGCATAACACTATTTACAAACTATTGTAAGGTAAACGTTTGTGGCCTTTACCGTTTATAGATCGACTTGTATTGGAAAGGATCCTCTTCATTTGCCCTTTCACGGATGCACTACTTCCTGCTTTGTCTACGTACACGCTTGCGCAATCGAACAATTCTAACGGTTACGTATTTTTTCAACATTTGATCATATTTCACCTCTTATACCATCTTCTGCAATGACATTGATGAAGTATTTAATTGACAATATAAAGAAAATATTACAGTTAGATTTTAAAATGCAATGAGTATCTCTCTGTATTTACCTACATTTAAATTGAAATTATTGCAAATCATAACAGAATAATTCCATTACTAAACTAATAATAACTATTTACTTAATACATAAAATTTTGTTTTCTTCAACAAAATTTTATATTTATTTACATTTATGTAACTATTAAAAAATAAGTTTGAAAAAAATAAGATAAACAAAAGAAAATCGATTTTATTTTGAAACAAAAGTGATAATGATCGGTTTTTACCAAAAACAGGTGTTATACACAAGTTAGTATCAGCAGGGGCAGGTGTAAATACCTGACACTCTCTGGGTTGCCAAACAAGGGTCGCAATACCATATGCAACAACATAAGGTTCATAACGTAACCACGTGTTCAGATATTCAATCTTTTGTAAAATTCACATCAGTTAGCAATTATACCATGTTGTACAACGAAAATAAAACCTTATTTCTTTCTATATCTCAAAATATTTATTATATTTTAAAAGCAATCAAACTAAACATATATTTTTTCTTTTTGTTACAGGATACAGTATCGGAAAGTTCCCAATATCTCTTCTCTGCATTGGATGGCCGTGCCTATATCAGATCAGTAACGATTGTTATCCCAACATCATGGCCTGATTCTTGTGCTCAAGGATCATCAATTACACCAGGTTCTGGTGAACGAGCGGACATTAGTGTAGTGCCTTTTGGTCCAACCGGAAGTCGCACCTATACGCAACAATCGGCAGGATGCGGACGGCCTGGAGATCAAATTTACATGACTTATGACAGTTTTAGAAACACTGATCCTAATTTAAGTCGTGTATTAATCAAAGAATTTGCAAAATATCGGTATGGTGTCTTTGATGAACAAGGATATAATCAAGATCAAGTTTATCCGATGTGCTATCGTGAAAATGATTCCGAACCACTTAAAGTTACCAGCTGCTCTGATATGCCTGTTCATGACAATGGGTAAGTAATTGAACGCTTATTTATTAAGAAGAAATTTTATTAAACAAAATATATAATTGGTTTTTTTTTTGTTTTTAGAATTTGCACCAACACTCAAATGCCTTACAATGTCAGCGACTTAGTTGAAGGAAATTCAAGAAGTTCAATCATGTTTGCAGCTGAAGCTCCATCTGTATCAATGTTCTGCGATGAAGGTACCCATGACCGCAATGCCCCAACTAAACACAATTTCATGTGTGAAAGACGTAGCACTTTGGACGTAATCTTACAACATTCTGACTTCTTTGGCAATACTGTTAAACATTCCAACCATATTACAAACACAACTCCATCTTTTATTGTCAAGAAACAAACTCTAACAAGATACGTTATGATCATTGAAGACACTCAAGAAATGATGCAACGAGAAAGTTGGACTTATCTAAGAAACGCTATCAGAAAATGGACTGTAAATGATTTACCCAGTAACACTGAAGTTGGATTAATTATGGCTAATGAAACAGTTGCTTCTAAATTGTTGAATATTACTTCCCTTACTAATGGACGAGATAGAGTTCTTGTAGCCTCTAATATTCCATATACTCCAGGAGATTCCCGAGCAGCTGCTTGTCTTCAATGTGCTATGAAGGAAGCCATTCAGATGCTTAATGATCGTACAAAAACTCATGGACCAGCCAGTTCTGTTATTGTTGTTATTGCGCCTGGAATGGAACACAGTCAACAAATGCCAGAACTTGCTAAAGAAGCAAAAGATGCTAAAATTAGAGTTGCTACCATCAATTATCCTGCTGTTTCCAGACCGCAAATGTTAGATTCAGTTGCCTTAGAAACTGATGGTGTTGCTTACACTGTTTGGGAGAAAAAGCACAATGTTGATACATCTCTTCTTACTACATATTTCGAATTGACAAATGTTATGTACAGTATTGTTCAACAATTTTATCAAGGAAACCCACTTGATCTTCCAATGGAGGTAATTATCATAACGTTTAAATGTTTTTTTTTTTAAATATCATTTTTTAAATCTTTCATATTATTAATTATGTTGTCTATTTTTTTTGTAGATTCATCGCAAGAAATTGACAGATGATGGTAGAAGTTCAGTAACAGGAAGTTTTGTGTTGGATGGCGATATGGGTGAACCAGCTAGATTCGCTCTATTTACCCACAACGTAGATCAGCCACTAATTAAAACTTTAACGCTCTGGAGTCCCAGTCAAGTGCAATATCAAGTGAAAAGTGACAGTCTAGTCAGTGTAAAAATCATCACCATCGCTGCTACAATTAACGAGGTATGTCCAATATCCTACTTTTTCCGTTGTTTTTATTAATTAAATAAATAAGAAAGTAGTTTGTTGTTACATTTAGATAACAAATAAAATCTAATAAAAACGTTTTATTATAGACGGGTACTTGGACTTACAAAGTGGAACGATTCTCTGGAAATCCACAACCGCATTTCATCCAAGTTATTGCAACTCCAAGATCAACAACAGCATCTGTTGTACGAGCTAGATTCTGGACAGGCAGAAATCAGCATGGTGGTCCTCTGGTTCTATACGCAGAAGTAAAGAAACAAGAACGACCAGTCATGGGAGCTAAAGTTGAAATTACTTTTATCAGACAAGAATATAATGGAACTGGCATGCATAGGGAAAAATTTGATTTATTTGATACTGGAAGTGGTGATCCAGATATCACTAAAGGCGATGGCATTTATTCGAGATACTTTAGCGCTGCTGCTGCTGGTGGACCGGGAATGTATACTTTTGAAGTTACTGTTACTGACAATGGAAATACTGCCTACGCTGTACCTGATCAAATGGAAGATACAATTGGTAAATATTATTTTTCTCTTTGATAATTTGAAAAACATATTTTTTAAAATAAAAATATTCTAAAATATATTTCAATTACAGATTCCGATAAGCCCTGTTGCGGAAGTTACATTCAGAAATCTCGTGTAGAACCCTTATCACCATTCCAAAGAGTACTAGCACCAGTAACAATTTTCATAACACCAGAAGACATCTTAAATGCTAGTCAATTGTCCGTTGGTCGTATTGGAGATTTGAAAGCGAACATAATGCCACAAGAACAAAAGGTGAAATTGATCTGGACAGCTCCAGATATGGGCGGATCAAATGTTGCACGTTATGAAATTAAATTCGCTACATCCATACGTGACATCACCGACAAATACGAGACGAATGCTGTTCTCTGGGAAAGTGGATCACCATTCCCACAGTCTCCTGGTTCTGAAACATCGTTTACAATGAACTTCACTCAAGAACCAAGTTTATTAGATAGGCCATTATATTTTGCTATCAAAGCGTTTACTCAGTTGTCACAAGATAGCAGAGCAGGACCGATATCCAACTGGGTTAGGATTTTTGTTCAAAGTCCGCCACCTCCACCTACATCTTCATCTACCTACCCTACTATGAGTGTCACATCATGGCCTTTCAATGATCAAAAATCTATTACTGTTGATAATATTCGACCAAGAATTGCAAATGGATTAGATCTCGGTTTGCAACTTATTCTTCCAATTGTTTTTGGTAAGTAAATTTACTATGTCATAATTAATCAATTTTTTTATATCATTGTTAATCTAAAGAGAATTAATGTGATTATATTTACTAATTTGATTTTTTTTTCTTTATAGGTATAGTCTTGTTGGCTTTAATCATGGCTGTATATTGCTACTGCTGTGTCGTCAAACGAAAACGCAACGGCGACTTGAAAACCGACAAAATGAGCACTGTAACAATTGTTCCACCAACAACAACAAATACAGTCAGCGTCAACAATACTCCACAACACAACAATGCTTATACAACTGACATAAACGACCATCACACTGTTGGAGTACCAATTTATCAAGATCAGCACTTCGAAGACGAAAAGAAACGTTTATCAATTGTCCACCAACAAGAACAACAACTGATCGAAGAACTAAAACAACAGCAGCACCTTCAACAACAACGCGAACACATGCAAACACCAAATAACACGTATGGCGCTACATTAAGCGTAATTTCCAGCAATACTTTGCAAAGAAACGGCCGCATTTTGAGTCCTTATGAAAGCTGGACAGCTTCACAATTATTACACGAACATGAACGTAGACATAGTCCATCGATGGTTGATGAGATGATGCAAACAGAACACCAGCAAATGTTGCCGCAACATCAAGACCATATGTCAATTACAGGACAAAGTTTGGACCATGTTTCAATTAACGGAAACAGAATGGGAGTACCTGACCATTTCAACATTGTAATGCCTCCACCAGTGCCCCCACTACCAAACTACAACGGTTATCCGGTAAACTACCCCATTTATGGAGTACATCAAGCACAACCGGTTAATCCGAATCTCCAAAGTCCGCCAATTGTTTATCAATCCATGCACAGAAATGATCCTTTAGTGCCGTTCAATTCGAGTTTACAAGGATCTATGAGTTCGGTTAACAGTGGCGAAAAGAAACGCAGAAACGTAACAATGGTATAAATTAATTTGTGAATAATGTAAATTTGTGCTCTGTGTTTGTAAAACTAATACATATATACAATTTGTATCTCGAACGTTTGTGTAATCAATTTATGGCTAGTCACTAATTATAAAAGGCTGATCTCATATATCCTCGTAACTGTATAAATATGGACGCTATATGAACGATAAACAAATATGCATGAACTTTTTACCAAAATATTTTTTTGTACATATTGTAGTTATAATTAATTTTTAGATGTTGTTTATATATTTTTAAGACTTATATCTTTTTCTATTTTACTTGAAAAAGATCTAGATGTGTAAGTGTAAACGTATTTTGCACTTGTTATGTACATATTTTTATATAATTTTATTAATAAATTTGTACTTTTCAAATAAAATATAAGTCTTTTATGATTTCCTTCAATATTCTGTAATATAACAAAATATTTACATTCAGAAAATGACATATTTCAAATAGAAAATAAACATATTTCAAAATTTTTATGTAACAAAAGACAAACTTCTATTTGACAACTGAAATGTTAACTATAAAAATTACATGTAAAATAAAGTATAAATTACAAAATTTGCTTGAAATTGTCAAGTTCAACAATTCAATTAATTCAAAACGAAGAAAATACTAATCATTTCGTATAAGTTGTTGGTCTGATATGCAAAAGGTACGATTCATATAAAAATTGCACTTTGTTAATTAATAATAAATTATTTTCATAGTCTCTTAATAACCGTTTGGAAGATTTAGAAACAGAAATCAATAGTCTCCTAAAACTCCAAACAAAGCAATGTTCAGAAATTCAAAACTTTTTACCAATACTTGAGAACAACTTAACAACAAATACTAATATGGTTAAAATAACAAATATAAAAAGTGCTTCTAATCCATCAACACCACATCATCAGTGTCAATGTCGAGTGAATAATAATTGTAATAAAATAAGAATACATGCTATACCTACAGAACATCCAGAAGGCCAAAGAATATGTATTTGTGGAATCAACAACAGAAAAGGTGAATTGTAATCTACATTTATGCTTATAACAATAAGTGCAAATATTTTAAGGTACCAATTATCAAATATAACAGTGTATTTATCAAAGCAGGTATGTAATATTGCAAATTTTATAAATAAATTACATTTAAAACAGTGTAACGATAAAGTTCGTATCCGATTATATTAAATAACATGTATTTTATAATACATTTTTACTATATGATAACAAATATCTTGTTTAGTTTTTAATATTAGAGATAAATTATTTATCTCAAACATTTGAATAAAATTATTATTAAAGTTAGACAACCAATTTTACTATTACTGAATGTAGATTCAAAACCAATAGCTGTATATTAAAATATCTTTAATTATAATTATGTAGCAATTGCATAACTTTTGTATACTAACAAATTAATTGTTGTAGATGATACAGACAAAGTGCAATGTAATTCTGTATCAACTAAAAAGGACTGTATATGTGGACCAAAAAACAATAATGTAAAAAATTACAAAAGTTTATTTATTTTCTTGTGAATTAACTGTTTGCCGAAAAGGTTGTAGATTGTTCAGTAAATGAGGCAATAGACGAACTAAAATTAGAATTAAACAATTCAAAAGCGCGCACCTGTGCAATGGCAAAAGAAATGACTTTATTAACCGATGCGTTACAAATTGTCCGAAATAAGTATAAAGATGCTAAGCAATTTCGTAAAGAAGCTGCAACACAATTAACTGAACTCAAACATATCAACACTGAATTATGTCGAAAGCTTGAAAATGAAATAAAAGCTCATGCCACTACTAAAAAGATTTGTAAGATGGAAATTGCTACACAAATCGAACAGGTAATTTAAAAATGTTTTAATTTTATTGCAAATTTTACATCATATAGGTACATGTTTAGTCTAAAAAAATACAAGCCGATGACTTCGCCCAAGAGAGAAATAAAATACTGGAAAAAGGAAATTCGGAATTTCAGACGAAAATTAAAAAAACAGAGAACGAATGTATAAGCCTTAGAAATGAATTAAATGAGCAATCCAGAAAATTGGAAGTAAAATGTCGTGTAAGTTTACAATTATATATTGCCTGAGACATTGTTCCTAATGTTTTGATATAGCATAAACACATATTAGTAATTTTTATAATGTTGAAAATACCAAATTTCTGATATTTTTTAAAAGGAATTAGAAGATATAGTTTCCAGTTTAAACAATGAGAAAAACAAAAATACGAAAATTACAAAAGCCGTTCAAATAATGGAGAACAAAATGCAAGAAATGACCAAAACTAATAAAGAATCCCAAACCGAAATTTCTACTTTGAAAGGGTTCATTACAAACTTACAGAACAAAATTACTCAATGTGCTAAAACTTGTGAATGTAAAGAACAGGAATGTCAAACATTAAGGAAAGAATATGAAACGCTTAACAGACAAACGCAGGCTATGTCTTTGAAAGAATGTGAAAAGTTATTAGATTTATTAAACATTGTAATAAATATTGTATGCGAAATGTTATTTTCATTCCGACTTTTTGTTTAAGATGTCGAACTCTTCAAAATTATTTGAATGAAATAAAACAATCAATGACAAATAAAGAGGCATTAATACTAGAAGAAAAAGAAACACTTAAAAAGTTAGTTCAAGAATTAAGTGATGTTGTGCGGTCACATAGAAACAGAATTAAAGGACTGATTGATATAAATAAACAACAAGACGAAGTTCTGCATAAGCAAATGATTCTTTTACGCTCTAAGGTAAATGAAAAAATAGTAGATAATAAAATGATTATTAAAATTATTGCCCTTTAAGGATGAACAAATTAAACACACACAATTGGATTCGGAATCAACTAGGCAAAAATGTCACTGTTTAGAAGATCAAATTCATTCTTTACAAAATACCGTTAGATATTATCAACAAACATCAGAACACGATGGTCATGTTACCGCAGAAAAATTAGAGCTTTTACAAAACGAACTGAAACAAACAAGGTATTTATTTTAATTTTAAAATTACATAATTTTACTTTTAAACATTTGTCAGGAATAACAATATTAATTTTTCTTCTAGAATATTAGTTATATCTTAATATTTTTTAAATTATAAATTTTAATAACTACAATACAAAATTACGAAACTTAATATTTAATTTTTATAAATTTTAGACGAAATTTGCAAGAAGAAAAAGAAAAACTTCTCATTAAAGAAAAAGTAATAAACGATCAGGCAGACACAATATGCAGTCTTAAAAACAACATCGGTTTGAAAGGAAACAAACTAAAAAAAAATGATGAGCAAATAGCCCAACTGCAAAAACAATTGGAAGAAGAAATATCTACAAAAGAAAAGCTCCAAGACAATATTCACGAAATACGTTACCATAAAGACCAATTAAAAATACAAATCACTGAATTGGAAACCGAATTTCAAAATCGCGACGAAAATCCTGTGCGAACTCAATCACAGTTAGAAACTCAGAAAAAATTACTGCAAAGCTTAGAACGTCAAGTTGAATTAAAACAACGAGAATGGACCTTACAGTGTCAATTACTCAACCAAGAAAAAGATAATGCAGTGAAAGCGGCTAGGGCTGCAACGGAAAAATTATTAAATACTGTTCGAAATGTTAAAGTACAAAACCAAAAACACGAACGTACACGAAAGATACTTACCGACTTGGTACATCAAAAAGATGAACAAATCAAATGTGCTAGTCGCCAGGTAAATTGAGTTTGTAATTTTGAAAAATCGGATTTGGATAGTCATAAGAGAAGTCAGTAAATGAAACATTTTATTAAACACATTTGGAAAATATTTCACTTGTTCATCAAATATTGTTTGTTTGAAAATTATTCATAGGTAAATAATATCAAGAAACAAAATTTCAACAATTCTTTTACTAAAAATAAAACTAATTAAAATAATAAATATGACAAAATTGTATTAAATTATTAAACGATTAATTTCACCCGTAAATACTACATACATTTTGAATATTAGAACCTTGCATATTTTTTATTTCGTCTGTAAAAGTATTTTCATACTTTTGCTCCACATTGTATAATTTTTATTATATAAATATTTCCAAAAATTATTAATACGAAAAAACTTTGTAAGAATATATGGACTCATGTGTGGTAATTACTGGGTAATTGAATATTAATCAATTTCAAATATTATAAAAATTTATTCAATAATTTCTTATATATTTATATAAAATCTATAATTTACAGATTGAAAAATATAGTGAAGCATTAAAACAACATCAAAAATCTGAGGAAAGATTAAGAAATAATATTCAAAAAATGAAAAACGCTGTTAAAGTTTATGAAGTTATGTCCAGTATTTAAGTAGTTGTTTTTAAAGAAATAAAATAAATGTCTTGTGAATTTATTTTGTAATCAGTGTCAGAAATAAAACTTACAATGAACAATTGTTTTAATTATCATTTGTTGTTCTACATAACAAAATTACTAATACATTTCGTTAGTGTTATTTCTTTGTTAACATTTTGAAAAATACTGATATAACATACGCAATACATAACATTCATTTTCCTAAATTAAATCTAAATTCACTCAGCAGACTAGATCGCTTCTTGTTTAACAAATTCAATTAGCTAAACTAGAATTTTTCGCTATGAACGTTGAAATAATCTTTCTAAATTCACTATTACGGACAAAAATAATATATGAAAGTTTTTCCTATACCATTCAAAGTTATATGTGACATGATTTTTCCAGTTTTTATCCAAAAATTCTTTGTAAAATCCGCTCATTTCATCGGCGGTTAATGTTTGTTTTTCTCCATCAGCAGGTAAGTGTTTTTGCATATACATCTTACGTTCCTAAATAGAAATATAATATATAATATAACCTATAAATTAATTAACAGAAAACTTACTTTAACAAAATTAGTATTATGTAATTCCCAAAACTGTTGATTCCATCGTTGTGTAGCTTCTTGTAAATCTCTTAATTTACGTTGCAGTAAAGTTTCTGTTGGAGATCTATACCATATGATGGGTCTTAAGTTTGATAGTGGATGAGGTGGCCCGATCATGTCAGTTGTTACGGAAAGAGCTCGAGGTAATGCGGTTTCATCACTTACATTTCTTTCAATTAAGATTGCATCGATACTTTGAGGTACTGACGTATTTTTAGTTATTTTAGCCTATAATATGCATCACATATGAAATGTCAAAAATGTGAGGTTATTATCATTATATTGAGAAATTCACTACGAAATTGACTTTCTTCGTATAAACTAAATATTAACATAGTTTTTACGCTAAACTTTACTTACACTGAAGACGAGATAATTTTTGTAATTTAAATTTTTGAATATTCTAGTATTTTGTAGTACACATACCGCCATCTTTCTGGCGGCAATAAATGAAAGTGAATGAAATTATATAACGTTGCCATCAAATAAATCATTACAAAAAAAAAGTTAATATCAACTGGGTTTAAAAACAAGGATTTGGGAAATATATTGAATATGATGATCAAATAAAATTCTTGTATAATAAAAATTTAATTCACAATATGTTCATCATAATTATCACAAAATATATACTTTATTTACCAAAATCCTTCGGGCAATCTTCCTTTTGGAAGTTCAATTGATCCATGTTTTTTAACTTTTTGTAAAAATACTTCCAGTCTGGTAGCAGGTCCTCCGGAATCAATCTATAAATAAGTACATTAATAATTGTAAAATATATTTAAAAAAAATGAAATACCTTTTGTATTTTTGGTAAATACACGTTATTTATATAAGCTAATATTTTTTGAAACTGAGGACTATATGCAGCTAACATAGAACTACCAGTTACTTCTAAAAACTCGAATAATATTGTTGCTGTTATATCAGACCGAGGATCTACAAAATAGAATTTTATCAATCTATTAATTTAAATGCAAAATTTACAAATTACCAAGATTTAGTACGTTTGAAATCCATCTCCAAGCGCATGCAAGTCCATGAGGATGGGGCCCTTGTTGCCCCCGTTTTAATTTACTAATTGTAACTGCCGAATAAAGACGCATAATACCAGACATACGTTTTAAAAATTTATCTTGTTTTTCCACTACATCATCTATATAATTATATCCTAAACTTGTATAATAATCCTTATCTGTTTGACTGCTAATTTTCGGTGGATAAAATGGTACTAAATATGGTGCCGTTTGATAAAAATACGCTAAGACTAATCTTCCAAAATCGGGAAAATCGTGCCATAATGCTATCATTACAGCCGCATAACAATGAGCTGAATCCGGATTACTCGATATTAATAAATCGCCTTGTAAGACAAATTTTTTAGCAAGTAAATCCGTACAAAATGCTATTCCTTGTGGATGTTGCGATGATATAACATTTGTACCACCCGCTTCAACAGGATTTCCGCGGAGTAAATTTGATAGTTTTTGATATTTGTCCTGTAATTTTCAAAATATAGAATCACTATAAAATTTTCATGTAAAACATATAATTCTTTATCCTATAACGTATGTACAGTACACTCTCGATTATTTGGAGCAATAGAAAAAAATGTATATACAAAAAACAAAAACTAAGAAATCTACATGGTCATAATTTCGTCCATTTTATTTTCTAGCACTTACCAAATATTTTACGTATAGTTAATATTTGAAAAATTAGATTTTTTACTAACCCGGTTAATTGGCAACCCTGGATAATCAAGAGTCTACTGTATTTGATTTGCAAGTGTTCAGAGCATGCGTATCTTGAAAAATTAGAATCCGCAAAGCCCATTGACTTGTATAATATATAATAAATAACTTTTTAATTTATCAATTATAAAAACTCAATAAATAAATAAATTATAAATATGTATTAATTTTAAAATAAATGCCATACATAATGTTTTAATATACATAAATTAAACCCGTGTCCCACTGTAAAAATTTTTATAAAAATTTTATAAAAATTTTTATAAAAAGAATTTTTACAGTGTGACAGCGCGTAGTTTTATAAAAATAACGTCACGGTAAAATATTTTTATGGTGTCTCTATTTTAATGACGTCACGTAAAATGTTTTTATAAAAACTTCTGAAATAGAACCGTTTCTATAATTTTGACGAAAACAAGCATTTGATTGGATGTTGAACGGCCCGTCAAACTTCTATAGATTTGAATTGCTGCGCGAAACTTCTAACCAAAACATATCCAATTAAACCTATGATAACCGCACTCACTAGTAAATGCTGGTTTTTATTTAAACTTTCCATGATAAAAAATAATAAAATAGCAAACTTTTTCGAAAGTTTTTAAAGTTTTAAGCACCAACCTTTTAAACACCAATCTCACAACATCAACCTCACTTTTCAGTATTGCATCAAACAGCTAATCAATTTTTATAAAAAAAATTGACAGTGGGACATACCTTAAAATAATTTTTATGGTAGGTGACGTCATACCGTTTTTATAAAAATTTTTATAAAAAGTTTTTATAAAATTTTTTACAGTGGGACACGGGCATTAGAAATTATAATAAGATACATGATATTTTAGTATATAAAGGGGCAGTATTTTAATTTTTAAGCCTTGGTTAAAATCATTTGGTAGTTGGTTAAATTTGATACTTGATTAAAAAGATATTTTCTGTATTTTGTGTACTGGTTAATACTAACACTAATCAATGGATAAATTTATGAATTGGAACAGTATTTCCAAATGTATCCTTAGATCAATTTCAAAATTAGCTAATGGCATGTTGTCATTTATTCTGAAAATAATTTTTAGACAATCACAAATGATGTTTTAGGTTAGTTAAGATGCATTTTAATCAGAACACAAAATATCGACCGAAAAGCATATAAATTAGAACACGGAAACAGATTACCTGGTTTTTGCTTCTCTCCTGTATTATTCAATAGCTGTTTTATTATAACAGACTCTTTTACTTTAAATTTACTCACCAATAAATGTTGAGAATTAACAGCTGAGATAGCATTTAACGGTATATTAACAGCTTTCTGACAGTGAAAACGAAATTGTTTTAATCGGGGATCGTTCGCTAATTCTGCAAAACTATTTTTATATGTTTCTAAAAATTGTTGTAGATTCGCGTACATTTTAAGCGAATTTTTGCTAACAAATGATTCTACGACAGATATTGTTGCAGGCACACTAGGTTTTTCATTATTTGTCGCTGTTGTTTCCGAAATAACTGATTTTGTCTGTATTGAATCTGATACAATTGTACTTGATGTTGGCTGTAAATTTGTATTGTCAATTTGACGTGCGGAATCGAGTGTGTCTGAAGCTGTTGGTATATCAGATTTCTTTTCTTGTTCATTCGCAACTTGTCTGCTTTGTTCCTCTTTGAGACTTTTCAACACTATGGTATAAATAATATATTAAAATAAAAATTAATATGAAAATGCCGTGTTTTGTATCTCTCATTTTATGGTGAATCATTAGAATTCATTTAAGTGTAATGAAAATAATTAATAAAACAAGTTCAAAAGCTCTATAAATGTAAGTAATAGATAAGATAGTTTTTCTATATTAAATAAAAATGAAATTATAATTTTGTATTTACAAAATATACCGACAAGTATAAATATACAAATTTTGAAGGACATTATATCCAAGTTTCTATAAATCGACAAGACAAAAATTACTTTAGAAATAAAATTTGAATCATTGAGAATACATTATTTTCAAAATATTAATAATAAAAATATAGAATGTGTCAAATAATATTTTTGTTTATAATTTTCTATGTAAAATAATGTAATTCTATTTGAAAAATATGTAATGCATAGTTTTAAATACATATACAAAGATAATAATAACTATTAACAATAACAAATTATAAAAATAGGTAGTGATTGTTCTCAACAGAAAATGTATAAAATTCCAGTATAAATTACTCACATGTTTCAAGAGTTTCTTTAATTTTTGTTGCTTCCTTAACTAAAGAAATAGCAATTTCAAAATCACTATTAGATACTGAACCAGCCTAGAAATTATATTGTTTTTAATTGGATATATTTTATTATAAAATTACCAAAATATACAAATATTGTTGAGTGATTCGTCTTCTTACTCATTGCATAGAAGACAAATCTAATGCAAGATATCAACAAAAATATACAAACCTTACACTTTTCCTTAACTTTATCCATATTATCAAAAAGAGACTTTAACAATGTCGACATCATAGATATTGTAGATGTTTTCTGCCCATTATTTTTAATATTCGTATTACTATATTCTTTAAACAGGGTTGCTATATCTTGATAAACTAATCTAAAAGCATGCTGTTGTTTTTGAATTGATTCAATTAGATTTAAAAGGTGTTGACGTTGTTTTTCTTTTATTTGCAGTTCCAGATTTTTTTTATTACGCTCCTGAAATATTCATGATAATATTTAGTTGATGTAAAATGAAGTGTATTTAAAAAGAATACTTCAGCTTGTTTCTGATATTGCAACTGAAGTTGTTGTATTTGATCATATGATTTCTTGTCATGTTCTTCTAAAACTTTCATCATTAATTCTTCTTGTTTTTGCGATTGTTCTATTAGAAGTTGCTGCCTTTTAATCCATTCCGATTTTAATTGATTATCCAATTTTTTACTAGCATTTTGAAATGTTTCTATTCTAGATTTGATGGAAGACTAAAATAGAGAAATTATTTTAAAAATAACATTATAAAACGTATAGTCAAAGTTTACCTCAATTTCTTCTTTCACATCTGCTTCAATTTCTGTCAATATTTTACCTAATGAAGTGCGTTTATTATTTATTTTAGGTGTATTTTTTAATTTGGAACTTTGTTGTTTACAGTTTTCTTTTACTTTTACTTCACACTTATTTTGTCCTACAGAAGTACTGTTTGGTCCTATTGTAACATTATGAGCATATTTATTAACAGACTTTAATTTAGTTAAAGCGGATATTTTTGCATTTTCGAAATCTGCTATTAAACTATCCATTTCCTAACCTAAAAATTGAACAAACTTCATGAAAATGTATATAGTTATTCTATATATTGTTTAATACTTTTTAATGTTGTATATGTACGAATAATTAATCAATCTTTATTACTTTAAAATTAAATACTAAATAATTATGTTAAAAAATCTGACATTTAAATTTGACATTTGTTGTGGACTGGATTTAGTAAGCGCGGCGCGACGCAAACTAATCACATGAAAATGTTTACAAACCAAACCCATCAATACTTTTTCTGCTGTCTTCATGACATTTTTAAAATGTAGCGCGTAAAATAAAGAATTTTATATAATTGAATAATTGCTAAATTATATATTTATTTAAATAATATTATATTATATTATATTATATTATAAGTAATTACTTACGTTAAATTCAAGTCAAATTATTGTGACAAATATCCACATATAATTTATTAAAACTTTTGACAATAACATTTGTTTTTCGTTTAATTAATTTAGATAATTAGAAGCAGAGGAGCAGTCAGTGAAATAAAAAATAAAAAATAAAAAATTGGCTTTTACGTCACTGTATGAAATATGTATTTGGAGTTGCGCCATCTCTTAGGCAAACGTAATATTTTTA
This sequence comes from Clivina fossor, assembly GCA_963966155.1. Lineage (NCBI taxonomy): Eukaryota > Metazoa > Arthropoda > Insecta > Coleoptera > Carabidae > Clivina > Clivina fossor. The sequence goes on along the minus strand of OZ014558.1, from coordinate 18,361,720 downwards.
GCAAAGAACATTTTAGTAGCCGCTACTCAAATATTTTCTGCTAAAAATACTACATTTGTCTCAGAGATAGCGCTACTAGCTGCTACTCAAATGTTTTTTGCTAAAAATATTACATTTGTCTCAGAGATGGCACTAACATTATTATTTTTTTTACAAAGGTCATATGCGGCTTTGAACATTATTATTAAATACTATGTTATTACTACTGTATTTATTATTTAATAATAATTAGAATATAATATATGCCCCCCTTTGAGATATTAAAGTTTGGATTCGGCAAATTTTTCTGTCCGATGCGTATTTTTCGAAATATAACAAATTCCAGGTTAAATCCATTTTTTGCGATTACAGCGCCATCTGTTGAGAATCGAAAAATTTTTTTCGGACCAAATGTACGTAGTTTTTATCGTAGAATCCGAATCTGTGATAAAAGATAGGGGTTCTTATTTAAGATTTTAAAGTTGTCTCCCGCCCCGCCCACAGGGGTGGCGGGGTGGCGGAAATTTAGTACTAACGGATGCCCCCCTTTGAGATATTAAAATTTGGATTCGACAAATTTTTCTGTCCGATGCGTATTTTTCGAAATATAACAAATTCCAGGTTAAATGAATCACCCGGTATAACAAAAATAAAAATATTATATGTTACTTACGTTCCTCGGCCATGATAATACTTATTGCACAAATTAAAATGTAAATATATAAAAATTAATAAAATATACACAAAAATATGTAATTTTTTGACAAGCACAGCAACAAATTTTTAATACTTGTAGCTAACTTCTCTATAAACATTTAAGGGTAATCGTCGCAGCCCCTAGCGGCGAAATCACTAACTTGCCGAGCATTCAAGCAGACGATGAATTATTATTGTTTTATTAATTTTGTAGGGCATATTTAATATAACTGATTATTCGGAATGTTTGAAAACAAATGTATAATTCATAATTTAATATCAATATTCCATTATTAATAAAATTACATAATATACAAGTAAATATATTTTTAACAAGCCATATTTTCTTTCGTAAGCATTATTATTGTTTCGAAAAGATATATGAGATGTGACATGTAATATAGAACAATATATATTTTTTTTGGATTTTATCTTTTTTGAAAAATAGAGATATTCTGACTTTTAACAAGAAAAGCTGACAGTTATCAAGCAAATGGCGGATTTTATTTTCTCTTGTACAAACTGTGTACAAATTATAGAAAGATAAAATCTGATTTTTTTATATGGGGTTTATAATTATAAAATGATATTATACTTTTTTTTTTGTTAATTAATAATGCTTAATAACGCTTTTTTAAGATTTTTTATATTTTCAATTTTTATATTTTTTTTATATCTCCAGTTGCTAGCGACACAGACAACAAATCTTCGAAATATTATGAAATTCATGGCAAGTCAATGTTACACGCTACAAAAAATTATTTGGCTTAAATTTATTCTTTTTATATAATATATGACATTATAACAAGGATAATATTGAAAATTGTTAAAATATTGCAGATTTTGGTATTTAGGAATTTATTTAAAGTATTTTATAGAATTTAAATTAATTTTTTTAACCTGAAAATCTAACCTATCTTTATTCTTCAAAACAAAACGTCAAAAGTGACATTTCAATTTATTATCAATATATAGAAGACAGTAAAAAATAATTTATAGAGCAGCTAACGCCTGGTATCAGAATATATAATATATACTACATATACTCGTTGCTGGTATCAACTGGTATGTAATTTATACTTATTAAATTTTTATTATATTACAAAAACATATTCTTCAGGTTGTACACTCAGCCCAAAAAGGAGATAAAGCACTTGAAAACTCAAACAGCTTTAGAATCGCTTACATCCGAATCAATCGGAAACGAAATAACATGATCATAGGAGCAATACGCGAATGACACAGAAATACTGACACGATCCGATTGAGTCATGTCTTTGTACCGGCTGCAGCATTTTTAATATGTTGAATTAGTGCATCTCAAGCGTCCACGAAAAAGAAGTTGAAGTACTTGAAAATCGGAAACGAAATAACAACAGCACAGCGGGTGTAATTTATTTTGTATGGTCAGGACTCGAAAATTGTGAAAATATTGAACAATTAATTATACCACATTATAAAAAAATACATTGAAAAATTATGTTCAAAATGGGAATGTTTGCAATAAACTACAGGCAAAAATTTTCTGTTTTTATCAACATTTTTTAATATATATTTATGAATAAATTAAATAATTTTAATTTACCTATATTTATTTCCTACAATTAAATTTTCAGCAATTATATTTAGAAATATATTGAAAAATTAATAATAGTTCAAGAAATTGGATGTGGTTTTGTATATGTTAATTTTACGTATCAACAAACTTCACTACAATCCAGAATTTGGAGTACCTGATTCAAATATGAACAGAAACTCACATACATCAATAAAAGATTTGGAAACATGTATGTTTAATATTAGCTGAAATTAAATTTTAAAAAAATCGCGAACGTTTATCGTCACAACAGGACAAGATTTTCCAAATAAAAGTACAAAATAAGACACATATTTTTTATTATATATTTTTAATAAAATATAGTAGAAAATTTGCATATATCATAACACTACAAGTTCTGATATAATTTCGGCACAAACCACATAATGAATTATTGTTTCGAATGCAAATACAAGTTGGATACATTTCAAATTTATGCATTAATGACCGAAGAAGAATATGCAAATATAATTTTTATATATATAGGGTTTTTGTGAAACAGATTGTTTTAAATTTTTAAAATCTTAAAACTTCTCTTCTTAAAGCTAATCCGATCAATCGAATCCGTCTTCTGTCAAAGTTTGTCACATTAGTTGATTATTATTTTAAAACAAATTATTACAAATTTTTCATAAATGGAGCTTGCTTCAGTAATGTCAGATTGTAATTCTATAATGGTTTTCTTTTGTTATCAGTCTAAGTTATTCTGCAGAATATTTTCATGAGGACCTTATATCTTTTCTTAAAATGTTCAATTATTTCAATTGTCATCAATTGCTTCCACATAGATTTATAACTATAAATAAATAAATTAAGTACTGTTCGTTACTATATTTAAATTTACTTACAAAATATAATTTTGATGTTGGAACTTTATCGAAATAATTTTTAATATTCTTCAAATAAAAATTTTTGTTCTTGAAATTAGTAGTAAAAAAAATATTAAATTATGTGTATAAATTTCATAACCATTATTTTTCTGTTGTTTATAAAATATGATCTTTCTCTAGCATAGCATATATAGCATATAAGTAGACATCAAAATATAAACAGAACATTTGACAACTACGTTCGCCAAATATATTATAGGTCAGTTAGTAATTGATCAGATTCGAATGTTGTTACATTAAAATTATTAAATCTAACACTTTTATTATTATAATGTTCATATTATATTATATAATATTAATGAATAGTTATTTCAATAATTCATAATATTAAATACAATTTATATCAGAAAATATTCCATTGAATTTAATATATACGCATGCGCAGTTTCGCTTTTTGGAACCATTCAAACAAACTTGGTTCGTGATGACGTCAAAAGATGCACCTCTTACTTCCTTCACCCCTAGCCCACATTGATAGTACGCCAGTTCTTCTGTTCTTGTGGCAAACGTAATTTCTTGTTCTATATGACATATGCCATATTTATTTAGTAGGCGCGGGGATGAGAGGGTAAATGAGTTAGACTTGTGCGTTGTGCCTTCGCATCAAGAACTTTGTTTTGATATGCCGGCGTGTAGTCTGTCTCACTCTTCAACACATTATTTCGTCTAGCGCATAGTCTTTGTAATAATTACCGCAAGGTACAGAAAGGCAAAAATATATGTTTATACTATAATATTTAGTTTTATTTTTATAACAAGTTGCACTATAGGAAATATAATTATGTACTTTGTTCTATTATCCGGACCTCGATTATCCGATTTTTCGATTATCCGGATTGCAATTTTATGAATTTTATGATTATATGTATACAATATGAAATAAAAAAAACTCGTGTACGCAATTTTACTTTCCTATTTTCCTCACGGTTTTCGATTATCCGGATTTGTTGTTATCCGGACTATCTTCATCCCCGACTAGTCCGGATAATCGAGGTTTTTCTGTATGTTATAAAAATTACTGAATTTATGTCAATTACATATTATAGGTTTCAATATATTTATGAAATTTATGTTAGAATCGGGTTTTGCAACTCAACTTATAATAATATTATAATAATATTATTATATTATTATTATTTTATTATATATTATTTTATTATATATTATATAGTATTTTATATATATATATATATATATATATATATATATATATATATATTTTTATTTGATTTATTTATTTCAGGTAAGCAGTCTTTTTTGACAGGACAAGGCAATTAATTTCTCATAATCCTCTTTAATAGAAATTAATTGCCTTGTCCTGTCAAAAAAGACTGCTTACCTGAAATAAATAAATCAAATAAAAATATAATATAATTTCAGTCGAAAAAACAAACACAAATATAATATATATATATATATATATATATATATATATATATATATATATATATATATATATTATATATTATTTTATTATATTATTATTAATATTATTATTTTCATATAAATAAAAATCAAATTTAAAAAAAAAACATTTCTATTTAATTTTAAATAAATAATAAAATAAAAATTATATTAAAAAGTTATAATATATCAAAACAAATGTGAAAAATAATCATATCTGTTTTCTTATTTTAATTGGAAAATTAATATAAACAAATAATAGTTATTTTTTCATTAAAATAGATGTTTTATATTTTTATTTCGTATTTTCTACATAACTAACGAAAATTATTATGAATATAAATAGATTTTTCAGATAACACAAAAATAATACCGCCTGATATTGACTTTTGTTAGCAATGCTTACATAGGCAACACAACCAACACGGTTGTGTTGCCTATGTATGCATTAGTAATTTCGGTAGAATCGTCAGCACCCTCTGGGCGGATTTGATTCACACAAATTTACCTCAACTTTTCCTCTTAACTGCAGACTTAAAATATACCTTTTAAACGGCTGGTTAATATTTTGAGATACAGAATAGAAAACTGGGTTTAAATTTTAACCTGTTGGTTAATACTTTACTTTTAACCAACATTTTTAACTTTATTTTTTTAACCTTTAAAAATACAGAATAGACCTGTTAATGTTTTCCTTTTAGAATTTAGCCTGTCCCGTTTTGTTTATTTTTTGTTTGTTGTTGTTAGAAATATAAGCACTATGCTGCCATCTAGCAGTTAGGAGTGGAACTGTTAGGAGTTGATATATAATAAGAAGAAAAAACGTTTTTTGTTGTTGTCAACATAGATAAGGATAGATAAGGTTGTCAAGTTACATGAGTAATATGTTATGTTATGCTTTTCAATGTATTAGTCGCTATATTTTTGTATGATTATTACTTTTGTCAAAACTACACTTGTTTTTAAATACTTAACCTCATCAGTTGTGTATACATAAAGAGTTTCGGGTATGTTTAGTAAATTTTCTCGATTTTCATTTAATATATTAATTAATTTAGTTTTATTAATTTGTAATTTTTTGTTAATATTTTTATAAGTACCTTAAATTTCTTTTTGTGATTTTTAACATTGTCTTGAGTTATTTGTTTTTCAAGTTTTATATCGTGAATTGCATCTGATTTGAAATGATCATTACAATAGCCCGTATTTTCACCTCATTTATAAAAGTGATTTTTGCCAAAAATACTTTTGACGTTCACTTAAAATCATTTATTAAGCATTTTAAAATAGTTTATTTAAATTTTATAATAGCCAATATAATTAAAATGATCGAAAATAGAAAAACTATTTATATTTGATGAAAAACAGAAGCAAAAAGTTATTTTGAAATTAATGATAAAAGCACTTTTTCACGAAAAAGTGAGGTGAGAATACGGGCCATTGCTTGTATTAACCCGGTTGAAGTGTGGGTAGTGTTATTATATGCTAATAATGCATAATGTATTTTATTCTTTACACTAATATAATTAAAATTTTCTTGTAAATTAACAAGATTAGAAGTACATGGGTAAACCCATATATAGACCACTTCGACATTTCTTGGAAAGTTGACAACAATGTATTTTAATAATATTATAATTTATGTGGGCACTAGGAGAAACTTTTTTGAAAATTTGATCACAATCGAATAAATAATGTAGCCACAATCAATTTTTAAAAAATTTTGTGATTTTTTCTTGACAAGTTGGCAACATTGTATTTTGTTAAAATTGCATAATTTAATTAGGCACTAGGAGAAACTTTTATAAAAATTTGATTCAAATCGGTTAAATAAAATGGTCATAATAAATTTTTAAAAATTTTAGTAATATTTTTCTCGGAAAGTTGGCACACCCGTATTTTGTTAAAATTAATAAAATTACATAAATTATATCAATACTAGGAGAATATTTTGTGAAAATTTGAGTAAAATCGGTTTAATAACATGGCCATAATAAAATTTTTAAAAATTTAGTAATTTTTTTCTCGGATAGTTGACAACACTGGATATTAATAAAATTATATAATTAATGGGAGCATTAGGGAAATCTTTTCTGAAAATTTGATTGAAATCGGATAAATAACGTAGCCAATATGAATTTTTAAAAACTCTAGTAATTTTTTTCTCGGAAAGTTGGCATCACTGGAAAAAAATAAAACCACATGACCATCTTGGGTACTAGACAAATTTATCCTGAAAATTTCATTAAAATTGGTTGAACCGTCTAGGAGGACTTGTGGCCACAAAATTTTGTCTGAGGACCGAGCCAGCGAGCGAGCGAGCTGACGACGCACATCCATACACCCACATAAACAAAGTTCAGATTCGTCATTTAGAGGCTATATGAAGGATTTCTATACAATTTTTTTTTTTTTTGAAAATGTTACAAACACCGTACCAGACTCTATACCACTTTGTCCTTGCAGTCAAAGTGGTAAAAAGACGGTTATGTGTGTGCGCGCGAGTGTATGTGTGTGCGCGCGAGTGTGTGTGTGTGCGCGCGCGTGAACGTGTGTATGTGTGTGTATGTGTGTGTATTAATTGGGATATGGCAGGAATACGTTTTGTTTTTGGATTTGCATTGAATTTTTATTTTTATAATGATTATTATGTAATATTGGGGGTTATTAACTTAATTGTGGTGATTTAAGTCGGTAGATCAGTTGTGGTTTTGTATTTTTATATAAATTAGTTCTATTGTGTGTGGGCGAATATTTAATTTTGCTTGGCTAATATTTGATTGTAAAGCTAATTGACTTTCCAGTTGAAAATCATTAGTTAACGTATTAAGCGTAATATTTATATCAGGAGAATTTTTGATTCTCATTAATATACTTAAAGGTTTATTGAGTCTTGTTAAAAAAGTAATTCTGACAACGCATGACTGAAACTAAACTATTAGAATTTTACTTTTGTCTGTTTTTGTTGATATGTACGATATCTCTATGTATAAAATTAAAATGGTTCAGACATCTTAAACAAATGCGTAATAAACGTTTGGTTATAAAAATTTATATGAATGATTTTGAAGCTATTCGTTTGCGTGTACGTCAAATAAGTACTTGGGGTGGTATGATTAAGAGTGTTTTGCGTGAGCAAAAGTTTCTAAGTAGTAAGAAGAGAAGAACATGTATGAGAGGAATTTTGAATATGAATGGAGCTGTTGGAAAGAGTTTGCGCTCCCCTTTTAGGTTATATAGCGTGATTTTGTATGTATGTATGTAAAATGTAAAAAATTTAAAAGCATTTTTGTTAATTTGTTTAAGTTCAATTAATTTAATATCTAAAGTGACAAAATTACGCTTGTCAACGTATGTATCTAATAGTACTTTCTTTAAGTGTAAAAATTTGGAATTGTACAACTAATAATATTTATAACAGCATCGTCCTTAATTTTAGTTAGAATACTCAATTTGAGATAATTACGTATGTAGAATTTATTAAGGTTTTATAAATTTTGAAAGTAATGTCTGGTTACCCTTAAATTCGGAAATTGTTTGTAAGTATTCCTGCTTTTAAACTTCAGATATATTTAAAAAAATTTAATTATTATTTTCGTTAATACATTTTCTATACTATGTGAATTTTTACTAAAACTATCTAGATTTTGTAATGAGTTAATGTTAAATGTAGATATAAGGATTTTGTTTAATTTCACATGATTAAAAATTATTAAGTTTTATCTACCTATATGCTGTTTTTATATTTAATTTATTTTCAATAATGTCCTTTATTTTGTTTTCAAGTATTACATTCTTATTTTCGGTTACACCAAATATAATGATATTATTAAACTTGAGATTTTTTTCTAAATCAATAACTTTTTTTTTTTAATTGTGTATTTTTAGATTTCAAATTATTAAGTTCTTTATTAAGTTGTATAACATTATCCGATACACTCTTTAAATAAGTATTTCATTTCTTAAAGAAAAGACTGCATCAATTTTTAAACTAATTCTTTCATCTAATAATTGCAGTAACTCAGTATTAGAGATATCGTGTTTTGAAGTTGCCATGTTTGTTGATAATAATTATTAAACTCATCCTGATATGGGAACTAAGCACTCTATACACAATTATATTAAAAATTAAAAAGAAAAGTTTGACAGTCACTGGAATTTCATTAAAACAAGAAGTAACTTAAGTATAGTAACTTAGTATTGCACGTATTACTACTAAATTAAACAAGTCAGATACTGATTTCTTTGTTCAAGTCAAATAAAGATTTTTTGTGCACAAAAAAAAATGTTTTTCGAATTAAGAAAGTTATAAAAGATGAAAGAAACTCACAATACACCAGAGGTATAGACTCCCAAATTTATAAAACTATCAACACATAGGTACTTAACTAAATATCGTAACAAGCGAAACTACCCCGATTATTTATAATAACTGCAGAGCGCAAATGTATGCATGTATGTATACATACACGTAAACAATGAACAATGCACATTACACATTTTCACATAATTTTTTATTTATTTAAAGTACATGTAAAAACAATATCAAAAATATGATTTTTATGTATTACAGCTATTATTTAAATCTAAAAACTGACATGTTTGCTATAATGTTTACCCTGGAACCATATTGTAATGTCGCGTAGGTCAGACTTCGAAACAATCTATCACTGTAGATATATGATATATTAACTTAAAATATTTGTCACTAGAATCGAAATAAATATATTTAATACATACATACATACATACATACATTATTCATACATTATTCAATACATACATTCAAGGGCGGATTAACGGGTGGGCGGAAGGGACGTTCGCCAAGGGCCTCCACATATTAGAGCCTCCACATAAAAAAATTATTTACATTTTTTTGCAATGTATTTAATTTTCACTAATTAAATTTTCATCGACAGAAAGATTTGAACGAGCATAATTATTTGTACTTTAAACTAAATATAGTACTTACAGACAACGTGTATTATGTAATAATATAAATTTTCTTCTGTGAACGTATAAAGCAATGGATTCTGTGCATAAACATTAAAAATAGTGTAAATATTGAATTGAAAAACCGATTGCGCACAAAAATGTTTCAAGATCGCCTTTCGTGCCTTTCTTTGCTGAGCATCGAACGTGATCTACTCCGAGAACTGGATTTCAGTGATTTAATTCACAAGTTTTCTGAAAAGAAGTCGCGAAAAGTGTATATATCTGTAGAAAATAAAGCTTTCGTTCAATTCAGATGATTATGTTCATAATCATCAATTATGTTCACCTAAATATTCATACATACTATTAATAAATAAAGTATTTAAACATCAACTAAAATTAGTTTTTTATCTGTATCTTGATTATTTTTCAAGTTTGTGAAAAAAAATTTCTCAAAGAAGGGCCTCCACACTAGCTTTCCGCCCCAGGGCCTCCACTACTGTTAATCCGGCTCTGCATACATTAAACAAAAACAAAATTAAAATGAATACAAAATGCATATAATAGAACTTTTCGCGCTAAATAAGTACACTGTAAAACAAATCAGTAATTTTACATAAAACCCCGTGGCAACTGATTTACACTATAATAATACTCAAAAATATTGAGATTTTAAATTTTTCCCAAAATTTCACATGATAATCAGTCATTGAATCGGCTGTTAAGCTATGCATCAATGACTGGCTAGTTTTAACCGTAGACACGTGTTTCGGTCTTTAGGACCTCATCAGTACGGTGCTTTGATCAGTGTCGGGAAGACACTGATGCAGATGTTAGTTCTGGCTGGCTTTTATGCCAAGTACTTTGAACCAATAATGAAGAGTAGCAATAAATAAATACCACCAACGCCATCTACACAATAATGCGATAAGCAAGTATAATACTAGGACATTGAACAAATAAGTGTTCGTATTGTCATTGTGAAATTTAATATAATAATACTCAAAAATATTGAGATTTCCAATTTTTCTCAAAATTTCACATGATAATCAGTCATTGAATCGGCTGTTAACCGTAGACACGTGTTTCAGTCTTTAGGACCTCATCAGTACGGTGCTTTGATCAGTGTCGGGAAGACACTGATGCAGATGTTAGTTAGCAATTATCATGTGAAAGCTTGGGAAAAATTGAAAATCTCAATATTTTTGAGTATTATTATATTAAATTTCACAATGACAATACGAACACTTATTTGTTCAATGTCCTAGTATGATTTATACTACCTAGTTTAGTATGTAAAATTATGTTATTTTATGTAAACCATCGATTTTGCTGAAATAATATGTAACTTTAATATGGTTTTCATATAAAATGGTAACTTTTTTTACAGTGTATATAGAACAAATTTACGTCACACAATGTTTTTAATTATGAGCTTCTTTTTTTTAAATATTTCAAATTTCTTTTTTAGTATTAATTTTTAATATTAATAATTTGATTTATTTAAATTGTATATAATGTATGTACACTGTAAAAAACAATTTGGTAATTTTACATAAAACCCTGGGGCAACTGTTCAATATATAAATTTACAGACGTAACTGGAAAAATTTTACATTATATATAAATATATGATACCCATATTTTATGTAAGTTTACTTACATTTTCGGTAAAAAAAAAACATATCCTAATATGATAAATTAATTATTTTATTTAAAATTACAAAATTATTATTTTTACAGAAAATATATATAAACCATGGATTTGCTAAAATAATATGTATTTTGTTACTGTAGTTTTTATGTAAAATGACGGTGTATGTTATAAACGTTTATTTAAATATAAAACATACTAAATATAGTTTTTTTTTGCAAATTCCTTATTTTTTATTTTTCTAAATTTTAATTTTAACAATTTGTTTCTTGCGAAATAATGTAAAAAATTAGTTAGTTTACGCAATGGACTTTATTAAATTACTTATTTCTATTTCAGTTACAAAATTTGGACTGAAAAATGTTAAGAAACATTAAAAAATGGCAAATTAACGGAGAAGTATGTCTGTACAACAAGAAATGGCAGGACCGAGTTCATCAATAAGTAAGTTTGTTTTAATTGTATTTCGTTACAATTGTTACATACTAATAAAATTGTTGCACGCGCAACTTATTTTAAATTTTATCCATTCTCTTTCTCTAGATAATGAAAAATTGATCGTAAAATAGATATATTGATTTCTGTTCTCCATGAAATATCAATTGATTCTTTACTTTAGTAAATGTAGATTGATAATTTTATATAGTACAATAACAAAAAAAAAACTATTCTACAATAAAACGACTATAATTCTGTATTAATTTATTAGTAATCGACGTTTCGATGAACTTTATATACATCATTATCAGGAAAGAAGATATAAATGTCATTTACAGTAAATAAACAAAACATAGAATTAAGTTACATCGTCTATTATTAATAAAATGAATACAGAACTATATTCTAAAACTTTTTTATTATAATATAATAAGTTCTGATAGATTTTTTACTATGTTAAAATTTATTTTTTAAGTTTAACTTTTTGACAATTTTTTAAAATACTCAATAACTTATTGTAATTCAAATTATTATAAGATAAAATTGTGTTTGATTTTAAAAACAATATTCATTCTCGATAAACTTAGAAAAATATTTAAAATCTACTGTTATTAATTTAGGATTGTATTTAATTAAACTATTTAACAGCAAAAATATTAGTATTTTAATTACTATTCTAATTGTAATTCTAATTGGAAACAAAAGTTTAAATTCGAAAATTTGTGGCGTATCAATTTTACGTGCCCAAGAAACAATGGAGCATGCTGTTTTTGTATTGTTTGTAAAGATATTAGAATTGGAAATATTTTAATTCAAACCAATTTTAGTACTGGAGAACACCAGACGTATGAATTTGTTTTTAAATTTATTTATCTTTGTTAACATATTTAGATAAAACTAGTTATATAAATATTGATTAAATTTTATCTATATTTCAAATAAAACGTTCTTAAATATAATATGTTATATTTTAAAAAATTATATATTTATCTTATTTATATCGGATAACCGCATTTATTTTGTCTATTTTTATTTATTTTTATAAATAAAATTGCAACATTTATCAAGTGTTATTATAAGCGAAAACTAATTAGAACATTATATTATCGGTTAATATCAATAAGATTTTTTTAAATATAATTAAGCAAAATGTTTTTATGATAAAAATAAAAAGAAAAGCATAGATATGAAAAACAGGTTATACACAAATATTCCACTTCAGAGACACAATTTTTTATTACTTTGATTTAATTGAAATATTGATTATTATATAAATTTGTATAGTTTTTTTTCTTTATAGCAAACCAATCAAATAAAACACATACATACCTTTTTATCAGTAATCTGTTTTTGTTTAAAATTTTATTTAACAAATTTTGTAAAAAAATTAAATTACGACATTTTTAGAAATATTTTGTTTTCACAGAAATGTAAGAATTTAAAAAAAAAATTACAAATTTTGCGAATTGTTTTCAAATATTGGCATTGTTTAAAGGTTTCGTAATTTTTACAAAGTTTTATTAATATTTTAAGAATTTTAACAAATTTTGCAATATTGTCTATTTGAATTAGTAAGTTTTGTGATTAAAAGCATAATGACAATTTCTGTTTACAGTAAAATTTTCTACATATTTTTTTTTTAATTGATAGTAAAGATAATAGTTTTATTAACTAATCTGGATATTTAGTTTTTTTTCCAAATACTATTTGGGAATGCAAAAAAATGTTCGTAATCAAAATGAACAGCTGCAGCTTATTGACTAAAATTCCATTTTAGTCTCAAATGAATTACTTGTACTTAGGTCAACATTAGCTAAATTAATAGTTAATGTTGGATGATGTACATCTTCAGATACTAAACTAGCAGTGGTGCACTTGTTTACATTACAATTTGTGTTACATATTACTAAATCTAATATTTTTTCTTTATCATTGTCACAAAAGTTATACTGTTTGAAATTACATTTATTTAAAAAGTCATTAAGCGCTAGGTTGGTACCTGTGACAGAACCATTATTATACATTTGAGAATATTTGGATATATTAAAATCACCAATCAATAAAAAGTTTTGCGCTTCACGAGTAAGTTCTGCTTGAATCGAATTAAAAAATAGTCGATAATTTTCAGTTGTTGTACTGGGGGGAATATAAACCAATATAATGAGTAAATTTTTTACAAGGACGCATACCATATCGATTTGATAAAAAATGTGTTCAAGTTTAATTTCTGTTGATGGAAAACTTTCATGAACAGCAAGTAATACGCCTCCTCCTCTTGATTTCGCTGCATCGAAATTACGATCTTTTCGATACACTTTATATTTATTATTAAATAGGTCGTCATTAGAGATACTTTTTTCTAGCCACGTTTCACAAATAGCAATTATTGGATACAAACTCACATCAACATTACGAGAAAATTCTGTCATTTTCGTTTTGAGGCCATTTACGTTTTGGTACAGTAGAGTTTTTAACGGTTCAATTTCAATAATAATTTTAAAATCTTCATTTAATTGATTTTTTGCAATTTTATTTAAACATATTTCCAACGAAAACTTTTTCTTTAATTTCTTTAATTCTTTAATTTCTTCAGTTTCTACAATTCTAGATAATTTACCAACTTCTTCAGTTATTAAATTGGTAGTTTCAACACTATATTGGAATGAGACATCCGTCAATCCAATACTATTAACTATGAACCAAATTTTTAAGTTTTCCTTGTCAATTTTTATTTTGCATGAAAATAGGCAATTGAATGCATCGATTAGCATCGTCTCTTCTTCATAGATTGGGTCACTAAATAAAAACCCAAATGGATTTTTTACCGATTGTAGTAGAACAGGACGATCTTCTTTTCGCAAAAAACATGATTTTTCATGATCTAATCCATTGTTAAATAAAAATTTCTTTTGACAGCCTTCAGAATAATTTTTGCAAGGAAATGCAACAAATTTTGCCAATATTTCGTAGGCGGAAGATCTTGAAAAGCCCTTTTTACTTACGTTAGAGTTTCTACAACATATTCCACAAATGTAGTCGCTGTTCTTATGCATTATTGGTGCTGATGATAAAAATCCTTTACATTTTGAACAAATTAATGATTTTATTGCATGTTCAGGTATTTCAAAATTGTTGCTAGATGAAACTAGTTCATCCAGATTTTGATTCGATGTTGATGGAATTGCGAAATTCATTTTTATGTTCAAGTAAACGTTATGATAAAAAACAAGTTTTTATTAATTCTAATGCAAATATTTTGTATTTGATAAAATTGACAATTTTGACTGTGTAAGTACTAAATTGAATATTTAACGCTGAGTCAGGCAGATATTTGTTAATGAAGATTAGAAGTGGGCAACCTACAGATAATATTTAGTTAATTTTTCTGGTATTTTCGTTAATTAGATGACATATGTAATTATGTTAAATAAATGTGTAGCAATTATATCGGTTTTAATGTAAAATAAAATTAATAATTATTATGTTTTACATTGTAAAACATATTTATAAAAAAAAAACACATTGTATATAAAATCGTTTAGACACATTTGATATATGTAGTTAATTAACAGAATAGTTATTTTATAATTACAAATAATTTAATAAAATATTACTTACTTTATTGTTTAGTAAATCAATGACGAATAAGGCCAGAAATAACAAACTGATTATGAAAACGAGAAGAATGAAAAACATATCTATATAATTTTGAGTTTATATACTAATGATTTTCTGAGATAAGACATGCTTATCTTTTTCAGATAAATTAAAAAAATAACAAATGATTATTGTATATCTTTTATAAAAATTTATACAATCTAACTTGAAACAATTATAAGTAACTTTACAAACTAATTTTTTTTCAATTTCAGATTAATCTCGGATAAATTGTAATGCTTTAAGAATTTTAGTATTTTCTTGTTAGAAAGTTGACAACACTGCATTTTATTAGAATTATATAATTTATATGAGAACTAGAAATTTTCGGGAATTTTTTTTATTAAAATCGTATATACAGTGTGTCTCCGGATTGAGGTCACTATAGGTGTAATCGGCAAAAAAATTCAGAATTTTATTTTCATGTTTTGGGATTCCATCCTGCTTTGTATAAAAATAATTTCAAGCATATTTTTAGTTTATATTTTATTAAAATATTTTATTTTATATTTATAATTATATTTTTTTAAAAGTTAAGGCGGCATGAAAAATGTAAAAAACTAATTTATATTCAGGTAAAGTGCCTTTTTGGTCAATAATACGGCATAATGTTTTTGGGAAAAGTTGTTCAGAATATGAAATATAAAAAAATTTCAAAAAAATCAGTTAAAAAAAATGTGTCTGGACAAAACGCCCACTGCACACAACGCCGACCGTTCATTTGCATTTGCGCAAGCTAAATAAATAAAAGGTTGACGCTTGCACAAGCCAAAATGTTGGGGTTGAGTAAAATCTGTCAATACATCAATATCATCCAAATATCGGTCGGCGTTGTGTCCAGTCGGCATTTTGTCAGAAACATTTTTTTTAAAACTGATTTTTTTTTAAATTTTGCACATAGCTATTATTTCATATTGTAAACTTTTATTAAGAACATTATGCCGTATTATTGACCAAAAAGGCACTTCACCTGAATATAAAATAGTTTTTTACATTTTTCATGGCCACCCTAATTTTTAAAAAACTTAAAATATGCTTAAAATTGTTTTCAGACAAAGCAGGGTGGAATCCCAAACCATGAAAATGAAATTCTTAAATTTTTGCCGATTACACCTATAGTGAACTCAATTCGGAGACACACTGTATAATGGCAGTAATATTAAATTTTTTTAAATCGTTATTTCTTCTCGCAAAAGTTGGCATCATTGAAACAAAATATAACGCATGCCTGTGTCGAACACTAACACTATAAATTTTCTGCAAATGGTTCAGGAAGAAATTCAATTATAAAATTTGAACAACATGAATTTAAATGAAAATGAATTTAAATATATAAAAATAAATTGAAATCTCAAAAACTATAAAAAAAATACTAAAAAACTATATATATATATTATATATATATATATATATATATATATATATATATATATATATATATACAGGGTGATTTATTAGTAATTGGAAATATTTTAACTGGAGTATTCTGGGCTCATAATATGAAGATTTAACCCAAATCACATAGATAAAATGTGGCTCCTTACTGAGCTACAGGATGTTTTATTTAAAAATTTAAAAACGATTTTTGCCCAGTACTTTAAAACCATTTCACCTATCCTTATCATACTTGGCAGAAAGTGTAGGTACCGTACACCATATTAAATTATGTTAAACAAAAATTTCTGGCTACTGCCAGTGGCGTACTACAGGGGCAAGAGAGAGGGTGATCTTTCCGGAATTGTCATTTTAGCACAATTTTTCGATTTTCCAATACTTTTTGGGTAAAAAACATACTCCTCTTTTGTAACTATAAAGTCACTATTTTTCGAGATATTTAAAGTTAAACATAAGCTGCACCCTTGGGATTTTTTCAAAATTTGCTCAAAAAAATCTGAAATATTTGAATAAAATAGAGAAAAAAATTAGCTACATAATAACTAAGTAACTTTTTTTTCTAACTCATTTCGGTTTGGCAGGAAAAATTATTGAAAATTATTATTTTTTGCATTTTAATTTTTTATTTTCAATAATTTTTCCTGCCAAACCAGAATGACTTAGAGAAAAAAGTTACTTATTTATTATGTAGCTAATTTTTTTCTCTAGTTCACTGAATTTTTTAAGATTTTTTTGAGCAAATTTTTAAAAAATTTCAAGGGTGCAGCTTATGTTTAACTTTAAATATCTCGAAAAATAGTGACTTTAGAAAACAAAATATGTTTTTTACACAGAAAGTATTGGAGAATCGAAAAATTGTGCTAAAATGACAATTCCGCCAGTGGCGTAGAATTTAAGAAGGATCAACCTCTCTCTTGCCCCTGTTGTACGCCACTGGCAGTAGCCAGAAACTTTTATTTAACAAAATTTAGTATGGTGTACGGTACCTACACTTTCTGCCAATTATGATAAGAATAGGTCAAATAGTTTTGAAGTACTGGGCAAAAATCGTTTTTAAATTTTTAAATAAAACACTTTGTAGCTCAGTAAGGAGCCACATTTTATCTAAGTGATTTGGGTTAGATCTTCATATTCTGCGCCCATGATACTCCAGTTAAAATATTTCTAATTACTAATAAATCACCCTGTATATATATATATATATTATATATACATTACATATATATATATATATATATATACTGGGTGTCCCATTTTAATCCGCCATCTGCAATAACTTTAAAATCGTGCATCGGACAAAAAAATGTTTCGGATAAAAAGTAAATGGTTTCGGGGGGGACATCTGATGCAAAGACCCTTGCCCCCTCCGGACCCCCTGGGGGGCGGGAAAGAGGGGCAACTTTGAAATCCTAAATGGAACACCCTATTTTTTATTGTAGATTCTGATAGGCCAATAAAAAGTATGTAAATTTTATTTTAAGACTTTTTGTTTATCTTTGATAGATGGCGCTGCAAACAGCATTTTTTTTCTCAGTTTATCAGTTTTCAATTTGAAAAAAAAGGTGTAACTAAGTATGATATTCAAGTTCTTTTCAGTTCTTTGGGAAGAGGGGGGGGCAAGGGTCACTAACTCAGATATCCCCTCGAAACCATTAGCTTAAAGTTATACCCCTCGAAACCATTAACTTAAAGTTAATGGTTTCGAGGAAGATATTTGATGCAGTGACCCTTGCCCCCCCTCTTCCCAAAGAACTGAAAAAATCTTGAATATCGTACTTAGTTACACTTTTTTTTTCAAATTGAAGATTGATAAAATGAGAAAAAAAATGCTGTTTGCAGCGCCATCTATCAAAGATAAAAAAAAAGTTTTAAAATAAAATTTACCTACTTTTTAATGGCCTATCAGAATCTACAATAAAAAATAGGGTGTTCCATTTATGATTTCAAAGTTGCCCCCCTTTCCCGCCCCCCAGGGGGTCCAGAGGGGGCAAGGGTCTCTGCATCAGATGTCCCCCTCGAAACCATTTACTTTTTATCCGTAACATTTTTTTGTCCGATGCACGATTTTAAAGTTATTGCAGGTGGCGGATTAAAATGGGACACCCAGTATATATATATAATTCATTAATCTGGTTAGTTGATAGATATATCATTTAAATACAGTTAATACTCAAATATAATCATAAAGGAATAATCTGAAAATGAAAAAATCATATCGCCTCAACCTGGGATCGAACCAGGGTCCTTTCGCTTGCCGGGCGAATGCTCTACCACTGAGCTATCGAGGACATTACAGATCGAGCGAATGAAACCTAATCATTTTCAGTTCAGGACCCTGGTTCGATCCCAGGTTGAGGCGATATGATTTTTTCATTTTCAGATTATTCCTTTATGATTATATTTGAGTATTAACTGTATTTAAATGATATATCTATCAACTAACCAGATTAATGAATTATATATGATTGCACTATTGTACGAACCAACACCTTTCATAAGTATAGTTCTTATATGTATTTAGACATTAAAAATTAATGATATTGCTTATTTGTTGACTATGAAAAATTATGAATAGAATGTGTACTGAAAATGATTAGGTTTTATTCGCTCGATCTGTAATGTCCTCGATAGCTCAGTGGTAGAGCATTCGCCCGGCAAGCGAAAGGACCCTGGTTTGATCCCAGGTTGAGGCGATATAATTTTTTCATTTTCAGATTATTCTTTTATGATTATATTTGAGTATATATATATATATATATATATATATATATATATATATTATATATACATTACATATATATATATATATATATATATATATATATATATTATATATACATTACATATATATATATATATATATATATATATATATATATATATATATATATATATAGTGTAACAAAACGAAGATTGAATAAGTTCTAGAGAGTAATTATGTTTACGTGTGTGTGTGAATTAACATATGTGTTTGTGTATACGTGCCGCGTAACATGTTATTGAAATGTGTTTACGTAATGTGATGACGTAATGTCGGTGTGAGCTGTGTGTGTATGTATGTGTGGAAAGATCTAGTTAGGCTTCTAGAAAAACACTAGTGCATTCGAGTAGGTTTGGTTGCAGGCCTATATTAAGCGCTAGGAGCCACAAGCTCGATCAGTCATCATAAGATAGTCGATCAGTCATTGTCGGATCAGTCATTGTCGGATGAGCGACCTAGTTAGATCGTTAGTGTCAGTCTAGTTGTATTATTGGGCTATACGATGATGGCTCGGTTAAATAAATAGTAGTGTAATATAAGTGATATAAATATGTAGATATAAATGTGTGCAAGTAAAAGTGAATATGGTGTTAGTTTATAAGTTGTGTTAATGTCAGTCCGATAGGTGTAAGATTAATTATAAGTAATGTAAATAGAGTAATTGTTTGTTTAGCTCCGCTCGGCTAACCATTGTTGTTGTATAGTATTGTTATTTAGTGTTTAAGTGTTGTAAATAAATGCTAGTCAAAATACAATCGCAAATATGGTGGTAATTATTTTAATATATTTCCAATACTGTTCGGACAGCCCCGACACGAAACCAATTTACGTTACAATATATATATATATGTCGAGGTGATATGAGTTTTTTCATTTTCAGTTTAATGCTTATATTTGATATACTCTGATATTGTTTCATTACAACCATTAATTCTCACTTATATATATATATATATATATATATATATATATATATATATATATATATATATATATATATGGTTGTAAGGAACAAATATGAAAAATAAAAAAAATTTAAGTTTGCATTTAAAAAAAAAAATTTAATAGTCGTATAGTGTAAACCTGGTTCTAGAAAAATTTCCATTTACAGCATCGAATAGTATATTTCAAATAATAAAACTTTTATAGGAGAGAAAATTTTCTATTACGTATAATAAAGAAATTAAGAGTGGGGGCGTCTTTCCAGACTCACCCGGTATATATATATATATATATATATATATATATATATATATATATATATATATATTAGGGTGGACCTTAAATGGGGTGAAGTCGAATTTTAACCGGGCCGCCCCTCAAAATGATCCCAAATTAAAAAAAAAAATTGTAGTAAAATTTTTTCCGCGTAATATTAAGGTTTAAGGGTGCCGAAATGTATATATATATATATATATATATATATATATATATATATATATATATATATATATTGTTACGTGTTTAACGTTTCCACTAGGTGAAATTGGTTAAAAATAAATACAAACACTTAAATTAACTAAAACTAAAAATATATTTAAATATACGAAATAAAATAGTTCACTAAATACTACAAAAATGTAATAAGTACAATAATAAATAGCTAAATATATATAATAATAATGGTTAAATGTTTAATAAAAGAAGAGTTAATAAACGAATAAATATTACTTAATAATTATGTCAACAGGCCGAGCGGATAATTTTATAACTTATTTTATATTACAATTTATGTGGAACAAACAACCGTATGTCCTTTTATATGACCGATGGCAATCTATATTCACTTGACTATTTTCAATACACCATTTCGTTTTCGACTGACTGCCTGCTAGCAACGCGTGGCTTTTATAGGCGCGTTTAAGCTACTAGTCTTTTTTTGGATGTCTGAAAAGAATATTCTCGTAGTTTATATAGGATCATAAATAACTTGTTTATGAATTGCTCAATGCTTATACTGTGTTTCGCAATTAACATATATATATATATATATATATATATATATATATATATATATATATATATATTATATATATTATATATTATATATTAACTTTCTATTAAGTCAACAATTTCTATGCGGACGTGTTTTGCCCGCTCCTCACTCATCTCATTTAAAGATTCCTCCACATATTGGACAAACATTTTATTTTTGCAGCAAACAAACTATCAGAAATGTTTTTTACAACATCCAAAATTTCACTGAATGGATCAGCTTGCTTTTGTTACACTTACAAAAAAATATATAACAAACATTATAAAATATAAATTTCAAATTATTTGTTTTTCCAGATATATTATAATAAAATAAAATCAAATTTTATTTAGCTTTTGGATAATAAATTACATTGTGATACATATTTATAAAATTAAAAATTTGCAGGAAATTTACAAATTTATAATAATATTTACAATATTTATCAAGTTATTAACTTTATTACAATTTAATATGCGACAACTTAAAGTTGGCGCATTTTTACCGCCCGAAATCGTATTTTCATTGTATGCGCGCATAGCTCCGTCTGGTGTAGAACAATAGGTAAAAACATATAAAATCATTAAAATCGCGCTTAAAATCAAAGATAAATTATGTAAAATCGTAAAAATCGTGTGTGTGTGTGTGTGTGTGTGTGTGTGTGTGTGTGTAATATCGCATTCAAAAATTTAATATATGTATGTTGAATAAACATAGATAGCTATGAAAAAAATAAATATCTCTGCTATATTGAAAAAATATGTCAAATTGTCAAATTAATATATCGAAATTGATAAAAATACCTTATCTACAACAATTCCACAATAGAATCTCATCGCGCATCGTACAGACGGTAAGTTTAGCTACAATTTAATATGCAACAACTTAAGGTTGGCGCATTTTTACCGCCCGAAATCGTATTTTCATTGTATGCGCGCATAGCTCCGTCTGTATATATATATATATATATATATATATATATATATATATATATACTATTTGTAATATAGAAATAGACTAAAAAAAAAACAAACAATTGGAACAACAATTTCGAAGTTCACTTGCACTTCTATAGTTAAATTAATTTATTTAATACAATATATAAATAAAAATAATTGCTCAATAATAGAAGCATTATTAATAATATTTTTTTTTGTTTAATTTAGTAATATTTACAAATAAATAAACTTATAATTAAAATAACGATTGGACGTTATAGTACTACTGAATACAACTGAAAAAAAAAGGGCGTATACAAATTGGGCACAACACCCTTATAATCCGCTTCAGCAGCCAAGGTGCGAAACAGGTACCAGAATCTATTCATGCAAACGGGCGTGCGTGAGTTGGGCCGTTTACCTGAATTAATCCCTTACGCTTGAAAGGTAGGCAAAGTACGGTACGGTCGTTGGGCCGTTTTCTACCTGTACTCTAGTAACTACTAACTAACGCACCGTTTAAAACCAATCAAGAAAACAACGATTAAAGAAAACAAAATATGATTGAAATAGACAACATTTTATTACAGAAAAAAAAAACATCTGTACATATACATTTATATATAAATATATACATATGAGCGTCAAAACCTAAATACGAAATGCAGTATAATTGAGTATATTTACAAAAATTTACACATATATTTACATAAATTTACACATATTTACATATAAATATATACATACGCACGTCAAATCCAGTCAAAATAGAAATTATAGAAGAAAAAAAAAACAATTCATTAAGGAGCATATTTGTAACAGATTAATTGTACAAAACCTAACCTAGTAATTTCGTTTTGATCTCGTTTTTTTAACATTTCAGAAATGTAATGTTGCCTAATTGAAATCTCCTTGCGAAGTTTTTTTACATATTTCTCTGCACTATGAATTTTAATATATGTTTCAATCTGAATAGTTTTTATCATTTCAACAAAAGCAAATAAGTCCGGATGAGCACTATAGAGCACTGTTCAATTATTCAAAACAAACTAAATAATAGACAGCAAGTGCCGTGATCACAATATAAACCCAGATCCAGGTAAATACAAGGAATACAAACTGTTGAGGATTATAAAGCCCAATTGCCGTACCCAGCTTAGTAGACCCTATACCTATGGCCCAACTGCTGGACTCCCATGCAAACTGGGCACAGATTCCAGGTAAATAGTATAAATACTTACTTACGAGAATCGAAGGAATACAGCATAATTTTTTTAATAAAAATTAAAATACAGTTCAATATGCTAAATGACATGTTAATACTAGCAGTAGCGAAAAAAATACAAAAGCAAATATTATATTTATTATCAAAAAATATAATTGCAATAATAATTTAATTACAATTATAATTTACTTGTTGATTCATATTTATAACATATCAACTTAACAAAATTTATTCTACTTATCATGTTGCCTTCACCTTTTTTTTATCATTTCTAAAATATAATTTTGTTTTTTTTCATCATTAAATAAAATACAATTTCTCTGATCTTAACGTCAAAAAAATCAAATCAGTAGTAATTAATATTTATTTCAAAGCGAAATATATACACCCTTCGTGTAGGTACGAAAGGATTAGTACCTGTGCACTGAAGGGGATTATAGGGGTTAGTTGTGCCCAATTTGTATGTGCAGACTATATTTACTACGTTTTTTTTTTAAATAAAAAATTTAAAAAAAAACGTTGAAACATGATGAGTGTTAAGTAAGATTAATTAAAAGCAAATTTAAATTCCATCAAATTTAAATGCATTTGATAAATTTAAAACTGTTTTCATAATTTTTTAAATAACATTTTAATATTAGTTGTAAATAAGAAATAACAAGACATTAAATTTCCACTATTTTATTAGAAAAAAAATAATTCTTTTTTAAATTAAATCTTCTTTTTAATATATTTTTATATAAATAAACTATACTAAACAATAATTTTTGCAAACGACTGATTTACAAGTATTCCCCTATGTAATTCTATTTATAACAATGAACAGCAAAGTCAATTTTTACTATTTTTATACTATTATCCATTATGTTAATTATGTTTTCGTTTTACAAAATTTTCAAACAAATCTGAGGATGTAAATTGCGAAAATTTATGTTGCTTGTTATTTATAAAAATAGAAAAAATATTATTGAGATATCTATTAGATATTTCAAATTAAGTTTTTATTCTAATATTTCTTTGAAACATACATATAGTACACCGTAGAGAAACAGATTATTATACGATCTTAAATAAATAATGTCAAACTTCAAAACTAATAAACTACGCAAGCATGTAATGAAAGTCTCTATAAATGCCTTTTCTTCTTTTAGTTTTAAAGTTAATATTTGTGGAAGTGTCAATGTTAAAGTTAATGTGAGTTTAAGTTGGATTACATAAATCCACCCTACAGATCAAGAAAAAATACAACATATAATACCTGTAATAAATTAACACACAAAGTAAATAAAACAAATATTTTAAATTAATAAATGCATATTTATTTTTAATCTCCAAATATTACATTTGTAACAGTTGAAATTTATTTTGTAAATACATTTTCGACTGCGTGTTTCTGAAATAAAATTATATTATATTTAATATTTAATATAATTAATCGCATAAATAATAAAAATAGCAAGTATTTACCATTTTCTCTCTATTTTCCTACACCACCACCCGCCAAGGAACCAAGAACTGCATCATCAATAGGCACTGGTTCAGGATTTGGGGCAGCATTTGCGTATAAAACTGAGTTAGAAAATATTACGCAGCATATAAATGCAATGAGCAACAATATTGTTATAGTCTGCATGACGAATTTTGGTATATTTTCGGCAAATTTATTTTTTGCCCTTATACAAACGTAATAAGCACTTGAACTATTCTTGCGCTTATATAGTAAAAATTTATGATAATTATAAGTTATCTAAATTAAAAAAAATGAATATCATTATTTTGGCACATTAATTATTGGCACATAAAATTAATTAATATTTTTTCATAATAGCAAAAACATGTAGATAATAATATATAGTAAGTAATTTTTATATAATTATAATGTTATTAAATTTCCTATCAGGTTCGTTATTGTTTTTAGCAATCTAATAACAATAACGAACCTGATACTGAATTTAATAACATTATAATTAATCATAACGCAGGTTTAGGACCCAAGAACAAAAGTTTATCTTTTGACATTAATATTATTTCTTATATAATTAGAGAAAATATTATATATATATATATATATATATATATATATATATATATATATATATATATATATATATAAAATAAATTTCGCTTAATTTTAAGGACTTATGCTGCTATGGCGTGAAGTTGTGATATTTTGAAATATATCCTGCATTTTGCAATTTTTTTTTGCAGGTTGATTCTGCAAGATACTTCACAGTTTCGAACTTTTCTCTTAACTGAAGAATGTTTTCCCATTGAACACATTTATTTGTTCGTTAAAATGGTCAAAATTTGTCAGAACTTTGAACTCACAAAATGCAGGGTAAATTTCAAAAAATCATAACTTTGCGCCAAAGCATCGCAAGTTCTTAAAATTAAGCAAAATTGCCGTAATTTTTACGTAATTTTTACGACCGCTTAGTAAATTGAGTCAAAGATTTTTTTTTGTATACTATACATGTTGACAATGTTTGACAAAATTTTTAAAGTCAAAACATGTTTTTTTCTGCGGGGTGTGATGGCGAGCGGAATATTTCAAATGGCACGTATCCTTAAAGACGAGACTTCAAATTTTGTCGGACGAAAAATTTCATTTAATTTCATTCAAAATTGGCTTAGTTATACATTTAAAAATCGGCAATTTTTCTGATTTTTCGAGTAGCGCGTTTTTTTTGTCTAGTGTATATATATATATATATATATATATATATATATATATATATATATATATATATAAAGTATATCAAAATAGTTTTGTGGCTGGAATTCTTATGTGGAAAAACTTGATGGGAAAAGCAGCCAAGGTTGTTTATTTAAATTAATTAAATACTCATTAAGCTCGTCAAATATAAAACAATGAGTATTTAATTAATTTAAATAAACAACCTTGGCTGCTTTTCCCATCAAGTTTTTCCACATATATATTATATAATATTTTTTCTGATTAAATAAAAATTAATTACTATACTTTATTTTTTTTTTATATGTTTTTGCTGTTATGTAACAATATTAATTAGTTTTTTATGTGCCAATTGTGATACTTCTGCTAAAACAATTATTATTTATTAATTTAGATAACTTATAATTATCGCAAATTTTTACTATATAAACGCAAGAATTGTTCAAGTGCTTATTAAGTTTCTATAAACCCAAAAAAAAAAAATAGAAATTTACAGAAAGTATACAAAAATTCGTCATGCAGACTACAACAATATTGTTGCTTATAAAACTGAGTTAAAAAACAATACGCACCATATATGGTGCGTAATGTTTTCTAACGCAGTTTTATACGCAAATGCGGCCCCAAATCCTGAACCAGTGCTTGTTGATGATGCAGTTCTTGGTTCCTTGGCGGGTGGTGGTGTAGGAAAATAGAGAGAAAATGGTAAATACTTGTGTTTTATATATATATATATATATATATATATATATATATATATATATATATATATATATATATATATATATATATATATAAGATTTAATAAAGGATATCGGCAAAGGTTTAATTAAGTTATAATAACATTAATGTAAACATCAATTTATTATTAAAATTCCAAATTTTCGCCTAACATTTGTAGGCTTCATCATTGAAATAAAGTATGATGAAAACAATAGTTAATTAGTTTAAAATAATTATAACTACTTCTGGCATTGTAAATATTACTAATTAAAAACAATTTACTTTGTATGTGTATAATATTAAAATAATAAATAGTTGATAAAATAAAATATTAATAAATAGAATAAATAGTTAAAAGCTTGTCAGAATATAAAAATATAACACAAATACAACACTAAAATTCAAGCGAAAATAAACAATGCAATTGTTAACTTGATGTAATAATTTTCAATATGGTCGCTGAAGATGTCAGATTAAATGCGCTAGACGTTTATGTTTGGTGCTACCATCAGCGGTGTAGATATATAGTAAGTAACTGCTGTATAATAATGTCATTATTGTACTATATAAGCAATATGGTAACGTAATATTAATTTTATGATACGCTTGAAGAAAATATATATATATATATATATATATATATATATATATATATTTATTCGACTAAAGAAAAATTAATTCTCACAATAATCATCTAACATACATACATACACAATCACGCCATGTACCCAAAAGGGTATGACACAAACTCTTATCATCATCTCGAAATCAGTCGGCTCCAAACATTCCTATCCAAACAAGCAACTTTTGCTTCATCCACATTCATAATTCCTCTCATACATGTTCTTTTATTCCTACTACTTGGAAACTTTTGCTCACGCAAGCCACTCTCTAAATCATACCACTCCAACTACTCATCGGACGTCCACGCAAACTATCAAAATCATTCAAATAATTTTTTTAACCAAACGTTTATTTGACGCATTCGCTCAACATGTCCGAACCATCATAACTGAATAACACGGCAACTTTTGCTACAACATTTTTTTCAATTTCACACTCATCATACACTAATCTATTTCGTACCCGATCTCTCCAATTTACACCACATACCCCACGTAAAAATTTCATTTCCGCAGCAGTCATTTTTCGTTTATGCTTTTGCAACCAAACCCAACATTCACTATCATACATCAAATTTAAATAATATATAGGTACATATACGTACTATTCTATAACTGTTAATAAGTTTAAGGTTACTTTGCATACTTTTATGTATTTTTGGTTTAGTTTCGTTTAGGACGCTTGTAGAAAAAATCGCATATGTCACTCGGAATAGAAATTTCTTTCTGTATATCGCTCAGATTGCATTCATATCTAAACTAAACACAATATTCATCGCTTTTGACTCCTCGCCGCGCCATATAATATACTATTAATTATATAATTTTGTTTCAGAAATACGCAGTCGAATATGTATTCACAAAATAAATTTTTAACTGTTAGAAAAGTAATATTTGTAAATTTTAAATAAATATGCACTTATTATTTTAAAACATTTGTTTTATTTATTTTCTGTGTTAATCTTTCAGAACAATAAATTTAATTTTAGAATTGGCAAAAATTTCAGTGTTACTAACATTATTCTATTCTCTTATGCGGTCAGTATTAGAATATGGAAGTGTTATACGGAATCCAAACGCATATTCTTGACAAAATTGAAAAAATTAAAAAAAAAATTAAAAATTTTTGTTGTATGGCAGTACTTGATTAATTTGTTTCTCTAGTAAATATACTAAGCGTTTATAGTACATTTACTATAGGAATGAACATATTTATTTTTCTAATTTTAATTTGTTATGATCAAATATATTTTTATTTTTCTTGCTAGGCACAATATTTACAAAATCGAAAGGATTCCGGGTAGCAAACACGAAAGGCAAAATACAAGAAATTTGAAATACCAGGACGAACATACAATTTGAACAACAAAAATAATGAAATGTGTAATGTGCTAATGCGAAATAGATAAATAATGTTCGAGTGACTTAGTGTGTTGTTTGGTTTAAAAATTATTGCAATACAAGAACAATTTATTATTAAAGAAATGTGTTGAGACTGAAATCACTTTTTTATTTTGTACAATTTAAGTGTTTTAATTTTTTAAATATATATATAATTGTACGTAAAAACAATATGAAATTTATCACAATTTATTTATTGGAATTTTTGAAATTTTTTTACATGAATCATTATCACCCGCATATTTTCATGAATATTAGCTCGAATCTGATTCTTTGCTATCTTCTGCATCGGTTTTCATATCAGTTTCATCGACACTTGCATTACTAATTGATAAATTTGAACATAATTCCGTTTACGAGTTTTTGGTCATATTTATATTCTTTGATGTTAATTCTACCAGGTTTCATTAAGTTACACAACAATTTTAATGCATATTTTAATATGTCATAAAATTATATTCTATACAAATCTAATTTTCATATTTATACTTATAACAACTCATCATTTTGCAGAACATAAATAATGACTAAACTTTATATTTGTGTTTATATAGTGTTGTCAAATTTTACAATTTTTAACGACAAGCTTCATTATATTCAAATAATTTTGTTCGATTTGGAATGTGTAAACAAATTTAAAATCGTAGGATAGATATTTGATGCTACAAATTCGCGGTTTCCAAACTTTGTTCACTAACGGCCCCCTTTATAAAAAATCCCATCTCTGCCCCTCCCCCTCCCTATTTAAGAAATTTATAAACAATTTGTAAATAATTTCTTTATTGAAATAATAATCACAAAAATAATAATATGTAATGTAAATAATTTCTCTAATTTCTAAATATTTTTCTCTCAACATAAATCACGAAAATTGTATAAAACTATATTTTATTAATATTTTAATGTGAAGTATAGGCTTGTTTATTCTCATATAATTCGCTACATTGCGGTTTTTATGAAGAACGATACACTCTTATTTCGTTTTCCGCTATTAATCGTGCTCGCTATTTTGTTTTGAAAATTCTGTTTTGCACATATATGAGGTCACAAAAGGTAAAAGAATTTTTATAGCTTTTGATGATAACGCGGACTATTGCTTGCTTACTTCCAACCAGAATTTCTCCGGATTATTCGAATTGAATTGAACTTTTAGCGCGCTATCACAAGAAAGTTCTATTAATTTTTCCAGTTTATTAATTGTTAGTTCAAAATTATCATTATATTCGACAATAAACGGATTAATAATTTTTTATATTTATAGGTGGCATATTTATGTCAAGACAGTTTTGTTTTTAGTTATCATGACTACAACAGTTGTTATACAAATGACATATTTGCAATTAACCCGCACCCCCTAGTAAATCTTGCATGACCCCCTGGGGCGGAGCACCCACTTTGGAAACCGATGTACTTCATAGTTTTATTCTTTTTATTTAAAAAAATTAATTTAGGAAGTCAAAGATTTTTTGTATTATTATTATTAGGCACAATATTTATAAAATTGAGAAGATTTCAGAATAGCAAACACAGATTACGAAAGACAAAATACGGAAAATAATTTGTATATTAAAAAAATTGAAATGTGTTTATCTTTGGTACAAAAATTATTAGAGTACAAAAACTATTATTATATAAATGACACTGAAATATACATTTTATTTTTTTATTTAAGTATTTTAAATACAGATATATTTGAAAGAATATGAAATTTGTCATAATTTATTTACTGGAATTTACAAGATACATATACTTTTCATAATTTTGAATTTGTTCACAAAAAGTAATACAGTGCAGATATAATAAAACTACTTTGAACATCCTCCACCTCGTCCACTTCCTCTATGACACGGGATCTTAAACTGTTGCTGACTGCCGCCTTGGCCCCCTTTGCCCCCTTGGCACCCTTGGCCTCCTCGGCCCCCTTGTTGTTGGAGAGCCAACTGACGATACGGTGCTTTTTGAGAATCGTTCATTTTATTCCAAACTTTAGCTCCTTGTGTATTCATTTCTACTACCGAACTACCGCAGCAATTTTTTCGATAATCCCGCATGAAATTCAAAAATGGATTTCGAGTCGGTTTGCCAGGTTTAAATTTTTTACATGAATTAGATCTCTGAGAATCCGATGAATCTGAAGTGCATTCCGAAGTGCATTCCATCTCGTTTTCATTTTCTTTGTTTTCATTTTCTTCGTTTTCATTTTCAATGTTTTCAATGTTTTCGTTTATATTAGTTTCATCTTGTATATCATCGTAACTAGTTGATAATTCTGAACCTGATTCTCTAGATTCTGCCATATTTAGTTTAAATTCTTTGATTAATACCCCCCGAATTAAATTTTTCAATAATTTTTAGACAGGTTCGACCGCCTTTGACAAATTTTTCTACACTTTGTTTACTTGTACATAACAACAAATCATATGTTTTGTATTTTTTTTTATGTAAATAACGAAATTCAAGTAAGCAATGATAAACAAAAAAATGGACAAAATTTACTAATATACATTTTATAAAAATCAATATTCAAAATCAATTTTTGTGATATTTGTACCTGTGAACAGTATAATTCTTGATCATTTTGCACGAAATAAATAATATTTAAAGATTATAATGAAATATCAGTAAATGACGTG
Source organism: Clivina fossor (assembly GCA_963966155.1). Taxonomy (NCBI): domain Eukaryota; kingdom Metazoa; phylum Arthropoda; class Insecta; order Coleoptera; family Carabidae; genus Clivina; species Clivina fossor. The sequence goes on along the minus strand of OZ014558.1, from coordinate 18,330,101 downwards.
AAATTAGTTAAGTATTAAGTTGTCAAATTTGACAGTTTTTTTTTTGAACGACAACCACATTCGGTAACAACCATATCTTTGTATGCGTACCGATAAGTGAGTACACCTTGTGCATCGACGTACAGAACGGAAATTGAGTCGAGTTTGGTCGGCACACAACAGGAACGTGGGGTTTTCGATGGTGATAAGCTGTGTAACAACGCTTGAACTACGGCATGCTTTGTTGGTGATAGGTGTTCGGCTACTGGATAGAAACATTTTCCTGCGCATTGGTAAGCCTTAAAAACACATTACAACAACTAAAAACCAAATATTGCTTTGAACAAAAACTGCTTCTAAAAGGAACCATGCATACCTATGGGCCAAAAAGATCTATTTAATGATCTCGGTTAAAATTATTCGGTAGTTGGTTAAATTAAATACTTGATTAAAATGATACATTTTCTGTTTTTTTTTGTACTGGTTACATTAACAACTGGAAATATGTTCTATCTATCAAATTTAACTATGAATTTAAAACCTGCTTAATTTGAAAGCTCGATTAGATTCATGGGCTTAACTAGAACACAAAATACTGGCCCTTAAAAGTTAAAATTTAAAATTTCTCTCAAGCTACCTTTTTTCTTAAAATTTTATTAAGTTTTCTGATTAAAATTAACATTAAAATATCACTTAAAGTATTTAAATTTATTTGATAAATTTCAGAAAAACTAAAATTTACAAAAAAAAATAATTTTACAAAATTCCATTGTTTTTTTAATATTTAATGAGAAGACTATAAAATTGTGTTTTATAAATTGAGATTACGAAAATTTTGGAATACGTACAACTTTCCTTTTTTATCCAATTTTTTTAGTTTTTTTATCTTAATAATTTAAAAATAGAAACAGAAGTGTTACTTACAAAACAAATAATAAAGAAGTATCTGGTATTATGTGTCTATGAAAGATTTTTCATATTTTCGAATAAATAAAATAAATTTAGATAAAATGGAATTTTTTTAAATTACAATTACAACTTCACAGGTTTCAGTCAATTTATTTGAAACATATTTAAAAAATGCATCTTAGCATCTCAGATGATATTTTCAGTATATAATCCAATAAATACTGTAACGCGGCGAAATTTAGAATTAAATATCAAATTAATTAAACGACAATTAACCATTTAAATTTTAGAAAACTTTAATTATTCCGTGATTTTAGGACCCAACTACGTTATGTAAATGAATAACAAAATTTAAGTAACCCCAGTGAACTTTAAAAGTCGCCGAACTGCAAACAGGAGAGTACATAAAATGATTTGAAATAAAAGTCACATTTAGTTTAACTATGTCGATTTATTGTGCATGAGAAATTTGTAAAATTATATAAATATTTAAATATTTCAATATTTTTAGTGTTTGTCTGTATTTTGTTTACAATTTCATTAAAAGATTTTGAATAAATTGTTAGTGGCGGCTCGTCAGTGCATCTTGTGCGCAAATAATAAATTCGATATAAAACTCTAATAACAACGTAACTCAAAGAGTTCTTTATTATACTTCGGAAGGTGTAGTGTATTCTGTGGGTGACCACAATTCAAATGAACGGGTCGGACACATACTCAAAGAGATATGCTGTCACTCATGAGGGTACGGATCACTGCCGACCAAGAGCTCGTGTATTAGTAGTCATGTGAGAAGTATGTATAAAGTACTCGCATCTAAATGCCCGAAAATTCTATATTTTAATCCGACGAGGTACCAAAACCAATGTACAATAATTATTAGTTATTTGCCAAATAATATGTAATTTTATACGTGTAAGTGTAAGTGTATTTGGGGAATATGGGATGTGAATACATTACGTAATTGGTGCGTGATCGTCTAGTGAAATCATGGTCGAATCGGTGTCTCACGGATTCTGGCTACCCCCAACCAGACGCGAGTCGCCCGGCGTCGCAGCGATGGCTCGGCGCGTAGAGTGTTGGCGTATCGGTTACTGACGGCGACGATTGCCCGCTGACTGGGTGAGCTCTAGACTATTCCCACTTATGTAACTTATTTCTGAGAGATGACAAGGTTACCTAGTATAATGAACTATACCATGGGCCAAGCTTCCCTGATTCTGATTCTAGACCAGAATGCCTCTCCCTGAGATCGGTCAGCCCTCATATACTCCTAGTCCACGTTGACTTGCAACAAAGTTCGCATATACAAAACCATTAGTAAGAGTAGGACATAATAACAAGATATAATATTTTACCAATCAAATTACACTTCTAGCATCCTTGTTGAAGATTACTGGCTGAAAATGACATCATAATTTTCTACACCCAATAATATTAACTTTTAAAACCTATCTTACAAATAATCGCTTTGCATTGGCTAGGATAGGAAATGGTAGGATGTGCCCATAATCAGAAAAACAAATTCTTAAAACCAAAATTGTTTTCAAAATAAAGTACCCCAAACATAAAAGAATTGGGTCAACCTTTCATGTACGCACGTGTTTATACCTAAACATAACAAGACCATAAATGACCCTTAAAGAAATGTATTTTTCTCAATAAGCAAAACAACACAATAAACTACCAGATGTAGTTTTAAAATATAATTAAGGTTCAGCGTTCCAGATGTGGTTTTTAAAATACGTAAACAAGTACAGTCGACATAATTATTATCGAAACATATTCTTAAAAAATATTAATAGTAAGATAAATTAATAACATAAAAAATTAAAAAATTAAGTACAGATATTTGCCTCGTTTCAATACATTTTTGTTTCCGTTAATATGGATCTACTGCATTAACGAAAATGTATTCAATGGACTACAAACTACATGTTTCCAAGCAAATATTTACAAATTAAATTATTCATGATGGAAGATTTGGAGATGCTGAAATATTGAAAATTTTTTTTAAATATATTTTAAATAAATTAACTAAAACCCGAAAAGTTTTTTTGGTTTATTAAAATAAATTTAAATAATGAAATTAGAAGTACCTCATAACCATTTGGTTGAACAATCCAAGAATCGTACTGTATTTCAGCGAAATCAATATACAAAGGTTTCTTTTTACAATTATTTCTCATTCGTTTAATTCTTTTCGAAACTTTAGTAACAGAATCATCATCCCAAATTCGGTTTGTTTCTTCCTCATAGTCCTCTTCAATATTTCTTTTTCTTCTCGGTACAGTTTGATGATCATTTACAGAATTACTATCTGTCGAATTTGTTTCACGTTTTTCGCTAACGTAAAATAACAAAAGTATAGGATAATCATGCTCTAAATTTTCTTCCAAAGGCATCAAAGATAATTTGAATGTTCCGAATTGATTATGATGAATGGATTTGACAGTTATAACGAGTTTTAAGAATTTTTCGTTGTTGAACGATTTTAAAATCTTTTGGACTACATTAGTGACATTGAACGATATCCATGTATTATCGGAATGGTAAATATGTCTGTTTTCCAATAATTTAAATTCTTTTGTAGTTTCGTTTAGTAATGATACTGTTATTCGACGTTCCAGACCTTAAAATAAAGAACTATTGAGAATATCTGTTACAATCAGATTTTTAAAAAACATTTGTAAATATATGAATCATTTTCCTACGTGTCTACTTTTAAATAGGTGTTATTTATAATTAGCTTCTTAATGACAGAAAAAATATTTTAAATAACAAAATATATATTCTAAAGACAACGACAAAATATTTTATTAATATAAAAAAAACCATTTTAAAACACTTATATATTCTAAGAACAACAAAGTATTTGTTCTACGGCAACAAATGCAACTGAATGACAAAATATTTATAATAATGACAAGAAAATATAAGTGAAGCATCAAATATTTGTTCTAAAAGCAAAAAATGTAAATAGACGATCAAATACACCGGTTTAAAAATACCTACGAAAAATAAATGAACTGGCTCAAAGAAAAAGAAATTTTGAAGGTGTATTGACTGTCTCTAACCAAATCAAAAATTAATATTTTTACCAGATCTATGTTGCAATAAATTGTACTAAAAATCTTCAGATATACTGATTGTTTCTAAGTAAATCAAAAATTAATCTTTTACCCGACTTATACATTTCTATATACACATTTCTATACACTAATTTTGTCGTAAAGTTTCTTATTTTTGTCGTGCTATATTTTTCGATCGGTATAATAATTTTGTCGTGTATTTTCTCATTTTTATGTTGTCATACGGAAAATGACTGCTGTGGAAATGAGATTTGTACGTGGGGTATGTGGTGTAAATAGGAGATATCGGGTACGAAATAGATTAGTGTATGATGAGTGTGAATTTGAAAAAAATGTTGTAGCAAAAATTGCCGTGTTAGTCAGTTAAGATGGTTCGGACATGTTGAGCGAATGTCTAATGAACGTTTGGTTAAAAAGATTTATTTGAATGATTTTGATGGTATAGGTTTGCGTGGACGTCCGATGAGTAGTTGGAGTGGTATGATTGAGAGTGTTTTGCGTGAGCGAAAGTTTCCAACTAGTAGGAATAAAAGAGCATGTATGAGAGGAATTATGAATGTGGATGAAGCGAAAGTTGCTTGTTTGGATAGGAATGTTTGGAGGCGACTGATATCGGGATAATGAAAAGAGTTTGTGCCACACCCTTTTGGGTACATGGCGTGATTGTGTATGTATATATGTATATTTGTTTGCTGAATATACTAATTTCCCGAGATGTTGCCCATATAATTTATCAAGTATTGTATATTTTATATGAAATTTTAGTTATTTAAAAGAACGAAAGTTCGAAATTTCATTGTCTCAGAAAACTAGCTAAATATTTATTTTACGCGACAAGAAAAATCCACCCAACTCGTTTAACTTTTCTAATGTTTAATTAATAGTTCAAGCTACTTACCTAATTCGATGTTTGACTTTAGTGCTACCAGAGTTAACACTCTTAGTTCTGCATTAATAAATAATTCATCTTTGTGCGAATTGGGTATATTAAATACTACAACATGATTATCTGTATTGACATCCTGTTGATACATGTACGAATATTGTGTTTCTAAAATTTTATAAAAATTTATTATTCGAAAATTGTAGAATTTTTCAACTAAGGCGATTTCAGTTATTTTAATTTAGGTGTATAACTCATAGGTATATAGCATCCGCTGGGATGAATACTTGTTTATTTTTAGTTCAATTTTTTTTTATAAAAAATTTACAAATTAATTAATATTAGTTCTTGTTTCCGTCCGAAAATTGTATAGTTTTTTTAATATATTTGTTTTGTAACTTTTATAATATTTTAAATTTTTGTGTGAAGTATACGTTTAATGAAAACTAAGCGTAGCTCTAAAATGGAACTAATTGTAAAAGTTTTTTTACAACTGTTTCGTTTAGGTACATACTTTTCATGTTTAAAGTCTTTAAATATATGTTTAAAATTGAAATATATTTTTTTTTGTGCAGAAGAAATAAGATAAATACCAAAATTGAAAATAAAATTTTTATGATTCTGTGTCACTTATTTGAGGACATACTCTATGTTACACTCCAATCGTGAAATTTACTCGTTTCTGAAACTAGTTTCTTTACTTGTTTTATTGGTTAACGAATTGCAAATTCTAAAACTAAAATCTTTACATGTCAAGTATTAATCTTCTCTAAATAATTAGCAACTAACTTTTTGATATAATCTATGCTTTACCATATTTTTCACAGTCAATCCGTTTACTGTCTGAACAATTTCATGACTGGAGTGTAACATCAGATCAACCTTAATATAGATGAAGAACAAAACACAATGGCCCGTATTTCCACCTCTTTTATTTATGAAAAAGTGTTTTTATTTCTACTTCTTATCAGGTGTGAATAGGATTTCTATTTTTGATATATTTTTTTATATCTAATATTATAAAATTCAAAGAAACTAATTAAAATTGTTTAATAGGTAATTTTAATTAAAATTTTTAATAAAAATCCCTTTTAAAAGTTAAGTGCGATTACGGGCCAATGTTTTGTTACATTAATAAGACAGAAAAGTTTTGTTTATAAACATGTTTTTGTTTATATTTGCTTTATTGCTTCTGTGTTAATTGGCGAGTCCATTTTATACATATAGGGGAGTGTCAGGCAAGGTTGGACTTGCCCACCGGGGCACCGGACTTTTCCCGGTGGGCCGTCATCATTGTGGGCTGTCAAAATATTAAAACTGATCTCTGAGTTTTGCAAAAATTTAAGAATTCATTATTGTAATAATATCAATTTCTGAAAAGAGTAATTTATTAAATCGTCTTTTAACTTAGATATCAACATTTTCAAATAACATTTTGGAGTGTAATTAAATTTAAAAGCACTTTTCTCTTCAGCATAAATGAATATTTTTTTTATTTTTCCTGTATACCACTAAATATTTTACAAATTTGATTCTTGATTATTGATTTATATGTGATGCAGAGATTTTTATGAAGAATAATTTTTTTTGTAAAATTAATAATAAAAAAATTGCCTATTTGTTGCCAACTTTTTCAGACATACTGTATAATTTTATAAAATTTCGATTTTACTGGAAAATAATATGAAAAATTGTTATTTTACTTACTTGAATGAATAGGAATAACACTCTTCACAATATCCGGATGCATATGATTGTACTCATTTTTCTTAATATTTTTCGATTTCTCATACAATTCGAGCATGAACTTAGGTATATGATATTTCATCTTACCTCTGCTGATAACATTCGTTTCCGATTCATTCTTCATCAAATCTTCGCCACTATTCTGTACAATATTCACTTCAATAGCGGCATTCACATTCAAATGATCGCTTTTCATAATACCGAACGACAGAAACCAAACGCTAATAATCACTATTAGGAAAAATAAAGTGCAATACCACATCTTCATGATTTTACATTTTATTGTAGAATGATTTCACGATAAAAAAAACTTCACTGTGTATTCTTTATTTTATTTTCTTTCAAAGGAATGAAGCGGAGAGTTAAAACGTTTATAAGCAACTAAATGAGACGACCAGCGTCGGGATGCTGTCATAAAACCACTTGAATCCATATTAACTCGATGGTTTATGGTTTTATTTAGCATTACAGGCATTATCTGTTGTGCTTACGCCACAGTATCTAGGCAAAATAATTTTGTTGTTGTTTATTTTTATTATCGAATGGATATATTAATATATTTCTATTTTGTACAATGGGGAAGCTTAGCGTGATTGAAGTTGCGTGTAAAATTATTTTTTCTCAAATATATAATATATAAAATAATAACAGAAACTGTCATTAAAATTTCTAATAATTGTTTCATTAATTGTTATTAACTTACTTACTGAGCTACAGGGTGTTTTATTTAAAAATTTAAAAACGATTTTTGCCCAGTACTTTAAAACTATTTGACGTATCCATATCATACTTGGCAGGAAGTGTAGGTACCGTACACCATACTAAATTATGTTAAATAAAAGTTTCTGGCTACTGCCAGTGGCGTACAACAGGGGCAAGTGATAGGTTTATCCTTCCTAAATTCATATTTAAAGTTTTAAACATAAGCTGCACCCTTGGGATTTTTTTAAAATTTGCTCAAAAAAAATCTGAAAAAATTCAGTAAAATAGAGAAAAAAATTAGCTACATAATAACTAAGTAATTTTTTCTCTAGCTCATTCTGGTTTGGCAGGAAAAATTATTGAAAATAAAAAATTAAAATGCAAAAAATATTAATATATATATATATATATATATATATATATATATATATATATATATATATATATATAATGTAATTAGAACAAATGTTAAAATCTGTTTCATATCCCAAAAACAAATTCGTTTTTCTTGGCAAAATTGTTGTAAAATTGTAAAAATTGATTTAAAATGTGTATTTCTGACTTACTTTAATAAGATTTACAGAAGTAATTTTATTTATTGACGAATAAAAAATCCATAAAGTTTCAATTTAAATTAATTGTGCTATATATAATGGTTGTTTCGTAAGTAAAAATTAAATATTTTTAAAAAAATTGAAATAAAATTCTAAAATAAGTATATCAAAAGTTGATTAATTTTATTTAATTCTTTTATTTGCACTTAAGATCTAAGCGAAGAATTTGTTTTTATAATACACAATGTTAATGATTTTTTGTTAATAAATATATACATTATTAACATTAACAAATAAAATAAAAAAGTATTATGTAGATATCTTTTTTGTAAATAAATAACTGATGGAACAAATCTAAATATTATAATAATTTGTATTTCTTCAGAATTTTCTTTATACTATCAATGGAAATAAAAAATTGCACTTACATATCATTAAATCAGACTAAACTTTTCTGTAAAAATTGTCATAAGATATTTTACATCAAATTTTTCTTTAAATCTTTAAAGAAAATGGTTTAGCAACATTGCACTAGCAAAGACTGCAACCAGTTAAATTATATAGAATTTCGTTCAGTAGCTCATAGATACCAGCACTTTGCAGTGATAAAAATTGGGCTCGTCAAACTGGTTGCCTACACAAAACTGGTTACATATATTTGTATGCTATGATACATCTATCTAATATTAATTTATCTATGGTTATGCGTTGGTTATAATCGGCTTTGTTCGCTAAAAATACGTGGAGTGAGCCAGGCATGAACACAACTGAAGCATAGACAAGAAAGGTAAATAGATGTCTCACTTGCAATTTGCAATATTACTGGCGAATGTGGCGCGACTAGGAAGATCTTAATAACTAATATGTGTAGCCTGTATAGCGCGCGGTTTAAAATAGTATCATTACTACCTGGTTCATATAGCGGTAAATAAATTAAAATAAAATCAAAATTATATTATATTTATTTATTTATTAAATTTCAAAAAAAATTAAATTATACATAAACATTAAATATATAATATTATCCCAATGAAAACATAATAAACAAAAAATTGATAAATTTATGAAAAATCTAAACGTAAATAAAATTTAAGAAATCTAAAACTTTCAAAATGATAAAAATTCCTAATTAATTAGACAAATAAAAACAAATTATCAATTTTTGATTTAATAGAACAAACAGTAACCACATGATATATTTATATTAATCAAAAATTGTTAATTTTATAAAATTAATTAGTGAAACTGGAAAAAGTAATTTTTTTCTCGGAAAGTTGGCATCACTGGAAAAACACAAAATCACATGACCATCTCGGGCACTAGACAAATTTATCCTGAAAATTTCATTAAAATCGGTTGAACCGTCTAGGAGGAGTTGCGGCCACAAAATTTTGACTTACGACCGAGAGAGCGAGCTGACGACGCACACACATACACCCACATAAACTAAGTTCAGATTCTTCATCTAGAGGCTATATGAAGGATTTCTATACACAAAATTTTTATTTTGCTAATGTTACAGACACCGTACCAAACGCTATACCATATTTTCCTTGCAGTCAAAGTGGTAATAAGTTGTATTAAACAAATTAATTCAATATGAAATTCAACATATTTTGTATTTTTCTACGTGTCTGAATATAGTAATTAGAACCGTGTGAACTAACGTTAACAGTAATGGCTATTATAAGAAAGTGTTGATGTTTTCACGCCGGTGTAATAATTGATGTACATACATACATACATACACAATCGCGCCATGTACCCAAATAGGGTGTGGCACAAACTCTTTTCATCATCCCGAGAAATCAGTCGCCTCCAAACAATCCTATCCAGTACAAGCAACTTTCGTTTCATCCACATTCATAATTCCTCTCATCGCATGCTCTCTTCTATTCCTACTACTTGGAAACTTTCGCTGCACGCAAGCCACTCTCTCAATCATACCACCACTCCACTCCACTCTTGTGTAATATCGCATTCAAAAATATAATATATGTATATGTCAATAAACATAGATAGCTATGAAAAAAAAGAATATCACTACCATTTTGTAAAATGTCAAATTAATATATCGAAAAATGATGAAAATACCTTATTTAGAGCAATTCCACAAAAGAATCTCACCGTGCATCGTTTAACAGGTACGTTTAGCTATAATTTAATATGGGACAACATCCGATTCGCACCGTTTTACCGCCCGAAATCGCATTTTAATGTCATGCGCGCATAGCTCCCTTGTGTGTAGTTTAGTGTGGAAAATTTAGAATTTTTTGCTTATTATACTGGAAAATTATCGCATAATGGTTTAAAATTTTATTTTAAATTTTTTTTTGTAATATATCATACAAAAAAAAATATATTTTTGTAATAATATTTAATATTTATTTATCACTATAGCTAAAATACATATCATTACTAACACACATCATCTTATATTTACTGTTTTCTTAGATTATTCTTTACTTTTAAATATAATTTTATTCTTTTAACGTTTACTTTACTTATATACATACCTACATACACAATCACGCCATGTACCCAAAAGGGTGTTGCTCACACTCTTTCCATTATCCTGAAATCAGTTTCCTTCAAACATCCCTATCCAAACAAGCAACATTAGCTTAATTTACATTTGTAAGTCCTGTCTCATACATGCTCTTCTATTTCTTCTACTTGGAAACTTCCGCTCACATAAAACACTCTCAATCATACCACTCCAACTACTCATCGAACGTCCACGAAAACGTATAGCTTCTTACCTTACTTACTAAGTTTACATTTTATAATAACAAATACAATAAATATTAAAAATATAAAAACTATTCATATATGATAAAATTCTATTTTAAAATGTAATATATGATGAAAGCGCTTTTTTCACATAAAAAAGTAAGTTGGGAATATAGGTCTTTTGACTCTCAAATTCAAAAGCTTTGCCTCTATATTTCTAATGTAAATAACTATTTGTAGATTTATTCTGTAACGTTATAGAATATTTTGTCTTTATCTATCAATAGAAGAATTCTTTTTACTAGAAAAAGACAAAACAATCTATAACACTACAGGTCTTACACAATAAAAAATGTAATATAAATGTAATATAAATTTATATAAAATTAGTCAAATAGCAGCATTCTGTAATTTTTACTATGATAATTGACAATATTATATTTTTTCTCGTAAAAATACATTTTTAGAATATACATAATTTTTTAACCATGCTGTATATAAAGTTTTTAATAATAAAGTAATTATTTCTATTCCAGCTTGTTTCTCCAAGGTTACATATCAAATCGAGAAAAGCTCCAGCACCAGAAGGCTTTGTCGAACATTCGTCCCGTTTGGATGAACTGAAAAACGAACCATTTCTTGTGCATTGGAAACATGGTCGCATCCAGTCTGTTTGTATTCCTGCTAACGAACCACTTTCCTTTATCAATTTGAAAAAGGGTATTGCTAGTCTTTTCCAGGTAAATATTATATCAATATTGTTATTTTTTAAAATTAAAATGAAGAAAATGTACAAAAATAAAATGTACTTGCTGAATTTACACTAAGAAAATTTTTGCTTTAGAAACAAGGTTTTTACTTTGAACTCAAAAGTAAACGTACTTTTGAAACTATAAACTTACGTTTTTATTATTTGGCAAGATATTTATAAAAGTATAATAGAATGCAAAAAGAAAAAAATTCTGTGAAACAAAACGTTATTTTAAAAACTGTTTATTTAAATATTGAATAAAAATGTAAATATTGCATAATAAAATTAAAAAATAAATAATTTTATTTAATTTAACTATTACATTGAAACAATAAATACACGTTTTGTGATGTTACAAAATTTTATATTCTTTAAATAAATCTTTTATAACAGTAAAAAATTTTTTTCAAAACTTATTATCTTAAAATAAAACGGCTTTAGCATATAGTTATGTATTAATTTTTATTAATAATCGACGTTTTGACGTACTCTACGTACATTATCATCAGGAAAAATATAGAAATAACGTTACAATAAATAAACAGAATATCAGTTACTAGGTAACAAAATAAGGAACTGGATTATAAAATTTATAAATTTTTAATGAAAGGAAGCTAAATTTTATTTAAATAATTTTACTTTACAAATTTGTATTATTTCTCTTACTATAAAAATTGCAAGACCCAAGATTGATAAAAGAAGCAATAGAAATTTATAAAGACAAGATTAGAAGTATATGGGTAAACCCATATATAGACTACTTTGACATTTCTCGGAAAGTTGGCAACACTGTATTTTAATAATATTATAATTTATGTGGGCACTAGGACATACTTTTCTGAAAATTTGATCAAAATCGAATAAATAATGTAGCCACAATGAATTTTTAAAAAAATTTGTGATTTTTTCTCCATAAGTTGGCAACAATGTATTTTGTTAAAATTGCATAATTTATTTAGGCACTAGGAAAAACTTTTATGAAAATTTGATTAAAATCGGTTAAATAAAATGGTCATAATAAATTTTTAAAAATTTTACTAATTTTTTTCTCGGAAAGTTGGCAACACTGTATTTTGTTAAAATTACATAAATTATATGAATACTAGGAGAATCTTTTGTGAAAATTTGAGTAAAATCGGTTGAATAACATGGCCATAATAAAATTTTTAAAACTTTAGTAATTTTTTTCTCGGAAAGTTGGCAACATTGAATATTAATAAAATTATGTAATTAATGGGAGCATTAGGGAAATCTTTCCTGAAAATTTGATCAAAATCGGATAAATAATATAGCCACAATGAATTTTTAAAAATTTTAGTAATTTTTTTCTCGGAAAGTTGGCATCACTGGAAAAAACCAAAACCACATGACCATCTTGGGCACCAGACAAATTTATCCTGAAAATTTCATTAAAATCGGTTGAACCGTCTAGGAGGAGTTGCGGCCACAAAATTTTGACTTACGACCGAGCGAGCGAGTGAGCGAGCGAGCGAGCGAGCGAGTGAGCGAGCGAGCTGACGACGCACATCCATACACCCACATAAACTAAGTTCAGATTCGTCATCTACAGGCTATATAAAAGATTTCTATACAATTTTTTTTTTTTTTTGAAAATGTTACAGACACCGTACCAAACGCTATACTACTTTTTCCTTGCAGTCAAAGTAGTAAAAAGATAAACTCAATCACTGTGACTAGTAACTGATTTAAATAAAAAATTGGCTTCCTTTAACTAATAACTTATAAATTTCATAATTTAGTTATTTATTTCTGTTATTCTGTTTATTTACCGTATATCATTTGAATAATTTTTCCTGATGATGATGATGTACGTAGAATATATCAAAACATTGATTATTAATAAAAATATAATACTATATCCTAAAGCCGTTTTATTTTAAAACTTCTGTATTTTTACTAAATTCGAATTGTCTACTTTTTCCTGTGTCGTAACTTATATATTAACAATGAAATGATTAGATTATGATATTTCCATATAAAATATTAATAAATCTCCATGTAATATTTATTCAAACAAATTATATTAATATTAACGTATCATAGTTGTGAACACTAAATAAGACTGTTATTTTATAATTCACGTCATTCGTGTTTCTAGATAACACAGTATTTATTTTATTAACTTTGTATTCAAACTTTAGCATTTGTTGATAACAATAATTGCTAAATTATTTATAGTCATTATGCTATAAATTTAACAATGTTATTTTTTAAAATAATTTTTATGAAATAAATAAATAGAAATCTATTTTTCTTTCACAAAAAAAAAAAAGATTTTGTTCAGTATTATGCAAATTAGTAATAAACTTTTATATGACTTGTTTAAAGACATTCAAATAAATAAATTTTTAATTATAATATTTGTAAAAGCAAAATAAAAATAATAAAATTAATACACGTAATTCTTTAACGTCAAGAATTTAAAAATATTCACTCATTATTCTTAGAATAATATAGCTAAAAAAACATTTGATTAATTATTTAAAAATATAATTTACTATATCAGTATTATTATTGTTTTTTTTTTTAGTTTCAAATCTTGGATATAGAAACAAATGAAACCGATTCATCAGGCAATTGTAAAGTATCATACGTCTCTATCGGTCCATCATCTTTCAAAAAAATTAAAAAATCTTGCACATCTGAAGACACCCCATACTTAGTCCATCCCGATAATTTATTCTCAGTAGGCGTCGACTCGGTCAGAGAAACAAAATACGATCTATCTTCTAATAACGTCTACATTCAAGAAGTAACCGCTGAAGAAAGTAATATTATGACAGTAAATGCAAAACCGGACGCCGGAAATAAAGTGAAAATCGACCGTTACGCCAATTGTTAGCGAGCATTTAGATGAAGTAATTCAACAACTAACCAATGTGATAACCGGTCATTTTACGCATGAGACTTTGGTCACCGAAAGGGAACCGAGATTATGTCAAGATACCGCATGTCCGGGTTTTGCGAAACTCGTTTCTGATAATCTGAAAAATTTCGAAAACAGCAATTACGGTACACTGAAGTCCACTAGCGGATTCATCAGAACGTTAAATGCTGCCAGAAATGCTAATAGAGATGATATTATTAAAGTGCTCAAAAAGAAACAGAATAAACCTATTCGGTAAGTAATTATTTTTTAATTTTTATGTAAGTTTAAATTATAAACACGGGTGTGCGCTCAGCTTGAAACACCACGGAAAAAATGTGATTAACAAACTATTTATTGTAGATTAACAATCTATGAAATTTTGGGTTCAGCGCAAACTTTAGAAGCCCACGAAGCCGCAATGAAACAACTCAGTTTTACCGATGAAAAACATATAGAAAAATTAGAACGTTACCTTTGGGCCTTATCAATGGGAGCCCATCCAAAATTGGAGATAATTAAAGATCTTTTAAACAAATATTTGCGCACTTTCGATCTAAATGAAAAACTTCAAGAAACACTCGTGCTAACAATTGCTTCCATGACAGATAAATATGTTAGACAGCCTCAAAACATTGAAAAGAAAAAGGTAAAAAATTTTTTTTGTATTGTTAAAGTTTGGTATTTTAGATAAAAGGTTTGTAATAATACTCATTTTCGTAAAATTTCACTACAATTTATTTCGTCAACATACTTAAGTTTCGGCTCGCACCATTGTCAGTGTTATAATGAAAATAAAATACAAATTCAGCTTATATATATACATATCAGAGTTACAATAATCAGATACATTGTTGATGATTATATCAATACATTACAATACAAATGTGAGTTACAACAATCAAAGTTACAATAATCAGAAACCATAGTTGATGATTATATCAATACAATACTATAAAATACAAAATGTAAAGGTTAAAAAATAATGAACAAAGTACTTTGGTATTTTTATATTTGTACACTTATTGTTGGCGAAATTCATAATGCTGAAATAAAATTATGATTTTATAGAGTAAAAATATTTTATAATATTGAGTAATAGTTTGTAATCATTCATATTGTTTTATAGATACTCCAAAATGTAAAAGAAGCTATTTATAATGGAATTGATAACTGTGATAACAAACCTTGTCAATACTCATTTATCAGAGCTTTGAAAAACTTAAAATCCGAAGAAACTATTCCGAAACTCTTAGACATTGCTTTGAATGGATCCGAAAAATCTAGTGTTATTGCAATGAAAGCTTTAAGATCATTTCCATCTTCAGCTTGGAACAAGAACGTTATAACTACTGCCAAAACAATATTCTTCCAAATTAAGAAGAAACACGATACTAGTACAAGAACTTTAGCTTTAGATATAATTCTAGAATCTAGTTCAAATGAAGCAACAATTCAAGAAATACTTTTGTATCTCCTTTCCAATGATAAAGCTTTCGAAGTGAAAAAATATGCAATGCAGAAGTTGTTGATGCACTCAGATAAATGTTGCGAGTTTAGACAAATGTTGAAGAACGTGATCAGCAAAGATAAAAAAATTAATAATTACTCAGTGCTGGCGCAAAAAGGAATGTCAACGGCGCTTTCGAGACAGTTTCTGAATCATAATGCGGTGAACGGAAGCATGCTTGCCGTGCAAGAAATGAGTTCCGGTCTGGTGAAATGAAACGTGGGGTATTTGATGTTGTTTTCGAAAATGATGACAAGAATTGCGAAATGTTTAGTGTAAGTATAATTGTCTAGTCGAATTTCTTATCATCCAAGGCCATTACGTAATACTTTATTATTTACAAAAAATTTAATTTAATTATACATTAATTGGGATACATTATTGTTTAATAATTAATAGAAATTTGTTTTTGTATTAGTGTTTCTTGTATTTGATCATGAGGTTATTTAATAAAAAAAACTAATAGTAGTATTATTTTGTACAGTGAATTTTTGTGCATTTTACGCCGTATATAATTATTACATAGAACTAATTAAACATTAGTTATTTTTTAGATAAAGAAAAGTATTGACTCTTTATCTAAAAAATAACTAATGTTTAATTAGTTCTTTGTAATAATTATACACGGCGTAAAATGCACAAAAATTCACTGTAAAAAACAATTTCCAACGCCAAAAATATTTAATTAATAATATTATTTTGATTATAGTTGGGATTATTCTCAGGCGATGACGATGTTGCAACAGCTGGAATGGAACTTACCATGTTAGGAACTCAGATTCGTCCTTTTGTCTTTTTCACAGGACAAGGTGAACTTATGGGTCATGTCTGGTCTGGAACTGCTTCTGAAAGTACACCTGCTTTCCAGGTAAATTATCTTTGAATCTTAGTTTGCTAACCTATCTATTCACGTTCTATACTTAGCCGAAAAATATTAAATTTCTATTTTCTACTATAGATGAACACTTTGGTACACGACCACTTGGAATACTTGCGTTTAGGGCCAGGATTAATTGCCGAACTAAGTTTGCAAACTGCTGTTTCATTCAACTTAGCTGGAGAAATTTAAATATCGCTGTGGAATCGCAACAGTCATTCCCTAATTAATCAGAAGTATGTTTTTACAATACTTGAAACAAATACTTTTTCTTTGAAACTAATTTTCCTTAAAATTCATTACAGTGTTGCGATACTTATGAAAGGATTAATGCGAGTGGATACATCATTTGTACAATCCGAAGTTGAATTTGCTGTATCAATGGAACCGAGATTAGATCTTGAATCTGATATTGAATTTGGTTCGGGAGTGGCTGTTTGTCTCAGACTAACACAACCTAATACTTTGTTCAAGTAAGTCAATTTTTATTTCTGTAGGAAATATAAATGTTGTAGTTGTAGCAGAATGCTAACATATTTGTTAAGTAATAGTTACAGAGTAATTAAATCTAATTATAGGACAAATTATAGTGGACAATAGATTCTATGAATAAAACATTAGATAATTTGTTTTATATTCATTACTTATATAATAAATTTGTAATATCTGTTCTCATATAAGTTTTATTTTAATTTAATGTATTTTATTTTTTTTAAAAAGTTTAAATTTCTTGGAGATTGAAGGATAGATCACTGCGATAGTAGATTATAGACCGGTTGTATAAAGCATTGTTAAGTTAAAATTGGTTAGTTGACAAGTTAACTTATACAAAGCGTTTAACAATGCTTTATGCAACCGAGCCTAAATTTTTGTTCTATAAATTTAATTTTTTATGATCAAATATATTTTTATTTTTCTTACTAGGCACAATATTTACAAAATCGAAAGGATTCCGGGTAGCAAACACAGATTACGAAAGGCAAAATACAAGAAATTTGAAATACCAGGACGAACATACAATTTGAACAACAAAAATAATGAAATGTGTAATGTGCTAATGCGAAATAGATAAATAATGTTCGAGTGACTAAGTGTGTTGTTTGGTTTAAAAATTATTGCAATACAAGAACAATTATTAAAGAAATGTGTTGAGACTGAAATCACTTTTTTATTTTGTACAATTTAAGTGTTTTAATGTTTATATATATATATATATATATATATATATATATATATATATATATATAATTGTACCTAAAAACAAAATGAAATTTATCACAGTTTATTTATTGGAATTTTTAAAATTTTTTTACATGAATCATTATCACCCGCATATTTTCATGAATATTAGCTCGAATCTGATTCTTTTCTATCTTCTGCATCGGTTTTCATATCAGTTTCATCGACACTTGCATTACTAATTGATAAATTTGAATATAATTCCGTTTACGAGTTTTTGGTCATATTTATATTCTTTGATGTTAATTCTACCAGGTTTCATTAAGTTACACAACAATTTTAATGCATATTTTAATATGTCATAAAATTATATTCTATACAAATCTAATTTTCATATTTATACTTATAACAACTCATCATTTTGCAGAACATAAATAATGACTAAACTTTATATTTGTGTTTATATAGTGTTGTCAAATTTTACAATTTTTAACGACAAGCTTCATTATATTCAAATAATTTTGTTCGATTTGGAATGTGTAAACAAATTTAAAATCGTAGGATAGATATTTGATGCTACAAATTCGCGGTTTCCAAACTTTGTTCACTAACGGCCCCCTTTATAAAAAAATCCCATCTCTGCCCCTTCCCCTCCATATTTAAGAAATTTATAAACAATTTGTAAATAATTTCTTTATTGAAATAATAATCACAAAAATAATAATATGTAATGTAAATAATTTCTCTAATTTCTAAATATTTTTCTCTCAACATAAATCACGAAAATTGTATAAAACTATATTTTATTAATATTTTAATGTGAAGTATAGGCTTGTTTATTCTCATATAATTCGCTACATTGCGGTTTTTATGAAGAACGATTCACTCTTATTTCGTTTTCCGCTATTAATCGTGCTCGCTATTTTGTTTTGAAAATTCTGTTTTGCACATATATGAGGTCACAAAAGGTAAAAGAATTTTTATAGCTTTTGATGATAACGCGGAATATTGCTTGCTTACTTCCAACCAGAATTTCTCCGGATTATTCGAATTGAATTGAACTTTTAGCGCGCTATCACAAGAAAGTTCTATTAATTTTTCTAGTTTATTAATTGTTAGTTCAAAATTATCATTATATTCGACAATAAACGGATTAATAATTTTTTATATTTATAGGTGGCATATTTATGTCAAGACAGTTTTGTTTTTAGTTATCATGACTACAACAGTTGTTATACAAATGACATATTTGCAATTAACCCGCACCCCCTAGTAAATCTTGCATGACCCCCTGGAGCGGAGCACCCACTTTGGAAACCGCTGTACTTCATAGTTTTATTCTTTTTATTTAAAAAAATTAATTTAGGAAGTCAAAGATTTTTTGTATTATTATTATTAGGCACAATATTTATAAAATTGAGAAGATTGCAGAATAGCAAACACAGATTACGAAAGACAAAATACGGAAAATAATTTGTATAATAAAAATATTGAAATGTGTTTATCTTTGGTGCAAAAATTATTAGAGTACAAAAACTATTATTAAATAAATGACACTGAAATATACATTTTATTTTTTTATTTAAGTATTTTAAATACAGATATATTTGAAAGAATATAAAATTTGTCATAATTTATTTACTGGAATTTACAAGATACATATACTTTTCATAATTTTGAATTTGTTCACAAAAAGTAATACAGTGCAGATATAATAAAACTACTTTGGACATCCTTTATTTCCTGCGTTGCCACCACTTCCTCTATGACACGGGATCTTAAACTGTTGGTGACTGCCGCCTTGGCCCCCTTTGCCCCCTTGGCACCCTTGGCCTCCTCGGCCCCCTTGTTGTTGGAGAGCCAACTGACGATATGGTGCTTTTTGAGAATCGTTCATTTTATTCCAAATTTTAGCTCCTTGTGTAACCATTTCTAGTACCGAACTACCGCAGCAATTTTTTCGATAATCCCGCATAAAATTCAAAAATGGATTTCGAGTCGGTTTGCCAGGTTTAAATTTTTTACATGAATTAGATCTATGAGAATCCGATGAATCTGAAGTGCATTCCGAAGTGCATTCCATCTCGTTTTCATTTTCTTTGTTTTCATTTTCTTCGTTTTCATTTTCAATGTTTTCAATGTTTTTATTTATATTAGTTTCATCTTGTATATCATCGTAACTAGTTGATAATTCTGAACCTGATTCTCTAGATTCTGCCATATTTAGTTTAAATTCTTTGATTAATACCCCCCGAATTAAATTTTTCAATAATTTTGAGACAGGTCGACCGCCTTCGACAAAATTTTTCTACACTTTGTTTATTTGTACATAACAACAAATAATTTGTTTTGTATTTTTTTTTATGTAAATAACGAAATTCAAGTAAGCAATGATAAACAAAAAAATGGACAAAATTTATTAATATACATTTTATAAAAATCAAGATACAAAATCAATTTTTGTGATATTTGTACCTGTGAACAGTATAATTCTTGATCATTTTGCACGAAATAAATAATATTTAAAGATTATAATAAAATATCAGTAAGTGAGGTGAAATTAGTTGAGTATTAAGTTGTCAAATTTGACAGTTTTTTTTTAACGACAACCACATTCGGTAACAACCATATCTTTGTATGCGTACCGATAAGTGAGTACACCTTGTGCATCGACGTACAGAACGGAAATTGAGTCGAGTTTGGTCGGCACACAACAGGAACGTGGGGCTTTCGATTGTGATAAGCTGTGTAACAACGCTTGAACTATGGCATGCTTTGTTGGTGATAGGTGGTCGGCTACTGGATAGAAACATTTTCCTGCGCATTGGTAAGCCTTAAAAACACATTACAACAACTAAAAACCAAATACGAGGCCTTGTAATCATACTTAAAAGTGCGAATATTTTATTATGAAAATATTATTGCTTTGAACAAAAACTGCTTCTGAAAGGAACCATGCATACCTACGGGCCAAAAAGATCTATTTAATGATCTCGGTTAAAATTATTCGGTAGTTGGTTAAATTAAATACTTGATTAAAATGAAACATTTTCTGTATTTTTTGTACTGGTTACATTAACAACTGGAAATATGTTCTATCTATCAAATTTAACTATGAATTTAAAACCTGCTTAATTTGAAAGCTCGATTAGATTCATGGGCTTAACTAGAACACAAAATACTGGCCCTTAAAAGTTAAAATTTAAAATTTCTCTCAAGCTACCTTTTTTCTTAAAATTTTATTAAGTTTTCTGATTAAAATTAACATTAAAATATCACTTAAAGTATTTAAATTTATTTGATAAATTTCAGAAAAACTAAAATTTACAAAAAAAAAATTTTTACAAAATTCCATTGTTTTTTTAATATTTAATGAGAAGACTATAAAATTGTGTTTTATAAATTGAGATTACGAAAATTTTGGAATACGTACAACTTTCCTTTTTTATCCAATTTTTTAGTTTTTTTATTTTAATAATTTAAAAATAGAAACAGAAGTGTTACTTACAAAACAAATAATAAAGAAGTATCTGGTATTATGTGTCTATGAAAGATTTTTCATATTTTCGAATAAATAAAATAAATTTAGATAAAATGGATTTTTTTTAAATTACAATTACAACTTCACAGGTTTCAGTCAATTTATTTGAAACATATTTAAAAAATGCATCTTAGCATCTCAGATGATATTTTCAGTATATAATCCAATAAATACATTTTTGTTTCCGTTAATATGGATCTACTGCATTAACGAAAATGTATTCAATGGACTACAAACTACATGTTTCCAAGCAAATATTTACAAATTAAATTATTCATGATGGAAGATTTGGAGATGCTGAAATATTGAAAAATTTTTTTAAATATATTTTAAATAAATTAACTAAAACCCGAAAAGTTTTTTTGGTTTATTAAAATAAATTTAAATAATGAAATTAGAAGTACCTCATAACCATTTGGTTGAACAATCCAAGAATCGTACTGTATTTCAGCGAAATCAATATACAATGGTTTCTTTTTACAATTATTTCTCATTCGTTTAATTCTTTTCGAAACTTTAGTAACTGAATCATCATCCCAAATTCGGTTTGTTTCTTCCTCATAGTCCTCTTCAATATTTCTTTTTCTTCTCGGTACAGTTTGATGATCATTTACAGAATTACTATCTGTCGAATTTGTTTCACGTTTTTCGCTAACGTAAAATAACAAAAGTATAGGATAATCATGCTCTAAATTTTCTTCCAAAGGCATCAAAGATAATTTGAATGTTCCGAATTGATTATGATGAATGGATTTGACAGTTATAACGAGTTTTAAGAATTTTTCGTTGTTGAACGATTTTAAAATCTTTTTGTCTACATTAGTGACATTGAACGATATCCATGTATTATCGGAATTTTAAATATGTCTGTTTTCCAATAATTTAAATTCTTTTGTAGTTTCGTTTAGTAATGATACTGTTATTCGACGTTCCAGACCTTAAAATAAAGAACTATTGAGAATATCTGTTACAATCAGATTTTTAAAAAACATTTGTAAATATGTATATGAATCATTTTCCTACGTGTCTACTTTTAAATAGGTGTTATTTATAATTAGCTTCTTAATGACAGAAAAAATATTTTAAATAACAAAATATATATTCTAAAGACAACGACAAAATATTTTATTAATATAAAAAAACCATTTTAAAACACTTATATATTCTAAGAACAACAAAGTATTTGTTCTACGGCAACAAATGCAACTGAATGACAAAATATTTATAATAATGACAAGAAAATATAAATGAAGCATCAAATATTTGTTCTAAAAGCAAAAAATGTAAATAGACGATCAAATACACCGGTTTAAAAATACCTACAAAAAATAAATGAACTGGCTCAAAGAAAAAGAAATTTTGCAGGTGTATTGACTGTCTCTAACCAAATCAAAAATTAATATTTTTACCAGATCTATGTTGCAATAAATTGTACTAAAAATCTTCAGATATACTGATTGTTTCTAAGTAAATCAAAAATTAATCTTTTACCCGACTTATACATTTCTATATACACATTTCTATACACTAATTTTGTCGTAAAGTTTCTTATTTTTGTCGTGTTATATTTTTCGATCGGTATAATAATTTTGTCGTGTATTTTCTCATTTTTATGTTGTCATACGGAAAATGACTGCTGTGGAAATGAGATTTGTACGTGGGGTATGTGGTGTAAATAGGAGATATCGGGTACGAAATAGATTAGTGTATGATGAGTGTGAAATTGAATAAAATGTTGTAGCAAAAGTTGCCGTGTTAGTCAGTTAAGATGGTTCGGACATGTTGAGCGAATGTCTAATGAACGTTTGGTTAAAAAGATTTATTTGAATGATTTTGATTGTGTACGTTTGCGTGGACGTCCGATGAGTATATGGAGTGGTATGATTGAGAGTGTTTTGCGTGAGCGAAAGTTTGCAAGTAGTAAAAATAAAAGAGCATGCATGAGAGGAATTATGAATATGGATAAAGCGAAAGTTGCTTATTTGGATAGGAATGTTTGGAAGCGAGTTTGTGCCACACCCTTTTGGGTACATGGCGTGATTGTGTATGTATGTATGTATGTATGTACTAACATTAATTTTAAAAAAAGTACTTACATACTAATTCAGCAAATTTCCGCATTACTGCAGAAACACGCTGACTCATTACCGCGGCAGTATAGCTTATCTTCATCTTTCTCATCTTTTGTGGGTTGACGTGTTCTTCTGTCAACCTCGGGCATACCTACGTTCCAGTGTCCATACGGTACAACTGCACTGAGAAAAATAGATATTTAACAAATTGTATAATAATAAGTAGATATTTATTTGAAATATACGAGTATGTTTACTGTATTCACAAATTTATACATTTTTAAAATCTACTCACATATATATTTTAATACTATATTAAGAATTAAGACTGTAATACTATATACAAATTGATGGTATTAAATTTTTGTTTTTATTATATTTATAGTTAATTTTTAAATATACTTATTTTGTTATTTTTAATATCTTGTGTTTGTGTCACCTTTTTAAATATAAATAGCGTTACGGTAACTATCCATTTTGCTCAGTGTGCTCAACAAGTTTTCATTTAGCTGTTTTTTTGTCCCTTTTTCCTCGAAGGCAATAGCTCCTTTAAGTAAGTTGTTCCGTACACCTTTAAGAAGGTGGGGAAAGTCGTAAAAATGAATAACTTCTACGTCCTCGACTTCGTATCCAATAGTACGCTTTTCCTCACTTTGCCGTACATATTTCTCGTCAGTCTGTTCCATTAACAAGCGAATTGCTCCAACATTGTTAGAACCTTGATCCGAAATCGTAGATACAACTTCCAAACCAGCACCTCGGGTCGCCCGAATCACCTTCTTCAACAGTACATGCAGATCTTGCTTGTTAACGTAGTTCTGAAAAAAAACATAAACAATCGGTTGCTTATATTTTCTAGATAATCCGCGACAGGGCCGTATTTATGGGCCCGCACCACAAAGGGGCCAGCACCACACGTTTCAAATTTAAAGTAAATAATTGTTTAATCGATAACCTTTTAAGTATTTTACTTAAATTTTCACAAAACAGAATATTCGAATAATCCGACTTGCAACCAGTGACAACACACTTCACTAGTACACACAGCTTCATTAGTACTAAGTGTAGGCGCAAACCAATTAGCCACTAAGATTATTTGATATTTTTATTTCTAAGTTTATTATTTATTTTTTTAAATACTCTATTTCAATTAAATAAATATAAGTAAAAATTACTTGTTTGTTACATTCCTTTTTATCTTGCATTTTCTTAACATGTTTATTTAAAATTATAAAATCACAACCTCCCCCTTCTAAGGGCCCGCACCACAGGTTCAGCCTAGGTGCCTACAGATCCTAAATACGGCCCTGATCCGCGAAGCATAAACACAGTTGCTTGGTTCGCAATTTTGCCAGATCTGGATGTTTCAAGATCTTGGAAATCCATGATAACGTCATTATTGGCATAATACTGTAGATGAGGTGCAATGGCCATTTCATCGAACAAAATAGAGCACTTTCTTTCATGTGGCTTTAAACGTTTAGCGATATCCGCCAAATTATCAAAAATAATTGTATTGACGCCACTATCAATAGTGATATCGCTAAGTAGGGACAAAAGACGACTTCTACTAGGTAAAGAAAATATCTTTATCAGTAAACGATACGTTTTAGGTACCTGTTTATAAAGTGAAATTGCTAAAATTTTGTCGTCTAAAGTGAAGCAGTGCCCTTTAAGTTTTCTGGTCTGATTTCGGACTTGGGACAAAAGAAACCTATAAGAAGGTTTGTTGAGCGATTCGCACCAACCAGCGAATTTACCATTCGAAATGATTCTTTCGGCAGCAGTTAGACGTTGTTGACACGTATGTAAACTAGCACGCAGCTGTCAAAGTTTTACTACCAAAATTTTACTTTTTTTCTTACGGGGCATAATAGATGCCAACGTGTACATTTTCTTATTTCCTAAAAAATATTAATAAAAAAGATTAGTATTTCCAAAATAATGTTATAAATTTTGCAAAAAGTCCACAACCAAGCATTAAGAAAGCAAAATACATCAAATACATCATACACCATTACCAAAAAGCATACTGGTATAAATAAAAATTATTTATCGTATAGCTATAATAACAATTTAGTGATCCGTGAATCTTGATAATATATCTTGGGGATAAAAAAAAAATTATTATTATTTTTGTAAACTAAATAAATAAAATATAAAAACTTTAGGATTAAGTTCTGTATATATTTTATTTAAAAATTTACATTACGATATATACGTATATCACCATCAGGAAAAAATATGCAAATGTCATAAATAATAAACAAATAAAACATAGAAACAAGTTACTAAAATTTGTCTTCCTTTAATTAATAATTTATAATAATTATTAATTATTTAATAATTTATTAAAAAAATTAGTCTAGTTACTTCGTTATCTAGTAACTTGTTTCTATGTTTTATTTGTTTATTATTTATGTGGTTTGTATATTTTTTCCTGATGCTGATATACGTAGAGTATATCGTCGATTTTTAAACAAAATATATGCAGAACTTAATCCTAAAACTTGTTTATTTTAATAAATATTTATTTATTTTATTATTATTTTATATTTATTTTTAACTATGTTAAATTAATAAAGATAAAACTTACGTGATAATACAGAAGAAGATAATACACGTCTTTTTCTCATAGAGGAATCTCGAGAAGTACTTGCTTCATTATTATAGGAGCAACTTCCTCAACGTCAATCGTTTCAGATTCTGAAATTATAAGAACGTCTTCAATGTCAATTGTTTCAAGATCAGAATTTATAGGAATGTCTTCGACGTCAATTATTTCAGGATGAGGAATTAAAGGAACTTCATCAGCTTCAATCACTTCAAGATCAGTAGCAGACGTATTGCCTGAAAAAATAAATTTTTATCTAGAACATCTGCAAAGAACTATTACTATCAATAATAATAAATAATAACTTTTATTTACTAAAATAAATTGAATTCCAATTATAGAGTAATTTACATAAAAAATTAAATACACGAATACATAACAAAAAAAAAAAAAAATTAATACAGAAATTTTTTAAATACTCAAATTTAAATAAGTAGAATAATATAAATATTATTTGTTAAATCTAATTTAAGTACAATCAAAGTGAAACATTATTATTGCAAAAGAAATTTTAACTTTTCGACTAAGTATATTTAAATTTACTAAGACTCATATTACTAATTACATTATCATTAAATATTATTTAAAATATTTTAAATATTATAAATTTCATATTAATATATTATATAATAAAAAATGAAATAAGATTTTTACGTGGGGTATGTAGTGTAAATAGCAGAGATCGGGTACGAAATAGATTAGTGTATGATGAGTGTGAAATTGAAAAAAATGTTGTAGCAAAAGTTGGTGTTAGTCAGTTAAGATGGTTTGGACATGTTGAGCGAATGTCTAATGAACGTTTGGTTAAAAAGATTTATTTGAATGATTTTGATGGTATACGTTTGCGTGGACATCCGATGAGTAATTGGAGTGGTATGATTTTGGAATAATGGAAAGTGTTTGTGCCGCATCCTTTTGGGTACATAGCGTGATTGGGTATGTATGAATGTATGTATGTATATAATGAAATATAAATTTTTATTTTGTGCTAGATATGTTTAGACGTTTTAGTTAGAAAATTATTAAATACCAAATTTAGTTAAAAACGTCACTCATAAAAAAAAATAATTATTAATATTGTAATTTAAATCAAATGATTAAAATTCGCCGAATCTTGATATACAGTAAATACTGCTCAAATAGGAATAACGTTGTTATTGCAAATAAATTTTAAAAATATTCTATAATTATGTTGTACTAAGAAAACTATAAGTTTGTAAAAACAGGTACACAAATATAAAACCATTTTGTTTGAATAGAAAAATACTATAAAATAGCAGATAATTCTATTTAAATAAACAACAAATTTAAATGACACTGTTATTGAATGAAGTTTGAATGTTTGCAATTAGATAAATATAAAATCAAATTTTTTCAATAGAAAAGTAATTTAGAATATCAGATACTTTTATTTAAGTAAACCAAAAATAAAATGATATACCATTATTAAATACAGGTAGTCTATAAAATTTGAATGTTTGAAAATAAAGGCAAGTAATTATTATATATAAATACAAAACCAATTTGTTTGAACAGAAAAATAAATTTTAATTTAAGTATATTTAAAAGAGTATTTAAATTTAAAAAATATTGTAAAAAAATCAGAAAAATATCAAATAATAAATTTAATACTGGTAATCAACACAGTATTTATACAGAAAGAAATAAAAAAAAAATAATATAATTAAAAAATATTTGTACATACCTAAGTTGTTCGATCCATCGTTTGACTGGGGCGTGAACGTATAAGGTGAAATACAAAACGAATTGTTTTCTGACGGTCTATCCGTGAAACCTATATAAAAAAAAAACTTTGAGCGTTCACTTTCCAATAAAAATTGTAAAAAAAATAGTTGTAAAAATAAATTGTATATCTTATCACTTTGAAATTGTAACACTATAAATCTTAAGTTTATATTTACGGATATTGAAATAAAAATACAATAATCAACTAAATAATCTATTATAAAATATTAAATTACTAATATATTTTTAAAAATAAATTTATAAGTAATGTAAATTACCTGGTACATTCACAGATGGAAGAGAAAATTTTCTCAAACGTCTTCCTTCTCTACATGTATCAATAAAATGATTTTTGCATAAACGGAACTTATTCAGTGGATAATCACACATGCGAATATCTTGTCTTCCAACACGTTCTACCCAAATCTTGCATAAATTTCTATCTTTAGCAAATCAGGACACGTTTTGGTTTAAAAATTTTGACAATGTTTTTGTTCGTAAGGGACAGAACAGGTTTGGCTTCAGAAATATTAGAGCAAATATAACATTAGAGTAAATTTTTTTTAACAAATTACTTTCTTTTTTTAAAAACATACAATTCTATGTCACTATATTTTATTTTATTTTTTAATATGATGCAATTAACAACATAATATTAAAATTTATTTTTAAAATATTAGATATATTAAATAAATTAAAATAACTTAAAAGGCATTAAAATATTTAATATTAAGTTTCCCCTCACTATGTAATAATTATCTATTAATTAAAGTTTGATAATAAAATATATAAAAAAAAAACTTTTTAAAAAACACGCTTATATTTACATAAATGCACTAAAAAGAGGAAAATAAATTTTTTTAAAAGCGTGGAGCGCCAGGAAATTATATTTCGCAATGATGATTAAGCGCTCCACGCTTTTTAAAAAAAATATTTTCTTCTTTTTAGTGCATTTATGTAAATATAAGCGTGGTTTTTAAAACGTTTTTTTTTTTATATATTTTATTTTCTGCTTTTTAGCCTTGTCGTTTTGTCATATCTTGTAATCGGGGTTTTTTCTTTTTTTGTTAAAATATTGTGTTGTCTCCTGGAATAAAACTACATGCAAAATTTCAGTGAGATCAAATGATAGAAAGTAGTCTAAAAATTGGTTACAAAATTTGACTAACCCTGACAACAGTTTGAGCTAATATAAGCGTGGTAAAAAGCAACAATGGACTGACAAATTTAATTAGTCCGGAAAAGCTTTAATATTTTGGACTCCATAAATTATAAATATGTTAGATAAATACATATAAATAAATTTTTGCAAATTGTTAATTAAAAAGTTATACAGATGACGATTGATATTTTTTTGCATGACAAGATTGGTATAATTCACGACAGGAAAATATAATGCACAACAAAAAAATGTAAAAAAAAAGTAATAACAAAAAGTAAATGCACGACAAAATATTTTTTCTCACAACAAAAAATTACTAAATTAACAATAACTAAATTAACCTTTTAACCCGATCTGTCTAGTAGTGAGCGCAACCAAAATTTTCAGGTATACTAACCGTCTCTAAACAAATAAAAATAGGCTAAGTTACGATTATTAAAAAAAATTCAGAACTTCAACTTAAAGCTATTGTCAACTTTGAATGCAAAGAAAAGTGGTATAGTAATCGGTACGGTGCTTATAACATTTACCAAGGTTAAACTAATCATATAGAATGTGTGAATGTGCGTCGTTCGCTCGCTCACTCTTTCGTCCAATTTTTTTTATCGCAATTTTTCCTAGTCCAGGGATGGTGCACCTATTTATTTCCGCATACCAATTTTTCATTTTTTTACAATTTGAAATGTTGGTGTGTCAGGTGTAACAAATAACCATTTAGGATTATGAGGAGATGAAGGGTAAATAACACAATATTTATATGAAGTACATATTTTTATTGATACAACTTTTAATTATATTATTAAATATATAATATATATATATATATTATGTATATATATATATATATATATTATATATATATATATTCCGGGTGTTCGTTCGTTAAGTTCGTATGGGCGTTTAACATGCAATTTCGATAATTTGCGATATACTTCTTTCTCGAGTTAAATTCGGAGAAATACTTAGAATACTTTTCGATAGAGTATAAAAAGTTTTAGAATTTGGTATTAGTTTAAATTTGCTAGCATGTGCCGTTTGGGCGCTAGAATTTTTTTTTGAGTTTTTGGTTTTTATTTTTTTTCTCAAAAACTATGAGGTCTAAGAAAATAAGCATGATATGGAAAAATGCGGAATAATGAGTATGATGCATCGCTTAGTAGAAAAAAAAACTGAATTTTTGAAAATTTTTCAAGAGAGTAATCCTTGGGATTTTTTTTCAAAATAAAACTTTTTTCACAATTTTCTCAAAAAATCTGAAAAAATTTAGTAAAATAGAGAAAAAAATTAGCTACATAATAGCTACGTAACAATTTTCTCTAACTCGTATTGATTTTGCAGAAAAAATTATTGAAAATTCTAAAATGTTTTTTTAGAATTTTCAATAAAAGTTAGAGAAAAAGTTACTTACTTATTATCTTACTCATAGATAAAAGACTACTGTTCTATCTGAATGTTCCATCTAAAATGTTTTTTAGAATTTTCAATAATTTTTCCTGCAAAATCAGTATGAGCTAGAGAACAAAGTTACTTAGCTATTATGTAGCTAATTTTTTTCTCTATTTTACTGAATTTTTCCAGATTTTTTTCAGCAAATTTTTTGAGAAAAAAGTAAAAACCAAAAAATCTAAGAAAAATTCTAGCGCCCAAATGGCACATGCTAGCAAATTAAAACTAAAACCAAATTATAGAACTTTCTATGCTCTATCGAAAAGTATTCTAAGTATTTCTTTGAATTTAACTCGAGAACGAAGTATATCGCAAATTATTGAAATTGCATGTTAAACTCCCATACGAAGTTAACGAACGAACACCCGATATATATATATATATATATATATATATATATATATATATATAACTGAGCAAAAGTTTCCAAGTAGTAGGAATAAAAGAGCATGTATGAGAGAAATTATAAATGTGGATGAAGCGATAGTTGCTTGTTTGGATAGGAATGTTTGGAGGCGACTGATTTCGGGATGTTGAAAGGAGTTTGTGCCACACCCTTTTGGGTACATGGCGTGATTGTGTATGTATGTATGTATGTATATAACTATCAATAAAAAGATATAATTAGACAAAAATAATAATTCTTTATTACATGTGTTCACTTTTAAAGCAACATTAATTAAATACAATAAGAATTAAATTTTTATTGTAATTTTTGTTCTTGAATGCTTTTTGTTATGTTTCTTTTTTATATATCAGGTTGGAATTTGGTTATGTCTAGGTAAATTAAGAACTTTAAAACTTGTTAGAAATTTTGAAATTTAGAGAATATCGCTAATACCTAATTCATTTATTATTGATTCCACAGCTGTAGGTGAATCGTCAATCAATTGATTTTGATTTATTTCAGTTTGACCTGTCAGATTTTCTATAATTAATTTTAGATTTCAAAAATATTTGAACGTATGAGAAGCAATATCTCGTTTAAATATTTATATGTTAACAGTGTGTATTTTCCACAAAATACCATCTGAAAATTTTAAATGTGTTTATACTGTCCTACTTTTATGTTTTTCCAAACTTGGTAATTCTATAAATCGTCACATATTTATATAACAGGTTAAATTCTAGTAAAATTCTTCTAGTTTTAGGATCACTTCACGGGTCGTGACGGTTCATTTGCCGTTAGCGGTGGTGGAGGGCCGGTTGTTTATCCAATTTTTCCAAATACGAAATAATTAATTGTGTCCGTTCATGGGAAATATAATCAAGAACTAAATAATGTTTATCGTTTTTCAATATTTCTTTAATTTCTTGCATATGATTTTTGTTTTCTTACAACTGCGTCAAGAACTTGTGGTGATTGGTTTTGTTTCTGGTAACAGCCCTTTAAAATCGGCTTTAACCGCGACTAATTTTTCTTTGATATAATCCCGAAATTCGCGTTCGCAGCGTTCGCTTGACGCGAATTTCATGTAACGTGGATCGTTTTTGATTGCACGTCAAAGCTTTGCGCTAAAGCATTGTAGGTCCTTGAAATTAAGTAAAATTTATATCGAATTGCTTAAATTTTTACGCCCTTTTGGTAAATTGAGTCGAAATTTTTTTCTGTATATCATACATGTTGTCAATGTTTGACAATTTTTTAAGTCAAAACATGTTTTTTTCCTGCGGGGGGTGGTGGGAAGCGGAATGGTTCAAATGGTCCATCATCTTGCATGACCTTAAAGATGAGACTTTAAATTTTTTCGGACGCAAAATTTCATTCAATTTTGTTCAAAATCGGCCGAGTTATACCGATTTGAAGAAGAATTTTTCTGATTTTTCGAGTGGCGCGTTTTTTTTTTTTGACGAATATATATATATATATATATATATATATATATAAAATGTATGATGAGTCAAATTTTTTATTAAAAAACCTTGTAATAATTGAAATTGTGTAATAATTTGTTTTGTGTTTGTTTGTGTTTCAGCGAACTTGGAAACTTGGTCGTGACAATTTATTCCATTTTTCCGCTGAATGTTAAGAAACAAAATGATCCAATTCCATCAATGGAACTCGTTGAACAAGCATTATTATACGGTAGAAAATTAGAAATGATTGTCTAAATAATATTCAATATTCTAATACTACTTTTTTTGTCAGTAATTTAATTTTGATTTTGTATTACTTAGTTTATGCTTAGTGTTTATACTAAATAAATAATACATTAAATTAACTATTGTTTTTTTATTTTAGTATATTTAGGTCGTTGATTTGTTTGCAATATTACATAGAAAATAATTTTGATTACTTAACTATATTTGTTATGATTAGTTTTTAAATTTAAATTTTCTCATTTCTGCGCTGTGAAAAAAATTAATGGATGTCAAAATATATTTTGTATATATGTATATTAAAAAAGAAATGTTTTTAAAATTTCGTAAATATAAATATATTTAACAAAAATAATCATTTCCAAAACATTGGTCCGTATTCTCACCTCACTTTTAAAAGTGATTTTTGTCGAAATTACTTTTGACGTTTACTTAAATGTACTTATTAAGCAATTTTAATTAGTTTAAACATTGTATATAAAATTCTAGACACATTGTATATAGCTAAGGATTTTTATTTCTGAGACATATTTTATATTTATATATAAAAACATATTGTATATAAAATTCTCGAGACACATATTGTATATATAATTTTCAGGCACAATGATTATATGATTCTTTTAGACACATAGTATGTAATTGCTGGGGCATACTTATTTTGCATTTTAATGAAATAATACAGCTTGCAAAATGTATTTTCAATATTCATTCTATTTAACAAACACTTTTAAAAGTAATTTTTATCAAAATTAATTTTGACGTTAACTTAAAATTACTTATTAAGCAATTTTAATTCGTTTATTTGAATTTTATAATATTAAATATATCAAAAATAGAAATACTATTCATATTTGACAAGAGGTAGAAGTAAAAATATATTTTAAAGCGAAAAACAAAAGCACTTTTTCATAAACAAAAGAGAGTGGGAATACGGACCATTCTTTATTGTAAAATTGTCTAGAAAAAATTTAGGGGTGCAATTTTGAGATTTGCTGAAGGTATTAAAAATTTCACGGCACTGCTCTAATCACAACAAATATTATATTAATAGTAAATACATTTTTACTGGAGAAAATAACAGTGTATAGAAAGATAAGAGACACAAAATTATTTTATTTATTATGAATCATAGAGATTTCGAAGTATTTTCTGTTAAATTTATCAGAAATGTTAAAAATGAAAAAGACGTTCTCATTACCTGTAACAAAATTAGAATTAAGTCAATTTATTTCATTTCTTAAAAATTGCTTATGCATCTAGATATTTACGGTCTTTTCTGCATCCTTTTAGTGGTCTTAAAACAAGTCAGTAAACCTTAAAACGCTTTGGTAAAAGTCGTTTTGTAAGCGAGGTAGATAATAATAATAATAATGCTTTAATTTTTACTGAAAACGATTAATTTGTTTTTAATTCTAGTAATAATTATTACTTAATCAGTAATGTCAACTTGCAGCAGTCGCATTATGATGCACTTCCACATAAATCAGCATTAGGTATAGTGACTAATTCGATATTAGAACATCGATGGATCATTCAAAGAACTAATGTTGTTGGTAAAGATATGAATCTTGTGTTGAATGTTGATAAGTGCAAAGTTTTAGTTTTTGAGAAGTGTGACTTGATGACTGAATGTAATGTACATATTGATGGTGCACGTTTAGAGCAGGTAGATGAATTTGTGTATTTGTGTAGTTTGCTGTCTGGAGATGGAGATGAATATATACGATGCAGTTTTGGTGCCTACGTTGATGTATGGTAGTGAATGTTGTGTTTGGTTGCAAAAGTATAAACGGAAAATGATTGCTGTGAAAATGAGATTTTTACGTGGGGTATGTGGTGTAAATGGTGTAGGTGCCACTATTAGCCCCATAATAGCACAATTGGTTATGGATTTTCTATTGGATGATTGTGTGAAGAAATTTAACATGAAACCAGTGTTTATAAAGAAATATGTCGATGACGTAATTTGTGCAATCAAAGAAGATGAGATCCAATCTTCGTTAGATGTTTTGAATGTATTTAATGAACATCTTAATTTTACTGTTGAATATGAAACTAATAAGTCCATCCCATTTTTGGACATCTTATTAATTCGAGATGTGGATAACTGTATAAAAACTAGTTGGTACATTAAACCTACAGCGTCTTGTCGTTATATACATTTTGATTCTTACCACCAACAACACACAAAAATTAACACCATCCTTGGTTTAAAAAACAGGGTTGTCAGGTTATCTCATAATAACTACAAAAATGCTAATCTTAGTAAATTGTTTACAATATTGATCGATAATGGATATCCTAAGAAGTTAGTAAATAAAATAATTTGGTCAACTCCACATATCAGGACTCCACTAAGTAATAGTAACACGTTAGAAGTTCCACGTACTGAATTGGATATAAAAAAGAATATTTTCACACTTCCAAATTTACCTAAAATAACAGAGAAATTAATTAACATTTTAAAATCAGACAACATAAAAATAATTAGAAAAAACATCTTACCTACTAAGAAAATTTACACTAAACTGAAAGATGTCATTCCTATCAAGAAGCAGTCAAACTTGGTTTACAAGATTCCATGTGCAGATTGTGATGCGACATACATAGGGAACACGAAGCGATGGCTAGAAGAACGGTTGGCGTTACATAGATCGGATTGTAGGTTGAAACCTCAAGCAACGGCTTTATCAATTCATTCACATCAAAAACAACATAAGTTTGATTTTACGAACACGTCTGTGGTTTGTATTGAAGATAAATCATTTAAACGATCGCTTTTAGAAATGATCTATATTAAAACAGATAGCATGAGTGTAAACAAGCGCGCTGATATTCAACACCTCAGTATAATATATGACTTTCTACTTACGTTTGTGAATAAAAGTAATGGTTCATCTCGTGATATTACTTAGTTGTTTGGTTGCAGTGATAAACAATCTGACTGTTGCGCGTGAAGCGTGTGTTGTCATCTAAATTTGTTGTGATTAAAACATAGGTTATGTTGTTATTGACATGAGTGCGTCGTTATATGTCACGTGACTAATTTTAGGTTGGTTATAATTTTCCCTCTAAAAAATCAGTTGATAATAAAAAATTTATTTTTATCAACCTTCGTAGTAATTAAAAATTAATTCGTGTCTAACGTCTTTTACATTTGGTATTGTGAAAAAATTTAAGAATTTTTATATTACTGACAATTACTTATAACTAGTTTTTATTTTTATTTTTATTTATATATAAGAATACAATTTTAATTTTTGACGTAAAAATTGTTATATATTTAATGGTATTTTATTTTTAATCTTATTCCAAAAAAACACTGTTTTGTTATCTGGATTGGTTTTTCCATTTGGACATAATTTCTAAATATTGTTGATAAAGAACACACAGAATTCTCTACCATTGTAAGTTTATTAAATCATTTTACATTGTAATTACTAATTAGATTTGATTGTATTTTAACATAATTTTGTATTTTACAATAAATAGGTCAGCCTGATGAAGGAGACAAGCAACCTCCGAAAGCTCGCAACGTATACAATGAATTGAGTTATTAATATCATATTCTGTTTTGACTTCTAATCCCAATAATTTTCCTTTCAACATTTATATAAAGTCAACATTTTTTATTATATACTGAGTCATGGGTTTTTTTCAAAATATCGAACATCTATATGGTGACCACACCAAACTTATGTTAAAATCATGGATCAACATAAAAAAGAAGATTAATTCAATAGAAAATAGACGAATTTTCTTATTAAAATGCCGAAAATTAGGAATTTGTCCTAACCACATTGACAATGCTACAAAAACAGTGTTTGAAATACAGGAATTTAATACTGCAAAACAATCATCATTAGTTAACACACATCAAATACAAATTAATAAAAGATTGTTAAATTTAGAAATTTCATTAACATTACAAAATTTACATAACGCGAATAAAGAAACTAAAACATTATTAGATGAATTAAAACTCATATTACCAATGGAAGTGCTTGATACGTTTTTACAAAAACAAAATAGTAATTTAAAAAAACATTATAATAATATAAAGAACACTCAAATAAGAAAAATTAATAATTTAATCCTAAGACAAAGTGAACCGATAAAAGTTCAAGAAAAATGGTTAAAAAACATTAGCGACAAAACAATACCTAATGATATAGAACAATTTCTTGCTTTAGGGGCAAAATTTTGCACACAACCGACAAGTAATGTTGTGAATTTACCGTCTTTAATAGCTGACGTTGAATTAATCATTTCAACCAAACCTGATAACCAACAAAACATAGTAAGATCAAAATGTACTAATGTTGTAACGAATTTTGTACAAGATAGTAATAATCAATATAATAAATTTAACCAATTACACATCAAAACCAAATCATTCTTAAAGAACAATCCGGACATAATAGTTACGGCATCAGACAAAGGTAACATCACAGTCATCATGAACTCTCAAGATTACAATACATACATAGAACAATTAATGTCTAACACACAGGATTACAAATTACTGAACACGGATCCGATCAGATCTATCCAAAACAAAGCGAACAAATACATAGATCAATTATATAAAATTGATGCAATAAATGAGAACCAACACAAATCTTTAAAAATCTACAATTCAGTTCCGGCCACATTATATTGTTTACCAAAAATACATAAATTAACAGAAGAAAATTCAAATATAAAAATGAGACCAATTTGCTGTTGCATTAATACGCCAACTAGCAATATAGCTAATTTCATAAAGAATATATTAACAATTTCATATAATAAAGACAATGAATATTATATTAACAACTCAATGGATTTTGTTGAAACAGTACAAAATATGAGATTGCCGGATGATCATGTATTGGTCAGCTTTGATGTGGAAAATTTATTTGGTAACATATCTCTTGAATTGATACATACAGTGTTAGAACAAAATTGGCCTAACATACAAAGTATTACAAATATTCCATACAACATGTTCTTAGAAATGGTAGATTTCATATTTTCGAATAATTTAATAACAGTTAAAAACAAATTATATATTCAGAAGTTTGGTACGCCTATGGGTGCCACTATTAGCCCCATAATAGCACAATTGGTTATGGATTTTCTATTGGATGATTGTGTGAAGAAATTTAACATGAAACCAGTGTTTATAAAGAAATATGTCGATGACGTAATTTGTGCAATCAAAGAAGATGAGATCCAATCTTCGTTAGATGTTTTGAATGTATTTAATGAACATCTTAATTTTACTGTTGAATATGAAACTAATAAGTCCATCCCATTTTTGGACATCTTATTAATTCGAGATGTGGATAACTGTATAAAAACTAGTTGGTACATTAAACCTACAGCGTCTTGTCGTTATATACATTTTGATTCTTACCACCAACAACACACAAAAATTAACACCATCCTTGGTTTAAAAAACAGGGTTGTCAGGTTATCTCATAATAACTACAAAAATGCTAATCTTAGTAAATTGTTTACAATATTGATCGATAATGGATATCCTAAGAAGTTAGTAAATAAAATAATTTGGTCAACTCCACATATCAGGACTCCACTAAGTAATAGTAACACGTTAGAAGTTCCACGTACTGAATTGGATATAAAAAAGAATATTTTCACACTTCCAAATTTACCTAAAATAACAGAGAAATTAATTAACATTTTAAAATCAGACAACATAAAAATAATTAGAAAAAACATCTTACCTACTAAGAAAATTTACACTAAACTGAAAGATGTCATTCCTATCAAGAAGCAGTCAAACTTGGTTTACAAGATTCCATGTGCAGATTGTGATGCGACATACATAGGGAACACGAAGCGATGGCTAGAAGAACGGTTGGCGTTACATAGATCGGATTGTAGGTTGAAACCTCAAGCAACGGCTTTATCAATTCATTCACATCAAAAACAACATAAGTTTGATTTTACGAACACGTCTGTGGTTTGTATTGAAGATAAATCATTTAAACGATCGCTTTTAGAAATGATCTATATTAAAACAGATAGCATGAGTGTAAACAAGCGCGCTGATATTCAACACCTCAGTATAATATATGACTTTCTACTTACGTTTGTGAATAAAAGTAATGGTTCATCTCGTGATATTACTTAGTTGTTTGGTTGCAGTGATAAACAATCTGACTGTTGCGCGTGAAGCGTGTGTTGTCATCTAAATTTGTTGTGATTAAAACATAGGTTATGTTGTTATTGACATGAGTGCGTCGTTATATGTCACGTGACTAATTTTAGGTTGGTTATAATTTTCCCTCTAAAAAATCAGTTGATAATAAAAAATTTATTTTTATCAACCTTCGTAGTAATTAAAAATTAATTCGTGTCTAACGTCTTTTACATTTGGTATTGTGAAAAAATTTAAGAATTTTTATATTACTGACAATTACTTATAACTAGTTTTTATTTTTATTTTTATTTATATATAAGAATACAATTTTAATTTTTGACGTAAAAATTGTTATATATTTAATGGTATTTTATTTTTAATCTTATTCCAAAAAAACACTGTTTTGTTATCTGGATTGGTTTTTCCATTTGGACATAATTTCTAAATATTGTTGATAAAGAACACACAGAATTCTCTACCATTGTAAGTTTATTAAATCATTTTACATTGTAATTACTAATTAGATTTGATTGTATTTTAACATAATTTTGTATTTTACAATAAATAGGTCAGCCTGATGAAGGAGACAAGCAACCTCCGAAAGCTCGCAACGTATACAATGAATTGAGTTATTAATATCATATTCTGTTTTGACTTCTAATCCCAATAATTTTCCTTTCAATATATATATATATATATATATATATATATATTTGGTTGCCGAATTTATTCAAAGATTAACAGGAAACATTCATTTTAGAATTGTTTCATTACATTTTTTAACAAACATTTTATTGCAGAATATATTTTGATACATTTTCATTCGTAAAGTACCTACGTCCGATTTAAGTTTGTCATTTTTTTTTGTCATACAACAAATGAGTAAATTTAAATTTTGAAAACAATACCGTAGAAAATAACCTTAATTATTATTAATTAATTAATAATTACGTTTCCTTTTGAGGCATACTATCGCCCCCTCTCCCTTCCCCTAAAAGGATACAAAGAAAATCGTAAACACCCTGTATAAAGTGCAAGTTAAAATTATGTATTTTGTATGAAATGAAATTTTATCTAATTTAATCGAAGTTGTAGGTATAGTTTCTTATAGTTTTTTAAGAAACCAATATACTTTTTTTTTTTTCAAAAATAGTACATATTTCTGTTTGTATTTTTTAAATTCAAATTATAAGCAGAAGGTGTAAATGCTATATTTTCAAGGGTTGTAGATCATGCAGTAAGGTATGGCTTAACTGTTGTGTACTCGTAGGGTTGGTGCATAATTATCAGGCGTGTTTTAAACAATATTTATTATGCGAAAAAAAAATGCTTTCCCATTTGCTTGGAAGATGGTTGATTCCACGGGCAAATATTTTTATTAAAAAAAGTAAATAAAACAACAATTTTTATTAATAAATAATTTATTAAATCAAGTTAGCGCCTCAAAAGTGATAGGGACTCAATTTTTGTTAGAGTTCTGGATAGATTTCAAACAGTTCTAGAGTTTCTGAAAAAGTTCTGGCCGATTTAAGCATAAAAATCACATTTTTTTGTTTTGCGAAAATAACATCACGCAGCGCCCAACTATAGTCAAAAATGAGTTCAGAGTGTACCTTAGGTTAAGTTAGATACTTTCAGAAACTCTAGAACTCTAGAGATGGCCGTTTTGATCGTGAAATTGAAAGGAGAGTAAATGCTGGTTGTAAGGTTTTGGGTGATTTGGGAACTTTTGCTAAGAATGTAAATGTTTCCAAAGAAGCCCCTTTTAAGTATATACAATGCAGTTTTAGTGCCTACGTTGATGTATGGTAGTGAATGTTGGGTTTAATTGCAAAAACATAAACGGAAAATAATTGATGTGGAAATGAGATTTTTACGTGGGGTATGTGGTGTAAATAGGAGAGATCGGGTACGAAATAGATTAGTGTATGATAAGTGTGAAATTCAAAAAATGTTGTAGCAAAAGTTGATGTTAGTCAGTTAAGATGGTTCGGACATGTTGAGCGAATGTCTAATGAACGTTTGGTTAAAAAGATTTATTTGAATGATTTTGATGGTATAAAAGAGCATGTATGAGAGGAATTATAAATGTGGATAAAACCAAAGTTGCTTGTCTGCATAGGAATGTTTGGAGGCGACTGATTTCGGGATGATGAAAATAGTTTGTGTCACACCCTTTTGGGAACATGGCGTGATTGTGTATGTATGTAGAACTCTTTGAAATATATTCAGAACTTAAACAAAAATTGAGTTCCTATTACTTTTGGGCGCTAACTTCACACGAGTCCAATAACCCATCTTACAAAAACGCCTGATAATTATGCACCCAAACCAATATTATTTCTAATTCTATCCCACAAACTAACACACATATATAGGTTTAATGAATAAAAATCGTACAGTTGCAAAATTCTCCAAGCTTAATATGATCAAGCCGCCAACAGTTAACTCCATTTTACGTTGCGATTGCCTTATTATCATTATCAAACTCATTTTTACTTTTCGATTTGCAATCATATGCCATTTGCAATCATATGCAGCTTTTCCAACACTTAACGCCTGAAAACGAATTCATATTAGTGGATTTTTTAGTATTTTCAACAATATTGTGCAACAATTATATATATATATATATATATATATATATATATATATATATATATATATATACATTAGGGTGTCCGTTATTTTAAAAAAAATATTTGATCTCATCCCCAAAAAAGTTTCAAAATGTTAAAAAAATAAGGTGTTCAAACTAATCGCAATTTATTTTAACACTAACCCGTGCCGCAAGACGGATTTTCTTTTTTAATTTGCTTAAGGGGGTTTTCTTTGCCGCCATTTTTATATGATTAAAAATTATTATTTCGAATTCAAACTTGTCTAAAATGTAACTCAAACATTGACAAATAAAAGCATATAAGCATTATATAACTTATCTTTTGATTTCATTAAAAAAAATAATGTTGAAAATGAGGTAGGTTAGGTTAGGTTAGGTTAGGTTAGGTTTGGTTAGGTTAAGTTAGTTGTATTAATATTTTAAAACTTTTTCTAAAAGAGATTACTTGAAACATATTTGATTAAAAAAAATTTTTTTTGAGAGAGTGGCTTGCGCGAGCGAATGTTTTCAAATAGTAGGAATAGATGAGCATGCATGTATAACAGAGAGTGTCAATATGAATGTGGATGAAGCTGAAGTTGCTTATCGGAATAGGGGGATGTTTTGGAGAAAACTGATTTCGGGATAGTGTTACACTCACATAGAGTGAATTATGTATGCATAAACTTACCGAGTCTTGTATAATTTGTCCAGCAAGACAATATGCAAATACCTGTCCCATAACTGTACAATATATAAAAACACATCCAGCTTTATCTGATCTATAAATAACAAATATATTTCAAATATACGTATATTGTCTTATTTATTTTTATTAATATTTATTAGTATATATTAGGAAGACGCCTCATTGAGTTCGTTGAGTACGTCGACTTATTTTAATAAAGATTAATACAGAACTAGAACGTAAAGCTAAAGTTCTATTTGTTTACTATGTTAAATAATAAGTTTAAGTTTATATACGTACGATTTTATCTATAAAATCGAATCCCTGTACCTACGCTAAATTTTAATGAAACTTTCAATAATTTTTCATATAGACTTACATTTTATCGCTTGCCACAAATCCCCACATAGACACCGAACTTATTATAAAACTTGAAGCGCCAGATGGTAAAAATAATTTTGAATAAATATAATCAAATTTTGTAATAAACCTAAAAAAAATTAGTATGAGATTTATTATTTACTGCGGTGCCTTCGATATTTGAAAAAATTGGATTAAATCCTATATCCGGATCTAAGATTCAGATCCGAAATCCGAATCTTAAATTGTATATATGGTTTTTGAAACACATTTCATATATAATTCTTTCAACATTGTATATAAAAAATTTAACTCAGCTAAATTTATACTTAAATTGTATATATATATTGTTTTGAGACACATTGCATATATGATTCTTTCAACATTGTATATAAAAAAATTTAACTCAGCTAAATTTATACTTGGCTAAATATACAGCTAAGTACTTTTATGAAACACATCTATTAAAAAATTTTTGTGAATGAGAATAAATATCATCCATCTTTGTCAATTGATTTTAGTATATTTAAGAAGAATTTGCAGTTTTCAATGAATTCAAGAGGTCAAAGATATTATTTTAAAAAACCTGATTATTCATTTTTTTACAATTTATTATTGACTGCTGATTGGAGTCAAGTCACTTCAATAAATGATATTAATGTAGCTTGTGATAAATTTTATGAAATAATTTATAGAATTTTTGATCAAGCGGTTCCA
Source organism: Clivina fossor (assembly GCA_963966155.1). Lineage (NCBI taxonomy): Eukaryota > Metazoa > Arthropoda > Insecta > Coleoptera > Carabidae > Clivina > Clivina fossor. The sequence continues at coordinate 18,287,100 of OZ014558.1, read as the reverse complement.
AAATTTCATTGCATATGAAAAGTATAAATCTGTTTATAATTACAATATATTTTAAAAAATAAGATATAAATGTAATAGATTAATTAATTGTAATAGATTAATTAATTTGAATTACAAAAAATATTTGAAGGATGTAGAAAATTCACTTAGTACTGATCCAAAAAACTCTGGTCATATGACAATACTAAAAGAGGCCAATCGCGAATACCGGGTGTTTACAAATTCTGAATCAATTGTAAATGCTTTTGCTCAATACTTTGATAGTGTTCATATTAGATCACAAAATAATTGTACTATTGATTATAAAAAAAGTATAAATACAGGGGCAGTGAACATTGAAAATATTAGTGAGGCTGATATTTTTAACGGGTTAAAAAATGTAAAGGACAGTTTTACTTTAGGAATTGATAAAATTCCAAGCTTCATAGTTAATGATTGTGCGAATGCATTTGTAAAACCATTAAATTATTTATTTAATTTATGTTTAAGCACACATAGCTTTCCTGTTATCTGGAAACAAGCATGTATCTGTCCAGTATTAAAAAAAGGTGATTCTTCTATGATTGAAAATTACAGACAAATCTCAATTTTGTGTAATTTCGTAATAGTTTTTGAGTCAATTATATATAGACATATTTACTTAAAGGTCAAAGTTTTGATATCTGAATCACAGCATGGATTTATGGAAAAGAGATCTACAGTCACTAATTTAACGTGTTTTTCCCAGTTTACAATTGAAGTGTTAGAGCATTAGTCAGGTTTATAGTTGAATATGGAGCATTAATTTGTACACAACCTACATTGAAAGAATTCAGCGTCAATTTTTAAAATTTTTGGCTTTTCGTATAGACGGAATCTACCCAGATGTTAGTGTTTGTTATTCAAGTTTGCTATTAAGATTTGATGTTATATCACTTGAATTAAGACATAATATTATTTCAATCAAATTTTTATATAAATTACTAAACAACAAAGTTAACTGCATTATGATTTTAAATAAAATAAATTTTATTGTTCCTAGAATTCATTCTCGTCAAACCTCAATATTTTATAATGGTTTCAGTAGAACAAACTTATTATTAAATTCTCCAGTATATAGGATGTGTGACATCTATAATAAAATATGTTACACTTGTGATATTCACAACAACAGATTTGAATTCATTGAAAAATGCATAATTAAAATTTTTGATTAATTTACTTCTTCTTAAATACACATATTAGTTTTATATTTTCTAAAATTGTAAGTTAAAATATCATGTTTTGTTTTTCTTTTTTCTCTCTTTTTTGTATTTATTTTTATTGTATTATTGTATTTTGTTATTAAATGGCTCGTAATAGATTGTTTTTACTTTTATTGTTATTGTTACTCTGTAATTGGAAATTGTATTTTTTCTGTTGAGTAATAAAGATTTATTATTATTATCATTAAAAAAAAATCCGAAAAGATTCGTTTATTAAATCGTTTTGTAACTTAGATTTAAATAAAGATTTGTGTTTAATTTTATATGTGTCATTTTTATATAATTCATCTTTATTTTTCTATAACGTTATTTCCATGTAAATTAAAATAAAAAAAAAAATAAAAACAGGCCTAATTTTTAATCCAGTTCAACCCTGTATCATACTTACTTTAATATCAAAGTATGATGAATCACAGCCTGCTTCATCTGTTGGTAATCATCAGGTATGTCAGAAGTGCCAAGTTTTAATATTTTTTTACATATCATGTAAAATTGTACATATATCATGGATACCATAACAATAAAGAGTCTATCAAGTTGAATGACACATATAACTGTTGCAGCAAAACTAAATACCGCTTCTACCGTGAAGAAGATCTCATAATAAGGCGATGTTTTTAATAGTTTTTGGTCTGGTACCCAAACTTCCATAACTAAACGTCGTTCGCTAGCTAATAGAGGTGTAACTGTTACAGAAATTGCAGCGCCTATAGTGCAAAAACCATATATACGATTTAATAGCAGTGTTTTTTTGTACAATTCGATAATGTCTTTTCTAAATTCTACATCTAAGTTCTCCAGTGTCCAGAATTGATTCCAGATTATATCAATCATATCGGAGAACATATCTTTTCGATTTATTGCTGTATAATGCTTGGCTGTCATCTGAAAAAAAAAATGCTGTAAGCATTAGATACAATTGCCTAATTCTGCATTAGGTGATGCATCCGCAATGGTTATTATTTTAGCTCTAACAGCTCTCTGAACAACTCTAAAACTTAAATGTACATTAAAATACGCGTTTTTAGTTCGTCGAAACGTTGGTTTATTAATAAATACCTATTAATACAGAACTAGAACCTAAATTCGTTTTATTCTAATATACTGAGTTCTTCTGAAAAACTTTTTACTATGTTAAATTTTAAAATAGTTAAACTATAATTTACTAATTTACTTTATTTGTACATAAAATACGCACGTTCAGTTTGTTGAAACGTTGATTTATTAATAAATATTAACACAGAACTAGAACCTTTAGCCGTTTTATTCTAATATAATGAATTCTGAAAGATCTTTTTATTATGTTAAATTTCAAAATAGTTATACTATAATTTACTATTATTTATTTTTTTTTAAAACATTTATTTCTATTATAAAAACTCAATTTTATAGATTAAACGTATATTTATTTTTGAATTAATAGTAAAAACGTTGTTCAAGTAATATATTTTTTAGTGTTTCCATTAGTATGATTTTTTGCAGGAGAAACAGAAAATCATTTCTTGCAAAAAAAATGCAGGAAAAGATTTCCTGCTTGATTTGTACAATCTGCTATTTTTATGATTGCTATACCATCATTATATATATATATATATATATATATATATATATATATATATATATATATATATATATATATATGTTTCTCAATTTTCAAATAAAAACGTAAGTTAGATAAACTATTTTTATTGTAATATTCTAAATGTACAATAGTTCAATTTGTGAATATAATAAAAATTTTACAGATGTCCTAACCTTTGACTATCTTCCCATAAAACAATTTTACATTATAATACAATCTAATCGTGAATTTTCTATTTACTTATATATATATATATATATATATATATATATATATATATATATGTATATTTACCTGTACAAATCCAAGACACATAATCAAATCAGCAATAAGCGATGTAACATTATTATATTTAGTAACCGAGATATTGATTGCCATAAGTATAGCAACTAAACCTGCGTTTGCTGCAAAAAAATAGCCCCAAATTTTACCAAAAACTGTTTTATTCTTTGGATTTGAACCACCAAGTTCCATTATCTTTAAAACTGGAATAATCATCGATTGAGAAGTAATCTGTAATAATAGTACATACAATATAAACACACACAACATTATCACCGTTCCAAGAATATGTTCAAAAGTCGCGTTTGTGAGTTGTATTGTAAATATGTATTCTACAAATTTATAAAAAATACTTTTCGGTAATCTATTTACATCAGAGTCTGTTAAAAACTCGATATGATATAGAAAAGAAATTTTTGATTTTTTTTTTTTTTTTTTTTGAAAATTATTCTTACGAGTGCTTATCTAAAGTCGGGAGTACCAAGATATAATGACAAATATTTCAGGAAAAAATACACTCTAAAAAATGGGACTTAAATTTATCTAAATTTAAATATAGCTTTTAACAGTGAACTACAATATTTTGTAATTTTATAATAATAATAATCTACGTAATATTACATTTGGTCGTTTTGATCTTGAAATTGAAAGAAGAGTTAATGTTGGTTCTAAGGTTTTTGAGTGCTTTGGGGTACTTTTGCTAGGAATTTTAGCCACCCCGTTTGCTGTTATGGTGCCTACGTTGATGTATTATAGTGTATACTGGGTTTGGCTGCAGAAGCATAAAATAATAACTGCTGTGGATATGAGATTTTTTTTTTGATGGTAATGTACGTTGAGTACGTCCATTATTAATAAATATTAATACAGAACTAAAACCTAAAACCGTTTTATTTTAATAAATTTGTTTATAGTAATTTTAGATATACATATATCAATTTATATATTTATAAACGAAACAGTTTGATAATTTCTCGAAATATCTATTAATTTATAATTAAAAAAAATCTAAAACAAGAAAAATTATCGTAGTAAAAAATCTTTCAAGACTCATTATATTAAAAAACGGCTTTAGGTTATAGTTCTGTATTAATATTTATTAATATTTGACGTACTCAACATACGTCTTCGTTAGGAAAAAAGATGTAAATAACATTTACAGTAAATAAACAGATAACATCAGATATAAATAAAATTTAGCTTCCTTTAACTGAAAATTTATAAATTTCCTAGTAACTTGTATCTATGTTCTATTTTATTTACTGTAAATGTCATTTGTATCTTTTATTCCTAATGAAGGTGTACGTTGTGTACGTAAATATTGATATACAGTGTGTTGACTTGGACCGTCGTACATAGGGATTTAGCACAGTGGCGTAGCCATGGGGGTGTTAGGGGGGGTTGAAACCCCCCCCCCCCCAAGAACCTAAACGATCAAAAACATATGTATGTGAAATATGAAATATGTTATTTTACTTTATTTTTATAAAAATAATTTTTATTGCTCTTTATTTTTTATACAAATTATAGTATTATCTTTATTGATTAATATTAGTAACCCCCCCCCCCTTAACAAGTTTCTGGCTACGCCACTGATTTAGCATGTAAAATCAGACATGTGCAATTTCCTGCTTCCCAAATTATTTTACAAAAAAAACCTTATAATAAATGTTTTAGGGCATACTTCTCTGCATGTAAATCAATTACTAAAATTTTTTTGGAACCTTCCTAACGTCAAGAATTAGGTCTAAAGTTGTTAAGAAATTGACTGGAAAATGACAGTAGCCGTGAAATTAAAAGCATTTGTTTTATTTTTGTTCCAATTTCACGGCTAATGCCATTTTCAGTCAATTTCTTGCCAACTTTAAGGCTAATTCCTGACGTTGGGATGGTTTCAAAAAAAATTTGTTGATTGATTTACATGTAAAAAAGTGTTTCCTAAAACATTTATCCCAAAATTTTTTTTGTAAAATAATTTTTACATGCTAAATCCCTATGTACGACGGTCCAAGTCAACACACGGTATATACTACAACCTGAAGCCGTTTTATTTTACTAAAATGAGTTCGGAATGATTTTTTACTATGTTAAATTATTCAATTTTTAATTAAATTCAATTTTTTATTATGCATATTCTACACTATTTTGGCATTAAATTAACACAGAGAAAAATAAGTTTATTACTTCGCACAACATACCTCATCGGCGCCGTCTTCAGATTTCGTCATGATTAATAAATATTTTTGGTAAATCAACTGCCGAGACCTTATATGTATACGTATAAGTCAGCTGGTCTTTTTAATAATTTATCGTAAACATTTTAATAATTTTCAAAGTTTTCATATACCTAAGTATATTAATTATTTACAATGTAATTAGAACAAAAATAGTATTTAGTAGGTACCTATAATTTTTAGCTATATGATTATTAATCTAGTTTAGTTTAATATAGTTAAATTTTTATTTTATTACTTTTAATCAAATATAGGTAATTACTAGAATATGTTATCGAAAAAACTGAAAGTCTGATAGCCAGACGTAAATATAGATACTTTTTTTTTCTTCAAGCGTATTAAAATATTGATATTACTTTACTACCTATATTTGCCTATACTTATATAGAAGGTGGTGATTATTATTATTATTATTATTATATCACTAGTACAATAATGTATATTATTATACAGCAGTTACTATATGCACCACTGATTGAATTAAAAAAGTAAAATGTTTTTAATGTGTCATATGTCAAATTAAAATGTGGATGGTGCACATTTAAAGCAGGTGGATGAATAGATGTGTAGTTTACTATCTAAGGAGATGATCGTTTTGATTGTGAAATTGAAAGAAGAGTATAGGTAATGCTAGTTATAAGGTGCTTTCGGGTACTTGCTAAGAATGCAAATGTTTCCAAAGAAGTCACTCCGTTAAATAAATAAAAATTGAATAAATTGACGTAACTTCATTGAATGGCCTATTTTACCGGGTCCGCGACATTTTGCCGCCGGACATTTTGCCACGGGACATTTTGCCACGGCCGTTTTGCCGCCGGGACATTTTGCCGCCGGGACATTTTGCCGCCAGCCAAGTATTAGGCGTATATTATAGCATTATTTATTAATCCGAATCACTCAATAGTTGTAAAACCCAACAATAAGATAATAACTGTAAGTTGCTTTTTAAATAACATGGATATTATAGTAATGAAATTAATATTTTAAATTTGTTATATAAAAATACATTATAAGTTGCGCGTATTAATATTTATTAAAATAGTCTTAGTTGAAGCTCCAACGGTATCGTGCAAGTGTTTTGTAACTTTTTGGTATATAGTTTATGAAAAGATTATCTTATAGGAAATTTTCTGCCCGATCTGATGGTGGGTAGACGCACTTTTTATTTCTTTGCAAAATTTCAAAAATCCACTTTTTTCAAAAAAATTTAAAAATTTAAATATATATTTTTTTTTAACTTTAACCGATCATATCTCGGTTATTAGACAAGTTATTAGCATAATTCTTTTTTTGATTTATTTAGTAACTATTTATGTGTATGTTTCTTAATGTTTTTTTTTAAATATAGTTATTAATTAACATAAAAAATAAATAAACAAATTACTGAGCAAGATTTTTTTCAATTTAAAAGCAAATTTTTCTCACAGTTACAAACTTTTCGGCCTTAAAAAATAAGTGCCTACAGTAAGTGACAAAGTTTTAGAGCAATGTTCAAAGAAGTTTTTTTATTTGTAACTTTTTTTAATATTTTATACCATTCTCGAGTTATTTATTTAAAAAGTTAAAGCATGAATTACGCGCGAAATTCCTGCTGGCGTCATGATAATGATGAGAATGATTTTACGATTTGATATTTGTATAAAATAAAATATATGATACATTAAGACATATTTTTAATTTGTCAATTTCATTGTTGCTAATTTATTGTTTTGTATAATATTTATTTAAATATGGGTATGCATTTAATATAAAGTAAAACTATAATACAAATTTATATTGAAAATATTTATTTACATATAACATACCTATAGTTTTAATATAAATTATTACGATTATAATGATAAATTGCGATATAAAAAAATTAACAAAAAATATGATGTACGAGTAAAATACATTATCCAATATTGTTACATTTTCCTACACAGAGACATCCTATTGTACAAAGTAATTTACTTTTCATACATCGACACTTTACATCATTGTAATTTTCATTTACAAAATACATTTTTTTCATAATTTATTAGTTTAGATTCTTTGTTCATTAAGATTGGCAATATTACATCATCGTCAGCCATTTCCAGCCATTCATTTTAGGGTCCGAAATGCTGTAATTATGTTTACTTGCATTTTTATATAATTCTATTTGATAAAATGATCTTAAAAGTGCCTCAAGTGTCTGAAAATAATCACCAATAATTAAGAAAATAATTAAATATTGTTACTCTATCCATGCATGTATTACCTGATATCTTGTTTACAATCAGCAAAAAGATGAGCTCGTAAACAATCAAGATTATCCTTAAAATTTGGCCGATTATAAATTATTTTTAAAAACAATTTAACATTTGCCTTTGCTTCTTCTAAATTAGAATATGGATAATTTGCAAAAGGTTTTAATAAATTAATTTTTTGTAAAACTAACTTGTACACTAATTTTTTACCTTTATTAAAACTAACCATATCGCATCCTGTTAACACATATGCTGATAAAAGTAAATTTATTATAATATTAAGTGAATCATAATTATATTTTATTTCAAGTGATTGGAGAATCGACTTGCAACAAAGATATATATTATTTATTTGTATCCATATAGATATGTTTAATTTTTTTGTGTAAAACAAACTTAATACAAAAACATCTGTATCTGGGGAGAATATAATTACCGAATTTAAATTATATAATTCTTTACAAATATTTATCATTGCAAATATTCTAGTATCGGCTTTTTCGTGATTACTTATTTTTATATCTAATATATTTGATTCAATATTATTTGTAATTTCCACGGGCCGTAGTAGTTAATTGACACCTTCTTGTGACCTGTAATTTTTTAGTCTGCAAATATTAAATAAATGAAAAAAAAATGTTAATTACTACATTTATTTCTCTTATCGTCTTCGAAAAATTATCAAGAATTAGAAAAAATAACTATTAATCATAAAACAATAAATATACATGTATTGTAACAGGCCGCAACCAGCTGATTAATTTTGATTTTAATATAAATAAACTTTCAAACAATTTGTCAAACAATGGGATCGGCAGAGCGCACTCTATGATCGAACAATTTAATTAACAGTAATGTTCATTTATCGTTGATCCTGAAGACTTTCCGAACAGGTTCCGAAATAATTCAAAATTACTACCGTGAACAAAGCTAATATTATAGTAATAAAACTCTTATCCCACAAATGTAATTGGTAAATTAAAATTGTAATTTACGTAAGAGACGTGAGGGGGGGGGGGTAAAGAAAACAAAGCGAACCGCAAGCGAGCTTTGTTACCTCTCCTCTCCTATAGCCAAGGCCAAAAAATATTAGTGTAGAAGTCTCTATTGGGTAGGTATGTAATAAAACTGCTATCGCACAAATTAAATAATAATACAAAACTTTATTTAGCAAAAAAGTGCTATATAAACAAAATATAAACAAAAGTATTTAATATATTCAAAATACATAAAATGCATAGTAAACTACATAAAGTGTATTTCTAGATAATTTTTCTTTTTAATCCTAAACTTATACTACATAATTTTACTTATTTTAAACTATTATTTCTTAAGAACTATACAATATTTAAAACAATGTATTTAGTACATGTAAAATACATAAAATTTAATTAAACTACATTTTCCAAGTAATAATTCTTAATTTTAAATTTAAAACTATGTAAATTTGTATTTTTTATTTCATCAGGTAACTTATTATAAACTATTACTGCTTTAAAAAATATATCATTTTGCGCAGCTTTGGTATTTTTATTTTCTAAGATAAAATTATTTTGCTTAATTTTTAAATTAAAATTGTAATTTATGGGAGAGACGTGAGGGCCTAAAGAAAACAAAGCGAGCCACAGGCGAGCTTTGTTTTTTCCATCCCCTATGGCCAGGGAAAATAGATCCGAAGTCGGATACGGGTCGGATCGGATACAATATGTTCGGATATCGGATCGGATCGGATACCATATGTTCGGATATCGGATCGGATCGGTTACCATATCTTCGGATATCGGATCGGATACAATTGAGTTCGGATCGGATCGGATAAAGTCGGATACTGTTTCGGATCGGATAAATTTTGGATATCGGATACAATCGGATAAATTCGGATATTGTTTCGGATCGGATAAATTTCGGATATCGGATGAAATCGGATAGATTCGGATCGAATATGGGTCGGATGCATTACATTTAAATAAGTTTTTTTTTTAATTATTAATGTATAGGTATATGTATTATATATATATATATATATATATATATATATATATATATATACAGTGTGATGATAAAGTATGAACAAAATCCATAATTTCGTTATTTAATGTTTTCAAGAAAACCGCTCGGACAAGTCAACTTTATTTTCTTAATTAGCCACCTTATGGCATAAAATTTTTACTTATATATGACGTCATTACGTCATCATTGGTTTTTTAAATGGCAACTCCAATTTTTTTTCTGATTTTTAGAAATGGTTCCAGTGGCGTAGCCAGGGGGGGTGTTAGGAGGGGTTAAACCCTGCCCCCCCCCCAAAAAAACCTTAACGACCAAAAACATACGTATGTGAAATATGAAATATGTTATTTTACTTTCATTTTTATAAAAATAATTTTTATTGCTCTTTATTTTTTATAAAAATTATAGTATTATCTTTATTGATTAATATTATATCATTTCTTTAGTAACTCCTACCCCCACCACCCATAACAAGTTTCTAGCTACGGGACTGGATGGTCTAACTACTTAAATTATAGTGTAAAAAATAAATGTAAACAATAAAATAAATAAATTAATTATTACAAGATACGTCCGTAAAATAGGATGTCCGATCACCTTCTTGTTGTGACAATGACATAAGTTATATAGTTTAGGTTAGTTAATTTCAATATTTAAATAAAAAGTAATGCCATTAATAATTAATTATTATTTTTATATTATAAATATGGTAAATATTATCACATATAAACGTATTGCAAGTTAAATATGACTTTTCAAATTTGTATTGCGTTTGTTTTTGTAGGTTACATAATTAAAAACAAAAAACAAATATAAATATAAATAGTAATATATTTAATACACACTTCGCCCTATTTACAGAACTACAATTTAGAGTAAAAATTGATGGCTAGTTATTTTATTTATATGTACAATATGATTAATAACTGTCATGTTTAGGTGACTCGGCGTATAAATCTTTTTTCTTTCGTTCTCCTGCCCAGTATTGTCTTTGTCTTTCCAATCTCATTGCCTAAATGAAATATTTATCAATATATATCGAATTTAAATAGGTTTATATTTAGCACACTGAACTTACATAAAACCTTTTCAGTTGCTTTTCCATACCAGCACATTCTTGAAAATCACTTATTAACGCTTCACATTTACTATAGCCACGATCTCTACCATATGCTTCCAAACAATCGATAACTTTCATTTCCATTTCGGCACATCTTCCACCAGTTTGATGATTTACTAAATGTCCAGTAAGATCAGTAAATGGAGTTCGGAACCACGGCCAAATCGACATTGTGCTGCTGAAATGCTTTTCCTTTCAATAATTTTTATACTTTAGAAGAAGGCAAATAAAATATTTAGTTTAATTCATATATCTTATATGATTATAAATTCGTTATTATTAATAAATTACCTGTTTTTACTTTTTCAATATCTTCTGTCAACCAAAAATATATCACATTCTATTAGTGCTGCCATCTATGATTATTATAAATATTACATAAATTCTAACGGGAAATTCAAATAATAATAAAATTTTACTATAAAAACCTGTAATTTCATTTTACTATAAATATTCTGTATTTCTACCTGAAAATTCTGTAATTTCATTTTACTATAAATATTCTGTATTTCTACCTGAAAATTCTCTAACTTTTTTGCTTACTTTCTGCAAATTGTATCACACATACTTAATGTAGAATTACATATTGTTAAATTAAAAATTTGAGACAAATCTTTTCTTCATATATTTATTTCTAAATAGGATGTACATTTCGTCCACACTGTGGTCATCTTCAGTTAAGTCTTAACTGAAGATGAAGATTTGTCTCAAATTTTTAATTTATTCAAACTTCACGTACTCAACAATTAATAATAATACATATTGTTAGTATAACTTCTTAAATTATATAAAATTACAGCTTGCATATTAATATCTGTATTAATTGTAAAATAAATCTTTTATATAAATTTAGAAATATATGTAATTATACCAACAATAATATTACAAAACTAAACAAATTTTACCTATTTATGAAAAATTCCTGACAAGAGACTACTAAAAAAAAAGAAACTGTAATATAACATACATATTATGTACTTTACTATTCCGTTGGTAATATCATATTAGATAATGTTTGTAATAACTCAGATATTACGTATTTTTAAACAATTATATAAAATTACAGCAGTTGAGTCTTTATACCTAGAAATACTAGGCATGATAGTGTCTCATGGTTTGTAGGTAAAACTACATATTTTGTTGTAGGTGTAGTTAAAAAAAATTTGAACTCATTATATGAAAATAAATCGGCATTCTTTTATTTTTAAACAACATTGTACATAAGGAAGAACATAAATAAACGTATTCTACGCAAAAAATATAAAGTCATTATTACATAATACTAATTTTTCTTCAATATAGATTTATAGAACCAACGCATAACTTCGTTTCGGAATAACGCTGGTGAATGCAGAACGCACAAAGAAATATAAGGCAGATACAGGTAGAAAAATATTTCCCATTACTAAACAAGTTACTGCTTCTAAATCAATTTGTGATACTGGAGTTAGTAGATACAATTCGTATTTGTTTTCATCAATGCCGCGAATAATACCAAAACCGAAACAATTAAATAATTTATTGTTTTCATTATCATTTCCTGCTTCATTGAAACGACTACAAAGGCCTACTAAATTTCCATTTAGGATAGGCAAAATATTTTCTTCGGAATGATCAATATGATGATGTAATTGTATAGAAGATAAATTTATGCTAAAATAAAAAATAATATTAAAACAAGAAAATATTTTTACATATCATTGTCTTAGAGCAGCACTAAGATATCTTTCAGAAAATTAAAAATAGAGTTTTACACAATTTTATCTATAAATAATGATAATATAATAATTTCCATTCTCAAAATATGAAGTTTTTTACTTGTCTTAGTGTAGCACTGAGGCAACGATGTATTGTATGAATTTGACTTACGAATAGGGAGAAACTGCTGTAATTTCATTTTTATCGTCCAATATTTGACTAAAGTAAGATAAAATAGACATTTCTCTGATTTGTCTTGGCTCGAATTCCCATTCACCAGTAATTTTCTTATCAGCTTGTGAATTAATTGAATATACATAATAAGATAATTTTTTATTACATGATAATAAATTAAACGATGCATCATAATGCGATACAAAGTTATCGGATAATAATGAAACATAATTACGGGCATGCGTTTTACTTTCTATTTGAACCACAAGATTCGGGGCAATCAGCTTGATGATTGAAACAATTAAATCTGTTCCGATAGACTTCGTAAAACCCATATAATTTATTAGCCACGGTATATCTTTACTAATATTCTCTTCACAATATTCAATCAAAGCTTTTACACTTTGTACGTATTTATCAAGTGACTGCATCACATTTACTTCGCCAATAAAAAAGCTCCTGCAAAATATAAATAAAATAAATATATGACAAACAAATAGTATATTATTTTACAACTGAAAAGTGCTCTTTCTACACAAGATATAATCATACGAGTGCAGTAGCTGGATTCTATAACAAAATCGAAATCTTATTCGAAATAGAAGAGAAAAATACAAGGTAAAAACGACCAATTTCGATATATTAGAAATTCAAATAATGGTATTTTGCTTGGTAGAAAATGAAAATTCTCGTTTGCACTGTAGCACTCCAAACGATTTCAAAAGATGCAGTCAAATTTATTTATATCAATGTTAAAAGATAAACTTTTGTTCTTGGGTCCTGAACCTGCGTTATGATTAATTATAATGTTATTAAATTCCCTATCAGATTTGTTATTGTTTTTAGCAATGACGCGTTTCGACTTTTCAGTCATCTTCAGATTTTCTGAGTTTGGTCGGTGTTGTGGCTCGAGTGTTCACTCACATAGGAAATTTAATAACATTATAATTAGTGAAATTTATTTATTTGTATTTATAGTTTATTGCTACTCGCTAGAATTTATTGACTATTATTTTTTTCTATTTTTTTGTCGATTACAACCAAGATTTCGATTTTGTTACGGAATTCAATTCAGGCATGAAATAACGTTCCAAATTGTAACCATATTTATTATTTGTTTTCGTTACATAACGTTATAAATAACATTTAAAAAATAAATTGTTATGTTATATAATGTTATGAAAATAATTTTTATTTTTAACTTTGAAATTATGAGTAGTATATCAGCTGTCAGAGTGATGGCGAGTGACAAGCGATGTCATAAGTGCAAAATTGATTTTGATGGTGAAAATATTATTGGATGTGAAGGAAGGTGTGGTGGATGGTATCATTTAGGTTGTGTAAACCTCAATATAAATCAGTACAATGTTATAAGTAGTTGCAAGGGTGTAAAATGGTATTGCAATGAATGCTATGAAGAAAGTGAGGTTAGATATAATGCAGATATAAAAAAACTAAACAGAGATGTAGAAATAATAAAAGAGATATTACTTAAAAGAGAAGGAGCAAGTACTAGTACAAAGCAAGAAGAGGTAGAATGTAGTATGAGATATGCCGAGGCTGTCAAGAATCAAGCTAACCAAACATTAATAATTAAACAAAAAGAAGGTAAGAAGAAAGATATCAAAAAAATGCAGAACGAATTAATGAAAAAGGTAGATCCCGTTAAATTGGCGGTTGGAATTGAAAAAATTAGAAATTTAAAAGATGATGGAATAATTATCACATGTGCGAGTAAAGAAGAAAAAGAGATATTACAAAAAGAAGTGAATGAAAAACTAGGCAACCAGTTCAGCGTAGGTGAAATGAAGAAACCAAATTTAAGGCTAAAAATAATTGGATTACAAGACGAAATGGAAGCAGAAGAGCTGAAAGAATGTATATTCAAACAAAATAAGTTTATAAGCAATATAGAAAGTTTCAGTTTAAAGCTGATAGTGATGAAAAAGAGAAAATATCATTTTGCAGCAATTATTGAAATTGAAAATGAAGTAGCAGCAAAAATATTAGAAGAAGGTAAACTAAGAATTAAATGGAGTATATGTGATGTTTATTTGCACACCAACATTTTGAGATGTTTTAAATGTAATAGATATTATCATAAAGCTGAGGATTGTAAATATGAAGAAGCTTGTAAAAAATGTGGAAATAATAAGCATGATGGTGAATGTGTAGGCGACAAGTGCTGTGTAAATTGTTTAGATGCTAATAAAAAATTTAATTTAAATCAACCAACGGATCATTCAGTGTTTGACAGAGCATGTGAGTCGTATAAAAGGTGTATCGAGGCCAAGAGACGAAGATTAGGATTTTATGGACAGTATAATAAATAGCAATCAACGAAAAAGAATGTAAAACTCATCTATGTTAATTCTAGAAGTATATTAAAACATAAAGACGAATTAGTAAAAATAATGAGTGACATAAACCCTTCGATAGTGTGTGTGGCTGAAACTAGATTAACTAGCGAAATAGAAGACAATGAAGTTGAAATAGAAAACTATACAGTTTTAAGGTCTGATTCAAATAGTAGGTATACAGGCGGTGTTGCATGTTATTTGTACTGCAATTTGGCATACACACTGATTCAAAAAATTGAAATTGATAATAATTATTGGGTATTAGTGTTAAAAGTAATTATAGATAAAAAGAATGTCATAATAGTGTGTGTATATCGATCGCCAAGTGGCAATTTAGTGGAATTTTTAGACTTTTTTATAGATTTTATAGAAGATTACTGTGAAAATTTATGTATGGATATTATTATAACAGGTGACTTTAATATTAATGTTTTTGACATTAATAATGCCCAAGTAGTAAGACTTTATACATTGCTCAATGACAATGGATTAATTCAACTTATAAATGATTATACTCATTTCACCTTTAATAGTAAAACATGCATAGATCTAGTAATTACAAATAACAGAAATAATATAGAATGTGTTGTGCATCAACCCATCATTGCTGATCATGCATTAATTGAAATTAATTTAAATACTGAGAACTTTTTAGAAAATAAAATAGTAAGGAAAAAATTGCAAGATAGATTAGGTTTTCGTAGATATTTAGTAAATATAGAATTTAATTACAGAGAGCAAAATTTAAATGAAAAATATAATACTTTTTATACTCAATTCATAAATGCCATTGATAAATTTATGCCAAAGATCACAATCAATAAAAATATAAATAAGTATAAACCTTGGATAACAGAAAACGTTAAAAATGTAATTAGAAGTAGGGATAGAGCACTAAAAAAATTTCGTATAACTGAAGCAATAGGTGACTGGGAGAATTATAAATATATACGTAATAGTGTTACAGAACAAATAAGAAATGCAAAAAAATTATACTATGAAAACAGTGTTGACAAATGTAAAAACAGTAGTAAAGATATGTGGAAAACATTGAAAAATTTAGTATCAAAAAATAGAAAATGTAATCTTAATAACATAGAAATTAACGGTAATATATGTACTGATAATAAAAAATTAGCTGAAAATTTCAATAATTATTATATCGAAAGTATAAAAGAAATAGTGAATTCAATTGATACTAATCATGTTAGTAGCAATGGATCTAATTTAATTGTAAAAGATAACATGTTAAAAGATTTTAAATTATTAGAGTATGATAACTTATTTAAGATAGTAATAAATTTAAATAATAAAGGTAGCCCTGATGAGATAAGTACATGGTTGATAAAAGACAATTTTGATGTAATAGGTGATAAGTTAATAAATATTGTAAATAATTCCCTGGAAACTGGAGTAGTACCTGATAAATTTAAGATATCTACGATTGTACCTGTACAAAAAGTACAAAATAGCAATAAGATTGAAGACTACCGTCCTGTTAACATGTTGCCAGTTATAGATAAAATATTGGAAAGAGCCGTTTATGAACAGTTAATGACACACTTACAAAAAAATAATATTTTAATAGAACAGCAATCAGGATTTCGGGAAAATCATAGTTGTGAGACTGCATTTCAATGTGTGTTGAATGATTGGGTGACATGCATAGATAATAATAATCAGTGCATTTTGGCAGTGTTCCTTGATTTAAAACGTGCTTTTGAAACTATTGACAGAGGAAAGCTTGTCAAAAAATTAGAAAATTATGGAATAACAGGAACATGTTTAGAGTGGTTTAAAAATTATTTGGTTGGTAGAAAGCAAAAGGTAAAATGTAATAATGTGTATTCAGAAGAAAGTATGGTGGAAATGGGAATACCGCAGGGTTCTGTTTTAGGTGCAATATTATTTATAATATACATTAATGACATAGGAAAAAATTTTATAGATTGTAATTACAGTTTATTTGCTGATGATACGATGGTGTATATAGCAGGAAGTGATCTTAAAAAATGTATTTATACATTAAATACAGAATTAAATACACTAGATCAATGGTTAAAAATTAATAAATTAAAATTAAACATAAATAAAAGTAAAGTATTGATGTTGGGATCTGAAAATCTGTGGAAAGAATTAAAAAATAGTAATCACAAAATTATGATTGGAAATGAGAATATTGAAATAGTAGAAAGTATTAAGTATTTGGGAATTATTATAGATAGGAAGTTAAAATTTAGTGAACATATGAATTACATATGTAAAAAAGTATCTAAGAAAGTTAATTTTCTGGGAAGAATGAGAAAAATGTTGTCTACTAGAACTAAAATATTAATTTATAATTCTATTGTACTCCCCCATATTACATATGCAGCGTCAGTTCTCCTTATGTGTAATAGGGGGGATATTGATAGGCTGCAAAAGCTACAAAATAAAGCAATGAGGCACATTTTGAATAAAGATAGATACAGTAGGATTGATGATATGTTAAAAGAGTTAAAGTGGATGAATGTGGATAGATATATTATGTATAACTGTCTGGTTTTTGTGCATAAAATTAATAGTAAAATTGCACCTTCTTACTTATTAAAATTTAATAAAAAAAATTCTGAAATGTACAATTACAACACTAGAAGTGCTAGTCATTTCCATATTGATTTCAAAAAACATGAACAATTAAAAAAATCAGTATTAGTGAAAGGTGTTAGTGAATATAATAAGTTACCTAATAATATAAAAATGTTAGATCTTAAGAAATTTAAAGTAGAGTTAAGGCAATTTATGTTATATACTAATAGAAATCACTCGTAATGTATTAATATATGTAAAAATTTGTAAAAGTAATTTGGAATAGCTTTGCTAAATAAAGTTCTTTATTATTATATTATTGAAATTATCTATAAAGTGTAAATTAAAGAAAAATATTACCAAATTAATTTTCGTGTTTGAAATTCAAACAAAATAAATCTTTTTCTCAAACGAAAATTCATACAGAGTAATGATACAAAATAACTTTTTACGAGACGTTATTGTATTAGAAATTATAGTTTAATCGTTATTAGAACGTTATCGGATATCATTACGTTACTTTTTCCATCCCTAATTCAAACAGATTTGTGTTTTTCTATTCTTATTTATTATCTATTAAAACAAGTTTATAAACTTACTTTTGTGGATTTCTCAAATGCGTATAATTCGGTCCAAAAATGGGTGTATTGACAACAGTTACAGAAACACATCCTCCAATTGTAAATTCTGATTGGTCTGGATCTAGATCTATGCAAACAACTTTATCAACCTTATTCAATAAATTATTGATCATATAACGAAGAAGAACAGATTTTCCAACACTCTTTCCACCACATAGAAAAGTTTTACATTCCCTTTTATCTAAATTTCGTAATATTGCATTCAGTACTGAATCCCAATCTTCGTTCTTTTTGAATGTTTTATAAGCATGAGTGTCTGTTTCAAAATAGCAACTTAAAATTTTCTCTAATTTATATAACGGACGCTTCTTATAGTTCATTTCAATGATTTTCGGATATAATTGTTTTTCTACATGTTTTTTTAGGTACGTCACCATTTTATTTTTTATATTTTTAACTGCTATTATACTATCATTCGCTTCAATATTAGCACAGAACTTTTCAATCAACTCATTGTCTTTTATATAATGATTTAAAATAGCTATGAAGTTTCTCGATGTTTTGTTTGGTAATGGTAATGTTTCTAAACATAAAAGACAACATCCTCTAAGAGAATAAATATCAAATTCTTTTTTACAATTTGTTTCAAGTATATGCCCAAGAACTTCAATTGCGCCTGATAACACAGTTACAGACAGCTTTCCATAAAAATAAAGTTTTAATGGATATTTTAGAATTAAAATGCAATGATCCTCATCAGTAACGTGATATTTAACTAATTGTTTATTTAAAGTTGAAAGAAATTTAGTATTAGATGACGCATTATCATTTGTTTTATCTGTTATATTATTTTCATTAGTTGCGTCTACAATATCTGATGTGGTGTTTAAAAAATCATTTTCCGATGTTTGATCTGTAATATTATTTTCATTGGTTGAGTTTGACCAAATGTCTGTTGCGGTGCTTGAAGAATCATTTTCCGATGTTTCATCTGTAATATCACTGGTTGAGTTTAGAATGTCTGGTGCGGTGTTTGAAGAATCATTTTCAGATGTTTCATCTGTATTATTTTCACTAAAATCAGATTCATTTCCAGATGCTTCTTCTGTTATATTGTTTTCATTATTTGAGTCTAGAATTTTTGGTGTTGTATTGCATTTCATTGGTACTGTTATAATTTTACATTTTCTTCTATCAAAATTTACATTTGGTCTAGTAAGCATATTTATATCGTTACATTTATATCGCATATTTATATCATTACATTTGCTTAGAAATTTATTAACTTCATGGTTTACACTTACAACTTCCTCTATACCTTCACATTTATATCTTGGTGTTGTACTTGTTCCAGCAGTATCTTCATCAGAAATATATTCTGTACTTGAATTTGCGCTTATATTACTGGTGTCTAGTAATAAATTTTCTATTTCAAATGTAGAATTTTCTGGCATACTAGTACTCGGATTAATAGTCTTACATGTTACATGCCATTTTGATGTGCTACATACATTGTTTGTATCATCATCATCTTCCGAAGCACTATTGTTGAAAGTTAAAGGTATTATTTTTCCGTCGTTCATTTTCATTTTTTTAGCTTTTATATACGGTGTATCGCTTCTAGGATTTTTTTTTTTTACCATTTATTTCAAATAATTCTGGTGATGACGCATTTTTCTTTTGAATATTTTTCATATTTATTATTTTTATATCGACTAATATAACCAAGAATATAATTTAATAAAGTAAGGTTATGAACTTCACATGGCACGTGTAAACCGTTTGGTGTAAACGCAAAACTTTACTACGTTAGTTTAGTAAATCTATGGTTTAGTAGCTATATGGTGTAGTATGAAGTATAATGCAGTTTATGTAGGATTTTGTTTTAAATATTTTTTTGAATAAAACAATAACTATAATCAGGGAGTACCTGACTATAATGATAGTTTATTATAGATATTTATTTTATAATTTTATTTATGTATAATTTGTATATAAAATAATAATAAAATTATCCTTATTTTCAGGAGATAGAATGTAAATTAAAAGATGATGTAGAGAATATTTGTACCTGGATACAGTGGCGGATTTAGGTCAGTTGAGGCCCCGGGCGCAGAAAAAATTTCGATTTTCTATACATCTTTTCTTGCGATCATTTTCAAATGATTTTCATAGGGGAACTGGAAACTATAAGAGATATGGAAAAATGGACCGCAAATCCTCGATCGCTTTTTTTTGAGGGAAACTCAATTATGAAAACAAAAATTAGCTATCGTCTTTTGTTTTCGAGTTATGGTGAAAAGTTCGCTTTTTCCGTATTTTGATAAATGGCGATATCTCGATGGTTTTTTAAATTAGACGAAAATAATTTTGACATTCTTAAGGCACTTTTTTTAGTAGAATGAAATAGTCTTAACGTATATTATAAATCTCCGTTAATTCCCGGGTTATAACATAAAGTTGTGTTTTTTTAAATACAAGTCATAGTCGGCTATGACTTATTTAAATAGAAATTTTTTTTCTCTTTTCAATGATATATATCATGTAGGGTTAAAAATGGTGAAAAACTGCCATTTTTTGAAATAAAATAAAATTTATTATTGATTCTTCAAGCACATTAAAATATGAAGTAACAAAAATTTGAAATTACATTAAATGTTCAAATTAGTATCCATTATTATTAACATATAAATCACACCGTTTTGTAATACTGCGAACTCCATTTACTATATGAATATTGGAAATTGAATTAAGACATTCTATATCGTAGGTGTGCTATCTGTTTTCACACGTGTATCCGCCTTTGACGATTGGATCAATTCAAATATTAACTAAATATGTTGTGATTGATGATTTTTTATTGTATAGCCAAAAATAAAACTATATTTTGTTTTGTATACATAATGAATTATTGTGTAATGAAAGCTATTTTTCATTGATTATATAATACCGTATTATATATTTTCAATGCATTTTGTTATTTTCAGAAATAAAGTTATTCATGTTTCTTATATCCTGTATTGTATGTTTTACCCAAACTTTTAATATCATAGAAAATCAATACTCAATAATCTGATCAATTTAGCTATGACAAACCCAAAAAAATTATTTTTTTTTTGAATCACCACATGACTTACATCACTACGATTCTTAGCTCTACATAGACATTCGGCAAAAAAAACGCACCACTTGAAAAATCAGAAAAATTATCGATTTTCAAATAGGTGTAACTCGGCCAATTTTGAGCGAAATTTAATGAAATTGTTTGTACAATAAAGTTTGAAGTCTCACCTTTAAGTTCATGCAAAATATGTCTCATTTGAACTATTCCGTTCCCCGCCACACCCCGCAGAGGAAAACATGTTTTGATTTTTAAAATTGTCGAACTTTGACAACATGTATTGCATACAGACGTACAGTTGTTTTGGGCTGACAATGAGTCTGAAGAAGAAATGGAAAGGATAATTGCGATAGAATTAATGTTATAAGGTAAGGATATTAATCTTGTGATAAGTGCAAGGTATTCGTTTCAAAGAAGGGTGACTGGAAGACTGAATATAATGTATCTATTGATAGTGCAAATTTAGAAGAGGTGGATAAGTGCATGTGTATTTGAATAGTTTATTGTCTTAGGATAGTCGCATTGACTGTGAAATTGAAAGAAGAATACTTACTTAAGGTAAGATTGTAAGGTTTTGGATACATTGGGTACTTTTGCCAAGAATGTAAATGTTTCCGAAGAAGCCCATTTAAGTTTATACAATGTTGCTTTGGTACCTACCTATATTGATGTATGGTAGTGAATGTTAGATTTGGCTACAAAAGCAGAAAAGGAAAATGGTTGCAGTGGATATAAGATTTTTATGTGGGGTATGTGGTGTAACTACGTGTACAAAATAGATTAGTGTATGATGAGTGTAAAATTAAAAAAAAAACAAATGTTGGTGTAAAAGTTGCGGTGTTAGTCAGTTAAGATGGTTCAGCCATCTTAAGTGAATGTCTTATAAACGTTTGGTTAGAAGAATATATGTGAATATTTGGACGTTCGATGAATAGTGAATAGAGGTATTATGAATGTAGATAAAGTTAAAGTTACTCGTCTGAACGGAAAAGTTTAGAGAAAACTAATTTCGGCATAGTTTGCTTTTTGATAGGGAAATAAATGAATTTTTAAGAAAAACAAAATACTATCGTAAAAAGAATGTTTTTAGGATCTCAATAATAATAAAAAAATTAGGGCATCCCATTAAAAAAAAAAGTTGAACGTCGCCATTTTGAAATGATTCGTCCAATTGAAAATCTGATATCACCATCGTGTAGAGAATGTCCTGAAACATATTACTGCCAAATATTTTGAAAGTAGTACCCATAGTGTGGCTAAAAAAAATAAGGCGCTTACTCTGAATCAGGCTGTATATATATATATATATATATATATATATATATATATATATATATATGTATATAAGTTTAGCCATATACGTTTAATATGACATTGGCTAGAATTAAATTTTCTTCAGACTACATTTAACTATAATTTGAAGAGATAGGAAAGATTACTGGTAAATGTATAAATACAATTTTAATCTAACAGAAAGAATATGTGACGTGTGTAGAACAGTTACGGAAAATTTCCAACACTATATAACAATTAAATTATTTAATGCCTTTAAGCATAAATATTTGTTTAAAACGATAAAATGTAGCTAGAATAAGATTTTATTATTTTTCTAAAATTTGGAAACTCTGTGCAAAAATAAAATTATCTAATTATTATTGAAAATAGTAGACTCTAACCTAAAAAAAATATATTAAAAAATTAAATAAATACTTACTATAGCCCAAACAAAAATTTTGAAAAATTTTAGAATTTTTTTCTTTAAAAGTTTGTGGACACTAGGAGAATCTTTACGAAAAACTTTTTTGATCTCAAATAAATATTTAATTTTTTTATTGTAATTTTTTCTGAGAAACTTGACAATCCTATAATTAATATTTGTGGACACTAGAAAAATCTTTTATGAAAATTTGATTAATTTCGGATGAATAGTAAAACCAAAATTCAATTAAAAAATCTCGAGATACGAAGTTTAATTCGTTCTAGCATTGAGCTCGTATAGCGAATTTCTCGTATCTAGAAACAAACATCCCCATTGAAAATAATGGAAATCCAGTTAATCCGTTCCGCATCCCCAAAAATATCAACATAAAAATCAATTTTCCTAATAAATGCAGCACTATCTGAGGCAACAATCTTCTTGGGAGGCATCGTGAAATAATCATTTTCACGTTAAATGTTAAAAAAATTAACTCACAAGCGCACAAACACGTAGATCAAAGAACACTGAGTGATTTGACAAAGGGATTCACCCAAGCTGAGGTTCCACTGTTCCAATAATAATCATATATTCACATAAATTTTATTTTAATTCTAAATTATGTTTTGGTTTTTCTAAAAAAAATGCGATTATTTAACTTAATTAAAAAGAAGTTTTTATCAGAAATACTTAAATATAATACCAGACTAGATATTCAGAATTTAAGAAGCTGTTTTTCATTACAGGTAAAACTAAATATACATTCTAAATTTTCCTAGGTACATTTTAAATAATTAATAAAATAAAATCGATTCCTATTAATAATATATGACTTATTTCATAATACATGAAACAATATTTGAATTTTTCTTTGTAAAAGACAAATTAAGAAATAAAATAAAAACTTTTTTGTTGCCTTTTAATTATATATATATAATAACATAATTATTTAAAGAATTCTTTTTCTCTACATAAAAATATTTCTTATACAATATATTTCAAACTAGTTGAGAGGTTTGAACAAGAAACTAAATTAGTATACTGTTATTATTTATTTTTTCACAATCGCTAAAATTTATATTATTTATATATCTTGTATATATATTTAAAGAGAAAAAAATTCGGATAAGAAAACAATTATAATTGTTCACAAACAAAAAAAATCTTCAATTCTGCAATACTCCAAATTTTTAAAATGATCAAACCAAAACAGGTAAATATACGTTTCTCATCATGGTACAAAATCTTTAAGAACTCATTATATTAAAATAAAACGGCTTCAGGTTTTAGTAATCGACATTTCGACGAACATAATATGTGTCTTTATCAGGAAAAATTATATAAATAACATTTACAGTAAATAATTAGAACATAGAAATAAGTTACTAGGTAACAAAATAAATAACTACATTATAAAGTTTATCAATTTTTACTTAAAGGAAGCTAAATTTTATTTAAATCAGTGCCTTCACACTGATTGATGTTATCTCTTTCATTGTGAAGGCTAAGTACTTTAAGTACTTTATAAAAAGTACTTAGAGTACTTTCTGCAAACAAAAAAAAAGTTTAAATTTAGTGACAAAAATTGATATATAGCAACAAAATTTTATTCAAAACAGCTTTTTCTATTAAATTTTTTTCATTTTTTAACAAATAATATTAAAATGACAATTTTTTGTAACAAACCATAAATTTTTCATGTCTGTGGTATGAGATAAATCAACAAAATTTATAATTATAATTGTAAACTTTTATAGATTAATATTGCCATAATTCATATACAAGAAAGTTATAAAGAAATACATAGTTTTAAAGTTAAATTTTTCGTTAAGTTTTAAGTAAATTTTAACATAAATAAAATGTAATTTTCTAATTTATTTTTTCCAAATATTTTTTTTAATTAAGCGGCTTGAAAACTTTAAAAATTATATTTTGCTGTTTGCTTTCAAAACAACTAATTTTTCAAAATTTAAGTAACTCAACTTTTGACGATTATTATTCTAGCAAAAGAGAAAAGACGTTCAGTACAACTGAACCGGAAGAAGGGCGTATTAAATTTTATAAATAATTTCAAAATATTTGGATATTCTTGTAAAATATTGATCTGTTCTTTAGTCATCCAAATATTTAAAATATTAATTATAAAAAATAAAAACAATATCGCACAAAAATTGTACGTTTCTAAGACTTTAAAAAATTTTGAAACAAAAAAATTGTTGTTTTTAATGTTTAAATGAAGAGTAATTTGTATTAAATTACTTCCCATATTTTACAAATGAAATTATAACAAAATACACAATTTATTTTCTCTAATACTTATTATTTATTTAAACATACAATTAATTTTTTTCTTAAAGTATTAGTTTTATTAGATCTATACATAACATATAACTATGAAGTGAATAAAACAACAAACATTGATGCGATAACCTAAAATTGTTTTATATTTAACATAGTAGAAAAATCTTTGAGAACTCATAATATTAAAATAAAATTGCTTTAGGTTAAAGTTTTGTATTAATATTTATTATAATAGACGTTTCGACGAATTCAACGTTTGTCTTGGTTTCATCAGGAAAACTAATACAAATGACATTACAGTAAATAATATACTGTATTATATAATGTAATTATTAATAAATATTAATACAAAACTAAAATCTAAAACCGTTTTATTTCATATTTGTTTAATTAAATGACTTTAGCTTACAGCAAAAATACTAACATTAGATATTTTGAAAGATATGTCATATATTGGATGTAATCCAAAAAACCGGACATTTATTGCAAACTTGATCGGATATTTTATAACCACAGTCACGTTCAGTATTGTTGTAATAATGGTTTTAAATTTTGTTTTTTCAACATACGATTCAATCAGCAATATTATAGAAGACGTTTCAATGTTGTGCGTTTGGTTTCAGGTAATTCATTTCAGATAAATAGCTGTGAAATTTAATTTAAATTTTAATTTTTGATTTGTTTTTGTTTTGATAACATGAATTTACTGAGGTGATTTTAATTAATTTTTATTACTTTTTTTTGAATATAATATTGAAAATTACGTAATACGTATATTTTTATGTTATAATCATATTTCTAATGTTTGACGTGTACTCGTGTAGATATTTTGGTAAAAAAAATTAATTCGTGTGTCTTGGTCAAATACTAATTTTATTATTTCTCTAACTATGTAATTTTCTTGATTGATATTTTATAATTATATCGTATAATGGGTGCCTTTTTAAAATGTATTTATTGTTCATTGAACGAATTCAGTTTCTTACTGTCTTTGAGGATTGTAAGTTATACATATTCTTTAAAAGAATGTTATATTAATTACATGATAATAATATAAATATATGTATATCGAAAGTTTGGATAGTATTTCAATTGAGGTTTATTTTTCAAAAGCCCTAGCAGTCTGTTTTAATTGTGGTTAATATTTAATAATAATAATAATAATAATAATATATTTATTTATGTTAATACACTGTAAGTGTTTACACAATTGGTTATGTAGCGAAATATGTAGCAGACTAAAGTCATTTCGCTTTAAGAACAAAGCATTATGTAACAATTTGCTATCTTTGTGCAACTTGAGATGACAAATTATACTTCTGAGTATATTCTTTACCTGATTAGATAAAGTTGCACTTGGATCTTGGTTATTAAATAATTACGATAGACAAATATAATAAATTATATAAACTTTAATTGAACAGATATTATTAAACAAATACAAAATAATCAGTTATAAATTTAGCGATAAAATATGAAGCCAAAATGTAACTTAAAACTGAGTTATTCTTAGTGCTGCTCGTAACTCGATGTTGAACGTAACTACATTCTGACCGTAGCTACCCGTGGACCATAACTCGACTCTGACCGTAACTACCCGTTGGCCGTAACTGCCTCAGCTAACCCCTTTTTAAGTTACATTTTGGGCATCGAACTGGACTCTGCGGGGAGGCAACGTAAACATAAAAAACTAGTTCACTGTGCAATCAAACTTTGAACGTTATTTCAATATATGTTGAAATTGCTGACAGTGGCTCAAAGTTCGATGCACTAAAAATGCTTAACAAACATTTACGTTTGTTACAATTATGAACGAAAACATAATATTTATCAGCTTGTGATGAGCAGAAATTTTCGAGTCATAGGGAAAGCAACAGTTGGAGTGAATACAATATTTTTTCTAACACTTGAACGAACAAACAAAAAATGCTTACCTATTTTTAACAAATAAACAATTTATTGTCCAAATGATGACAATTATGCGCTGAAATAACCTAAACAATTTACAAAATATTAGTTGCAGGCTCATTTTTTTCGTAATATTTTATTTTCTAGTTATTACTTTTACTTCTCTGTATGCTGCCAATGGACACGGACAGAAAAATAATTAATCTTCACACTACATATATGAAAAAATACCATTTTTTTTTAATTTAAACACAGCTTAAAAAAATGAATTTTTAGCATTGTAGTTGAAAAAATTTTTTATTTGTATTATATTACAATCATAATTTTAGATTGCTGGAAAATGTTATTATTCAATTAAAGAAGCAAGTCTTTTATCTGACATATTAGACATACTTTGGGATGATTTTTGGCTTACCGATGACTTAGATACAAAATCGAAACAATATGTGCAATCACTATATAAAATGATTGATATAGGCGGCAAAATATTTAGTTTTTGGGGTACATTATGCGGTTTTCTTTTTATTGTTCGTGCTGCTTTAAAAGAAAAACACACGTTAGTTGCAAATAGCTGGATTCCGTATAAAGATTATCTAGAATTATCACCATATTTTGAAATTATATATATCTTTCAAGGAATATTAATTGTAATAACAGTTAAAAATATTGCATGTACAATTGACAGATTATTCGTTACTTTAACCTGTTGTGTTTGTATACAATTCAAAATGATTTGTATGAATTTACTAAAAATTGAACCACAAAACAGCATCGAAGAAAATAATGAAATTATTCGAATAAATGTTTATCATCACAATCAAATATTGAGGTAAGTATATTAGATAATTAAAATTATATAAAATATAATTTCTCATAAATTTAGTATTTTAGTAAGGTATTTAAAGTGTGTTATATAAAAATTTTTAAACACATTGTAAATTTTATATTTTAAAGACACTTCCTGCCGACAAAATATTTTTTATCGGCTTTTACATAATAATAAAATTACTAATTAGCTTCAAAAATAAAAATCTTATCAAATATTTGTACTTAATATATGCATAAACTTGTAATACTTGAAGGGAGTTTTAAATGGGCCTTTCCACTATTTTTTTTTTTATTTGAAATTTGGAAAGTAATAAATAAATAAAAAATTTTGTATATATTTATTTTTCAAATTTATTTATAGTAAAGCTTAAAAAAATTATTAAAAAACGCTAAATTGGCGCCGAACTTCGACAATTCTCGGATTTGTCCGTCCCGTGACGTATACAAGTAGTAGACATTTTCATTGGTTGAATTGCGCGTGTTGTGTACCTATACTAATCACTGGTACTAATAGAATTTAGAAAAAGATAGATATAGTATACTAGATGACGTATATGGTTAGAGGTGTGGCTATGTTTAAAACATTTAATTTGTGATTTTTATAGCTTTTTTTCAAATTAGTTTATTTCAATAAATATAGAATTTTAGAATGTAAAATTTAAATTATATTATTATTTTAGGTTGTAAAACAACATAAAGGTATTAAAATTATGAAATTTGATTTTAGTGGAAAGGCCCATTGTTCAAATATTATTTCAATATTTTTTCCATTATGTTAGATATAAATGTAACATGAAGTATTTTATACAGTGTGTTGACCGCGACCTCGGAACATAGGGACATGTAAAATCATACTTTCTTAATTTTTTGCTTTCCTAATTATTTTAGGTAAAAAAGCTTCAAATAAGAGTTGTAGAGCATAAAATTCTACATCAGAATCAATAAACAGAATTAATTTTGCATGCCCTATAACGGCAAAAATTAATATGAAACAAGATTAGAAGTATATGGGTAAACCCATATAGAGACTACTTTGACATTTCTCGGAAAGTTGGCAACACTGTATTTTAATAATATTATAATTTATGTGGGCACTAGGAAAAACTTTTCTGAAAATTTGATCAAAATCGAATAAATGATGTAGCTACAATAAAGTTTAGTAATTTTTTTCTCGGAAAGTTGGCAACACTGTATTTTGTTAAAATTACATAAATTATATGAATACTAGGAGAATCTTTTGTGAAAATTTGAGTAAAATCGGTTAAATAACATAGCCATAATAAATTTTTTTAAATTTTAGTAATTTTTTTCTCGGAAAGTTGGCAACACTGGATATTAATAAAATTATATAATTAATGGGAGCACTAGAGAAATGTTTTCTGAAAATTTGAACAAAATCGGATAAATAACGTAGCCAATATGAATTTTTAAAAACTTTAGTAATTTTTTTCTCGGAAAGTTGGCATTACTGGAAAAAAATAAAACCACATGACCATCTTGGGTACTAGACAAATTTATCCTGAAAATTTCATTAAAATCGGTTGAACCGTCTAGGAGGAGTTGCGGCCACAAAATTTTGACTTACGACCGAGCGAGCGAGTGAGCGAGTGAGCGAGCGAGCTGACGACGCACACACATACACCCACATAAACTAAGTTCAGATTCGTCATCTAGAGGCTATATGAAGGATTTCTATACAATTTTTTTTTTTTTTTGAAAATGTTACAGACACCGTACCAAACGCTATACTACTTTTCCTTGCAGTCAAAGTAGTAAATATTAAAAATTAGCTCAAACATCGGGTTAGCCTTGGAAATGAAACAAAATTGTAAACAAAAGATTGACGATTTATCTGTCAGAAGAATATTATTTTTCTTGTTTCATGAGTTTATTGCCAGTAATTATTTATTAGTATTGAATTTATAAAGTTAATTATTAGAAAAAATGGTGGACAATTACGAGAACACAATTAGTGAAAAAAATGAATTTTTTAGGTTGTATTATGGTGGTAATAGTTTAAGACAAGTGAGTGATTTATTTGCGGGTTCTTATCCTCACAAGCCAATTCCTTCAATTCACACAATTCAAAGAGTTATTAATAATCAAATTAAATATGAATCAGTGTTCCATCCATGCCACAGTTGCATTAAAAAACATGTTGCACCAGGAGAAGAAATCGAGATTGATGATAACGTTAATGAAATAAATGTTCTAGCTTCGGTATCGAATAATCCTAGTGTGAGTACAAGAGAAATTGCATCAGGATTAGGAATACACCACGGCCTTCAAAATATTAAAAAAACATAAATACAAATCTTTTAAATATTCGCGCCATCAAGAAATTTTTGAACATGTTAGAGTAAACCGCATGATATTTTGCGAAACGATAATGGAAAAGGCGAATGCTAACAGAAAATTAATCAAAAATATTTGCTTTTCTGATGAATCCATATTTAGCATTAATGGAGAACCAAATGTTCAAAATTATCGTAGTTGGCACAAAGAAAATCAACATTTAATTCTAAATAACCATTCTCAATATCGCGAAAGTGTGAATGTTTGGATTGGAATGTTAGGTTCCAATATTATAGGACCTTTTTTTATTGATGGCACACTAAATTGCCAGAAATATTTGGAGTTACTCGAGACAGAGATTGGGCCTGCTCTGGATAATGTTGCAGGGGGAAATACTATTTGGTTTCAGCAGGATGGCTGTCCTGCTCATTCTACAAATGAAATTAAAACATTTTTAAACCAATGTTCGATCCCGGATCCCCGGATTTGTCCCCAAATGACTTTTTTTTATGGGGGCATTTGAAAAATAATATCTACAAAACTAGACATGCAAATGCAGGCTCTTTGAAACAAAAAATTGTGGAAGAATGCAGAAAGATTACAAACCGACAATTAAAAAATATGCAACGCAATTTTTATGATAGACTTGGGTTTTGTTTGGCAAACAATGGATATTTATTTGAGCACTTAATTTAAGATAATTCTGATTTATTTTCTTTTAAATTTAAAATCCAAAAAAATCTAATGTTATTGATAATAACAAAAAACAACGGTCTTTTTCAGGACCACAAACAATTTTACAATAATAATTTTTATAGTCAATTATGCAATTTATAATAATAATTAATAATAAATACAATTTTCATTTTCAATTGTTTAAAATTTCGTTTCATTTCCAAGGCTAACCCTATTTTTGAGCTAATTTTTAATATTTTCATATTAATTTCTGCCGTTATAGGGCATATAAAATTAATTCTGTTTATTGATTCTGATGTAGAATTTTATGCTCTACAACTCTTATTTGTAGCTTTTTTACCTAAAATAATTAGGGAAGCAGGAAATTAAGAAAGTATGATTTTACATGTTAAAGTATGTGTTAAAAACACAATATTAAAAAAATTCTGTTAATTGATTGGAGTTATACGTCCTCTAGTCATTAGAGCAATGATTCCCAAAGTGTCTAATGAATTTGTAACAATTCAATATTAGAAAGTTGGGGGGGGGGAGGGGTTTTACTCAAAACAGAAAAAAATGGCATGTAGTCTACGAGATAAAAAAGTTGTGGAATTTCTGCACTAGACACTTAGATCATATACTCCTGCATGTAAGAAGCTGCGGCCGCCAAAGATTGAGAGAGAGAGAGAGATGGAGAACCGATGCTTAAAACGTCAATGCGCAAGCGCAACTGTACGTATGAGTGACGTGTTGCAGAGCTTGTAAGAATTAGTTGGTTTTTTTTCTTATCGTTTCAAAGTACTTGGTATAAAAGCCAGCCAGAACTAACATCTGCATCAGTGTCTTCCCGACACTGAATAAAGCACTGTTCTGATGAGACCCTATAGGTCAAAACACGTGTCTACGGTTAAACTGGCCAGTCATTGGTGCATAGCCTAGCAAGCCGATTCAATGACTGAGTATTTTGTGAAATTTTGGAAAAAATATAAAATCTCAATATTTTTGAGTATATTATATTTAATTTCACAATGACAATATGAACATTTATTTGTTTAAGGTTTATTACTTTTCTTTCTTACTGAAATATTATATCTATCTCTCTTAATCCTAAGCGGCCGCAAGCATACACTGTGTGTATACTACATATACGGTTTATTACATCCAGGAGTACATATAGTGATCTAAGACTTGACAATAGATAACTCCAGCTTTATTCACAGAGTCTAGTAGATAAAGCGTGCAACACAAAAACGAGGTGTTACTAATTTAATTCCTGTTATCTGAAAAAAAAAAAAAATTAATTCAATTTTCTAGTATTTGCCTAATATTATATAGTTTCCTAAAAAATGATTTTTACATTTTAAATAATTAATGTTATTATATAAAGTTGGTGAAACATTAAAAAACCTACACTCTGTGTTCCCCCAAAATTCCGACAGTAAAAAAAATGCACGACGCTCTTAATTACATAATTACTAATACTAAATTTATAACTTCTGACATTTGACATTGGCATATGATATTATACAAAGATTTTGGGTGTGTATTTCTTAGAGAGTATTCATTAATAAATACACTTATTATTTTAAAGTAACGTACCCACAATTTTTATAGGTTAAAATAATTTTAATGTATTTTACATTTTTAGATTTCTAAAAAAAATTGAAACGGTTTATTCCAAGTTATTTTTACCTACGCTGAGTACATCATTTCTTGTATTATCAATATCAATGTATGCATTTACAATAGACGATAACTTGTAAGTAATATAATTATAACAATACATTTCATGCAAGATTTGTTCTAATTTTATTTGTATTAATACAGCAATAATAGATTTGGATATATACTTAACTGTATAGCAATTTTTTCACAAATATTTTGCTACTGCTTTGCTGGACAATTTATTCAAGATGAGGTAAGAAAATATTAGTTGTATTTTTAAGTTAGGTTCAGTTTTAAAAACTATATATTTTATAAGTATTAATATGAAGAATATTTATATTAAAAAACAAAAAAAAAACTATTTGAAGAATGTATACAATTTTTAATGAAAATATACGCAAACATTTTTGATTATTAATTTGCTAATAAGTATTTTAGGGGTAGTAGGTTTCTGGGTTTGTCTCAAATAACTAAGAAAGTTGACAAAATGTTTCACACATTATCCATTATAACTAGGGTTTCGAACCGGAACTGAACCGAAAACCGAAAAAACCGTTATTTTTGCTGAAACAAAAACCGAAATGAAACCGAAAAAAATATCGGTTTATTTCGGTTCGATACATGTTGAAACACGCGCGTTAATACAATCTTACTTTCCGTGTTAGTTGTCGTTTTCTTTCATTTTATTTTTCGGGGTCTTGTAGCGTAGTCGCGAGTTACAAGTAATTTTTGATGATTATTGAAATTACATTGGAAAATATTTTAATGCTCTTACATAATTAGATTTAATTTTTCATTTTTTCTAATTATAAATAAATAGAACACAACACAACAAAATTTGTTACGTTAACATACGTTATCTTATTACCACTTTGACTGCAAGGAAAAGTGGTATAGCGTTTGGTACGGTGTCTGTAACATTTTCAAAAAAAAAATTGTTTATAGAAATTCTTTATATAGTCCCTAGATGACAAATCTGAACTTAGTTTATGTGGGTGTATGTGTGTGCGTCGTCAGCTCGCTTGCTCTATTGTTTATCTAACTCATTCATGATAATTATTTGGAAATTTCAATTAATTATCTATATCGTTTTAATAACAAGTGTACAGAAAAGGTTTTGTTAAACTGATCAATTTATTTACAATCAATACATTTTTCAGGGATTAAAAGTAAATAATTCCGTATACGATTGCAAATGGTATGATATGAATAATCAACAAATACCAAAAAAATTAATTAATATATTAATGCAAACTCAAAAAAAGCTAGAAGTAACAATAGCTGGCGTATTGGGCCTAAGCATGTATAATTTTGCAGGGGTGAGATTTTTTTTTCCTATATGTAATTTATTAGATACTATATGACATTTTAAAATAATATTATTTTTCAATTTTTACAGATTGTTCGAGCTGCTTTTTCATTCATGATGTTTTTAATTAATTCTAGATCTGTTAATACAGAATAAATATGAAAATATTATTATATTTTTAATGTTTTTCTTCATATCTACCTGGTGAGTTTTCTAACTTGAAAACTTCAAATATCTCGAAAAAATAAGCACTATAGAACAAAATGTCGATAATCAGAATTTAATCATTCGACGTAAGAAATACATTAGTGTAAAATTAGTACCCCACTCCCACCCTCTGGGAGTGGACGGTGGCAACTTTTAAATCTTAAATAGGAACCCCTAATTTTTATTGCAGATTC
This sequence comes from Clivina fossor, assembly GCA_963966155.1. Taxonomy (NCBI): domain Eukaryota; kingdom Metazoa; phylum Arthropoda; class Insecta; order Coleoptera; family Carabidae; genus Clivina; species Clivina fossor. The sequence continues at coordinate 18,252,820 of OZ014558.1, read as the reverse complement.
GAATTCTATGGCTAAAAGTACTTAGGATTTGATTCATGATAGATGGCGCTGTAATCGACGCCACCGACACCGCCATACTACAGTTTTATAAAAATTATTTTTAACTTAAGAAACAATATTTAAGTAACAAAATATCAAAAATACATTAATTTGAAAGCAGATTTAATCAAGCACACTAATAAGTCATAAAAATAGGAAATCGCATTGACCAATTATACCCTATAACGGATGCCTGTTACGATCATAGTAGTTTTTTCTTGACAAGTAATTGAAGTTATGAGAAGTTTGTTTCAAGACTAATTCCCATTATATGCAATAAAAAGGTGATATTTTTTTATTGCAAACTTAACTTATTGCAGAATCATATGCATAGGATCTCCAGTAGGAGGAATCGAAAAAAATTAATTTTGCCGATTACAGCGCCATCTATCATCAAATCTTACGTACTTTTAGCCATAGAATCCGAATCTGCAATAAAAAAATAGGGGTTCCTATTTAAGATTGCCTCCTTCCCAACCCTCAGGGATAAAGGTTGGGGACTAATTTTTAAAGTACATTTTCTTCGTAGAGTGCTTATTTTTCGAAATATTTGAAGTTTTCAGGTTAAAAACTCAGCCTATAAACATATATGTAACTAAAAAATCACGATTTATATACACTTTTCCTAGAATTATTTAAAATATTGAATCCAAAATTTATTAGCTAATAATACATATAAGTACATTATTGTTCACAATTAAATTTTATTTTATTAAATATTATTTTGAAAGTGAATATTTATGAAAACAAAAGATTATAGGTTTTAGTTATGTATAATTTTTAATTAATTATTAGAAAAATAAGCACAAAAAATCAATTCACATCAGCAAATTATGCTAGGTACAATATTATTATTAGTATTACATGTTAGAATTATAATACAGCTGTATTATTTATTTGTAGTTGATTAAATAATTAAATTACTTACCTATATTTTGTTTATCTATATATTATTAATACGTGAAGAAAAAATTTTCTACCCTTTTTTAAGCTCAGTGCGAGCACGTAGTGGCGTGATATTTGGTATAGTTACAGTTCATATGGAGAAGGAGTGCAGAAAGATAAAATTTATGTATAATATGTGTTACAAATAAATTAAATTAAATATAATTGTTACGGTTGCTCGCTAGAGTTTGTGCAATGCGGTTAAGTTATGTGTATAAGCTTAAGGGGCAAGAAAAAATAACTCGAAAATTAATTCATAATGATGTATTTGTACACGCTCGCTGATGTAATAGAAGAAAATTCAATAAAAATATATTCAATGATTATAGAGGTACACTCTTTGACAAAAGAACCTTCATAATGTTTAAACTTAAAAATTTAATGAATTACGATCGAATTTCGACCACTGAGCGACCACTAGTTATCACTATTATAATAGAAAACTGTAATTATATTATTATTTTATATAAAATATTTTTATAATAAAAATATTACAATTCGCAGAACTTACTGGCATTTGCCATTGTCGGCGTCAGGTGCGGGCGATTGTACAAAAAATTGCTGGCTAGAATTGTGACCGTTTTTAATTGTTGTAAACTATAATTCATAGCAACGGTAATACTTATATTTTTTTTTACAATTAAAATCTAATGTTTCTGTGTCTTACTGATGAAGAATTTAATTTGAAATAATTAGTTAAAAACTATTATCCTGAAATACAATTTCTAAAAATAAAAAGAAAAAAATTAAATTAACCTATTTTAAAATATGCAACTATTAAAACCATTTAAATACCGGTAAGTATTTCACTTTTTCAATTACATAATTTTTACAGTTAAAGGGTTAAATATATATTTTCTTAAAATTAAAATACTTATTTTATTAATTAAGTATTCGTGTAACCTCGGATCGCTGACTAGGATTTCAATGCTTAATACATCTTTTCACGTTAATGTTTATTTTAACTAACTAACTAAATAAGTATTTATTTAGCTTTACTTATAATTAATTTTATGGTTTTGGAAATTTTATAAATTCTTTTTGTTCTTACTCTACTGATTTAGTAAATTGTTCGATTTTAAAAGTATCAATGCATATGGGTCATAATAATATAGTTTTAACAATGATGTCGTCGTTGAATTACTATGATTTATAGCAAAAAATTAAAAAAAAGTACATGTGAATTCGTATTTCGACAAGCTTTAAATAGTGCAATAATAAAAACATTAAATTTTATTACGCAATGTAGCGTAATTTTAATTAAAAGAGTCAAATTTTCCATGACAGTCCCGGTCGCCAATAAGAAAATTCAAGTTTGAATGAGATTTTGAAATAAATAAAAAATATTATAGAGCAAAACAGTCGTGGATATCGAAAGGTAAACATTCAAACTAAAGTATACTCACACGCAAACAGTGAAAATTTGTATCAGAACCTCGCTATTCGTCATAAGTGTTGTGTTTTCAGTTTTCTTTCCTGATGGTCAGTCCCGGCAGGATAAAACTATTTGTAAGTGTTAAGTAATATTGATTTAATTATTATTATAGATTGTGTATATTATTTAATATATATCCAAAGCAATTATATCAACGGAAAAGAAAAATAAAACCATTTCTCTGATTTATATGGAATTATATGTTTGCATGTCACGCCCTAACTTCAAAATGTCCATGTCAGTTCAAATTGTTAATTTAATAAACAATAACTTTTAAAGGATCTATTGCTTAATATTATCATCTATTAGTTGTGCATTAATAAAAAAACCAGACCAGCATCTAGTTTTTAAGACGTAATACAAAATTATAGATCAAAATGTGAGAAAAACGTTTGAACCGAATTTTCCTGGTCAGTCCCGGTCTAATCAATAGACGCAAAATATGATGTTTTTCGTTTTGATAGATAAATTAGTATTTTATTCATTAATATAAATTTATAATATTTAAGTAATAATAATTTAATTTTAAGTGAAATGCAATAATTTTATACAAATAAATTTTGTTATTATTAAATTTTAAGGGACATATTAATGTAATTGTTATAAAAAATTAAAAAAAATTTTTTTGATACAAGTATTATATTTGTACTCTAATAGCGAAAATATAACATATTTTAACAAAAAACAAAAAATCCCAATGTTAAAACTATATTACTATGACCCATATACAGATATCATTTTAAAATCTTTTAAATCATTAAAATATTATATATAAAATGAAATGATACGCCTTTGCTGTTTTAACTAACCCCGTAGCTTTTTATATTTTTCCCGAAATAACAATAGTAATTAAAACAACCTGTATTATAAAATTCTGTACAAAAGGGACTCTATATTAAATTTTGGTATTTATTTGTTCCGAAATTCCTAATTTTTAGGCTAATTAAAGGAATTTCTGAATGAATATAGCTGAATTAGATTTGTAAATAATTTTATTTATATTCGTAATTAAATATTAATGTAATACATTTTATATATTGTTAGATACAATAAACTATTTATTTAATATAATTTTGTGTATTTTCCAATTGGAATTTTCTTATATGAATAAATAATTATTGCCAGATGCCCAGTTCATTAATAGTTATTTATATAACAAGTGGATAAAAATGGGTTTTATGACGTTTTAACCATAACCTAATTAATTAATTATAATTTTATTAATTATAATTAATTAAGTTAACTAATTAATTTTAATTTAATATTTCCAATATTATTAATTAATTAGTTAAAGTTTCAAGTCTAAAGCTCATGTGGAAATAATTAAGTTTTTATTTTTTTTCTGCTAAACGATACATTCTAGAAAAAAGATTTTTTCACTCAATTATAGTTATTTATGCATTTTTTCATGTCATGCATATTTTCCTACACCGCATAGTATTCGAGAAAAAAAATAAAAAAAAGTCGAAAAAAAATTCTAGCGCTCAAACGGCACATGCTAGTAAATCAAAACTAAAACCAAATTATAGTACTTTTTATGCTCGATGGAAAAGTATTCTATGTATTTCTTCGAATTTAATTCGAGAAAAAAGTTATATTGCAAATTAATCGAAACTTGCAGAAATTAAGCCAATTTTTCATACTTATTAGGTAATTTTTTACTTATTTTATGCGATTATTTATGGGAATTATGTTAAAAATTACAATATTTTTACTGTAATTTCGCTAAAAATTTTTTACAGTGTACACATAATAGAAAAAAATACAATCTAAAAATTATTATATTATATTTTGGGTACGTGGCGTAACAAAAGTGTTGTACTTGGTTACCATGACGACGCGTTTCAAAATTAATCTATTTATATATGTATCGATTAAATATGTCATTGTACATGTATCATTAAATAGTTAGGTGTCTATAATTATTTTATTCGTAAAAGAATCATTAAAAGTTGGTTAAAAAATTATTTTACGAAAGAAATTCGACAGAAAAACAAAAAATGACTTCAGAATTACTGCAAAGAGAAGAGGAATTTCGCAAACTTAATGACGAATTAGAAAGACAAACTAAGGCCTTAATGCAAGAAATGGATACGGTCATAGACAACGTAAATTACGTAAATATTAATTAATTATTACCAGAAAAATATCAAAATTATAATAACTCTACTCAAATTTATTACTATTTTTCAGAAATAAAATAATAAATAATGGGAAGGGTTTGTGCCAAACTTTTCTTGGGTACATGGCGTGATTGTGTATGTATGTATGTATGTATTTTTACAAAAATTACAAAATTTTTGCGTTAACAAACCCAGTAATAAAGCAAAATTAAAAATAGCAATTATTTTATTTATTATTTTTGAGAAATAGTGAATAATAAAAAAAGGGTTTGTGCCAAACCCTTTTTGGGTACATGGCGTGATTGTGTATGTATGTATGTATTTTTACAAAAATTACAAAATTTTGGCGTTAACAAACCCAATAATAAAGCAAAATTAAAAATACCAAAACAATTATTTCAGTATCAAACACTGATAAAGCAATTATTTTTTCAGAAATAGTGAATAATAAAAAGAGTTTGTGCCAAACCATAACGTAATTGTATGTATATATGTATTTTTTCAAAAATTACAAAATTTCGGCGTTAATGTACTTAGTTATTAAGTAAAATTAAAAATGCCAAAACAATTTAACATTTTTTTTTAGAGTGTTCTTGTAAATATTATCAAAAAAAATCAACCAATTTTTTGCAGAAATTACAAAATTTTGACGTTAATGAACCCAGTAATAAAGCCAAATTAAAAATACCAAAACAATTATTTGAATATCAAACTGAAAATACTGAAAATTATCATTGGGAAAATTATGCAGAAGAAAATAAAATTTCATCTATGACTGGTTTTTCCAAATGTTTGCAAACAAGGCTGATACAAATTCAAACCGAGCTAGAAACGACGAAAACGCAATTTAAAGCCAAGGTTTGTTTTATGGGGGGAGGTCTAATTATTTATTTAATAATACAATAATTAATCTAAAATTAATTTTTGACTTAAAATTTCGCGTTTATTAATAATTATTTCTTTAAAACGATACAAAAATTAATCTAAAATAAATTTTCGACTCCAAATTTCGCGATTATAAATTTTTATTTCTAGTTTATTTCTTTAAAATGATACAAAACTTAATCTAACATATATTTTCGACATTAAATATCGCGTTTATTAATTTTTATTGCATACATTTTTGACTTAAAACGCGTTTATTAATAATTATTTCTTTAAAATGATACAAAAATTAATCTAAAATAAATTTGCGACTCCAAATTTCGCGATTATAAATTTTTATTTCCAGTTTATTTCTTTAAAATGATACAAAACTTAATGTAACATAAATTTTCGACATTAAAGATTTAATTTAAATTAAATTAAATATCGCGTTTATTAATTTTTATTGCATAAATTTTTGACTTAAAACGCGTTTATCAATAATTATTTCTTTAAAATGATATAAAAATTAATCTAAAATAAATTTTCGACTCCAAATTTCGCGATTATTAATATTTTTATGTTTTAGTGCAACGAACTAAAACAATTAAATTCAGATTTTTCAAAAATCGAGCAGGAAAAAAATAAATGGCAACAATTAGCACAGAACTATCAAGAACAAAAAGAAAAACTTGCAAATCAGGTAAGATTATAATAATAATTTTTCAATTTTGCAAGAAAGTAAACAATTTTACTTACCTTATGTGATTATTATGTTAAAAATTACAGAATTTTGAGTACAAAATACAGAATTTTACATAATTTGAAAAGTTATACCAAATATATATGTAATTTTATATGCAATTTTCCGAGAGAAAAAACAATTTTTGCATACTTATTACTTTTTTTATGTGATTATTATGTTAAAAATTACAGGAATTCTGTGCAATAATATAAATCACAAGATTAAAAGTATATGGGTAAACCCATATATAGACCACTTTGACATTTCTCGGAAAGTCGGCAACACTGTATTTTAATAAAATTATAATTTATGTGGGCACTAGGAGAAACTTTTCGGAAAATTTAATCAAAATCGAATAAATAATGTAGCCACAATAAATTTTTTTAAAAATTTGTGATTTTTTCTCTCGATAATTTGGCAACACTGTATTTTGTTAAAATTGCATAATTTATTTAGGCACTAGGAGAATCTTTTATGAAAATTTGATTAAAATTGGTTAAATAAAGTCATCATAATAAATTTTTAAAAATTTTAGTAAATTTTTTTTCTGGGAAAGTTGGCAACACTGTATTTTGTTAAAATCACATAAATTATATAATTACTAGGAGAATCTTTAGTGAAAACTTGAGTAAAATCGGTTAAATAACATGGCCATAATATATTTTTTTAAACTTTAGTAATTTTTTTCTCGGAAAGTTGGCAACACTGGATATTAATAAAATTATATAATTAATAAGAGCATTAGGGATATCTTTTTTGAAAAGTTGATCAAAATCGGATAAATAATGTAGCCAATATGAATTTTTAAAAACTTTAGTAATTTTTTTCTCGGAAAGTTGGCATTATTGGAAAAAACCAAAACCATATGACCCTATCTTGGGCACTAGATAAATTTATCCTGAAAATTTCATTGTAATCGGTTGAACCGTCTAGGAGGAGTTGCGGCCACAAAATTTTGACATACCTCTGACGAATCACATCCATACACCCACTTATAAACTAAGTTCAGATTCGTCTGATCTAGAGGCTATATGAAAGATTTCTATACACACATTTTTTTAAAAAAAAAAATGTTACAGACACCTTGCCCAAACGCTATACCACTTTTTCCTTGCAGTCAAAGTGGTAAAAATGCATTTTAATTGATTTATAGGTCACATTACTCACATCAAAATTACAAATAAAAGGCACCGAATTAATATCGCTACGCAAAGATAATGAAACATTAAAAAAAGATTTAAATAAAGCTAATTTAACGCATTGTAACAGCGAATTAAAGCTGAATAAATTCCTCGAGGAAACGGAAAAAACTAAAATCAATATGAAAAACGCGAAACAAGAAGAAAAGGTTTTTTTCATACATTTATTTATGTCTGCTTTATAATAATAATGATAATAATTTAAGAACTAATTTTCTAGGAGCTTCGTGAAATACACAAAAAACAAGTGAATGATTTAACAATCGCGAATAAACGTCTCGAAAAGCAAGTTCTGGAACTTACATCTGGTTTTAAGAAACAAATGATGTTAATTGATAATTTGAAAAAACAGAAGGTTTGTAATAATTTTTTTTTTACATTTTTACCAAATTTATTTTAACACAGAACTGAATTTTCTAGCAATTTAGATTTAATTAATTATTTTAATAAGTACAATCAATAAACTTAATAAGATTAAAAGTATATGGGTAAACCCATATATAGACCACTTTGACATTTCTCGGAAAGTTGGCAACACTGTATTTTAATAATATTATCATTTATGTAGGCACTAGGAGAAACTTTTCGGGAAAATTTCAGCAAAATCGAATAAATAATGTAGCCACAATGAATTTTTAAAAAATTTTGTGATTTTTTTATAAGTTGGCAACACTGTATTTTGTTAAAATTGCATAATTTATTTAGGATTATCTTTTATAAAAATTTGATTAAAATCGGTTAAATAAAATGGTGATAATGAATTTTTAAAAAAATTTGTAATTTTTTCTCGGAAAGTTGGCACCACTGGCTATTAGTAAAATTATATAGTTAATGGGAGCACTAGGAAAATCTGTTCTGAAAATTTGATCAAAATCGAATAAATAGTGAAGCCACAATGAATTTTTAAAAACTTTAGTAATTTTTTTCTCGAAAAGTTGGCATCACTGGGAAAGAACCAAAACCACATGACCATCTTGGGTACTAGACAAATTTATCCTGAAAATTTCATTAAAATCGGTTGAAACGTCTAGGAGGAGTTGCGGCCACAAAATTTTGACTTACGATCGAGCGAGCGAGCCATGGCCATGTTATTTAACCGATTTTACTCAAACTTTCACAAAAGATTATCGTAGTAATTATATAATTTATGTAATTTTAACAAAATACAGTGTTGCCAACATTCCAAAAAAAAAAAATCAATTTTTTTAAAAATTTATTTTGGCTACATTATTTATTCGATTTTGATTAAATTTTTAGAAAAATTTTTCCTAGTGCCCACATAAATTATAATATTATTAATATACAGTGTTGCCAACTTTTCGAGAAATGTCAATGTGGTCTATATATGGGTTTGCCCATATACTTCTAATCTTGTTATAAACACATATTGAACTGTCACAAGTACGTTGAGTGCGATAACCTTTCACGATTATAAATTATTTATAAAATTGAAACAATTAGTATCAAATTTGTAATCGTATTTTGGAAAAAAATCCGGGGTTTCTAACTGCTAGTACATTTGGTTCAACTTCGGAATATAGACTTATTTATTTAACGAATATTCAAAAATATTACACATAAAGTTATGTTTATAAATTATTTTAAGTATTTAGAAAATTTAATCTTTTAAAAAACAATTATTTTTGAAAATTTTTTACAGATGTATTTGGAATCGACCAAACTCAACAACATAACTCAAGAGGAATTTTGTCGTATATTGGATTGGAAACCGACAGAATAATTAAATTTATAAATTTATACAAAAAACTAAACGTACATATATATTAAAAATTATTTATTTATTAAATTGACGTTTCTTTGATTTCCAGCTTGACTGGAAAAACTTTAAAAACTCAACTTAGTTATTGTGGATGTTCCTCATTAATTACGCGTTTTTTTAACATAAATTGACGTTTTCCAGCCAAGCTGAAAAGCTCGCAATTTTAATAAATGCAATGGAAAAAATAAACTTCAATTTGTAAAAATGAAAATTTATTTTGTCATTTTTTTTCTTTTATAACAAACTATTTTACTGGGAAATCTTTGTATGAAGTACTGTAAATTTGATGTACTTAGAAATCTATTAAAGGGAATTTTTAAAACTTTAAAAAGTAGAACAATTTTATTGTTGTTTTTTTTTTAAGTATATTTATAAATACTCGCAAAAATAAAATTTATTTTCCTTATACGAAGTTTGATTTCAAAATGTTACGAAATTAAGTTTTTTTCTATAATTTTTGTTTCATGTTTGTATTTCGCGGTAACTGAATATTTTATTCTTCGCTCACTAGATGACGTTACATGTTACTTTCAAATATGTATGTGATAGATATTATATTGTATACAACACATGTGTTTGAGCGTAATAAAAAGACCACGTTATATTGAACAAGTTTTTTCGTGATATATTTTTTATACATCCCAGATCTTCAAAAATATACGATCAAAGTCATTAATCATAACACAAAATAATAAAAAAAAATTATTTGCACACTCAATTTTAGATACGTGGGGGTGATATGATTGTCTCGAGGCACGAAGAACTGAATATCAATGGTGAGTGTTTAACGATCAAGACAATTACATAAATAAACAATAATGTATTTAATTGGCACATAACTTACTAAGAAATTAATTGTAAAATTTGCACAAACACACACACACAGAAACAATCTAATAACTAAGTAACTTTTTCTCTATCTCATTCTGGTTTGGCAGGAAAAATTATTGAAAATTAATAAATAATTAATTTAAAATGCAAAAAATATTAATTTTCAATAATTTTTCCTGCCAAACCAGAATGGGCTAGAGAAAAAAGTTACTTAGTTATTATGTAGCTAATTTTTTTCTTTATTTTGAAAAAATCCCAATTGCAGCTTTATGTTTAACTTTAAATATGTCGAAAAATAGTGACTTTATCATTACGAAGAAAGAGTATGGTTTTTACACAGAAAGTATTGGAGAATCGAAAAATTGTGACAATTCCGCCAGTAGCGTAGAATTTAGGAAGGATCAATCTCTCACTTGCCTCTGTTGTAAGCAACTTGGCAGTAGCCAGAAACTTTTATTTAACATAATTTAGTATGATGTACGGTACCTACACTTTCTGCCAAGTATGATAAGGATACGTTAAATAGTTTTAAAGTACTGGGCAAAATTTTTTTTTAAATTTTAAAATAAAACACCCTGTAGTTCAGTAAGGAGCCACATTTTATCTAAGTGATTTGCGTTAAATCTTCATATTCTGAGCCCGGGATACTCCAGTTAAAATATTTCCAATTACTAATAAATCATCCTGTATATATATATTATAATTTTCTTTGATATACAGGGTGTAACAGAATAACTATTCCTAATTTTAACTGGAGTATCCTGGGCGCAGAATATGAAGATTTAATGCAAATCACTGAGATAAAATGTGGCTCCTTACTGAGCTACAGGGTGTTTTATATAAAAATTTAAAAACGATTTTTGCCTAGTACTTTAAAACTATTTGACGTATCCTTATCATACTTGGCAGGAAATGTAGGTACCGTACACCATACTAAATTATGTTAAATAAAAGTTTCTGGCTACTGCCAGTGGCGTACAACAGGGGCAAGTGCGAGGTTGATCCTTCCTAAATTCTACGCCACTGGCGGAATTGTCATTTTAGCACAATTTTTAGATTCTCCAATACTTGCTGTGTAAAAAACATACTCTTCCTTTGTAACGATAAAGTCACTGTTTTTCGAGATATTTAAAGTTAAACATAAGCTGCACCCTTGGGATTTTTTCAAAATTTGCTCAAAAAAATCTGAAAAAATTCAGTAAAATAGAGAAAAAAATTAGCTACATAATAAATAAGTAACTTTTTTCTCTAACTCATTCTGATTTGGCTGTAAAAATTATTGAAAATAAAAAAAATAAAATGCAAAAAATATTAATTTTCAATAATTTTTCCAGCCAAACCAGAATGAGTTAGAGAAAAAGTTACTTAGATATTATGTAGCTAATTTTTTTCTCTATTTTACTGAATTTTTTCAGATTTTTTTGAGCAAATTTTAAAAAAATCCCAAGGATGCAGCTTATGTTTAACTTTAAATATCTCGAAAAACAGTGACTTTATCGTTACAAAGGAAGAGTATGTTTTTTACACAGCAAGTATTGGAGAATCGAAAAATTGTGCTAAAATGACAATTCCGCCAGTGGCGTAGAATTTAGGAAGAATCAACCTCTCACTTGCCCCTGTTGTACGCCACTGGCAGTAGCCAGAAACTTTTATTTAACATAATTTAGTATGGTGTACGGTACCTACATTTCCTGCCAAGTATGATAAGGATACGTCAACTAGTTTTAAAGTACTGGGCAAAAATCGTTTTTAAATTTTTATATAAAACACCCTGTAGCTCAGTAAGGAGCCACATTTTATCTCACTGATTTGCATTAAATCTTCATATTCTGAGCCCAGGATACTCCAGTTAAAATTAGGAATAGTTATTCTGTTACACCCTGTATAAAATATAAATAAAAATATATTTGTCTGGTGACATCTTTTAAACAAACACTAAACTTTTTCTGCGGCAGCTGTTCAAATATTCTTTGCTAAAAATATTACGTTATTACAAATAAATATTAACATTATTGTTATTATACTATTGTATTTATTTATTATTTAATGATAATTAAAATATAATATATATATATATATATATATATATACCGGGTGTTCGTTCGTCAAGTTTGTATGGTCGTTTAACATGCAAATTAGATAATTTGCGATATACTTCTTTCTCGAGTTAAATTCGGAGAAATACTTAGAATACTTTTTGATAGACAATAACTAGTTCTATAATTTGGGTTTAGCTTTAATTTGCTAGCATGTGCCGTTTGGGCGCTAGAATTTTTTTTTGGTTTTTATTTTTTTTTGCATAAACTATGAGGTCTAGAAAAATAAGCATGGTATGGAAAAATGCGGAATAATGAGTACGTACGATAATTGAGTGAAGAAACTATTATTCTACGATGCATCGTTTAGCAGGAAAAAATTAAAACTGAATTTTTAAAAATTTGACAAAATAAGACTTTTTTCAAAATTTGCTCAAAAAAATCTGAAAAATAGAGAAAAAATATAACTACATAATAGATAACTTTTTTTTCTAACTCATATTGATTTTGCAGGAAAAATTATTGAAAATTCTAAAAAACAATTTAGAATTTTCAATAATTTTTCCTGTCCATACGAACTTAACGAACGAACACCCGGTATATATATATATATATATATATATATATATATATATATATATATATATATATATATATATATATATATTCAGAACATATTATATTAAAATTTAACAAAACTGATGTTAAGTTTACAAATAAAAATGATAAAATGGTTCATGGATCTAACACAGGAATAATATTTTTCTGTGTGTTTGAAATAAAACAGCAAATTGTACATGCACATAAATCTACGTTTTGTTGTACACTATATTATTACAATAATCACCCACAATTCTGTAACGAAGTTGTTAAGTCTTTAGCAACGTTGCTAAACAACAAACAACAGTTGTTACAGAATTGTGGGTGAATGTCTTATGAAAAAACGGGCATATACTTAATTCACATTCTGAAAAAAAAAATTGTTAATTAGGGTCAATAATAATAATGGAAATTTTACAATTCGATCAATTTTTATAAAATTGTAAAATTATACAAAATCGTTTTTCGTACATTAAGGCATTTTGAACGTATTCATAAATCGATAAATTTAGAAATGTACAAATTTTATTCAGTTATTGCATTTAATTTAAATTTTATAGTTTTTTTTTTTTTTTTAAAGAAAATAATTCGGAGTGGTAGCTTTTTGGTCACTATTTGACTTACTCATGATTAAGAAACAAAATAAACAAGATTAGAAGTATATAGGTAAATCCATATATAGACCACTTTGACATTTCTCGGAAAGTTGGCAGCACTGTATTTTAATAATATTATAATTTATGTGGGCACTAGGAAAAACTTTTCTGAAAATTTACTCAAAATGGAATAAATAATGTAGCCACAATGAATTTTTAAAAATAATTGTGATTTTTTTTCTCGATAAGGATAATTGCGATAGAATTAATGTTGTAAGGTAAGGATATGAATCTTGTGATAAGTGCAAAGTTTTTTCGTTTCTAAGATGGGTGACTGGAAGACTGAATGTAATGTATCTATTGATAATGCAAATTGAGAAGATGTGGATGAGTACCTAAGGTAAGATTGTAAGGTTTTGCGTTTTGGGTACATTGGGTACATTGGGTACTTTTGCCAAGAATGTAAATGTTTCCGAAGAAGCCCATTTAATTTTATACAATGTTGCTTTAGTACCTATTATGATGTATGGTAGTGAATATTAGATTTGGCTACAAAAGCAGAAAAGGAAAATGGTTGCAGTGGATATAAGATTTTTACTTTGGGTATGTGGTGTAACTAAGTGTACGAAATAAATTAGTGTATAATGACTGTAAAATTAAAAAAAAATGTTGGTGTAAAAGTGGTGATAGTTAAGATGGTTCAGTTATCTTGAGTGAATGTCTCATAAACGTTTGATTAGAAGAATATATGTGAATATCTTGACGTCCGATGAATAGCGAATAGAGATATTATGAATGTAGATAAAGTTAAAGTTACTTGTCTAAACAGAAAATTTTAGAGAAATCTAATTTCGGGATAGTGGAAAGAGTTTTTACCACACTCTTTAGGTACATAGCGTGATTGTATATATATGTATAGTTTGAATTGACATTTTTTATGAGAAAATTACTACTCTGCGTATGGTGCATGTTTTATAGTTTTATTAATAATGAAAAAATTAATATTTGCAGTAAAAAAATCTTTCAAAAGTCATTTTATTAAAATAAAACGGTTTTGGCATATACTTCTATATTACTTTTTATTAATTATCGACGTTTCAAAGTACTCTACGTACATCAACATCAAGAAAAATGATACACATGATTAATTAGAGTAAATAAACAGAACATAGAGACAAGTTACTAGGTAACAAAATGCAAGTAACTAGATTTTAGAATTTATAAATTTTTAATTAAAGAAAGCCAAATTTTATTTATTAATACAGAACTAACAACTAGTTTCATAATAAACACTTTAACTAAAATCGACTGTAAACTGACAAAAACACTTTGTTTTATTAATAACAACAACTAATTTTACGATTAAAATTGTGAAAGTTTGACAAATAGCATCGTTTTATTGACAGTAATAATAATTATTAATGTAGAATTTAAAATAGATGTTTTTTGTTCGGTTTAAAGTTGACTTTACTTCAATTATTTATTATAAAATCGGCCGTAAATCTTATAGCCGTTTTATTTTATTATAGTATTTTATAGATTTTTTTAGACAAAATATCTATAGTACTACGGAACTTACAGAACAATATTTATTTCTAAAATACATTTTATATTCATATATAGAAAACAGACAGTATACAAATTTGAAATTATAAAAGGCGAGCGTCTTTCGTTCGGTAGAGTTTGTGCAATGCGGTTACGTTATGTGTGTTGCCTATAGCTCAAAGGGGCCAAGGAATTAATCTAAGATTATTTGTTTACAAAAAAATACGACGCACGTATTCTTTATTTTATTTTTTATTTTAATTTTTTATTTTTAAATTTTATATAATTTGAAATTCATAGGAAAATTAACTGTGTAACCTTGGCGAAACCTGGCCATTATAGCAAAAAAAAATCCAAGAAAATTTCAAAAACGTTTTATTGTTGACGTATTTGTACATTTGTAAATTTACAATGATATACTCTTTGACAAAAGTACCTCAATAATATTCAAACTTAAAAATTTAATGAATCACGCTCGAATTTTGACCATTGGGCAAGCACTAGTTCATATATAATTCCTAAAAATACATTGTATACAATTAAAAAAATTGTACATAATTTTGTTAGACCGATCGTATATAATTGCCTCCTATATTCCATCCCCGTGAAATAATGCAGCTTCTGTAGACAGAGGCAAGCAAAATATGTTGCTTGTATAGTACCTATAATAAGTAAGTATATCGCATTTAAAAAAATTTAAATAGTAGATAGCTATGAAAAAATAAACGTTCTTTTTTTTGTTGAAATATTGAATTTTGTTTAATGAAAATATGTCAAAATAAAATGAAAATGATGAAAACAAAAAAGTACATATTAGAAAAAGAGTTCTGTTAATCACTGTTCACAAATTCAAAGAAATTGTTGTTGGCTACAGAAAATAAAACATAAATATAAAAAATATATTGGCATTTAAACATATATCTGTCCAATATAAAGTCAAAGTAATGGCGTTGTGTAAAACGAGTGTGCTTCAGGTATACAATCAAGTAATTGAAGATGTAATTTGTGGTATACGTGATGTATTCGAAAACGAAGGTGTAGATGCAATAATTCTTCAGGAACTAAAATTTATTTGGGAATCTAAATTAAAGGCTAGCATGGCTGTAGATACGAGTACAGAAACAACAGCTATAAAATTGGATACGGTCTCGAATAATGCAACATCGTTCCAATTTGCTAAACGGGAACAGTTTAATGATGACGTAAATCGTCTAGAGGAGCAATTCGTACAAAATCATACAACTGAAAACAATCAGTTGCAACAATGCATTCGTCAAAATCAAGACCAGCAACAAATAGTTGAAGATGAAATGGTACCAATTCAATTAACTTTATCTAATCAATCTGCAACAGATGTTGTTACTCGCGTAGTAACCATTCAAGTTCCTGCTAGTGCTTTGAACGAAACGCAATTGGATACATTGTTAACAGAACCCGTGATTAAAGCAACAATGGACTTGCCCAGTGAATTAGCTTCTGCTTATCTACAACAGCATGTGAATGCAGCGCTTCAAGGTCAACAACAACTCACCGTTAATAAAGTAGCGATGCCGCAAATGGATGGCACAGACACGAATACATCGGATGAAGATGATAGTGGTTCTGAAGATCGGTCTTCTGATGAAGAAAATGATAATATAGTAGTAGATGAAGAATTTGATGAAGAACCTCTTAATTCTGATGATGATGTAACCGATGAAGATGTTAATGTGTTCGACACAAAGAATGTTATTGTTTGCCAATATGAAGAGGTAGTACGAAACAAAAATAAATGGAAGTTTTTTCTCAAACATGGTATTATGAATTTTGACGGTGAGAATTTTCTGTTTAACAAGGCAAGCGGTGATGCGGTGTGGTAAACAAGAAAAGTTCATAAATTTATTCGTATGATCGTTAATATTAATTTATTTTGACAAAGATTTGAATTATTATAGTTAAAAAAAATAACATTTAAACTTAAGTTGTGTTTTGTGTATATTTTTCAATAATCAATAATACATATTGATTTTTTTCTTTTGATTAAATGTGTATATACTCAGGAAGAGTTTTATTTTTTCACTGTTTATTATAGTGTGTAAAACTTTGCCAAAAGTAAAAAACTGTTTTCAAATATCTACATCATGCACTGTGACACTTTATTGTTAGAAATAGCCATTTCTTGTGCGTTTATGTATTTGTTTTGTTTCTCGAATTTTTGTGTTGTAATTGAGAGAATTAAAAATAAATATGAATGCAGTTAATAATTCCAAATATCCTGTTTTATTTATTATTTTTTTACATTAGCTGTAGTAAATGTTGTGTTTATTCTTATAACAACTAAACTTTTAATATAATAATTTCTCCTAGACCCCCTTCAGATTTAGAACTATACAAAAAAAAATTTGACGCCTCTTAAGGAATATATATATATATATATATATATATATATATATATATATATGTATATATATATATATATATATTAGGGTGTCCCTTAAGAAGGGTCAAATTTTTTTTCTCTCTTCTCACCCCTTAAATCGTTTCCAAATACGCTAAAAAAAAAATTATAAAAATACTCCCACATTTTTACTCGTTGGTTAAGTGGTCCCCCTAAATCCATATGTAATTTGATAATCAAGCTTATAAGTGAATATTTTCATTAAATTAATGTTTTCACTAAATCAAGCCAGAAAAAAAATATAGAGGTATTTCACCTCGTTGGGTACAAATCTGAGGTCAAAATTGAATTTTAATTATTTCTGGATGGCGCCACTATGACAAAAAATGAATGTTTACCGAGCCCCATATAGTTGGCGCCCCTTCACCAAAATTAAAAAGAAAATATGCCATAATTTTGTGCTTCATTTTATTCAATTCTAATCAAATATTCAAATACAGTTTCGGATTGCCTGAAAAAAGTAAGTAATTTTATTATTATTCAATTTTTCGGAAAAACATCTAAATTTATTTTTGATATACTGTTTATACGATTTGAAACTAATTTTATGTAAAGATTTTTTTTAAATACACGATAATTATATAATTTTATTTGTAAACAATGCTGCCAACTTTTGAAGAAAAATAAAAATTTTATTTCTTTTTCTTAGTATTCATGTAATAATGTCAAAATGGTCTATATATGGGTTTAACCATATATGCTTCTAATCTTGTTTATTAAAGTTAAATTAGCTCTAGATTTAAAATATATTTTACATTTACTTTTACGTACTTTTCCAAAGAAATGTCCCATCTTAAAAATTTATTGAAATAAGTTTTTTTTTTTTTAATTTAAAATTTTATGAATTTCTTGCAATGTTGATATGATTTTTTTATATGTTATAGTTGTAAAAAATAGACACGTGATATATAATTTAGCATGTAATTTATTGCCAAATACATAAATTGTTTTATCCGTGTGTTTTTTTTTTCTTTAAATAATTCAAACACTTATTTGACACAAAATACATTTAATATATGATAATTTTTTGTATCAAAATTAAAAAAACAAGTCATTTTTAAACTTTTCTATAATTTATGTTTGTTTCAAATCATAAAATTTATCAAACAATTAATTTAAATAATTCAATTTTTTAATATTTAACTTGTTTTGTAATTTATGTGACAGTTCAAAATAGCATGACATAATATCGAAAAGTTAATTTTCTTGGCTTCAAAGAGCGGCATTAAGTAGTCTTTCAATTATTTTATTATTTAAGATAATAACTTGGAATGAAAATATTTTTTATACAAAAAATATTACAAAAATATTTATATATATATATATATATATATATATATATATATATATATATTTAATATTTTTATACAAAGTTTCATTTAGACTACCGTTTTACTTTTACGAACAAGAAGAATTTGACCAATCCAAACGCTTGACATATTTTTAGTATTTACACCAAATGCTTGGATTTGTCAAATGCTTGTGCATGTGCGTAAAGCTAAAACATACATACATACACAATCACGCCATGTACCCAAAAGGGTGTGGCACAAACTCTTTTCATCATCCCGAAATCAGTCGCCTCCAAACATTCCTATCCAAACAAGCAACATTCATAATTCCTCTCATACATACTCTTTTATTCCTACTACTTGGAAACTTTTGCAAACGGCAGTCTGAATAAGACTTAAAACATTAATAATCCATTTAATTTGTTTTTTTCTCAATTTTATTTGTTTATGGCAAAAATTATTTCAATGCTGTTTTAATTATTAATCTTTATTGAACAATAATTTGAATAACTATATTATACATTTATTTCAAATTAAATTTGGTATTTATTGTAAGTTAAGCAAATTGAACTTTTGTTTAAAATTGTAATTTGGAATTTTGGACTAAACGCGACCCTATAAATAAACGATAGTTTATATAAAACTAATATAACATATAAATTAAATAGTATTTTTGTTCTAAAAAAATATAATGTGTAATATTTTTTAATAATAAATAATTAATAAAAGCAGAACAGAATCCGATTTTCCAATATTTCGGTTTAATACATATTGAAACAAGCGCGCATTAGTACAATTTTACTTTCCAAGTTAGTTTTCGATTTTTCATTTCTTTAGTGTCTCGTTGCGTAGTCGCAAGTCGCAACTCGTCGCAAGTCGCAAGTGCTGTATTTTTTGATAATAACTTTGCTTTTAATAATCTTTAAGTAATTTAAATAAAAATACATTCAAAAATATTTTAATAATTAATGTAATTTTTATTTTTTCTAATTATAAATAAAAAGAAATCCTGTATACAAGAATGTGTTACGTTAACATTTTATCTTATTGTTATATAATTAAAACATTCGTACAAATTATATAAGTTTCGAATAATAATTTTTTTTTTACTAATCCTTAATGATTGTAGCTTCATGGCTTTTAGTCAGCATATAAACTTTTTCACTTTTTACAAAGTGTATTTCAACGAATTTTGACAACACAAACATCCATGCCCCAAGCGAGATTCAAACCCGGGCCCGCACAGATACGAGCGGTTTTAGACACAATGAGACACACGTCCCAAACCGCTCGGCTGTGCCGGCCGGCAATAAATTATGTTATTATCATAGATTTTATATTTCTAATTATTTTACCTTTAATTAATTAATAATTCATATTATATTATTATCACATTTATGTAGTAATTATGGTAGAAAATAAGTTTTTAATACAAATAAAAACATTTAAAAAATTTAAAAATTAATCATTCGGAACTGAACCTAAAACTGAAAAAGACAGTTATTTTTGCCGGAACAAAAACTGGAACAAAACCATATATATTTTTTTAATTAAACTCGAACGAAAACCGGAAAGTAAAATAAAACGGTTCGAAACCCCGGGTTTTTACAATATCAAAAATAGTTATAATGTTCAATAATTTATTGAAAATATATGTATTTTGAATAATTGAATATAGTTATAGTTCCGTTGTTGGTGATAAGCCTAATAATACAAAAATTACTTAATATATTTTGTAGCTCGTATATTTGCATAAAATTTTATGTCAGATAGTTTTAAAATAGTTTAAAATCAAAATTTAATATAGTCAATTTATTTATCGGTGATATTTTATTATTAAATTTATAGAATTTTCTGGGCAAGTATGTCATGGCAATTTATTGCAAACGTTTCGCCGTACATCATAGGCATTATATATATATATATATATATATATATATATATATATATATATATATATATATAAGTTAGAATATATATTGCCTGTCAGCAGAGTATTAATTTTAATAGTTTGAATAATTACACATCGAATTTAATTAGAAAATTAAATTAAAAATTGTCAACTGCCTCGTCTGGGACTCGAACCCAGGACATATAGGTCGCTAGCCTAATGCTCTGTCCACTGAGCTAACGAGTCAAGACGAGAAGCCAACAGTTGACGAGGCAGTTGACAACTTTTAATTTAATTTTCTAATTAAATTCGATGTGTAATTATTCAAACTATTAAATATATATATATATATATATATATATATATATATATATATATATATACATCTGTAGCTAGTGGGGTAGCCAGAAAGTTGTCATGGGGGGGGGGGGAGGTTTACTAAATAAAAAATATAATATTAATCATTAAAGATAATACTATAATTTGTATAAAAAATAAAGAGCAATAAAAATTATTTTTATAAAAATAAAAGTAAAATAACATACTTATTTCATATTTCACATACGTATGTTTTTGGTAGTTCAGGATTTTGGGGGGTTTCAACCCCCATCCCTCTAACACCCCCTGGCTACGCCACTGTTTGTAGCCCCATCATCCCCTACAGGAGATGGTGCTAAAGAAAATATTTTAACATTTTTATCTTTTATTATTGTTTAAATGTTCCTAATTCTATGTAATTGCTGATGTCACTCTTCCGAACGAACACTATATATATATATATATATATATATATATATATATATATATATATATATATATATAATTTTCCTAATTTCATAAAATTGTCGTAAATGTTGAGATTTGTAAAGTATTAGAATTTTTTGAGATTCCCAAATGGTGAAAACGTAATTTGTGCAAAAAAAAAAACATCCTTTTTTGGGTAAAATCTCATGTAAGTGTGTCTGTTTCAGCTTATTGATATCAATCATTAATTTATGACTTAAGACTAGTCTTTGGGATTTTTTCCAGATTTTTCAGTCGTCACCGAACTTAACAAACTTGATTTAAATGGAGAAGAAAAAAATATATTTCTCTGACGTTAAAAAAAGCATGTTTTTTTGCACAAAATACGTTTTCGGCACCATTTAGGGACCTCAGAAAATTCTGATACTTTGCAAATCTCATTTTTCTAACATTTACAACGGTTTTAGGGGGTGAAACAAATTTTTTTTTTTTTAACCACGCTAATATACAATATATATATATATATATATATATATATATATATATATATATATATATATATATATATATGTATATACATTTTCTTTGAATATATGTCAATTGGTACCTGCTCGTATTGTTCTTATTTAATAGGATTATATTTTGAGTCCGTCCCTGCATTAAAAACATAATTTTTTAACTCAAATATTATTTTAAATCAACATTTTTTTAAAAAATAATATCTTTTATCAAATAACATACATAAAATTTATTGCTATAAAGTTATCACAAAATTCACTAAAATGATTTTTTTTAAGTAAAATAATTACATATATAAAAGATATTCGCCGGTTCAAAATTCAAAACTTATTTGTTTCAGTTAACTTCTAACTTTACGCTGAAAATGAAGTACGAAAAATTATTTACATTAATATTACTTTTACCAATTATTGTAACTTCTCAGATTTTAAATGTATCAACAATAAATTATTATAATACTACTTTGAACCAAATGTACGAAAATGCGTTAAATTTTACTTTTCCGAATAATTTCACCGATTTTGCACAAACTGGTACAAATTATCAAGGTGAGACATTTTATTTTTCTAATTAATTGGATTACATCCAAGAACAATTTATTGACACGTTTCAATTTTTTATATGTTAAAAGTAATTATTGAACAAAAAGATATTTGGTTGAAAAACTATCAATGTCCATAATTCTAGAAAAAACTAAAAATCTTTAAATTTAATATGTATATTATTAAATTTAAGTTTCTCTTCAAATTTAACATATTTAATTAATTTATTTATTCAAGTATGTCTTGTTATTGTGTGGTTAATGTTAATTACTAGCTTAAATATTATATAGACGAACACCTTTTGTTTTTGGGATGTAAAGGCAAATTTAAATTATACATACATACATACATACACAATCACGCCATGTACCCAAAAGGGTGTGGCATCATCCCGAAATCAGTCGCCTCCAAACATTCCTATCCAACACAAGCAGTTTTTGCTTCATCCACATTCATAATTCCTCTCATATATGCTCTTTCGCTCACGCAAAACACTCTCAATCATACCACTCCAACTACTCATCGGACGTCCACGCAAACGTATACCATCAAAATTATTCATATAAATCTTTTTAACCAAACGTTCATTAGACATTTGCTCAACATGCCCGAACCATCTTAACTGACTAACACCAACTTTTGCTACAACATTTTTTTCAATTTCATCATACACTAATCTATTTCGTACCCGATCTCTCCTATAATAATATTTTATTTCCATTTTAATCAAATATATAAGCCGTTTTCTTTGAAAGTGCTGTAAGTCCATTTTATATTATATGGATATATTAAAGGGTTTATATTGGAATGGTAACTACATAAATTAATATTGAAAACATGATCGAAAAATCTGAACGATTTTGTTTGGGAACTGTTTATATATAAAAAGCTTATAGTAGATTGCATTCGTTGTTATCATTAACTAACTTTTTGTCAAAAATGGACTTACACCACTTTCAAAAAAAACGGCTCATTTCTGATATGGGAAAAGATCAGCAAAATATATATATATATATATATATATATATATATATATATATATATATAATATACAGTGTGTTGACCGCGACTCCGGAACGTATGACTTTAACATGTAATTTCGATAAATTGCGATATACTACTTTCTCGAGTAAAATTCAAAAAAATACTTAGAATACTTTTCGATAGAGCATAATAAGTTCTATAATTTGGTTTTAGTTTTAATTTGCTAGCATGTGCCGTGTGGGCTCTAAAATTTTTTTTTGATTTTTTGGTTTTTATTTTTATTCTCAAAAACTATGAAGTGTAGAAAAATAAGCATAATACGGAAAAATGCGGAATAATAAGTACTATAATTTAGTGAATAAACCATTATTCTAGGATGCATCGTTTAGTTGAAAAAATTAAAAACTGAATTTTTGAAAATCTCTCAATCTCTTGCGATTTTTTTAAAATAAATTTTTTTTAAAATTTGCTGAAAGGGGGTACCTACCCCCTTGAGAGATTTAAAAAAATTCAGTTTTTAATTTTTTTTTTACTAAACGATGCATCCTAAAATAATGGGTTGTTTACCAAATTATAGTACTCATTATTCCGCATTTTTCATGTCATGCTAATTTTCCTACGCCTCGTAGTTTTTGAGAAAAAAAATAAAAACCACAAAAATCAAAAAAAAATTCTAGAGCCCACACGGCACATGTTAGCAAATTAAAACTAAATCCAAATTATAGAACTTATTATGCCCTATCGAAAAGTATTCTAAGTATTTTTTCGAATTTTACTCGAGAAAGTAGTATATCGCAATTTATCGAAATTACATGTTAAAGTCGTATGTTTCGAAGTCGCGGTCAACACACTGTAAAGATATATATATATATATATATATATATATATATATATATAAAACAATGCAGTACCGTACAATACTAGATACGAGGGTTGCTATTTATGTATTGAGAATAAATAACAAAAACCATGATTGGGGTGTAAAACTTTTTCATTGTTTTTCAAAATACTCTTCTTTAAAATCTACATATTTTTGCATTCGATTAAACCAATTGCCATAGCAGTTTTTCTACTCTGAAGTAGGTATTTCCAAAACATGGTTTTTGAATGCATTAACAGCTTCTTGCAGCGTCGAAAAGCATTGTCTACGTAGTTTGTTCTTCACTTGAGGGAACAAATAGAAATCATTGGGTGCCAAATTAGGGCTGTACGGCGGATGACCCATCAATTCGACGTTTTGATTGCTCAAATAGCTGGTTGTTTGAGCCGATGTGTGTGAGCTCGCATTGTCATGGTGGAAAATAATCCTTCGTCGGCGGTTCGTTTTCCGTATTTCACTGACGACTTATGGCACACAAATGGTTGTGTACCATTCAGAGTTGACCGTTCTACGTTGCTCTAAAGGCATGGTTGCCACATCACCATTCATCTTGGAAGACTCATACAGTCGACAGCTGTTTAGTTTCGGGCGTATCACTAAAATAATTATACAAATTGTAGTAATTTTTTTCAATCAAGACAGCAACGACCGCTACTCCCTACACTCCTTATTATTATCTACTACATGCACCCTACGTTTTTCTGTCGGGAGGTTATAAATTTGTATGGGACTAGGAGAAATTATTTTATACATTTTAGTCCGTGTTAAAAACGTGCTATATTAATTTTTTTTTTATTTAAACAATTATTTTCTGCTTTTTAATCTTATATGTGTATTCTGTATTTTCCGTAGTTGTTTTTTATAGTTTCTGTATGAGTTGTTTGTCTGGATAGAAATGTTTGGAAAAAACGAATTGCGAGATATTGAAAAGAATTTATTCCACACTTTTTGTGTATTTGGTTTTTTTGTGTATGTATGGTAATATTGCATTCTCATCGAGTCCTGAGCTATGATTAAAGTTTCAAGTCTATAGCTCATCCGTAAATTTGTTTAAAATCGATTGCAAAATTTGTACCAAACAGACAAATAAACAAACAAACAGAAAAAAAAGCGAGCTAATAAAAACGTGTTAAAAATGTACAGTAACTATAAACTAATTAAATATTTGTATAATTTCTAGGTATTGGTACTTTCGATTTTATTATAGTCGGTGGAGGAACAGCAGGTTGCGTCTTAGCTCGAAGATTATCAGAAATAACTACATGGAAGATTCTTTTAATAGAAGCCGGTGCTGTTTCTGATTCACCTATGACAGATTTACCAATGGCGGCACCATTACATCAACTGACCACAATCAATAATTGGGCTTATACTTCAACATCACAACAAAATTGTTGCTTAGGTATAATTAATTAAATTTTTATATTTTTAATTACACATGGCGTATTATATTAGGCTATAGTATTTTGTTTTTGTTTAAATTGCCATTAATTTATTTTGATAAACAAATTAAATTATTAGTTAATTTTTAAATAAAGAGAAATGCATTGACCTCTCCGGGCCCGGAGCCTTCAGCTTTTGCAGCAACTGCGCATTTTTCTATATTTTGACTGGTCATGATAAACTCATCAATTTAATCCAGTGGAGTACATCACATGATGTATCTATAAATTTAGCAATTTTAATATATTTTTATATTCATGAGTTAATCATGACCAGTAAAAATATAGAAAATGCATTATCTTGTTGTTGTGATCTTGTGGTGCAGTTGGTTAGCGGAATTGCCGCAAAAACAAAAGATCAAAGTCAATGCATTTTCTTTCATTTAAAAAAAAATTGACTAATAATTTAGTTAGTTCATCAAAATAAATTAATGGCAAATACAACAACCTAGTTAAATATATTTCAAAACAATAAATAATATAATTTAAAAAATATTTTGACAGGAATGACTCAGCAAAAATGCAACGTTCCTCGTGGTAAAGGCTTAGGTGGTTCGTCTTTAATCAATTACATGATGTACGTTCGTGGTAACCAGGCAGACCAAAACACTTGGGCTAATACCGGTCTACCGTCCTGGACATACGACAAATGTTTACCATATTACATTAAATCAGAAAAAGTAAACTTAAACCCACCCTTAGATGCAAACTACCATGGTTCTAATGGTCCTTTATCAGTAGAAGAAACACAATATTCTAGTCCTGCCGGTCAAATGTATTTAGATGCTTGTAAGGAATTAAATCGAACTACTTTAGATTACAATGGTGTATCACAAATGGGCTGTAGACATTTACAATCGAATACAATTAATGGGGCACGTGCTAGTGCAAGTACATCCTACCTAGATGCAACTACAAGACTCCGACCTAATTTGGTTATTAAAACTGGTGCATTGGTTACGAAACTGGTTATCGATAGTCAAAATACTGTTAACGGAATACAATTTGTATCAGCTGCAGGATGTTATACAGCTTTTGCTAGAAAAGAAGTTATACTATCTGCTGGAAGTGTCGGTTCACCGCAAATTTTAATGCTTTCTGGAATTGGTCCACAAGATCATTTACAAAGTTTAGGAATTCCCGTTGTGCATAACCTTAGCGTTGGTAAAAATCTTTGGGATCATCCATTTCTATATTTTCAGCTATGTACCAACTATACTGAATTAGCTAATCTTGCGACTGGTCTTGTAAATTATTTAGTAAATGGAAACGGGTATATGACAGCGGCAGGTGACATACAATCACTTGGATTTATCAACACATTTGATGAATTTTCAAATGTTCCAAATATAGAACAGTTTGGTGCAACTCTAACAACATTAGACAAATTAATAATAGCTGCAACGTTTCGTTTTAATTTAGATACTACAAATTATTTTATGGACGTATGCAGTAACACTTTTAGTACCGGTTATGGTATCGCATTACTTCACGAAAATTCTCGTGGACAAATTACATTAAATTCAAATTCGCCTTTCGATCATCCCAATATCAATTTAAATTACTTTGATGATTCCACCAATGATATAGAAGTACTGTTATCAGGATTAAAAGATATTATCTATAATGTATCGCAAACAAATTCGATGAAACCATACGGTATTAGAGTTCCGACACTTTCATTACCAGCTTGCAATAACTATACTTTTAATTCGGATGATTATTTAAAATGTTACATACGACAAATGACCTCTTCGATATTTCACTTGGCTGGAACTTGTAAAATGGGACCTTCGACTGATTCAAATGCGGTAGTTGGCGATAATTTACAAGTTTATGGAGTAAATAATTTAAGAGTGGTTGATGCAAGCGTGATGCCAACTCCTACATCTGGTCATAATAATGCTCCAGTATACATGATTGCAGAGAAGGCTAGTGACATGATTAAAAACGTTTATAACGTTTTAGGATAAAAATATAGGTATACGAATTTTGATTGATGTTTTAGCATTTGGATTTTTTGTGGTTATGGAAATATAAATACATTTTAAACAGAAATTTACTATTTATTTTATTTAAACTTCTACTAACATGTTTTATGTCAAATATTCTTATTTAATTTTTGTCTCGTTCACAATAATACTATTTTTCATAGTTGATTCCATTCTGCACCAGTTTGCCAAATCTTGTGTTATTCTCAGATAACTGGTCTATTTTCTGTGAGCTAATATTAGATATATTTTTGTGAGTAAAATATCTCTCTTAATATTGGGACATATTTTATACAACATTGCTACTTTCTTTATTATTTAAGTTTATTCAATTAGACAAAATGCTCTAAATTATGTTCAAACATAAATGATATAATAAAATAATTTTTTAAACGAATGGTACGTACCCAAAGTTTTGAAAAAAAAATTCTTATTTTACTACTTGTCCAAAAAAATTATTTTTTATTAATGTTGTATAGACTTAAAAGTACTTAATTTTTTTAATATTTAAATAACAATAATTTGGTTGATTACAGTGCTTTTTTAAATTTTTGTGTAAATTATAAATAAAATATTCACTATCGTCATATAAGGTGTTAATAAATGTGTTCCATTTTCTTGAATAAATCTAACATTTTAATATTTATTTAATTTTATCTTTTTTTCTATGGGTGGGGACAGCTATAAAATCTTAAATGGAAACGTCCATAGACTAGATATAGAGAGGTGAGACAGTTTATGCTTACATTAAAGCAATAAAAGGAATTGTCGAAAGATCTATAGTTTCTTAATTATAAAAAGCATTTAAATAATTTATTTTATAGTCTATTTTCGATTAAGATTAACAGTGAGAGTCAAATAAGACTTTAAATGTCATATTTAATGGAAGTCTAGAAACAGCAAAAGACAACATTGGTCTTTCAGCTTATATCATTTTTAATGTTAAAAAAGTTGGACTTTCTGTCACTATTTATGCACACAGTTTATTAAAGCAGATATTTTTTATCTGTTTCGTAACATTACATTACAGAATTTGTTTATTGTCTCTTGTATTTCTTGAATAATATTGAAATATAATTGATTTCAGTAATTACAAATACGTGTATTGCACTTAAATTTTATTGTACTTAACTAAAATAATTTTAATGTGGGTCATTTCTTAAAATAAATAATAATTGATTAGATAATTTTCTTTTTTGGAAACAATAGATTTTTTTTATTTCATACAAATAATATCGTTTTTGTAAATTAAAATTTCAATAAATTTTATCAATAATAATAGATACTAATATAATATTTTATTTATTTAAAGGAAATATGTACTAACACTTTAGTAGTATAGTTGTACAGGGACTCCCTCACGATGAACACTGTTCATCCACATCTGAAGACATCGATGGCGCGTGCCATCCGAAGCACCATTTTCGCGAAAAAAAATTTTTTTTTTTAACTTATTCGCCTCGTCTTTTTCAACCCTTAATGTGTCTTTATTAAATTTTGTTCAACCCCTTTACGATGGATTTTTCGGCGGCTGTTGAGCGTGGTAAAGTTTAACTCTTTTATGATAGGTTTTTACACCATCCGGAGCACAAATTTCGCGATTTTTCGCCTCGTCTTTGTTTCAACCCCTAACTGTGTCTTTATTAAACTTTGTTCAACCCCTTTATGATAGATTTTAGTGACGTATGGTTTTTTTCCATTTAGTTGTTTACGTAATCGAGTGAGCTGATTGGTGTCTTTATTAAATTTTGTTCAACCCCTTTAGTGACGTATGGTTTTTTTCCATTCAGTTGTTTACGTAATCGAGTGAGCTGATAGTGATATGAGAAAGATGCAAAACAAAAAAAAACAGATATATAACAGATAATTTGTATTTATTTTTTTAATTACATTTTATTATTATATTGTTACTACATTATAACTATGAATTGTTGTTTCTGTAGCGAGACCTAGGCAGATTAAACAATATTTGTCCCTTGTTAATACTTCAAATCTCCATTTTTGACATGGTTCGCAGAACCGGAATTCGTGGTGGTGCATACAGTATATTTTCGTAACCCTATCGTCAAGAAACTCAAGTTCTAATGAACGAGTTTTACACATAAAACATTCATCAAGAACTTTTCGACGAGCTAGACAAGCATTACAAAATATATGTATCGGGTATCGTGTATCCTTAAGAATTGTACCACCATCGTCACAAATGAAGCACTTGAGCTAAAACAAAAAATTTAATTTTTATTTTTATTTATTATTGTTATTAATGAATGAAAGATAAAATTTAAAATAATAATTATATAATATAACCAATAATTAATTAATACAATTAATACATTTTATACTCAAATGAAATATTTATAATTCTATTTTTGTAATCAAGGATGTTGGTATTTTTGTTTTTAATTTTTGTTAGAAAAACAAATTAGTACAGAAAAACGTAAACATGACGTAAACATCTTGCAAAATACTTTTCAGTAACGTTTATCATATCTGATCTTATTGTTGTATAATGGAAGAAAAAGCGAATGAATCTGAAAATACCAAAAATATCATAGAGATACAAGCAATATACAACATAATAAAATTAAATCTAAAAGATACACAAGATGATGGCGATAAAAATAATCAATTTTATTACAAACCAGTTATGGAATACATGAAGAAAATCGTACAGGAAACACCAGTCAACAGTCATGAATTTTTTAAATTGTTAGAATTTCAATGTGCAATTTATTACGAACAAGCAAAAATTTTTGGCGAACAGAATATATCACTAAGCATTGACAAATTACAAAATGGCTTAAGTTTAGTTGAAGAATACAGGTTAAATCCACGTATAACTTATTTGTATTTTCGTATGTTAAATCAATTAGCGTATTTTCTTGGTAAAAATGAGTTATTCAGCCGTGCTGCAGATCTATTAGAACATGGCGAGAAAACCTATTTGCAGATTTATTCAGAAAATGATATATCACAGTTTACCAACAGTGATCTGTTCAATATTTATTTAAAAGAAAATGCAGCTATTCGAAAATTTGAGAAACTTATTACAAATACCTTTGAAATTCAAGCTCTGATCTATGATAAATTAAATTTGACACAGAAATTTCTTAAGTATTATCACACAGTACTTAAAAGACAATTAGAAGCAAAAGATGGTTACGCATCTGCTTGGGTTTCCAAATGTGCTGAATTTAGTACACATTTTCTTAGCACAAATAATTTTTAGTATGTATATTTCAATATTTTATTTATAAACGTTATTGTTATTACTTTTAGTTAAGTTTTAACATATGTAGATTGTATGCAATTGTTACTGCAAAGATTTTAAAAGATTTTTTTAATCAAAATTTTAAATAAATTATTGTACATTTTATTCATACAATTAAAACTTTGCAAAACTTTTTAATACAAATTCCAAATTTTTAATAATATACGTAATATTTAGTTGAAACAAAACAAAAAGTGTGCATTTTATATTATTTCTTTTTAAAATTTGTTGTATTTAACACACACACATATTATATACATATATATATATATATATATATATATATATATATATATTATAATAATTATATTTGATATCAATAATATTTTGCTATATTTGCAAATAATTAAGAACTAATTATATACAATAATATTCTGACATTTGTATTTATTTTTGCTATAGTGACAACCATGATTATTGTTAATTTATATTAATAAAAAAACTCAAAATTTGTATTAACAATCTTGCTTGATATTGCCAATTAAATTAATTTTTCTCGTTTTTTTTTTTTTTTGAAATACTTTTCAAAAATTAGTTTTTTTCAAGACTGATTTCGTAATTATATTTAATAATCCATTTAATTATAAAGAATAAAACAATAATTACAATATTTTATGCAATTTGCAGACTATTTGAAAAAGATATTTATTGTGCTCATATAAATATACTCAGTGATAATGTCATAGATTTAGTTACTTTTTTGGATGACGTACCAGTTACATACACAATCACGTCATGTACCCAAAAAAGTCTAACACAATCTCTTTCCACTATCCCGAAATTAGTTTTCTCTAAATATTCCAATCCAGACAAACAACTATAGCTTCATCCACATTCATAATATTTCTCATATATCCAGGTAGATATTAATAATTTTCGGAAAAATAAAGATGATAAAAATGAAATACGTTTAGTTTTGTAAAATTTTTGTAATTTATTATATTTATTATAGTATAATATATTAAGATATTCTAAAGTTGAAAAAATTAGTAATAGTAATATTTAATATTTTAATAGTGACGCAAGACTCCAATTAGCTGCAGCACTTGCAGTATTACGTGATTACGAAATGGATCTTTTAAGAGATCGTTCTAAAGCATATTTTTCCGATGAATGGAATAAGTTACAGAGATATTATGCTGATTTAGGAAAATATTGGGTTGATTATGGTTTATGTTTATTTAAAACGTCACATCATTTTAACAACAATTCTGGTGCAGATGACGACGCTCTTAATAAATCAGTTAAAACTTCATTCAACAATGACTTAAAACAAACAGAACATATTGAAAGTCAAGATTCTACATTTGATCAGTCAGCAGATGAATGTATTCTTAACAATAAAGAAAATACTAACGAAAATAAAATTGAACAACAAGAAGAAAATATTGTAAATAAAATGAAACAGACTGTATTTGAAAATGTAAACAAGGAAATTAATGGTGAAGCACAAGAAGCTGAAACTGAAAAGTCGGAAATAAATATTGAATCAGAATATAGTTTTGCTTATCCTTCACTAGAGTTGCAAGTTATTGAAAATCAAGTTCCAGCTAATTTAATAGAAACAAGAGATAATGCGAAAACATTATTTTTATATATAGAGGTAATTTGAAATAGTTTTCTTATTTACATGAAATTTATTTCTTCAAAATCAAAATCTTAATTTAAATTAAGTAAAATACACATATTTTAACTATAGTTACAAGAGTTCATAGCCAGTAGAAAATTTATTTTGTATATATAAAATGTATATTATATGACACAAAGACATTACAAACAAACATGCATAAGTGGGATTTTAATTCAGGCTCTGATGGGTGACGAATAGTATCAAGTACACGCTTAAAGCACTTCATCATTAGAATTTACATATAATAAAAATTAATTATGTATTTAAATGTTTAATATTTTTATCAGATAAAAAAACCTAATTTTCTAACCCCACATACTTTGAACAATCTTTATAACAATTAACAATATTAATGTATTATATCAATGATGATATTACATATATCAAAATTTGGATTAATATTTCAATTGAATTTCATTTACCAAAAACCCTAGCAAACTGATTTAAACTCACAAAAATTTCCTCTCTCTTTCTCTCTCTCTTTCTCTCTCTTTCTCTATATATATGGGATAAATAAATCACGCCTGTCGGTTAAGAAATTAAGAAATAATTATAAGAATGAATAAACAACATTAAATAAAATTGAAAATTAAATTAAATCTTTTTGTCAAATTTATGTCTAGAAATTTGCTTAAGTAATTGTAATCGTAATTATAATTGTACAGGTACGAATACTTTATAATAATTAAAAATTATCAATCCGTTATCGTTAGCTTAGAAGGTAGAGCAGCCAGCCAGAAACTGGAATGTGCTGGATTCGATTTCCAGACTATAGAATTGACAAAATATGAAATTTAATTTTCAATTTTAATTATTGATATATATATGTAAAAACTACGTGCCTGATATCGCTCGTACTTATGCGAGTCCGGGTTTGAATCTCGCTTGGTGCATTGATATTTATAATGTCTTTGTGTCGTTCAAACAAAATTTGAAATTTACCAAACATTGTTACTGGCTAAAAGCCTCAGTAGCTATGTATATGTGTATAAAATAAATTCTGTAATTTAATTACATAAGAAGTATTATTGAATAATTAATTTCATACATATTATTTAACTTTTGGAATAGTTAGTTATAGTAAATATGTTGTATTAAATAAATAAATTCAATATAAAACAGTTTCTTGTAATCGCGCTACAAGTCTGAATATTTAACCAACATTAGTGTAATGTTGGTTGAATTAGTCTAAGAAGAAAAATATGTTTTACTTCCTTTTCTTTTACTAAAAATAAGTCTTGAATTGAAATTATAGAAGTTTTTTTTTTTATTTATTTCTAAGAAATGGTTAAAGCGTTCGAAAACATTTTTCAATATTCTGGACTATACAATTGACCACGTAAATTTGGCATTGGATTTAAATGATTTGTATAAATATTTATTATGGTATGAAACCAATTTGGACGGTCAGTATAATATACAAAAACGTCGTGTTTATCTGCTTGAAATGTTAAATTCCATTATGAAGAAACTGAAACCGCATTATTATCGAAAGATACATTACGAATTGTTAAATGAATTGACAAACGCTCAATTTGAACTCATTAACTTGAATATAAAACTTTTAAATAATATTTCATCTGAATCTTGCTTACACCGTGAAGAACAACCCATGGGAGAAAATGGAGCTTTGACTGAAATTTGCAAACGTTTAACTCCAACTAGTTACGATCTAAATTGATCTAGACGAAATTAAATTGCAAATTTGAGTTTCACGATTTTCACTCAATAAAGTTATCCCATTATCTATATTTTTTATATTTGTTTTTGTTTAATTGTTTCTTGAACGTCACATGCATGTGAGATAGAGCAAACAGCATGTTTTATTTTTTGTTTATAGTTAAAAAAACACAAATATTTGCCATATTATTATCATAAAATTTCAATTGTTTTGCCAAATATAATTTACAAAATTAATTGTTTTTCTTTAGAATAATGATAAACTTTTTGATTTTATTTTGATTATGTAAATCTAAATTTTATGGGACAGCTTCATTGCGTTATTTTATATGTTTTATGGTTTTAGTTAAAATTTTGTTTGTTATTTCTGTATTTATCGTGACCAAATAATAAATTAGAATAAAATACTAGTTAAAATAATTTATTTAATATATTTAATTGTTAATTTATAAATTTTAGTAGAGAAAGAAACTAGCGTTAAATGTATTGTAGTAATATCGTTTCTACTTTATTTCGGCAATACATACGTAAAAAAAAATATACAAACAATAATACCAAAACCTAAAATGATTAAGGGGGTAGTACCCTTTTGCGGCCCGAAAAATAGGTCATTTTCAAGAATTTTTTTTTGAGCTAACAAAAGGACTTAGGAAAAAATGAATAGGCTAGTTTCATTCGCCGTTGAATAAACTTCAAAATTTTATTTTTTTCATAAAAATCGCGCTCTCCTTGCAGCCGGTGCACCAGGTGAAATCGGCCTCTGCAGCCGAAATATTTTAAGTTGGCGTGCTTCCTACGGTGCTTAACGTGCTTAAACGGTATTCGAGCTAGGAACCCCGCCAATTTCAAAAATGTGGTTTCGAGATATTCGCGTTTGAAGTTTTGACTTCGTTTCCTCGGCGATTTTAACCACATACCTTCAGTCAGCTAAATGATTAAATAGGTTGTTGGCTTCTCATACTCTACATAAAATAGGCTACAGTTGTACGTAGGATTTTTTGGAAATATTCAAAAATGGATTTTTGGTGCACGTTTTTGTCTCATTTTTCTCACCAAAAATCGGACAATTTTGTTCAAAGTGCCGCCATTTTTTTTTAAATCAATATTTTTTAAAAATCCTACGTACAACGGTAGGCAATCTATCAAGGAATAGGCCACACTAATTGTTTTTATTCCAGATGCAGATGGACGACGCGTAGGAAGCACGCCAACTTAAAATATTTCGGCTGCAGAGGCCGATTTCACCTGGTGCACCGGCTGCAAGGAGAGCGCGATTTTTATGAAAAAAATAAAATTTTGAAGTTTATTCAACGGCGAATGAAACTAGCCTATTCATTTTTTCCTAAGTCCTTTTGTTAGCTCAAAAAAAAATTCTTGAAAATGACCTATTTTTCGGGCCGCAAAAGGGTACTACCCCCTTAATCATTTTAGGTTTTGGTATTATTGTTTGTATATTTTTTTTTACGTATGTATTGCCGAAATAAAGTAGAAACGATATTACTACAATACATTTAACGCTAGTTTCTTTCTCTACTAAAATTTATAAATTAACAATTAAATATATTAAATAAATTATTTTAACTAGTATTTTATTCTAATTTATTATTTGGTCACGATAAATACAGAAATAACAAACAAAATTTTAACTAAAACCATAAAACATATAAAATAACGCAATGAAGCTGTCCCATAAAATTTAGATTTACATAATCAAAATAAAATCAAAAAGTTTATCATTATTCTAAAGAAAAACAATTAATTTTGTAAATTATATTTGGCAAAACAATTGAAATTTTATGATAATAATATGGCAAATATTTGTGTTTTTTTAACTATAAACAAAAAATAAAACATGCTGTTTGCTCTATCTCACATGCATGTGACGTTCAAGAAACAATTAAACAAAAACAAATATAAAAAATATAGATAATGGGATAACTTTATTGAGTGAAAATCGTGAAACTCAAATTTGCAATTTAATTTCGTCTAGATCAATTTAGATCGTAACTAGTTGGAGTTAAACGTTTGCAAATTTCAGTCAAAGCTCCATTTTCTCCCATGGGTTGTTCTTCACGGTGTAAGCAAGATTCAGATGAAATATTATTTAAAAGTTTTATATTCAAGTTAATGAGTTCAAATTGAGCGTTTGTCAATTCATTTAACAATTCGTAATGTATCTTTCGATAATAATGCGGTTTCAGTTTCTTCATAATGGAATTTAACATTTCAAGCAGATAAACACGACGTTTTTGTATATTATACTGACCGTCCAAATTGGTTTCATACCATAATAAATATTTATACAAATCATTTAAATCCAATGCCAAATTTACGTGGTCAATTGTATAGTCCAGAATATTGAAAAATGTTTTCGAACGCTTTAACCATTTCTTAGAAATAAATAAAAAAAAAAACTTCTATAATTTCAATTCAAGACTTATTTTTAGTAAAAGAAAAGGAAGTAAAACATATTTTTCTTCTTAGACTAATTCAACCAACATTACACTAATGTTGGTTAAATATTCAGACTTGTAGCGCGATTACAAGAAACTGTTTTATATTGAATTTATTTATTTAATACAACATATTTACTATAACTAACTATTCCAAAAGTTAAATAATATGTATGAAATTAATTATTCAATAATACTTCTTATGTAATTAAATTACAGAATTTATTTTATACACATATACATAGCTACTGAGGCTTTTAGCCAGTAACAATGTTTGGTAAATTTCAAATTTTGTTTGAACGACACAAAGACATTATAAATATCAATGCACCAAGCGAGATTCAAACCCGGACTCGCATAAGTACGAGCGATATCAGGCACGTAGTTTTTACATATATATATCAATAATTAAAATTGAAAATTAAATTTCATATTTTGTCAATTCTATAGTCTGGAAATCGAATCCAGCACATTCCAGTTTCTGGCTGGCTGCTCTACCTTCTAAGCTAACGATAACGGATTGATAATTTTTAATTATTATAAAGTATTCGTACCTGTACAATTATAATTACGATTACAATTACTTAAGCAAATTTCTAGACATAAATTTGACAAAAAGATTTAATTTAATTTTCAATTTTATTTAATGTTGTTTATTCATTCTTATAATTATTTCTTAATTTCTTAACCGACAGGCGTGATTTATTTATCCCATATATATAGAGAAAGAGAGAGAAAGAGAGAGAGAAAGAGAGAGGAAATTTTTGTGAGTTTAAATCAGTTTGCTAGGGTTTTTGGTAAATGAAATTCAATTGAAATATTAATCCAAATTTTGATATATGTAATATCATCATTGATATAATACATTAATATTGTTAATTGTTATAAAGATTGTTCAAAGTATGTGGGGTTAGAAAATTAGGTTTTTTTATCTGATAAAAATATTAAACATTTAAATACATAATTAATTTTTATTATATGTAAATTCTAATGATGAAGTGCTTTAAGCGTGTACTTGATACTATTCGTCACCC
Organism: Clivina fossor; assembly: GCA_963966155.1. Classification (NCBI taxonomy): domain Eukaryota; kingdom Metazoa; phylum Arthropoda; class Insecta; order Coleoptera; family Carabidae; genus Clivina; species Clivina fossor. The sequence goes on along the minus strand of OZ014558.1, from coordinate 18,215,292 downwards.
ATCAGAGCCTGAATTAAAATCCCACTTATGCATGTTTGTTTGTAATGTCTTTGTGTCATATAATATACATTTTATATATACAAAATAAATTTTCTACTGGCTATGAACTCTTGTAACTATAGTTAAAATATGTGTATTTTACTTAATTTAAATTAAGATTTTGATTTTGAAGAAATAAATTTCATGTAAATAAGAAAACTATTTCAAATTACCTCTATATATAAAAATAATGTTTTCGCATTATCTCTTGTTTCTATTAAATTAGCTGGAACTTGATTTTCAATAACTTGCAACTCTAGTGAAGGATAAGCAAAACTATATTCTGATTCAATATTTATTTCCGACTTTTCAGTTTCAGCTTCTTGTGCTTCACCATTGATTTCCTTGTTTACATTTTCAAATACAGTCTGTTTCATTTTATTTACAATATTTTCTTCTTGTTGTTCAATTTTATTTTCGTTAGTATTTTCTTTATTGTTAAGAATACATTCATCTGCTGACTGATCAAATGTAGAATCTTGACTTTCAATATGTTCTGTTTGTTTTAAGTCATTGTTGAATGAAGTTTTAACTGATTTATTAAGAGCGTCGTCATCTGCACCAGAATTGTTGTTAAAATGATGTGACGTTTTAAATAAACATAAACCATAATCAACCCAATATTTTCCTAAATCAGCATAATATCTCTGTAACTTATTCCATTCATCGGAAAAATATGCTTTAGAACGATCTCTTAAAAGATCCATTTCGTAATCACGTAATACTGCAAGTGCTGCAGCTAATTGGAGTCTTGCGTCACTATTAAAATATTAAATATTACTATTACTAATTTTTTCAACTTTAGAATATCTTAATATATTATACTATAATAAATATAATAAATTACAAAAATTTTACAAAACTAAACGTATTTCATTTTTATCATCTTTATTTTTCCGAAAATTATTAATATCTACCTGGATATATGAGAAATATTATGAATGTGGATGAAGCTATAGTTGTTTGTCTGGATTGGAATATTTAGAGAAAACTAATTTCGGGATAGTGGAAAGAGATTGTGTTAGACTTTTTTGGGTACATGACGTGATTGTGTATGTAACTGGTACGTCATCCAAAAAAGTAACTAAATCTATGACATTATCACTGAGTATATTTATATGAGCACAATAAATATCTTTTTCAAATAGTCTGCAAATTGCATAAAATATTGTAATTATTGTTTTATTCTTTATAATTAAATGGATTATTAAATATAATTACGAAATCAGTCTTGAAAAAAACTAATTTTTGAAAAGTATTTCAAAAAAAAAAAAAACGAGAAAAATTAATTTAATTGGCAATATCAAGCAAGATTGTTAATACAAATTTTGAGTTTTTTTATTAATATAAATTAACAATAATCATGGTTGTCACTATAGCAAAAATAAATACAAATGTCAGAATATTATTGTATATAATTAGTTCTTAATTATTTGCAAATATAGCAAAATATTATTGATATCAAATATAATTATTATAATATATATATATATATATATATATATATATATATATATATATATATATATATATATATATATATATATATATATATATATGTATATAATATGTGTGTGTGTTAAATACAACAAATTTTAAAAAGAAATAATATAAAATGCACACTTTTTGTTTTGTTTCAACTAAATATTACGTATATTATTAAAAATTTGGAATTTGTATTAAAAAGTTTTGCAAAGTTTTAATTGTATGAATAAAATGTACAATAATTTATTTAAAATTTTGATTAAAAAAATCTTTTAAAATCTTTGCAGTAACAATTGCATACAATCTACATATGTTAAAACTTAACTAAAAGTAATAACAATAACGTTTATAAATAAAATATTGAAATATACATACTAAAAATTATTTGTGCTAAGAAAATGTGTACTAAATTCAGCACATTTGGAAACCCAAGCAGATGCGTAACCATCTTTTGCTTCTAATTGTCTTTTAAGTACTGTGTGATAATACTTAAGAAATTTCTGTGTCAAATTTAATTTATCATAGATCAGAGCTTGAATTTCAAAGGTATTTGTAATAAGTTTCTCAAATTTTCGAATAGCTGCATTTTCTTTTAAATAAATATTGAACAGATCACTGTTGGTAAACTGTGATATATCATTTTCTGAATAAATCTGCAAATAGGTTTTCTCGCCATGTTCTAATAGATCTGCAGCACGGCTGAATAACTCATTTTTACCAAGAAAATACGCTAATTGATTTAACATACGAAAATACAAATAAGTTATACGTGGATTTAACCTGTATTCTTCAACTAAACTTAAGCCATTTTGTAATTTGTCAATGCTTAGTGATATATTCTGTTCGCCAAAAATTTTTGCTTGTTCGTAATAAATTGCACATTGAAATTCTAACAATTTAAAAAATTCATGACTGTTGACTGGTGTTTCCTGTACGATTTTCTTCATGTATTCCATAACTGGTTTGTAATAAAATTGATTATTTTTATCGCCATCATCTTGTGTATCTTTTAGATTTAATTTTATTATGTTGTATATTGCTTGTACCTCTATGACATTTTTGGTATTTTCAGATTCATTCGCTTTTTCTTCCATTATACAACAATAAGATCAGATATGATAAACGTTACTGAAAAGTATTTTGCAAGATGTTTACGTCATGTTTACGTTTTTCTGTACTAATTTGTTTTTCTAACAAAAATTAAAAACAAAAATACCAACATCCTTGATTACAAAAATAGAATTATAAATATTTCATTTGAGTATAAAATGTATTAATTGTATTAATTAATTATTGGTTATATTATATAATTATTATTTTAAATTTTATCTTTCATTTATTAATAACAATAATAAATAAAAATAAAAATTAAATTTTTTGTTTTAGCTCAAGTGCTTCATTTGTGACAATGGTGGTACAATTCTTAAGGATACACGATACCCGATACATATATTTTGTAATGCTTGTCTAGCTCGTCGAAAAGTTCTTGATGAATGTTTTATGTGTAAAACTCGTTCATTAGAACTTGAGTTTCTTGACGATAGGGTTACGAAAATATACTGTATGCACCACCACGAATTCCGGTTCTGCGAACCATGTCAAAAATGGAGATTTGAAGTATTAACAAGGGACAAATATTGTTTAATCTGCCTAGGTCTCGCTACAGAAACAACAATTCATAGTTATAATGTAGTAACAATATAATAATAAAATGTAATTAAAAAAATAAATACAAATTATCTGTTATATATCTGTTTTTTTTGTTTTGCATCTTTCTCATATCACTATCAGCTCACTCGATTACGTAAACAACTGAATGGAAAAAAACCATACGTCACTAAAGGGGTTGAACAAAATTTAATAAAGACACCAATCAGCTCACTCGATTACGTAAACAACTAAATGGAAAAAACCATACGTCACTAAAATCTATCATAAAGGGGTTGAACAAAGTTTAATAAAGACACAGTTAGGGGTTGAAACAAAGACGAGGCGAAAAATCGCGAAATTTGTGCTCCGGATGGTGTAAAAACCTATCATAAAAGAGTTAAACTTTACCACGCTCAACAGCCGCCGAAAAATCCATCGTAAAGGGGTTGAACAAAATTTAATAAAGACACATTAAGGGTTGAAAAAGACGAGGCGAAAAAGTTAAAAAAAAAAATTTTTTTCGCGAAAATGGTGCTTCGGATGGCACGCGCCATCGATGTCTTCAGATGTGGATGAACAGTGTTCATCGTGAGGGAGTCCCTGTACAACTATACTACTCACTTTAGTAAATATTTATAATAAAAAGTAGACATTGAACTTTTGAAGATTTATTTCAAATTGTGTATAGTTTAAAAAAGATATTTTTGTAATATAATCATTTTTAAACAAATTTTTTTCTGATACTTGAATCAGTAAAATTTTTCAATAAAAAAATAAGAAAATAGTTATAATAATAGCAAATATGCTTTATTTTATATTTTAAATTATAACACAAAAAAATCAATCTAATTTATAAAATATTTAACTGAATTATATTTGAAATATTTTTAATAATCTGGTAATTTTTTTTTTGCATAGTATAACTGTTTATATGTTAAAAGTCTGATTAAAAATTTAGATTTTTGACATATGTATTATCAAAAAATAGATAAATAATTATTTTCTGATAGTATAAATATAGGCTTAATCATATTTAAATGTATATGATGTTAAAAATTATTGTTATCATTTTTATTTATTTATATAAATTAGTATGATAAAATTATTTTTAAAATAATTAGTATCTGTTCATAACATTTATATTTTAACAATAAATTTTATATCTGTTATTGGATATTAGGTATATAATGTATATTTTTTAAAATTTAAAATAATTATATTTCCAATTTTATAACTGATATCATTTTTAAATGGTAAAATCACAGGTTTTTAAGTATCGGGTAATTATAATTTTTTTATTTAAATAGAAAAAAATTATAAAGAAAGTTTTAAATATAAATAAAATATATTTTATTGCTTTGTAACAGTTGTCATAAATAATACATATATAAATTTAGTTAATACGAGCTTTGACCCAATCAACATAGGAAGAAACTCTGGTAAAGACATCGGGATCACCAACAGCGCAAGGTGAAACCCAGGAAGCCAAACCAGCAACCTTGCCTTTGTAAACCAGTGGACTGCCAGAATCTCCATGACAGGCACCTTGTCCGTATTTAGTAAATGTACAAACTTGTGTTTCATCTACGTTCCATTGTCCCCACGAAAAAGCTTCATTACATTTTTGCCATGAAACTGATTTTAATGGGAGCCATTGCATTTCGTTGGGAATATTGCCCGGATAAGAAGTGGTGCCCCATCCGCTAAGAACTACATCTTCGTCATCGCCAATTGGTTCTTCGTTTAATTCGATCGGTTGAACTTTTGTGTTGTATTGGACTGGGTTTTCAAGACGCAACAAAGCAATGTCGTTGTGCACGTGAGCCATGGAGAAGCCATCATGAACGACAACTTCTACTACTTGATAAGTGTCACCACCGGCATTGAGGGTGTTGCTGCCAGCGACTACGGTGAGAACTTCTGGGTTATCTTCTAAACTAAAATAAATAATTTTATTAATTTTTTTTATGAGGCATTGAAATCTTTACAAAAAGCAAGAAAAAATTTGTAAAAAATTTATTAAATGACAATAAATTTTGATCTAAGTGTATACTAAGTGGTTAAAGATCGCTAACGTGTTAAAGAACAAATTTGCTAACTGCTAACAGAGAAATGGACACAGATAAAGTTTGTCCATTCTTCATAAACTCATAAAATTTTTGATTATTAAGTTAAGGACATAATGAGTTTATATGAGTACACAGGTAAAGTCTGTCCATTTTTCATAAACTCATTAAATTTGTGATTATTAAGTTAAGGACATAATGAGTTTATCTGAGTTTATAAAAAATGGATAAACTATGATTACATTTGATTGACACGTTACTAATCTTTAACTATTAAGTACGTTGAGTACTTATAAATCATTAGATTAATGATTAGAATTTTAAACTTATTCATACTTCTATTCTGTGTACATCTTGTAAAATTTGTAACATTACGACAAATTTTGTTCTCTAAATGAAATTTCTTTTTAATAGAAAAGACAGAATATCTTATTAATGCTACGAGTCTTAGGAAATGTGCAAAAGAATTGCACTTCTTTGTGTCTAAATAAATGTAGTGGTATAAAATATACAAATTTATAATGCTATTTACAATTTTTTGTAAATTAATTTTTACCTATTAAATTAAACTTACTCATAAACACAATGAGCAGCAGTCAAAATCCAGTTTTCGTTAAGAATAGCAGCCCCACAAGAATGACTATTTCTGTATCTTAAAGATACTTCGTAGGGAAATTGACCATCTGCAGCAGTTTGGCCTCCTACAATTCTCCAGTCAAGTTTAGCGGCACCTATTTGTACAATTAAATATATCAACGTACTTTCCTAAGTCTTTTGATTTTTATAAACCTTAAAATCAGTTATATAAAACGCTGTTCATTTAATCAATGAGTTAAGAGTTAACAATTTTTTGTGTTACTTGCGCTCTGCTTGTAATATTAAAACAGAAACAAATGGGAAATAACGCTTAAATCTCTCATTATCGAGTACATATCGTGACTTTATATTTAAATTATAATATTATATTTTATTTTTATATTTAAAAATATATTTTTTTAATACTTACATGCCACAGAAATTAAGGCAGTAAACACAATGAAACTGTTCATTTTGATGTCCCCACCAGATGCAATGGAATGAATTACTCACAACTTTTTAATGTATTTATACTATTTAGATAACTGCACTTCTTAAAGATATGATTACCGTATTAATCTTATTTTTTTTCTTAAATCTATTTTTAATCATTTATCTTTTAAAATTGAAAAAGTATAAAATCACTGATATCAAATCTGATGTTTTTTTGAAGTTTTGATTTAGTATTTGTAATAGTGAATAAACTTATATTTGGTTTGGAATTTCCAATATTTTATCGTACCAAACACTATACCACTTTTCCTTGCAGTCAAAGTGGTAAAAAAACAGTTGTTTTATATCAATGATAGATTATTATTAAATTTACGAATAAGGTCTACCATTTTATTATTAACGATTCGACTTTGATTAAATTGGACAAAAATTTTTACATTACTTAAAAATTATTAAATTATATTCAAACACTTGATATTGGAACTTTGAATAATAAAATAATATATAATAATTAACTTAAAATGTACTTTTTTAAATATTGATAATAATTCAATAGTTCTATTATATTATTTAATCATTTTAATTTTTTTATGGCTAAATGTTTCTAATAAACCATAAATTTATAAATATGAATAAAAAAAACAAGATAGACATAGTGAGCTTTGGAAAAAACAAATCCAATAGAAAAATAACAAAAAATTTCTTTTTTATTTTGAAAATATTACAGATCAAATTTTCTGCATCATAAAATTAGTTTTACATGAAATTTAAAGAAATACATTAAATAATAATTTTAAAAAACGATTCGAATATGCCGTAAAACAATAATGAAAATAATATTGTGGAAGATACGTAAGTCTATATTTATTTATTAATATTATAACTTAATAAATATTTAGCATTGTTGTTTATTAAAAATGAGTTTTGTCAGTCGTTTCAAGAGTATTAACCATTTGCTAAAAACAAAAATGTTATTGATTGTAATATACATGCATTTAAAAAAATATGTTTTATTTGTCTCAAACAGAGCTGGGCAGTAATTAAATACTTTGTAATTAATTACTAATGGGGTCGTTGCGCTCATTTTTTTTATTTTTTTAATGAAAAATATATATTTAGACAATTACATATATATAGATATTAATGTTAAATTATTTATATTTAATTAGAAAAAAATTATTGAAGTCGAAGGTCAAATTCAAATTTTGAAATTTGTGACGTCATCCATTCTATAGTACCATCTTGTGGCTAAATCAAAAACTAGTCGATTCTATTAGCAATATCAAAAACATATACGTAGGCTAACGCCTCCGATACCAATAATAATAATATATATAATAATAAAAAATATGTAATTATAATAATAATAATAAAATGTATAATAATAATAAAATATATAATAATAATAATAAAATATATATAATGTATTATTAATATCAAGTGCACTTTTAACAAATGCAACGTTCTACCAGTAGCTGTCATTTGACATTTCTAATAAGTTGTGTGCGATAGAAAGAGATAAATACAGATATCTGACAATAGGTTATCCTTGTCTAATCTGAAAAAGGTTGACGTCATAAGCGTTGGGGAGATTCTGTGGCGCGTAAAAAACGCTATTTTTCCTAATTTTTTTTTTAAATACTGTAATCGTTTTTGAATTAAAAAAATGTGTTTTGGCCTTGTTTTTATATAATCTTTTAATATTTATTATTGAAAATAGTAAATTTGATTGAGCGCAACGACCCCATTAAATTACTATATTCCAAAAAGAATTTGTAATTGAATTACTTTATAGAAAAAAGTAATTGTACTCAATTACTTTCAAATTTTAGAAAAGAATTGAAAAAGTAATTGTTTTTGGTAATTTAATTACTTCAAGTAATTGAAAACTGGCATACATAATTATGTATTTTTGTTTTTCTGTATTAATAATAAAAAAATAGAATTTTACTTATGTTTCTTATTTAATATAAAAATAATAATAATTTTGTTGTTTATTTTTTAAATACATGTATAACAATGTATAGGTACTTCTTTTAAAAAAGTAATTGAAAAAGTATTTAAAATAACTTGTTAAATTACAAAAGTAATTTGTAATTAAATTACTTTTTTTTAGCAATAATTATTTTGAAAGTATTTAAATTACTTTTTGCCAGACTTATTAGTAATTGTAATTAATTACTATCTTAATTATAAAATTATTAAATTCCCTATTAGGTTTGTTATTGTGTTTAGCAATGACGCGTTTCGACTTTTCAGTCATCTTCAGATTTTCTGATTACTTTCTCTGAGTAATTTGCAAAGCTCGGGTCTCAAATATTACAGTTCGAATTTTGAGATAACTATTTTACGTTATCATATTGGTAACACACCTAGTAAACATAAATGTATGTGTACTTAACATTTTTGCATCAAATTGTATTAAAAAAAAAAACAGTTGTTTTATATCAATGATGGATTATTATTGAATTTACGAATAAGGGCGGCAAACTTTACTTTAAGGTTATGTAATCGATTTTCTTTAAACTTTACATACCGTTAATTTTGCATATTTTATTAATATAAATCGCAAAATTTTAGTGCGGAAACGATATTTATAATGTTAAAACTGATTTTGAAAACTCGATTTTAGCATAGGTTATACGTATGATGCAATGGTTGTAGTTGACATAAGTGGCGCTCATTGCAGGGTAGGTTAGACAAAAAGGTTTATTTGAGGTTAATTTGTTAATTTTTTAAATAACATTTCCGCACTAAAATTTTGTGATTTATGTTCATAAAATGTGCAAACTTAACAATATGTGAAGTTTGAAAAAAATCGATTATACAATTATATTCTAATTGCCAATTACCAATTATAAAATTATATTCAAACACTCGATATGTCGTATATACGAAATGCAATTATGTATATATTAAAATAAAAAATATAATAACATTGATCGAACTGAGAATAATAAAATAATATTTAATAATTAACTTAAAATGTATTTTTTAAAATATTGATAAATAATTCAATAGTCCTATTATATTTAATCATTTTAATTTTTTTATGGCTAAATATTTTTAATGGTAGTTTCTTCAAATTCAAATTTGACCATAAATTTATAAATATGAATAAAAAACAAGATTGACATAGTAAGCTATGAAAAAACAAATCCAATAGAAAATAACAAAAAATACCATTTTTATTTTGATAATATTGCAGACCAAATTTTCTACATCATAAAATTAGTTTTATATTAAATTTAAAGAAATACATTGAATAATAATTTAAAAAACGATTCAAATATGCCGTAAAACAATAAGGACAATAATATTGTAGAAGATACGTAAGTTTATATCTATTTATTAATATTATTACTTAATAGATGTTTAGCATTGTTGTTTATTAAAAATGAGTTTTATCAGTCGTTTCAAGAGTATTAACCATTTGCTAAAAACAAAAATGTCAATGATTGTATTATATATATTTAAAAAAATGTTTTATTTGTCTTAAATATTACAGTTCGAATTTTTAGACAACCATTTTACATTATCATATTGGTGACAAACCTAGCAACATAAAAATATGTGTACTTAATATATTTGCATGAAATTTTATTAAAAAAAAAAACAGTTGTTTTATATCAATGATGATTTATTATTGAATTTACAAATAAGATTTACAGTTTTATTTTTTCACTGATTTTTAGTCACCATTACATATGTATATATAATCATCACAATGTTTTATTATATTAATAAAATTAAGAATAATTTGTATTTATAAAGAAATGGACTGAGAACTTGCCGTGTGACCTTGTCACCAAAAATTTTAATGCAGGCTGCAAATTTTGACATATGTCTGTCTCTCTCTCTCTCTCTCTCTCTCTCTCTTTGACCAGTTGGTTATTGCATTTACTTTAATGCGTATTATGTTAGCTGGTGATTCCATTTTAGACACATACGGGATACGGGTGTCAGGTTAGAAAATGTAAACAACAATGTACATAACAAAACAATGTATAAGATACAGGTATTATTATCTATTTTATATTTGATCTATTAATCTATTCTACAATGTTGCATATGAAGCTTTTAGTATAAGTATAGGTTTAGCATAGGTTAGCATCAAATGACGCTACTTTACGATACTTTAAAATCAAAATTTTATGTAGAATATTTGTTTATTATTTATTGGGATCTAAATGATCTAAAATGTTCTGCATGGCATCTGGTGGCGAATTTCGCCAGGCGAAATGAGGAACTAAAACCATAGATCATATATTATATGATCTATGACTAAAACACTGCGTGCACTTGTGTCAACGATCAAAAATGACAGCTTGCAGAAAAAACGCTATTTGCTAGCTTTTTTTTTCTTTTTTTGCAACATTATTGTATTATATAATAAATATTTAAATTCTAGATGTTAATTTGAATATGCGTTTGGTTTAAAGTTCTGTTGTGCAAAGTGTCAACTAACCTATAACAATATAATAAGGTTGCGATGCAGTGTTTACACTTTGTACCTAAACCAGCTTTGCAGGAACACACTACAGACTTAATCGCACCGTTTCTGTCAATTGTCATTGAGATTTCATGTGGAACATCTTTTAAACTTGACGTTTTCAAACACAGAGATGTTACTGTCATCTTGCCATCACATCACTTTTCTAATGATTGTGTAGGACAATGATTCTCAACCACTGTGCCGCGGCACTTTTGTGTGCCGCGAAATTCTTGAAATGTGCCGCCAAATTTTAGAAATGTAAACAATAAAAATTATTTTGTATATACCTTTATGCAGCAATTTCTTTAATTTATATATTTGCTATGCAGTATTGTGTTCTCAAACTTAAATAAAACGTATTCAAAAGTTATACATGATTCGTCTTTTTTAACAATTTTTTAGTATATTTATAAGTATGTAAAATTCTTTTAAACTTATCTTATTTTTAGTGTGCCGCCAAATTTTGAAATTGTTAAAAGTGTACCGTACCAAAAAAAAGGTTGAGAATCACTGGTGTAGAAGTTGTTCTGACAAGGGTTTAAGCCGGCCCATTTGTAAATTTTTTCAAGAGTTCATAATATTTTTTAATTAAAAAGAAATCATACACTTTGATTGAGTTTTGACAAGTGGACGCTTAGGTCCGCCATATTGAATAGGCCATGCCCCCATTTTAAATCCCAACACTTTATTTTATTAATAGTCAAATAAGTTTTGATTACAAAAAATATATTTTTGTAATTTGAGCTGATCAGAGCTGAAGTAATTTAAGTCACTTTTTCTTAATTTTATTGAAAAAAACTTGCATTTCATCTTACTATATAATATTTAATAACTCAATAAAGAAACTTAAATATATGGCTAATGTAAAAATTATACTTTTACCACTTTACCTATAAACACTTCTTGGCACCTACTACTATGACATAAAATAATATATATATATTTTTTAATTATAGCAATTCAATTTTGAAGTTAATTATTGCTACACGCTTCTTTGGGTCGACAGTCAACATAAATTAATACTATTCTACCAACTTAATGGAAAAATTATATTGTCTGGACTACGCGAACATACCTAAATATCTATGTTAAATAAACGTAAAATTTATCAGCGAATTAACTAAGAAAGTTATTATCAAAAAACATGCTGAAAAAATTGAGCGATTATGTAAATACTTGTTAGCAGGTCGTGAAGTCGGGAAGTTATATTTTTGATTTATATAAAATTAAAATATAATGATTAAAGACTCAATACTTATCGAAATGTAATTCCGGAAAAACTTAAACAGATACATGCTTGAATAGAGGAATAGGAGCGAATATATAAAATTTGCAATAATTGAAAATCGAAATTAAATCAAAGAAGAAGAAGAAATCAAACATAATACTTTCTGTAATAAATAATTTAAAGAATAATCTTAAAATAGTCTGTAATAAAATATTGACCATTTTAAAGAACAATACAATATCAAACGATACATTGCCAAGAAATATTGTATAACCGCAAACAGATTTTACAATCTACTGCCAAGAAATTAATTATTATTGCTAATGTTATTATCAATGAAACGAGAAAACTTCATGATAAATTCGAATCATTTTCGGAGATTAGTAAATACAATAAATCGATATGGAGCAACAAGAATTGTTTTACTTCTCGTTTTCGTATTGAACATCTTCTTAATACCGTGAGCACATTTCGTGCTTAATAAGTCAATTTTTGTGGATTTAATTTTAATCTGTCATCTACGAATTAGTAAACATTGAATTAGCTGAGAATCGTCAATGACAAAATTCAGAATACTGCGGCACAATAAAATGATGCCAATGAAGTCAACATTCATCCAAACTTACTCAATGATGTCAACGACTTAATTACTTTTAATAATGACAAACATACCGAAAAATATTTTTTAAAATGATCCAAAATTTGCTGTAAAACAAAGAAGGAAGTTATGTAAGTTTATATTTATTTATTAATATTATAGTTTAAACTTTAGTGTTTATTTTTTTTTTTTCATTTTTATATCAAGACTGTTAACTAGTCATTAGAAACGAAATATCTATGTTTGTAATATACAGTGTGTAAATTAATGAGGTTTCCTATAGGGGAAAAAAAATTAATATGAGTTTTAGGAGAAAAACTTATTCTTTATAAAAAAAATTTCTTCTATCAAAACCTCTTAAAGTCAAAGAAAAATCCAGTAATCACTTAAGATAAGATCAAAAACTTTATATTATTTCTAGTTGTTGATTTTAAATATGACTAAGTCCGAATGTTACATCAGTATCTTGTGAAAAATGTTAAAAATATTTGTCATACAAAAAACTTACTTTTTAATTATTATTATTATTAATTTGCCAAAATATAATTATTGTTATTATTAACAAGTAATCCATGGGTAACACGATACTGATGTAACATTCGGACTTAATCATATTTAAAATCAACAACTCGATATAATATCAAGTTTTTGATCTTATCTTAAGTAATTACTGTATTTTTCTTTGACTATAAAAGATTTTGATAAAAGCAATTTTTTTTATAAAGAATAATTTTTCATAAAATTCATATTAAAATTTCTTTCCTATAGGAAACCTCATCACTTTACACACTGTATATATATATATATATATATATATATATATATATATATATATATGTATATATATATATATATATATATATATATATATATATATATATATGTATATATATATATATATATATATGTATATATATATATATATATATATATATATATGTATATATATATATATATATATATATATATATATATATATTTATAAATATTTTGTTTAATTCAAATACATATTATATTATAATAATTATTAAATTGTTGTTTAGTGCAATTAAATATACACATAAGGAAAAAAAAAACTAAAATATATAAGTAGAGTAATCCACCCGTTGAGCAAGACAGTGGCAGTTTGAAGTTAACTGACGGTTAAAGTAAAACGTTTATTTTAAGAAAAATCTGTCGCATATGTTTCGATTTTTTGGTAACCGTTCTAAAATGCTGGTGAGTTATATTTTTTCGCTATATAAGGTAGTTGTCCGTTGTCCGCAATTCAAAGGTATTAGTGACATAGAGACAATGACGTAAATTGCCGAAAAATGTATTATGGTACATAAGGATCAAAATAGTCATAGTATTTAATGTCAAATTCATCTGTTTCGGGAAGCATAGTTGGTCAGATATGTATTGCGTATATTTTAAATATATAAAAATTTATAATTGATGATGATACGTGTTTTTTACAATATAATTTTTAAATTATTTACAGAGAGAAAATAATATGATTTTATGTGCAAATTTAATTAAATTATATAAACATATATTTATAATTTAATTAATATGTATGAATTAGTAGCATATTATCTGTTGGAAATGTTTTAAAAAGTATTTTTCTAAATATTTGGCAGCTGTTTGTAGCAATTCTTGTAAACAGATATTAATAAAAAAAAAAAAAACAAAGTATTAGTAAAATAATGTTTATATTAATATTTTTGCAATATTAAGTAATATAAAGTATACAAATATCAAACAATTTATTTCATTGATATTATTTAGATATTTTATACATAATATTAGCTGTGTTCGCGGTACTAATTCCGAATTAATTCGGAACCTGTTCGGAACGTCTTTAGGATCAATCCAAAGCGCATGTCCGACTCGGAATTTATTCATCAGGATTTTATATTTTCGCGAACGTTAAATAAACATTACTTTTAATTAAATTGTTCGATCATAGAGTGCGCTCTGCCGATCCCGTTATTTGACGAATTTCATTTTAGATATCAGCTGTTCTTGTTTATTTCGTGCATAATAGTAAATACCTTTTCCTTTTACAACACAAATCTAACATAAAATGTTCGAAATTGACGTGTAAACTATTTTTGGTAAACTTTCACGATTATACAATGTCAGTGCGCATGTGCGAATTTCTTGATAAAATCTTGGGATGTGTCGAATACGTTCGAAACTAATTCCGAATGAAATAATTGTGTTCCGCAAACGCAGAACTTTTTGTTCAGAACATGTAATTTTCTTACCGCGAACGATCGAATTCACATTGCGCATGTGTACTTGTTCGGAACTAGTTCAGGATGTGCTCCGCGAATAAAGCTTATATTTTTATCTTTTGACACATATGTATATTAATTAATATAATTTTAAGTTAAAAAAAAAACATTTTTTTTATTTTTTTCCTGTAATATGTATGAAATGTATATTTTTCATTAATTTTTACAATTTATATTAAATAAACAATAAATGTTTGACAAAAACAGTTGATCGAGGCAAGCAATTTTGAACGTTAACTACTATAAATCTTTCGACAATTTCTTTCAATGCTTTAGTAAGTATAGGTATAATCTCTCTCCCCTCTATCTCTACACTATGTTTCTGACACATATGGTAGTAAAATTTTTTGACTTAATTTCGTAACTAAAAAACGAAATAGAATTAGTAACTACATATTAAAATAAAACTTGAAAATGAAAATACTGTGTTATAAATTTAAATATGCATAAAAATAATTTTCTTAGGCCCGGTATTATAAACACTGATTTAATTTACTTGACAAGTAAATTTTTCTTGTTAACTAAATAACTTTAAAAATAAACGTTATTTCAACTATTTACTGCTGGATTATTATTAATAATAAAAATTGTTTTTTAATACCACTAGATTAAATTTATTCCCTATTTATAATAAGAAAATCTATAAAGTAAATACATTTACTCCTAAAGTAAATTTAACTACCGTTTATAATAGCGGCCCTTAAAAACTGTGGTGGGCAATGATAAGCTAATGAAGGCTAAGAAAATTAGAAGGGCAAAATAAAAATAACGCGTAACGTGAAAAATTATCTCTATGTAGCATGGGGGGGGGGGGAAGCATTGGAGATTTGTTTTATTCATAATTGGACAATAGCTCAAATAAGTTTGAAATATATGGTTAAACGTATATCGTTTGACGAGGGGAGTTCATATGAAATATTTGTAATGGTATGAGTAAAAACTTGGATATTTTCTTTCTCTTATCATGTATCATTTAATATTATATCTGTAATACTTTATAGTAATAGTTTTGTAGTAAACTTACACATTTTTGTATAAATGTTATACAATATTCTAACGATACATTTTTTTGTGGCATTTCAGTGAACCATCTCAACGCAAGATTTGAAGAATTAAAAAATGTTGACAATATTAATGTTGGAAAAATAGAAAATCTCAAGGTATTATTATTATTAATTTTGCTACTTTTTATAAGTTTTTAAATTATTGTATTTAATTTTTACAGAAACTATTACAAAACTCCTCAGATTCAAAAGCTGAAATTTTAGTATCTGTCACTGAATTTTCATCGTTATGCAGTACATTAAATACAAATTCGGAAAAAATTGGCCAATTAACAAGAAAAAAAATATATTAAAATTTTTTTTCTAAATTTATCATGACTAGTCACACCTGCTTGAAAGACACAAAGAGATAGGTAGTTTAGTTACAATTGCTGATAAAGCAAAAAAAAAAGCAATATACTAATCTTCTTGAAGAATGTTCTAAAATACAAAATGACTCAAACAACTGTTTCCAAATTAATATAGCTTTAAATATCCCAATACGTCCGAGAAAACTTTAACCTAATCAAGTTGTTCTAACGTTAGATTTGTCTGCAATATACTCTAAGAAAATGCAACTTTGAAATATTCAGTATGAATACGCTGTAATTTGCAGAATTTCTTCTATATTATAGCTCTTTTTTAAAATAATGGTTATTGGAAATAAGATTAACGAAGTTAATAACAAAAGTAATGTATTGTTCTGTATGCATTTTGTTATTCTTTTTCATTAGGTATTACTTTGATTTTGCCAAATTCTTTTAAAGCAATTTTATTATAATCAGAACATTTCTCATGCATTTACTCTTACTCACTTGTGCTTCAATATTCTGAATTATGCCATTTAGGGTTTTCAACTGATTTAATTTTACTTGATTTTTAAATGTCATACTTAAATCAACAACAATTATTGACTTGTTGAGTATTAAATGTGTTATCACAGTATTAAGAATATGTTCAATAGGAACAGTAAAACTCAATGCTTGTTGCTCGCATATTGTTTTATTGTATTTACTAATCTCAGATAATTATTTAAAAGTTATTATAAAATTTCTTCCTATCACTGGTAGTACTATTATCAATATTGATTATTTTTTTGGCGGAGATTTCAAAACTTGTTCAATTTCACAATGTTTCTTGACAATGAATTTTTTTGATTTTGTTTCGATCTTTAAACTGGTCCGTATTTGATTACTGGTTACTTTAAGCTTATTTTTTAAATTAGTTACTAAAATTTCATGTGCGATTTCAATCTCTTTCTGATTAAAAGTCGATTGTATATTGTTGCAGGTTTTATGTATTCGCTCATATTCCTCTATATAAGCAAGTATCTGTCTACCTTTTTCTGTTATTTTATTTTGATTAGTTCGTGTTTTTTTTATATACATTTTGTCGTAATTCTCTAAATGAAAAAGATTAGTGTGCCCTCACGACTTGCTAACTAGTTTTTACGTAAATGCTCAATTTTTTTAGCATATTTTTTGATAAAGGTTCCTTAGTAAGTCGCTCGGTAATTTTAGGCTTATCTGTTACATGTTTAGACCTGTTTCAATAGTTCAGCATATTTACCTTGTCAAGTAATCAAATGCGATTGTTTATACTGCAGAATTTAGTTGTTTCAACTAAATTTTGAAGTAGTTCATAAATGTGCGTCAAATATTCAAAAAAAAAATTAAAACAAACGAAAAATTTCTAAATATAAATATTCAATTCAGTTTATGATTGATATTGCACGTTTTATGTAAACCATCGTATGTTGTTACTTGACAAATTAAAGTTATTGTTACAAGGTTTGTTACTACATGCAACGTAAATGAAATATTAAATACACTGAATAACAAAATGCGTTCGACAGTAATTACTTTAAACATTTTGGTTAAAAATTATAAATTGTAATATTGTATCAGTAAATATAATATGTAATCATTTTTCATGTTTGTGTTTTATTATACAATTGATTTAATATAATTAAAACTATAGAATCAGGTTTATAATTTGTTTAATATTGCATAAATAAAAATTATGAGTATTTTTTATTAATTGACACTATATAAAAAAATTTAAAACCTACTAGCCAGCACGTGCATAATTTTCCAGATCTAATAAATAAAAAATTATAATACATAATTTAAAATATTGCAATTCTGTTGAACGTCATCAATCTTATTTAAAATTTATGCACCGTTTAATGTGCTCTAAAACAGAATTTAAGATACGAAACATATGTATTGTATAAAATATTGACTAAATAAATTTTGCAGTACAAAGGTTTTATAATTATAACATAAATTCTTATGGATATATTGAACAAATTGACTACAAAATTTTTATTTAAAAGACTATAATGTTTTGTTTTTTTGTTTGGTACATAATAAAATTAGACTGTCGCCATTATTGAATTTAATTATATTTATATTTTACATATAGACTAGCTTATTTAATTTCTGTATGAATGGATTTCTCAAACAATTTTGGTCTCAAAGAATTAAGTAGTTAATAGAATTAATTTAGTTACTTATATTATTAAAATATATATTATAATTTTACATTGAAATTACACTAAAACAAAATCTTAAAGCAATATACATACTCATAATTGTTAAATACAATTAATATTTTAAAAATTAAATTATTTCTACAATTTTTTCTATCACATATATAATACTCATGCTGTACATATTTTTCAGTAGTCATCATATATAAAATAATTTTTAACTGGCTGATACTACAAGTTCGGTTTTAATTAATAAGGGTTGCAAAACAACGTAACCGTCATAAGAGCAGGACTAAACAAATGAATTGAAACATCCAAAACCGAGCTTGTAATACTAGCCACTTTTATGTTTTATATTTATTTTTGTTGTTTAAAATAAATCGTACATTTTTCGACAACTGATTTATAAAATTATACAAAATTATTGGAAATAAACAACAAAACATGTTTTTACAAAATGTATCTTAATTTATAAACTACATTAAAAAATAGATTTTTGTTGTGCTTATTTTTATTTAAGTTTACTACAAGATATACATAAATATTAATTATGAAAATTCATCATAAAAGCAACAACTGTCCACATCAGTTTTACGAACTGAAATAAATTATTAAATTTTAATATTAGATATTAACAACAGTCAGAACTAATATAAATAAATTACGTACTTTGCCAAAACTTTCCATAGACAGTGTAAAAAATCCAGCAACTTTAATCTGAAATGGTTTCTGAGAACGTAGTATCAATCGTAATATTTGTATTCTTAGAGATTTATCTGGTATTTCGTACCATTTAACTTCATTAAATACTGTGCTGCTAAGCGATTCAGTCCGAAAAAATATATTTAATTTATATTTTTGTTTGGATGTTTAAGTCTGATATGTAACGTTGGATTGCATGAAACGCTTATTTGTTTATTGGAAACAAATAGTTTGTTAGGTTGCATAAATTAATATGATCTAAAAAAAATATTAATTGATGGTTCTAGTTCTTGTAATATAAAAAAAAAACAATGTATCTATATATTAATAAAAATATAAAAGTGGCTATTTATACATACGGTATGTATACGCAATTGGTTATTTATACATACAGTATGTATACGCAATTGGCTATTTATACATACAGCATGTGTACAAGAAGTTAGCAACGCCAAAACAGCCAAAACTACGCATTCAGCTAAACCTAACACCCCTGTAATATTGTATTAAAATGAATTTTTCCGCTGGGGACAGTAAAGTAGCTACGAGTGACGTCTGCCGTGCAATTATATAGAAAGTGGCTATTTATACATACGGTATGTATACGCAATTGGCTATTTATACATACAGTATTTTTACGTAATTGGCTATTTAGGGCAGGTTAGGTTAGTAGGTTGGTTTAGGTTTTTTTTTAGTATGTATAAATAGCCAATTGCGTATACGTACTTTATTTTTATTTCTCTGATTTAATGATACTTTGTAGTATATGTATTACTTTATTGAACAATATTGTAAATAAATTTTAATAAATAAAACTATAATTATTATTTATAATTGTGTAGTTATTATCAAAAATTAATTGTAATAATAGCACATATAATCAGTGTATGTAAATTTGTAAATAACCAATTGCATAAAGTATGTATAAATAGCCAATTGCAAATACATATCGTTTGTATAAATAGCCAGTTGTATACACATACTGTATTTATAAATAGCCAATTGCGTATACATACTATATGTATAAATAGCCAATTTTGTATACATACCGTATGTATAAATAGCCAATTGCGTATACATACCGTATGTATAAATAGCTTCATCTTAAAAATATTTACCTCATCATAAATGGTTTGTCCCAAAATACAAAAAATAAATCAAATAAAATATCGCTTCTTATGAAGATGCTGCGAGATTGCCTATTATTTAAAAAGTAAAAAACATAGCTAAGCAAAGACAATAGATGCTTTCCTTTTACGTGCTTGTTACTCCAGCGCGAACTGTTCGGAGCTGTTTCTAAAGGAACCATCAATTATTAGCTTTGTAACACGTGCCAACCTTAAACTTAATCTACAAAGGTCTTGTTGCACCTACTCGAGAGGTAGTGCTTGAGGGGAAAGGGGATTGCCATTCCAGGCAGTTCCAGGGCAACAAGCTCTACGTAAATGGAACACGAGTGTAATGCATAGAGAAAAAATTAGCTACATAATAGTTAAGTAACTTTTTTTTCTCTAACTAATTCTAGTTTTTCAGGAAAAATTATTGAAAATTAATATTTTTTGCAGTTTAATTTTTTTTTTCTTTTTTGGCAAACCAGATGAGTTAGAGAGAAAAGTTACTTAGCTATTATGTAGTTATTTTTTTTCTTTGGTTTAATGAATTTTTTCAGACTTTCTTGAGCAAATTTTGAAAAATAAAAAATCTCAAGGGTTATTTACCCCTTGAGAAATTTTCAAAAATTAAGTTTTTAATTTTTTTCTACTAAACGATGCATCTTAGAATATTTTCCTACACCTCATATATTTTGAGAAAAAAAAAAAAAAGCTAAAAAATAAAAAAAAAATTCTAGCGCCAAAACGGCACGTGCTAGCAAACTTAAACTAAAACCAAATTATAGAACTTTTTATGTTCTATCGAAAAGTATTCTAAGTATTTCTTCGAATTTAACACGAGAAAGAAGTATATCGCAAATTATCGAAATTACATGTTAAACCCACATACGAACTAACGAACCAACACCCGGTATATACCAATATAGATAAAATTTTAAAAAATTTTAAAACTTGAGACGGAAACTTTAGAAAATATTGAACCAATCTTTTTAAATCTTTTAAAGCATTTTTTTAAAATTTAAAATATCTTGTATAAATTTGTATTGCAAGGGCGCAACCCTTTTTCGGGTAACACCTTTTTGCGTTACTACAGAATATGCTGTAGTCATACAAATAAACAATTCAAGTATAATTTATGAGTGTATGCTTGATTCGTATGAATCTATTTTTAATATTTTTAAATCCAACATTAAGAAAATGGTCTTAAAATTTTTGAATTTTTGTTGACTAACTGAATAAATAAATAATTTAAAAAAATATATAAAAATAGGTCCATGTAATAATAAAAAACTGAAATGAATTGAATACATTTTGAGTTACATTGCACGGCATTTTGTGTTGAGAAGAACGCTTATATACGTTTTGTTAACTTATATGAATTCAATGTCACTCGGGCAAAACTGGCTGTAGCCGCTGTAATTTTTTGAATTACATTCTACAAAATTGACAATATGTTTTTGGTATTTTAAAATTTATTTAAGTTATAAAATTCGTTACAGAAGATTCTCCAGTTAAAGTTAGTAATTTTTAATGAAATTAATTATGTCATTATTTTCAAATAATTTTTTCAATAATATTAAAAAAAAATACGAAAAATTGAAAAAAATTTAATAAAAAGTTTGTATTTTTTCCAGTTCTGAAACCGCTAGTTATCGAGCAGTTTTAAAAATTAGCGTATCGACACAAATCGCATTTTTAACGACTTTTTCTTATAACCTTTTTCGATGTTTTGAAGAAAAATTTAATTTTCGGACAATTTTTCTTTAAAATTAAATTTTGCCGTATACCGAAAATTACGTGACAATATTTGACATTTGCCAATCATTTATAAGCAAAAGCAATTGAATTAATTAATATTATCAAAAAATAATTGATGAAATAATTTATCATGTGATGCGGACTTTATTATACATTTACATCTAAAATCAAGTTCTCTGTTCTAAATATACACAAAATTTGTTTTAATTTTAAAAATAAAACAAAAACACTTAGAAATGTATTATTAGATAGACATTTTGAAGTTCTGTCGAATTTTTTTATTAAATTTCAAAAAATTTATTTATTTACATCAAAATAAAGAAATATCATATTTGCCAAGTAATGTAAGTAAGAATTATACACATAGTAAATAAATATGTAATTTCAAAAATGGCAAATTTAATTTATTGTAGAAATGTAATATAAAAAATATGGTATCAAGAAGATTTAATTCCAATCGCAGAATGACAAGATTATATTCCAAACAAATAAATTTTGATAATTTCGAATCGTTACCAAGAAGAAAATATAAACAGCGTAAACAGCGCCCGAAAATAAAAAACCAAAAAACAAGATTAAATATTGAATCAATTGAATTAAATACGATATTAAAAGAAAATATGGATCAAAAAGGTTTGAGAACTGTATTAAGTTATTAGTTAATATGTATCTATTTGTAAATTCATATATGATGTATAAATATGTACTTTAAAAGCAAGATTATTAGAATTTTTAATTAGTAAATTTGTTAATTATCACATCCTGACAATGCGCTTTGGCATTTTAGATTGCCATTGTCAGAACGTTTTGTAAACAATTTTGTAATAAACCACAACACAAATTTTGTGTTGTGATTGATCTGAGAAGCTAGAACGAGTTGTAGTCAGGGTCAAGGGCAGATTAACGCATAGGCATAGTAGGCACTTGCCTACGGCGCGGCGGCAAATTCTCTTAGGGCGGCAAATTTCCAGTCCGAAAAAAATAATAATTAATTATAAAATTTCTTGTACTACTACTATTTAATAAATTTTTAATTTTAATAAAACACATTTAATGAATTACCCACATTAGCTTTGCTCTGTATCAAAGACAGATTTTTGCAGAAATTAAATTTATCTAAAAATAGAAAGCAAAAACTGTGGCATCTGAAGGGTCTAGTGGCTTTATAATTTAAATGTAATAATACATACATACATACATACACAATCACGCCATGTACCCAAAAGAGTGTGGCACAAACTCTTTTCATCATCCCGAAATCAGTCGCCTCCAAACATTCCTATCCAAACAAGCAACTTTCGCTTTATCCACATTCATAATTCCTCTCATACACGCTCTTTTATTCTTACTACTTGGAAACTTTCGCTCACGCAAAACACTCTCAATCATATCACTCCAACTACTCACGACGTGCACGCAATCGTATACCATCAAAATCATTCAAATAAGTTTTTTTAACCAAACGTTCATTAGACATTCGCTCAACATGTCCAAACCATCTTAACTGACTAACACCAACTTTTGCTACAACATTTTTTTCAATTTCACACTCATCATACACAATCTATTTCGTACCCGATCTCTCCTATTTACACCACATACTCCACGTAAAAATCTCATTTCCACAGCAGTCATTTTCCGTTTATGCTTTTGCAACCAAACCCAACATTCAATACTATACATCAATGTAGGCACCAAAACAGCATTATATATACTCAAACGGGCTTCTTTGGAAACATTTACATTCCTATGTAATAATAAACTATATTATAACTGTGTATGGTAAAATGATACGCGAAAAATAAATTATTGTTATTTTCATTTGAGCGAATTTATATGGACGGCATTTTTCATGCGCCTATGGGCGGTAATTTCGTTAATCCGCCCCTGGTTGTAGTCAGAACATTATGTTTATCATATTAATGTTACAAGATAATCATTACCGAATACTAATTTGTAACAAATATTTTATAATATTCACAGGTTATTTTTATTTTAACTTGTAAAATAAGTATTGAATTAAAGCTAAGGTATTATAAAATTGATTATTAAAAACTTGAAATATTTTACAGAAATCAGTCAAATTACAGAAGATAATATTCAAAATGAAAATCAACAGGCATTAGAAAATGAGGTAAATGATGATGATGCAGAAATTGTTAATATTATACTCGATTTATCAGAAAAATATGGTGTTGGAATTGGCGAAGATCAAAAACCAGCCACTGTTGAAGACATTGAAGCTTATTTGATATCTGAAGCAGCAAAATTCAATACTCCTGTAGACAATGTTTCAAGTACTCTGTAGTGAATAACATTTGCATGACACATTTTCTCACTATGTTATCTCACTATTTTTCTAAATCAATTTGTGTTAAATTCATATAAAAATAAATATCATAAATTAAAAAATATTCCGATGTTGATTTTAATATAATTCTGATTTAAACAAAACTAACAAAAAGTTATTTATATAAAAAAAGTAATTTAAATAAATTAATAATGGTTCGGTTTTATTAAGTTTTAAATAGTTATTATTAATACAATCTTTATTAATTAAGGTAATTAGGAGGGATCGAGTACGAAATAGATGAGTGATAATGAGTGTGAAATTGAAAAAATGTTGTAGCAAAAGTTGGTGTTAAGTCATTTAAAATGGTTCAGA
The DNA here is from genome assembly GCA_963966155.1 of Clivina fossor. Lineage (NCBI taxonomy): Eukaryota > Metazoa > Arthropoda > Insecta > Coleoptera > Carabidae > Clivina > Clivina fossor. The sequence goes on along the minus strand of OZ014558.1, from coordinate 18,190,646 downwards.
CATCTTGAGCGAATACCTAATGAACGTTTGGTTAAAAAAATTTATTATTATTGGAGTGGTATAATTGAGATGTGGCTTGCGTGAGCAAAAGTTTCCAAACAGTAAGATTAGAAAAGCATGTATGAGAAGAATTATGAATGTGGATGAAGCTAAAGTTGCTTGTTTGGATGGAGATGTTTGGAGAAAACTGATTTCGGGATAATGGAAAGAGTTTGTGCCACATTCTTTCGGGTGGCGTGATTGTGTATATATGTATGTATTCAGCTTATGATTGGTTGAAATTTGCGGTAAGTTTATATTGGAACAAAATATGCAAATTATACTCGATGAATTTATGTTGAATTTGAAAAATCAGATTTATTGTCAATTTTGTTACAGCGTATTGTATGTTGGATGTCAATTTTGTTATAATTTTGACAAATTAATTATTTTATTTTTTAGATTTTTTACGCACATTGTAGCCGAAACTACTTCATTCTTAACGTTAATGGAGTATTTATTTTAAATAGATATTTCGACCATATTTTTAATTCGGGTTCAGGTCCCTGTTTTTGCTTATACTAAAAATTCGTATTACAAGCTTTGTTTTTGGATGTTTTAAAGGGTCGTTTCTCAATTATTTAGAACAATTATTTAAAACAGCTAGAAGCTGTACTAAGCACTGTATGAGCTGTCAAAATAGTTGACGTTTATAAAAAAAATTGTGTAATTTGCGCGGTTCGCCAAGTAAATAATAATAATAATAATAATAATAATTGAATCTAGTCTACACTGTAAAAAAAAAGGTATTTGTATATAAAAACATAAATATGTATATGGAAATTATTTACATATATTTTAAGGAAAATTTTTACATTATATAAATATAAAATATTTTTATTCTATGTAATTACTTACTTTTTCAGTAAAAATAACATGTATAATAGATAAATTAATTTACTTTAAATTACAAAATTATATTATTTTTACAGAAAATTTATGTAAATTATCAATTTGCTGAACTAATATGATTTTTTTTTACTAGAATTTTTATGTAAAGTGGCACCTTTAAAGTGTAGTTCGTAAATAACTGCTGATTTTGTAACAATATTCAAATAAAATACTTGATAAATATTTTAGTAATTTTTTTGACGAAATATGGTGTACATTTTTATTAATAAAATATGTCTGTTAAATTTACATTTAAAAACAATTAAAATTATTTACACTTAAAAAATAGAGAATAGTTATTTAAATATTACTTATTACTATTTAAATTTAAATATTATTAAAATTACTAATTATTATTATTAAAATTGCAAAAATACCACTTGAATTAATAATATTGATAAGTTACATTTCATATTTTAATATACTTTGCAGATAAAAAAATGCTCGATAAAAAATTAACAATTCTATATGAATTAATAAAAAAATTAAAAAAATTTACAATATAAACCATATTAAAGGTGCTAATGATTTATTAAAAAAAAATTTTTTTAATATTTTCCAGTTGTGGTGTATGGACACCACAATCTTATTGTAGAGTTATTCCAGGCGATTTAAGCAAACCATATCCGTATTTTTGCCTAGAAATGATTTGCTAATTTTGTGTTTTAAAACTGTTAAACATTTCTTAATAATTTTATATGTTTTATAAATAAATAAAAAGTAATAAATAAAATAATACATACTATTTGATAATTATAATGTTATTTATTTCTCCATTAATTTTTTCGTTCATTTTGTCATTCTCATTTGCCGCAAAAAAATATTCAATTTTTTATCTTGTTTTTATCTCTATTCGATTAGCATTAATAAAAGGATTTGTATTTCAAAAACGTATATGTACATAGAGTATGTTGTGAAATAACTGAAATTATACATCGAAATAATAATGATGAATTTTAAATTTGTAAAAAGTTAAATTTCGTTTAATTTTAATGATTTTTTTATTAATTTAGGTGACAGTTTTCAATGTCATTTACATTTTAAATTATTAAAATTATCACTATATATTCACAAAAGAAAATGTGTTTCTTTAAATTTACTTTGTAATTTATGCTGACAGGTAATTATTAATTAATAAACAACTTTATACATTTCTTATTTATTAATTAAAATTTCTTATAAGTACATGTGGAAATAAATTAGCATTTTATATTTGTTTCACGGAACAACTGAAAACTTTCACATTGTTTTAAGAAACTAATAAGATGGCTAAAAAACAGAATGAGGTAAAAATTATTTAATTTATTCTTTTAATTTTGTGTAATTTTAAAATTGACCTGCAGATTGATATTAATGAAATTATTGCGAAAGAAATAAAATTCATGAATTATTGCGGAATAAATCCTAAAAATTCATCGACGTTTAGTAAAGTTTATACTATCATAATAGCAATAATAATTATTATAGAATTTGTGTTAATGTTTCTACATATAATGATGACTACATATTCATCAATAATTGTTGCTTCAATCGACGTTGCAATACTTGTTGGACATGAATTGGTAAGTAAAAATAATCAATTAAAATATAATCAAATTATTGCACTTAATTGAAATTACTATTTTTAATAACATATGAAATATTATCATTAGCATGGCAAAACGTTCAAACACTACATCATATAAATATTTAGCGCTGTTGCTAGGATACCAAGCAATATTTTTTTTTAATTTTACAGTCGTTAGAAAGTGTAGTGCAACACTCGCGTAGAATGTCCATTTCCCACTTGTATATGAATTTTGTTGTTTTTATTAGAGAAAATTATTATTTTACTGGTTTTTGTATGCTACAATGCGCCTTATAAATGTACATACATACATACATACACAATCACGCCATGTACCCAAAAGGGTGTGGCACAAAGTCTTTTCATCATTTCTAAATCAGTCGCCTCCAAACATTCCTATCCAAACAAGCAACTTTCGCTTCATCCACATTCATAATTCCTCTCATACATTCTCTTTTATTCTTACTACTTGGAAACTTTCGCTCACGCAAAACACTCTCAATCATACCACTCCAACTACTCATCGGACGTTCACGCAAACGTATATCTTCAAAATTATTCAAATAAATCTTTTTAACCAAACGTTCATTAGACGCATTCGCTCAACATGTCCGAACCATCTTAACTGACTAACACCAACTTTTGCTACAACATTTTTTTCAATTTCACACTCATCATACACTAATCTATTTTGTACCCGATCTCTCCTATTTACACCACATACCCCACGTAAAAATCTCATTTTCACAGCAGTCATTTTCCGTTTATGCTTTTGCAACCAAACCCAACATTCTCTACCATACATCAACGTGGGCACCAAAACTGCATTGTATATACTCAAACGGGCTTTTTTGGAAACATTTACATTCCTAGCAAAAGGTCCCAAAGCACCCAAAGTACCTTACAACCAGCATTTACTCTCCTTTCAATTTCACGATCAAAACGGCCATCTCTAGATAGCAAACTACCCAAATACACAAATTCATCTACCTGCTCTAAACGTGCACCATCAATATATACATTACATTCAAGTCATCAAGTCACCCTTTCCGAAAAACTAAAACTTTGCACTTATCAACATTCAACACAAGATTCATATCTTTACCAACATTAACTCTATCTATCATCCTTCTCAGTTGTTCTACTTATAAATGTAACGTCTTTATATTTAGTATCTGTCCATCGGTTTGATAGCATATGAAAAATAAACTTTATCCTTATTATCGGTATGATAACAGCAAATGTGAAATGTAATATGTAGAATACATTAAATAATATTTAAAAAAAAAAAAAATTTGCTAAATTAGAAAAAAAATAGTGTTGTTTACATAGAAATGTTTTGAAAATTGTGCAAGATTATTATTAGCTCATCAGAATTATAATAATTTTTTTGTTTTCCAGTTTATAATAAAACTGTACACATTCTCAAAAGAGCGACAACTATTATCTAACTTGTTAGATCATATTAAATTCGAATTTTGGAGTGAAACCATAGCCAATCAAAGTAAACAAGATGAATTTCAAAAAATTTACAAATTAATTTACGTGTTTGTGAACTTGTTGCGAACAACAATTCTTATTACAATATTCGCCGTTTATTTTGGAGTATACATGACAGGAGATCATAATCTTATAGCAAATATATGGTTACCGGAGAAAGTAGAATGGATTAAAAATACTTCACCATTTTATGAAATTATATTTTCTGTTCAAGCAGCATATATATTAGTAATAGGAATTGTTTGTTATGCGGGTGTAAATATACTTCTAATTATTATGGTAACAGTCGTTGTTATACAGTTTAAAATAATAAAGGAAGAACTTATGACTATTGGAGAACATAATACTTTGGAAAAAAATTTGAAAATAGTTAGAAAATGTATAATTCATCATATTTTACTTTTAAAGTTAGTAACCATTTCTTATTTCTTTTTCCCTAACATTTTGAGACTATAAAAAAGTTTGTTAAAAAAGGCTGAAATAAAAATAATATACATTACAATATAATAGCAAAAATTCTTCCAGAACTCATTACATTAAAATAAAACGTTGTTGTTAACTTTTCGATATACTCAACATTAAAAAAAAAAATTATACATATAACGTTTACAGTAAATAAACAGAACATAGAAACAAGTTACTAGGTAACAGAATAAGTAACTAGATTATTTTTTGTTATTATCGTCGAATATATTTTCAAAATTACTTTCTACAATTATAAATTATGATAATTGTCAAATATGACATCAATATATTGCTCGTTGTCAGATCAAAATGATTTTATAACATTCAAAAATTAAAAAAAAAACAACACATTTCAGTTTTATTGCTTTATCATATTTAAAGTTATTTTTAATTTGTTGCAATTTTTCTAGTTTTGTTATCTTCCAATTAATTTTTAATTTTATTAAAATAATTTATATTTATAAATCACTGTTTTCAATATTTTTTAAATAAATTTATTAAAAATAATAATTTTATAATAAAATACAATGTAAGTAAAACTAAAATGTAATTTATTTAATTAATTTGTAGTCCTTATAATTATTAGTTCAATTAGTTGTATTCTTATTCCAAAATATTATCAGGCTAACAAATGAAAGAAAAAAAATACTAATGAAATAGAAAATTTTTATGTTTAAAAAATATTTGTAAAAAATTAATTAAATATATATTTTTTTAGTGTTTTAGAAAAAATTGAGACAGTTTATTCTCCTATAGCTTTTCACATATTGTTCAGCGATGCTGTAATAGCTATAATAGGACTTTATGCTGTTCGTACTGTAACAAATTGGTAAATATCTTTTTTCCTAAATATGTAGAAAAAAATAATATTTTATTATTTCCAGGCTCGAGTTAGTTTTATTTGTGGCTTTCAATGTTGTAAGTTTTACAGAGTATTTTATTTTTTGTATTTTGGGACAAACCATTTATGATGAGGTAAATATTTTTATATTAATATATAGATACATTGTTTTTTTTTATTACAACAAAAATACAAATTAAATATGTTTTTTCAGACTGAATCGCTTAGCAGCACAGTATTTAATGAAGTTAAATGGTACGAAATACCAGATAAATCTCTACGAACACAAATATTACTATTGATACTACGTTCTCAAAAACCATTTCAAATTAAAGTTGGTGGATTTTTTACACTGTCTATGGAAAGTTTTGGCAAAGTACGTAATTTATTTAGTTCTGACTGTTAATATATAATACTACTATTAATATTTAATAATTTATTTCAGTTCGTAAAACTGATGTGGACAGTTGTTGCTTTTATGATGAATTTTCATAATTAATATTTATGTATATCTTGTAGTAAACTTAAATAAAAATAAGCACAGCAAAAATCTATTTTTTAATGTAGTTTATAAATTAGGATACATTTTGTAAAAACATGTTTTGTTGTTTATTTCCAATAATTTTGTATAATTTTATAAATCAGTTGTCGAGAAATGTACGATTTATATTAAACAAAAAAAAAATATATAAAACATACAAGTGGCTAGTATTACAAGCTCGGTTTTGGATGTTTCAATTCATTTTGTTTAGTCCTGCTTTTATGACGGTTACGGTGTTTTGCAATCGTAATTAGTTAAAATCGAACTTGTAGTATCAGCCAGTTAAAAATTATTTTATATATGATGACTACTGAAAAATATATACAGCATGAGTATTATATATGTGATAGAAAAAATTGTAGAAATAATTTAATTTTTAAAATATTTATTGTATTTAACAAGTAGGAGTATGTATATTGTTTTAAGATTTTGTTTTAGTGTAATTGCAATGTAAAATTATAATATATATTTTAAAATATAAATAACTAAATTAGTTCTATTAACTACTTAATTCTTTAAGACCAAAATTGTTTGAGAAATCCATTTATACAGAAATTAAATAAGCTAGCCCATATGTAAAATATAAATATAATTAAATTCAATAATGGCGACAGTCTAATTTTATTATGCACCTAACAAAAAAAACAAAACATTATACTATTTTAAATAAAAAATTTGTAGCCAATTTGTTCAATATATACATAAGAATTTATGTTATAATTATAAAACCATTGTACTGCAAAATTAATTTAGTCAATATTTTATACAATACATATGTTTCGTTTCTTAAATTCTGTTTTAGAGCACATTAAACGGTGCATAAATTTTAAATAAGATTGATGACGTTGAACAGAATTGCAATATTTTAAATTATGGATTATAATTTTGTATTTATTAGATCTGGAAAATTATGCACGTGCTAGCTAGTAGGTTTTAAATGTTTTAATGAAAAATGAAATATTTTATATAGTGTCAATTAATAACAAATAGTCCTAATTTTTATTTATGCAATATTAAACATTATTATAAACCTAATTCTATAGTTTTAAGTAAATATTTATGAAAAAATACAAATACAAGATAACAAATGCAAATTAAACAAATTTTAAACAAAGAAAAAAAAACAATTAATTTAAAATATACTAATGCCCTCAATGTACGTTCTACAGATAAATAAAAAAACCGATAAAGTTACAATAATTTAACTTACCTTTTTTATTTTATTTATTGCTCATATACGGTACCGACCACGAAGTATAATATAGAAGGAGTGCGAACTTCGTATAACGCTGTATAGAGACGAATGGCAGCGAAGTTGTGTCGAGAAAGAGTGACAACTGAGTAGAGAGAGATAACACATAGTGTCTGACTGTGTACCAGAACTAGCTTTGCCGGTGTCGTTATTTTGTGTTTTTTATATAATTTTTATAAAATATGAAACGTGAAATGGGTAAAAGGTGCTTTGTTCCACGCTGTCGTAGTGGTTATGACAATAATAAGGAAAAGGTAACAGTATTTTCGGTGCCTAAGAACCAGGAAATGCTTGAAAAATGGAGAAAACAGATTCCTCGAAAAGATAAAATATTGAGAATAAAAGATTATGTTTGCGAAAAACACTTTTGCGAAGAAGACATTGTAAAGTCTTGGAGTGATGGAATAAATACAGTAAGTAATAAATGTTGTTATTTAAACTTGTATATAAACTTAACCCAGTTTTGTAAGTGACAAGATTTGAAAGATGCTACTTCGTTTTTGTATGATTATTTTAGGTTCCTTTAAATCGTTATAGATTAAAAAACGATGCAGTTACCTAGCATTTTTCCAAACTGCCCAAAATATATGACTAAAATTATAAAAAAGAGAAGAATTATTAAGAAACATGAACTTTCCACTCCTGCACAGGCAGCAGCGAGCGAAACACAAATTGTATCAGGTATTTAGTATATAAATATTTATTTATATACTTATTTTTATATTTTGTGTAATAAAATAAAAATTTTGTTTTGTGATTGTAGAAATAACGACTCAAAATGTGCAAAACGCCACGAACATGCATGGTTTTGAACAATCTGAACTGGAATTCTCCGAACAGGAAAATGTATCAAACAATGATACAACCCAATTATTACTATTTGCTAAAGAAAACTGACTGTAACTTGTGCAGAGAAGGTTTAAAAACCGACCTTGTAAATACCCCTCAAGCATATTTAACGAATTTAAAAAATAGAGGTTTCTTAGTATATCCAAACACTAATATATTTAATTTTTGCATGTATGCAGAAAAAATTATTATGAAATTTATACAAACGGATCAGGTAGGTATACCAAGAAACAATTTTGGTTATTTTAGAAAATTATAAATTTGAATTCCCATGTACTGAACATAAAATAATAATATTTTCATATATTATTCACGAATTTATTGTTATGAGGATCAGGCAATATTATCATATGCAGCAAAAAAATATGAAATCAAAATGTAAAGATTTTAGAAAAAAATCAAAATTATGTTCTTCATAAGACATATATATTTTTTAGTAGTTAGAATATATTAACAATTATAACATATGATTTTATAATTATGACAAATAATTATAGATAATAATTATTATTGATACTTTGTTTAATTTTCCACTTTTGACTCTCAACTCTCCACTTTCCTCATTTTTAGTTTTTTGGTTTTTTGTAATGTACCTTACTGTTGTAAATGAATTAATTTATGTATATTAGCAGTTTTAATAAATATATAATAATATTATTTTAAAATATTTATTTACCTCCATGAATGTTATAAATAAAAAATTAATATACTATAAGGATGATCACCTACCTAGAAGAAATACAAGACACTATATGCTATCTCTCTCTAACATTGTCTGTCTCTTTTTAAGGCACATTTTAGTAGCCATGTTTCTGAACGAGTGCGCACTCCTTCTATATTATACTTCGTGGTACCGACACACTTGATCGGTGCGACCGCCCCGCCATCTAGCGGTTTTAAGCGCAATGTCTTTATATCCACGTTCGAGTGCTCATATAAAAACATTGCTAATTTCAATGTCATTGACAAACTAAATATATTTTTTTAGTGTAATAGTAGATGTTCAATAATAGTTCAAACGTTAAAGCAAATATATATTTTTTGTATTCTACGTTTTTTTATAATTTATCCACTAATAATACTATTAATACTGTAAATTAATAATACATTAATCGTACCTAAATGGAAGGATCCAGTGACTGGAATCTATGTATTTAGTTTCCTAACATAAAACTATTATAATTATAATAAATTAACTGTATTATCATTCGGATAATCTATTTATATAATTTTCACTAAATAAATATACATTATGTTATTACAAAATAATATAATCTTTAATATATAAAATTCTTGTGTCACAGTTAGTGTTTATACTCCTCCGAAACGGCTTTGACCGATTTTGATAAAATTTTATATGTATATTCAGTAGGTATGAGAATCGGTTTATAACTAATTTTTATACCGCTAAGTGTTAAGGGTGGCTCACCCTAAAAAATTGTTATTCATTTTTTGGACAATTTTTTTTTGGTTATTTTTTTATGGTGTGCCATTAAAAATACATTTAGTCCTAAATTTTTACCCTCCTACCACCAACCCCTACTTTTTAATAGCATTTTATATTTTTTATCCCCGGTCGATAGCTGATCAATGGGGTTCCGTTTAGCCAAACTCAATAAAATAAAAATAAATAAATAAATAAATTTGTAACTTTGGGAAGTTGTTGAGTACACTCTCGCAAAGAATTTTACGGCCCTGGGGGGCGGAAAAAATATAGAAAAGTGTGAAAGAAATTGATTCCAAATAAATCGAAAATAATTATAATATGAGAAATGTAATTAATTTTTTTTTGTAATACAAAAAAAATTCATAAAAAATTTGAAATGAATATTCAGAATCAGTATTTTTTAAATACTCTAAGTACTTACATGTACTTTAGGTATTTTTATGCACTTCAAGTGTTTGCATGTACTTTAAGTATTTTTATGTACTTTAGATTCCACAAAAGTACTTAGGTATTAAGTAGGTACTTATAAAAAAGCTTTATGTACAAGTATTAAATACCACATTTGAAAAGTACTTAAAGTAAAGTACTCTAAGTACTAAATACTTAAAGTACGTACTTGGAGTACTTTTACTTTTAGTACTATACCTAGGTCTGTTTACGATGTAATTTTTTTATCACATTGCATATTCATATATAAAGACAAATTATATATAACGAACACACTGTATATTTCTGAGTACATTTATTCCTAAGACACATTGTATATATATATATATATATATATATATATAAAATAGACAGTATATAAGTTTCCAAGTAGTATTTAAGGCATGTATAAGAGAGGAATTATGAATGTGGATAAAACTAAGGTTGCTTGTTTGGATTGGAATATTCGGAAGAAACTGATTTCGGGATTATAAAAATAATTTGTGCCACACCCTTCTGGGTATATAGCGTAATTTTGTATGTATGTATACCATGTATTTTTTACTTTTTGCTTGCGTTAAACCACATTGGAATAGAAAAGCAAGTTTACATTTACTAATTAAACCAGGATTAAAATTTGAAACTCATTAAGGAATTTTGCGGTTTACTCTCCTTGATAAAATTCCTTCGATATAGAAGGAATATTTGACAAGATTATCTGCGGTCTATTTTCAGCTTCCACTTAATTTAAATTGAATCGACGGTTTTTTTATTTAAATTCTTATAGAATCAAATTACTTCGTGAACGACCTTTATTTCGTTTAGCTACAATAATTAAGTACTTACAACATATATATGATTTTTTACATATTTCAAAATTTTATATAATTTGAAGGAATTAAAACCATAAGGTTACAAGTAACAATATATTAATTTTGAGAAAAACATATAAATATGTTCAGTTGTTCGTACTCTAATAATATTAAAAAATATTACACATTTATACTTTCTGTGGTTGGCCCTTGATAAAACATTTTAAAAATATTAATAAGAAATAAAAATAACGATAAAAATTATTATTTATTAAAATACATACGTATTTAATTACTTAATGATCGTTTTAATCTTTTGGCCACCATCAGGAGTTACAAATGAAAATTTTAAAATTATTCTAACATAAATACTTTAACAAAATGTGGGTGGGGGATACAAATTTACAAATTTTAAAAATTGGTTTTACTGTTAAAAGTATCTTATTTAGGTAATACAATATTTATAAAGGGTGATTCAGATAAATCTCTATATTAATTACCAATGTTTTCCTTCAATTCACATGCTTTGTTAATAGAGGATTCTAACAAATTAAATTTATGACTTCTCCCTTGAATTGATAAAATTTTATATTCACCTAAAAATTCATATGTGTTTGAAATTTAATGTATGGAATGGATTTATAATGTTCATGAATTTTTTATTTAAAAGTTCTACTTGTCCATCCTATATAAAATGCATCGCAGTCATACAAAGATAAATCCCGGATAATTTATATGTTTTCAGTTTAGCTATATTGTTAACTAACAATTTTTTTAAATTTATTTTACTGGTTGTCACTATATTCTGTTTTCTACTGTTTGAAATTTTGTCAATATGATTTATAGAATACCATGAATTATTATTATTAACTTGAATATTTGATTTATTTAATGAATTTGTAACTTTTTATGTTTATATTCACGTACCATACTATAAATCTATGACACCTTTATCGCTTTTAGACTGTTAAGAATTGTAACAGTCATTGATATTTGATATTTAAGAATTTAGGAAGTTAGTACGTTGACATATCCGTGACTGTCGAGTGCATCGAACTTTGTCATTTTGTCAGCATTTTTAGTCGTCGTTCAAAGTTCGATTGCATTCGTTTTTTGTTTAAGCTGCATTTTTATGTTGCCTTTCAGCAACTGATCAGAGCACCGTACTGATAAGGTCCTAAAGACACGTGTCTACGGTTAAAACTGGCCAGTCATTGATGCATAGCCTAACAGCCGATTCAATGACTGATTATCATGTGAAATTTTGGGGATAAAAATTTAAAATCTCAAAAGCTATAATGTTAATCAATGTTTCATAAAAAGAATAAATCCAAAAAAATGTGCAAATTTTTATTATTACTTATTTTAGTTAATATAGTTCTAAAATAGTTAAAAGTCTTTAGTAGCTACACTCTAAATTTTTATATTTAATTTTGCATGTTTTGTGAATGTAATTTTTCATTAAAAATGTAATATTTTGTAAATTATCACAGTAAAACTACAAAATGTTGTTATTTTTACTGTTAAAACTTATGTAACATTACATAAATTTCAGATATATTTCTTAGAGTGTATGCTTAGTATGTTAATAAAAAAAAATTTGCTGTGGCCACAGGGCCGGATTAACACTATGAGGGGCCCTAAAAACAAAAATTTTTGGGGGGCCCTTCCCCCCCCCCTTTTGTACAAATTTGATTATACACTTTGTGTTCTTTTTTATGTACGTCGATTTGATCGGAATAAATTTTTGGCCGCCACTCCGACATTATCGGAATCGCGTAGTCGGATTGTGGGCCCGGCACGGGTTTGGACATCGAGGTCAATTTGACCTCGTGCCGACTTCTGGCAGACGATGGTCGGAACCGTTCTGGGCCCCACCACCGGGCTCAAATTTCTACCTGGGTTGCCGCTGCACTACACTTCCAAGATAGTGTTATAAGAGTGAAGTATTCGCCTTTAATACAAAATCAATGATTTTTTTACTACTTTTAGAAATGACTAGTCGTTAGATATACGCAAACTTTTATGTTCCAATAGTTTCTTCACTTCGTTATTTTTTTTTTTTTCAGAAAAATTGACACTATTATTTTTTTTAATTTTTAATTTTTTACAATTTTCGCGGGGCCCCCAAAATTTCGATGCCCTAAGCTATAGCTTAGTCAGCTTATGCTATAATCCAGCACTGTGTGGCCACCACAGAACCCACAGTCATTGTATTAAATAAATTTACGGAATATAAAAATGTGTATAATAACAACTGTAATTATGGTATCTAAAGCAAAACTCTCTTGACAAAAATATGCCACCTATTTACAGAATTACTTATTTATCATAAAAATGTAAAACATTATTAAAAAAATTACAATATTACCAATAAAAGTTGTTGGTTATAATTTGTTTAGCAATTTTTGTTAAATAATTTTTTCGAAATATATTTATGTTGCGAAATATTCGTAAAACACATAAAAGTGACATTACTAAATTTCCACTTTTGATTTGTATATTTTTATCAAAAGTTGATCAAATTGAGATAGTCTTTTTCGAAGTTTAAATATGTAATTTTACAATAATCCGTTCAGCCGGATTTGCTCTACACGTGTCCACAAACCGACAGACGGACATCACGCTAAAAACAGTTGATTTGTGTTATATAAGCCTAGTTCGTGCTTGTCTGTAAAAAATCTCGATATGTCAAATTTGGTATGATTACAAGAATATGGCTCCATAATTTGGAACTCTTTTTATGTTATTCATATCGACTCTATCGAAGCTATACAACGTCGCTTTCTAAATTTTCTTTACTTTAAAGCTTTTAGATCATATCCTCTTCGTACTTGTTCTTATTATCATCTTCTTTCAACTTTTTCTTTTAACAGTTTGCGTTTGCGTAGGTCTATGATATCTATAATATTTCTTTTTAAACTTATAAACAATCTCATTGATGATTCGTAATTAGTTTCTTTACTTAATTTCCATGTTCTTTCATTTTCTTCCAGGCAAACTTACATTTTTTATCTTCCTACTATCCAAACTAATATTCGTCACAGCTCACCTGTCTACACTATGTGTCATTTATTTAATTGTCTTGTAGATTGCAATGATATCTTTTGTTCCTCTCTGTCTGCTTTTAAGAAATCGGTTATTGTAAGTTTATTAGCATTCTATTATTACCCGTGATTTACTTTTGTCAATTTGTTTGTTTATCTTACTTGTATACATGTTTATTTTTGTATTTTACATTGTATTTTACTCTGTAATTGGGCTTTGGCTTGTAGACTAAACATTATTAAATAAATAAATAAATATATATATATATATATATATATATATATATATATATATATATATATAAATATATACATATATATATATATATATATATATATATATAAATATATACATATATATATATATATATAAATATATACATATATATATATATATATATATATATATATATATATATATATATCAAATAAAATTTAATTTTATATGAAACAAATATTTTAATAATAAAATAAAACAACTTTTGATTTAAGTTCCGTATTAATATTTATTTAAAATCGACTTTTCGACGAAACTCGACCTTCGTCTTTATCAGGACAAATGATACAAGTTTTTTTTTGCTGCTAATATTGATTGGTCTAGCAATTGTTACAGTATCTTCAAATTTTATATCATGGTGATATTTTAACGCATGTTCAGCAGTAGCAGATTTATCTGGACGATTTAGACAAATTAACCTTTTATGTTCTGTCAATCTAGTAGAATATGAGAGGTCAATTTTTCTAAATCAGCCAAATAAATCTGCTATTTATAAACATGCGCTAGAATATTATCATGATGCAAAATTTGAATATACTGTAATAATTGCTAGGACCAATCAATATTAGCAGCAGATTGATAAGAAAAGCAATAGAAATTTATAAAGAAAAATATAATATGAATCAGTGTGAAAGCACTGAGTTAAATAAAATTTGGCTTTCTTTAATTAAAGATTTATAAATTTCATGATCTAGTTACTTATTTTGTTACCTAGTATCTAGTAACGTGTTTCCATATTCTATTTATTTACGACAAATGTCATTTCTACCCTTTTTCCTGATGAAGACGTACGTCGAAAAGTTGAAACGTTGATTTATTAACAAGTTCTTACAGAACTGGAACTTCAAGTCGTTTTATTCTAAAAATTAACCTTTTAACCTAACCTACCTTGCAAAGAATTTGTTCGAAATCTTCAGTGTAATGACTTGTTTTAGACAAATAAAAATGTATAATATTTGTCATTCGATATATTACGTTTGTCGTAATTTTTTCTATTTTGGAAGTGCTCCATATATCGCTTAGTATATTAATTCTGTCGTAAAATTTTCCATTTTCATTGTGCCATATTTGTCGTTTGATATATTATTTTTTTTGTGAATTTTTTAAGTTTTGTCGTATCGTATTTGTCTTTTAATATACAATTTTATCGTGCACAAGGTTGGACAGGCTACTCAATTAATGTAGTTAAGCTACAACTACAAACTATTCTTTAAAATTTTATAAAGCTACAGCTATAGCTACTTTTTTTAAAAGTAGTTTAAGCTAGAGCTATAAGCTACTACTTTTTAAGCTACTTTGTAAATGATGCAAATACTATACTGAGAAGTATAGAAAAGTGGCTATAAAACTACTAAACCTAGTAAAAGTAACTGTAAGCTATTAAAAGTAGCTATAAAGTACTAAACATTACTATATATATATATATATATATATATATATATATATATATATATATATATATATATATATATATATACAGGGTGTTTCATTGGTAAACGGAAATACTTAAACGGTGAATAGAGGTCACCGAGGCGGTTCTAGAAATACCCCATTTATTGGATCTGACGGTCTTTGTAATCGAGATGCAGGATGTTTTATCGATTTTGCTTATTTCTTCCTGAGGTCATAACTCTTGAACCACCCCGTATATTTTTTTGATATTTGGTACACATGTTTCTCATGCAGAGCCCAAATGAGCCACTTACTATTCACAAAAAAATCCAGGTCTGGATTAACAAAAAAATAGATAGCAATTGTGACCTTAAAACAACACCCTGTATATTGAAATTTTCAAAATCCGTTTGCATATTTGGAAAGAGCACAAAAAACTAAATTAAAATGTGCACTTTAAATTTTTCCGCAGAAAATTTAACTATTCACATTTTGAACTTAAATTAAAATTTTTAAGAACTTAGAGCCAAAAAAATAGTTATTATTAACTTTTAATAATAAATTATAAAACTTTTGATCCATACTCATTTTAAAATTATTGAATAACTATGTGTATTTTATTCTGGGTTGTATGCATGTGTAAATTCCAGAATTTTAGCAAAAACCAAGAAAATCAATGATAATATAACTTCACTTCATACAATTTTGCTAACGTCATTATATTCATATTATTTTGGATGAAGTGTTTTCGAATTACTTCCATGTTCCAATAGAATAAATTTTATTCATTCACGCGATAAACACACAGGGTGTCTCATGACAAGCTCTGTATTAAAAAAAAAATATATTTTAATTTGTCACGAAATTTGTTATATAGGGGTATTTCGATATGCTCAGTTGAAGTAAAATATTGGCAATAAGATGCCACTTCTGGTTTAACCGAAAGTTGTCCCTAGCTTTCTTATTTTAAATAAAATATCCCTTTTTTAAATTTTATTATTGCATTTAAGAGTAAATTTGATATAGGTATAATACATTCATAACATTTTTACTCTAGTTCAACTGTTTTTGATACATTTCAATTTTTTCGATTTTTTGTTTGAAATTAACATATTTTAGAGTCTGTATCTCCATAATGCAAACAAATATTTGGAATCTATAAGCAGGCTACTATTTTTTAATGTACAATTAATTAAATTAGTAAAAATTAATGTTCCAAAATAATATATTAATGTTTTTTTGAACTTTGAACACACTTTTAAATAATTTTAATTTATTTGTTATGGAAATCTAGACCAAAACTTTCTTAATAAGACCTCGTTTACAAATTAATGTTAAAAAAAATATATTAATGTTTTTTTGAACTTTGAACACACTTTTAAATAATTTTAATTTATTTGTTATGGAAATCTAGACCAAAACCTCTTAATAAAACCTCGTTTACAAATTGCAAATAATTGATTGCATACTTAAGATGCGGACCTTGAAAAATGTTGCCGATTTCAAATAAAAAATCAAAACTATTAAACAGGGTTGGACTAGAAAAAATTAAGTCCGGGGAATGTTGCACGATGTACCTTACATCTCAAAAATGTTTATAAAAATTATGTTTTTATATTTTTTTAATTTTAATTTAAATGAAACTGACATTACAGAAAAATAAAGATGAATTATAACAATTACACATATAAAATGAAATATAATTCTTTATTTTAATCTAATCTAATGTCATACACAATCACGCCATGTACCTATAAAAGTGTGAAATAAACTTGAAAAATTACAAAATAAAATAATAAAAGAGATGTAAGAACTGTTAGGTAGTAAACCTAACCTAACATAGAAATTTAAACCAATTTTGTTAACTAATTTATTTGAGAACACACAGTAAGTATAAAGAGGAGTGGAACGAAAAAGAACCAATTATGTCAACAGATTGTTTTCACTCGTTAACAAGCAAAGGCAAGCAAGCGATAACGTAGAAAATAAACGTATAACCTTACAAAACAAAACGGAACTTAACGCCTGTGCTGAGCTTACGTTAAATTAATTGTGGAACACTTTAAAAGCACAACCTTGATAAAGAAAGAAAACAAAATTTCTCTTCTCTTAATTTCTAACAAGACTATATTTTAACGCTCGGCGAATACTCTGTCGCGTCGTTGTAAACGATAAAAAAATAACAAAGTTGACCACTTTGTGTTCTAAAACTGTCAAACAAAAGTGTGGCATGAAGCCAGCTACAAATGTTTTTACTCATGTAACTTAATGATAATGACGATGAAATATTAGTTTGAGCTTTAGTATTTAAGCTTATAGTCAGCTTCAAAGATGTTTTATGATTCAGCTTTTGTGAGAATATTTCATTTCTTTTTAGTAATTAGTTAGGAAATTAGATAAGACTATTTATAACCCATAGAGTCAGTCAGTTAAAATGTGGTTCGGTTATCTTGAGCGAATGCCTAATAAACGTTTGGTTAAAATAATTTATATGTGAATGATTTTTATAGTACATATATGTTTGCAAGTAGACGTCCAATGTGTAGTTGGAGTGGTATATAATTGAGAGAGTGGCTTATGTGAGCGAAAGTTTTCAAGTATTAATAATAGACACGAGCATGAGATAGCACAGATGAATGTGGATAAAGCTAAAGTTGTTTGTCTAGATAGAAATCTTTGGAGAAAACTAATTTTGGGATAGGTAGTGGAAAAAGTTTGTGCCATATTACTTTGGGTGCATTTCGTAATTGTGTATGTTTGTATATAGTTACATGAGTTTGACTTTGAAAAAACTTTTTTACACTGTTTTTCTATGAACACATTTCATATTCATATATAAAATAAAAATTATATATATATATATATATATATTGTGACAAAAACACTTTTTGTCACGCGCCAAATTTTATAAAAAATAGTTGAATTTTATAGAGTATTAATTTTTTAGTAAAATGGCAACATTGATTTAAAATGTGAAATTAGCACGCACATAAGTACGTGTGAGCTGTGCAAACTGGTCTCTCTCTTGCGTGAACTACCGAGCTGAGCAAACAACTACTGGTCCGTCTCCGTTGTGTCTGTGATTAGTTTGAAGGTTAATTTGCCATGCGGTATTAAGAAAAAGTATGTATTCAATATGGAATTTGTTCGTTTGGATTTGAAATGATGTAAGTTGACAATTTATTTATTTTGTAGTATGTTTGAATTGTTATTCATGAGATTTTGTTGATATTTTAAATATTGTCGTAACGTAAATTTTGCTCTCGTGAATACAATGATGGTCAACTTACATTTGATTACGTTTAGTATATTTTGTAAAGCCAAATTCTTTCTTGAATAATTTTATTAGTTATTTTGTTTTGAGTTATAATTTGTAGAGTTCAATTTATTAGAGTTTGTATCGTTATATTTTAGTTGAAGATTAGTAATTTTGAGATGATAAAATAACCTTGAAGCAGCCACAGATTCCTTTCCAATCCTCATTTCCTCCCTCGTAAATACTAGTAGATATCCTTTCCGATTTCCATTTGTGAAAGTCCTTCAGTGCGTATCATTGTCTGTGTTTGTAAATTTCGAGCCCTTGCTAGATCGCGTTATGATCTTCAGATTTTGGTTGCAGTGTTGCGACACTGCGTTCGTTAATTTTATTCGCGATTAAAACGTACCGTCGTTTTATTGTTTGAACTTTTGTAGAGTTCGGGATTGTTGCAATACGAGTTATTTTGAGGCCGAGTGCCATTGTTCGTGTTGCAATGATTTTTTGCTTTATCGTATCGTATTATTTTTGCTATTATCACAGCGTTTAAATTTAGGCTGAAGAAGCTATGTTCGGCTGTGATGATATTTTGTTTTTAGTATATTTTTTGTGGCCACGGTTTAATTCTCGTTGAATTCTCTTTGTTTCGTGGGCTACGCTTATAAGATCAACGCGTTCGACGGCTTCCAGATTTACAAACTACGGGATAGACATTTAGTCTAGACCGGCTGAGTGCTTTCGTGTTTTGTCTCTCCTGCGCACGCGACCCCCATCTGTTCCATGTTCTATGTTCCTTCTTCGTGATCCCTTTTCTTTTGTAGTATGAATGTCATGTTGTGTATTGTAAGTAGCAAATTTATTGATTGTCTGTATTATTTTGATATTGAATAGTTTTGTTGAGCAAGTAATTTTAACTTATTTAGCTAGAAAATATTGTTAAGTAATTTTGTTTTAGTACCGCTAAATTTTCTTTGAGTTATGTGATTTTCAGTTCTAGTTGAATATTTTGCTTGTATCATTTTTTTGAACTATGCTATTTTCACTTAGCTTTTGTATCTTGCGATTATACTGTTGTTAGCTATTTTGTTTGCTAAGTGAACTATGCAATTATCGTTTAAATTTTGTATTATGAGATTATACCGCTGTTACTATTTTGTTTGCTAATTGAATTTTGTTATTATCGCTTAAATTTTGAATTATGATATTTATTTTGATTGCTAAATTTAGTCACGTTACTTGAGCTGATTTATGAGCTGTGTACTTTAAATTGTAAATTGTAAAGTATTTTGATTTTGCATTAATTTGTTATATTGATGATATTGTATGGAAATATTGCCTATCGTTGTAATTTCGATTGTATCGACTTTTATTTCAAGCTCGATTTGTTTGATTTTATCATGTATGTTATCTTGGATAAATCTGCTGTGCCCACTCATGTTTAGATGACCAGGCTGTGGTTTTCAACGGCGTCCGAGCGAGGTTCAGATGTATAGCAGCACCAGTTAATTGTGGAAACCGAGTTTGGATCAGCCACTGAAAGATTTCGACCATCCAATAAATCGAGCAGGAATTATTGATTGGATGATGATTTTTTATGACGTACCGAAGCCCGCTGGGCGTATTCTGATTTCGAGGGCGATTATTCTCCTGATGTCTTGATCAACGGCCACGCCGCTTGCTGCGCTATGCATACTGGCATCTCCTCGGCGCTGACGAAACCACAGACGAAGACCTTCTTTAGCTAGACCACCCGCTAACCAGCAGACATCAAACAAACGTCATACATTACGCTGTACTGGTATCATGCAATATAACAACTTGTCTTACACAAATTGTAAGTAATTTTTTATTCAATTATTTATCGCATTTCCGAAACAAATTCTCGAAAAATGAAATCAATCCCTATCCCGTTAAGTTCCTTTTTGAGATTTGTCAAAGCTTCTCATTTTGCTTCAACATTCCGCTTTGACTGGCGCCCACCTAATTAACCAACATCACAAAATAAAGTTCCTACCAACCCCACCTACGACCCAGCTCTCCTTCAAACAACTGACTCCGGTGCCCATTATGGGTGACAGGTAGGTTAAAAATCAGATGAATAAAATATTTCAAAATTTGAACACTTTGCTAAAATTTCACTTTTAACATCTAATATTTTTCTTCATCTAAATGTCACAATATATATATATATATATATATATATATATATATATATATATATATATATATATATATATATATATATATATATATATATATATATATATATACAGGATGTCCTCGGATGTGGTTGCGCACACTTGTAAACTTTTATATTTTGGAGTTTTCGGCAAAATGTTATTCTTTATAAAAAGTTTTGCTTGTCCTGAAATTTATTTTTAGCCTATTTTATATTTTTTAAAATCAAGTATGCCTTTACAGTTGAGCAAAAACTATTTTCATTTTAGGTAAAGTACCTTTTCTGTTCACAGTATGCCAAAATCTTGTTAACACTTGTAAACTTTTTTATTTTGGAGTTTTCGGCAAAATGTTATTCTTTATAAAAAGTTTTGCTTGTTCTGAAACTTATTTCTAGCCTATTTTCGATTTTTTAAAATCAAGTAGGCCTTTACAGTTGAGCAAAAACTATTTTCATTTTAGGTAAAGTACCTTTTCTGTTCACAGTATGCCAAAATCTTGTTAAGAAAAGTTGTTCGGAATGAGAAGTTATGGCCATATGCAAATAAATAAAATAATAATAATAATAATAATAATAATAATAATAATAATTTAGAAAACGATTTGTAAAATTAAAAAAAAAAATCATGGAAGCTGTTGCTAGTGTGAATGAAGAAATGCTTTCATCGACCTACCTAGAATTTAGAACCCGAATAGAAGAATGTGTACTAAGAAGAGGATATTACGTGGAATAATTTCAATGTTTAGAATTTAATTTGTTTTTTGTTATGTTGTATTAAAGAATAAAATATCCTAGATATGATGTATGCAGTTACAGCAATTGTTTACTGCAGTTCGTTCTATTTTTCCATTACATCATGCGAAGTTTACGCAATTTTATAATATCGTTCAAATAACAGTACTTGACCTACCGTATTTTGATAATAATCAATATGGCGTCGACAATAGCAAAAAATCTTTATTATTAATTTTGCGACGAAAATTTACATAACTCAATAACTTTTCGAATTTTATCAAAGTAGGATTATCATCCTGAAAATTTGCATATGGCTATAACTTCTTATTCCGAACAACTTTTCTTAACAAGATTTTGGCATACTGTGAACAGAAAAGGTACTTTACCTAAAATGAAAATAGTTTTTGCTCAACTGTAAAGGCCTACTTGATTTTGAAAAATCGAAAGTAAGCTAAAAATAAGTTTCAGGCCAAGCAAAACTTTTTATAAAGACTAACATTTTGCCGAAAACTCCAAAATAAAAAAGTTTACAAGAGTGCGCAACCCCATCCGGGGACACTCTGTATATATATATATATATATATATATATATATATATATATATATATATATATATATATATATATATATATAACAAGGCACATTGTATATTTTTGAGTACATATATTTCTAAAACCCATTTCTACATTTGTATATAGGGTGATTTATTAGTAATTGGAAATATTTTAACTGGAGTATCCTGGGCTCAGAATATGACGATTTAATCCAAATTACTTAGATAAAATGTGGCTCCTTTCTGAGCTACAGGGTGTTTTATTTAAAAATTTAAAAACGATTTTTGCCCAGTACTTAAAAACTATTTGACGTATCCTTATCATACTTGGCAGGAAGTGTAGGTACCGTACACCATACTAAATTATGTTAAATAAAAGTTTCTGGCTACTGCCAGTGGCGTACAACAGGGGCAAGTAAGAGGTTATTCCTTCCTAAATTCTACGCCACTAGCGGAATTGTCATTTTAGCACAATTTTTCGATTTTCCAATACTTTCTGTGTAAAAAACATACTCTTCCTTTGTAACGATAAAGTCACTATTTTTCGAGATATTTAAGGTTGAACATAAGCTGCACCCTTGGGATTTTTTCAAAATTTGCTTAAAAAAATTTGAAAAAATTCAATAAAATAGAGAAAAAAATTAACTACATAATAAATAAGTAATTTTTTTTTCTAACTCATTTTGCTTTGGCAGGAAAAGTTATTGAAAATAAAAAATTAAAATGCAAAAAATATTAATTTTCAATAATTTTTCCTGCCAAACCAAAATGAGTTAGAGGAAAAAGTTACTTAGTTATTATGTAGCTAATTTTTTTCTCTATTTTACTTAATTTTTTCAATTTTTTTTGAGCAAATTTTGAAAAAATCCCAAGGGTGCAGCTTATGTTTAACTTTAAATATCTCGAAAAATAGTGACTTTATCGGTACGAAGGAAGAGTATGTTTTTTACACAGAAAGTATTGGAGAATAAAAAAATTGTGCTAAAATGACAATTCCGCCAGTGGCGTAGAATTTAGAAAGGATTAACCTCTTACTAACTCTACTCTGACTCCAAATCCGACATTTAATTCGATAATAATTTTTATGTTTTATACAGAAATATATAATATTACGTAGTAAACTAATATAAAACGTTCACAAAAATAATATTAGTAATTATTTGAAATGTTGCAAATACAATAGATTTATTTATCAAAAAGATATAATGTAGTTTATCTAATTTTCACATATTGTTTAGTAATATTGCATTACAAATGTCTTTTGTTTGGTTCGTTTATTTTTTCTTTATTTTATTTGAATTTTTTGTTATGACTAGCAAAATGAATGACTGTTTTTTCCAATATTTAGACGCAGTAACGAGCTCAATATTTACGTTTATCGATGATTGGATAATTTAAATTGTTATTGGTAACGTCATGGCGTTATTTGTAGTATTAAAAGAGAGAAAAAAACAATACCTTTTTGTTCATGTAGCTTTGTATTTGTTAATTGTTTGGTTTAAAGAAAAAAGTCGAAAATCGCAACAATAAAAATCGACTTAGACAAAATTCTTCAACTCCACGACTCCGACTACACGTCCCTGATATTTTCAAATATAATTTGAGCAATTACAGATGCAAAATAAATTTTGTTTATCGATTTAACTGCAGAATTTTATGCTCCAAAACATTTATTTGAAACAATTTCCTACAAAATAATTTGGGAAGCAATTTTCAAGGAAAAACTGCTTTTTCACGTTAGCCGCGTATATAAACATTTATGTCTTATCACCCGGAATATATATATATATATATATATATATATATATATATATATATATACAAATGACCATATGTCCGAAAATGCTTCCTAACATAACTGTAGCCGTTAGAAGTTTATTACATGTAACATCAATCGCGTTAGCCTTATTTATTATATCAGGAAAAAAAAACAAGTCATAAACTTCTGAATAATTGTAAAATTACTGATTGATTTTCTAACATTTTGTTTAAACACTAGTAAACCAATTTACTAGTTTATAAATTTTTGTACACACATAAATAAATATTTAATAAACAATTTACAATAATTAAAATTCGAAGACAATTTTTCTCGGGACCTAGTAAGTCATAGGAAATATAAAAAAAATAGAAAAATTTTTTTTTTCGTGATAAAATTCTGCCTATTTTATCGGTAACATTTTTCATAAATGATAAAAAAGCGTAAATTAAGTTATCGTTATCAAGCAAATCTTTAACAACTTTAGATCTTCTCAAAAAAAGACAACATCACACTTTGAAGGAATTGAATTTAAAAAAATTTGGCTTCCATTAAATAAAAATCTACAAAATTTTATAATCTAGTCACTTATTTGTTACCTAATAGGTTATCTCTATGTACTGTTATTTACTGTAAAGTCATTTAAATCAGTTTATCTTGATGAAGGTGAGCGTTGAGTTTCGTCGAAACATCGATTAAAAAATTAATACAAAACTTGATCCTAAAGTAGTTTTATTTTATATATGAGTTCTGAAAGATTATTTACTATGTTAATAAATTCAATTATTTATCCAAACTGAAAAGAAATGTAAAATACAAAATAATATTATTTTGAGGGTCCATTATCACACGAAATTAATTTAGATTACAATTTTTTGTTTTTGATGAAAAACTTTCAAATTAAATTTAAAAACCTTTTCGTTTTTTTTTTATTCGTTTGTATTATTATTTTTGTACAGAATGAATTTAAAAGCATTAGTTTGAAAAGTTGCAAAATGCTAAACATTTTTCATTTTAATGTAGACTTTCTTTTTTTCTCCAATCCTTTTAATAAAATGAAAGCTTGATGTATAAGCACAACGCACAGGTTGCAGCTGTAAACACAACTTTACAAAAAGCGATTGTTTTTATATTTAACTTGAAATATTCTAAAATATTTAGCAAGTAATTTTTGTTATTACCACTTTGATTGAAAGGAAAAGGGATATAGTGTTCAGTCCGGTGTCTGTAACATTGTCCAAATTTAAAATAGAATATGTAGAAATCAACATTGTAAAAAATCTTTTGGAACTTATTATATAAAATAAAACTGCTTTGGGTTCAAATTTTGTATTAAATTTTTTATTTAGTAACAGTTTTTGTATCAGTTTCTTTCCTGATGAAGACAAGCGTTGAGTTTCGTCGAAACGTCGATTATAAATAAATTTTAATACAGAATTTGAATCTAAAGCAGTTTTATTTAAAAAAGTTCTACGTGAACTATCTCTAATTTAAATTTACCTATTTTTTTAACATGTTTTTATTAACTCGCTTTCTCGTCTATCTGTTTATTTGTTTGTTTGGTAGAAATTTTGCTATCGATTTAAACTAAATATCCAATAAGCTAGAGACTTTAGCCAGATCTGAGCTATGTTTAAACATAGCTCAGAACTGAATGAAAATGCAATATTAACTAATAAATTAATAATATTAGAAATATTAATTTTTATCTTGTACCATATACGCGAATTCCGTACATTTGTGTATTTAGCAATTTTTTTTTACAAAGTACAGAAATCACAGAACACAACTACTGAAAATACAGAACACACATACAAGACGAAAAAGCAGAAAATAATTATTTATATAAAAATAATTAATATATTACTTTTTAAAACGGAGTAAAAAGTATAAAATAATTTTTCCTAACCCCATACAAATTTATAACTCCCATACAGATTCCTGACCCTATATAGATTTTCCTGAAAATTTGTTATTGTGAATTTTTAATAGCTATGACAATACTTGTAATATTTAATACGAAAAAGGTGAAAGGGCACAACGACAGCTAGGCCCTACACACCTTACTATTAAACATTCACAATCACAAATATTCAGGAAAATTTGTATGGGGGGGGTCAGGAATTAGTTCGTTTTAAAAACGTGGTATATTTTTTATATTTAGTTAATAGTTATATTTTAATTTGATAGCTAATACAATTATGTTTTAATTTTTTTTTATAATTTTTGTAAATTTTAATTTCATGCTAGTACAATTAAATTGTAATTTTGTGAATTTTCAAAACTAATTTTCACAGCAATGAAACATGCGAAATATTAGTATATTATGTTACAAAGAATAGAAAGGGATTACTCGTATTATTTTGTTGAGCTCAGATATTTGTGGCCGAGGCCAAGCAAACTGGGCGAAACAGAAAAAGAGTATTCTATTCAGAGTCAGACATATATGATTTTTTCTTCAAGCACTCTAAACAAAGCACTAAACTAAAAATAAATAAAAACATGCCAAATATCAAATATATTAGCTCAATATCAGCTCATCATCGCTTTCTACTCCTCGTAGCATAATATACTAATTTCTAAATTTGGTGATATTATATTTTGTGTAGCCGTACGAAACAAATTTTTAAATAAAAATTAATTATTTTTTAAAACATATTATTGAATTAACAGTAATTAATTATTAATTTATATAGAGAGATGGGATAAAAATTTGTTACTTGTATTCTATATAGGCCTAAACAATATCACATTAAAGAAATATATATATATATATATATATATATATATATATATATATATATAATATATATATATATATACCTAAATAGTAGATAGGTTTTAATAAATGAAAGTTATTTTCGCAAAAATATTGAATTTTATCTTTTGAAAAAGAATATCAATATCAAATTAAAGTGATGAAAATATCTCTCTCATATAGAATTCCCGCAGTAAAATCTATTTGTCAAGCGGTTAGAGGGTTATGATTAACTATAGTTTAATGTGCGACAACATAATATTCGCCACTTTCTACGGAACGAAATGCCTAATTCCATATTAAATGGCGCGCGCCTTTGATCATTTCAAATTTATATTCTTTCTATACACGAATATACAATGTCTCCTAGAAATAAATATACTCGACATTATACATGTGTCCTTTATGTAAAATGTGAATTTTATGTATGAATATGCAATGTGTCTCAGAAACCTGGACTTAATTAATAATAATTAATAATATAATTAATTAATTGTTTTTTTTTAATTAACATGCTTTGTTAAGGGGAGGTTTTTCTATAATTTTTTAAAAAAATCGATTTTTTTTTATTGCACAAATCGAATGCTATAACTGTCTAGAATATGTGGGTAAAATGATTAGGTGATCCGTGAATTACTTCCGTCGCTACACGGCTTTGAACGGACCGATGTCCTGAGCGGTGACGGGCGCTCAGGCAGCAAATTCGCCGCGCGCTCCTCAACGGAATCGCGGATTGATTGTAAGTTGATCATTTGAATTCTTTAAAACTCTTCTCGATTTTATGTTCAATCTTCTCGAAAATTCTTGTGGTCAAAATTTCATAAAAATTGATTAAGATCAATTTTTAGCCGCCATATTAGATCCGCCATTTTGAATTTTTCAAATCTGACCTCAAATTCGTGTTCAGCGACCCCAAAAACCTATAAATTCACTTATTCTTGGACAAATTGATCAAGTAACTCAAATTTTACAAGAAAAAACAGTTTTCAAAACTTTAAACGCGTTTTATACGAAACTACAATTTTCGAATCCACGGGCATTGTAACTTTTGAACCGTTCAACCAATCAACTTCGCGTTTTTTCTTCCTAAAAGGAAACAAAATCCTCGGGCATCTCCACCAACAAAATTGCAACATTTTGATTATTAACGATTTTTTACAGCAGGCCAAATTGGAAAAATCATGCGAAAAAAAATACCTTATTTTCAAGTGGCCGCCATTTTATTTCTATAACGAATTTTTTGATGTTTTTTAGGTAGAGATGCCTCTATGAAATATAATATTTAAGGTCGTTTTGGTTTTATGCTTCTAGGTGACGAATTGCGACCTGTATCGTGCCCGTGGATAAGTTTTGTTTTTACAACATCGTTTCCCGGAACCGCCATGTTAGACGACATTTTTAAATATCCGAAACTAAAAAAATTTTATTTTGTAGACAAAACCTGATTAAACATTTTGCAAAAAAGCGCACATGTCTAAGTCAATTCAGTTCCTCAAAAAAATTGTCAAATATCAGGTACTTTTGGTACAATTATAAAAGAACCTCCCCTTAATGTAAGCAAAATTATTCGTCATTTAATTTATTTCAAACTATTTTCTGCTGAAAAACAATACAATATTCTAATTTAAAACAAGATCTGAAGTATTTGGGTTTACCCATTATCACATAAATACTAAGAAATACGAATAAATTTTTTATAATTTTTCACCAAAATAATATATTTAAAAATGAATAAATAGTAAAGCAAAAATAATTTTTTTAAATTTTTAGTAATTTTTTTGGAAAGTTGGCAACTCTGTACGGATATAAAATTATATAATTTTTGTGAGGACTATAAAAAATTCTTTTGTGAAAATTTGGTTAATTACAGATAAATAATATAGCCACAATAAATTTTCAAAAACTTTAGTAATTTTATGTTTTTAGGTTTTTAGTTATTTTTTTTTTTATTATTTTGTTAAAATTTTATAATATATATGGGCACTAGTTGAATTTTTTGTGAAAATTTTATTAAGATCAGTTAAATAACGTGACTAAAATAATTTTTTAAAATTTTAGTAATTTGTTCATGGGAAATGTATTTTACTAAAGTTATATAATTTATTTAGGTGCTAGGAGTATATTCTGTAAAAATGATTAAAATTGGATAAATCATATGGCCATAATGAATTTTAAAAACATTAGTAATTTTATTTTTAAATGTTTCAGACACCGTACCAATCGGTATACCACATTTTCCTTGCAGTCAAAGTGGTGAAAATTATAATGTAATAATGCTATAAAAATTAATATTATTGACTTGTATTACAAACTCTGTTTTTGGTACTTTAATTCATTTGTTTAGTCAGAGCTCTTATGAAAATTACATTTTCTTAAAACCGGTAATAGTTAAAACTGATGTTAAAACCAAGCTTGTAGTAGCAATCAATTAATTAAAAAAAATCTTTTTAAATATGTATTTAAAAATCTACTATGGCCACCACAGACTGTAATTGTATTAATTAAATTTATGGAATAGGAAAATTTGTATAGGAATAACTACAAATCTTTAAGCTTTACAAGTTTGGTACGTTCTATTCCATAGTCATTCTGTTCAAATATCAATGCTATCTTACGGCAGGTCGGGTACTTCT
Organism: Clivina fossor; assembly: GCA_963966155.1. Classification (NCBI taxonomy): domain Eukaryota; kingdom Metazoa; phylum Arthropoda; class Insecta; order Coleoptera; family Carabidae; genus Clivina; species Clivina fossor. The sequence goes on along the minus strand of OZ014558.1, from coordinate 18,161,427 downwards.
AGAACTACTTTCGTACTTGTAGTCAGGGTAACTAAAAACAAAACAGAATTATATATATAGATCATAAAAAATTATAAATAAGTTATTTAGCGGTACCGAAAATCATTACAAATAAAAGTTGTTAGTTATAACTTGTTTAGCAATTTTTGTTAAGTATATTTTTTCAAAATATGCCTTGGATGTTACGAAATATTCGTAAAAAATTATAAATAAGTTATTTAGCGGTATCGAAAAATATTCCAGATAAAAGTTGTTAGTTATAACTTGTTTAGCAACTTTTGTTCAGTAGATTTTTTCGAAATATACCTTGAATGTTACGAAGTATTCGTAAAACAGATATCAGTAAATTACCACTTCCGGTTGGTAGATCTTTACCAAAAGATAATCAAATTGAGATATTCAACTCTGAAAGTTATATATAAAATTTTCGAACAATGCGTTTAGCCGAATTTGCTCTACACGTGTCCACAGAACGATCGACAGAGGGATATCACGCTAAAAACAGTTGGTTTGGTTCGTGTTACTATAATTAACGCTTGTCTGTAAAAATTTCGATAGGTTAAATTTGGTATGATTACAATACCTTCCTTATCATATACGTGTTTTAGTAATACATTTATTGTATTTAATATTTATTTTATTTGTAAATTAATTTTTGAAATATATTTATTTTACGGCCACTTTTTAATTTTAACTTTAATTTGACATACAAAATATTATATTATATTAGGAAGAGTAGAAAGCAAGGATTATTAAAATAGAGGCCAGATATTTGTGGCCGAAGCAAAGCCGAGGCAAAGCAATCTGGGCAAAACATGAATATAACTTTCAATTCCGAGTAACAAATACGATATTTTCATTTTCTTCAAATGTTCTAAGCGAGAAACCAAACTAAAAATACATGCCAAGTAACCATAACCTTACAAATAGTTGTAGAATTATATATATATATATATAGTACAAAAATTTAACGGGATACGGTATTTGGGTTGAAAAAATTTATAAAAATGCAAGCATTTACAATTCTATCAATTTATTGTACATTCCAATATTTCGCCAGCAATTTGTGGCTTCTTCAGGGAAACAATGTATGATCAGAACACTATAAATGCTGTTGTATAAGATTTGAATGTTTAGAGTTGATTAATATTCCTTATTTTCATCGTCCAACGTAAAATGTACACATTTAATCACAAAACTTATAAATAATCAAATAAATAATACAGTTATTAAAATATATTGTTGTAAAAGTCAGTAGTTAAAAAATAAATAAATAAATATAATAAAATTGTTAAATAAATAAATAATAAAATACAGTCAAATAATAAAAATACTATGTGTAAAGCTAAGTTAAATTTTTTCTTAGCTTTTAACTTAGCTTAAGCTTAAAAAACATATTTCTAGTAAGTTGTATTTAATATTTTGAGAACCTCTAGTTTGAAGAATATATTAATAATGGCCTTATGTAAAAACATTTTCATTAAAAATAACGGTTTATTAAAATAAAATTCTTGGATCTCGTAAGAAATTTCATTGCAATATACATAAAAAGATTTCTTACGGAATCCAAGAATTTTCATTTTAACCAACCGTTATTTTTTGACGAAAATGTTTATGGATACGGGGGTTAATATTATTTATGTTTTACCGTAATTTAGAGCATTTTACCATAATTTAAAGCATTATTGTATCTCTTTTTATTGAAAAAGTAGCTATAGTGTCTCGATTACCATGTGGCAGAACAAATTCTACAAGTACAAGTGAATCTATATCTTTAGTAGTGTAATATGTTACCCTTTTTTCTATGTTTTATAAAATATGTAACTATTTACACTAATAAAATAACAAAAAAATTGCACACACATAAATGAACATTTATACTTACTTTTTTTCGTGTGTTTTACTATTTAATAATATAAAAGTTGTTGTTATATAATGTGCATAGACATTTCTTGAAGAAAAAAAAACATTTTTTTTAATTTACCTATTTAAGGTAATAATATTTACTCATTTTAGAAAACAAACTTATATGAGCAATTCCCAGGAATATTTTTGTTTCGAACTGTGTATTTATTATATATAATAAATAATAGACGGATTTCAGTCTTTTTAATGTTATTAATATAAACTACAAGGCCACGATTTCGTAAACTCTATTGCCTTCATCAATGCTAGTAGAAATTTTTTTAGTTGGTTTTGTATGTAATATAAAAATACATTATTTGATAAAAAGTATATCAAAATATAAACAATTTTAATAATAAATATCACATAAGTATTGTTTTTTTTTTTAATATAGCCGTCGAAAATGTAAAATAAAATATATTTGACCGTATTTCTCAAATACGCAATTTTTGACCACTCTGGACGGTGCACATTGCATTTCTTCAAATATTTTCAATAATCAAATTAATCCTTAAGCGTGAAAATACAATACAATTGTCACTTAGCTTAATTTAACTTGACTTACTAGTTTTCGCAATATGGTCACCGAAGTTGTATCAGATTAAAAAAAACATTTCTTATGTGACATTAAGTATAAAAATTGTTTCTATTTTGACATACTTTCCATCAAATAATGTATTTTTACATTATATGTAGAACATTTTGAATAAATTTTTACTAGCCCTGCTGAAGACAATAGAGTTTGCCGAAACGTTGCCTTGTATTATATATTAAATATTAAGAGTCGACTATTTTTACAATTTAGTGCATTTATTTTTAAGAAACAAGTAAAAGAGTAAAAGTTGCTGAGGGCAATTAAATTTGTATTTTTGTTAATGTAATATATTACTGTTTTTCTATGAATTTTAAAATATTTAACTTTATACACTAACAAAAGGCTACCTTACGCTTTTTAGGAAACAAACTTATATAAGCATTTCTTAACTAGGAGGCATCGGGGGGTACGAATTAGTGCATGATGAGTGTTAAATTGAAAAAAAGTTATAGCAAAAGTTGCGCTGTTAGTCAATTAAGAGAGTTCGGTTATCTTGAGCGAATATATAATGAATTTGAATGATATATGAATGATTTTGAAGCTATACGTTTGCAAATGGACGTCCGATGAGTAGTTGGAGCGGTATAATTGAGAGTATGGCTTGCGTGAGCGGAAGTTTCCAAGTAATAAGAATAGAAGAGCATTTAAAAGAGAAATTATAAATGTGAATAAAGCTAGAGTTGCTTCTCTGGATAGGGATGTTTGGAAAAAACTGATTTCGAGATAGTGGAAAGAGTTTGTGCCACACCCTTTTAAGAACATTGCGTGATTGTGTATGTATTTATGTATTATAATTTTTTTCAATCAGTGTACTTATATAACGCTGGAGAAAAATAATAACGCACACTACTACTTATCTGGCTGAGAGATTTCATCTCCTTTTCCAATCCCTTGCAAATATTATTTATTCACGTATCACTTTCGGTGATTTCCACTTCCGGATACGGCACAATCTTTGTTTTTCACAAATCGCCATCTAGTTCCGTCCGCGCGCAAAAATTATTCCACCAAATAAACAGACTATACGTCAACAACGGTTCGATGATTGCTTATAATTGCCCCAGTTGACCACTGTCAGTTAAGGATTGTTTTTTTTCCTTGACGGATCTAGCACGGTGCGAATATCCTTTATATTCACGAAATATAATCAGATTGAAAATAAAAGGCATTGTTTTCATGCTGCACGACAGGATGATAAAGAAAAAAATACACATATGGTGTTCGTTTGATATATGTAAGTTGACGTATACTGTAAAAAAATATAGTAAAATTACAGAAAAATAGTAGTAAAAATTTAACACAACGTATATAATTGCCCCGTACACTGCACCTTCGTAAAGTAATACAAGTATTATATTATATTATATTATACAAGTATATATATATATATATATATATATTTAATGGATTTGTTACAAATATTCGTCACTATATATATATATATATATATATATATCTAATTGCTATATTCAGACACGTAGAGAAATACAAAATATGTTGAATTTCATATTGAATTTATTCGTTTAATACATCTTATTTATTGTAACTGACTGTTCTAAAAATTACATAATTAATGTTGAATTAATAATTCAATAATAAATTTAATATTATTAATTGATTTATATAAAATAAAAATTAGTATAATTTTTAACTGGCTCTATTTTCTACAAAAACGATAATTAATGAGCCAATAAAATACCTGAGATATAATATCTTATGTAGAATAATACATACTTCTATTTTTTTGTATTTTGGAAAATAAAGAAAAAATTTTTTTTTAAAAAAAACCACATTTTTTTGCTTTTTTTGTCCAAACTATAAATACGAAAAAATTTAAAAAAATATATATTATTCTACATAGGATATTATATCTTAGGTATTTTTTCGGTACATTAATTATCGTTTTTGTAAAAAATAGAGGCAGTTAAAAAATATACTATTTTTTATTTTATACAAATCAATTAATAATATTAAATTTATTATTGAATTATTAATTCAACATTCATTATGTAATTTTTAGAACAGTCAGTTACAATAAATAAGTTATATTAAACGAATAAATTCAATATAAAATTCAACATATTTTGTATTTTTCTACGTGTCTGAATATAGCAATTAGATACGTGATGCCTAACGTTAAGTTAACCAAACTTAAGAAAATATTAGTAAGGGTTTGCGTTATAATGTTATAAGTAACAAGGGATAATGTTGTTAGTACAGTAGATTAATCGTACGATTAGCAGAAAATTAAAATTTGAGAACAGACATAATCCGACGCTTTTAAGATATAATTAATTAGGTTAATTGCCTTATGTGTACATTAGTAGGCGAACATGAGGAAATTTTGGTCTATCTAGACATATTTTATGATGATTTAAAGCCAACTAGTTTGTTACAAGTTTCCGTTTTATATGTGTACAATACCGAATTAGGCAAATTTCTTGTTTTATAATACAAATTATAATTATTATTATTTTCAGTTTTGTCTTTTCCATAAGGGCACATGGTGCACAAGGCCAGGGCCCCTGGCTCGATGGGGGCCCCAAAGTGCCGACATCGTCGTTTACACCGTAATGTATTTTACTAAGAATTGTCGTAAAAATTTCGAAATTTGAATGTAAATCCGAAACCTGATAAGATTTCTAAATACTTTTTGAACAGTGAACAAAATTTTATTATATCTGAAAATTTTTTTTTAGCAAAATGCATAGCGGAAATTTTTTTAATGAATTCTATAAAATGTATACCAATATTTAAATAACTTTAAAATATTTAAAAGAAATTTTTATAAATTTATTTTCTTGTTTATTTAATTTCACTCGATAAGAGGACATAATGGAAAATTTTTCACAAGAGAAATTCTGTCAGAAACCATTATCATCAGCATAAGTTCAATTCAAAACAATATTTACTTTGCTTATATTCGATTTCTGTAAAATTAGCCATAACAGCCAATAAAGTCACTAAATAAAAGTACATACTGATGTTTTCATTTACAGTTTTTTAATTTTCTAAAAGGGCCCCAATCTCTATATGCCCAGGGGCCCTTGCATGGCCTAAAACGGCCTAATTATTTGTGTAGTTTATTGTCTAAAGATGATTGCATTGATCCGGTACTTTTGCTGTTTTATTTTAATACGTATAATAAGTTCTGAAATATTTTTTCCTATGTTAAAAATTAATGTTTTCAAAAAAGTCTGTTTAGGTGTATACAATTCTGTATTGGTGCCTATGTTGATGTATAATAGTGAGTATTGGGTTTGGCTGCATTAAAAGAAAATGACATTTTTTGTCAGATTTAAATCAAATTTTTCTAATAGCATCATCTTCTGCTGCCCCCAATTCTAATAAAATACAGTATTGCCAATTTTCTGAGATAAAATAACTAAATATAAAAAAAAATGTATTATTGCTATATTATTTACTCAAATTTACTAAATTTTCAAAAAAATAATTTCCACAAAAAACACAAAATTATTATAAAATCAATAATAGCTACAATATTTATCTAAAATTAGTAAAGTTTTTACAAAATAATTTTTCAGTATTCGTAAAACTTAATTTCTTAATTAATTGTTATACAGCGTTGCCAACTGATGATGTCGATGTAGTTCATATATGGGTTTACCCATATGCTGCTAATCTTGTTAATATTCAAGCCAAGTTACTTGGATTAGTAAATTTCCAAACATAAGTAGAAAGTCAAAATATCGTGTTTATCGATCGTTTAACGAATTCAATCGTAGACGTAGTTCGCTCCAAATCGGTTGTTTTTCCGGAAAACATTGATGTTGCGTGCGTAAACTAATTTTGCAAGATTGTGATGTAACTTATCGTGAGGTTGAGGCATCCGTGGGCTTTAGTGGAACTAGTATACATTCATATATTGCATGAACATTTGGTCGTCAAAAATTGGATCCCGCAAAATTTGACAATCGCCCAAAAAAGGCTCGTGTCAATATTGCTCAAAAGAAATTCTCAAAAAATACGATCGCGTCAACTGTGCGAGTTTTTCAAGATGAACCAAATACAAAAAAAGTTATTCGCGCAGAAAGCACTTCAAAGCAAATGGTCGCTTGCTTTTTCGGAAAAACTGAATATGTCGCAACCGTACCATGGTGTAACGTAGAACGCAACGGTCAATTCTGAATGGTATACATATATACAACCATTCGTTTTCCAGATGTGTTTGGAGAAATAAGGAGGTAATATTTTTGAAGGTACTTCAATCAAAGTAGAACAAGTGCTTGAAAATTGTTTCAAACTTATGCAAAAATATATTGATCCTTACGAAAAATATTTTGAAAGACAATAAAGCTATTTTGTTGATAAATATTTGTTTTGGTTCTCTAATCCCGAAATATAAAAGGCAACTCTCGTAGAATATCAAAATATTAAATGAATAATTCTTCAATATTTGAGGAATCCAGTCCCTCTTAAAAGAAAAAAGCTAAGTTTCTCTGATATTAAAAATTATACATTGTACCTTTTTTAGATTTTTGTCTTATTAAATTAATATTTAATTTTTGTTTTAATATAAATTTTATTGCAAAATTTGTATTTTAAGTGCAACATTAAAACGTGGTTTCGTTAAATATTAAATGGAGAAAATAGAAAAGACATTGTAAATGAAAAACAAAAATAATTATAATCCTTTTAGTGTTAAAATGTTTTATCTTCTTAATAAAAATAAAGTGCATTAAAAAATGTAATAAAATGCGTTTTTTAATTAATTCGAAAATAAAAATTTGAATTATTTATAAATAATAATTTGTACAATAAAGTACATAAAAAAATATAACAAAGTTCTGCTCTTGCCTCATATTATATTATAAGTATATGTTATTTCTGATAAATAATATTATTTATTAATTTTTCTACAAGCATATCATAATATTATTACGTTACCATATTGCCTAAGTTGAAAGGGGTCATTGTGTTACTAGTACAATAATTACATTATTATACAGACATACATTTTTAAATTCGGAATATATTTTACGATTATCGATTTACATACACAGTAAGAACTTTGATTTAGACTCGATTTTATAAACACCAAAATAAATTCTAAAGTAACTACATTATAAGTGATAGCTGGTTTCATTATAAATAATTTAATTAAAGTCGACTTTAAGCTGAATAAAAAACATCGATTTCAAATTCTATTGGTACAATTATTATTAAATAGGAAAATAATCGACTTGTATAATTTTTATAAATAATAAGTAATAGACGGAAATGAGTTATATATTTTTATTATTTTCTACGTCAACGTTTCGGCAATCACTATTGCTTTCATCAGGGTTAACAAAATATATATTATGGCTACATTACTTGATTCCGACTATTACTTACTTATTATTTATAAAAATTATTATTGCTTGCAAGAAATCGATGTATTTCTTTAAAAGTATCGTAATATTAATATTACCATATTGCTTTTGTAAAAAGAGGTCATTATGTTACTAGTACAATAATATACATTATTATACAGCAGCTAGTTAATATATATGCCAATGGTAGCAGCACCAAATATACTACAACGTCAAGTGTATTTAATCGAAAATCTTCGGCGGACATACTGCAAAAACTATTACGTCAAGTTAAGCTAATTAAAAATTTAATTGTTTATTTTCGCTTGAATATGACTTTGATTATTGAAAATGTGTGAAGACGTACAAGAAAAGCATTGTGGAGCATCCAGGGTAGTCAGAAACTGCATATTCGACCAAAAAAACACGGTCAAGTGTATTTCATTTGATATTTTCGACTGTTATATTTAAAATTTCTTAAAAGAGTAACCCAGTTTTCTGGATCAAAAAAATCGATTATTTGAATTTAAGTGGGAAGAATGTGTGGCCGAAACGGTTTTACCGAATTAGAAAAAGATACGAAGTTATAGCCAAAAAATTAAGAGCTTGCACGACAGTCAAATAGAGATTTAAAAATCTTAAAGCTCGTTTTCTCGAAATGTACCTACTTTTTGTCATGGCTCCGGTGATAATTTGAACAATTTTTAATCTTTTTGAACAATGAGCATTTCTGTCCACTACCATCGACTCTCGATCTAAATTTTCGATATATTTATTAAAAAAAAAATTATTAACATTTTTATAGGAAAATTTTCGGTAACACATTTTTTTTCTTCAAAACGCAAATTTTTACCACTTTGACTGCAAGGAAAAAGTGGTATAGCATTTGGTACGGTGTCTGTAACATTTTCGAAAAAAAAATTTGTATATAGAAATCCTTCATATAGCCTCTAGATGACGAATCTGAACTTAGTTTATGTGGGTGTATGGATGTGCGTCGTCAGCTCGCTCGCTCGGTCCTCAGACAAAATTTTCTGATCGCAACTCCTTCTAGACGGTTTAACCGATTTTAATAAAATTTTCAGGATAAACTTGCCTAGTGCCCAAGATGGTCATGCGGTTTTGGTTTTTTTCAGTGATGCCAGCTTAAAAATTCATTGTGGCTACATTATTTATCCGATTTTGATCAAATTTTCAGGAAAGATTCTCCTAGTGCCCATATAAATTACGTAATTTTAATATAATATTTGAAAAAAATGTTTCGCATTTTAAAACTCAAAGTTTTCATAGTGACCCTAAATTGTCATATTCATTTTTTTTTACAAATAACTGTTTTTTAAAATTTAAAAATATAGTAATGTTAAGTCGAAGTGGTGTCAAGAATTCCGGCTAGTGTATTTTTAATTTTTGAACAAGTACCCAAAAGTCCCGTAATATTTATTTTCAAGAAACAAATATTAATAATAATAATAATAATAATAATAATACATACATACATACATACATACATACATACATACATGCACAATCACGCCATGTACCCAAAAGGGTGTGGCACAAACTCTTTCCACTATCACGAAATTAGTTCCTGCAAACATCCATATCTAGACAAAAAACTTTAGCTTCATCCACATTTATAATATCTCTCATACATAATCTTTTATTCTTACTACTTGGAAACTATCGCTTAAGCAAAACCCTCTCAAACATACCATTCCAATTATTCAACAAACATACATACACACATACATACATAGATACATACACAATCACGCCATGTACCCACTAGGGTGTGGCACAAACTCTTTCCACACTCCCGAAATTAGTTCCTCCAAACATCGATATCCAGACAAAAAACTTTAGCTTCATCCACAATCATAATATCTCTCATACCTCCTCTTTATTCTTACTACTTGAAAACTTTCGCTTAAGGAAAACATTCTCAATCATACCACTCCAACTATTCAACAAACGTTCACGCAAACATATACCTTCAAAATCATTCATATGAATTCTTTTAACCAAACGTTCATTAGACGTTCACTCAAGATAACCGAACCATCTTAACTGACTAATACCAACTTTCGCAAAAACATTTTTTTTTTATAATAATAATATATAAAGTAATTTATATTATTAGTTAAACATTTCTTAGTTGGTATTTGGTATACTTATATCGTTATTTCTGGTTAAGTCAATAGTTAAATGAATTTAAAGGTCAAAATTTTGAGTTAATTTAATACAAATATATTTTTTAAATAAATTATATAATTTTTTTTGCAAAATACATTAATTTATAGATATTTTGCATTAAAACTGACATTGTGATTCTGATGAATAAGTTTCATTTAAAGGAAACGATTGATAATGATAAAATTTGATACAAGTGCTTAATAAATAAACTTTTCCATTAAAAAATTGGTAATTTTTTATTTAAATTTTTGTTCTAAAGTTTTGTAGATAGAAGTAGAATTTTACTGTAAACGATGATTTTCTGATATTTTTGCATTAATTGTTTTTTGTTTATCACAACAGACGTCACCATTTTTCTGTTACAATATTGTTAACAGAGCCGGATTTATGTTTAAAAAGGTTTTATATCCGTATGCATAACCATTTTCGTTAAAAATAATGGTTCGTTAAAATAAAGTTTCTTGAATTTCGTAACAAATTTCGTTGCAATTAACATAAACTTAATGTGAATGCGGCCCTGACTGGTGACGTACACATCTGTTGCTACCGGTTTTGGTGTTTTTTTTTTCGATAAATTACCGTTTTGTTATTCAACGTCTTTTTTATCGTTTGGTTTTTGCAGATTGTATTAGAGAAGTAAATTTTCTTTTTTGAAATATAATAAAAGCAAAACTACTTCTACACTATCAAAAATTTAGTCCGTATTCTCACCACTTTCGTTTATGTTAATTTTCACTTTAAAATACAATTTTTCATCTGCTTCTTAAGGAATATGAATAATATTTCTATTTTTGATATATTTTTTCATATCCAATATTATAAAATTTAAATAAAATTTAAAATTGCCTAATAAGTAATTTTAAGTAAACGTCAAAGATAATTGTGACAAAAATCACTTTTAAAAGTGAGGTTAGAATACGGGTCTTTCTTTTTTGTAGCAAGAATGGAATACTATATTTGTTTATATTTAAAAAAAAAAAATTATATTTTCTGTCAATATTGTTATGACGCATCCAATAATTTTGTAAAAAATTCTAATCGAATAAAAATTTAAATAAATAAATTAATGTTGAATACAAATTTACGTTGGGCACTACAGAACCGGTCCTCATCGTATTGTATTAAATAAATTTGTAGAATAGAAAAATTTGTAGAACAACTACTTTAGTTATTTATTCTAAAAAAATTTTTGGGCTGGTATGCCTCGGTCGGTCTATCCTTGTCGCGGACGTTTTGCTATACATCGTAAATGGCACCAAGCATTGAGGATGCGATTTACGATGCAAGGCAAAATGTCTGCGACTTGGATAGATTGACTTTGGCATACCAACCCAAAAAAAATTATTTAGATTATTACTCTAGTAATGGTAACTAAAACCGAAATTGTCTTAATATAAATATGTCACCTATTTACAAAAATAAATTGAGTTTTATTAACTCAAAATCTATAAATTTTATTATCTATTTACTTATTTTGTTACCTAGTATCTTATTTCTATATTCTGTTATTTATTGTAAATATCATTTGTATCATTTTTCCTGATAAAGACAGACGTTGAATTCGTAGAAACGTCGATTATTAATAAATATTAATACAGAATTTAAACCTAAAGCTGTTTTATTTTACATAATGAGTTCTGAAAGATTTTTTACAATGTTAAAATTATATGTATTATAAAAATAAAAGAAACTATAAAAAAAAATATTTAGCTGTATCAAAAAATGTTCAAAATAAAAGTCGCTAGTTATAACTTGTTTAGCAATTTTTGTTAAATAAAGTTTGTTGAAATATATTTCTGTTACAAAATATTCGTAAAACACAAGAAAGTGACATTTACCACTTCCAGTTGGCTGATCTTTAGCAAAAATTGATGAAATTGAGATATTCATCTCTGAAACTTTACACAATTTTTTCTGTAATTTCGCAAAAACGTAACGCAAGAGAATTCTTTTGATGGGCCAACCATATGAGATAGATGTAGTGTACATATATTACCATATGCTTCTAAAAATAAAATGGTAAATAATAATAAAAAATTGTAAACGAGGTTTCTTTAATTTTATATAAAAAACATAAAAAAAACATTTCATTTTGTTTGAGAAAAATGCTGATATTATTAAAGTTGAAACAATTTTCTTTAATAACAAAAAATAAAACATGTAATATGGCAAAAATAATGGAAACATAAAAAAAAATATTATGTAAGGGCAATTTTATACATGGTTAAATAAAAAATATATTAAAAATTATTTTAATTTATTTGTTATTATTTGTATTTTTTGACAGTTTATTAATATTCTAGAAATATATTATTTATATTTTATGAATTTAAAATAACATATCTCTTCAAGTCTATCACAATATAAATATTACATTACCATATTGCTTATGTAGAAAGAAGTCATTATGTTACTAATACAATAATGTACAATATTATACTGTAGCTAGTTACTATATACATGTACCACTGGTAACAGGCACTAAACATAACTACAACGTCAAGTGTATTTAATTTGACATTTTTGGCGGCCATATTGAAAATTGTATTGTTTATTTTTGCATGAGTTTTAATTTAATTATTGAAAATATATGATGAGGTACAAGAAATGTACTGCGCGCTGGTCCAGAGTGATCAGAAACTGCATATTCGACTAAGGAAACACGGTCAAATGTATTTAGTTTGATACTTCCGATGAATATATTAAAAATTATTAAGTCAGGTTAACGTTAGGCATCACGTGTCTAATTGCTATGTTCAGACAAGTAGCGCAAATACAAAATATGTTGAATTTTATATTGAATTTATTCGTTTAATACATAGGTTCTCAACCTTATTTTGCCCACCGCCCACTTTGAGAATATTTTTTTTTTCTAGCGCCCCCCAATTTTGTTTACTTACCATCTGTCGCGAATCTGAAACAGCTATTGCCACGATATATTTAAACATGTAATTACACTATATTTTTTTCACTGTGCTGGGTCTTCTACCGCCCCCCTGAAAATCTCAAACGCCCACAAGGGGGCGTTATCGCCCACGTTGAGAACCTATGGTTTAATACAACGTATTTATTGTAACTGACTGTTCTAAAAATTACATAATGTTGAATTAAAAATTCAATAATAAATTTAATATTATTAATTGATCGCATTATTGTGTAGATGGTGTTGGTATATTTATTTATTGCTACTCTTCGTTATTAGTTCAAAGTACTTGGCATAAAAGCCAGCCAGAATTAACATCTGCATCAGTGTCTTCCTGACACTTATCAAAGCACCGTACTGATGAGGTCCTAAAGACCAAAACACGTGTCTACGGTTAAAACTGGCCAGTCATTGATGCATAGCTTAACAGCAGTTTCAATGACTGATTAAATACTGATTATTTGTTCAAGGTCTATTACTATAATTGCTTATCGCATTATTGTATAGATGGCGTTGGTGGTATTTATTGCTACTCTTCGTTATTGCTTTGAAGTACTTGCTACAAACTTCAGCCAGAATTAACATCGGTTATCAGTTGCCTTTCAGCAACTGATCAAAGCACCGTACTGATGAGGTCCTAAAAACCAAAACACGTGTCTACGGTTAAACTGGCCAGTCATTGATGCATAGCTTAACAGCCGATTCAATGACTGAGAATCTTGTGAAATTTTGGAAAAAATATAAAATCTTAATATTCTTGAGTATTATTATATTAAATTTTACAATGACAATACGAACATTTATTTGTTCAAGGTCTATTACTGATTATCATGTGAAATTTTGGGAAAAATTTTAAATCTCAATTTTTGAATATTATTATTCTATTTATTTACTGTAATGTCATTTGTATCAGTTTTCCTGATGAAGACAAACGTTGAGTTTCGTCGAAACGGTGATTACAAATAAATTTTAATACAAAACTTAAACCTATAACAGTTTTGTTTTATATAATGGTACTAAAATTTTTTTAGCTATGTTAAATTATTTTAATTTAGAGATAACAACATTAAATTGAAAGTTATAAATCATTAAAGTATAAAAACATGAGTCCATATATATACACATCCTATATAATTGCACTGCATCTTCGTAAAATAATACAGGCTACGTAAAGAAAAAGGGAGAAAAATAGGTTACTTGTATATACATGGGTAAAAATATTGCATTAAAATTATAAATAGTAAATAGCTTTGAAAAAAATAAATGTGTTTTTTCTCGCCGAAATATTGAATTTTGTCATCTGAAAAATGTCAAAATCAAATGAAAATACCTCGCACACGTATAGCATTCTCGTAAACTATTTATCTGCAGAAGTTAGGGGGTACGCTTCCATTTTAATTTATTTGGGAAACAAATCACAGAACCATTTGATTTTTCTTATTAACCGTCTATGTGCACATGGATGGTTTTATATATATATATATATATATATATATATATATATATATATATTTATTAATGAGTTTTTTTAGCCAATTCGTATACAAGTAAAGAATTTTCCTTCTCTTTCTCTTTTTCTCCACCTAAGCTATTTTATTTCAAAGAGGCAGTGAATTATATAAGATGTATATATATATATATATATATATATATATATATATATGAAAATTTTTTAATCAAATTTGTTCTGTACGTGTCTACAAACAGACGGATAATCTGAACTAGTTGATTCATGTTACATAGAAAGAATCCAATTTATGTTTATCTGTAAAAATCACACAATGGTATAATTTCAATATCTATTTCACAGGATGTAACTGTCGGTAAACAGTGTTAAGTTGTTTGTGATTTTTTTTAAATCAAATTTTTTTCAAAAATATATGATTTTTTCTGAGATATATATATATATATATACCGGGTGATTCATTTAACCTGGAATGTGTTATATTTCAAAAAATACGCATCGGACAGAAAATTTGCCGAATCCAAACTTTAATATCTCAAAGGGGGGCATCCGTTAGTACTAAATTCCCGCCACCCCCTTTCCCCTGTAGGCGGGCCGGGGGGCAACTTTGAAATTTTAAATAGGAACTCCTATTTTTTATCACAGAGTCAAATTCTACGATAAAAACTACGTACATTTCGTCCGAAAAAAATTTTTGATTCTCGACAGATGGCGCTGTAATCGCAAAAAATGGATTTAACCTGGAATTTGTTATATTTCGAAAAATACGCATCGGACAGAAAAATTTGCCGAATCCAAACTTTAATATCTCAAAGGGGGACATCCGCTAGTATTGAATTCTCGCCACCCCCCACCCCCTGTAGGCGCGGCGATGGGCAACTTTGAAATCTTAAAAATTTCTTGCGATTACAGCGCCATCTGTCGAGAATCAAAAATTTTTTTTCGGACAAAATGTACGTAGTTTTTATCATAAAATCCGAATCTGTGATAAAAAATAGGGGTCCCTATTTAAAAATTCAAAGTTGCCCCCCGCCCCGCCCACAAGGGTTGAGAGGGTGGCGGGAATTTAGCATTAACGGAAATCTGTCGAAAATAAAAATTTTTTTTTAGACGAAATGTACGTAGTTTTTATCGTAGAATCCGAATCTGTAATATAAAATAGGGGTTCCTATTTAAAATTTTAAAGTTGCTCCCCGCCCCGCCCACAGGGGGCGAAGGGTTGGCGGAAATTTAGTAATAACGGATGCCCCCCTTTGAGATATTAAAGTTTAGATTCAACAAATTTTCTGTTCGATGCGTATTTTTCCAAATATAACAAATTCCAGGTTAAATGAATCACCCGGTATATATATATATATATATATATATATACTGGGTGTCCCATTTTAATCCGCCACCTGCAATAACTTTAAAATCGTGCATCGGACAAAAAAATGTTACGGATAAAAAGTAAATGGTTTCGAGGGGGACATCTGATGCAGAGACCCTTGCCCCCTCTGGACCCCCTGAGGGGCGGGAAAGGGGGGCAACTTTGAAATCTTAAATGGAACACCCTATTTTTTATTGTAGATTCTGATAGGCCATTAAAAAGTATGTAAATTTTATTTTAAGACTTTTTTTTTATCTTTGATAGATGGCGCTGCAAACAGCATTTTTTTTCTCAATTTATCAATTTTCAATTTGAAAAAAAAAGTGTAACTAAGTACGATATTCAAGATTTTTTCAGTTCTTTGGGAAGAGGGGGGGGGCAAGGGTCACTGCATTAAATATCTTTCTCGAACCATTAACTTTAAGTTAAGGGTTTCGAGGGGTATAACTTTAAGTTAATGGCTTCGAAGGGATATCTGATTCAGTGACCCTTGCCCCCCTCGTCTTCCCAAAGAACTGAAAAGAACTTGAATATCGTACTTAGTTACACCTTTTTTTTCAAATTGAAAACTGATAAACTGGAAAAAAAAAATGCTGTTTGCAGCGCTATCTATCAAAGATAAACAAAAAGTCTTAAAATAAAATTTACATACTTTTTAATGGCCTATCAGAATCTACAATAAAAAATAGGGTGTTACATTTAAGATTTCAAAGTTGCCCCCCTTTCCCGCCCCCCAGGGGGTTCAGAGGGGGCAAGGGTCTCTGCATCAGATGTCCCCCTCGAAACCATTTACTTTTTATTCGAAACATTTTTTTGTCCGATGCACGATTTTAAAGTTATTGCAAGTGGCGGATTAAAATGGGACACCCAGTATATATATACAGTGCGTTATTTTTATCTCTGAACATATAAACTGAACTACATAAAAATTTCCTATGTTCAATTTTAAAAAAAACACGTCAAACGTGTGGAGACATCCCTAACAGTTATGCAACCAATATTACGTAATATGATAATTATTTGAATAAAAAATAAAATATTTAACAGAATATGGTCATTTATTGTAAATTGCTGAACACGTAAATTTATAAATAATAATTAATAAATAATACTATACATTTTTAAACAGATTTCTTGAAATAATGCGAATAGTTTAATGCTTTCTAAATATTTTGTTGAAAGTAATTTATTTTTTTCAAATAACTGTCACATTATGTAAGATTGGTTGCATAACTATCAGGGATGTCTCCATGCGTTTGATATGTTTTTTTTTAAATTGAACATAGGAAATTTATATGTAATTCAGTTCATATGTTTAGAGATAAAAATATCCCACTGTATATATATATATATATATATATATATATATATATGTATATAGGGTGTATAATTTTGAGGGGCAATAGTACATCCCAACAGGAATCAATAAACCTTAACACACGCTTTAGTAAAAGTCGCATCATAAGCGAGATAATAATAATTCTTTTAGTTTTTACATTAAATGACTAATTTGTTTAAATTCTAGTAATCTATTACTTAATCAGCATTGTCTACTAAAAAAGATGTTATTACCATGTTGTATACTCTCTATATTAGAATTTATATATATATATATATATATATATATATATATATATATATTTTTAATGGCCGTAAAAATAATTACAGTAAGGCTAAAATCGATAATTTTACATCGAGAAAACAGCAGAAATTTTGCTTGTTTTTACGAAATTAACAGGTTTCTCTACAAAACTGAAATTTTCGAAAAACTCGTGTAAATATGTATATCGTTTATATCGTATATGTGTTAACACGCGTTTTCCAAAAATTTCAGTTGTGTAGAGGAACCTGTTACTTTCGTAAAAACAAGCAAAACATATTATTTTTGATGTTTTTTCGTTGTAAAATTATTACCGATTTTAACCTTACAGGAAAAATATTTTTTTACGGACACTAATATATATGCTAGATATAGGTATCTAGATATTTTAATTAAACAATGATTAAAAAACAATTTTAATTTGGAGAAGTAGAGATTTTTCTCAAAAATTTCACAAGTTCCTAAATCATTGAATCAGCTTGCTAAGCTATGCATCAACGACCTGCCAGTTTTACCATAGACACGTGTTTTGCTCTTTGGGAGCTTATCAGCATTTGGTGATTTGTTCAATATCGGTAGTTTAACAAGCCGATTCAATGAATATCAAACTTATTAATTGTTGGGGAAAATCTGAACAGTATCATATTATTATATTAATTTCATAGATACATTTAAGAACTTTTGTTCAATGTTATTTTTGTTACAAAAATTAACTAATTAAAACTGATTAATATTTAAAAAATCAAATAATTAAATTTGTGATTTAAATAATGATTCAAATTAAATTATTAAAATCAGCTCAATCTTGTCATTAAAAATCTAAAATTAATTAGTTTTTTTAAAATTCATCGAAAAAATTAAATAAACAACTTAATAATTTAATCTATAAAAAAAAGCTAAATCATTAATTTAATTTAGAGTATAAAATTACAAATTAAAACTGATTGTGTTCTGTGTATAGAAGGGTGTATTAAATTACAGAAGTTGAAAGCAGACCGAAAATTTAAAATATACATAGGTATAAATATTTGTATACTTTGTAAGCTTTCAAATACAAGAAATTTGATATTAAAATGTTGAATTGTACTGTAAACCTAAAATTTAAATATACCCATGTAGAGTCCGTATTTTATTTGCTACGTAATATGTATATATATACAGAGCGAGTGTAAAGTATGGAACTATCGCAATAAATCTTTTATTAAACGTTTTTGAAAAAAATCCTCGAACACGTCAATTTTTATCTTAAATAAGACATATTTTACTATAATCGTCACTTAAAGATCGTCTTTTGTTTTTGAATTATGAAGTAAGCGATAATTTTTTTAAATGGAAACCTATATTTTTTATTATTGATTTTGGTAGTACTTTTTATTCCGTTTCCAACCATATAAAATTTTAAATATGTTACATTTGAAAAAAATTGAGAAAAATTATCTTAAACTTTAAATATTAAAAACTAATTAAATTGGCAAAATGAATCTAGTTATTAGTGTATAAAACAAAAAACATTAGCTACAACTGTCAGAATTATACAATTTATAAATGTCAAAATAAAATAAGCGTTATTATTTTGCTTTTTCTCTGTTTTTCGCTCAATTACACAATTTTTATTAATAAAATAGTTTTTCAAATTTGGAAAAAGCAAAATAATAACACTTATTTTATTTTGACATTTATAAATAGTATAATTCTGACAGTTGTAGCTAATTTTTGTTGTTTTATACACTAATAACTAGATTCATTTTGCCAATTTAATTAGTTTTTAATATTTAAATTTTAAGATTATTTTTCTCAATTTTTTTTAAATGTAACATATTCAAAATTTTATATGGTTGGAAACGGAATAAAAAGTACTACCAAAATCAATAATAAAAAATATAGGTTTCCATTTAAAATAATTATCGCTTACGTCATAACTCAAAAACAAAAGACGATCTTTAAGTGACGATTCCAGTAAAATATGTCTTATTTAAGATAAAAATTGACGTGTTCGAGAATTTTTTTTAAAAACGTTTAATAAAAGATTTATTGCGATAGTTCCAGACTTTACACTCGCTCTGTATATATATATATATATATATATATATATATATATATATATATAAATATATATATATATATATATATATATATAAATATATATATATATATATATATATATATATATATAAATATGTATATACCGGGTGACCCATTTTAATTAATCCACATGGATATCTAGACAAATATGTGCTGTACAAAAAAAAATTTCCGAATAAAAGTTTAATGATTTTGAGGGGGCCATCTGATCCTGTCAAATTTTTTTCATCTTTACTCGCCAGAAGCGGGAGAGGGAGGTTAACTTTGATATCTTAAATGGAAACTCCTATTTTTTATTACAGATTCGGATTCTACATAAAAAATATGAAGATTTTATTTGCACAATTTTTTTGAATTTGTCATGGCGCTGTAGTCGCAAGACCTATTTTAAATTTTGATATCTTAAATAGGAATGCCTATTTTTTATTACAGATTCAGATTCTACATAAAAAATTATGAAGACTTTAATGGTTCGATTTTTTTAAATTTGTGATAGATGGCGCTATAGTCGCAAAAATAAAATTTATCAAACTGAAAAAAAAAAAACGGGATCCACGGGGTACCGTCAGTATTTGTATGTAAGAAAAAGAATGAAAAAATTCTTTTAACTAAACGTTTATCAGCACTCAAGATGACTGAACCATCTTAACTGACAACTTTATATATTTAAAATATTATTAGATTAGATATAATAGGTTAGGTTAGAGTAGGTTAGGTTATATTAAATAGGTTTAAAATGTTACTTATAATATTTTTAAAAGATCATTAATATATTTTTTTAAATCAAAACTAATTTTTAAAAAATTTTAAATAAATATCAAATGACATTTTTTTTTTATATATAGTTAAAAGGTTATTAAGTTAGGTTAGGTTAGGTTAGCTCAGCTTAGATTTGATTAGCTTAGCTTCGGTTAGGTTAGGTTTGGTTATATTATATTAGACTATTTCCGAAGACTATTTCCGCGCATAGGAAAACCTGCTGTAATTAAGCGTCGGGTGGTAATGAGTGTAGTAGGCTCAATAGTCAAGTATGGGGTTTTGCAACGAAGATAGGGAGATACTCCAAGACTTTAATTACCGTGCAACGAAAAGTAGCGGTCGCCGCATGTAGGGCTTACAGGACGGTGTCGTCGCACCCAGGAACAAACGACACTAATTGAACAATGGCAGTGTAGATGGGAGGAATTATTACCAAGTTGGCTGCAGACTCTAATCCATCCATGGGTTACTCGAAAGCACGGTGAAATAACCTTCCACTTAACACAGGTAATGTCAGAACATGGTTGTTTCCAGGCGTATCTTTATCGGATGGGTAAAGTTGAGTCGGCCCAATGTGTGTACTGTGGCAAACAGGATACTGCAGAATGCACATTATTTGTTTGCAATAGATGGCATCACTTGCGAGAGCAACTTTTCGACTGCCTAGCAAAGACCATAAATTCTGTTATTCTAGTTACCACCATGCTAAGGAGTGAGGAAGAATGGAATGGAATCACTGACACAATCTCCAGACTAATGGAAAAAAAGAAAAAAAAAAAGTAGGCAAAATCTAATGTAAAAGATTAGTGCTAATTGGACTGCGATGTTATGGAAACTTCTAAGAGGGTGTTACCAGGTGATCTCCAACAAAGTAATGCGTAAGCGGTTTCCGTGGGGTTGTTCAGGGAGTAAAGGAGGGGGTTTTAATCGGTAGGCCCTCATCCAATTGGGAGTCCGACACTACCTACTAGGGGGTGTAAGGGACCAGTAGGTGCTCAATGACAGTTTTTCTCTCCCTCTGAAAAAAAAAGGTTAGATTAAGTTAAGTTAGGTTTTTTTTATAAAAATCAAACATGTTTTTTTAAAGGTCACTTATAATACTTTAAAAAGATTATTAATATATTTTTAAAAAGCAAAACTTAATTTTTGAAATAGCAAATAATCATTTTTATATCGGAATTCAATTATGTGCAAAAGTCTACCTTCGGAGCTAATTTTTCTAGAAAAATAGACAAGGTATTAGAAGCTTCTAATACCACGGCAACGTCGGGCATATTAGCTATTAATTATTATAAAGATATACGTTGTATTGATTAAGATAATATATTGCTTTGCTTATGTCAGTAAAAATTCATATTACCCTTATAAAAATAAATTTGATGTAAGACTAAATTATATATATATATATATATATATATATATATATAATATATATATAATATATATATATATATATATATATATATATATATATATATATATATACCGGGTGTTCTTTCGTTAAGTTCGTATGGGCGTTTAACATGCAATTTCAATAATTTGCGATATACTGTTTTTTCGAGTTAAATTCGGAGAAATACTTAGAATACTTTTTGTTAGACAATAAAAAGTTCTATAATTTGGTTTTAGTTTTAATTTGCTAGCATGTGCCGTTTGGGCGCTAAAAATTTTTTTTGATTTTTTGGTTTTTATTTTTTTCTCAATAACTATGAGGTGTAGGAAAATATGCATCATATGAAAAAATGCGAAATATTGAGCACTATAATTTAATAAATAAACCATTATTCTAGAATGGGATATAATAAGTGCATGTGTAGAAATAATAAACCTTATTATTTTGCAATTTCCAATGACTTTCGTCATATAATTTCGGGTATTTGATCAGAGTAACAAGATCGATTTATACGGTAAAAAACAAAAAACGCGTATTAATGTGTTGTCAGTTTTGTTCGCGAATAATTTTCACAATAAAATGTTATTGCGTTTAATAATATTACGTTAAAACTGATTTGGTGTTTGTTATCAAATGTGTTGTTGACTGGTGTTGATTATACCGTAAAAATTCATCTTTAAAAAATCTATTGTGTGATTCTCGTATTGTTATAATTTCATTTTCGTGGAGCAGTAAATTTGTAAATATAAAACATTTATAATCTTATCGTGGTGAATTCGTATTTTATGAGTTCAAATAATTCATCGAGAATGGACGACAGTGATTCCAGATCAACATCAGACGATGGTTCTGATCAAGAAACTGGCCTAGCAACTAATTTGCATTATTTAAATCAAAGTAGTCTAATCCCGATTATTTTATCCCGGTACGATGGTGACAATTACTTGGAATCGCAGATTCCAAAAATTAAACACAAACCTAATACGTCTATTTTAGATAAAAGTGAATTTGCTTTGCAAACTAAACAGTCGTCTGGAATTGGTATTGGCAAGAGAAAAACTACATCGAATATCACTTCTATGCTCTTAAATAGAGAGCGAGGCGTATTTACCTACGAAAGCTTCTCAAATCAAGATCGTTGCAAACTAAGCAATAGATTTCTTCCAAATGAAATGAACGTTTTGGCACGCTACGGTGGCAAAGCATTTTGTGGTGTTTATTCGGAGAATGGTGATTATTTTATAAGCGGTTGTCTAGATCGACAAATACGACTATATAAAACGGAGGCTGGCAGTTTTCAGTTATTTAATGCAATACAGGCAAGAGATGTTGGATGGAGTGTCACTGATATAGCATTTAGTCCTGATAGCAGTCATTTTGTCTATTCCAGTTGGTCATCATCATTACATCTTTGTTCATTAACCGGTGACTTAGATAATCAAGAAACATTATCGTTGTCACCGAATAATATTAGATTTTGGATATTTTCTGTCGTTTTTTCATCGGATGGCAAAGACATTTTAAGTGGTGGAAATGATGGATGTCTTTATGTTTATGATCGAGAATGCAATCAACAATCGTTAAGAATAAACGCTCATGAATATGACGTGAACACAGTGGCATTTGCCGATGCCACATCACAAATTCTGTACAGCGGTAGCGACGATGGCCTAGCAAAAGTCTGGGATCGTCGCACCCTATCCGAAGCGAATCCAAAACCTGTAGGACATTTGGCCGGTCATATGGATGGGATTACGTTTATCGATAGTCGAGGCGATGGTAGACATTTAATATCGAATAGCAAGGATCAGAGCATCAAGTTGTGGGATGTGAGAGTATTTTCCGGTAGCGAAGGACAGGAAAATACGCGGAAAGCTGTACAGAATCAAACTTGGGATTATCGATGGCAAGAAGTGCCCAAAAGTTTCTATAATTCAAAACAGAAGCTGAAAGGCGATACAAGTATAATGACTTATCGTGGACATTCAGTCTTAAAAACATTAATTCGCTGTCGTTTCTCACCGGCTGTTACAACTGGACAACGTTACATTTATACGGGCTGTGGTGCAGGACGTGTCATTATATATGATACTTTAACCGGCGAAATTAAAAAAGACTTAACGGGACATCGTTCGTGTGTCAGAGATGTATCATGGCATCCTTATAAACAAGAATTTGTCAGCTCGTCGTGGGACGGTATAGTCGGTCACTGGACTTATTCGGGCAAGGAATCTCTCGATTCGGACGAAGACGAAACGGACGATTAGGTTTTCTGCGGCGAGAACCGGTTACGTCCGAAGATACTAAGGCGTAGTCGGCGTATTGCACAGAAGCGTGAGCAACAATTGCGTCAGTAACAGCAGCAGCAGCAGCAAAACTGCGAAAATCGCTGAGTCAGCGCTGTCCATGCGTTGTTATGCTGCAGCAGTGAGAGTTTTCATTGAGAGAAAGAGATGTGATGTGTGTGTGAAAACGTTTGTGTTAGAAGGATTAACAAACAGGTTTTTGAACTATTTTTGTTGAAAATCAGATTTAAATATTATTTATGAGTTTTTCTTCTCTCTCTGTTAGACTGATGGATTATAACGAGTATTTTGTTTTCTGTATTATGTATTTTTAGTTGATAAAAAATAAATATTTATAAAAATGCATTATTTAAGCGTTTATTTATTATTTTATTATCGAAAGTTATTTTTATTTATCAATTTGCTAATAAAAAACTATTAGTTACCTGGATACATTTATTAAAAATATTTTTTCAATATTTTAAATTTTCGTTTATTAAAAAAAAAAAAATGTAAAGTAATTGTATATTAAATATTTTATTTTATAATATAATAATAATATTAATAATTACAATAAAATATGTGAAAAAAAATAAATGTAAAATATTATTCTAGAATGGATCGTTTAGTAAAAAAAAAATTAAAAATTGAATTTTTAAAAATCTCTCGGTATATCTCTCAAAATAATACTTTTTTCAAAATTTGCTGAAAAAAATCTGAAAAAATTCAGTAAAATACAGAAAAAAATTAGCTACATAACAGTTAAGCAACTTTTTTCTCAAACTCATGCTGGTTTGGCAGAAAAAAATATTGAAAATTCTGAAAAACATTTTAGAATTTTCAATAATTTTTCCTACCAAACCAGAATGAGATGTATGTAGCTAATTTTTTTTTCTATTTTACCAAATTTTTTCAGATTTTTTTAAGCATATTTTAAAAAAAGTCTTATTTTGAAAAAATCCCAAGGGTACCACCTTGAGAGATTTTCAAAAATTAAGTTATTAATTTTTTTCTCTTAAGCTATACATCCTAAAATATTGGTTTATTTACTAAATTATTGTACTCGTTATTCTGCATTTTTCTATATCATGCTTATTTTTCTACACCTCATAGTTTTTGAGAAAAAAAAATAAAAACCAAAAAATCAAAAAAAAATTCTAGCGTCCAAACGGCACATGCTAGCAAATTAAAACTAAAACCAAATTATAAGACTTTTATGCCCTATCGAAAAGTATTCTAAGTATTTCTCCGAATTTAACTCGAGACAGTAGTATATCGCAAATTATCGAAATTGCATGTTAAACGCCCATACAAACTTAACGAACGAACACCCGGTATATGTATATATATATATATATATATATATATGTTTATATATATATATATATATATATATATATATATATATATATATATGTTTATATATATATATATATATATGTTTATATATATATATATATATATATATATATATATATATATATATATATATAGTCTCGCAATTAGAGACTTAATAAAATTGAGGAAAGGTGGAGAAATGAACCAACACGTGTAGTTGCAGCAAGTAATTACTGTAATTGAACACATAAAATAACAAAATAATACAATACAAATATATACAATATAATATACAAAGTACAGCACCTGAATCAACACAATTGTCGGTATTTCGTTCTAAATGTATTTACAAAAATACAATAATTGTATTTCGTATGACAGTTCATAAACGAATAGAATCTGTTTACACTCAGTTGTTTGTAGTGAGTGTTTCTCAGCCACCTTTACGAATTAATGTTGCCAACAACTAGGCAACTAAGTTTACAAAGACGTCAAACTTACATATACAGGGTGATTTATTAGTAATTAGAAATATTTTAACTGGAGTATCCTGGGCTTAGAATATGACGATTTAACCCAAATTACTTAGATAAAATGTGGCTTCTTTCTGAGCTACAGGGTGTTTTATTTAAAAATTTAAAAACGATTTTTGCCCAGTACTTAAAAACTATTTGACGTATCCTTATCATATTTGGCAGGAAATGTAGGTACCGTACACCATACTAAATTATGTTAAATAAAAGTTTTTGGCTACTGCCAGGGCGTACAACAAGGGCAAGTAAGAGGTTATTCCTTCCTAAATTCTACGCCACTAGCAGAATTGTCATTTTAGCACAATTTTTCGATTCTCCAATACTTTCTGTGTAAAAAAAATACTCTTCCTTTGTAACGATAAAGTCACTATTTTTCGAGATATTTAAGGTTGAACATAAGCTGCACCCTTGGAATTTTTTCCAAATTTGCTCAAAAAAATCTGAAAAAATTCAATAGAATAGAGAAAAAAATTAACTACATAATAAATAAGTAACTTTTTTTTCTAACTCATTTTGCTTTGGCAGGAAAAGTTATTGAAAATAAAAAATTAAAATGCAAAAAATATTAATTTTCAATAATTTTTCCTGCCAAACCAAAATGAGTTAGAGAAAAAAGTTACTTAGTTATTATGTAGCTAATTTTTTTTTCCATTTTACTTAATTTTTTCAAATTTTTTTGAGCAAATTTTGAAAAAATCCCAAGAGTGCAGCTTATGTTTAACTTTAAATATCTCGAAAAATAGTGACTTTATCGTTACGAAGAAAGAGTATGTTTTTTACACAGAAAGTATTGGAGAATCAAAAAATTGTGCTAAAATAACAATTCCGCCAGTGGCGTAGAATTTAGGAAGGATCAACCTCTTACTTGCCCCTGTTGTACGCCACTGGCAGTAGCCAGAAACTTTTATTTAACATAATTTAGTATGGTGTACGGTACCTACACTTCCTGCCAAGTATGATAAGGATACGTCAAATAGTTTTTAAGTACTGGGCAAAAATCGTTTTTAAATTTTTAAATAAAACACCCTGTAGTTCAATAAGGAGCCACATTTTATCTAAAAGATTTGCGTGAAATCGTCATATTCTGAGCCCAGGATACTCCAGTTAAAATATTTCCAATTACTAATAAATCACCCTATATATATATATATATATAAGATTTATATAAAGGATATCGGCATAGGTTTAATTAAGTTATAATAACATTAATGTAAACATCAATTTATTATTAAAATTCCAAATTTCCGCCTAACATTGTAGGCTTCATCAAGGAAATACTGGAAAAATAAACAATGACACAGAAAAATATATAAAGCCAAATAACAATCATTAACACAATTTAAAATAATGTATAAACTTACAAGTATGATGAAAACAATAATGTAGTTAATTAGTTTAAAATAATTATAACTACTTCTGGCATTGTAAATATTACTAATTAAAAACAATTTACTTTGTATATGTATAAAATGCAATTGTCAATATATTAAAATAATAAATAGTTGATAAAATAAAATAAAATATTAGTAAATAAAATAAATAATTAAAAACTTGTCAGAATATAAAAATATAACACAAATACAACACTAAACTAAACTGCATTAAACAATTAAGAAAATTTATAAAATTTAACGGTTATTTTGAATTTTGAAAAAAACTTATGTATAACTTGTCCTAACCAACTACTGTTTTAAATTTCATAAATTTACTAGTCGGTTAGGACAAGATATCCTTTATAAAATCTTAAATATTCACACGGCAGTTACTCTACTCAATATATATATATATATATATATATATATATATATATATATATATATATATATATATATATATATACAGGGTGATTTATTAGTAATTGGAAATATTTTAACTGGAGTATCCTGGGCTCAAAATATGAAGATTTAACGCAAATCACTTAGATAAAATGTGGCTCCTTACTGAGCTACAGGGTGTTTTATTTAAAAATTTAAAAACGATTTTTGCCCAGTACTTAAAAACTATTTAACGTATCCTTACCATACTTGGCAGGAAGTATAAGTACCGTACACCATACTAAATTATGTTAAATAAAAGTTTCTGACTACTGCCAGTGGCGTACAGCAGGGGCAAGTAAGAGGTTGATTCTTCCTAAATTCTACGCCTCTAGCGGAATTGTCATTTTAGCACAATTTTTCGATTCTCCAATACTTTCTGTGTAAAAAACATACTCTTTCTTCCTAACGATAAAGTCACTATTTTTCGAGATATTTAAAGTTAAACATAAGCTGCACCCTTGGGATTTTTTTAAAATTTGCTCAAAAAAATCTGAAATAATTGAATAAAATAGAGAAAAAAATTAGTTTCATAATAACTAAGTAACTTTTTTCTCTAACTCATTCTGGTTTGGCAGGAAAAATTATTGAAAATTAAAATTTTTTGCATTTTAATTTTTTATTTTCAATAATTTTTCCTGCCAAACCAGAATAAGTTAAAAAAAAAGTTACTTAGTTATTATGCAGCTAATTTTTTTCTCTATTTTATTGAATTTTTTCAGATTTTTTTGAGCAAATTTTGAAAAAATCCCACGGTGCAGCTTATGTTTAACTTTAAATATCTCGAAAAATAGTGACTTTATCGTTACGAAGAAAGAGTATGTTTTTTACACAGAAAGAATTGGAGAATTGAAAAATTGTACTAAAATAACAATTCCGCCAGTGGCGTAGAATTTAGGAAAGATCAACCTCTTACTTGCCCCTGTTGTACGCCACTGGCAGGAGCCAAAAACTTTTATTTCACATAATTTAGTATGGTGTATGGTACCTACACTTCCTGCCAAGTATGATAAGGATACGTCAAATAGTTTTTAAGTACTGGGCAAAAATCGTTTTTAAATTTTTAAATAAAACACCCAGTAGCTCAGTAAGGAGCCACATTTTATCTAAGTGATTTGCGTGAAATCGTCATATTCTGAGCCCAGGATACTCCAGTTAAAATATTTCCAATTACTAATAAATCATCCTGTATATATATATATATATATATATATATATATATATAAAACAATGCAGTACCGTACAATACTAGATACGAGGGTTGCAATTTATGTATTGAGAATGAATAACAAAAACAATGATTGGGGTGTAGAAACTTCTTCATTGTTTTTCAAAATACTCTTTTTTAAGATCTACATATTTTTGCATTCGATTAAACCAATTGGCATAGCAGTTTTTCCACTCTGAAGTAGGTATCTCCAAAACATGGTTTTTAAATGCATTAACAGCTTCTTGTGGCGTCGAAAAGCGTGATCCTCGTATAATAGTTTGTTCTTGAGGGAACAAATAGAAATTATTAGGTGCCAAATCAGAGCTGTACGGCGGATGACCCATCAATTCGACGTTTTGATTGCTCAAATAGCTGGTTGTTTGAGCCGATGTGTGTGAGCTCGAGCTCGCATTGTCATGGTGGAGAATGATTCTTCGTCGGCGGTTTGTTTTCCGTATTTCACTGACGACTTCTGCAAAACAAATGGTTGTGTACTATTCAGAGTTGACCGTTCTACGTTGCTCTAAAGGCACGGTTGCTACATCACCATTTATACCGAAGAAACAGGCCATCATTTGCTTTGATGTGCTGTGAGCACGAACAACTTTTGTTGGATTTGGTTCATCTTGGAAGACCCATACAGTGGACTGCTGTTTAGTTTCGGGCGTATCACTAAAATAATTATACAAATTGTTGTAATTTTTTTCAATCAAGACAGCAACGACCGCTACTTCCTACACTCATTATTATCTATTACATGCACTCTACGTTTTTCTGTCGGGAGGTTATAAATCTGTATGGGGCTAGGAGAAATTATTTTATACATTTTAGCCCGTGTTAAAAACGTGCTATATAAATTTTTTTTTAAACAATTATTTTCTGCTTTTTAATCTTATATGTGTATTTTGTATTTTCTGTAGTTGTTTTCTATAGTTTCTGTATGAATTGTTTGTCTGAATAGAAATGTTTGGAAAAAACTAATTGCGAGATATTGAAAAGAATTTATTTCACACTTTTTGTGTATTTGGTGTGGTTGTGTATGTAAGGTAATATGGCATTGTCATCTAGTCCTGAGCTATGATTAAAGTTTCAAGTCTATAGCTCATTCGTCAATTTGTTTAAAATCGATTGCAGAATTTGTACCAAAACAGACAAATAAACAAACAAACAAACAAACAGAAAAAAAAGCGAGCTAATAAAAACGTGTTAAAAATATACAGTAACTGAAAACTAATTAAATATTTGTATAATTTCTAGGTATTGGTACTTTCGATTTTATTATAGTCGGTGGAGGAACAGCAGGTTGCGTTTTAGCTCGAAGATTATCAGAAATAACTACATGGAAGATTCTTTTAATAGAAGCCGGTGCTGTTTCTGATTCACCTATGACAGATTTACCAATGGCGGCACCATTACATCAACTGACCACAATTAATAATTGGGCTTATACTTCAACATCACAACAAAATTGTTGCTTAGGTATAATTAATTAAATTTTTATATTCTTAATTACACATGGCGTATTATATTAGGTTATAGTATTTTGTTTTTGTTTAAATCGTCATTAATTTATTTTGATGAACTAATTAAATTATTAGTTAATTTTTAAATAAAGATAAATGCATTGACCTCTCTGGGGTTTGAACCCGGAGTCTTCTGCTTTTGCAGCAACTGCGCCACAAAATCACAACGATAAAGTAATGTATTTTTTTATATTTTGACTGGTCATGATAAACTCATCAATTTAATCCAGTGGAGTACATCACTTGATGTATCTATAAATTTAGCAATGTTAATATATTTTTATATTCATGAGTTAATCATGACCAGTAAAAATATAAAAGTTGGTTAGCGGAATTGCCGCGAAAACAAAAGATCAAAGTCAATGCATTTTCCTTCATTTAAAAAAAAATTGACTAATAATTTAATTAGTTCATCAAAATATATTAATGGCAAATACAACCTAGTTAAATATATTTTAAAACAATAAATAATATAATTTAAATAATTTAAAAAATATTATAACAGGAATGACTCAGCAAAAATGCAACGTTCCTCGTGGTAAAGGCTTAGGTGGTTCGTCTTTAATCAATTACATGATGTACGTTCGTGGTAACCAGGCAGACCAAAACACTTGGGCTAATACCGGTCTCCCGTCCTGGACATACGACAAATGTTTACCATATTACATTAAATCAGAAAGAGTAAACTTAAACCCACCCTTAGATGCAAACTACCATGGTTCTAATGGTCCTTTATCAGTAGAAGAAACACAATATTCTAGTCCTGCCGGTCAAATGTATTTAGATGCTTGTAAGGAATTAAATCGAACTACTTTAGATTACAATGGTGCATCACAAATGGGCTGTAGACATTTACAATCGAATACAATTAATGGGGCACGTGCTAGTGCAAGTAAATCCTACCTAGATGCAACTACAAGACTCCGACCTAATTTGGTTATTAAAACTGGTGCATTAGTTACGAAACTGGTTATCGATAGTCAAAATACTGTTAACGGAATACAATTTGTATCAGCTGCAGGATGTTATACAGCTTTTGCTAGAAAAGAAGTTATACTATCTGCTGGAAGTGTCGGTTCACCGCAAATTTTAATGCTTTCTGGAATTGGTCCACACGATCATTTACAAAGTTTAGGAATTCCCGTTGTGCATAACCTTAGCGTTGGTAAAAATCTTTGGGATCATCCATTTCTATATTTTCAGCTATGTACCAACTATACTGAATTAGCTAATCTTGCGACTGGTCTTGTAAATTATTTAGTAAATGGAAACGGGTATATGACAGCTGCAGGTGACATACAATCACTTGGATTTATCAACACATTTGATGAATTTTCAAATGTTCCAAATATAGAACAATTTGGTGCAACTCTAACAACATTAGACAAATTAATAATAGCTGCAACGTTTCGTTATAATTTAGATACTACAAATTATTTTATGAACGTATGCAGTAACACTTTCAGTACAGGTTATGGTATCGCATTACTTCACGAAAATTCTCGTGGACAAATTACATTAAACTCAAATTCGCCTTTCGATCATCCCAATATCAATTTAAATTACTTTGATGATTCCACCAATGATATAGAAGTACTGTTATCAGGATTAAAAGATATTATCTATAATGTATCGCAAACAAATTCGATGAAACCATACGGTATTAGAGTTCCGACACTTTCATTACCAGCTTGCAGTAACTATACTTTTAATTCGGATGATTATTTAAAATGTTACATACGACAAATGACCTCTTCGATATTTCACTTGGCTGGAACTTGTAAAATGGGACCTTCGACTGATTCAAATGCAGTAGTTGGCGATAATTTACAAGTTTATGGAGTAAATAATTTAAGAGTGGTTGATGCAAGCGTAATGCCAACTCCTACATCTGGTCATAATAATGCTCCAGTATATATGATTGCAGAGAAGGCTAGTGACATGATTAAAAACGTCTATAACGTTTTAGGATAAAAATATAGATATAGATATATTTGATTGATGTTTTAACATTTGGATTTTTTGTGGTTATGGAAATATAAATAAACAAATATAAATAAATACAGAAATTTACTATTTATTTTATTTAAACTTCTACTAACATGTTTCATGTCCAATATTCTTATGTAATTTTTGTCTCGTTCACAATAATACTATTATTCATAGTTGATTCCATTCTGCACTAGTTTGCCAAATCTTGTGTTATTCTCAGATAACTGGTTTATTTTCTGTGAGCTAATATTAGACATATTTTTGTCAGTAAAATATTTGTCTTAATATTGGGACATATTTTATACAACATTGCTACTTTCTTTATTATTTAAGTTTATTCAATTAGACAAAATGCTCTAAATTATGTTCAAACATAAATGATATAATAAAATAATTTTTTTAAACAAATGGTACATACCCAAAGTATTGAAAAAAAAATTCTTATTTTACTACTTGTCCAAAAAAATTATTTTTTATTAATGTTGTATAGACTTAAAAGTACTTATTTTTTTAAATATTTAAATAACAATAATTTGGTTGATTACAGTGCTTTTTTTAATTTTCGTGTAAATTATAAATAAAATATTCACTATCATCATATAAGATGTTAATAAATGTGTTCCATTTTCTTGAATAAATCTAACATTTTAATATTTATTTAATTTTATCCTTTCTTCTATGGGTGGGGACAGCTATAAAATCTTAAATGGAAACGTCCATAGACTAGGTATAGATGGGTGAGACAGTTTATGGCTATATTAAAGCAATAAAAGGAATTGTCGAAAAATCTATAGTACTTAAGGTTCAAAATTAAAGGATCAGCTGATTTTAGGGCATTGATCAGTTAAATTATGTTTCTCTATAGCTAGTCAAACATTTATTTTTTGTATAATATAATTTCTAAAAAATAATGAAAAATCATATATGTATACATGTTTTTAATGTCGTTATTGTATAAGTATATATATATATATATATATATATATATATACATATATATATATATATATATATACATATATATATATATATATATATATATATATATATATATATATATACAGTCGATTCTGCTTAATTGGGACACCGCTTAATTGGGACAGCCGCTTATTTGGACCAAATCTCAAAGAACAGAAACCAAACCAAGGAACCAACAGTAAATTTACATGTTTAATTGGGACAACATTCCGCTTAATTGGGACAGTAAATTTAAGATCACAGTATATATTATGTTACAAATATGTATTCACAAGAAAAAATATTTACAAAAAATTTAATATGATACGCTTCATATCTTTTTGATTCACAACATGGAAAATTATATTTAAAAAACTAGCAAATATGTATCAATTAATTACATTAGTATCGCGCGCTGTGAACTTTTTTCCCAACACATTCATCACGTATGAAGTACGGACCCACGCGCGCTCAAAGGTTATTGTTTACCATCGCGTCGGCGTGGCGCGGCACCGGTCATTAAAGCTGTGAGAGTCTACCCTGCTGTCTCAATCGTTACGTATTCAGTTATGATTCAGTTACCACTACACCTCGCGCGTGGAAGGTTTGTTAAACTTACATGTTGTAGATTTTATTTAAAAAAAAAATGACTTGCCAAGATGCCAAGAAGTGATATGACAGTTTCTAGTAAAATTGCTTTGCTGGATAAGTGTAGAAGTGAAATGTTTCAAAAACATAAGACAGACTACACTTGACACATTTTTGAATTGAATTAAAAATGTATGTATTTATTTATTATTTTATTTTGGAATTTATTATTATTTTTTCTTAAAAGTTTATATTTTTTTGGTTATATGTAGTTTATAGTTTTTTCCAAGAATTTATAAAATAAAATTATTGAAAGAAAAATATGGATTGCTTAATTTTATGTAAAATTCGGTTAATTGGGACAGCCGCTTAATTGGGCCAAAATGCCCTAGTCCCGATGTGTCCCAATTAAGCGGATTCGACTGTATATATATATATATATATATATATATATATATATATATATATATATATATATATATATATATATAGAAAAACAAATAAGAAATTTATATTTTTTTAAAATGGCTGTCCCAAAAATATGTAGTAAAACCAAGTATGGCTTTTATGAACTTTCAGAAAATGTGCTTGCAAATCTAAATGTACCACAAATAGGTGTGCTTGTCGCAAAAACCAATTGCTATTTAATTCAAAGTATCACCAATCTTCAGATTGTACTAATAATTAAGCATAACTTTATCATATATGTTTTGCAAATTCATTAACTTAATTGTAATAATATTTTAAAACATTTGATTCTTTCTATTATAGTTTTTTAATTGATTGATGATTGATTTTATGAACTAATTTGATTGTTTGATTGTATTAGCTTTATTCTTTAACTATCAAAAAATAAATAAGTAACATTATGTTAATTTAATCTTACAGAAACGTTGCTGTTGTTCCAGCAAAGATCTTTTTTCACTTTAACGAATGCCTAGTAGTTAATCTGCACATAACCTAGATAATCTGGAGAATAACTGATTTCTGCACTTTAGCGGTAACATATATTTATATATATATATATATATATATATATATATATATATATATATATATCAATTAAATTATAAATATTAATATTACAAAAACAAAACATTGTTTGTTATGTGTGTTACTAATTTTAAGTAATTTAAAAATATATTTTTAAAGACTTGTGTGTAATGGTTAAATATAAATTTTTAATGAATTTTCATAAATTAGCAATACATATATCTTGATAACATTATCCGTGATTTTCATAAGCGGAGTGCAGTGTACAAGTAATTATTAAGTACAGTAATATAATTAATATAGTAAAATATACATACATACACAATCACGCCATGTACCCAAAAGGGTGTGGCACAAACTCTTTTCATCTTTTCAGTCGCCTCCAAACATTCCTATCAAAACAAGCAACTTTCGCTTCATCCACATTCATAATTCCTTTCATACATGCTCTTTTATTTTTACTACTTAGAAACTTTCACTCATAATATAGTGCAAAATTAATCTATTCATTGGTGAGGTTTATGAGAGCTGGTCGTTTGTTTTGAATATCAGCTACTCTACTGCACCAAATTACAGTGGAGGATAATAAATCTGTAGTAGGTAGTTCAACATTATCTAAAGATGAAAGTAGATTACGTAGTAATAAACTTAATTTGTAAGCATGAATTTTTGAATAAACAGTATTGATTGTTCCAGAAACTATAAAATTATATCCATGTAGTTTCCATAGAAGCGCACTTGAAACTTCGACTACTCTATCAGTAGTTACTGATGTATGAATTGTTGAATTAAATTCGTCAACAATTTTTTTCGTATTTTTAATAAGAATTGAATAATGGCTGATCAATGAACACATATATATATATATATATATATATATATATATATATATATATATATGTCTTGCTGTAACCATAATTACATGAACATGGTAAATTGTATAATGTTCCTCATAAAAAACAACCAATATATTCTTGCTCAATATTAAAGCTACTGACAAATTTTGTTAGAAATTCGTCTATTTTTTTGGTATATATTCTTGGAGAAATAGTACATTTGGTATCGTTTGTGTAAAATATATTAAATGGGTAAAAATGTGCCTGGTAATTCTACTACAGTGTCAGATGATATAGAGGCTGTTGAGGCTGTAGAAAAATTGAATTTGATTTCATCAATATAACTAAGAACTTCTAGAATATTTATATTCGTATAAATAAAATAATAACAAGTTTAGAAGTATATGGGTAAACCCATATATAGACCACTTTGACATTTATCGGAAAGTTGGTAACACAATATTTTTATTAAAAATTATAATTTATGTGGGCACTAGGAGAAACTCTTCTGAAATCTTGATCAAACTCGAATAAATAATGTAGCCACAATAAATTTTAAAAAAAATTTGTGATTTTTTTCTCGATTAGTTGGCAACACTATATTTTGTTAAAATTGCATAATTTATTTAGGCACTAAAAAAATTTTTTTATAAAAATTTTGATTAAAATCGGTTAAATAAAGTGGTCATGAATTTTTAAAAATTTTAGTAATTTTTGTCTTGTATAGTTGGCAACACTGTATTTTGTTAAAATTACGTAAATTATATGAATACTAGGAGAATCTTTTGTGAAAATTTGAGTAAAATCGGTTAACTAACATGGCCATAATAAATTTTAGTAATTTTTGTCTCGAAAAGTTTGCAACACTGGATATTAATAAAATTATATAATTAATGGGAGCATTGGGGAAATCTTTTCTGAAAATTTGATCAAAATCGGATAAATAATGTAGCCAATATAAATTTTTAAAAATTTTAGTAATTTTTTTCTCGGAAAGCTGGCATTACCGAAAAAAAATGAAACCACATGACCATCTTGGATACTAGACAAATTTATTTTGGCAATTTTATTAAAATCGGTTGAACCGTCTAGGAGGAGTTGCGATCACAAAATTTTGAACATAAACTAAGTTCGGATTCGTCATCTAGTAGGGGCTATATGAAGAATTTCAATACAAATTTTTTTTTTTTGAAAATGTTACATCAGTTTAACTTTGTAGTATTCATAAGTAAAATAAAAAAATAAAGATTTGTATAATTAATAGATAGGTTTTACCTTAAACTTTAAACAATTTTTAAATTAATTATAAAAATCATTTAAATAATTTATTTTATACTCTATTTTCGATTAAGATTAACAGTGAGTGTCAAATAAGACTTTAAATGTCATATTTAATGGGAGTCTAGAAACAGCAAAAGACAACATTTGTCTTTCAGCTTATATCATTTTTTAATTTTAAAAAAGTTGGACTTTCTGTCACTATTTATGCACACAGTTTATTAAAGCAGATATTTTTTATCTGTTTCGTAACATTACATTACAGAATTTGTTTATTGTCTCTTGTATTTCTTGAATAATATTGAAATATAATTGATTTCAGTAATTACAAATACGTGTATTGCACTTAAATTTTATTGTATTTAACTAAAATAATTTTAATGTGGGTCATTTCTTAAAATAA
Organism: Clivina fossor; assembly: GCA_963966155.1. Taxonomy (NCBI): domain Eukaryota; kingdom Metazoa; phylum Arthropoda; class Insecta; order Coleoptera; family Carabidae; genus Clivina; species Clivina fossor. The sequence goes on along the minus strand of OZ014558.1, from coordinate 18,124,078 downwards.
ATAATAATTGATTAGATAATTTTCTTTTTTGGAAACAATAGATTTTTTTTTATTTCATACAAATAATATCGTTTTTGTAAATTAAAATTTCAATAAATTTTATCAATAATAATAGATACTAATATAATATTTTATTTATTTAAAGGAAATATGTACTAACACTTTAGTAGTATAGTTGTACAGGGACTCCCTCACGATGAACACTGTTCATCCACATCTGAAAACATCGATGGCGCGTGCCATCCGAAGCACCATTTTCGCGAAAAAAATTTTTTTTTTTAACTTTTTCGCCTCGTCTTTTTCAACCCTTAATGTGTCTTTATTAAATTTTGTTCAACCCCTTTACAATGGATTTTTCGGCGGCTGTTGAGCGTGGTAAAGTTTAACTCTTTTATGATAGGTTTTTACACCATCCGGAGCACAAATTTCGCGATTTTTCGCCTCGTCTTTGTTTCAACCCCTAACTGTGTCTTTATTAAACTTTGTTCAACCCCTTTATGATAGATTTTAGTGACGTATGGTTTTTTTCCATTTAGTTGTTTACGTAATCGAGTGAGCTGATTGGTGTCTTTATTAAATTTTGTTCAACCCCTTTAGTGACGTATGGTTTTTTTCCATTCAGTTGTTTACGTAATCGAGTGAGCTGATAGTGATATGAGAAAGATGCAAAACAAAAAAAACAGATATATAACAGATAATTTGTATTTATTTTTTTAATTACATTTTATTATTATATTGTTACTACATTATAACTATGAATTGTTGTTTCTGTAGCGAGACCTAGGCAGATTAAACAATATTTGTCCCTTGTTAATACTTCAAATCTCCATTTTTGACATGGTTCGCAGAACCGGAATTCGTGGTGGTGCATACAGTATATTTTCGTAACCCTATCGTCAAGAAACTCAAGTTCTAATGAACGAGTTTTACACATAAAACATTCATCAAGAACTTTTCGACGAGCTAGACAAGCATTACAAAATATATGTATCGGGTATCGTGTATCCTTAAGAATTGTACCACCATCGTCACAAATGAAGCACTTGAGCTAAAACAAAAAATTTAATTTTTATTTTTATTTATTATTGTTATTAATGAATGAAAGATAAAATTTAAAATAATAATTATATAATATAACCAATAATTAATTAATACAATTAATACATTTTATACTCAAATGAAATATTTATAATTCTATGTTTGTAATCAAGGATGTTGGTATTTTTGTTTTTAATTTTTGTTAGAAAAACAAATTAGTACAGAAAAACGTAAACATGACGTAAACATCTTGCAAAATACTTTTCAGTAACGTTTATCATATCTGATCTTATTGTTGTATAATGGAAGAAAAAGCGAATGAATCTGAAAATACCAAAAATATCATAGAGATACAAGCAATATACAACATAATAAAATTAAATCTAAAAGATACACAAGATGATGGCGATAAAAATAATCAATTTTATTACAAACCAGTTATGGAATACATGAAGAAAATCGTACAGGAAACACCAGTCAACAGTCATGAATTTTTTAAATTGTTAGAATTTCAATGTGCAATTTATTACGAACAAGCAAAAATTTTTGGCGAACAGAATATATCACTAAGCATTGACACATTACAAAATGGCTTAAGTTTAGTTGAAGAATACAGGTTAAATCCACGTATAACTTATTTGTATTTTCGTATGTTAAATCAATTAGCGTATTTTCTTGGTAAAAATGAGTTATTCAGCCGTGCTGCAGATCTATTAGAACATGGCGAGAAAACCTATTTGCAGATTTATTCAGAAAATGATATATCACAGTTTACCAACAGTGATCTGTTCAATATTTATTTAAAAGAAAATGCAGCTATTCGAAAATTTGAGAAACTTATTACAAATACCTTTGAAATTCAAGCTCTGATCTATGATAAATTAAATTTGACACAGAAATTTCTTAAGTATTATCACACAGTACTTAAAAGACAATTAGAAGCAAAAGATGGTTACGCATCTGCTTGGGTTTCCAAATGTGCTGAATTTAGTACACATTTTCTTAGCAGAAATAATTTTTAGTATGTATATTTCAATATTTTATTTATAAACGTTATTGTTATTACTTTTAGTTAAGTTTTAACATATGTAGATTGTATGCAATTGTTACTGCAAAGATTTTAAAAGATTTTTTTAATCAAAATTTTAAATAAATTATTGTACATTTTATTCATACAATTAAAACTTTGCAAAACTTTTTAATACAAATTCCAAATTTTTAATAATATACGTAATATTTAGTTGAAACAAAACAAAAAGTGTGCATTTTATATTCTTTTTAAAATTTGTTGTATTTAACACACACACATATTATATACATATATAGGTATATATATATATTATAATAATTATATTTGATATCAATAATATTTTGCTATATTTGCAAATAATTAAGAACTAATTATATACAATAATATTCTGACATTTGTATTTATTTTTGCTATAGTGACAACCATGATTATTGTTAATTTATATTAATAAAAAAACTCAAAATTTGTATTAACAATCTTGCTTGATATTGCCAGTTAAATAAATTTTTCTCGTTTTTTTTTTTTTTGAAATACTTTTCAAAAATTAGTTTTTTTCAAGACTGATTTCGTAATTATATTTAATAATCCATTTAATTATAAAGAATAAAACAATAATTACAATATTTTATGCAATTTGCAGACTATTTGAAAAAGATATTTATTGTGCTCATATAAATATACTCAGTGATAATGTCATAGATTTAGTTACTTTTTTGGATGACGTACCAGTTACATACACAATCACGTCATGTACCCAAAAAAGTCTAACACAATCTCTTTCCACTATCCCGAAATTAGTTTTCTCTAAATATTCCAATCCAGACAAACAACTATAGCTTCATCCACATTCATAATATTTCTCATATATCCAGGTAGATATTAATAATTTTCGGAAAAATAAAGATGATAAAAATGAAATACGTTTAGTTTTGTAAAATTTTTGTAATTTATTATATTTATTATAGTATAATATATTAAGATATTCTAAAGTTGAAAAAATTAGTAATAGTAATATTTAATATTTTAATAGTGACGCAAGACTCCAATTAGCTGCAGCACTTGCAGTATTACGTGATTACGAAATGGATCTTTTAAGAGATCGTTCTAAAGCATATTTTTCCGATGAATGGAATAAGTTACAGAGATATTATGCTGATTTAGGAAAATATTGGGTTGATTATGGTTTATGTTTATTTAAAACGTCACATCATTTTAACAACAATTCTGGTGCAGATGACGACGCTCTTAATAAATCAGTTAAAACTTCATTCAACAATGACTTAAAACAAACAGAACATATTGAAAGTCAAGATTCTACATTTGATCAGTCAGCAGATGAATGTATTCTTAACAATAAAGAAAATACTAACGAAAATAAAATTGAACAACAAGAAGAAAATATTGTAAATAAAATGAAACAGACTGTATTTGAAAATGTAAACAAGGAAATCAATGGTGAAGCACAAGAAGCTGAAACTGAAAAGTCGGAAATAAATATTGAATCAGAATATAGTTTTGCTTATCCTTCACTAGAGTTGCAAGATATTGAAAATCAAGTTCCAGCTAATTTAATAGAAACAAGAGATAATGCGAAAACATTATTTTTATATATAGAGGTAATTTGAAATAGTTTTCTTATTTACATGAAATTTATTTCTTCAAAATCAAAATCTTAATTTAAATTAAGTAAAATACACATATTTTAACTATAGTTACAAGAGTTCATAGCCAGTAGAAAATTTATTTTGTATATATAAAATGTATATTATATGACACAAAGACATTACAAACAAACATGCATAAGTGGGATTTTAATTCAGGCTCTGATGGGTGACGAATAGTATCAAGTACACGCTTAAAGCACTTCATCATTAGAATTTACATATAATAAAAATTAATTATGTATTTAAATGTTTAATATTTTTATCAGATAAAAAAAACCTAATTTTCTAACCCCACATACTTTGAACAATCTTTATAACAATTATCAATATTAATGTATTATATCAATGATGATATTACATATATCAAAATTTGGATTAATATTTGAATTGAATTTCATTTACCAAAAACCCTATCAAACTGATTTAAACTCACAAAAATTTCCTCTCTCTTTCTCTCTCTCTCTTTCTCTCTCTTTCTCTATATATATGGGATAAATAAATCACGCCTGTCGGTTAAGAAATTAAGAAATAATTATAAGAATGAATAAACAACATTAAATAAAATTGAAAATTAAATTAAATCTTTTTGTCAAATTTATGTCTAGAAATTTGCTTAAGTAATTGTAATCGTAATTATAATTGTACAGGTACGAATACTTTATAATAATTAAAAATTATCAATCCGTTATCGTTAGCTTAGAAGGTAGAGCAGCCAGCCAGAAACTGGAATGTGCTGGATTCGATTTCCAGACTATAGAATTGACAAAATATGAAATTTAATTTTCAATTTTAATTATTGATATATATATGTATATATATATATATATATATATATATATATATATATATATATATATATATGTAAAAACTACGTGCCTGATATCGCTCGTACTTATGCGAGTCCGGGTTTGAATCTCGCTTGGTGCATTGATATTTATAATGTCTTTGTGTCGTTCAAACAAAATTTGAAATTTACCAAACATTGTTACTGGCTAAAAGCCTCAGTAGCTATGTATATGTGTATAAAATAAATTCTGTAATTTAATTACATAAGAAGTATTATTGAATAATTAATTTCATACATATTATTTAACTTTTGGAATAGTTAGTTATAGTAAATATGTTGTATTAAATAAATAAATTCAATATAAAACAGTTTCTTGTAATCGCGCTACAAGTCTGAATATTTAACCAACATTAGTGTAATGTTGGTTGAATTAGTCTAAGAAGAAAAATATGTTTTACTTCCTTTTCTTTTACTAAAAATAAGTCTTGAATTGAAATTATAGAAGTTTTTTTTTTTATTTATTTCTAAGAAATGGTTAAAGCGTTCGAAAACATTTTTCAATATTCTGGACTATACAATTGACCACGTAAATTTGGCATTGGATTTAAATGATTTGTATAAATATTTATTAAGGTATGAAACCAATTTGGACGGTCAGTATAATATACAAAAACGTCGTGTTTATCTGCTTGAAATGTTAAATTCCATTATGAAGGAACTGAAACCGAATTATTATCGAAAGATACATTACGAATTGTTAAATGAATTGACAAACGCTCAATTTGAACTCATTAACTTGAATATAAAACTTTTAAATAATATTTCATCTGAATCTTGCTTACACCGTGAAGAACAACGCATGGGAGAAAATGGAGCTTTGACTGAAATTTGCAAACGTTTAACTCCAACTAGTTACGATCTAAATTGATCTAAACGAAATTAAATTGCAAATTTGAGTTTCACGATTTTCACTCAATAAAGTTATCCCATTATCTATATTTTTTATATTTGTTTTTGTTTAATTGTTTCTTGAACGTCACATGCATGTGAGATAGAGCAAACAGCATGTTTTTTTTTTGTTTATAGTTAAAAAAACACAAATATTTGCCATATTATTATCATAAAATTTCAATTGTTTTGCCAAATATAATTTACAAAATTAATTGTTTTTCTTTAGAATAATGATAAACTTTTTGATTTTATTTTGATTATGTAAATCTAAATTTTATGGGACAGCTTCATTGCGTTATTATATATGTTTTATGGTTTTAGTTAAAATTTTGTTTGTTATTTCTGTGTTTGTGTTTGTGTTTGTATATTTATCGTGACCAAATAAAAAATTAGAATAAAATACTAGTTAAAATAATTTATTTAATATATTTAATTGTTAATTTATAAATTTTAGTAGAGAAAGAAACTAGCGTTAAATGAATTGTAGTAATATCGTTTCTACTTTATTTCGGCAATACATACGTAAAAAAAAAATATACAAACAATAATACCAAAACCTAAAATGATTAAGGGGGTAGTACCCTTTTGCGGCCCGAAAAATAGGTCATTTTCAAGAATTTTTTTTTGAGCTAACAAAAGGACTTAGGGAAAAATGAATAGGCTAGTTTCATTCGCCGTTGAATAAACTTCAAAATTTTATTTTTTTCATAAAAATCGCGCTCTCCTTGCAGCCGGTGCACCAGGTGAAATCGGCCTCTGCAGCCGAAATATTTTAAGTTGGCGTGCTTCCTACGCGTCGTCCATCTGCATCTGGAATAAAAACAATTAATGTGGCCTATTCCTTGATAGATTGCCTACCGTTGTACGTAGGATTTTTGAAAAATATTGATTTAAAAAAAAATGGCGGCACTTTGAACAAAATTGTCCGATTTTTGATGAGAAAAATGAGACAAAAACGTGCACCAAAAATCCATTTTTGAATATTTCCAAAAAATCCTACGTACAACTGTAGCCTATTTTATGTAGAGTATGAGAAGCCAACAACCTATTTAATCATTTAAACGGTATTCGAGCTAGGAAGCCCGCCAATTTCAAAAATGTGGTTTCGAGATATTCGCGTTTGAAGTTTTGACTTCGTTTCCTCGGCGATTTTAACCACATACCTTCAGTCAGCTATATGATTAAATAGGTTGTTGGCTTCTCATACTCTACATAAAATAGGCTACAGTTGTACGTAGGATTTTTTGGAAATATTCAAAAATGGATTTTTGGTGCACGTTTTTGTCTCATTTTTCTCATGAAAAATCGGACAATTTTGTTCAAAGTGCCGCCATTTTTTTTTAAATCAATATTTTTCAAAAATCCTACGTACAACGGTAGGCAATCTATCAAGGAATAGGCCACATTAATTGTTTTTATTCCAGATGCAGATGGACGACGCGTAGGAAGCATGCCAACTTAAAATATTTCGGCTGCAGAGGCCGATTTCACCTGGTGCACCGGCTGCAAGGAGAGCGCGATTTTTATGAAAAAAATAAAATTTTGAAGTTTATTCAACGGCGAATGAAACTAGCCTATTCATTTTTCCCTAAGTCCTTTTGTTAGCTCAAAAAAAAATTCTTGAAAATGACCTATTTTTCGGGCCGCAAAAGGGTACTACCCCCTTAATCATTTTAGGTTTTGGTATTATTGTTTGTATATTTTTTTTTTACGTATGTATTGCCGAAATAAAGTAGAAACGATATTACTACAATTCATTTAACGCTAGTTTCTTTCTCTACTAAAATTTATAAATTAACAATTAAATATATTAAATAAATTATTTTAACTAGTATTTTATTCTAATTTTTTATTTGGTCACGATAAATACAGAAATAACAAACAAAATTTTAACTAAAACCATAAAACATATATAATAACGCAATGAAGCTGTCCCATAAAATTTAGATTTACATAATCAAAATAAAATCAAAAAGTTTATCATTATTCTAAAGAAAAACAATTAATTTTGTAAATTATATTTGGCAAAACAATTGAAATTTTATGATAATAATATGGCGAATATTTGTGTTTTTTTAACTATAAACAAAAAAAAAACATGCTGTTTGCTCTATCTCACATGCATGTGACGTTCAAGAAACAATTAAACAAAAACAAATATAAAAAATATAGATAATGGGATAACTTTATTGAGTGAAAATCGTGAAACTCAAATTTGCAATTTAATTTCGTTTAGATCAATTTAGATCGTAACTAGTTGGAGTTAAACGTTTGCAAATTTCAGTCAAAGCTCCATTTTCTCCCATGGGTTGTTCTTCACGGTGTAAGCAAGATTCAGATGAAATATTATTTAAAAGTTTTATATTCAAGTTAATGAGTTCAAATTGAGCGTTTGTCAATTCATTTAACAATTCGTAATGTATCTTTCGATAATAATTCGGTTTCAGTTCCTTCATAATGGAATTTAACATTTCAAGCAGATAAACACGACGTTTTTGTATATTATACTGACCGTCCAAATTGGTTTCATACCTTAATAAATATTTATACAAATCATTTAAATCCAATGCCAAATTTACGTGGTCAATTGTATAGTCCAGAATATTGAAAAATGTTTTCGAACGCTTTAACCATTTCTTAGAAATAAATAAAAAAAAAAAACTTCTATAATTTCAATTCAAGACTTATTTTTAGTAAAAGAAAAGGAAGTAAAACATATTTTTCTTCTTAGACTAATTCAACCAACATTACACTAATGTTGGTTAAATATTCAGACTTGTAGCGCGATTACAAGAAACTGTTTTATATTGAATTTATTTATTTAATACAACATATTTACTATAACTAACTATTCCAAAAGTTAAATAATATGTATGAAATTAATTATTCAATAATACTTCTTATGTAATTAAATTACAGAATTTATTTTATACACATATACATAGCTACTGAGGCTTTTAGCCAGTAACAATGTTTGGTAAATTTCAAATTTTGTTTGAACGACACAAAGACATTATAAATATCAATGCACCAAGCGAGATTCAAACCCGGACTCGCATAAGTACGAGCGATATCAGGCACGTAGTTTTTACATATATATATATATATATATATATATATATATATATATATATACATATATATATCAATAATTAAAATTGAAAATTAAATTTCATATTTTGTCAATTCTATAGTCTGGAAATCGAATCCAGCACATTCCAGTTTCTGGCTGGCTGCTCTACCTTCTAAGCTAACGATAACGGATTGATAATTTTTAATTATTATAAAGTATTCGTACCTGTACAATTATAATTACGATTACAATTACTTAAGCAAATTTCTAGACATAAATTTGACAAAAAGATTTAATTTAATTTTCAATTTTATTTAATGTTGTTTATTCATTCTTATAATTATTTCTTAATTTCTTAACCGACAGGCGTGATTTATTTATCCCATATATATAGAGAAAGAGAGAGAAAGAGAGAGAGAAAGAGAGAGGAAATTTTTGTGAGTTTAAATCAGTTTGATAGGGTTTTTGGTAAATGAAATTCAATTCAAATATTAATCCAAATTTTGATATATGTAATATCATCATTGATATAATACATTAATATTGTTAATTGTTATAAAGATTGTTCAAAGTATGTGGGGTTAGAAAATTAGGTTTTTTTATCTGATAAAAATATTAAACATTTAAATACATAATTAATTTTTATTATATGTAAATTCTAATGATGAAGTGCTTTAAGCGTGTACTTGATACTATTCGTCACCCATCAGAGCCTGAATTAAAATCCCACTTATGCATGTTTGTTTGTAATGTCTTTGTGTCATATAATATACATTTTATATATACAAAATAAATTTTCTACTGGCTATGAACTCTTGTAACTATAGTTAAAATATGTGTATTTTACTTAATTTAAATTAAGATTTTGATTTTGAAGAAATAAATTTCATGTAAATAAGAAAACTATTTCAAATTACCTCTATATATAAAAATAATGTTTTCGCATTATCTCTTGTTTCTATTAAATTAGCTGGAACTTGATTTTCAATATCTTGCAACTCTAGTGAAGGATAAGCAAAACTATATTCTGATTCAATATTTATTTCCGACTTTTCAGTTTCAGCTTCTTGTGCTTCACCATTGATTTCCTTGTTTACATTTTCAAATACAGTCTGTTTCATTTTATTTACAATATTTTCTTCTTGTTGTTCAATTTTATTTTCGTTAGTATTTTCTTTATTGTTAAGAATACATTCATCTGCTGACTGATCAAATGTAGAATCTTGACTTTCAATATGTTCTGTTTGTTTTAAGTCATTGTTGAATGAAGTTTTAACTGATTTATTAAGAGCGTCGTCATCTGCACCAGAATTGTTGTTAAAATGATGTGACGTTTTAAATAAACATAAACCATAATCAACCCAATATTTTCCTAAATCAGCATAATATCTCTGTAACTTATTCCATTCATCGGAAAAATATGCTTTAGAACGATCTCTTAAAAGATCCATTTCGTAATCACGTAATACTGCAAGTGCTGCAGCTAATTGGAGTCTTGCGTCACTATTAAAATATTAAATATTACTATTACTAATTTTTTCAACTTTAGAATATCTTAATATATTATACTATAATAAATATAATAAATTACAAAAATTTTACAAAACTAAACGTATTTCATTTTTATCATCTTTATTTTTCCGAAAATTATTAATATCTACCTGGATATATGAGAAATATTATGAATGTGGATGAAGCTATAGTTGTTTGTCTGGATTGGAATATTTAGAGAAAACTAATTTCGGGATAGTGGAAAGAGATTGTGTTAGACTTTTTTGGGTACATGACGTGATTGTGTATGTAACTGGTACGTCATCCAAAAAAGTAACTAAATCTATGACATTATCACTGAGTATATTTATATGAGCACAATAAATATCTTTTTCAAATAGTCTGCAAATTGCATAAAATATTGTAATTATTGTTTTATTCTTTATAATTAAATGGATTATTAAATATAATTACGAAATCAGTCTTGAAAAAAACTAATTTTTGAAAAGTATTTCAAAAAAAAAAAAAACGAGAAAAATTTATTTAACTGGCAATATCAAGCAAGATTGTTAATACAAATTTTGAGTTTTTTTATTAATATAAATTAACAATAATCATGGTTGTCACTATAGCAAAAATAAATACAAATGTCAGAATATTATTGTATATAATTAGTTCTTAATTATTTGCAAATATAGCAAAATATTATTGATATCAAATATAATTATTATAATATATATATATACCTATATATGTATATAATATGTGTGTGTGTTAAATACAACAAATTTTAAAAAGAATATAAAATGCACACTTTTTGTTTTGTTTCAACTAAATATTACGTATATTATTAAAAATTTGGAATTTGTATTAAAAAGTTTTGCAAAGTTTTAATTGTATGAATAAAATGTACAATAATTTATTTAAAATTTTGATTAAAAAAATCTTTTAAAATCTTTGCAGTAACAATTGCATACAATCTACATATGTTAAAACTTAACTAAAAGTAATAACAATAACGTTTATAATTAAAATATTGAAATATACATACTAAAAATTATTTGTGCTAAGAAAATGTGTACTAAATTCAGCACATTTGGAAACCCAAGCAGATGCGTAACCATCTTTTGCTTCTAATTGTCTTTTAAGTACTGTGTGATAATACTTAAGAAATTTCTGTGTCAAATTTAATTTATCATAGATCAGAGCTTGAATTTCAAAGGTATTTGTAATAAGTTTCTCAAATTTTCGAATAGCTGCATTTTCTTTTAAATAAATATTGAACAGATCACTGTTGGTAAACTGTGATATATCATTTTCTGAATAAATCTGCAAATAGGTTTTCTCGCCATGTTCTAATAGATCTGCAGCACGGCTGAATAACTCATTTTTACCAAGAAAATACGCTAATTGATTTAACATACGAAAATACAAATAAGTTATACGTGGATTTAACCTGTATTCTTCAACTAAACTTAAGCCATTTTGTAATGTGTCAATGCTTAGTGATATATTCTGTTCGCCAAAAATTTTTGCTTGTTCGTAATAAATTGCACATTGAAATTCTAACAATTTAAAAAATTCATGACTGTTGACTGGTGTTTCCTGTACGATTTTCTTCATGTATTCCATAACTGGTTTGTAATAAAATGATTATTTTTATCGCCATCATCTTGTGTATCTTTTAGATTTAATTTTATTATGTTGTATATTGCTTGTATCTCTATGATATTTTTGGTATTTTCAGATTCATTCGCTTTTTCTTCCATTATACAACAATAAGATCAGATATGATAAACGTTACTGAAAAGTATTTTGCAAGATGTTTACGTCATGTTTACGTTTTTCTGTACTAATTTGTTTTTCTAACAAAAATTAAAAACAAAAATACCAACATCCTTGATTACAAACATAGAATTATAAATATTTCATTTGAGTATAAAATGTATTAATTGTATTAATTAATTATTGGTTATATTATATAATTATTATTTTAAATTTTATCTTTCATTCATTAATAACAATAATAAATAAAAATAAAAATTAAATTTTTTGTTTTAGCTCAAGTGCTTCATTTGTGACGATGGTGGTACAATTCTTAAGGATACACGATACCCGATACATATATTTTGTAATGCTTGTCTAGCTCGTCGAAAAGTTCTTGATGAATGTTTTATGTGTAAAACTCGTTCATTAGAACTTGAGTTTCTTGACGATAGGGTTACGAAAATATACTGTATGCACCACCACGAATTCCGGTTCTGCGAACCATGTCAAAAATGGAGATTTGAAGTATTAACAAGGGACAAATATTGTTTAATCTGCCTAGGTCTCGCTACAGAAACAACAATTCATAGTTATAATGTAGTAACAATATAATAATAAAATGTAATTAAAAAAATAAATACAAATTATCTGTTATATATCTGTTTTTTTTGTTTTGCATCTTTCTCATATCACTATCAGCTCACTCGATTACGTAAACAACTGAATGGAAAAAAACCATACGTCACTAAAGGGGTTGAACAAAATTTAATAAAGACACCAATCAGCTCACTCGATTACGTAAACAACTAAATGGAAAAAAACCATACGTCACTAAAATCTATCATAAAGGGGTTGAACAAAGTTTAATAAAGACACAGTTAGGGGTTGAAACAAAGATGAGGCGAAAAATCGCGAAATTTGTGCTCCGGATGGTGTAAAAACCTATCATAAAAGAGTTAAACTTTACCACGCTCAACAGCCGCCGAAAAATCCATCGTAAAGGGGTTGAACAAAATTTAATAAAGACACATTAAGGGTTGAAAAAGACGAGGCGAAAAAGTTAAAAAAAAAAATTTTTTTCGCGAAAATGGTGCTTCGGATGGCACGCGCCATCGATGTCTTCAGATGTGGATGAACAGTGTTCATCGTGAGGGAGTCCCTGTACAACTATACTACTCACTTTAGTAAATATTTATAATAAAAAGTAGACATTGAACTTTTGAAGATTTATTTCAAATTGTGTATAGTTTAAAAAAGATATTTTTGTAATATAATCATTTTTAAACAAATTTTTTTCTGATACTTGAATCAGTAAAATTTTTCAATAAAAAAATAAGAAAATAGTTATAATAATAGCAAATATGCTTTATTTTATATTTTAAATTATAACACAAAAAAATCAATCTAATTTATAAAATATTTAACTGAGTTATATTTGAAATATTTTTAATAATCTGGTAATTTTTTTGGTGCATAGTATAACTGTTTATATGTTAAAAGTCTGATTAAAAATTTAGATTTTTGACATATGTATTATCAAAAAATAGATAAATAATTATTTTCTGATAGTATAAATATAGGCTTAATCATATTTAAATGTATATGATGTTAAAAATTATTGTTATCATTTTTATTTATTTATATAAATTAGTATGATAAAATTATTTTTAAAATAATTAGTATCTGTTCATAACATTTATATTTTAACAATAAATTTTATATCTGTTATTGGATATTAGGTATATAATGTATATTTTTTAAAATTTAAAATAATTATATTTCCAATTTTATAACTGATATCATTTTTTAAATGGTAAAATCACAGGTTTTTAAGTATCGGGTAATTATAATTTTTTTATTTAAACAGAAAAAAATTATAAAGAAAGTTTTAAATATAAATAAAATATATTTTATTGCTTTGTAACAGTTGTCATAAATAATACATATATAAATTTAGTTAATACGAGCTTTGACCCAATCAACATAGGAAGAAACTCTGGTAAAGACATCGGGATCACCAACAGCGCAAGGTGAAACCCAGGAAGCCAAACCAGCAACCTTGCCTTTGTAAACCAGTGGACTGCCAGAATCTCCATGACAGGCACCTTGTCCGTATTTAGTAAATGTACAAACTTGTGTTTCATCTACGTTCCATTGTCCCCACGAGAAAGCTTCATTACATTTTTGCCATGAAACTGATTTTAATGGGAGCCATTGCATTTCGTTGGGAATATTGCCCGGATAAGAAGTGGTGCCCCATCCGCTAAGAACTACATCTTCGTCATCGCCAATTGGTTCTTCGTTTAATTCGATCGGTTGAACTTTTGTGTTGTATTGGACTGGGCTTTCAAGACGCAACAAAGCAATGTCGTTGTGCACGTGAGCCATGGAGAAGCCATCATGAACGACAACCTCTACTACTTGATAAGTGTCACCACCGGCATTGAGGGACTTGCTGCCAGCGACTACGGTGAGAACTTCTGGGTTATCTTCTAAACTAAAATAAATAATTTTATTAATTTTTTTTAAGAGGCATTGAAATCTTTACAAAAAGAAAGAAAAAATTTGTAAAAAATTTATTAAATGACAATAAATTTTGATCTAAGTGTATACTAAGTGGTTAAAGATCGCTAACGTGTTAAAGAACAAATTTGCTAACCGCTAACAGAGAAATGGACACAGATAAAGTTTGTCCATTCTTCATAAACTCATAAGATTTTTGATTATTAAGTTAAGGACATAATGAGTTTATATGAGTACACAGGTAAAGTCTGTCCATTTTTCATAAACTCATTAAATTTGTGATTATTAAGTTAAGGACATAATGAGTTTATCTGAGTTTATAAAAAATGGATAAACTATGATTACATTTGATTGACACGTTACTAATCTTTAACTATTAAGTACGTTGAGAACTTATAACAAAGTTATTTTTATTTATTTATCTTATCTAAAATGTATCACAAAGTTACGGCTAATCAAGTTAAATACTTATAAATCATTAGATTAATGATTAGAATTTTAAACTTATTCATACTTCTATTCTGTGTACATCTCGTAAAATTTGTAACATTACGACAAATTTTGTTCTGTAAATAAAAAATTTTTTTAATAGAAAAGACAGAATATCTTATTAATGCTACGAGTCTTAGGAAATGTGCAAAAGAATTGCACTTCTTTGTGTCTAAATAAATGTAGTGGTATAAAATATACAAATTTATAATGCTATTTACTATTTTTTGCAAATTAATTTTTACCTATTAAATTAAACTTACTCATAAACACAATGAGCAGCAGTCAAAATCCAGTTTTCGTTAAGAATAGCAGCCCCACAAGAATGACTATTTCTGTATCTTAAAGATACTTCGTAGGGAAATTGACCATCTGCAGCAGTTTGGCCTCCTACAATTCTTCAGTCAAGTTTAGCGGCACCTATTTGTACAATTAAATATATCAACGTACTTTCCTCAGTCTTTTGATTTTTATAAACCTTAGGATCAGTTATATAAAACGCTGTTCATTTAATCAATGAGTTAAGAGAGTTAACAATTTTTTGTGTTACTTGTGCTCTGCTTGTAATATTGAAACAGAAACAAATTGGAAATAACGCTTGAATCTCTCATTATCGAGTACATATCGTGACTTTATATTTAAATTATAATATTATATTTTATTTTTAAATTTAAAAATATATTTTTTTAATACTTACATGCCACAGAAATTAAGGCAGTAAACACAATGAAACTGTTCATTTTGATGTCCCCACCAGATGCAATGGAATGAATTACTCACAACTTTTTAATGTATTTATATTATTTAGATAACTGCACTTCTTAAAGATATGATTACCGTATTAATCTTATTTTTTTTCTTAAATCTATTTTTAATCATTTATCTTTTAAAATTGAAAAAGTATAAAATCACTGATATCAAATCTGATATTTTTTTGAAGTTTTGATTTAGTATTTGTAATAGTGAATAAACTTATATTTGGTTTGGAATTTCCAATATTTTATCGTACCAAACACTATACCACTTTTCCTTGCAGTCAAAGTGGTAAAAAAACAGTTGTATTATATCAATGATAGATTATTATTGAATTTACGAATAACGTCTACCATTTTATTGTTAACGATTCGACTTTGATTAAATTAGACAAAAATTTTCACATTACTTAAAAATTATTAAATTATATTCAAACACTCGATATTGGAACTTTGAATAATAAAATAATATATAATAATTAACTTAAAATGTATTATTTAAAATATTAATAATAATAATAATATTTTATGGCTAAATGTTTCTAATAAACCATAAATTTATAAATATGAATAAAAAAAACAAGATCGACATAGTAAGCTTTGGAAAAACAAATCCAATAGAAAAATAACAAAAAATTTCTTTTTTATTTCGAAAATATTACAGATCAAATTTTCTGCATCATAAAATTAGTTTTACATAAAATTTAAAGAAATACATTAGATAATAATTTTAAAAAACGATTCGAATATGCCGTAAAACAATAATGAAAATAATATTGTGAAAAATACGTAAGTCTATATTTATTTATTAATATTATAACTTAATAAATATTTAGCATTGTTGTTTATTAAAAATGAGTTTTGTCAGTCGTTTCAAGAGTATTAACCATTTGCTAAAAACAAAAATGTCATTGATTGTAATATACATGTATTTAAAAAAATATGTTTTATTTGTCTCAAACAGAGCTGGGCAGTAATTAAATACTTTGTAATTAATTACTAATTAAATTACTATATTCCAAAAAGAATTTGTAATTGAATTACTTTATAGAAAAAAGTAATTGTACTCAATTACTTTACAAATTTTAGAAAAGAATTGAAAAAGTAATTGTTTTTGGTAATTTAATTACTTCAAGTAATTGAAATTACTTTAAGTAATTGAAAACTAGCACACATAATTATTTATTTTTGTTTTTCTGTATTAATAATAAAAAATAGAATTTTACTTATGTTTCTTATTTAATATAAAAATAATAATAATTTTGTTGTTTATTTTTTAAATATAACAATGTATACTTCTTTTAAAAAAATAATTGAAAAAGTATTTAAAATAACTTGTTAAATTACAAAAGTAATTTGTTATTAAATTACTTTTTTTTTGCAATAATTTTTTGAAAGTATTTAAATTACTTTTTGCCAGATTAATTAGTAATTGTAATTAATTTCTTTCTTAATTATAATGTTATTAAATTCCCTATTAGGTTTGTTATTGTGTTTAGCAATGACGCGTTTCGACTTTTCAGTCATCTTCAGATTTTCTGATTACTTTCTCAGAGTAATTTGCCCAGCTCGGGTCTCAAATATTACAGTTCGAATTTTGAGATAACTATTTTACGTTATCATATTGGTAACACACCTAGTAAACATTATGTATGTGTACTTAACATTTTTGCATCAAATTGTATTAAAAAAAAAAAGTTATTTTATATCAATGATGGATTATTATTGAATTCACGAATAAGGGCGGCAAACTTTACTTTAAGGTTATGTAATCGATTTTCTTTAAACTTTACATACCGTTAATTTTGCATATTTTATTAATATAAATCGCAAAATTTTAGTGCGGAAACGATATTTATAATGTTAAAACTGATTTTGAAAACTCGATTTTAGCATAGGTTATACGTATGATGCAATGGTTGTAGTTGACATAAGTGGCGCTCATTGCAGGGTAGGTTAGACAAAAAGGTTAATTTGAGGTTAATTTGTTAATATTTTAAATATCATTTCCGCACTAAAATTTTGTAATTTATGTTCATAAATGTGCAAACTTAACGATATGTGAAGTTTGAAAAAAATCGATTATAAAATTATATTCTAATTGCCAATTACCAATTAAAAGATATGTTGTATATACGAAATGCAATTATGTAAATATTAAAATAAAAAATATAATAACATTGATCGAACTGGCAATAATAAAATAATATATAATAATTAACTTAAAATGTATTTTTTAAAATATTGATAAATAATTTAATAGTTCTATTATATTTAATCATTTTAATTTTTTTATGGCTAAATATTTCTAATGGTAGTTTCTTCAAATTAAAATTTGACCATAAATTTATAAATATGAATAAAAAAACAAGATTGACATAGACAGCTATGAAAAAACAAATCTAATAGGAAATAACAAAAAATACCATTTTTATTTTGATAATATTGCAGACCAAATTTTCTACATCATAAAATTAGTTTTATATTAAATTTAAAGAAATAGATTGAATAATAATTTTAAAAACCATTCAAATATGCCGTAAAACAATAAAGACAATAATATTGTAGAAGATACGTAAGTTTGTATTTATTTATTAATATTATTACTTAATAGATGTTTAGCATTGTTGTTTATTAAAAATGAGTTTCATCAGTCGTTTCAAGAGTATTAACCATTTGCTAAAAACAAAAATGTCAATAATTGTAATATTTATATTTAAAAAAAATGTTTTATTTGTCTTAAATATTACAGTTCGGATTTTTAGACAACCATTTTACATTATCATATTGGTGACAAACCTAGCAACATAAAAATATGTGTACTTAATATATTTGCATGAAATTTTATTAAAAAAAAAACAGTTGTTTTATATCAATGATGATTTATTATTGAATTTACGAATAAGATTTACAGTTTTGTTTTTTCACTGATTTTTAGTCACCATTACATACGTATATATAATCATCACAATGTTTTATTATATTAATAAGATTAAGAATAATTTGTATTTATAAAGAAATGGACTGAGAACTTGCCGTGTGACCTTGTCACCAAAAATTTTAATGCAGGCTGCAAATTTTGACATATGTCTGTCTCTCTCTCTCTCTCTCTTTGACCAGTGGTTATTGCATTTACTTTAATGCGTATTATGTTAGCTGGTGATTCCATTTTAGACCCATACGGGTGTCTGGTTAGACAATGTAAACAACAATGTACATAGCAAAACAATGTATAAGATACAGGTGTTATTATCTATTTTATATTTGATCTATTAATCTATTCTACAATGTTGCATATGAAGCTTTTAGTATAAGTATAGGTTTAGCATAGGTTAGCATCAAATGACGCTACTTTACAATACTTTAAAATCAAAATTTTATGTAGAATATTTGTTTATTATTTATTGGGATCTAAATGATCTAAAATGTTCTGCATGACATCTGGTGGCGAATTTCGCCAGGCGAAATGAGGAACTAAAACACTGCGTGCACTTGTGTCAACGATCAAAAATGACAGCTTGCAGAAAAAACGCTATTTGCTATCTTTTTTTTTCTTTTTTTTTTGCAATATTATTGTATTATATAATAAATATTTAAATTGTAGATGTTAATTTGAATATGCGTTTGGTTTAAAGTTCTGTTGTGCAAAGTGTCAACTAACCTATAACAATATAATAAGGTTGCGATGCAGTGTTTACACTTTGTACCTAAACCAGCTTTGCAGGAACACACTACAGACTTAATCGCACCGTTTCTGTCAATTGTCATTGAGATTTCATGTGGAACATCTTTTAAACTTGACGTTTTCAAACACAGAGATGTTACTGTCATCTTGCCATCACATCACTTTTCTAATGATTGTGTAGGACAGCGATTCCCAACCTGGGGTACGCGTACCCCTAGGGGTACGCCTAGGATTGTTTAGGGGTACTCAAAAAAAAAGTTTTTATGGCGGCAAAATATGTATTGTTAAATAAAAACCTAGTACAAGTTCTAATTGTTCTAAATGAGCCCTCCAGTGGACGGGCCGGCGGGAAGTGTACGACCTGGCCGTGGAGTGTACCCCCACCACCTTATTAGCAAAGTGAGCTCCAGCGGCATTGGTGTCGTCAGTCTCACAATCAATGTACGTACACTACCGACAAAGCGTTGCCGTGCCGTCGATATTTAGAATAGTGAGCTTTACATCTTCTGACATTCGGTATTATATTCAATATTTATTTATAGTCTGTTTATTTTTGAAAAAAATTACCAAGTGGGCATTTTGATTTACAAAATTAGTTGCTTGAAACTGTATGTTACATTGGTAATATTTTAGTTATAACTGTCTTTTTAGTAATTTGACATTTGACATAAGTCAAATTTGATAATTATAAAAATTAAATCTCCCGCCTTATCCCCAGTCTTTATTTGGTCTTTACTTTCTGTTTGTGTCATTAAATTGTCCTACAACTGACAAACTATTAAAAATTATTAAAACATAACTTTCAAATTAAAGTTGGCACTAATTTTTTGTTCGATAAAAAGTCTGTGTTACACTCAAATAGTTAATATAGGCGTATTCTATTTAGAATTTTTTCAGATAATTAACTAAGGGTTTTTCGATCAACATTGACCTGTAATTTTCGAATAGAAACGGTCAAATCGGAAATTCCGGATTCTAACGTTTTTTTTTTTAATAGACTTTATAGAAAATTTACTTTTTATTTATTCATACACGAAATTTAAATATTATTTAATAAATTTAATATTAAACGAAATACAAATGAAATTTTCATGTTATAAATCCGTCATAAAATGGAACTTTTTTACAACCGATGACGCATTTATGCTATTTTGATTGTAAAAAGGCTTTTAGCGACCATGACCACTAAACTTAAACTTAAATAAAATAATTATATTACTAACTACACAAAAACCCCATATTAAAGCACTAAATATTCCGTTTTTTATTGAAATATCTATTATATTTTAATTTTTATTGTACTAATAAACATAAAAATATCACTGTGTTGCCAACACCCGTTGCAACGGGTCGAAAATAGTATAACATTAAAACCGTAGCGATAACCAAAAAATGTTACAAACGTCAAAATTGTGGGCGATCCAAATTTAATATTAAATAGCCAACAAATCAGATGCTTTGGATAATTATCATACGAAGAATGAACAGACTCCCGAGCTGATCATTACTTTGACAGAAAATAGAAAATTCAGTTATTTTTTTTTTTAATCGCAATACTGAAAACATAAATAGAATACAAATTATCCGAAAAATCATGATAATTATCAAGATCATAGCTAAATAGATATGCCGAAAGTAACCAGATTTGGTGATGTTTTTCAAAAATAAACAGATTATAATATATTTATTAATTTCCTAATCCTTAGGTATGGATAAGTGGTTGGCAAGCGGAACAAGAAAAGAGTTCCAACCTAATGTAGAAGGCTTTCAATTGGCAAGTTCTTCCCAAAATCGAGAGCAAACAATTAAAGATGACCAGTCTTTACTAGGATTAAATAAGAAAAAGAGAAAGTACTGCGAAGAATACTTTAAATATGGATTTTCATATGTAGGAAATAAGAACTGCCCTAAACCACAATGTATAATATGTGGAGACATATTATCAAATGGCTGCATGAAACCTTCCTTATTCTTAAGACATTTACAAACTAAACATGCTAATTATAAAAATAAGGACCATAGTTTTTTTCATACATACTATCATCAAATAATGATCTCGAAAACGACATTGAAGCTAGTTACCTCGTCAGTTACCGTATTGCCAAATGTGGTAAAAACCACACAATTGCCGAGAATTTGGTTCTTCCCTGTATAAAAGATGTTGTTCGTTGTATGCTCGGGAAAGAACAAGAAAAGAAAATAAACAACATTCCTTTTCGAACAACACAATATCTCGAAGAATTCAAGATATGTCTGATGATGTTGAGCAGACAATTATCAGCAGAATTAAAAATAGTATTTTTTTGCTATTCAAGTTGACGAAAGTACGGATGTCACCAATTATGCAATTTTGCTAGTCATTGCACTATACTTGATCGATGATAAACCAGAGGAAAATTTGTTACTCTGTCACGTGTTGACAGAACGCACAAGAGGTGAGGACATATTTAATGCTATTAACAGTTATTTCAACAATAATGGTATTGATTGCTTTAAATGTTGTGGATTATGTACCGACGGTGCTAAATCTGTCAGGCATTTACTCTGGTCTTCGAGGCCATGTCATGAAAGTAGCTCCTAATATCAGTTGGAGTCACTGCTGCATTCATAGACAAAATTTAGTGTCTAAAAACCTTCCCGGCGATTTAAAAGTTGTAATTGATGAAGCTGTAAAAGTGGTTAATTTCATAAAATCAAGACCCACAAACTCCCGATGTTTTAAAGCTCTGTGTCACGAGATGGAAAGTATTCATTCTACGTTGCTCTTTCATACAGAAATGAGGTGGCTATCTCGTGGTAAAGTCCTTAGTCGGCTGTTTGAACTTAGGCATGAAGTTCAAATTTTTTTTGCAGATAAACCTTTTCAGTTGTCATCCAAATTGCACGACGAAGAATGGCTCCAAACACTCCAAAATGACTCAACAACGATCTTCAGTGCTTCGGATAGAATTGAATCTATGATGAAAAAAATTGATTTTTGGAAATCTTGTATTGAAAAGGGTCAACCTGAAGTATTTGAAAATTTATATAATTATTTTATCAGAGAACAAACTACAACTCTCCCCAGAAATAAATCAACAAATTGTTGAACATTTGGAAGGTTTAAAATCAGAATTTCGGAGGTATTTTCCAAAAGCTGACAAAATTAATAATTGGATTTTAAATCCATTTGAAAATGAATACTTCGAAGTCGCTAATTTGTCAATAAAAGAAAAGGAGGTATTAATTGAATTGTTAAGTGACACCACTTTAAAATCCCAGTTTAAAAAAGAAGGACTTCTTAACTTTTGGGCAGCCCTTAACAATGAATTTGGGCTCATTTCCGATAAAGCACTTAAGTTTTTGTTGCCGTTTACCAGCACGGAGCTGATATAAAAAAATTATGTGCCACAAAGCAAGGACAAGGATCGCATTGAATACGGAAGAATGTGAAATAAACGACTAATTAACAATTATTTCTGTGATTTTAGTTGTTTAGTTTTGTTGTATTTGCATATATTTTTATGAGATGTAAACATAAATATAAATATACTCTCTTCATCTATAATAAAAATAATAAACCATGTAATTTCAATCTATACCCATAATATAAAATATTCAAATTTCATAAATTTTTTATATGGCGGGGAAAAGGGGGAGGGGTACAAACTAGATGACTAACTTTAAAAGGGGTACAGTAATTAATAAAGGTTGGGAACCGCTGGTGTAGGACAATGATTCTCAACCACTGTGCCGCGGCACTTTTGTGTGCCGCGAAATTCTTGAAATGTGCCGCCAAATTTTAGAAATGTAAACAATAAAAATTATTTTGTATATACCTTTATGCAGCAATTTCTTTAATTTATATATTTGCTATGCAGTATTGTGTTCTCAAACTTAAATAAAACGTATTCAAAAGTTATACATGATTCGTCTTTTTTAACAATTTTTTAGTATATTTATAAGTATGTAAAATTCTTTTAAAATATCTTATTCTTAGTGTGCCGCCAAATTTTGAAATTGTTAAAAGTGTACCGTACCAAAAAAAAGGTTGAGAATCACTGGTGTAGGAGTTGTTCTGACAAGGGTTTAAGCCGGCCCATTTGTAAATTTTTTCAAGAGTTCATAATATTTTTTAATTAAAAAGAAACCATACACTTTGATTGAGTTTTGACAAGTGGACGCTTAGGTCCGCCATATTGAATAGGCCATGCCCCCATTTTAAATCCCAACACTTTATTTTATTAATAGTCAAATAAGTTTTGATTACAAAAAATATATTTTTGTAATTTGAGCTGATCAGAGCTGAAGTAATTTAAGTCACTTTTTCTTAATTTTATTGAAAAAAACTTGCATTTCATCTTACTATATAATATTTAATAACTCAATAAAGAAACTTGAATATATGGCTAATGTAAAAATTATACTTTTACCACTTTACCTATAAACACTTCTTGGCACCTACTACTATGACATAAAATAATATATATATATTTTTTAATTATAGCAATTCAATTTTGAAGTTAATTATTGCTACACGCTTCTTTGGGTCGACAGTCAACATAAATTAATACTATTCTACCAACTTAATGGAAAAATTATATTGTCTGGAATACGCGAACATACCTAAATATCGATGTTAAATAAACGTAAAATTTATCAGCGAATTAACTAAGAAAGTTATTATCAAAAAACATGCTGAAAAAATTGAGCGATTATGTAAATACTTGTTAGCAGGTCGTGAAGTCGTGAAGTTATATTTTTGATTTATATAAAATTAAAATATAATGATTAAAGACTCAATACTTATCGAAATGTAATTCCGGAAAAACTTAAACAGATACATGCTTGTATAGAGGAATTGGATCGAATATATAAAATTTGCAGTAATTGAAAATCGAAATTAAATCAAAGAAGAAGAAGAAATCAAACATAATACTTTCTGTAATAAATAATTTAAAGAATAATCTTAAAATAGTCTGTAATAAAATATTGACCATTTTAAAGAACAATACAATATCAAACGATACATTGCCAAGAAATATTGTATAACCGCGAACAGATTTTACAATCTACTGCCAAGAAATTAATCATTATTGCTAATGTTACTATCAATGAAACGAGAAAACTTCATGATAAATTCGAATTATTTTCGGAGATTAGTAAATATAATAAATCGATATGGAGCAACAAGTATTGTTTTACTTCTCGTTTTCGTATTGAAAGTCTTCTTAATACCGTGAGCACATTTCGTGCTTAATAAGTCAATTTTTGTGGATTTAATTTTAATCTGACATCTACGAATTAGTAAACATTGAATTAGCTGAGAATCGTCAATGACAAAATTCAGAATACTGCGGCACAATAAAATGATGTCAATGAAGTCAACATTCATCCAAACTTACTCAATGATATCAACGACTTAATTACTTTTAATAATGACAAACATATCGAATAATATTTTTTAAAAATGATCCAAAATTTGCTGTAAAACAAAGAAGGAAGTTATGTAAGTTTATATTTATTTATTAATATTATAGTTTAAACTTTAGTGTTTATTTTATTTTTTTCATTTTTATATCAAGACTCTTAACTAGTCATTAGAAACGAAATATCTATGTTTGTAATATACAGTGTGTAAATTAATGAGGTTTCCTATAGGGAAAAGAAATTTAATGAGTTTTAGGAGAAAAACTTATTCTTTATAAAAAAATTTTCTTCTATCAAAACCCCTTACAGTCAAAGAAAAATCCAGTAATCACTTAAGATAAGATCAAAAACTTGATATTATTTCTAGTTGTTGATTTTAAATATGACTAAGTCCGAATGTTACATCAGTATCTTGTGAAAAATGTTAAAAATATTTGTCATACAAAACACTTACTTTTTAATTATTATTATTATTATTAATTTGCCAAAATATAATTATTATTATTATTAACAAGTAATCTATCTATACGATACTGATGTAACATTCGGACTTAATCATATTTAAAATCAACAACTCGATATAATATCAAGTTTTTGATCTTATTTTAAGTAATTACTGTATTTTTCTTTGACTATAAAAGATTTTGATAGAAGCAAAATTTTTTATAAAGAATAAGTATTTCTCATAAAACTCATATTAAAATTTCTTTCCTATACACAAAAAAAGTAAGTATTAGTAAAATAATGTTTATATTAATATTTTTGCAATATTAAGCAATATGAAGTATACAAATATCAAACAATTTATTTCATTGATATTATTTAGATATTTTATACATAATATTAGCTGTGTTCGCGGTACTAATTCCGAATTAATTCGGAACCTGTTCGGAACGTCTTTAGGATCAATCCAAAGCTCATGTCCGATTCTGAATTTATTCATCAGGATTTTATATTTCCGCAAACGTTAAATAAACATTACTTTTAATTAAATTGATCATAGAATGCGCTCTGCCGATCCCGTTATTTGACGAATTTCATTTTAGATATCAGCTGTTCTTGTTTATTCCGTTCATAATAGTAAATAACTTTTCCTTTTAAAACACAAATCTAACATAAAATGTTCGAAATTGACGTGTAAACTATTGCTGGTAAACTTTCACGATTATACAATGTCAGTGCGCATGTGCGAATTTCTTGATAAAATCCTGGGATGTTTCGAATACGTTCGAAACTAATTCCGAATGAAATAATTGTGTTCCGCAAACGCAGAACTTTTTGTTCAGAACATGTAATTTTCTTACCGCGAACGATCGAATTCACATTGCGCATGCGTACTTGTTCGGAACTAGTTCAGGATGGGCTCCGCAAATACAGCTATTATTTTTATCGTATGACACATATGTATATTAATTAATATAATTTTAAGTTAAAAAAAACATTTTTTTTATTTTTTTTCCTGTAATATGTATGAAATGTATATTTTTCATTAATTTTTACAATCTATATTAAATAAACAATAAATGTTTGACAAAAACAGTTGATCGAGGCAAGCAATTTTGAACGTTAACTACTATAAATCTTTCGACAATTTCTTTCAATGCTTTAGCATAGGTATAATCTCTTTCCCCTCTATACCTACTCTATGTTTCTGACACATATGGTAGTAAAAATTTTTGACTTAATTTCGTAACTGAAAAACAAAATATAATTAGTGACTACATATTAAAATAAAACTTGAAAATGAAAATACTGTGTTTTAAATTTAAATATGCATAAAAATAATTTTCTTAGGCCCGGTATTATAAACACAGATTTAATTTACTTGACAAGTAAATTTTTCTTGTTAACTAAATAACTTTAAAAATAAACGTTATTTCAACTATTTACTGCTGGATTATTATTAATAATAAAAATTGTTTAAAAAATTGATCAAAAACTTGATATTATTTCTAGTTGTTGATTTTAAATATGACTAAGTCCGAATGTTACATCAGTATCTTATGAAAAATGTTAAAAATATTTGTCATACAAAAAACTTACTTTTTAATTATTATTATTATTATTATTAATTTGCCAAAATATAATTATTATTATTATCAACAAGTAATCCATGGGTAACACGGTACTGATGTAACATTCGGACTTAATCATATTTAAAATCATAAACTCGATATAATATCAAGTTTTTGATCTTATCTTAAGTAATTACTGTATTTTTCTTTGACTATAAAAGATTTTGATAGAAGCAAATTTTTTTATAAAGAATAAATATTTCTCATAAAACTCATATTAAAATTTCTTTCCTATAGGAAACATATACAGAGTGGCCCAATGAAAACAGTAAATGCAAATTTTGGCCACTTAACATCATTTTTGCGAAAAACGCTCGAACACGTCAATTTTAGTATAAAGGGGGATATCTGAATCGATTAGTACTATTTTCCTAACATCAACCCTAAGAGGAGGAGGGATTGCACCCCAAAAATTTTAAATGGGAAGGGGTGTTAAAAATGACACCGTTCTACAGGCCTTTCAATTCGATTTTCAAAAGTATTTTTATTTTTCAAATCCGATCATTAGTTCCAGAGAAAAATCGTTTAGAACAAAGTTTATTAAGTGTTAAAAAGTACAGACAAGTAGGCTTAAACAATTGATCGTAGAAATAAAAACGCATCTGATAAATTGTTTGTAATAAGCAAGTACTTTGTGAGTCTCTCAATATCTAAACTGTGTCATATTACGGTAAAATACAAACAATATGGTTTACTCTATTGCGGAAAGAGTGGAAATAATTACGATTTTCTTTAAAAATGATAAATCGGCTACAGGAACGGCCGAATTGTTTAATGGGGAACACGCAGGAAAACATGTCCATTGTTCTTATGTTCTCGATTTGGTTAAAAAATTTCGGGAGACGGGGAGTTTAGCAAATAAAAAGCGAAATAATACACAAAATGTAGTACAAAATGAAACGATGGAAGTAGCAGTTCTGGGTCACGTTACGATGGATCCTTCATTGAGTACACGGAAACTTGCTGTTGTATCAAGAGTTTCACGGACTATTGTTCAGCGCATTTTAAAGAAAAACAAATTCCATCCGTATAAAATAAAATTGGTACAAGAACTCAATAAAGATGACTACGACCGCCGTTTGCAGTTTTGTGAAATTCTGAGTGATCGAACAATAAATAATCCCAATTTCTTGTTTAACATCTGTTTTTCCGACGAATGTTCTTTCTTTGTGAATCAATATCTAATCAATATCATTTGTACAGTCAACCGCCATAATTGTCGTTATTGGTCAGACAATAATCCCAGGCAATTTCATGAAGTACATACACAAAAACCTGAAAAATTAAACGTTTGGGGAGGTATTTATGGTGACCATCTTGTCGGACCTTTTTTTCTCCCCGATAATCTGACCGGAGAGATGTACTTATCATTGTTAGAGGATCACATCGATCCAGTTTTAACTGACATAATGGAAAATGATGAACGTTACTTAGAAGATGAGTTGATATTCCAACAAGACGGAGCTCCTCCTCATTTTGCATTGACTGTTAGGCAGTTCTTGGACCGTTGGTTTCCTGGGAGATGGATTGGACGAAGAGGTGCTATCGAATGGCCACCAAGATCGCCGGATCTATCACCTTTAGATTTCTTTTTGTGGGGTTATTTGAAGTCCAAAATTTATGCTACGCTACCCGAATCTTTAGAAGATTTACGACAACGTATTGTACGTGAATGCCGTCAGATTACACCACAAATGTTGCAGAACGTACGACTACATTTTGAGCAAAACCTGTATCATTGTATGGAAGTTGGTGGTAGTCATTTCGAACACTTAATAAAGTGATATTTTAGTTTCTGTTTGTTCCTCTGAACACTTAGTACACTTAAACTTAATTGATCGTCAATTGTTTAAGCCTACTTGTCTGTACTTTTTAACACTTAATAAACTTTGTTCTAAACGATTTTTCTCTGGAACTAATGATCGGATTTGAAAAATAAAAATACTTTTGAAAATCGAATTGAAAGGCCTGTAGAACGGTGTCATTTTTAACACCCCTTCCCATTTAAAATTTTTGGGATGCAATCCCTCCTCCTCTTAGGGTTGATGTTAGGAAAATAGTACTAATCGATTCAGATATCCTCCTTCATACTAAAATTGACGTGTTCAAGCATTTTTCGCAAAAATGATGTTAAGTGGCCAAAATTTGCATTTACTGTTTTCATTGGGCCACTCTGTATATATATATATATAGTGAGTAATTTTTTTATGGGATAGTAGTCGAATTGGTAAGATGTTAAAATTAAATTCTCATTCCAGATTCAATGTCAAGCTTTCGGTGGTGATTTCCACCTTCTTCAGGACTTGCTCTTATTTTGAGAAAGTTGAAACAGTAAACTACATGAATGATGAAGATTCAACAATGAAGCGATAAAAAATGATATACACAGTACATAAAGTCATAAGTTAAAATTAAAAATAAATAAATAAATGAACAACAATTAGTGAGTCTGTTTATAAAATAATAAATATGTAAAATTGTAATCAATATTAGAATGTCACGAATAAAACAAACGATCAGAATTAAAACTAATACGTTGTGTATCTTCTTTTTTTTTTTTGAAAATTTTCGTCATAAACAACAAAATGGTTGGTTGAACCAAATTTAATAATTTGTTAGTAACATATGTTTTACAATGTTTTTTGTTTTAACCACAATTCGTTTTACTATCTGAACATAAAAATCGCTAGAAGATGTATGTATCATGTACCAGATTGTTTCATAAATAAAAATGTTGATTGTAGCGCCCTGAAGAAGTAGGCAAAATTGCTACGAAAGCTCGGTGGAAATCTTAAATGAGATTTTTTAATTAACATCTATTCCAACCAATGACTACAACACCCACTATCAATCTTAATTAATATACATATATATATATATATATATATATATATATATATATATATATATACAGAGTGTCCAAGATAACTCCGTATGTATGGGAATCTCCGTAACTGTTAGAGATACGACCTCGGTTAAATTAGATGAAAGTTGCCTCATTAGTAGGCGAGTTTAGTCATCTTTTGTTTTTTCCAAAAAATTTTATAGGTTACTAGATATAGACAAAAATGCAAATTTTGCTGTTTTATATTTTTGCTTATAACTTTCGTATGCAAAACGATACATTATTTTGGTTTGCACTTTCTTAAGACACTTTTTTACACAGAATTTCCAGAAGTTACCAGAATTTTTGTGCCATGTACTGTTTTCGAGATTTATGATGCAACTTTCATTTTTCTTATGTAACCAGTATTTTAATGTAGTGTCATTAAAAAGATCTTTTTTTTCTCTTTTTAGTGATATAACATAGTCCTACTTTATTTTAAATAATAACATGAAAAATTGAAAAAAAATCTATTTTGCAAAGTAATAATTCATTTTTTAGTTGAAAACTAAGTAGGTCATGTTAAAATAAATGAAACATGAGCCCTACCTTATTTTAAACAATAATATAGAATTATAATCCAAAAAAAAAAACAATTTATTAAATACTAATGCCATATTTTACATTCGTAATAACTAATAACTATAACAGTAAAATTACATTAAGTGTTCAAATAAACCACCGTTTTCTTGAATGAACGTACGTGTTCACTTAAGCATAGGTTGTGTTAGGTTAGTTTTAGGTATTTAATACCGTACTTAATCAAATTCATGTTTAATATCTTATACATCCCTACACTGGGTTGCCTTCTTTAAGGATATAAATTTAAATACATTTCCGCGGCTAATACTGCGTTACTTTGACAACGAATGTAACAATAAAGCATTTCAAACTTCTCTAAATTTTCAAACCGCTCTATGAATTAATATTCTTTCAATAAGCACTCCAATAAAACTAACTAACTAACTAAGACAATAATCAGAAGAAAAGCAAAACCAAAAATATAATAATAAAGAAAACAATGCCTATTTCTCATGTTTCATTTGTTTTGATATGGCCTACTCGGTTTTCAACTAAATAAATGAATTATTACTTTGCAAAATAGATTTTTTCAATTTTTCATGTTATTATTTAAAATAAAGTAGGACTATGTTATATCACTGGAAAGTAAAAAAAAAAGATCTTTTTAATGACACTACATTGAAATACTAGTTACATAAGAAAAATCAAATTTGCATCATAAATCTCAAAAACGGTACATGATAAAAAAATTTTGGTTGCTCCTGGAAATTCTGTGTAAAAAAGTGTCTTAAGAAAGTGCAAACCAAAATAATGTATCGTTTTGCATACGAGAGTTATAAGCGAAAATATAAAACAGCAAAATTTGCATTTTTGTCTATATCTAGTAACCTATGGATTTTTTTGGAAAAAACAAAAGATGACTAAACTTGCCTACTAATGAGGCAACTTTCATCTAATTCAACCGAGGTCGTATCTCCAACAGTTCAGGAGATCCCCATGCATACGGAGTTATCTTGGACACTCTGTATATATATATATATATATATATATATTTATAAATATTTTGTTTAATTCAAATACATATTATATTATAATAATTATTAAATTGTTGTTTAGTGCAATTAAATATACACATAAGGAAAAAAAAAACTAAAATATATAAGTAGAGTAATCCATCCGTTGAGCAAGACAGTGGCAGTTTGAAGTTTACTGACGGTTAAAGTAAAACGTTTATTTTAAGAAAAATCTGTCGCATATGCTTCGATTTTTTTGGTAACCGTTCTAAAATGCTGGTGAGTTATATTTTTTCGCTATATAAGGTAGTTGTCCGCAATTCAAATGTATTAGAGACATAGAGAGAATGACGTAAATTGCCGAAAAATGTATTATGGTACATAAGGTTCAAAATAGTCATAGTATTTAATGTCAAATTCATCTGTTTTGGAAAGCATAGTTGGTCAGATATGTATTGCATATATTTTAAATATATAAAAATTTATAATTGATGATGATACGTGTTTTTTACAATATAATTTTTAAATTATTTACAGAGAGAAAATAATATGATTTTATGTGCAAATTTTATTAAATTATATAAACATATATTTATAATTTAATTAATATGTATGAATTAGTAGCATATTATCTGTTGGAAATGTTTTAAAAAGTATTTTTCTAAATATTTGGCAGCTGTTTGTAGCAATGCTTGTAAACAGATATTAATAAAAAAAAACAAAGTATTAGTAAAATAATGTTTATATTAATATTTTTGCAATATTAAGCAATATTAAGTATACAAATATCAAACAATTTATTTCATTGATATTATTTAGATATTTTATACATAATATTAGTTGTGTTCGCGGTACTAATTCCGAATTAATTCGGAACCTGTTCGGAACGTCTTTAGGATAAATCCAAAGCGCATGTCCGATTCTGAATTTATTCATCAGGATTTTATATTTTCGAGAACGTTAAATAAACATTACTTTTAATTAAATTGTTCGATCATAGAGTGCGCTCTGCCGATCCCGTTATTTGACGAATTTCATTTTAGATATCAGCTGTTCTTGTTTATTTCGTGCATAATAGTAAATACCTTTTCCTTTTACAACACAAATCTAACATAAAATGTTCGAAATTGACGTGTAAACTATTTTTGGTAAACTTTCACGATTATACAATGTCAGTGCGCATGTGCGAATTTCTTGATAAAATCCTGGGATGTTTCGAATACGTTCGAAACTAATTCCGAATGAAATAATTGTGTTCCGCAAACGCAGAACTTTTTGTTCAGAACATGTAATTTTCTTACCGCGAACGATCGAATTCACATTGCGCATGTGTACTTGTTCGGAACTAGTTCAGGATGTGCTCCGCGAATAAAGCTTATATTTTTATCTTTTGACACATATGTATATTAATTAATATAATTTTAAGTTAAAAAAAAAACATTTTTTTTATTTTTTTCCTGTAATATGTATGAAATGTATATTTTTCATTAATTTTTACAATTTATATTAAATAAACAATAAATGTTTGACAAAAACAGTTGATCGAGGCAAGCAATTTTGAACGTTAACTACTATAAATCTTTCGACAATTTCTTTCAATGCTTTAGTAAGTATAGGTATAATCTCTCTCCCCTCTATCTCTACACTATGTTTCTGACACATATGGTAGTAAAATTTTTTGACTTAATCTCGTAACTAAAAAACGAAATAGAATTAGTAACTACATATTAAAATAAAACTTGAAAATGAAAATACTGTGTTATAAATTTAAATATGCATAAAAATAATTTTCTTAGGCCCGGTATTATAAACACTGATTTAATTTACTTGACAAGTAAATTTTTCTTGTTAACTAAATAACTTTAAAAATAAACGTTATTTCAACTATTTACTGCTGGATTATTATTAATAATAAAAATTGTTTTTTAATACCACTAGATTAAATTTATTCCCTATTTATAATAAGAAAATCTATAAAGTAAATACATTTACTCCTAAAGTAAATTTAACTACCGTTTATAATAGCGGCCCTTAAAATCTGTGGTGGGCAATGATAAGCTAATGAAGGCTAAGAAAATTAGAAGGGCAAAATAAAAATAACGCGTAACGTGAAAAATTATCTCTATGTAGCATGGGGGGGGGGGAAGCATTGGAGATTTGTTTTATTCATAATTGGACAATAGCTCAAATAAGTTTGAAATATATGGTTAAACGTATATCGTTTGACGAGGGGAGTTCATATGAAATATTTGTAATGGTATGAGTAAAAACTTGGATATTTTCTTTCTCTTATCATGTATCATTTAATATTATATCTGTAATACTTTATAGTAATAGTTTTGTAGTAAACTTACACATTTTTGTATAAATGTTATACAATATTCTAACGATACATTTTTTTGTGGCATTTCAGTGAACCATCTCAACGCAAGATTTGAAGAATTAAAAAATGTTGACAATATTAATGTTGGAAAAATAGAAAATCTCAAGGTATTATTATTATTAATTTTGCTACTTTTTATAAGTTTTTAAATTATTGTATTTAATTTTTACAGAAACTATTACAAAACTCCTCAGATTCAAAAGCTGAAATTTTAGTATCTGTCACTGAATTTTCATCGTTATGCAGTACATTAAATACAAATTCGGAAAAAATTGGCCAATTAACAAGAAAAAAAATATATTAAAATTTTTTTTCTAAATTTATCATGACTAGTCACACCTGCTTGAAAGACACAAAGAGATAGGTAGTTTAGTTACAATTGCTGATAAAGCAAAAAAAAAAGCAATATACTAAACTTCTTGAAGAATGTTCTAAAATACAAAATGACTCAAACAACTGTTTCCAAATTAATATAGCTTTAAATATTCCAATACGTCCGAGAAAACTTTAACCTAATCAAGTTGTTCTAACGTTAGATTTGTCTGCAATATACTCTAAGAAGATGCAACTTTGAAATACTCAGTATGAATACGCTGTAATTTGCAGAATATCTTCTATATTATAGCTCTTTTTTAAAATAATGATTATTGGAAATAAGATTAACGAACTTAATAACAGAAGTAATTTATTGTTCCGTATGCATTTTATTATTCTTTTTCATTAAGTATTACTTTGATTTTGCCAAATTCTTTTAAAGCAATTTTATTATAATCAGAACATTTCTCATGCATTTACTCATTTACTCTCTTGAGCTTCAATATTCTGAATTATGCCAATTAGGGTTTTCAACTGATTTAATTTTACTTGATTTTTAAATGTCATACTTAAATCGACAACAATTATTGACTTGTTGAGTATTAAATGTTATCATAGTATTAAGAATATGTTCAATAGGAACAGTAAAATTCAATGCTTGTTGCTCGCATATTGTTTTATTGTATTTACTAATCTCAGATAATTATTTAAAAGTTATTATAAAAATTTTTCCTATCACTGGTACTAGTACTTTTATCAATATTGATTATTTTTTTGGCGAAGATTTCAAAGCTTGTTCAATTTCACAATGTTTCTTGACAATGAATTTTTTTGATTTTGTTTCGATCTTTAAACTGGTCCGTATTTGATTACTGGTTACTTTAAGCTTATTTTTTAAATTAATTACTGAAGTTTCATGTGCGATTTCAATCTCTTTCTGATTAAAAGTCGATTGTATATTGTTGCAGGTTTTATGTATTCGCTCATATTCTTCTATATAAGCAAGTATCTGTCTACCTTTTTCTGTAATTCTATTTTGATTAGTTCGAGTTTTTTTATATACATTTTGTCGTAATTTTCTGAATGAAAAAGATTAGTGTGCCCTCACGACTTGCTAACTAGTTTTTACGTAAATGCTCAATTTTTTTAGCATATTTTCTGATAAAGGTTCCTTAGTAAGTCGCTGGGTAATTTTGGGCTTATCTGTTACATGTTTAGACTTGTTTCAATAGTTCAGCATATTTAACTTGTCAAGTAATCAAATGCGATTGTTTATACTGCAGAATTTAGTTGTTTCAACTAAATTTTGAAGTAGTTCATAAATGTGCATCGGATAAACAAAAAAATGAAGACAAACGAAAAATTTCTAAATATAAATATTCAATTCAGTTTATGATTGATATTGCACGTTTTATGTAAACCATCGTATGTTGTTACTTGACAAATTAAAGTTATTGTTACAAGGTTTGTTACTACATGCAACGTAAATGAAATATTAAATACACTGAATAACAAAATGCGTTCGACAGTAAGTACTTTAAACATTTGGGTTAAAAATTATAAATTGTAATATTGTATCAGTAAATATAATATGTAATCATTTTTCTTGTTTGTGTTTTATTATACAATTGATTTAATATAATTAAAACTATAGAATCTGGTTTATAATTTGTTTAATATTGCATTGTCGGCCGGCACAGCCGAGCGGTTAGGGACGTGTGTCACTTGTGTCTGAAACCGCTCTTACCTGTGCGGGCCCGGGTTCGAATACCGCTTGGGGCATGGATGTTTGTGTTGTCTTTGTTTCGTCTAAAAATAGAACTAATAAATAATATGAAAGTAGCTGGCTAATGGACTCGTTTCCAAAGCCAATATATGTAAAATAAAAAAAAAAAATATAAAAATATTGCATAAATAAAAATTATAAGTATTTTTTATTAATTGACACTATATAAAATATTTCATTTTTGATTAAAAAATTTAAAATCTACTAGCTAGCACGTGCATAATTTTCCATATCTAATAAATAAAAAATTATAATACATAATTTAAAATATTGCAATTCTGTTGAACGTCATCAATCTTATTTAAAATTTATGCACCGTTTAATGTGCTCTAAAACAGAATTTAAGATACGAAACATATGTATTGTATAAAATATTGACTAAATTAATTTTGCAGTACAAAGGTTTTATAATTATAACATAAATTCTTATGGATATATTGAACAAATTGACTACAAATTTTTTTATTTAAAATAGTATAATGTTTTGTTTTTTTTGTTTGGTACATAATAAAATTAGACTGTCGCCATTATTGAATTTAATTATATTTATATTTTACATATGGGGTAGCTTATTTAATTTCTGTATGAATGGATTTCTCAAACAATTTAGGTCTTAAAGAATTAAGTAGTTAATAGAATTAATTTAGTTACTTATATTTTAAAATATATATTATAATTTTACATTGCAATTACACTAAAACAAAATCTTAAAACAATATACATACTCCTATTTGTTAAATACAATTAATATTTTAAAAATTAAATTATTTCTACAATTTTTTTTATCACATATATAATACTCATGCTGTACATATTTTTCAGTAGTCATCATATATAAAATAATTTTTAACTGGCTGATACTACAAGTTCGGTTTTAACTAATAACGATTGCAAAACAACGTAACCGTCATAAGAGCAGGACTAAACAAATGAATTGAAACATCCAAAACCGAGCTTGTAATACTAGCCACTTGTATGTTTTATATTTATTTTTGTTGTTTAAAATAAATCGTACATTTCTCGACAACTGATTTATAAACTTATACAAAATTATTGGAAATAAACAACAAAACATGTTTTTACAAAATGTATCTTAATTTATAAACTACATTAAAAAATAGATTTTTGTTGTGCTTATTTTTATTTAAGTTTACTACAAGATATACATAAATATTAATTATGAAAATTTATCATAAAAGCAACAACTGTTCACATCAGTTTTACGAACTGAAATAAATTATTAAATATTAATATTAGATATTAACAGTCAGAACTAATATAAATAAATTACGTACTTTGCCAAAACTTTCCATAGACAGTGTAAAAAATCCAGCAACTTTAATTTGAAATGGTTTTTGAGAACGGTGTATTAATAGTAATATTTGTATTTGTAGAGATTTATCTGGTATTTCGTACCATTTAACTTAATTAAATACTGCGCTGCTAAGCGATTCAGTCTGAAAAAACATATTTAATTTATATTTTTTTTGGATGTTTAAGTCTGATATGTAACGTTGGATTGCATGAAACGCTTATTTGTTTATTAGAAACAAATAGTTTGTTAGGTTGCATATTGGCTATTTATACATACAGCATGTGTACAAGAAGTTAGCAACGCCAAAACCGCCAAAACTACGCATTCAGCTAAACCTAACACCCCTATAATATTGTATTAAAATGAACTTTTCCGCTGGGGACAGTAAAGTAGCTATGAGTGACGTCTGCCGTGCAATTATATAGAAAGTGGCTATTTATACATACGGTATGTATACGCAATTGGCTATTTATACATACAGTATTTTTACGTAATTGGCTATTTAGGGCAGGTTAGGTTAGTAGGTTGGTTTAGGATTTTTTTTAGTATGTATAAATAGCCAATTGCGTATACGTACTTTATTTTTATTTCTCTGATTTAATGATACTTTGTAGTATATGTATTACTTTATTGAACAATATTGTAAATAAATTTTAATAAATAAAACTATAATTATTATTTATAATTATGTAGTTATTATCAAAAATTAATTGTAATAATAGCACATACAATCACAGTGTATGTAAATCTGTAAATAGCCAATTGCATAAAGTATGTATAAATAGCCAATTGCAAATACACATCGTATGTATAAATAGCCAGTTGTATACACATACTGTATGTATAAATAGCCAGTTGTATACACATACTGTATATATAAATAGTGATGAAAATGATGTTATTGACAACAATAATAATACCAGAGTTTGATATACAATAATATATTTAAATATTCAAA
Source organism: Clivina fossor (assembly GCA_963966155.1). NCBI lineage: Eukaryota > Metazoa > Arthropoda > Insecta > Coleoptera > Carabidae > Clivina > Clivina fossor. The sequence continues at coordinate 18,086,168 of OZ014558.1, read as the reverse complement.
AGAAAGATTACAAGACAAGTCAACACAACAAAATATATGAAAAACATTAAAAACAACAGAACATAGTCTTTTGTTTCCAAGCCACGCCGATATATAACATACACATAAAAGACTAGTCTACACTCTAACAAAATTGTGCACGTCGCCGACGTTATTATCTCCAACATACCCCCTCTCGACGTGCATGTCTTTTATTCCAATACCTTCTAAACATTTATGATGACTCGGTCCACATAAACTTTTTGTTAAAACATCAGCTAACATTTTATTTGTAGGAATATACTTGATGTCGATCATACGTTGTTCGAATATTTCTCTTACATAGTGATGTCTGATGTCAATATGCTTGGTGCGAGAATGAAAAACAGGATTTTTTGCCAATTTTTGTGCACCTTGACTATCACAGTACAAGATTGTAGGTTGCATTTCATTTTGATTCATAAAACCAATTTGTTGTAACAAATTTCTCAAATAAATAGCTTCTCTTGTTGCTTCCGTCAAAGCCATATATTCCGCTTCAACACTCGATAGTGCAACAGTTTTCTGTTTTCGTGATTCCCAAGTTATAGCTGTGTTAGATAACATGAACACAAAACCAGTTTGCGAGATTCTGTCATCAATATAATTTCCCCAATCTGAATCAACATAACCAATGAGATCATCTGATTCGTTTTTGTAAATTAATCCATATGAGGATGTTCCAGCTAAATAGCGTAAAACTCTTTTTGCACAATTCCAATGTTCTTTTGTCGGATTATTATTAAATCGACTTAGCATGCTCACGCTGTATGATATATCTGCTCTGGTACCGATTGCTAAATACATTAGAGCTCCGATGAGAGATTGATACATTTTTGCATCGATTTTTTCTATTTTATCCCCATTATACTTTGTTAGTTTTATTTTAGGTTCTAAAGGAGTATTTGAAGTATTAGCTTCACTCATTTCAAAACGTTGTAGTATATCTTTAATATATTTTTGTTGTGACATGGTTATTACCCCTTTTATTTTATCTCGATGAAATTCAATACCTAAACAATAATTTAACAGACCGAGGTCTTTTATTTTGAAATTTGAGGCAAGATTGTCTCTCAATTTATTGAATAAGCTTGATTCATTTGTTGCAATGATTAAATCATCTACATAAACAATTAAGAACAAAACTTCATCATAACTTTTAAAGTAATATAAACATTTGTCGGCATCTATTGACTTTAAGCCTAAAACTTTTAATGTTTTATGAAGTTTTTCATACCATTGTCTACCTGATTGTTTTAATCCGTACAATGATTTATTAAGTTTGTAGACTAAATCTTCATTGCTTGACACTTCGAAACCTTCAGCTTGTTCCATATATATGTCTTCTTCTAAGTCTCCATTTATATATGCCATTACAACATCTAGTTGATAAAGAGTAAGGTTCCATTTCACGGCGATTGCCATTAGAACCCGTATAGTACTCAATCGAGTTACTGGTGCAAAAGTTTCTCCAAAATCTATTCCTGGTTGTTGGCTGTAACCTTTTGCAACTAGTCTAGCCTTCCTTTTCTGAATGACTCCATGTTCATTAAATTTTGTTCGTAAAACCCATTTGCATCCAATAACAGGTTTTTCTATTGGTCGCTTCACCAATTCCCATACACCATTTTGGCTAAGTTCTGTGAATTCCAATTTCATTGCTGCATACCAATTTTTTGAATTTGGTCCTTTAAGTGCTTCTTCTACTGTTGGACAAGTGATGTTTTCGTATGCAAGTTGAGCTTGTGAATTTCTTAAAATCATTGGATGAGTTTTCTTTAATGCTTCACGTTTTTCAGTGTTTAATTGCTTTGGTTTTCCCGAAACTTTTTTAATTGTTATTTCTTGATCACTTGGTATATTTTCCTGTTTTTGATTTGTGTTAAATTTATTTGGATCTTCATTTTCTGGTACATTATTTTGCTCATGTACAATATCTTCAAATTCTAAAATATTTTCCTCAATATTATTGTCCGGTAAATTTTCAATAAATTTAACGTCTCTGCTTTTTACAATCCTTTTTGATTCTTTATCCCAAAGTCTATATGCTTTTGATTCATTTGAATATCCCAAGAATATGCATTCTTTTGATTTTGCCTCAAATTTTCCTTTTCCAGGTATTTTATCAAGAGCAAAAGCTTTACAACCGAAAGTTTTAAAATAAGAAACATTTGCTTTCTTTTTATGCCAGACTTCATATGGTGTCGTATTCTGCAAACTTTTAGTTGGACATCGATTGCGTATATGTACAGCAGTTGATACAGCTTCAGCCCAAAAACTAATATTAAGCTTTGATTGAATGATCATGCATCTTGCCATGTCAACCAAAGTTCTGTTCATGCGTTCAGCAACACCATTTTGTTGGGGTGTGTAAGCAAAGGTACGTTGCCGCTTAATTCCACAGTTTTCTAAATGTTTATCAAAATTAGCAGAACAGTACTCTAAACCATTATCTGTTCTAAGTACCTTGATCTTTCTTTCGGTTTGATTTTCAATAAGAGCTTTATATTTTAAAAAAGTCTCTTTTACATCAGCTTTTGTCTTTAAAAAATAAATATGAACATACCTTGATTTATCATCTATAAAAGTAACAAAATAATTTGCTCCACCGACAGACTTGAAACGCATTGGTCCACATACATCAGAATGTATTAAATCCAATAAGTTGTCTGCTGTGTTGTTTGAAGATTTAAAAGGTGCAACTGTCTGCTTTCCTTTAATGCAAATTTCACAAGTGGATATTTTGTTGTTTGGATTAAATGATAAACCTAAAACCAGATTCTTTTTTAATAAAGTTTTCATGTCTGCTTCATTCAGATGACCATATCGGCGATGCCAATTATCTAATTCTTTATCATCTTTAACTAATGTAGCAACTTCATTGAAAAACTTTAGAAAATACAAGTTTCCTTTTCTGTTTGCAGCAGCAATAATTTCATTTTGCTTATTAACAATTTCGGCCTTGTTTTCTGAAAAAAATTACTTTTCTACCATTTGTAACTGTTTTTGAAACAGACAATAAATTTGTTTTTAATTCTGGGACACACAATACATTTTCTAGTTTTAATTTCTTGGTGTCACCATTTTGCCCTGCAACATTTAAATTCAATGTTCCAATGCCTTTAATTTTAGTAGTTTTATCTACGGCAAGTTTAATATTTTGATTTTCAACTGGCGTCAAAAATGTAAACTTTGTTTCATCTTTGCACATGTGTGATGTTGCACCACTATCAATGCACCACTCATGTTCATCGATTTCGCCTACATTAAACGTACTATTTATTGGTACGTTTATTTCGGCAAACGTTCCATTCAACGTTAAGTTTTCATTGGTGTAATCTTCACATACCATTAATACTTCTTCTTCTTCACCAATATAAGCTTTTTGACGATTATTTGCAGCCTTTTTCCAACAGTTAGCAGCTTTGTGACCAAGCTTGTGACAGTAGTTACACTTGTAAGGCTTTTTATTTACTTTGAAATTATTATATTCAGTACCTCCTTTTACATTTTTTTGGCTGTACTTTGAATTTTCTTGACTGGAATAGCTTTGTGGCTTCGTGTGATTTATTTTAGCTTGTACTAGGAACGCTTGTGATGTATCTTGACCTTTTTGAATCTCTTTTCTAGCTTCAGCTTCTTCCAAAAGTTTTACTTTCAATATTTCAGGTTTTGGTAGCGTGTCACGTGTTTCAATCGCGCAACGAAAGTTTTCATAACTTGGAGGAATACTGTACAGCAGTAAAATGGTCAGCAAATCATCTGCAACATCTATTTTAATTTCAAGCAGTTTGTCAACTGTAGTGAAAAATTTATTTAAATGATCTGACATGTCACCATCTTCAGTCATTTTATTAAACAATAGCTGTTTGAGCAGCGTAGCCTTTCGCGCAGGCCCTTTTGGTTGATACACTTCTTCCAGTTTTTTCCATACTTCATGAGCTGATTCACAGTGTCGCACATTACATAATTCCGAAGGACTCATAGCTAGTATTATATCAGCTTTTGCTTTTCTGTCACTTTTTTCCCAAGCTGATATTTGTGCTGAATTTGTGGGTGTAATATCAGGCTTGACAACCGTGCCCGCAGCATGATCCCATAAATCATTTTTCACTAATATAGCTTCCATGTGCATCCTCCACGTATCATAATTATCTTTGGTTAGTTTTTCTATGCGTACACTTAAACCACTTGACATTTTGTATAATGTTAATCTTCTTTTATAATTCTAAAAATCTTACTTTTGCAACGTGCACCTGTCAGACGGGTAACACTACAACATGTATATCAAATAAATAATTTGCAGTTATGAGTATTCTGGGCCCATAACCTGATGAAAATGATGTTATTGACAACAATAATAATACCAGAGTTTGATATACAATAATATATTTAAATATTCAAAAGAAAGATTACAAGACAAGTCAACACAACAAAATATATGAAAAACATTAAAAACAACAGAACATAGTCTTTTGTTTCCAAGCCACGCCGATATATAACATACACATAAAAGACTAGTCTACACTCTAACAAAATTGTGCACGTCGCCGACGTTATTATCTCCAACAAATAGCCAATTGCGTATACATACTATATGTATAAATAGCCAATTTCGTATACATATTGTATGTATAAATAGCCAATTGCGTATACATACTGTATATATAAATAGCCATTTGCGTATACATACCGTATGTATAAATAGCCAATTGCGTATACATACTATATGTACAAATAGCCAATTTCGTATACATACTGTATGTATAAATAGCCAATTGCGTATACATACTGTATATATAAATAGCCAATTGCGTATACATACCGTATGTATAAATAGCCAATTGCGTATACATACCGTATGTATAAATAGCCTCATCTTAAAAATATTTACCTCACATAAATGGTTTGTCCCAAAATACAAAAAATAAATCAAATAAAATATCGCTTCTTATGAAGATGCTGTGAGATTGCCTATTATTTAAAAAGTAAAAACACAGCTAAGCAAAGACAATAGAGGCTTTCCTTTTACGTGCTTGTTACTCCAGCGCGAACTGTTCGGAGCTGTTTTTAAAGGAACCATTAATTATTAGCTTCGTAACACGTGCCAACCTTAAAGGGGATTGCCATTCCAGGCAGTTCCAGGACAACAAGCTCTACGTAAATGGAACACGAGTGTAATGCTTAGAGAAAAAAATTAGCTACATAATAGTTAAGTAACTTTTTTTTCTCTAACTCATTCTAGTTTGACAGGAAAAATTATTGAAAATTAATATTTTTTTGCAGTTTAATTTTTTTTTCTTTTTTGCCAAACCAGATGAGTTAGAGAAAAAAGTTACTTCGCTATTATGTAGCTGTTTTTTTTTTCTTTGGTTTACTGAATTTTTTCAGACTTTTTTGAGCAAATTTTGAAAAATAAAAAAATCCCAAAGGTTACTTACCCCTTGAGAAATTTTCAAAAATTAAGTTTTTAATTTTTTTCTGCTAACCGATGCATCTTAGAATAATGGTTTCTTCACTCAATTATAGTATTTATTATCCCACATTTTTCCATATCATGCTTTTTTTCCTACACCTCATATTTTATTGAGAAAAAAGAAAAAAAAAGCTAAAAAAATTAAAAAAAAATCTAGCGCCAAAACGGCACATGCTAGCAAATTTAAACTAAAACCAAATTATAGAACTTTTTATGTTCTATCGAAAAGTATTCTAAGTATTTTTTCGAATTTAACACGAGAAAGAAGTATGTCGCAAATTATTGAAATTACATGTTAAACCCCCATACGAACTAACGAACCAACACCCGGTATATATCAATACAAATAAAATTTTAAAGTTTTTTAAAACTTGAGACGGAAACCTTATGTATTTTTTTTAAAAATTAATACATTTTTTACATTTTTTAAAAGAAAATATTGAACCAATCTTTTTAAATCTTTTAAAGCATTTTTTTGAAATTTAAAATATCTTGTATAAATTTGTATTGCAAGGGCGCAACCCTTTTTCGGGTAACACCTTTTTGCGTTACTACAGCACCTGCTGTAGTCATACAAATAAACAATTCAAGTATGGTTTTATAATTTATGAGTGTCTGCTTGATTCGTATGAATCTATTTTTAATATTTTTAAATGCAACATTAAAAAAATGGTGGCATTCTTAAAATTTTTGTATTTTTGTTGACTAACTGAATAAATAAATAATTTAAAAAAATATATAAAAATAGGTCCATATAATAATAAAAAAAAAACTGAAATGAATTGAATACTTTTTGAATTACATTGCACGGATTTGTGTTGAGAAGAACGCTTATATACGTTTTGTTAACATATGAATTCAATGTCACTCGGGCAAAACTGGCTGTAGCCACTGTAATTTTTTGAATTACATTCTACAACATTGACAATACTTTTTTGGTATTTTAAAATTTATTTAAATTATAAAATTCGTTACAGAAGATTCTCCAGTTAAAGTTAGTAATTTTTAATGTAATTAATTATGTAATTATTTTCAAATAATTTTTTCAATAATGTTAAAAAAAATACAAAAAATTGGAAAAAATTTAATAAAAGATTTGTATTTTTTCCAGTTCTGGAACCGCTAGTTATCGAGCAGTTTTAAAAATTAGCGTATCGACACAAATCGCATTTTTAACGACTTTTTCTTATAACTTTTTTTCGATGTTTTGAAGAAAAATTTAATTTTCGGACAATTTTTCTTTAAAATTAAATTTTGCCGTATACCGAAAATTACGTGACAATATTTGACATTTGCCAATTATTTATAAGCAAAAGCAATTGAATTAGTATTTATTATACATTTACATCTAAAATCAAGTTCTCTGTTCTAAATATACACAAAATTTGTTTTAATTTTAAAAATAAAACAAAAACACTTAGAAATATATTATTAGATAGACATTTTGAAGTTCTGTCGAATTTTTTTATTAAATTTTAAAAAATTTATTTATTTACATCAAAATAAAGACATATCATATTTGCCAAGTAATGTAAGTAAGAATTATACACATAGTAAATAAATATGTAATTTCAAAAATGGCAAATTTAATTTATTGTAGAAAAGTAATATAAAAAATATGGTATCAAGAAGATTTAATTCCAATCGCAGAATGACAAGATTATATTCCAAACAAATACATTTTGATAATTTCTCATCGTTACCAAGAAGAAAATATAAACAGCGTAAACAGCGCCCGAAAATAAAAAACCAAAGAACAAGATTAAATATTGAATCCATTGAATTAAATACGATATTAAAAGAAAATATGGATCAAAAAGGTTTGAGAACTGTATTAAGTTATTAGTTAATATGTATCTATTTGTAAATTCATATATGATGTATAAATATGTGCTTTAAAAGCAAGATTATTAGAATTTTTAATTAGTAAATTTGTTAATTATCACATCCTGACAATGCGCTTTGGCATTTTAGATTGCCATTGTCAGAACGTTTTGTAAACAATTTTGTAATAAACCACAACACAAATTTTGTGTTGTGATTGATCTGAGAAGCTAAAACGAGTTGTAGTCAGGGTCAGGGGCAGATTAACGCATAGGCATAGTAGGCACTTGCCTACGGCGCGGCCGCAAATTCTTTTAGGGAGGCAAATTTCCAGTGCGAAAAAAATAATAATTAATTATAAAATTTCTTTTACTACTACTATTCAATAAATTTTTAATTTTAATAAAACACATTTAATTAATTACCCACATTAGCTTTGCTCTGTATCAAAGACAGATTTTTGCAGAAATTAAATTTATCTAAAAATCGATATTTTTTCGCTAGAATTCCTCTCATACATGCTCTTTTATTCTTACTACTTGGAAACTTTCGCTCACGCAAAACAATCTCAATCATACCACTCTAACTACTCATCGGACGTGCACGCAATCGTATACCATCAAAATCATTCAAATAAATCTTTTTAACCAAACGTTCATTAGACATTCGCTCAACATGTCCAAACCATCTTAACTGACTAACACCAACTTTTGCTACAACAGTTTTTTCAATTTCACACTCATCATACACTAATCTATTTCGTACCCGATCTCTCCTATTTACACCACATACTCCACGTAAAAATTTCATTTCCACAGCATTATATATACTCAAACGGGCTTCTTTGGAAACATTTACATTCCTATGTAATAATAAACTATATTATAACTGTGTATGGTGAAATAATACGCGAAAAATAAATTATTGTTATTTTCATTCGAGCGAATTTATATGGACGGCATTTTTCATGCGCCTATGGGCGGTAATTTGGTTAATCCGCCCCTGGTTGTAGTCAGAACATTATGTTTATCATATTAATGTTACAAGATAATCATTACCGAATACTAATTTGTAACAAATATTTTATAATATTCACAGGTTATTTTTATTTTAACTTGTAAAATAAGTATTGAATTAAAGCTAAGGTATTATAAAATTGATTATTAAAAACTTGAAATATTTTACAGAAATCAGTCAAATTACAGAAGATAATATTCAAAATGAAGATCAACAGGCATTAGAAAATGAGGTAAATGATGATGATGCAGAAATTGTTAATCTTATACTCGATTTATCAGAAAAATATGGTGTTGGAATTGGCGAAGATCAAAAACCAGCCACTGTTGAAGACATTGAAGCTTATTTGATATCTGAAGCAGCAAAATTCAATACTCCTGTAGACAATGTTTCAAGTACTCTGTAGTGAATAACATTTGCATGACACATTTTCTCACTATGTTATGTCACTATTTTTCTAAATCAATTTGTGCTAAATTCATATGAAAATGACTATTATAAATTAAAAAATATTCCAATGTTGATTTCAATATAATTTTGATTTAAACAAAACTAACAAAAAGTTATTTATATAAAAAAAGTAATTTAAATAAATTAATAATGGTTCGGTTTTATTAAGTTTTAAATAGTTATTATTAATACAATCTTTATTAATTAAGGTAATTAGGAGGGATCAAGGACGAAATAGATTAGTAATAATGAGTGTGAAATTGAAAAAATGTTGTAGCAAAAGTTGGTGTTAAGTCATTTAAAATGGTTCAGACATCTTGAGCGAATACCTAATGAACGTTTGGTTAAAAAAATTTATTATTATTGGAGTGGTATAATTGAGATGTGGCTTACGTGAGCAAAAGTTTCCAAATAGTAAAATTAGAAGAGCATGTATGAGAAGAATTATGAATGTGGATGAAGCTAAAGTTGCTTGTTTGGATGGGGATGTTTGGAGAAAACTGATTTCGGGATAATGGAAAGAGTTTGTGCCACATTCTTTCGGGTGGCGTGATTGTGTATATATGTATGTATTCAGCTTATGATTGGTTGAAATTTGCGGTAAGTTTATATTGGAACAAAATATGCAAATTATACTCGATGAATTTATGTTGAATTTGAAAAATCAGATTTATTGTCAATTTTGTTACAGCGTATTCTATGTTGGATGTCAATTTTGTTATAATTTTGACAAATTAATTATTTTATTTTTTAGATTTTTTACGCACATTGTAGCCGCAACTACTTCATTCATAACGTTAATGGAGTATTTATTTTAAATAGATATTTCGACCATATTTTTAATTTGGGTTCAGGTCCCTGTTTTTGCTTATACTAAAAATTCGTATTACAAGCTTTGTTTTTGGATGTTTTAAAGGGTCGTTTCTCAATTATTTAGAACAATTATTTAAAACAGCTAGAAGCTGTACTAAGCACTGTATTAGCTGTCAAAGTTGACGTTTATAAAAAAAATTGTGTAATTTGCGCGGTTCGCCAAGTAAATAATAATAATAATAATTGAATCTAGTCTACACTGTAAAAAAAAAGGTATTTGTATATAAAAACATAAATATGTGTATGGAAATTATTTACATATATTTTAAGGAAAATTTTTACAATATATAAATATAAAATATTTTTATTTTATGTAATTACTTACTTTTTCAGTAAAAATAACATGTATAATAGATAAATTAATTTACTTTAAATTACAAAATTATATTATTTTTACAAAAAATTTATGTAAATTATCGATTTGCTGAACTAATATGATTTTTTTTACTATAATTATTATGTAAAGTGGCACCTTTTTTAAAAAGTGTAGTTGGTAAATAACTGCTGATTTTGTAACAATATTCAAATAAAATACTTGATAAATATTTTAGTAAATTTTTTGACGAAATGTGGTGTACATTTTTATTAATAAAATATGTCTGTTAAATTTACATTTAAAAACAATTAAAATTATTTACACTTAAAAAAAAAAGAGAATAATAATTTACATATTGCTTATTACTATTTAAATTTAAATATTATTAAAATTACTAATTATTATTATTAAAATTGCAAGAACACCACTTGAATTAATAATAATGATAACTTACATTTCATATTTTAATATACTTTGCAGATAAAAAAATGCTCGATATAAAATTAACAATTCTATATAAATTAATAAAAAAGTTAAAAATATTTACAATAAAAAACATATTGGCCCATATTCTCACCTCACTTTTTCGTGAAAAAGTGCTTTTATCATTAATTTTAAAATAACTTTTTGCTTCTGTTTGTCATCAAATATAAATAATTTTTCTATATTGGATTATTTTTTTTTAATTTGGTATTATAAAATTTAAATAAACTAAAATGTATTTTTTAAAATATTGATAAATAATTCAATAGTTCTATTATATTTAATCATTTTAATTTTTTTATGGCTAAATATTTCTAATGGTAGTTTCTTCAAATTCAAATTTGACCATAAATTTACAATAATGAATAAAAAAACAAGATTGACATAGTAAGCTATGAAAAAACAAATCCAATAGAAAATAACAAAAAATACCATTTTTATTTTGATAATATTGCAGACCAAATTTTCTGCATCATAAAATTAGTTTTATATTAAATTTAAAGAAATACATTGAATAATAATTTAAAAAACGATTCAAATATGCCGTAAAACAATAAAGACAATAATATTGTAGAAGATACGTAAGTTTATATTTATTTATTAATATTATTACTTAATAGATGTTTAGCATTGTTGTTTATTAAAAATAAGTTTCAACAGTCGTTGCAAGAGTATTAACCATTTGCTAAAATCCAAAATGTCAATGATTGTAATATACATATTTAAAAAAATGTTTTATTTGTCTGAAATATTACAGTTCGAATTTTGAGACAACCATTTTACATTATCATATTGGTGACAAACCTAGCAACATAAAAATATGTGTACTTAATATATTTGCATTAAATTTTATTAAAAAAAAAACAGTTGTTTTATATCAATGATGATTTATTATTGAATTTACGATTAAGATTTACAGTTTTATTTTTTCATTGATTTTTAGTCACCATTACATACGTATATATAATCATCACAAAGTTTTTTTATATTAATAAGATTAAGAATAATTTGTATTTATAAAGAAATGGACTGAGAACTTGCCGTGTGACCTTGTCACCAAAAATTTTAATGCAGGCTGCAAATTTTGACATATGTCTGTCTCTCTCTCTCTCTCTCTCTCTCTCTCTCTTTGACCAGTGGTTATTGCATTTACTTTAATGCGTATTATGTTAGCTGGTGATTCCATTTTAGACACATACGGGATACGGGTGTCAGGTTAGACAATGTAAACAACAATGTACATAGCAAAACAATGTATAAGATACAGGTATTATTATCTATTTTATATTTGATCTATTAATCTATTCTACAATGTTGCATATGAAGCTTTTAGTATAAGTATAGGTTTAGCATAGGTTAGCATCAAATGACGCTACTTTACGATACTTTAAAATCAAAATTTTATGTAGAATATTTGTTTATTATTTATTGGGATCTAAATGATCTAAAATGTTCTGCATGGCATCTGGTGGCGAATTTCGCCAGGCGAAATGAGGAACTAAAACACTGCGTGCACTTGTGTCAACGATCAAAAATGACAGCTAGCAGAAAAAACGCTATTTGCTAGCTTTTTTTTTCTTTTTTTGCAACATTATTGTATTATATAATAAATATTTAAATTCTAGATGTTAATTTGAATATGCGTTTGGTTTAAAGTTCTGTTGTGCAAAGTGTCAACTAACCTATAACAATATAATAAGGTTGCGATGCAGTGTTTACACTTTGTACCTAAACCAGCTTTGCAGGAACACACTACAGACTTAATCGCACCGTTTCTGTCAATTGTCATTGAGATTTCATGTGGAACATCTTTTAAACTTGACGTTTTCAAACACAGAGATGTTACTGTCATCTTGCCATCACATCACTTTTCTAATGATTGTGTAGGACAATGATTCTCAACCACTGTGCCGCGGCACTTTTGTGTGCCGCGAAATTCTTGAAATGTGCCGCCAAATTTTAGAAATGTAAACAATAAAAATTATTTTGTTTATACCTTTATGCAGCAATTTCTTTAATTTATATATTTGCTATGCATTATTGTGTTCTCAAACTTAAATAAAACGTATTCAAAATTTATACATGATTCGTCTTTTTTAACAATTTTTTAGTATATTTATAAGTATGTAAAATTCTTTTAAACTTATCTTATTCTTAGTGTGCCGCCAAATTTTGAAATTGTTAAAAGTGTACCGTACCAAAAAAAAGGTTGAGAATCACTGGTGTAGGAGTTGTTCTGACAAGGGTTTAAGCCGGCCCATTGGTAAATTTTTTCAAGAGTTCATAATATTTTTTAATTAAAAAGAAATCATACACTTTGATTGAGTTTTGACAAGTGGTCGCTTAGGTCCGCCATATTGAATAGGCCATGCCCCCATTTTAAATCCCAACACTTTATTTTATTAATAGTCAAATAAGTTTTGATTACAAAAAATATATTTTTATAATTTGAGCTGATCAGAGCTGAAGTAATTTAAGTCACTTTTTCTTAATTTTATTGAAATAAACTTGCATTTCATCTTACTATATAATATTTAATAACTTAATAAAGAAACTTGAATATATGGCTAATGTAAAAATTATACTTTTACTACTTTACCTATAAACACTTCTTGGCACCTACTACTATGACATAAAATAATATATATATTTTTTAATTATAGCAATTCAATTTTGAAGTTAATTATTGCTACACGCTTCTTTGGGTCGACAGTCAACATAAATTAATACTATTCTACCAACTTAATGGAAAAATTATATTGTCTGGACTACGCCAACATATCTAAATATCTATGTTAAATAAACGTAAAATTTATCAGCGACTTAACTAAGAAAGCTATTATCAAAAAACATGCTGAAAAAATTGAGCGATTATGTAAATACTTGTTAGCAGGTCGTGAAGTCGTGAAGTTATATTTTTGATTTATATAAAATTAAAATATAATGATTAAAGACTCAATACATATCGAAATGTAATTCCGGAAAAACTTAAACAGATACATGCTTGAATAGAGGAATAGGAGCGAATATATAAAATTTGCAATAATTGAAAATCGAAATTAAATCAAAGAAGAAGAAGAAATCAAACATAATACTTTCTGTAATAAATAATTTAAAGAATAATCTTAAAATAGTCTGTAATAAAATATTGACCATTTTAAAGAACAATACAATATCAAACGATACATTGCCAAGAAATATTGTATAACCGCGAACAGATTTTACAATCTACTGCCAAGAAATTAATTATTATTGCTAATGTTACTATCAATGAAACGAGAAAACTTCATGATAAATTCGAATCATTTTCGGAGATTAGTAAATACAATAAATCGATATGGAGCAACAAGTATTGTTTTACTTCTCGTTTTCGTATTGAAAGTCTTCTTAATACCGTGAGCAAATTTCGTGCTTAATAAGTCAATTTTTGTGGATTTAATTTTAATCTGACATCTACGAATTAGTAAACATTGAATTAGCTGAGAATCGTCAATGACAAAATTCAGAATACTGCGGCACAATAAAATGATGTCAATGAAGTCAACATTCATCCAAACTTACTCAATGATGTCAACGACTTAATTACTTTTAATAATGACAAACATACCGAATAACATTTTTTAAAAATTGATCTAAAATTTGCTGTAAAACAAAGAAGGAAGTTATGTAAGTTTATATTTATTTATTAATATTATAGTTTAAACTTTAGTGTTTATTCTTTTTTTTTTCATTTTTATATCAAGACTGTTATCTAGTCATTAGAAACGAAATATCTATGTTTGTAATATACAGTGTGTAAATTAATGAGGTTTCCTATAGGGAAAAAAAAAATAATATGAGTTTTAGGAGAAAAACTTATTCTTTATAAAAAAATTTTCTTCTATCAAAACCCCTTGTAGTCAAAGAAAAATCCAGTAATCACTTAAGATAAGATCAAAAACTTGATATTATTTCGAGTTGTTGATTTTAAATATGACTAAGTACGAATGTTACATCAGTATCTTGTAAAAAATGTTAAAAATATTTGTCATACAAAAAACTTACTTTTTAATTATTATTATTATTATTAATTTGCCAAAATATAATTATTATTATTATTAACGTGTAATCCATGGGTAACACGATACTGATGTAACATTCGGACTTAATCATATTTAAAATCAACAACTCGATATAATATCAAGTTTTTGATCTTATCTTAAGTAATTACTGTATTTTTCTTTGACTATAAAAGATTTTGATAGAAGCAAATTTTTTTATAAAGAATAAGTATTTCTCATAAAATTCATATTAAAATTTCTTTCTTATAGGAAACCTCATCACTTTACACACTATACATGTATATATATATATATATATATATATATATATATATATATATATATATATATTTATAAATATTTTGTTTAATTCAAATACATATTATATTATAATAATTATTAAATTGTTGTTTAGTGCAATTAAATATACACATAAGGAAAAAAAAAACTAAAATATATAAGTATAGTAAAACCTTTATTTTAAGAAAAATCTGTCGCATATGTTTCGATTATTTTGGTAACCGTTCTAAAATGCTGGTGAGTTATATTTTTTCGCTATATAAGGTAGTTGTCCGCAATTCAAATGTATTAGAGACATAGAGAGAATGACTTAAATTGCCGAAAAATGTATTATGGTACATAAGGTTCAAAATAGTCATAGTATTTAATGTCAAATTCATCTGTTTTGGAAAGCATAGTTGGTCAGATATGTATTGCATATATTTTAAATATATAAAAATTTATAATTGATGATGATACGTGTTTTTTACAATATAATTTTTAAATTATTTACAGAAAGAAAATAATATGATTTTATGTGCAAATTTAATTAAATTATATAAACATATATTTATAATTTAATTAATATGTATGAATTAGTATCATATTATTTGTTGGAAATGTTTTAAAAAGTATTTTTCTAAATATTTGGCAGCTGTTTGTAGCAATTCTTGTAAACAGATATTAATAAAAAAAAAACAAATTATTAGTAAAATAATGTTTATATTAATATTTTTGCAATATTAAGCAATATGAAGTATACAAATATCAAACAATTTATTTCATTGATATTATTTAGATATTTTATACATAATATTAGCTGTGTTCGCGGTACTAATTCCGAATTAATTCGGAACCTGTTCGGAACGTCTTTAGGATCAATCCAAAGCGCATGCCCGATTCTGAATTTATTCATCAGGATTTTATATTTCCGCGAACGTTAAATAAACATTACTTTTAATTAAATTGTTCGATCATAGAGTGCGCTCTGCCGATCCCGTTATTTGACGAATTTCATTTTAGATATCAGCTGTTCTTGTTTATTTCGTGCATAATAGTAAATAACTTTTCCTTTTAAAACACAAATCTAACATAAAATGTTCGAAATTGACGTGTAAACTTTCACGATTATACAATGTCAGTGCGCATGTGCGAAATTTTTTTATAAAATCCTGGGATGTGTCGAATATGTTCGAAACTAATTCCGAATGAAATAATTGTGTTCCGCAAACGCAGAACTTTTTGTTCAGAACATGTAATTTTCTTACCGCGAACGATCAAATTCACATTGCGCATGCGTACTTGTTCGGAACTAGTTCAGGATGTACTCCGCGAATAAAGCTATTATTTTTATCGTATGACACATATGTATATTAATTAATAAAATTTTAAGTTAAAAAAAACATGTTTGACAAAAACAGTTGATCGAGGCAAGCAATTTTGAACGTTAACTACTATAAATCTTTCGACAATTTCTTTCAATGCTTTAGGATAGGTATAATCTCTCTCCCCTCTATACCTACTCTATGTTTCTGACACATATGGTAGTAAAATTTTTTGACTTAATCTCGTTACTGAAAAACAAAATATAATTAGTAACTACATATTAAAATAAAACTTGAAAATAAAAATATTGTGTTATAAATTTAAATATGCATAAAAATAATTTTCTTAGGCCCGGTATTATAAACACTGATTTAATTTACTTCACAAGTAAATTTTTCTTATCAACTAAATAACTTTAAAAGTAAACGTTATTTCAACTATTTACTGCTGGATTACTATTAATAATAAAAATTGTTTTTTAATACCACTAGATTAAATTTATTCCCTATTTATAATAAGAAAATCTATAAAGTAAATACATTTACTCCTAAAGTAAATTTAACTATTGTTTATAGTACCGGCCCTTAGTGCTCACAAGAGTTATACAATACATTTTTAATTAGCAATGCCAACTTTCAAAGAAAAAATATAAAAATTTATTTTTATTGCAGTGTTTTTCCGATTTTAATCAGTTTGCTACATTGTTTATTCGATGTAAATGAAAATTTTTAGTATGGAATTACCAATATGCTTATAATTTTGTTATTATAAAGGGTTACTTCAAAATAATTATCGGATTTTAAAAAGCTATATTTTACAAAGTATTGCAGATATAATATGAAATATTGCGCTTACAAATATCGTTTTAGGATCAGGTAGCAGCACAAACGCAGTTTGCAAAATGGAGACTATGCGAGGTATTCAGTGTTTATCGGTTGTTAGCGTCAACGTGCAATTCAAAAACAGTACAAAACAGAACCGCCAGGTTAGATAATTGAAGAGCACAGGTTATTGCTACTGTGATAAACATCAATAACCAATAGGGACGTACTGCAATGTGTATGTTACAAAATAAACTACTGTTTAGAACCCGTGATTTTCAAAGTGGGCAATATCCGCTTTCTTATGGGCAATTTAAGATCTGTGGTGGGCAATGATAGGCTAATGAAGGCTAAGAAAATTAGAAGGGCAAAATAAAAATAACGCGTAACGTGAAAAATTATCTCTATGTGGCATGGGGGGGGGAGGATTGGAGATTTGTTTTATTCATAATTGGGCAATAGCTCAAATAAGTTTGAAAATCTATGGTTCAACGTATATCGTTTGACGAGAAGAGTTCATATGAAATATTTGTAATGGTATGAGTAAAAACTTGGATATTTTCTTTCTCTTATCATGTATCATTTAATATTATATCTGTAATACTTTATAGTAATAGTTTTGTAGTAAACTTACACATTTTTGTATAAATGTTATACAATATTCTAACGATAAAATTTTTTGTGGCATTTCAGTGAACCATCTCAACCCAAGATTTGAAGAATTGAAAAATGTTGACAATATTAATGTTGGAAAAATAGAAAATCTCAAGGTATCATTATCATTTATTTTGCTACTTTTTATAAGTTCTTAAACCATTGTATTTCATTTTTACAGAAACTATTACAAAACGCCTCATATTCAAAAGCTGAAATTTTAGTATCTGTCACTGAATTTTCATCGTTATGCAGTACATTAAATACAAATTCGGAAAAAATTGGCCAATTAACAAGAAAAAAAATATATTAAAATATTTTTTCCAAATTTATCATGACCAGTCACAACTGCTTGGAAGACACAAAGAGATAGGTAGTTTAGTTACAATTGCTGAAAAAGCTAAAAACAAAAGCAATATACTAAACTTCTTGAAGAATGTTTTAAAATACAAAATGACTCAAAAAATTGTTTCCAAATTAATATAGCTTTAAATATTCCAATACGTCCGAAAAAACTTTAACCTAATCAAGTTGCTCTAACGTTAGATTTGTCTGCAATATACTCTAAGAAAATGCAACTTTGAAATACTCAGTATGAATACGCTGTAATTTGCAAAATATCTTCTATATTATAGCTCTTTTTTAAAATAATGGTTATTGGAAATAAGATTAATGAACTTAATAACAAAAATAATTTATTGTTCCGTATGCATTTTGTTATTCTTTTTCATTAAGTATTACTTTGATTTTGCCAAATTCTTTTAAAGCAATTTTATTATAATCAGAACATTTCTCATGCATTTACTCATTTACTCTCTTGGGCTTCAATATTCTGAATTATGCCATTTAGGGTTTTCAACTGATTTAATTTTACTTGATTTTTAAATGTCATATTTAAATCGACAACAATTATTGACTTGTTGAGTATTAAATGTTATCATAGTATTAAAAATATGTTCAATAGGAACAGTAAAACTCAATGCTTGTTGCTCGCATATTGATTTATTGTATTTACTAATCTCAGATAATTATTTAAAAGTTATTATAAAATTTCTTCCTATCACTGGTAGTAGTACTATTATCAATATTGATTATTTTTTTGGCGGAGATTTCAAAGCTTGTTCAATTTCACAATGTTTTTTGACAATGAATTTTTTTTGATTTTGTTTCGTTTTTTAAACTGGTCCGTATTTGATTATTGATTACTTTAAGCTTATTTTTTAACTTATTTATTACTGAAGATTCATTTGCGATTTCAATCTCTTTCTGATTAAAAGTCGATTGTATAATGTCGCAGGTTTTATGTATTCGCTCATATTCCTCTATATAAGCAAGTATCTGTCTACCTTTTTCTGTTATTTTATTTTGATTAGTTCGAGTTTTTTTTATATACATTTTGTCGTAATTCTCTAAATGAAAAAGATTAGTGTGCCCTCACGACTTGCTAACTAGTTTTTACGTAAATGCTCAATTTTTTTAGCATATTTTTTGATAAAGGTTCCTTAGTAAGTCGCTCGGTAATTTTAGGCTTATCTGTTACATGTTTAGACCTGTTTCAATAGTTCAGCATATTTACCTTGTCAAGTAATCAAATGCGATTGTTTATACTGCAGAATTTAGTTGTTTCAACTAAATTTTGAAGTAGTTCATAAATGTGCGTCAAATATTCAAAAAAAAAAAATTAAAACAAACGAAAAATTTCTAAATATAAATATTCAATTCAGTTTATGATTGATATTGCACGTTTTATGTAAACCATCGTATGTTGTTACTTGACAAATTAAAGTTATTGTTACAAGGTTTGTTACTACATGCAAAGTAAATGAAATATTAAATACACTGAATAACAAAATGCGTTCGACAGTAATTACTTTAAACATTTTGGTTTAAAATTATAAATTGTAATATTGTATCAGTAAATATAATATGTAATCATTTTTCATATTTGTGTTTTATTATACAATTGATTTAATATAATTAAAACTATAGAATCAGGTTTATAATTTGTTTAATATTGCATAAATAAAAATTATGAGTATTTTTTATTAATTGACACTATATAAAAAAATTTAAAACCTACTAGCCAGCACGTGCATAATTTTCCAGATCTAATAAATAAAAAATTATAATACATAATTTAAAATATTGCAATTCTGTTGAAAGTCATCAATCTTATTTAAAATTTATGCACCGTTTAATGTGCTCTAAAACAGAATTTAAGATACGAAACATATGTATTGTATAAAATATTGACTAAATAAATTTTGCAGTACAAAGGTTTTATAATTATAACATAAATTCTTATGGATATATTAAACAAATTGACTACAAAATTTTTATTTAAAAGACTATAATGTTTTGTTTTTTTGTTTGGTACATAATAAAATTAGACTGTCGCCATTATTGAATTTAATTATATTTATATTTTACATATAGACTAGCTTATTTAATTTCTGTATGAATGGATTTCTCAAACAATTTTGGTCTCAAAGAATTAAGTAGTTAATAGAATTAATTTAGTTACTTATATTATTAAAATATATATTATAATTTTGCATTGAAATTACACTAAAACAAAATCTTAAAGCAATATACATACTCATAATTGTTAAATACAATTAATATTTTAAAAATTAAATTATTTCTACAATTTTTTCTATCACATATATAATACTCATGCTGTACATATTTTTCAGTAGTCATCATATATAAAATAATTTTTAACTGGCTGATACTACTAGTTCGATTTTAACTAATAACGGTTGCAAAACAACGTAACCGTCATAAAAGCAGGACTAAACAAAATGAATTGAAACATCCAAAACCGAGCTTGTAATACTAGCCACTTGTATGTTTTATATTTATTTTTTTTGTTTAAAATAAATCGTACATTTCTCGACAACTGATTTATAAAATTATACAAAATTATTGGAAATAAACAACAAAACATGTTTTCACAAAATGTATCTTAATTTATAAACTACATTAAAAAATAGATTTTTGTTGTGCCTCTTTTTATTTAAGTTTGCTACAAGATATACATAAATATTAATTATGAAAATTCATCATAAAAACAACAACTGTCCACATCAGTTTTACGAACTGAAATAAATTATTAAATATTAATATTATATATTAACAGTCAGAACTAATATAAATAAATTACGTACTTTGCCAAAACTTTCCATAGACAGTGTGAAAAATCCAGCAACTTTAATTTGAAATGATTTCTGAGAACGTAGTATCAATAGTAATATTTGTATTCGTAGAGACTTATCTGGTATTTCGTACCATTTAACTTCATTAAATACTGTGCTGCTAAGCGATTCAGTCTGAAAAAACATATTTAATTTATATTTTTGTTTGGATGCTTAAGTCTGATATGTAACGTTGGATTGCATGAAACTCTTATTTGTTTATTGGAAACAAATAGTTTGTTAGGTTGCATAAATTAATATGATCTAAAAAAATATTAATTGATGGTTCTAGTTCTTGTAATATAAAAAAAAAAACAATGTATTTATATATTAATAAAAATATGAAAGTGGCTATTTATACATACGGTATGTATACGCAATTGGCTATTTATACATACAGTATGTATACGCAATTGGCTATTTATACATACAGCATGTGTACAATAATTTAGCAATGCCAAAACTACGCATTCAGCTAAACCTAACAGTTCTGTAATATTGTATTAAAATGAACTTTTCCGCTGGGGACAGTAAAGTAGCTATGAGTGACGTCTGCCGTGCAATTATATAGAAAGTGGCTATTTATACATACGGTATGTACACGCAATTGGCTATTTATACATACAGTATTTTTACGTACTTTATTTTTATTTCTCTGATTTAATGATACTTTATAGTATATGTATTACTTTATTGAACAATATTGTAAATAAATTTTAATAAATAAAACTATAATTATTATTTATAATTGTGTAGTTATTATCATATAAATAGCACATAATAGCACATAAAATCAGTGTATGTAAATCTGTAAATAGTCAATTGCATAAAGTATGTATAAATAGCCAATTGCAAATACACATCGTATGTATAAATAGCCAGTTGTATACACATACTGTATGTATAAATAGCCAATTGCGTATACATACTATTTGTATAAATAGCCAATTTCGTATACATACTGTATGCCTAAATAGCCAATTGCGTATACATACTGTATATATAAATAGCCATTTGCGTATACATACCGTATGTATAAATAGCCAATTGCGTATACATACTATATGTATAAATAGCCAATTTTGTATACATACTGTATGTATGAATAGCCAATTGCGTATTCATACTGTATATATAAATAACCAATTGCGTATACATACCGTATGTATAAATAGCCAATTGCGTATACATACCGTATGTATAAATAACCTCATCTTAAAAATATTTACCTCATCATAAATGGTTTGTCCCAAAATACAAAAAATAAATCAAATAAAATATCGCTTTTTATAAAGATGCTGTGAGATTGCCTATTATTTAAAAAGTAAAAACACAGCTAAGCAAAGACAATAGAGGCTTTCCTTTTACGTGCTTGTTACTCCAGCGCGAACTGTTCGGAGCTGCTTCTAAAGGAACCATCAATTATTAGCTTCGTAACATGTGCCAACCTTAAACTTAACCTTCAAAGGTCTTGTTGCACCTACTTAAGTGGTAGTGCTTGAGGGGAAAGGGGATTGCCATTCCAGGCAGATCCAGGGCAACGAGCTCTACGTAAATGGAACACGAGTGTAATGCATAGAGAAAAAAATTAGCTACATAATAGTTAAGTAACTTTTTTTTCTCTAACTCATTCTAGTTTGACAGGAAAAATTATTGAAAATTAATATTTTTTGCAGTTAAATTTTTTTTTCCTTTTTGCCAAACCAGATGAGTCAGAGAAAAAAGTTACTTCGCTATTATGTAACTGTTTTTTTTTCTTTGGTTTACTGAATTTTTTCAGATTTTTTAGAGCAAATTTTGAAAAAGTCTTATTTTGAAAAAAATCCAAGAGAAATTTTCAAAAATTAAGTTTTTAATTTTTTTCTACTAAACGATGCATCTTAGAATAATGGTTTCTTTACTTAATTATAGTACTTATTATCCCGCAGTTTTCCATACCATGCTTATTTTCCTACACCTCATATTTTTTGAGAAAAAAAAACTAAAAAATCAAAAAAAAATTCTAGCGCCAAAACGGCACATGCTAGCAAATTTAAACTAAAACCAAATTATAGAACTTTTTATGCTCTATCGAAAAGTATTCTAAGTATTTCTTTGAATTTAACTCGAGAAAGAAGTATATCGCAAATTGTTGAAATTACATGTTAAATCCCCATACAAACTTAACGAACGAACACCCGGTATATAAAAATACAAATAAAATTTTAAAGTTTTTTAAAACTTGATACGGAAACCTTATGTATTTTTTTTTAAAATTAATACATTTTTTACATTTTTTAAAAGAAAATATTGAACCAATCTTTTTAAACCTTTTAAAGCATTTTTTTGAAATTTAAAATATCTTGTATAAATTTGTATTGCAAGGGCGCAACCCTTTTTCGGGTAACACCTTTTTGCGTTACTACAGCACCTGCTGTAGTCATACAAATAAACAATTCAAGTATGGTTTTATAATTTATGAGTGTCTGCTTGATTCGTATGAATCTATTTTTAATATTTTTAAATGCAACATTAAAAAAATGGTGGCATTCTTAAAATTTTACTACAGCACCTGCTGTAGTCATACAAATAAACAATTCAAGTATGGTTTTATAATTTATGAGTGTCTGCTTGATTCGTATGAATCTATTTTTAATATTTTTAAATGCAACATTAAAAAAATGGTGGCATTCTTAAAATTTTTGTATTTTTGTTGACTAACTGAATAAATAAATAATTTAAAAAAATATATAAAAATAGGTTCATATAATAAAAAAAAAAAAATGAAATGAATTGAATACTTTTTGAATTACATTGCACGGATTTGTGTTGAGAAGAACGCTTATATACGTTTTGTTAACATATGAATTCAATGTCACTCGGGCAAAACTGGCTGTAGCCACTGTAATTTTTTGAATTACATTCTACAACATTGACAATACGTTTTTGGTATTTTAAAATTTATTTAAGTTATAAAATTCGTTACAGAAGATTCTCCAGTTAAAGTTAGTAATTTTTAATGTAATTAATTATGTCATTATTTTCAAATAATTTTTTCAATAATGTTAAAAAAAATACAAAAAATTGGAAAAAATTTAATAAAAGATTTGTATTTTTTCCAGTTCTGGAACCGCTAGTTATCGAGCAGTTTTAAAAATTAGCGTATCGACACAAATCGCATTTTTAACGACTTTTTCTTATAACTTTTTTTCGATGTTTTGAAGAAAAATTTAATTTTCGGACAATTTTTCTTTAAAATTAAATTTTGCCGTATACCGAAAATTACGTGACAATATTTGACATTTGCCAATTATTTATAAGAAAAAGAAATTGAATTAGTATTTTCAAAAAATAATTGATGAAATAATTTATCATGTGATGCAGTCTTTATTATACATTTACATCTAAAATCAAGTTCTCTGTTCTAAATATACACAAAATTTGTTTTAATTTTAAAAATAAAACAAAAACACTTAGAAATATATTATTAGATAGACATTTTGAAGTTCTGTCAAATTTTTTTATTAAATTTTAAAATTTTTTATTTATTTACATCAAAATAAAGACATATCATATTTGCCAAGTATTGTAAGTAAGAATTATACACATAGTAAATAAATATGTAATTTTAAAAATGGCAAATTTAATTTATTGTAGAAAAGTAATATAAAAAATATGGTATCAAGAAGATTTAATTCCAATCGCAGAATGACAAGATTATATTCCAAACAAATACATTTTGATAATTTCGAATCGTTACCAAGAAGAAAATATAAACAGCGTAAACAGCGCCCGAAAATAAAAAACCAAAAAACAAGATTAAATATTGAATCCATTGAATTAAATACGATATTAAAAGAAAATATGGATCAAAAAGGTTTGAGAACTGTATTAAGTTATTAGTTAATATGTATCTATTTGTAAATTCATATATGATATATAAATATGTGCTTTAAAAGCAAGATTATTAAAAATTTTAATTAGTAAATTTGTTAATTATCACATCCTGACAATGCGCTTTGGCATTTTAGATTGCCATTGTCAGAACGTTTTGTAAACAATTTTGTAATAAACCACAACACAAATTTTGTGTTGTGATTGATCTGAGAAGCTAAAACGAGTTGTAGTCAGGGTCAGGGGCAGATTAACGCATAGGCATAGTAGGCACTTGCCTACGGCGCGGCGGCAAATTTTTTTAGGGCGGCAAATTTCCAGCCCGAAAAAAATAATAATTAATTATAAAATTTCTTGTACTACTACTATTCAATAAATTTTTAATTTTAATAAAACACATTTAATGAATTACCCACATTAGCTTTGCTCTGTATCAAAGACAGATTTTTGCAGAAATTAAATTTATCTAAAAATCGATATTTTTTCGCTAGAACAGACGCCTCGCAAAAACTGTGGCATCTGAAGGGTCTAGTGGCTTTATAATTTAAATGTAATAATACATACATACATACATACACAATCACGCCATGTACCCAAAAGAGTGTGGCACAAACTCTTTTCATCATCCCGAAATCAGTCGCCTCCAAACATTCCTATCCAAACAAACAACTTTCGCTTTATCCACATTCATAATTCCTCTCATACATGCTCTTTTATTCTTACTACTTGGAAACTTTCGCTCACGCAAAACACTCTCAATCATATCACTCCAACTACTCATCGGACGTGCACGCAATCGTATACCATCAAAATCATTCAAATAAATTTTTTTAACCAAACGTTCATTAGACATTCGCTCAACATGTCCAAACCATCTTAACTGACTAACACCAACTTTTGCTACAACATTTTTTTCAATTTCACACTCATCATACACAATCTATTTCGTACCCGATCTCTCCTATTTACACCACATACTCCACGTAAAAATCTCATTTCCACAGCAGTCATTTTCCGTTTATGCTTTTGCAACTAAACCCAACATTCACTACCATACATCAATGTAGGCACCAAAACAGCATTATATATACTCAAACGGGCTTCTTTGGAAACATTTACATTCCTATGTAATAATAAACTATATTATAACTGTGTATGGTGAAATGATACGCGAAAAATAAATTATTGTTATTTTCATTTGAGCGAATTTATATGGACGGCATTTTTCATGCGCCTATGGGCGGTAATTTTGTTAATCCGCCCCTGGTTGTAGTCAGAACATTATGTTTATCATATTAATGTTACAAGATAATCATTACCGAATACTAATTTGTAACAAATATTTTATATTATTCACAGGTTATTTTTATTTTAACTTGTAAAATAAGTATTGAATTAAAGCTAAGGTATTATAAAATTGATTATTAAAAACTTGAAATATTTTACAGAAATCAGTCAAATTACAGAAGATAATATTCAAAATGAAGAACAACAGGCATTAGAAAATGAGGTAAATGATGATGATGCAGAAATTGTTAATGTTATACTCGATTTATCAGAAAAATATGGTGTTGGAATTGGCGAAGATCAAAAACCAGCCACTGTTGAAGACATTGAAGCTTATTTGATATCTGAAGCAGCAAAATTCAATACTCCTGTAGACAATGTTTCAAGTACTCTGTAGTGAATAACATTTGCATGACACATTTTCTCACTATGTTATCTCACTATTTTTCTAA
This sequence comes from Clivina fossor, assembly GCA_963966155.1. Taxonomy (NCBI): domain Eukaryota; kingdom Metazoa; phylum Arthropoda; class Insecta; order Coleoptera; family Carabidae; genus Clivina; species Clivina fossor. The sequence continues at coordinate 18,059,782 of OZ014558.1, read as the reverse complement.
ATCAATTTGTGTTAAATTCATATAAAAATAACTATCATAAATTAAAAAATATTCCGATGTTTATTTTAATATAATTCTGATTTAAACAAAACTAACAAAAAGTTATTTATATAAATAAAGTAATTTAAATAAATTAATAATGGTTCGGTTTTATTAAGTTTTAAATAGTTATTATTAATACAATCTTTATTAATTAAGGTAATTAGGAGGGATCGAGGACGAAATAGATTAGTGATAATGAGTGTAAAATTGAAAAAATGTTGTAGCAAAAGTTGGTGTTAAGTCATTTAAAATGGTTCAGACATCTTGAGCGAATACCTAATGAACGTTTGGTTAAAAAAATTTATTATTATTGGAGTGGTATAATTGAGATGTGGCTTACGTGAGCAAAAGTTTCCAAATAGTAATATTAGAAGAGCATGTATGAGAAGAATTATGAATGTGGATGAAGCTAAAGTTGCTTGTTTAGATGGGGATGTTTGGAGGAAACTGGTTTCGGGATAATGGAAAGAGTTTGTGCCACATTTTTTCGGGTACATGGCGTAATTGTGTATATATGTATGTATTCAGCTTATGATTGGTTGAAATTTGCGGTAAGTTTATATTGGAACAAAATATGCAAATTATACTCGATGAATTTATGTTGAATTTGAAAAATCAAATTTATTGTCAATTTTGTTACAGCGTATTGTATGTTGGATGTCAATTTTGTTATAATTTTGACAAATTAATTATTTTATTTTTTAGATTTTTTACGCACATTGTAGCCGCAACTACTACATTCATAACGTTAATGGAGTATTTATTTTAAATAGATATTTCGACCATATTTTTAATTTGGGTTCAGGTCCCTGTTTTTGCTTATACTAAAAATTCGTATTACAAGCTTTGTTTTTGGATGTTTTAAAGGGTCGTTTCTCAATTATTTAGAACAATTATTTAAAACAGCTGGAAGCTGTACTAAGCACTGTATTAGCTGTCAAAATAGTTGACGTTTATAAAAAAAATTGTGTAATTTGCGCGGTTCGCCAAGTAATTATTAATAATAATAATAATTGAATCTAGTCTACACTGTAAAAAAAAGGTATTTGTACATAAAAACATAAATATGTATATGGAAATTATTTACATATATTTTAAGGAAAATTTTTACATTATATAAATATAAAATATTTTTATTTTATGAAATTACTTACTTTTTCAGTAAAAATAACATGTATAATAGATAAATTAATTTACTTTAAATTACAAAATTATATTATTTCTACAGAAAATTTATGTAAATTATCGATTTGCTAAACTAATATGATTTTTTTTTACTAGAATTTTTATGTAAAGTGGCACCTTTAAAATGTAGTACGTAAATAACTGCTGATTTTGTAACTATATTCAAATAAAATACTTGATAAATATTTTAGTAATTTTTTTGACGAAATATGGTGTACATTTTTATTAATAAAATATGTCTGTTAAATTTACATTTAAAAACAATTAAAATTATTTACACTTAAAAAAAGACAATAATAATTTAAATATTACTTTTTACTATTTAAATTTAAATATTATTAAAATTACTAATTATTATTATTAAAATTGCAAAAACACCACTTAAATTAATAATAACGATAACTTACATTTTATATTTTAATATACTTTGCAGATAAAAAAATGCTCGATATAAAATTAACAATTTTATATAAATTAATAAAAAAGTTAAAAAAAATTTACAATATAATAAAACATATTGTTTCTACATTTAAGGTGTAATAAAATGCTAATGATTTATTAAAAAAAAAATTTTTTAATATTTTCCAGTTCTTGTGTATGCATACCACAATCTTATTGTAGAGTTATTCCAGGCAAACCATATCCGTATTGTTGCCAAGAAGTGATTCGCTAATTTCGTGTTTTAAAACTGTTAAACATTTCTTAATAATTTTATATGTTTTATAAATAAATAAAAAGTAATAAATAAAATAATACATACCTTTTGATAATTATAATGTTATTTATTTCTCCATTTATTTTTTCGTTCATTTTGTCATTCTCATTTGCTGCAAAAAAATATTAAACTTTTTATCTTGTCTTTATCTCTATTCGATTAACATTAATAAATAGATTTGTACTTCAAACATGTATATGTACATAGAGTATGTTGTGAAATAACAGAAATTATACATCGAAATAATAATGATGAATTTTAAATTTGTAAAAAGTTAAATTTCGTTTAATTTTAATGATTTTTTATTAATTTAGGTAACAGTTTTCAATGTCATTTACATTTTAAATTATTAAAATTGTCACTATATATTCACAAAAGAAAATGTGTTTCTTTAAATTTACTTTGTAATTTATGCTGACAGGTAATTATTAATTAATAAACAACTTTATACATTTCTTATTTATTAATTAAAATTTCTTATAAGTACATGTGGAAATAAATTAGCATTTTATATTTGTTTCACGGAACAACTGAAAACTTTCACATTGTTTTAAGAAACTAATAAGATGGCTAAAAAACAGAATGAGGTAAAAATTATTTAAGTTATTCTTTTAATTTTGTGTAATTTTAAAATTGACCTGCAGATTGATATTAATGAAATTATTGCGAAAGAAATAAAATTTATGAATTATTGCGGAATAAATCCTAAAAATTCATCGACGTTTAGTAAAGTTTATACTATCATAATAGCAATAATAATTATTATAGAATTTGTGTTAATGTCTCTACATATAATGATGACTACATATTCATCAATAATTGTTGCTTCAATCGACGTTGCAATACTTGTTGGACATGAATTGGTAAGTAAAAATAATCAATTAAAATATAATCAAATTATTGCACTTAATTGAAATTACTATTTTTAATAACATATGAAATATTATCATCAGCATGGCAAAACGTTCAAACACTAATCATATAAATATTTAGCGCTATTGCTAGGATACCAAGCAATATTTTTTTAAATTTTACAGTCGTTAGAAAGTGTATAGTGCAACACTCGCGTAGAATGTTCATTACCCACTTGTATATAAATTTTGTTGCTTTTATTGGAGAAAATTATTTATGTTTGTGCAGTATCGACATATTTTACTGGTTTTTGTATGCTACAATGCGCATTATAAATGTAACGTCTTTATATTTAGTATCTGTCCGTCGCCGTCGGTTTGATAGCATATGAAAAATAAACTTTATCATTATTATCGGTATGATAATAGCAAATGTGAAATGTAGAATATATTAAATAATATTAAAAAAAAATTAATTTCCTAAATTTGAAAAAAACAAGATTAGAAGTATATGGGTAAACCCATATATAGATCACTTTGACATTTCTCGGAAAGTTGGCAACACAATATTTTTAATAAAATTATAATTTATGTGGGCACGAGGAGAAACTTTCCCGAAATCGAATAAATAATGTAGCCACAATGAATTTTAAAAAAACATTGTAATTTTTTTCGCCATAAAATGGCAACACTGTATTTTTTTAAAATTGTATAATTTATTTAGTATTAACTTTTATGAAAATTTGATTAAAATCGGTTAAATAAAATGGTCATAATAAATTTTTAAAAAATTTTGTAATTTTTTCTTGGAAAGTTGGCAACACTGGTTATTAGTAAAATTATATAATTAATGGGAGCCGTAGGAAAATCTTTTCTGAAAATTTGATTAAAATCGGATAAATAATGTAGCCAATATGAATTTTTAAAAACTTTAGTAATTTTTTGTCGGAAAGTTGGCATCACTGGAAAAAATAAAACCACATGACCATCTTGTGTACTATTTGTATTATTTCATTAAAATCGGTTGAACCGTCTAACAGGGGTTGCGGCCCCATAATTTTGATTTACGACCGAGCGAGCGAGCTGACGTCGCACACACATACACCCACATAAACTAAGTTCAGATTTGTCATCTAGGGACTATATACACAATTATTTTTTTTTGAAAATTTTACAGACACCGTACCAAACACTATACCACTTTTCCTTGCAGTCAAAGTGGTAAATAGTGTTGTTTACATAGAAATGTTTGAAAATTGTGCAAAATTATTATTAGCTCATCAGAATTATAATAAATATTTTGTTTTCCAGTTTATAATAAAACTGTACACATTCTCAAAAGAGCGACAACTATTATCTAACTTGTTAGATAATATTAAATTCGAATTTTGGAGTGAAACCACAGCCAATCAAAGTAAACAAGAGGAATTTCAAAAAATTTACAAATTAATTTACATGTTTGTGAACTTGTTGCGAACAACAATTCTTATTACAATATTCGCCGCTTATTTCGGAGTATACATGACAGGAGATCATAATCTTATAGCAAATATATGGTTACCGGAGAAAGTAGAATGGATTAAAAATACTTCACCATTTTATGAAATTATATTTTCTATTCAAGGAACATATATATTAGTAATAGGAATTGTTTGTTATGCGGGTGTAAATATACTTTTAATTATTATGGTAACAGTCGTTGTTATACAGTTTAAAATAATAAAGGAAGAACTTATGACTATTGGAGAACATAATACTTTGGAAAAAAATTTGAAAATAGTTAGAAAATGTATAATTCATCATATTTTACTCTTAAAGTTAGTAACCATTTCTTATTTCTTTTTTCCCTAACATTTTGAGACTATAAAAAAGTTTGTTAAAAAAGGCTGAAATAAAAATAAAATACATTACAATATAATAGCAAAAATTCTTCCAGAACTCATTACATTAAAATAAAACGTTGTTGTTAACTTTTCGATATACTCAACATTAAAAAAAAAATTATAAAATACATATAACGTTTACAGTAAATAAACAGAACATAGAAACAAGTTACTAGGTAACAGAATAAGTAACTAGATTATTTTTTGTTATTATCGTCGAATATATTTTCAAAATTACTTTCTACAATTATAAATTACGATAATTGTCAAATATGACATCAATATATTGCTCGTTGTCCGATCAAAATGATTTTATAATAACATTCAAAAATTAAAAAAAACAACAACATATTTCAGTTTTATTGCTTTATCATATTTAAAGTTATTTTTAATTTGTTGCAATTTTTCTAGTTTTGTTATCTTCCAATTAATTTTTAATTTTATTAAAATAATTTATATTTATAAATCACTGTTTTCAATATTTTTTAAATAAGTTTATTAAAAATAATAATTTTATAATAAAATACAATGTAAGTAAAACTAAAATGTAATTTATTTAATTAATTTGTAGTCCTTATAATTATTAGTTCAATTAGTTGTATTCTTATTCCAAAATATTATCAGGCTAACAAATGAAAGAAAAAAAATACTAATGAAATAGAAAATTTTTATGTTTAAAAAATATTTGTAAAAAATTAATTAAATATATATTTTTTTAGTGTTTTAGAAAAAATTGAGAGAGTTTATTCTCCTATAGCTTTTCACATATTGTTCAGCGATGCTGTAATAGGTATAATAGGACTTTATGCTGTTCGTACTGTAACAAATTGGTAAATACCTTTTTTCCTTAATATGTAGAAAAAAATAATATTTTATTATTTCCAGGATCGAGTTAGTTTTATTTGTGGCTTTCAATGTTGTGAGTTTTACAGAGTATTTTATTTTTTGTATTTTGGGACAAACCATTTATGATGAGGTAAATAGTTTTATATTAATATATAGATACATTGTTTTTTTTTTATTACAACAAAAATACAAATTAAATATGTTTTTTTAGACTGAATCGCTTAGCAGCACAGTATTTAATGAAGTTAAATGGTACGAAATACCAGATAAATCTCTACGAACACAAATATTACTATTGATACTACGTTCTCAAAAACCATTTCAAATTAAAGTTGGTGGATTTTTTACACTGTCTATGGAAAGTTTTGGCAAAGTACGTAATTTATTTAGTTCTGACTGTTAATATATAATACTACTATTAATATTTAATAATTTATTTCAGTTCGTAAAACTGATGTGGACAGTTGTTGCTTTTATGATGAATTTTCATAATTAATATTTATGTATATCTTGTAGTAAACTTAAATAAAAATAAGCACAGCAAAAATCTATTTTTTAATGTAGTTTATAAATTAGGATACATTTTGTAAAAACATGTTTTGTTGTTTATTTCCAATAATTTTGTATAATTTTATAAATCAGTTGTCGAGAAATGTACGATTTATATTAAACAAAAAAAATAAATATAAAACATACAAGTGGCTAGTATTACAAGCTCGGTTTTGGATGTTTCAATTCATTTTGTTTAGTCCTGCTTTTATGACGGTTACGTTGTTTTGCAATCGTAATTAGTTAAAATCGAACTTGTAGTATCAACCAGTTAAAAATTATTTCATATATGATGACTACTGAAAAATATGTACAGCATGAGTATTATATATGTGATAGAAAAAATTGTAGAAATAATTTAATTTTTAAAATATTTATTGTATTTAACAAGTAGGAGTATGTATATTGTTTTAAGATTTTGTTTTAGTGTAATTGCAATGTAAAATTATAATATATATTTTAAAAATATAAATAACTAAATTAGTTCTATTAACTACTTAATTCTTTAAGACCAAAATGGTTTGAGAAATCCATTCATACAGAAATTAAATAAGCTAGCCCATATGTAAAATATAAATATAATTAAATTTAATAATGGCGACAGTCAGGGGCGTAGCAAGACCTTTGTGGGCCGGTGTGCCACTGGGATTAAGGGGCCCCTCTCTACTCCTTGTATTGTTTAAAATTTTAATGTTCTTTTGGTCCATTTTAAGTTCTAAATGTTATTTTAATTTTTTAAATTTGTGTCTGTTTGTGCCTTATTCGAAAAAAATTTTCAAATAAAAGTTGTTTTATTTTTATGATAATCAAAATTAATTAAAATTATTTTTTGTTAAAATGCAATCTGTATTTTCAAAATTAATAAATTAAACTGAAATGCCTAAAGAAACTACTTGCCAGGAAATATATATTATGTATGTACCTAATAATGTTAGCTTAACCATAGACAAGGAATGTGTGAAGATTTTCGATTTAATAGTTCAGAAAATAATTTTAGGATAAACGTTTTTAACGCTACATTAGATATTATAATTGCACAATTAAAAGATAGATTTTCAAGTTTTACGGAAATAAATAAATTATTTGGAGTAATTTTCCCAGAAAATTTAAAACAATTATCTGATGATAAAATAATTGATTTATGCCAACCTTTACTAGACAAATATACTGACGATTTTACCGCAGATTTTAAGACTCAGATATTATCTTTTAGGAAAACCTTTAAAAAACAGTTACAAAATATTAATTCGGTATTTGAATTAGGAGAATTAATATTTACAGAATATTCTATTCTTAGTTTGGCATTTCCGAAAATTTGTACCGCTCTTATTTTGTTCTTAACATTTTCTGTATCAACTTCTAGCTCCGAAAGAACATTTTCAAAATGAAAACTTATTAAAACATATTTAAGAAACTCTATGGGGGAGAAGAGCTTATCAAATTTGGCGATTTTGAGCATTGAAAATGAAAGAGCACGTAAATTAAATTTAAGTGAAATAATTAGCATTTTTGCTTCAATAAAAGCGAGAAAAGTTAAGTTTAGTTAAAGTTAATGAACTATGTTTGTAAACCTAAACTTTAAATTTTATTTGTACTGTATGTTTTTGTGTTTGTAAACTTAAGGGAATCTATAAAAATGTATTTAACTTACTATAATAAATTAATTTATATAATAAATGCATTTAATTCTATAAATGGTATTTTTTGCCTCTTTTTTGTCCTTTATTTATTACAAAAAAATTAAAATAAACAAAAAAATGGTAAGTATTAATAAAAATAAGGCCCCATTGAGCACTTTAGCTCGTGGGCCCCTCTCGCTCATGGGCCCGCGTGCATCGCACTCCTTGCACCCCCGGTTGCTACGCCTCTGGCGACAGTCTAATTCTATTATATACCAAACAAAAAAAAAAACAAAACATTATACTATTTTAAATAAAAAATTTGTAGCAAATTTGTTCAATATATCCATAAGAATTCATGTTATAAAATGTTTATAAATGTTTATAAAACCTTTGTACTGCAAAATTAATTTAGTCAATATTTTATACAATACATATGTTTCGTTTCTTAAATTCTGTTTTAAAGCACATTAAACGGTGCATAAATTTTAAATAAGATTGATGACGTTCAACAGAATTGCAATATTTTAAATTATGTATTATAATTTTTTATTTATAAGATCTGGAAAATTATGCAAGTGCTAGCTTAGGTTTTAAATGTTTTAATGAAAAATGAAATATTTTATATAGTGTCAATTAAAAAAAGAAAGTCCTAATTTTTATTTATGCAATATTAAACATTATTATAATCCTAATTCTATAGTTTTAAGTAAATATTTATGAAAAAATACAAATACAAGATAACTGCAAATTAAACAAATTTTAAACAATTAATTTAAAATATACTAATGCCCTCAATGTACGTTTTACAGATAAATAAAAAAACCGATAAAGTTACAATAATTTAACTTACATTTTTTATTTTATTTATTGCTCATATACGGTACCGATACACTTGATCGGTGCGACCGCCCCGCTATCTAGCGGTTTTAAGCTCAATGTCTTTATATACACGTTTGAATGCTCTCATAAAAACATTGCTAATTTCAATGTCATTGACAAACTAAATATATATTTTTAGTATAATAGTAGATGTTCAATAATAGTTGAAAAGTTAAAGCAAATATATATTTTTTGTATATTACGTTTTTTTATAATTTGTCCACTAATAATACTATTAACACTGTAAATTAATAATACATTAATCATAAGCATACCTAAATGGAAGGATCCAGTGACTGGAATCTATGTATTTAGTTTCCTAACATAAAACTATTATATAATAAATTAACTGTATTATCATTCGGATAATCTATTTATATAATTTTCACTAAATAAATATACATTATGTTATTACAAAATAATATAATCTCTAATATATAAAATTCTTGTGTCACAGTTTTAGTGTTTATACTCCTCCGAAACGGCTTTGACCGATTTTGATAAAATTTTATATGTATATTCAGTAGGTATGAGAATCGGTTTATAACTAATTTTTATACCGCTAAGTGTTAAGGGTGGCTCACCCTAAAAAATTGTTATTCATTTTTTGGACAATTTTTTTTTGGTTATTTTTTTATGGTGTGCCATTAATAAATACATTTAGTCCTAAATTTTTACCCTCCTACCACCAACCCCTACTTTTTAATAGCATTTTATATTTTTTAACCCCGGTCGATAGCTGATCAATGGGGTTCCGTTTAGCCAAACTCAATAAAATAAAAATAAATAAATAAATAAATTTGTAACTTTGGGAAGTTGTTGAGTACACTCCCGCAAAGAATTCTACGGCCCTGGGGGGCGTAGCCCCCCCCCGGGGGGGGGGAGGAAATATAGAAAAGTGTGAAAGAAATTGATTCCAAATAAATTGAAAATAATTATAATATGAAAAATGTAATTAATTTTTTTTTGTAATACAAAAAAAATTCATAAATAATTTGAAATGAATATTCAGAATCTTTTTTAAATACTCTAAGTACTTACATGTACTTTAGGTATTTCTATGCACTTCAAGTGTTTGCATGTACTTTTAGTATTTTTATGTACATTAAGTATTTTTATGTAATTTAAGTATGTTTATGTACTTTAGATTCCACAAAAGTACTTAGGTATTAAGTACTTATAAAAAAGCTTTATGTACAAGTATTAAATATCACATTTGAAAAGAACTTAAAGTAAAGTACTGTAAGTACTAAATACTTAAAGTACGTACTTAGAGTACTTTTACTTTTAGTACTATACCTAAGTCTGTTTACGATGTAATTTTTTTATCACATTGCATATTCATATATAAATTCAAATTATATATAACGAACACACTGTATATTTCTGAGTACATTTATTCCTAAGACACATTGTATATATATATATATATATATATATATATATATATATATAAAAGTTTCCAAGTAGTAGGAATATAAGGCATGTATAAGAGAGGAATTATGAATGTGGATAAAGCTAAAGTTGCTTGTTTGGACATGAATATTCGGAAGAAACTGATTTCGGGATTATAAAAAGAATATGTGCCACACCCTTCTGGGTATATAGCGTAATTTTGAATGTATGTATACCATGTATTTTTTACTTTTTGCTTGCGTTAAACCACATTGAAATAGAATAGCAAGTTTACATTCACTAATTAAACTAGGATTAAAATTTGAAACTCATTAAGGAATTTTGCGGTTTACTCTCCTTGATAAAATTCTTTCGATATAAAAGGAATATTTGGCAAGATTATCTGCGGTCTATTTTCAGCTTCCACTTAATTTAATTTGAATCGACAGTTTTTTTTATTTAAATTCTTATAGAATCAAATTACTTCGTGAACGACCTTCATTTCGTTTAGCTAGAATAATTAAGTACTTACAACATATATATGATATTTTACATATTTCAAAATTTTATATAATTTAAAGGAATTAAAACCATAAGGTTACAAGTAACAATATATTAATTTTGAGAAAAACATATAAATATGTTCAGTTGTTCGTACTGTAATAATATTAAAAAATATTACAAATTTATACTTTCTGTGGTTGGCACTTGATAAAACATTTTAAAAATATTAATAAGAAATAAAAATAACGATAAAAGTTATTATTTATTAAAATACATACATATTTAATTACTTAATGATCGTTTTAATCTTTTGGCCACCATCAGGAGTTACAAATGAAAATTTTAAAATTATTCTAACTTCTAACATAAATACTTTTACAAAATGTGGGTGGGGATACAAATTTACAAATTTTAAAAATTGTTTTTACAGTTAAAACTATTAGGTAATACAATATTTATAAGGGGTAATCTCTATATTAATTACCAACGTTTTCCTTCAATGCAAATGCTTTGTTAATAGAGGATTCTAACAAATTAAATTTATGACTTCTTTGAATTGATAAAATTTTATATTCACCTAAAAATTCATATTTGTTTGAAATTTAATGTATGGTGGATTTATGATGTTCATGAATTTTTTATTTAAAAGTTTTACTTGTCAATCCTATATAAAATGCATCGCAGTCATACAAAGATAAATCCCGGATAATTCATATGTTTTCAGTTTGGCTTTATTGTTAACTAACAATTTTTTTAAATTTATTTTACTGGTTGTCACTATATTCTGTTTCCTATTGTTTGAAATTTTGTCAATATGATTTATAGAGTGCCATGAATTATTATTATTAATTTGAATATTTGATTTATTTAATGAATTTGTAATTTTTTATGTTTATATCCACGTATCATACTAGTGCTCTGGGACTTAATGACACCAACCTTTCGCTCAGATAGATACCATACTATAAATCAATGACACCTTTATCGCTTTCGGACTGTTAAGAATTGTAACAGTCATGGATATTTGATATTTAAGAATTTAGGAAGTTAGTACGTTGACATATCCATGACTGTCGAGTGCATCGAACTTTGTCATTTTATCAGCATTTTTAGTCGTCGTTCAAAGTTCGATTGCATTCGTTTTTTGTTTAAGCTGCATTTTTATAAATCCACTTTAAGCGAAAATTAAATGAGTTTAATTTAGTTACGGATAGATATCCAAGAGAAAAACATTAAACAATTGAGAACACTAAATTGTAAGCTACAGACACTGTCTATATATTGTTATAATTTTTAGTTATTTTGTAAAATCATTTGTTAATTAATTTTATTTATTATTTTATAAAATTACATTTTTAAATTGTTCTCGTTAATTCTTTTTATTAAAAACTTCAAGAAATCAACCACGTATGTGCAATCTATATATCCGCTCGGCCATGCCGAAATCGTTTTAGTAAAAACTTATAGGTTGTTACAGAATCAAACGGAATAATTACATCAGAAAAAATCAGTTTCCGGTAATATCAATATCTATTTCATTATTAATTCTACTAATTTTTACATTTAGAAAATTAATATAATTATCTGTTTCTGTACTTAAATCATTTTTTTAATGTTACTTATGCCCTTATGATTTTAACTTCCTCTTTCATTTAAAGCAATTTTATTTGAAAATTATTTTAAAATTGGATACTTTCAATCGTCATTTTCTTGAGAAGAGTGCGGGCTGAAATATGACGTGGTCATTGGAATAATTGCATTGTTGTGTTTCCAAGTAGTAGAAATAGAAGAGCATGTATGAGAGGAATTATGAATGTGGATAAAGCTAATGTTGCTTGTTTGGATAGGAATGTTTGGAGGAGACTGATTTCGAGATAATGAAAAGAGTTTGTGCCACACATTTTGGGGTACATGGCACGATTGTGTATGTATGTATGTGTGTGTTTCACTAATAAATGAAATTGAAACATATCAAGATTTAATATATATATATGTATTTATATTAATCTATTTAACAAAATCAATTTTCAAAATACATAATTTATAGAGTGTTGTCCGATCAAATTCTGAAAGTAACAAAATACTTCATTAAATGCCTACGTAAAACAAATATTAAAATAATGATAAAATTTTCGATAATTATGTTTCAACAACTATACAGTTTTTGAACGTGAAACAAAAGCTATAATGTTAATCAATGTTTCATAAAAAGAATAAAACCAAAAAATGTGCAAATTTTTATTAATACTTATTTTAGTTATATATAGTTCTAAAATAGTTAAAAGTCTTTAGTAGCTGCACTCTAAATTTTTATATTTAATTTTGCATGTTTTGTGAATGTAATTTTTCATTAAAAATGTAGGAGTAATATTTTGTAAATTATTACAGTAAAACTACAAAATGTTGTTATTTTTACAGTTAAAACTAATGTAACATTACATAAATTTCAGATATATTTCTTAGAGTGTATGGTTAGTAAGTTAATAAAAAAAAATCTGCTGTGGCCACCACAGAACCCACAGTCATGGTATTAAATAAATTTACGGAATATAAAAATGTGTATAATAACAACTGTAATCATGGTATCTAAAACAAAACTCTCTTGACATAAATATGCCACCTATTTACAGAATTACTTATTTATCATAAAAATGTAAAACATTATTAAAAAAATTACAATATTACCAATAAAAGTTGTTGGTTATAATTTGTTTAGCAATTTTTGTTAAATAATTTTTTCGAAATATATTTATGTTGCGAAATATTCGTAAAACACATAAAAGTGACATTACTAAATTACCACTTCTGATTTGCATATTTTTATCAAAAGTTGATCAAATTGAGATAGTCTTCTTCGAAGTTTAAATATGTAATTTTACAATAATCCGTTCAGCCGGATTTGCTCTACACGTGTCCACAAACCGACAGACGGACATCACGCTAAAAACAGTTGATTTGTGTTATATAAGCCTAGTTCGTGCTTGTCTGTAAAAAATCTCGATATGTCAAATTTGGTATGATTACAAGAATATGGCTCCATAATTTGGAACCCTTTTTATGTTATTCATATCGACTCTATCGAAGCTATACAACGTCGCTTTCTAAATTTTCTTTACTTTAAAGCTTTATCATCTTCTTTCAACTTTCCCTTTTAACAGTTTGCGTTTGCGTAGGTCTATGATATCTATAATATTTCTTTTTAAACTTATAAACAATCTCATTGATGATTCGCAATTAGTTTCTTTACTTAATTTCCATGTTCCTTCATTTTCTTCAAGGCAAACTTACATTTTTTATCTTCCTACTATCCAAACTAATATTCGTCACAGCTCACCTGTCTACACTATGTGTCATTTATTTAATTGTCTTGTAGAGTGCAATGATATCTTTTGTTTCTCTCTGTCTGCTTTTAAGAAATCGGTTATTGTTAGTTTATTAGCATTCTATTATTACTCGTGATTTACTTTTGTCAATTTGTTTGTTTATCTTACTTGTATACATGTTTATTTTTATATTTTACATTGTATTTTACTCTGTAGTTAAGCTTTGGCTTATAGACTAAACATTATTAAATAAATAAATAAATAAATAAATAAATACGGTACAGTACGGTGCTCTGATCAGTTGCTGAAAGGCAACTGAAAGGCAAGTACTTTGAACCAATAACGGAGATTAGTAATAAATACCAAAAAAATAATATATCGAACGACAAATATGACACAATGAAAATGGAAAATTTTACGACAGAATTAATATACTAAGCGACATATAGAGCACTTCCAAAATAGAAAAATTAACGACAAACGTAATATATCGAATGACAAAAATTATACATCTTTATTTGTTTAAAACAAGTCATTACACTGAAAATTTCGAACAATTTCTTTGCAAGGTAGGTTAGGTTAAAAGGTTAATTTTTAGAATAAAACGAATTGAGGTTCCAGTTCTGTAAGAACTTATTAATAAATCAACGTTTCAACTTTTCGACGTACGTCTTCATCAGGAAAAAAAATAGAAATGACATTTCTCGTAAATAAATAGAATATGGAAACACGTTACTAGGTAACAAAATAAGTAACTAGATCATGGAATTTATAAATTTTTAATTAAAGAAAGCCAAATTTTATTTAACTCAGTGCTTTCACACTGATTCATATTATATTTTTCTTTATAAATTTCAATTGCTTTTCTTATCAATCTGCTGCTAATATTGATTGATCCTAGCAATTATTACAGTATCTTCAAATTTTACACCATGATAATATTCTGGCGCATGTTCATCAATAGCAGATTTATTTGGCTGATTTAGAAAAATTGACCTCTCATATTCTACTAGATTGACAGAACATAAAAGGTCAATTTGTCTAAATCGTTCAGATAAATCTGCTACTGCTGAACATGCGTTAAAATATCACCATGATATAAAATTTGAAGATACTGTAACAATTGCTAGACCAATCAATATTAGCAGCAAAAAAAAACTTGTATCATTTGTCCTTATAAAGACGAAAGTTGAGTTTCGTCGAAAAATCGATTTTAAATAAATATTAATACGGAACTTAAATCAGAATTGTTTTATTTTATTATTAAAATATTTGTTTCATATAAAATTAAATTTTATTTGATATATATATATATATATATATATATATATATATATATAAAATTCTTTGCGGGAGTGTACTCAACAACTTCCCAAAGTTACAAATTTATTTATTTATTTATTTTTATTTTATTGAGTTTGGCTAAACGGAACCCCATTGATCAGCTATCGACCGGGGATAAAAAATATAAAATGCTATTAAAAAGTAGGGGTTGGTGGTAGGAGGGTAAAAATTTAGGACTAAATGTATTTTTAATGGCACACCATAAAAAAATAACCAAAAAAAAATTGTCCAAAAAATGAATAACAATTTTTTAGGGTGAGCCACCCTTAACACTTAGCGGTATAAAAATTAGTTATAAACCGATTCTCATACCTACTGAATATACATATAAAATTTTATCAAAATCGGTCAAAGCCGTTTCGGAGGAGTATAAACACTAAAACTGTGACACAAGAATTTTATATATTAGAGATTATATTATTTTGTAATAACATAATGTATATTTATTTAGTGAAAATTCTATAAATAGATTATCCGAATGATAATACAGTTAATTTATTAAATAATAGTTTTATGTTAGGAAACTAAATACATAAATTCCAGTCACTGTATCCTTCCATTTAGGTATGCGTATGATTAATGTATTATTAATTTACAGTATTAATAGTATTATTAGTGGACAAATTATAAAAAAACGTAAAATACAAAAAATATATATTTGCTTTAACTTTTCAACTATTATTGAACATCTGCTATTACACTAAAAAAATATATTTAGTTTGTCAATGACATTGAAATTAGCAATGTTTTTATGGAGCACTCAAACGTGTATATAAAGACATTGAGCTTAAAACCGCTAGATAGCGGGGCGGTCGCACCGATCAAGTGTATCGGTACCGTATATGAGCAATAAATAAAATAAAAAAGGTAAGATAAATTATTGTAACTTTATCGGTTTTTTTATTTATCTGTAGAACGTACATTGAGGGCATTAGTATATTTTAAATTAATTGTTTTTTTTTCTTTGTTTAAAATTTGTTTAATTTGCATTTGTTATCTTGTATTTGTATTTTTTCATAAATATTTACTTAAAACTATAGAATTAGGTTTATAATAATGTTTAATATTGCATAAATAAAAATTAGGACTATTTGTTATTAATTGACACTATATAAAATATTTCATTTTTCATTAAAACATTTAAAACCTACTAGCTAGCACGTGCATAATTTTCCAGATCTAATAAATACAAAATTATAATCCATAATTTAAAATATTGCAATTCTGTTGAACGTCATCAATCTTATTTAAAATTTATGCACCGTTTAATGTGCTCTAAAACAGAATTTAAGAAACGAAACATATGTATTGTATAAAATATTGACTAAATTAATTTTGCAGTACAATGGTTTTATAATTATAACATAAATTCTTATGTATATATTGAACAAATTGGCTACAAATTTTTTATTTAAAATAGTATAATGTTTTGTTTTTTTTGTTAGGTGCATAATAAAATTAGACTGTCGCCATTATTGAATTTAATTATATTTATATTTTACATATGGGCTAGCTTATTTAATTTCTGTATAAATGGATTTCTCAAACAATTTTGGTCTTAAAGAATTAAGTAGTTAATAGAACTAATTTAGTTATTTATATTTTAAAATATATATTATAATTTTACATTGCAATTACACTAAAACAAAATTTTAAAACAATATACATACTCCTACTTGTTAAATACAATAAATATTTTAAAAATTAAATTATTTCTACAATTTTTTCTATCACATATATAATACTCATGCTGTACATATTTTTCAGTAGTCATCATATATAAAATAATTTTTAACTGGCTGATACTACAAGTTCGATTTTAACTAATTACGATTGCAAAACACCGTAACCGTCATAAAAGCAGGACTAAACAAAATGAATTGAAACATCCAAAACCGAGCTTGTAATACTAGCCACTTGTATGTTTTATATTTATTTTTTTTGTTTAATATAAATCGTACATTTCTCGACAACTGATTTATAAAATTATACAAAATTATTGGAAATAAACAACAAAACATGTTTTTACAAAATGTATCCTAATTTATAAACTACATTAAAAAATAGATTTTTGCTGTGCTTATTTTTATTTAAGTTTACTACAAGATATACATAAATATTAATTATGAAAATTCATCATAAAAGCAACAACTGTCCACATCAGTTTTACGAACTGAAATAAATTATTAAATATTAATAGTAGTATTATATATTAACAGTCAGAACTAAATAAATTACGTACTTTGCCAAAACTTTCCATAGACAGTGTAAAAAATCCACCAACTTTAATTTGAAATGGTTTTTGAGAACGTAGTATCAATAGTAATATTTGTGTTCGTAGAGATTTATCTGGTATTTCGTACCATTTAACTTCATTAAATACTGTGCTGCTAAGCGATTCAGTCTGAAAAAACATATTTAATTTGTATTTTTGTTGTAATAAAAAAAAACAATGTATCTATATATTAATATAAAAATATTTACCTCATCATAAATGGTTTGTCCCAAAATACAAAAAATAAAATACTCTGTAAAACTTACAACATTGAAAGCCACAAATAAAACTAACTCGAGCCTGGAAATAATAAAATATTATTTTTTTCTACATATTTAGGAAAAAAGATATTTACCAATTTGTTACAGTACGAACAGCATAAAGTCCTATTATAGCTATTACAGCATCGCTGAACAATATGTGAAAAGCTATAGGAGAATAAACTGTCTCAATTTTTTCTAAAACACTAAAAAAATATATATTTAATTAATTTTTTACAAATATTTTTTAAACATAAAAATTTTCTATTTCATTAGTATTTTTTTTCTTTCATTTGTTAGCCTGATAATATTTTGGAATAAGAATACAACTAATTGAACTAATAATTATAAGGACTACAAATTAATTAAATAAATTACATTTTAGTTTTACTTACATTGTATTTTATTATAAAATTATTATTTTTAATAAATTTATTTAAAAAATATTGAAAACAGTGATTTATAAATATAAATTATTTTAATAAAATTAAAAATTAATTGGAAGATAACAAAACTAGAAAAATTGCAACAAATTAAAAATAACTTTAAATATGATAAAGCAATAAAACTGAAATGTGTTGTTTTTTTTTTTAATTTTTGAATGTTATAAAATCATTTTGATCTGACAACGAGCAATATATTGATGTCATATTTGACAATTATCATAATTTATAATTGTAGAAAGTAATTTTGAAAATATATTCGACGATAATAACAAAAAATAATCTAGTTACTTATTCTGTTACCTAGTAACTTGTTTCTATGTTCTGTTTATTTACTGTAAACGTTATATGTATAATTTTTTTTTTTAATGTTGAGTATATCGAAAAGTTAACAACAACGTTTTATTTTAATGTAATGAGTTCTGGAAGAATTTTTGCTATTATATTGTAATGTATATTATTTTTATTTCAGCCTTTTTTAACAAACTTTTTTATAGTCTCAAAATGTTAGGGAAAAAAGAAATAAGAAATGGTTACTAACTTTAAAAGTAAAATATGATGAATTATACATTTTCTAACTATTTTCAAATTTTTTTCCAAAGTATTATGTTCTCCAATAGTCATAAGTTCTTCCTTTATTATTTTAAACTGTATAACAACGACTGTTACCATAATAATTAGAAGTATATTTACACCCGCATAACAAACAATTCCTATTACTAATATATATGCTGCTTGAACAGAAAATATAATTTCATAAAATGGTGAAGTATTTTTAATCCATTCTACTTTCTCCGGTAACCATATATTTGCTATAAGATTATGATCTCCTGTCATGTATACTCCAAAATAAACGGCGAATATTGTAATAAGAATTGTTGTTCGCAACAAGTTCACAAACACGTAAATTAATTTGTAAATTTTTTGAAATTCATCTTGTTTACTTTGATTGGCTATGGTTTCACTCCAAAATTCGAATTTAATATGATCTAACAAGTTAGATAATAGTTGTCGCTCTTTTGAGAATGTGTACAGTTTTATTATAAACTGGAAAACAAAAAAATTATTATAATTCTGATGAGCTAATAATAATCTTGCACAATTTTCAAAACATTTCTATGTAAACAACACTATTTTTTTTCTAATTTAGCAAATTTTTTTTTTTTTTAAATATTATTTAATGTATTCTACATATTACATTTCACATTTGCTGTTATCATACCGATAATAAGGATAAAGTTTATTTTTCATATGCTATCAAACCGATGGACAGATACTAAATATAAAGACGTTACATTTATAAGTAGAACAACTGAGAAGGATGATAGATAGAGTTAATGTTGGTAAAGATATGAATCTTGTGTTGAATGTTGATAAGTGCAAAGTTTTAGTTTTTCGGAAAGGGTGACTTGATGACTTGAATGTAATGTATATATTGATGGTGCACGTTTAGAGCAGGTAGATGAATTTGTGTATTTGGGTAGTTTGCTATCTAGAGATGGCCGTTTTGATCGTGAAATTGAAAGGAGAGTAAATGCTGGTTGTAAGGTACTTTGGGTGCTTTGGGACCTTTTGCTAGGAATGTAAATGTTTCCAAAAAAGCCCGTTTGAGTATATACAATGCAGTTTTGGTGCCCACGTTGATGTATGGTAGAGAATGTTGGGTTTGGTTGCAAAAGCATAAACGGAAAATGACTGCTGTGAAAATGAGATTTTTACGTGGGGTATGTGGTGTAAATAGGAGAGATCGGGTACAAAATAGATTAGTGTATGATGAGTGTGAAATTGAAAAAAATGTTGTAGCAAAAGTTGGTGTTAGTCAGTTAAGATGGTTCGGACATGTTGAGCGAATGCGTCTAATGAACGTTTGGTTAAAAAGATTTATTTGAATAATTTTGAAGATATACGTTTGCGTGAACGTCCGATGAGTAGTTGGAGTGGTATGATTGAGAGTGTTTTGCGTGAGCGAAAGTTTCCAAGTAGTAAGAATAAAAGAGAATGTATGAGAGGAATTATGAATGTGGATGAAGCGAAAGTTGCTTGTTTGGATAGGAATGTTTGGAGGCGACTGATTTAGAAATGATGAAAAGACTTTGTGCCACACCCTTTTGGGTACATGGCGTGATTGTGTATGTATGTATGTATGTACATTTATAAGGCGCATTGTAGCATACAAAAACCAGTAAAATAATAATTTTCTCTAATAAAAACAAGAAAATTCATATACAAGTGGGAAATGGACATTCTACGCGAGTGTTGCACTACACTTTCTAACGACTGTAAAATTTAAAAAAATATTGCTTGGTATCCTAGCAATAGCGCTAAATATTTATATGATTAGTGTTTGAACGTTTTGCCATGCTGATGATAATATTTCATATGTTATTAAAAATAGTAATTTCAATTAAGTGCAATAATTTGATTATATTTTAATTGATTATTTTTACTTACCAATTCATGTCCAACAAGTATTGCAACGTCGATTGAAGCAACAATTATTGATGAATATGTAGTCATCATTATATGTAGAGACATTAACACAAATTCTATAATAATTATTATTGCTATTATGATAGTATAAACTTTACTAAACGTCGATGAATTTTTAGGATTTATTCCGCAATAATTCATAAATTTTATTTCTTTCGCAATAATTTCATTAATATCAATCTGCAGGTCAATTTTAAAATTACACAAAATTAAAAGAATAAATTAAATAATTTTTACCTCATTCTGTTTTTTAGCCATCTTTTTAGTTTCTTAAAACAATGTGAAAGTTTTCAGTTGTTCCGTGAAACAAATATAAAATGCTAATTTATTTCCACATGTACTTATAAGAAATTTTAATTAATAAATAAGAAATGTATAAAGTTGTTTATTAATTAATAATTACCTGTCAGCATAAATTACAAAGTAAATTTAAAGAAACACATTTTCTTTTGTGAATATATAGTGATAATTTTAATAATTTAAAATGTAAATGACATTGAAAACTGTCACCTAAATTAATTAAAAATTCATTAACATTAAACGAAATTTTAATTTTTACAAATTTAAAATTCATCATTATTATTTCGATGTATAATTTCTGTTATTTCACAACATACTCTATGTACATATACATGTTTGAAGTACAAATCCTTTTATTAATGTTAATCGAATAGAGATAAAGACAAGATAAAAAGTTTAATATTTTTTTGCGTCAAATGAGAATGACAAAATGAACGAAAAAATAAATGGAGAAATAAATAACATTATAATTATCAAAAGGTATGTATTATTTTATTTATTACTTTTTATTTATTTATAAAACATATAAAATTATTAAGAAATGTTTAACAGTTTTAAAACACGAAATTAGCAAATCACTTCTTGGCAACAATACGGATATGGTTTGCCTGGAATAACTCTACAATAAGATTGTGGTGTGCATACACCAGAACTGGAAAATATTAAAAAAAAAATTTTTTTAATAAATCATGTAGATAAAAATGTTAATAAATATGTAGAAACAATATGTTTTATTATATTGTAAATTTTTTTTAACTTTTTTATTAATTTATATAAAATTGTTAATTTTATATCGAGCATTTTTTTATCTGCAAAGTATATTAAAATATAAAATGTAAGTTATCGTTATTATTAATTCAAGTGGTGTTTTTGCAATTTCAATAATAATAATTAGTAATTTTAATAATATTTAAATTTAAATAGTAATAAGTAATATTTCAATTATTATTGTCTTTTTTAAGTGTAAATAATTTTAATTGTTTTTAAATGTAAATTTAACAGACATATTTTATTAATAAAAATGTACACCATATTTCGTCAAAAATTTACTAAAATATTTATCAAGTATTTTATTTGAATATAGTTACAAAATCAGCAGTTATTTACGTACTACATTTTAAAGGTGCCACTTTACATAAAAATTCTAGTAAAAAAAAATCATATTAGTTTAGCAAATCGATAATTTACATAAATTTTCTGTAGAAATAATATAATTTTGTAATTTAAAGTAAATTAATTTATCTATTATACATGTTATTTTTACTGAAAAAGTAAGTAATTTCATAAAATAAAAATATTTTATATTTATATAATGTAAAAATTTTCCTTAAAATATATGTAAATAATTTCCATATACATATTTATGTTTTTATGTACAAATACCTTTTTTTTACAGTGTAGACTAGATTCAATTATTATTATTATTATTATTATTTACTTGGCGAACCGCGCAAATTACACAATTTTTTTTATAAACGTCAACTATTTTGACAGCTAATACAGTGCTTAGTACAGCTTCCAGCTGTTTTAAATAATTGTTCTAAATAATTGAGAAACGACCCTTTAAAACATCCAAAAACAAAGCTTGTAATACGAATTTTTAGTATAAGCAAAAACAGGGACCAGAACTCAAATTAAAAATATGGTCGAAATATCTATTTAAAATAAATACTCCATTAACGTTAAGAATGAAGTAGTTTCGGCTACAATGTGCGTAAAATATCTAAAAAATAAAATAATTAATTTGTTAAAATTATAACAAAATTGACATCCAACATAGAATACGCTGTAACAAAATTGACAATAAATCTGATTTTTCAAATTCAACATAAATTCATCGAGTAAAATTTGCATATTTTGTTCCAATATAAACTTACCGCAAATTTCAACCAATCATAAGCTGAATACATACATATATACACAATCACGCCACCCGAAAGAATGTGGCACAAACTCTTTCCATTATCCCGAAATCAGTTTCCTCCAAACATCCCCATCCAAACAAGCAACTTTAGCTTCATCCACATTCATAATTCTTCTCATACATGCTTTTCTAATCTTACTGTTTGGAAACTTTTGCTCACGCAAGCCACATCTCAATTATACCACTCCAATAATAATAATTTTTTTTAATCAAACGTTCATTAGGTATTCGTTCAAGATGTCTGAACCATTTTAAATGACTTAACACCAACTTTTGCTACAACATTTTTTCAATTTCACATTCATTATCACTAATCTATTTCGTACTCAATCCCTCCTAATTACCTTAATTAATAAAGATTGTATTAATAATAACTATTTAAAATTTAATAAAACCGAACCATTATTAATTTATTTAAATTACTTTTTTTATATAAATAACTTTTTGTTAGTTTTGTTTAAATCAGAATTATATTAAAATCAACATCGGAATATTTTTTAATTTATGATAGTTATTTTTATATGAATTTAACACAAATTGATTTAGAAAAATAGTGAGATAACATAGTGAGAAAATGTGTCATGCAAATGTTATTCACTACAGAGTACTTGAAACATTGTCTACAGGAGTATTGAATTTTGCTGCTTCAGATATCAAATAAGCTTCAATGTCTTCAACAGTGGCTGGTTTTTGATCTTCGCCAATTCCAACACCATATTTTTCTGATAAATCGAGTATAAGATTAACAATTTCTGCATCATCATCATTTACCTCATTTTCTAATGCCTGTTGATCTTCATTTTGAATATTATCTTCTGTAATTTGACTGATTTCTGTAAAATATTTCAAGTTGTTAATAATCAATTTTATAATACCTTAGCTTTAATTCAATACTTATTTTACAAGTTAAAATAAAAATAACCTGTGAATATTATAAAATATTTGTTACAAATTAGTATTCGATAATGATTAACTTGTAACATTAATATGATAAACATAATGTTCTGACTACAACCAGGGGCGGATTAACCAAATTACCGCCCATAGGCGCATGAAAAATGCCGTCCATATAAATTCGCTCGAATGAAAATAACAATAATTTATTTTTCGCGTATCATTTCACCATACACAGTTATAATATAGTTTATTATTACATAGGAATGTAAATGTTTCCAAAGAAGCCCGTTTGAGTATATATAATGCTGTAGAAATGAAATTTTTACGTGGAGTATGTGGTGTAAATAGGAGAGATCGGGTACGAAATAGATTAGTGTATGATGAGTGTGAAATTGAAAAAACTGTTGTAGCAAAAGTTGGTGTTAGTCAGTTAAGATGGTTTGGACATGTTGAGCGAATGTCTAATGAACGTTCGGTTAAAAAGATTTATTTGAATGATTTTGATGGTATACGATTGCGTGCACGTCCGATGAGTAGTTAGAGTGGTATGATTGAGAGTGTTTTGCGTGAGCGAAAGTTTCCAAGTAGTAAGAATAAAAGAGCATGTATGAGAGGAATTCTAGCAAAAAAATATCGATTTTTAGATAAATTTAATTTCTGCAAAAATCTGTTTTTGATACAGAGCAAAGCTAATGTGGGTAATTAATTAAATGTGTTTTATTAAAATTAAAAATTTATTGAATAGTAGTAGGCAAGTGCCTACTATGCCTATGCGTTAATCTGCCCTTGACCCTGACTACAACTCGTTCTAGCTTCTCAGATCAATCACAACACAAAATTTGTGTTGTGGTTTATTACAAAATTGTTTACAAAACGTTCTGACAATGGCAATCTAAAATGCCAAAGCGCATTGTCAGGATGTGATAATTAACAAATTTACTAATTAAAAATTCTAATAATCTTGCTTTTAAAGCACATATTTGTACATCATATATGAATTTACAAATAGATACATATTAACTAATAACTTAATACAGTTCTCAAACCTTTTTGATCCATATTTTCTTTTAATATCGTATTTAATTCAATGGATTTAATATTTAATCTTGTTTTTTGGTTTTTTATTTTCGGGCGCTGTTTACGCTGTTTATATTTTCTTCTTGGTAACGATTCGAAATTATCAAAATTTATTTGTTTGGAATATAATCTTGTCATTCTGCGATTGGAATTAAATCTTCTTGATACCATATTTTTTATATTACATTTCTACAATAAATTAAATTTGCCATTTTTGAAATTACATATTTATTTACTATGTGTATAATTCTTACTTACATTACTTGGCAAATATGATATTTCTTTATTTTGATGTAAATAAATAAATTTTTTGAAATTTAATAAAAAAATTCGACTGAACTTCAAAATGTCTATCTAATAATACATTTCTAAGTGTTTTTGTTTTATTTTTAAAATTAAAACAAATTTTGTGTATATTTAGAACAGAGAACTTGATTTTAGATGTAAATGTATAATAAAGTCCGCATCACATGATAAATTATTTCATCATTTTTTTTTTTGATAATATTAATTAATTCAATTGCTTTTGCTTATAAATGATTGGCAAATGTCAAATATTGTCACGTAATTTTCGGTATACGGCAAAATTTAATTTTAAAGAAAAATTGTCCGAAAATTAAATTTTTCTTCAAAACATCGAAAAAGGTTATAAGAAAAAGTCGTTAAAAATGCGATTTGTGTCGATACGCTAATTTTTAAAACTGCTCGATAACTAGCGGTTTCAGAACTGGAAAAAATACAAACTTTTTATTAAATTTTTTTCAATTTTTCGTATTTTTTTTAATATTATTGAAAAAATTATTTGAAAATAATGACATAATTAATTACATTAAAAATTACTAACTTTAACTGGAGAATCTTCTGTAACGAATTTTATAACTTAAATAAATTTTAAAATACCAAAAACATATTGTCAATTTTGTAGAATGTAATTCAAAAAATTACAGCGGCTACAGCCAGTTTTGCCCGAGTGACATTGAATTCATATAAGTTAACAAAACGTATATAAGCGTTCTTCTCAACACAAAATGCCGTGCAATGTAACTCAAAATGTATTCAATTCATTTCAGTTTTTTATTATTACATGGACCTATTTTTATATATTTTTTTAAATTATTTATTTATTCAGTTAGTCAACAAAAATTCAAAAATTTTAAGACCATTTTCTTAATGTTGGATTTAAAAATATTAAAAATAGATTCATACGAATCAAGCATACACTCATAAATTATACTTGAATTGTTTATTTGTATGACTACAGCATATTCTGCAGTAACGCAAAAAGGTGTTACCCGAAAAAGAGTTGCGCCCTTGCAATACAAATTTATACAAGATATTTTAAATTTAAAAAAAATGCTTTAAAAGATTTAAAAAGATTGGTTCAATATTTTCTAAAGTTTCCGTCTCAAGTTTTAAAATTTTTTAAAATTTTATCTATATTGGTATATACCGGGTGTTGATTCGTTAGTTCGTATGTGGGTTTAACATGTAATTTCGATAATTTGCGATATACTTCTTTCTCGTGTTAAATTCAAAGAAATACTTAGATAGAACATAAAAAGTTCTATAATTTGGTTTTAGTTTAAGTTTGCTAGCACGTGCCGTTTTGGCGCTAGAATTTTTTTTTTATTTTTTAGCTTTTTTTTTTTTTTCTCAAAATATATGAGGTGTAGGAAAATATTCTAAGATGCATCGTTTAGTAGAAAAAAATTAAAAACTTAATTTTTGAAAATTTCTCAAGGGGTAAATAACCCTTGAGATTTTTTATTTTTCAAAATTTGCTCAAAAAAGTCTGAAAAAATTCATTAAACCAAAGAAAAAAAATAACTACATAATAGCTAAGTAACTTTTTTCTCTGACTCATCTGGTTTGCCAAAAAAAAAAAAAAAAATTAAACTGCAAAAAATATTAATTTTCAATAATTTTTCCTGAAAAACTAGAATTAGTTAGAGAAAAAAAAGTTACTTAACTATTATGTAGCTAATTTTTTTCTCTATGCATTACACTCGTGTTCCATTTACGTAGAGCTTGTTGCCCTAGAACTGCCTGGAATGGCAATCCCCTTTCCCCTCAAGCACTACCTCTCGAGTAGGTGCAACAAGACCTTTGTAGATTAAGTTTAAGGTTGGCACGTGTTACAAAGCTAATAATTGATGGTTCCTTTAGAAACAGCTCCGAACAGTTCGCGCTGGAGTAACAAGCACGTAAAAGGAAAGCATCTATTGTCTTTGCTTAGCTATGTTTTTTACTTTTTAAATAATAGGCAATCTCACAGCATCTTTATAAGAAGCGATATTTTATTTGATTTTTTTTTGTATTTTGGGACAATCCATTTATGATGAGGTAAATATTTTTAAGATGAGGCTATTTATACATAGGGTATGTATACGCAATTGGCTATTTATACATACGGTATGTATACGCAATTGGCTATTTGTATATACAGTATGTATACGAAATTGGCTATTTATACATACAGTATGTATACGAAATTGGCTATTTATACATATAGTATGTATACGCAATTGGCTATTTATACATAGCGTATGTGTATACAACTGGCTATTTATACATACGATATGTATTTGCAATTGGCTATTTATACATACTCTATGCAATTGGTTATTTACAGATTTACATACACTGATTGTATGTGCTATTATTACAATTAATTTTTGATAATAACTACACAATTATAAATAATAATTATAGTTTTATTTATTAAAATTTATTTACAATATTGTTCAATAAATTAATACATATACTATAAAGTATCATTAAATCAGAGAAATAAAAATAAAGTACGTATACGTAATTGGCTATTTATACATACTAAAAAAAAATCTTAAACCAACCTACTAACCTAACCTGCCCTAAATAGCCAATTAAGTAAAAATACTGTATGTATAAATAGCCAATTGCGTATATATATACCGTATGTATAAATAGCCACTTTCTATATAATTGCACGGCAGACGTCACTCATAGCTTCTTTACTGTCCCCAGCGGAAAAGTTCATTTTAATACAATATTACAGGGGTGTTAGGTTTAGCTGAATGCGTAGTATTGGCGGTTTTGGCGTTGCTAACTTCTTGTACACATGCTGTATGTATAAATAGATAATTGCGTATACATACTGTATGTATAAATAGCCAATTGCGTATACATACCGTATGTATAAATAGCCACTTTCATATTTTTATTAATATATAGATGCATTGTTTTTTTTTATATTACAAGAACCAGAACCATCAATTAATATTTTTTTAGATCATATTAATTTATGCAACCTAACCAACTATTTGTTTCTAATAAACAAATAAGCGTTTCATGCAATCTAACGTTACATATCAGACTTAAACATCCAAACAAAAATATAAATTAAATATGTTTTTTCAGACTGAATCGCTTAGCAGAACAGTATTTAATGAAGTTAAATGGTACGAAATACCAGATAAATCTCTACGAATACAAATATTACTATTGATACACCGTTCTCAAAAACCATTTCAATTTAAAGTTGCTGCATTTTTTACACTGTCTATGGAAAGTTTTGGCAAAGTACGTAATTTATTTATATTAGTTCTGACTGTTAATATCTAATATTAATATTTAATAATTTATTTCAGTTCGTAAAACTGATGTGGACAGTTGTTGCTTTTATGATGAATTTTCATAATCAATATTTATGTATATCTTGTAGTAAACTTAAATAAAAACAAGATTAAAAGTATATGGATAAACCCATATATAGACTACTTTGACATTATCACATAAATCGGTTAAATAAAGTGGTCATAATAAATTTTTAAAAATTTTAGTAATTTTTTTCTCAGAAAGTTGGCAACACAGTACTTTTTTGAAATTATCTAATTTATATGGATACCAAAAGAATTTTTTGTGAAAATTTGAACAAAATCGGTTAAACAACATGGCCGTAATAAATTTTTAAAAATTTTAGTAATTTTTTTCTCAGAAAGTTGGCAACACTGTACTTTGTTGAAATTATCTAATTTATATGGATACCAGAAGAATCTTTTGTGAAAATTTGAACAAAATCGGTTAAACAACATGGCCGCAATAAATTTTTAAAAAATTTAGTAATTTTTTTCTCAGAAAGTTGGCAACACTGTACTTTGTTGAAATTATCTAATTTATATGGATACCAGAAGAATCTTTTGTGAAAATTTGAACAAAATCGGTTAAACAACATGGCCGTAATAAATTTTTAAAAACTTTAGTAATTTTTTTCTCGGAAAGTTGGCAACACTGTATTATATTAAAATTACGTAATGTATGTGGGTACTAGGGGAATCTTTCCTGAAAATTTGATCAAAATCGGATAAATAATGTAGCCACAATGAATTTTTAAAAACTTTAGTAATTTTTTTCTCGGAAACTTGGCATCACTGGAAAAAACCAAAACCACATGACCATCTTGGGCACTAGACAAATTTATCCTGAAAATTTCATTAAAATCGGTTGAACCGTCTAGGAGGAGTTGCGATCACAAAATTTTGTCTGAGGACCGAGCGAGCGGCGAGCTGACGACGCACATCCATACACCCACATAAACTAAGTTCAGATTCGTCATCTAGAGGCTATATGAAGGATTTCTATACAATTTTTTTTTTTTTTTGAAAATGTTACAGACACCGTACCAAACGCTATACTACTTTTTCCTTGCAGTCAAAGTAGTAATAAGCACAACAAAAATCTATTTTTTAATGTAGTTTATAAATTAAGATACATTTTGTAAAAACATGTTTTGTTGTTTATTTCCAATAATTTTGTATAATTTTATAAATCAGTTGTCGAGAAATGTACGATTTATTTTAAACAACAAAAATAAATATAAAACATACAAGTGGCTAGTATTACAAGCTCGGTTTTGGATGTTTCAATTCATTTGTTTAGTCCTGCTCTTATGACGGTTACGTTGTTTTGCAACCGTTATTAGTTAAAACCGAACTTGTAGTATCAGCCAGTTAAAAATTATTTTATATATGATGACTACTGAAAAATATGTACAGCATGAGTATTATATATGTGATAAAAAAAATTGTAGAAATAATTTAATTTTTAAAATATTAATTGTATTTAACAATTATGAGTATGTATATTGCTTTAAGATTTTGTTTTAGTGTAATTTCAATGCAAAATTATAATATGTATTTTAATAATATAAGTAACTAAGATAATTCTATTAACTACTGAATTCTTTGAGACCAAAATTGTTTGAAAAATCCATTCATACAGAAATTAAATAAGCTAGCCCATATGTAAAATATAAATATAATTAAATTCAATAATGGCGACAGTCTAATTTTATTATGTACCAAACAAAAAAAAACAAAACATTATACTATTTTAAATAAAAATTTTGTAGTCAATTTGTTCAATATATCCATAAGAATTTATGTTATAATTATAAAACCTTTGTACTGCAAAATTTATTTAGTCAATATTTTATGCAATACATATGTTTCGTATCTTAAATTCTGTTTTAGAGCACATTAAACGGTGCATAAATTTTAAATAAGATTGATGACGTTCAACAGAATTGCAATATTTTAAATTATGTATTATAATTTTTTATTTATTAGAACTGGAAAATTATGCTCGTGCTAGCTAGTAGGTTTTAAATTTTTTAATCAAAAATGAAATATTTTATATAGTGTCAATTAATAAAAAATACTTATAATTTTTATTTATGCAATATTTTTATATTTTTTTTTATTTTACATATATTGGCTTTGGAAACGAGTCCATTAGCCAGCTACTTTCATATTATTTATTAGTTCTATTTTTAGACGAAACAAAGACAACACAAACATCCATGCCCCAAGCGGGATTCGAACCCGGGCCCGCACAGGTACGAGCGGTTTTAGACACAAGTGACACACGTCCCTAACCGCTCGGCTGTGCCGGCCGACAATGCAATATTAAACAAATTATAAACCAGATTCTATAGTTTTAATTATATTAAATCAATTGTATAATAAAACACAAACAAGAAAAATGATTACATATTATATTTACTGATACAATATTACAATTTATAATTTTTAACCCAAATGTTTAAAGTACTTACTGTCGAACGCATTTTGTTATTCAGTGTATTTAATATTTCATTTACGTTGCATGTAGTAACAAACCTTGTAACAATAACTTTAATTTGTCAAGTAACAACATACGATGGTTTACATAAAACGTGCAATATCAATCATAAACTGAATTGAATATTTATATTTAGAAATTTTTCGTTTGTCTTCATTTTTTTGTTTATTCGATGCACATTTATGAACTACTTCAAAATTTAGTTGAAACAACTAAATTCTGCAGTATAAACAATCGCATTTGATTACTTGACAAGTTAAATATGCTGAACTATTGAAACAAGTCTAAACATGTAACAGATAAGCCCAAAATTACCCAGCGACTTACTAAGGAACCTTTATCAAAAAATATGCTAAAAAAATTGAGCATTTACGTAAAAACTAGTTAGCAAGTCGTGAGGGCACACTAATCTTTTTCATTCAGAAAATTACGACAAAATGTATATAAAAAAACTCGAACTATTCAAAATAGAATTATAGAAAAAGGTAGACAGATACTTGCTTATATAGAAGAATGTGAGCGAATACATAAAACCTGCGACATTATACAATCGACTTTTAATCAGAAAGAAATTGAAATCGCACATGAAACTTCAGTAATTAATTTAAAAGATAAGCTTAAAGTAACCAGTAATCAAATACGGACCAGTTTAAAGATCAAAACAAAATCAAAAAAATTTATTGTCAAAAAACATTGTGAAATTGAACAAGCTTTGAAATCTCCGGCAAAAAAATAATCAATATTGATAATAGTACTACTACCAGTGATAGGAAGAAATTTTATAATAACTTTTAAATAATTATCTGAGATTAGTAAATACAATAAAACAATATGCGAGCAACAAGCATTGAGTTTTACTGTTCCTATTGAACATATTCTCTTAATACTGTGATAACATTTAATACTCAACAAGTCAATTTATTGTTGTCGATTTAAGTATGACATTTAAAAATCAAGTAAAATTAAATCAGTTGAAAACCCTAAATGGCATAATTCAGAATATTGAAGCACAAGAGAGTAAATGTGTAAATGCATGAGAAATGTTCTGATTATAATAAAATTGCTTTAAAAGAATTTGGCAAAATCAAAGTAATACTTAATAAAAAAAGAATAACAAAATGCATACGGAACAATAAATTGCTTTTGTTATTAAGTTCGTTAATCTTATTTCCAATAACCATTATTTTAAAAAAGAGCTATAATATAGAAGATATTCTGCAAATTACAGCGTATTCATACTGAGTATTTCAAAGTTGCATCTTCTTAGAGTATATTGCTGACAAATCTAACGTTAGAACAACTTGATTAGGTAAAAGTTTTCTCGGACGTATTGGAATATTTAAAGCTATATTAATTTGGAAACAGTTGTTTGAGTCATTTTGTATTTTAGAGCATTCTTCAAGAAGTTTAGTATATTGCTTTTTTTTTTAGCTTTATCAGCAATTGTAACTAAACTACCTATCTCTTTGTGTCTTCCAAGCAGGTGTGACTAGTCATGATAAATTTAGAAAAAATATTTTAATATATTTTTTTTCTTGTTAATTGGCCAATTTTTTCCGAATTTGTATTTAATGTACTGCATAACGATGAAAATTCAGTGACAGATACTAAAATTTCAGCTTTTGAATCTGAGGCGTTTTGTAATAGTTTCTGTAAAAATTAAATACAATGATTTAAGAACTTATAAAAAGTAGCAAAATTAATGATAATGATACCTTGAGATTTTTTATTTTTCCAACTTTAATATTGTCATTTTTTTTCAATTCTTCAAGTCTTGAGTTGAGATGGTTCACTGAAATGCCACAAAAAAATTTATCGTTAGAATATTGTATAACATTTATACAAAAATGTGTAATTTTTTTTAATTTCTTTTCAAACAGGGGTGAAGAAATTAAATTCATATATTCAAAGGTCGTTCAACTCAATTATTAAAAATGTGTAAGTTTACTACAAAACTATTACTATAAAGTATTACAGATATAATATTAAATGATACATGATAAGAGAAAGAAAATATCCAAGTTTTTACTCATACCATTACAAATATTTTATATAAACTCCCCTCGTCAAACGATATACGTTTAACTATAGATTTCAAACTTATTTGAGCTATTGCTCAATTATGAATAAAACAAATTTTCAATGCTCCCCCCCCCCATGCTACATAGAGATAATTTTTCGCGTTACGCGTTATTTTTATTTTGCCCTTCTAATTTTCTTAGCCTTCATTAGCCTATCATTGCCCACCACAGATCTTAAATTTCCCATAAGGGGGCGATATTATCCACTTTGAAAATCACGGGCTCTAAACAGTAGTTTATTTTGTAATATACACATTGCAGTACGTCCCTATTGGTTATTGATGTTCATCACAGTAGCAATAACCTGTGCCTTCAATTATCTAACCTGGCGGTTCTGTTTTGTACTGTTTTTGAATTGCACGTTGACGCTAACAACCGATAAACACTGAATACCTCGCATAGTCTCCATTTTGCAAACAGAGTTTGTGCTGCTACCTGATCCTAAAACGATATTTGTAAGCGCAATATTTCATATTATATCTGCAATACTTTGTAAAAGGTAGCTTTTTAAAATCCGATAATTATTTTGTAGTAACCCTTTATAATAACAAAATTATAAGCATATTGGTAATTCCATACTAAAAATTTTCATTTACATCGAATAAACAATGTAGCAAACTGATTAAAATTGAAAAAACACTGAAATCAAAATAAATTTATATTTTTTCTTTGAAAGTTGGCATTGCTAATTAAAAATGTAATTGTATAACTCTTGTGAGCACTAATGGCCGGTATTATAAACGATAGTTAAATTTACTTTAGGAGTAAATATATATACTTTATAGATTTTCTTATTATAAATAGGGAATAAATTTTTTAATTTAGTGGTATTAAAAAACAATTTTTATTATTAATAATAATCCAGCAGTAAATAGTTGAAATAACGTTTATTTTTAAATTTATTTAGATAACAAGAAAAATTTACTTGTCAAGTAAATTAAATCAGTGTTTATAATACCGGGCCTAAGAAAATTATTTTTATGCATATTTAAATTTATAACACAATATTTTTATTTTCAAGTTTTATTTTAATATGTAGTTACTAATTATATTTTGTTTTTTAGTTACGAGATTAAGTCAAAAAATTTTACTACCATATGTGTCAGAAAAATAGAGTAGGTATAGAGGGGAGAGAGATTATACCTATACTAAAGCATTGAAAGAAATTGTCGAAAGATTTATAGTAGTTAACGTTCAAAATTGCTTGCCTCGATCAACTGTTTTTGTCAAACATTTATTGTTTATTTAATATAGATTGTAAAAATTAATGAAAAATATACATTTCATACATATTACAGGAAAAAATAAAAAAAATGTTTTTTTTTAACTTTAAATTATATTAATTAATATACATATGTGTCATACGATAAAAATAATAGCTTTATTCGCGGAGCACATCCTGAACTAGTTCCGAACAAGTACGCATGCGCAATGTGAATTCGATCGTTCGCGGTAAGAAAATTACATGTTCTGAACAAAAAGTTCTGCGTTTGAGGAACACAATTATTTCATTCCGAATGAGTTTCAAATGTATTCGACACATGCCAAGATTTTATCAAGAAATTCGCACATGCGCACTGACATTGTATAATCGTGAAAGTTTACCAGCAATAGTTTACACGTCAATTTCGAACATTTTATGTTAGATTTGTGTTTTAAAAGGAAAAGTTATTTACTATTATGAACGGAATAAACAAGAACAGCTGATATCTAAAATGAAATTCGTCAAATAACGGGATCGGCAGAGCGCACTCTATGATCGAACAATTTAATTAAAAGTAATGTTTATTTAACGTTCGCGAAAATATAAAATCCTGATGAATAAATTCCGAGTCGGACATGCGCTTTGGATTGATCCTAAAGACGTTCCGAACAGGTTCCGAATTAATTCGGAATTAGTACCGCGAACACAGCTAATATTATGTATAAAATATCTAAATAATATCAATGAAATAAATTGTTTGATATTTGTATACTTTATATTACTTAATATTGCAAAAATATTAATATAAACATTATTTTACTAATACTTTGTTTTTTTTTTTTTTATTAATATCTGTTTACAAGAATTGCTACAAACAGCTGCCAAATATTTAGAAAAATACTTTTTAAAACATTTCCAACAGATAATATGCTACTAATTCATACATATTAATTAAATTATAAATATATGTTTATATAATTTAATTAAATTTGCACATAAAATCATATTATTTTCTCTCTGTAAATAATTTAAAAATTATATTGTAAAAAACACGTATCATCATCAATTATAAATTTTTATATATTTAAAATATACGCAATACATATCTGACCAACTATGCTTCCCGAAACAGATGAATTTGACATTAAATACTATGACTATTTTGATCCTTATGTACCATAATACATTTTTCGGCAATTTACGTCATTGTCTCTATGTCACTAATACCTTTGAATTGCGGACAACGGACAACTACCTTATATAGCGAAAAAATATAACTCACCAGCATTTTAGAACGGTTTCCAAAAAATCGAAACATATGCGACAGATTTTTCTTAAAATAAACGTTTTACTTTAACCGTCAGTTAACTTCAAACTGCCACTGTCTTGCTCAACGGGTGGATTACTCTACTTATATATTTTAGTTTTTTTTTTCCTTATGTGTATATTTAATTGCACTAAACAACAATTTAATAATTATTATAATATAATATGTATTTGAATTAAACAAAATATTTATAAATATATATATATATATATATATATATATATATATACATATATATATATATATATATATATATATATATATATACATATATATATATATATATATATATATATATATATATATATATATATATATACATATATATATATATATATATATATACATATATATATATATATATATACATATATATATATATATATATATATATATATATATATATATATATATATATATATATACAGTGTGTAAAGTGATGAGGTTTCCTATAGGAAAGAAATTTTAATATGAATTTTATGAAAAATACTTATTCTTTATAAAAAAAATTGCTTTTATCAAAATCTTTTATAGTCAAAGAAAAATACAGTAATTACTTAAGATAAGATCAAAAACTTGATATTATATCGAGTTGTTGATTTTAAATATGATTAAGTCCGAATGTTACATCAGTATCGTGTTACCCATGGATTACTTGTTAATAATAACAATAATTATATTTTGGCAAATTAATAATAATAATAATTAAAAAGTAAGTTTTTTGTATGACAAATATTTTTAACATTTTTCACAAGATACTGATGTAACATTCGGACTTAGTCATATTTAAAATCAACAACTAGAAATAATATAAAGTTTTTGATCTTATCTTAAGTGATTACTGGATTTTTCTTTGACTTTAAGAGGTTTTGATAGAAGAAATTTTTTTTATAAAGAATAAGTTTTTCTCCTAAAACTCATATTAATTTTTTTTCCCCTATAGGAAACCTCATTAATTTACACACTGTATATTACAAACATAGATATTTCGTTTCTAATGACTAGTTAACAGTCTTGATATAAAAATGAAAAAAAAAAAAATAAACACTAAAGTTTAAACTATAATATTAATAAATAAATATAAACTTACATAACTTCCTTCTTTGTTTTACAGCAAATTTTGGATCATTTTAAAAAATATTTTTCGGTATGTTTGTCATTATTAAAAGTAATTAAGTCGTTGACATCATTGAGTAAGTTTGGATGAATGTTGACTTCATTGGCATCATTTTATTGTGCCGCAGTATTCTGAATTTTGTCATTGACGATTCTCAGCTAATTCAATGTTTACTAATTCGTAGATGACAGATTAAAATTAAATCCACAAAAATTGACTTATTAAGCACGAAATGTGCTCACGGTATTAAGAAGATGTTCAATACGAAAACGAGAAGTAAAACAATTCTTGTTGCTCCATATCGATTTATTGTATTTACTAATCTCCGAAAATGATTCGAATTTATCATGAAGTTTTCTCGTTTCATTGATAATAACATTAGCAATAATAATTAATTTCTTGGCAGTAGATTGTAAAATCTGTTCGCGGTTATACAATATTTCTTGGCAATGTATCGTTTGATATTGTATTGTTCTTTAAAATGGTCAATATTTTATTACAGACTATTTTAAGATTATTCTTTAAATTATTTATTACAGAAAGTATTATGTTTGATTTCTTCTTCTTCTTTGATTTAATTTCGATTTTCAATTATTGCAAATTTTATATATTCGCTCCTATTCCTCTATTCAAGCATGTATCTGTTTAAGTTTTTCCGGAATTACATTTCGATAAGTATTGAGTCTTTAATCATTATATTTTAATTTTATATAAATCAAAAATATAACTTCCCGACTTCACGACCTGCTAACAAGTATTTACATAATCGCTCAATTTTTTCAGCATGTTTTTTGATAATAACTTTCTTAGTTAATTCGCTGATAAATTTTACGTTTATTTAACATAGATATTTAGGTATGTTCGCGTAGTCCAGACAATATAATTTTTCCATTAAGTTGGTAGAATAGTATTAATTTATGTTGACTGTCGACCCAAAGAAGCGTGTAGCAATAATTAACTTCAAAATTGAATTGCTATAATTAAAAAATATATATATATTATTTTATGTCATAGTAGTAGGTGCCAAGAAGTGTTTATAGGTAAAGTGGTAAAAGTATAATTTTTACATTAGCCATATATTTAAGTTTCTTTATTGAGTTATTAAATATTATATAGTAAGATGAAATGCAAGTTTTTTTCAATAAAATTAAGAAAAAGTGACTTAAATTACTTCAGCTCTGATCAGCTCAAATTACAAAAATATATTTTTTGTAATCAAAACTTATTTGACTATTAATAAAATAAAGTGTTGGGATTTAAAATGGGGGCATGGCCTATTCAATATGGCGGACCTAAGCGTCCACTTGTCAAAACTCAATCAAAGTGTATGATTTCTTTTTAATTAAAAAATATTATGAACTCTTGAAAAAATTTACAAATGGGCCGGCTTAAACCCTTGTCAGAACAACTTCTACACCAGTGATTCTCAACCTTTTTTTTGGTACGGTACACTTTTAACAATTTCAAAATTTGGCGGCACACTAAGAATAAGATAAGTTTAAAAGAATTTTACATACTTATAAATATACTAAAAAATTGTTAAACAAGATTAGAAGTATATGGGTAAACCCATATATAGACTACTTTGACATTTCTCGGAAAGTTGGCAACACTGTATTTTAATAATATTATAATTTATGTGGGCAATAGGAGATACTTTTCTGAAAATTTGATCAAAATCGAATAAATAATGTAGCCACAATGAATTTTTTAAAAATTTTGTGATTTTTTTTCTCGATAAGTTGGCAACACTGTATTTTGTTAAAATTGCATAATTTATTTAGGCACTAGGAAAAACTTTTATAAATATTTGATTAAAATCGGTTAAATAAAATGGTCAAAATAAATTTTTTTAAATTTTACTAATTTTTTTTTCGGAAAGTTGGCAACACTGTATTTTGTTAAAATTACATAAATTACATGAATACTAGGAGAATCTTTTGTGAAAATTTGAGTAAAATCGGTTGAATAACATGGCCATAATAAAATTTTTAAAACTTTAGTAATTTTTTTCTCGGAAAGTTGGCAACACTGAAAATTAATAAAATTATGTAATTAATGGGAGCATTAGGGAAATCTTTTCTGAAAATTTGATCAAAATCGGATAAATAACGTAGCCAATATGAATTTTTAAAAACTTTAGTAATTTTTTTCTCGGAAAGTTGGCATCACTGGAAAAAAACAAAACCACATGACCATCTTGGGTACTAGACAAATTTATCCTGAAAATTTCATTAAAATCGGTTGAACCGTCTAGGAGGAGTTGCGGCCACAAAATTTTGACTTACGACCGAGCGAGCGAGCGAGCGAGCGAGCTGACGACGCACACACATACACCCTCATAAACTAAGTTCAGATTCGTCATCTACAGGCTATATGAAGGATTTCTATACAAATTTTTTTTTTTTTTGAAAATGTTACAGACACCGTACCAAACGCTTTACTACTTTTCCTTGCAGTCAAAGTAGTAAAAAGACGAATCATGTATAACTTTTGAATACGTTTTATTTAAGTTTGAGAACACAATACTGCATAGCAAATATATAAATTAAAGAAATTGCTGCATAAAGGTATATACAAAATAATTTTTATTGTTTACATTTCTAAAATTTGGCGGCACATTTCAAGAATTTCGCGGCACACAAAAGTGCCGCGGCACAGTGGTTGAGAATCATTGTCCTACACAATCATTAGAAAAGTGATGTGATGGCAAGATGACAGTAACATCTCTGTGTTTGAAAACGTCAAGTTTAAAAGATGTTCCACATGAAATCTCAATGACAATTGACAGAAACGGTGCGATTAAGTCTGTAGTGTGTTCCTGCAAAGCTGGTTTAGGTACAAAGTGTAAACACTGCATCGCAACCTTATTATATTGTTATAGGTTAGTTGACACTTTGCACAACAGAACTTTAAACCAAACGCATATTCAAATTAACATCTAGAATTTAAATATTTATTATATAATACAATAATGTTGCAAAAAAAGAAAAAAAAGCTAGCAAATAGCGTTTTTTCTGCAAGCTGTCATTTTTGATCGTTGACACAAGTGCACGCAGTGTTTTAGTCATAGATCATATAATATATGATCTATGGTTTTAGTTCCTCATTTCGCCTGGCGAAATTCGCCACCAGATGTCATGCAGAACATTTTAGATCATTTAGATCCCAATAAATAATAAACAAATATTCTACATAAAATTTTGATTTTAAAGTATCGTAAAGTAGCGTCATTTGATGCTAACCTATGCTAAACCTATACTTATACTAAAAGCTTCATATGCAACATTGTAGAATAGATTAATAGATCAAATATAAAATAGATAATAATACCTGTATCTTATACATTGTTTTGCTATGTACATTGTTGTTTACATTGTCTAACTTGACACCCGTATCCCGTATGTGTCTAAAATGGAATCACCAGCTAACATAATACGCATTAAAGTAAATGCAATAACCACTGGTCAAAGAGAGAGAGAGAGAGAGAGAGAGAGAGAGAGAAAGAGAGAGAGAGAGAGACAGACATATGTCAAAATTTGCAGCCTGCATTAAAATTTTTGGTGACAAGGTCACACGGCAAGTTCTCAGTCCATTTCTTTATAAATACAAATTATTCTTAATTTTATTAATATAATAAAACATTGTGATGATTATATATACATATGTAATGGTGACTAAAAATCAGTGAAAAAATAAAACTGTAAATCTTATTTGTAAATTCAATAATAAATCATCATTGATATAAAACAACTGTTTTTTTTTTTTTTTAAATAAAATTTTGGCTGGAGTAAGATATACAATCCCGAGATGTTGCTGTATTCACGAATATTAAAAAAACCAGATTTGCGCATGCGTGAACATCGGAACGCCCATATTTGGTGTATAAAAACTAGTGAACCTCAAAATGTTTCATTAGTAATTTTCCTTTTGTTATGTTATGTTAAGAAGTCCGGTAGGTTAGGGTAGGTTTGGTAGGTAGGTTTCAGGTAGGAGTTTGTTTTTTAAAGACCGTAAAGAAGTCCGGTAGGTTAGGGTAGGTTTGGTAGGTAGGTTTCAGGTTGGAGTTTGTTTTTTAAAAACCGTTAAGAAGTCCGGTAGGTTAGGGTAGGTTTGGTAGGT
Organism: Clivina fossor; assembly: GCA_963966155.1. Lineage (NCBI taxonomy): Eukaryota > Metazoa > Arthropoda > Insecta > Coleoptera > Carabidae > Clivina > Clivina fossor. The sequence goes on along the minus strand of OZ014558.1, from coordinate 18,019,007 downwards.
AGGTTTCAGGTAGGAGTTTGTTTTTTAAAGACCGTTAAGACACATTTAAAATTACATTTTGTCATAATACACATTTTGAGAGTCACTGGTTTTTCAACTAACGTGAACACAGCAACTCCTCGGGATTGTATAGCTTACTTATACCAAAATTTTATGCAAATATATTAAGTACACATATTTTTATGTTGCTAGGTTAGTCACCAATATGATAATGTAAAATGGTTGTCTAAAAATTCGAACTGTAATATTTAAGACAAATAAAACATTTTTTTAAATATATATATATATATTACAATCATTGCCATTTTTGTTTTTAGCAAATTATTAATACTCTTGAAACGACTGATGAAACTCATTTTTAATAAACAACAATGCTAAACATCTATTAAGTTATAATATTAATAAATAGATATAAACTTACGTATCTTCTACAATATTATTGTATTTATTGTTTTACGGCATATTTGAATCGTTTTTTAAATTATTATTCAATGTATTTCTTTAAATTTAATATAAAACTAATTTTATGATGTAGAAAATTTGGTCTGCAATATTATCAAAATAAAAATGGTATTTTTTGTTATTTCCTATTGGATTTGTTTTTTCATAGCTTACTATGTCGATCTTGTTTTTTTATTCATATTTATAAATTTATGGTCAAATTTGAATTTGAAGAAACTACCATTAGAAATATTTAGCCATAAAAAAATTAAAATGATTAAATATAATATAATAGAACTATTGAATTATTTATCAATATTTTACAAAATACATTTTAAGTTAATTATTATATATTATTTTATTATTCCCAGTTCAATCAATGTTATTATATTTTTTATTTTAATATTTACATAATTGCATTTCGTATATACGACATATATCGAGTGTTTGAATATAATTTTATAATTGGTAATTGGTAATTAGAATATAATTTTGTATTCGATTTTCTTCAAACTTCACATATCGTTAAGTTTGCACATTTTATGAACATAAATCACAAAATTTTAGTGCGAAAATGATATTTAAAATATTAACAAATTAACCTCAAATTAACCTTTTTACCTGACCTACCCTGCAATGAGCGCCACTTATGTCAACTACAACCATTGCATCATACGTATAACCTATGCTAAAATCGAGTTTCCAAAATCAGTTTTAACATTATAAATATCGTTTCCGCACTAAAATTTTGCTGTTTGTATTAATAAAATATGCAAAATTAACGGTATGTAAAGTTTAAAGAAAATCGATTACATAACCTTAAAGTAAAGTTTGCCGCCCTTATTCGTAAATTCAATAATAATCCATCATTGATATAAAACAACTGTTTTTTTTTTAATACAATTTGATGCAAAAATGTTAAGTACACATACATAATGTTTACTAATATGATAACGTAAAATAGTTATCTCAAAATTCGAACTGTAATATTTGAGACCCGAGCTGGGCAAATTACTCAGAGAAAGAAATCAGAAAATCTGAAGATAACTGAAATGTCGAAACGCGTCATTGCTAAACACAATAACAAACCTAATAGGGAATTTAATAACATTATAATTAAAAAAGTAATTAATTACAATTACTAATTACTTTGGCAAAAAGTAATTTAAATACTTTCAAAATAATTATTGCTAAAAAAAAGTAATTTAATTACAAATTACTTTTGTAATTTAATAAGTTATTTTAAATACTTTTTTAATTACTTTTTTAAAAGAAGTAAACATTGTTATATTTAAAAAATAAACAACAAAATTATTATTATTTTTATATTAAATAAGAAACATAAGTAAAATTCTATTTTTTTATTATTAATACAGAAAAACAAAAATACATAATTATGTGTGCTAGTTTTCAATTACTTGAAGTAATTAAATTACCAAAAATAATTACTTTTTCAATTCTTTTCTAAAATTTAAAAAGTAATTGAGTACAATTACTTTTTTCTATAAAGTAATTCAATTACAAATTCTTTTTGGAATATAGTAATTTAATTAGTAATTAATTACAAAGTATTTAATTACTGCCCAGCTCTGTTTGAGACAAATAAAACATATTTTTTTAAATGCATGTATATTACAATCAATGACATTTTTGTTTTTAGCAAATGGTTAATACTCTTGAAACGATTGGCAAAACTCATTTTTAATAAACAACAATGCTAAATATTTATTAAGTTATAATATTAATAAATAAATATAGACTTACGTATCTTCCACAATATTATTTTCATTATTATTTTACGGCATATTCGAATCGTTTTTTAAAATTATTATTTAATGTATTTCTTTAAATTTTATGTAAAACTAATTTTATGATGCAGAAAATTTGATCTGTAATATTTTCAAAATAAAAAAGAAATTTTTTGTTATTTTTCTATTGGATTTGTTTTTCCAAAGCTTACTATGTCTATCTTGTTTTTTTATTCATATTTATAAATTTATGGTTTATTAGAAACATTTAGCCATAAAAAAATTAAAATGATTAAATAATATAATAGAACTATTGAATTATTTATCAATATTTTAAAAAATACATTTTAAGTTAATTATTATATATTATTTTATTATTCAAAGTTCCAATATCAAGTGTTCGAATATAATTTAATAATTTTTAAGTAATGTGGAAATTTTTGTTTAATTTAATCAAAGTGGAATCGTTAATAATAAAATGGTAGACCTTATTCGTAAATTCAATAATAATCTATCATTGATATGAAAAAACTGTTTTTTTACCACTTTGACTGCAAGGAAAAGTAGTATAGTGTTTGGTACGATAAAATATTGGAAATTCCAAACCAAATATAAGTTTATTCACTATTACAAATACTAAATCTAAACTTCAAAAAAACATCAGATTTGATATCAGTGATTTTATACTTTTTCAATTTTAAAAGATAAAATGATTAAAAATAGATTTAAGAAAAAAAATAAGATTAATACGGTAATCATATCTTTAAGAAGTGCAGTTATCTAAATAATATAAATACATTAAAAAGTTGTGAGTAATTCACTCCATTGCGTCTGGTGGGGACATCAAAATGAACAGTTTCATTGTGTTTACTGCTTTAATTTCTGTGGCATGTAAGTATTAAAAAAATATATTTTTAAATTTAAAAATAAAATATAATATTATAATTTAAATATAAAGTCACGATATGTACTCGATAATGAGAGATTCAAGCGTTATTTCCAATTTGTTTCTGTTTCAATATTACAAGCAGAGCACAAGTAATACAAAAAATTGTTAACTCTCTTAAGTCATTGATTAAATGAACAGCGTTTTATATAACTGATCCTAAGGTTTATAAAAATCAAAAGACTTAGGAAAGTACGTTGATATATTTAATTGTACAAATAGGTGCCGCTAAACTTGACTGGAGAATTGTAGGAGGCCAAACTGCTGCAGATGGTCAATTTCCCTACGAAGTATCTTTAAGATACAGAAATAGTCATTCTTGTGGGGCTGCTATTCTTAACGAAAACTGGATTTTGACTGCTGCTCATTGTGTTTATGAGTAAGTTTAATTTAATAGGTAAAAATTAATTTACAAAAAAAAGTAAATAGCATTACAAATTTGTATATTTTATACCACTACATTTATTTAGACACAAAGAAGTGCAATTCTTTTGCACATTTCCTAAGACTCGTAGCATTAATAAAATATTCTGTCTTTTCTATTAAAAAAAAAATTCATTTAAAGAATAAAATTTGTCGTAATGTTACAAATTTTACGAGATGTACACAGAATTTAGTATGAATAAGTTTAAAATTCTAATCATTAATCTAATGATTTATAAGTACTCAACGTACTTAATAGTTAAAGATTAGTAACGTGTCAATCAAATGTAATCATAGTTTATCCATTTTTTTATTAACTCAGATAAACTCATTATGTCCTTAACTTAATAATCAAAAATTTTATGAGTTTATGAAGAATGGACAAACTTTATCTGTGTCCATTTCTCTGTTAGCAGTTAGCAAATTTGTTCTTTAACACGTTAGCGATCTTTAATTACTTAGTATACACTTAGATCAAAATTTATTGTCATTTAATAAATTTTTTACAAATTTTTTCTTTCTTTTTGTAAAGATTTCAATGCCTCATAAAAAAAATTAATAAAATTATTTATTTTAGTTTAGAAGATAACCCAGAAGTTCTCACCGTAGTCGCTGGCAGCAACACCCTCAATGCCGGTGGTCACACTTATCAAGTAGTAGAGGTTGTCGTTTATGATGGCTTCTCCATGGCTCATGTGCACAATGACATTGCTTTGTTGCGTCTTGAAAGCCCAGTCCAATACAACACAAAAGTTCAACCGATCGAATTAAACGAAGAACCAATTGGCGATGACGAAGATGTAGTTCTTAGCGGATGGGGCACCACTTCTTATCCGGGCAATATTCCCAACGAAATGCAATGGCTCCCATTAAAATCAGTTTCATGGCAAAAATGTAATGAAGCTTTCTCGTGGGGACAATGGAACGTAGATGAAACACAAGTTTGTACATTTACTAAATACGGACAAGGTGCCTGTCATGGAGATTCTGGCAGTCCACTGGTTTACAAAGGCAAGGTTGCTGGTTTGGCTTCCTGGGTTTCACCTTGCGCTGTTGGTGATCCCGATGTCTTTACCAGAGTTTCTTCCTATGTTGATTGGGTCAAAGCTCGTATTAACTAAATTTATATATGTATTATTTATGACAACTGTTACAAAGCAATAAAATATATTTTATTTATATTTAAAACTTTCTTTATAATTTTTTTCTGTTTAAATAAAAAAATTATAATTACCCGATACTTAAAAACCTGTGATTTTACCATTTAAAAAATGATATCAGTTATAAAATTGGAAATATAATTATTTTAAATTTTAAAAAATATACATTATATACCTAATATCCAATAACAGATATAAAATTTATTGTTAAAATATAAATGTTATGAACAGATACTAATTATTTTAAAAATAATTTTATCATACTAATTTATATAAATAAATAAAAATGATAACAATAATTTTTAACATCATATACATTTAAATATGATTAAGCCTATATTTATACTATCAGAAAATAATTATTTATCTATTTTTTGATAATACATATGTCAAAAATCTAAATTTTTAATCAGACTTTTAACATATAAACAGTTATACTATGCACCAAAAAAATTACCAGATTATTAAAAATATTTCAAATATAATTCAGTTAAATATTTTATAAATTAGATTGATTTTTTTGTGTTATAATTTAAAATATAAAATAAAGCACATTTGCTATTATTATAACTATTTTCTTATTTTTTTATTGAAAAATTTTACTGATTCAAGTATCAGAAAAAAATTTGTTTAAAAATGATTATATTACAAAAATATCTTTTTTAAACTATACACAATTTGAAATAAATCTTCAAAAGTTCAATGTCTACTTTTTATTATAAATATTTAGTAAAGTGAGTAGTATAGTTGTACAGGGACTCCCTCACGATGAACACTGTTCATCCACATCTGAAGACATTGATGGCGCGTGCCATCCGAAGCACCATTTTTGCGAAAAAAAATTTTTTTTTTAACTTTTTCGCCTCGTCTTTTTCAACCCTTAATGTGTCTTTATTAAATTTTGTTCAACCCCTTTACGATGGATTTTTCGGCGGCTGTTGAGCGTGGTAAAGTTTAACTCTTTTATGATAGGTTTTTACACCATCCGGAGCACAAATTTTGCGATTTTTCGCCTCGTCTTTGTTTCAACCCCTAACTGTGTCTTTATTAAACTTTGTTCAACCCCTTTATGATAGATTTTAGTGACGTATGGTTTTTTTCCATTTAGTTGTTTACGTAATCGAGTGAGCTGATTGGTGTCTTTATTAAATTTTGTTCAACCCCTTTAGTGACGTATGGTTTTTTTCCATTCAGTTGTTTACGTAATCGAGTGAGCTGATAGTGATATGAGAAAGATGCAAAACAAAAAAAACAGATATATAACAGATAATTTGTATTTATTTTTTTAATTACATTTTATTATTATATTGTTACTACATTATAACTATGAATTGTTGTTTCTGTAGCGAGACCTAGGCAGATTAAACAATATTTGTCCCTTGTTAATACTTCAAATCTCCATTTTTGACATGGTTCGCAGAACCGGAATTCGTGGTGGTGCATATAGTATATTTTCGTAACCCTATCGTCAAGAAACTCAAGTTCTAATGAACGAGTTTTACACATAAAACATTCATCAAGAACTTTTCGACGAGCTAGACAAGCATTACAAAATATATGTATCGGGTATCGTGTATCCTTAAGAATTGTACCACCATCGTCACAAATGAAGCACTTGAGCTAAAACAAAAAATTTAATTTTTATTTTTATTTATTATTGTTATTAATGAATGAAAGATAAAATTTAAAATAATAATTATATAATATAACCAATAATTAATTAATACAATTAATACATTTTATACTCAAATGAAATATTTATAATTCTATTTTTGTAATCAAGGATGTTGGTATTTTTGTTTTTAATTTTTGTTAGAAAAACAAATTAGTACAGAAAAACGTAAACATGACGTAAACATCTTGCAAAATACTTTTCAGTAACGTTTATCATATCTGATCTTATTGTTGTATAATGGAAGAAAAAGCGAATGAATCTGAAAATACCAAAAATATCATAGAGATACAAGCAATATACAACATAATAAAATTAAATCTAAAAGATACACAAGATGATGGCGATAAAAATAATCAATTTTATTACAAACCAGTTATGGAATACATGAAGAAAATCGTACAGGAAACACCAGTCAACAGTCATGAATTTTTTAAATTGTTAGAATTTCAATGTGCAATTTATTACGAACAAGCAAAAATTTTTGGCGAACAGAATATATCACTAAGCATTGACACATTACAAAATGGCTTAAGTTTAGTTGAAGAATACAGGTTAAATCCACGTATAACTTATTTGTATTTTCGTATGTTAAATCAATTAGCGTATTTTCTTGGTAAAAATGAGTTATTCAGCCGTGCTGCAGATCTATTAGAACATGGCGAGAAAACCTATTTGCAGATTTATTCAGAAAATGATATATCACAGTTTACCAACAGTGATCTGTTCAATATTTATTTAAAAGAAAATGCAGCTATTCGAAAATTTGAGAAACTTATTACAAATACCTTTGAAATTCAAGCTCTGATCTATGATAAATTAAATTTGACACAGAAATTTCTTAAGTATTATCACACAGTACTTAAAAGACAATTAGAAGCAAAAGATGGTTACGCATCTGCTTGGGTTTCCAAATGTGCTGAATTTAGTACACATTTTCTTAGCACAAATAATTTTTAGTATGTATATTTCAATATTTTATTTATAAACGTTATTGTTATTACTTTTAGTTAAGTTTTAACATATGTAGATTGTATGCAATTGTTACTGCAAAGATTTTAAAAGATTTTTTTAATCAAAATTTTAAATAAATTATTGTACATTTTATTCATACAATTAAAACTTTGCAAAACTTTTTAATACAAATTCCAAATTTTTAATAATATACGTAATATTTAGTTGAAACAAAACAAAAAGTGTGCATTTTATATTCTTTTTAAAATTTGTTGTATTTAACACACACACATATTATATACATATATATATATATATATATATATATATATATATATATATATATATATATATATATATATTATAATAATTATATTTGATATCAATAATATTTTGCTATATTTGCAAATAATTAAGAACTAATTATATACAATAATATTCTGACATTTGTATTTATTTTTGCTATAGTGACAACCATGATTATTGTTAATTTATATTAATAAAAAAACTCAAAATTTGTATTAACAATCTTGCTTGATATTGCCAATTAAATAAATTTTTCTCGTTTTTTTTTTTTTTTGAAATACTTTTCAAAAATTAGTTTTTTTCAAGACTGATTTCGTAATTATATTTAATAATCCATTTAATTATAAAGAATAAAACAATAATTACAATATTTTATGCAATTTGCAGACTATTTGAAAAAGATATTTATTGTGCTCATATAAATATACTCAGTGATAATGTCATAGATTTAGTTACTTTTTTGGATGACGTACCAGTTACATACACAATCACGTCATGTACCCAAAAAAGTCTAACACAATCTCTTTCCACTATCCCGAAATTAGTTTTCTCTAAATATTCCAATCCAGACAAACAACTATAGCTTCATCCACATTCATAATATTTCTCATATATCCAGGTAGATATTAATAATTTTCGGAAAAATAAAGATGATAAAAATGAAATACGTTTAGTTTTGTAAAATTTTTGTAATTTATTATATTTATTATAGTATAATATATTAAGATATTCTAAAGTTGAAAAAATTAGTAATAGTAATATTTAATATTTTAATAGTGACGCAAGACTCCAATTAGCTGCAGCACTTGCAGTATTACTTGATTACGAAATGGATCTTTTAAGAGATCGTTCTAAAGCATATTTTTCCGATGAATGGAATAAGTTACAGAGATATTATGCTGATTTAGGAAAATATTGGGTTGATTATGGTTTATGTTTATTTAAAACGTCACATCATTTTAACAACAATTCTGGTGCAGATGACGACGCTCTTAATAAATCAGTTAAAACTTCATTCAACAATGACTTAAAACAAACAGAACATATTGAAAGTCAAGATTCTACATTTGATCAGTCAGCAGATGAATGTATTCTTAACAATAAAGAAAATACTAACGAAAATAAAATTGAACAACAAGAAGAAAATATTGTAAATAAAATGAAACAGACTGTATTTGAAAATGTAAACAAGGAAATCAATGGTGAAGCACAAGAAGCTGAAACTGAAAAGTCGGAAATAAATATTGAATCAGAATATAGTTTTGCTTATCCTTCACTAGAGTTGCAAGATATTGAAAATCAAGTTCCAGCTAATTTAATAGAAACAAGAGATAATGCGAAAACATTATTTTTATATATAGAGGTAATTTGAAATAGTTTTCTTATTTACATGAAATTTATTTCTTCAAAATCAAAATCTTAATTTAAATTAAGTAAAATACACATATTTTAACTATAGTTACAAGAGTTCATAGCCAGTAGAAAATTTATTTTGTATATATAAAATGTATATTATATGACACAAAGACATTACAAACAAACATGCATAAGTGGGATTTTAATTCAGGCTCTGATGGGTGACGAATAGTATCAAGTACACGCTTAAAGCACTTCATCATTAGAATTTACATATAATAAAAATTAATTATGTATTTAAATGTTTAATATTTTTATCAGATAAAAAAACCTAATTTTCTAACCCCACATACTTTGAACAATCTTTATAACAATTAACAATATTAATGTATTATATCAATGATGATATTACATATATCAAAATTTGGATTAATATTTCAATTAAATTTCATTTACCAAAAACCGTAGCAAACTGATTTAAACTCACAAAAATTTCCTCTCTCTTTCTCTTTCTCTTTCTCTCTCTTTCTCTATATATATGGGATAAATAAATCACGCCTGTCGGTTAAGAAATTAAGAAATAATTATAAGAATGAATAAACAACATTAAATAAAATTGAAAATTAAATTAAATCTTTTTGTCAAATTTATGTCTAGAAATTTGCTTAAGTAATTGTAATCGTAATTATAATTGTACAGGTACGAATACTTTATAATAATTAAAAATTATCAATCCGTTATCGTTAGCTTAGAAGGTAGAGCAGCCAGCCAGAAACTGGAATGTGCTGGATTCGATTTCCAGACTATAGAATTGACAAAATATGAAATTTAATTTTCAATTTTAATTATTGATATATATATGTATATATATATATATATATATATATATATATATATATATATATATGTAAAAACTACGTGCCTGATATCGCTCGTACTTATGCGAGTCCGGGTTTGAATCTCGCTTGGTGCATTGATATTTATAATGTCTTTGTGTCGTTCAAACAAAATTTGAAATTTACCAAACATTGTTACTGGCTAAAAGCCTCAGTAGCTATGTATATGTGTATAAAATAAATTCTGTAATTTAATTACATAAGAAGTATTATTGAATAATTAATTTCATACATATTATTTAACTTTTGGAATAGTTAGTTATAGTAAATATGTTGTATTAAATAAATAAATTCAATATAAAACAGTTTCTTGTAATCGCGCTACAAGTCTGAATATTTAACCAACATTAGTGTAATGTTGGTTGAATTAGTCTAAGAAGAAAAATATGTTTTACTTCCTTTTCTTTTACTAAAAATAAGTCTTGAATTGAAATTATAGAAGTTTTTTTTTTTATTTATTTCTAAGAAATGGTTAAAGCGTTCGAAAACATTTTTCAATATTCTGGACTATACAATTGACCACGTAAATTTGGCATTGGATTTAAATGATTTGTATAAATATTTATTATGGTATGAAACCAATTTGGACGGTCAGTATAATATACAAAAACGTCGTGTTTATCTGCTTGAAATGTTAAATTCCATTATGAAGGAACTGAAACCGCATTATTATCGAAAGATACATTACGAATTGTTAAATGAATTGACAAACGCTCAATTTGAACTCATTAACTTGAATATAAAACTTTTAAATAATATTTCATCTGAATCTTGCTTACACCGTGAAGAACAACCCATGGGAGAAAATGGAGCTTTGACTGAAATTTGCAAACGTTTAACTCCAACTAGTTACGATCTAAATTGATCTAGACGAAATTAAATTGCAAATTTGAGTTTCACGATTTTCACTCAATAAAGTTATCCCATTATCTATATTTTTTATATTTGTTTTTGTTTAATTGTTTCTTGAACGTCACATGCATGTGAGATAGAGCAAACAGCATGTTTTTTTTTTTGTTTATAGTTAAAAAAACACAAATATTTGCCATATTATTATCATAAAATTTCAATTGTTTTGCCAAATATAATTTACAAAATTAATTGTTTTTCTTTAGAATAATGATAAACTTTTTGATTTTATTTTGATTATGTAAATCTAAATTTTATGGGACAGCTTCATTGCGTTATTTTATATGTTTTATGGTTTTAGTTAAAATTTTGTTTGTTATTTCTGTATTTATCGTGACCAAATAAAAAATTAGAATAAAATACTAGTTAAAATAATTTATTTAATATATTTAATTGTTAATTTATAAATTTTAGTAGAGAAAGAAACTAGCGTTAAATGTATTGTAGTAATATCGTTTCTACTTTATTTCGGCAATACATACGTAAAAAAAAATATACAAACAATAATACCAAAACCTAAAATGATTAAGGGGGTAGTACCCTTTTGCGGCCCGAAAAATAGGTCATTTTCAAGAATTTTTTTTTGAGCTAACAAAAGGACTTAGGAAAAAATGAATAGGCTAGTTTCATTCACCGTTGAATAAACTTTAAAATTTTATTTTTTTCATAAAAATCGCGCTCTCCTTGCAGCCGGTGCACCAGGTGAAATCGGCCTCTGCAGCCGAAATATTTTAAGTTGGCGTGCTTCCTACGCGTCGTCCATCTGCATCTGGAATAAAAACAATTAGTGTGGCCTATTCCTTGATAGATTGCCTACCGTTGTACGTAGGATTTTTGAAAAATATTGATTTAAAAAAAAATGGCGGCACTTTGAACAAAATTGTCCGATTTTTGATGAGAAAAATGAGACAAAAACGTGCACCAAAAATCCATTTTTGAATATTTCCAAAAAATCCTACGTACAACTGTAGCTTATTTTGTGTAGAGTATGAGAAGCCAACAACCTATTTAATCATTTAGCTGACTGAAGGTATGTGGTTAAAATCGCCGAGGAAACGAAGTCAAAACTTCAAACGCGAATATCTCGAAACCACATTTTTGAAATTGGCGGGCTTCCTAGCTCGAATACCGTTTAAATGATTAAATAGGTTGTTGGCTTCTCATACTCTACATAAAATAGGCTACAGTTGTACGTAGGATTTTTTGGAAATATTCAAAAATGGATTTTTGGTGCACGTTTTTGTCTCATTTTTCTCATCAAAAATCGGACAATTTTGTTCAAAGTGCCGCCATTTTTTTTTAAATCAATATTTTTTAAAAATTTTACGTACAACGGTAGGCAATCTATCAAGGAATAGGCCACACTAATTGTTTTTATTCCAGATGCAGATGGACGACGCGTAGGAAGCACGCCAACTTAAAATATTTCGGCTGCAGAGGCCGATTTCACCTGGTGCACCAGCTGCAAGGAGAGCGCGATTTTTATGAAAAAAATAAAATTTTAAAGTTTATTCAACGGCGAATGAAACTAGCCTATTCATTTTTTCCTAAGTCCTTTTGTTAGCTCAAAAAAAAATTCTTGAAAATGACCTATTTTTCGGGCCGCAAAAGGGTACTACCCCCTTAATCATTTTAGGTTTTGGTATTATTGTTTGTATATTTTTTTTTACGTATGTATTGCCGAAATAAAGTAGAAACGATATTACTACAATACATTTAACGCTAGTTTCTTTCTCTACTAAAATTTATAAATTAACAATTAAATATATTAAATAAATTATTTTAACTAGTATTTTATTCTAATTTTTTATTTGGTCACGATAAATACAGAAATAACAAACAAAATTTTAACTAAAACCATAAAACATATAAAATAACGCAATGAAGCTGTCCCATAAAATTTAGATTTACATAATCAAAATAAAATCAAAAAGTTTATCATTATTCTAAAGAAAAACAATTAATTTTGTAAATTATATTTGGCAAAACAATTGAAATTTTATGATAATAATATGGCAAATATTTGTGTTTTTTTAACTATAAACAAAAAAAAAACATGCTGTTTGCTCTATCTCACATGCATGTGACGTTCAAGAAACAATTAAACAAAAACAAATATAAAAAATATAGATAATGGGATAACTTTATTGAGTGAAAATCGTGAAACTCAAATTTGCAATTTAATTTCGTCTAGATCAATTTAGATCGTAACTAGTTGGAGTTAAACGTTTGCAAATTTCAGTCAAAGCTCCATTTTCTCCCATGGGTTGTTTGTTCTTCACGGTGTAAGCAAGATTCAGATGAAATATTATTTAAAAGTTTTATATTCAAGTTAATGAGTTCAAATTGAGCGTTTGTCAATTCATTTAACAATTCGTAATGTATCTTTCGATAATAATGCGGTTTCAGTTCCTTCATAATGGAATTTAACATTTCAAGCAGATAAACACGACGTTTTTGTATATTATACTGACCGTCCAAATTGGTTTCATACCATAATAAATATTTATACAAATCATTTAAATCCAATGCCAAATTTACGTGGTCAATTGTATAGTCCAGAATATTGAAAAATGTTTTCGAACGCTTTAGCCATTTCTTAGAAATAAATAAAAAAAAAAACTTCTATAATTTCAATTCAAGACTTATTTTTAGTAAAAGAAAAGGAAGAAAAACATATTTTTCTTCTTAGACTAATTCAACCAACATTACACTAATGTTGGTTAAATATTCAGACTTGTAGCGCGATTACAAGAAACTGTTTTATATTGAATTTATTTATTTAATACAACATATTTACTATAACTAACTATTCCAAAAGTTAAATAATATGTATGAAATTAATTATTCAATAATGCTTCTTATGTAATTAAATTACAGAATTTATTTTATACACATATACATAGCTACTGAGGCTTTTAGCCAGTAACAATGTTTGGTAAATTTCAAATTTTGTTTGAACGACACAAAGACATTATAAATATCAATGCACCAAGCGAGATTCAAACCCGGACTCGCATAAGTACGAGCGATATCAGGCACGTAGTTTTTACATATATATATATATATATATATATATATATATATATATATATATATATATACATATATATATCAATAATTAAAATTGAAAATTAAATTTCATATTTTGTCAATTCTATAGTCTGGAAATCGAATCCAGCACATTCCAGTTTCTGGCTGGCTGCTCTACCTTCTAAGCTAACGATAACGGATTGATAATTTTTAGTTATTATAAAGTATTCGTACCTGTACAATTATAATTACTATTACAATTACTTAAGCAAATTTCTAGACATAAATTTGACAAAAAGATTTAATTTAATTTTCAATTTTATTTAATGTTGTTTATTCATTCTTATAATTATTTCTTAATTTCTTAACCGACAGGCGTGATTTATTTATCCCATATATATAGAGAGAGAGAGAGAAAGAGAGAGAGAAAGAGAGAGGAAATTTTTGTGAGTTTAAATCAGTTTGCTAGGGTTTTTGGTAAATGAAATTCAATTGAAATATTAATCCAAATTTTGATATATGTAATATCATCATTGATATAATACATTAATATTGTTAATTGTTATAAAGATTGTTCAAAGTATGTGGGGTTAGAAAATTAGGTTTTTTTATCTGATAAAAATATTAAACATTTAAATACATAATTAATTTTTATTATATGTAAATTCTAATGATGAAGTGCTTTAAGCGTGTACTTGATACTATTCGTCACCCATCAGAGCCTGAATTAAAATCCCACTTATGCATGTTTGTTTGTAATGTCTTTGTGTCATATAATATACATTTTATATATACAAAATAAATTTTCTACTGGCTATGAACTCTTGTAACTATAGTTAAAATATGTGTATTTTACTTAATTTAAATTAAGATTTTGATTTTGAAGAAATAAATTTCATGTAAATAAGAAAACTATTTCAAATTACCTCTATATATAAAAATAATGTTTTCGCATTATCTCTTGTTTCTATTAAATTAGCTGGAACTTGATTTTCAATATCTTGCAACTCTAGTGAAGGATAAGCAAAACTATATTCTGATTCAATATTTATTTCCGACTTTTCAGTTTCAGCTTCTTGTGCTTCACCATTGATTTCCTTGTTTACATTTTCAAATACAGTCTGTTTCATTTTATTTACAATATTTTCTTCTTGTTGTTCAATTTTATTTTCGATAGTATTTTCTTTATTGTTAAGAATACACTCATCTGCTGACTGATCAAATGTAGAATCTTGACTTTCAATATGTTCTGTTTGTTTTAAGTCATTGTTGAATGAAGTTTTAACTGATTTATTAAGAGCGTCGTCATCTGCACCAGAATTGTTGTTAAAATGATGTGACGTTTTAAATAAACATAAACCATAATCAACCCAATATTTTCCTAAATCAGCATAATATCTCTGTAACTTATTCCATTCATCGGAAAAATATGCTTTAGAACGATCTCTTAAAAGATCCATTTCGTAATCACGTAATACTGCAAGTGCTGCAGCTAATTGGAGTCTTGCGTCACTATTAAAATATTAAATATTACTATTACTAATTTTTTCAACTTTAGAATATCTTAATATATTATACTATAATAAATATAATAAATTACAAAAATTTTACAAAACTAAACGTATTTCATTTTTATCATCTTTATTTTTCCGAAAATTATTAATATCTACCTGGATATATGAGAAATATTATGAATGTGGATGAAGCTATAGTTGTTTGTCTGGATTGGAATATTTAGAGAAAACTAATTTCGGGATAGTGGAAAGAGATTGTGTTAGACTTTTTTGGGTACATGACGTGATTGTGTATGTAACTGGTACGTCATCCAAAAAAGTAACTAAATCTATGACATTATCACTGAGTATATTTATATGAGCACAATAAATATCTTTTTCAAATAGTCTGCAAATTGCATAAAATATTGTAATTATTGTTTTATTTTTTATAATTAAATGGATTATTAAATATAATTACGAAATCAGTCTTGAAAAAAACTAATTTTTGAAAAGTATTTCAAAAAAAAAAAAAACGAGAAAAATTTATTTAATTGGCAATATCAAGCAAGATTGTTAATACAAATTTTGAGTTTTTTTATTAATATAAATTAACAATAATCATGGTTGTCACTATAGCAAAAATAAATACAAATGTCAGAATATTATTGTACATAATTAGTTCTTAATTATTTGCAAATATAGCAAAATATTATTGATATCAAATATAATTATTATAATATATATATATATATATATATATATATATATATATATATATATGTATATAATATGTGTGTGTGTTAAATACAACAAATTTTAAAAAGAAATAATATAAAATGCACACTTTTTGTTTTGTTTCAACTAAATATTACGTATATTATTAAAAATTTGGAATTTGTATTAAAAAGTTTTGCAAAGTTTTAATTGTATGAATAAAATGTACAATAATTTATTTAAAATTTTGATTAAAAAAATCTTTTAAAATCTTTGCAGTAACAATTGCATACAATCTACATATGTTAAAACTTAACTAAAAGTAATAACAATAACGTTTATAAATAAAATATTGAAATATACATACTAAAAATTATTTGTGCTAAGAAAATGTGTACTAAATTCAGCACATTTGGAAACCCAAGCAGATGCGTAACCATCTTTTGCTTCTAATTGTCTTTTAAGTACTGTGTGATAATACTTAAGAAATTTCTGTGTCAAATTTAATTTATCATAGATCAGAGCTTGAATTTCAAAGGTATTTGTAATAAGTTTCTCAAATTTTCGAATAGCTGCATTTTCTTTTAAATAAATATTGAACAGATCACTGTTGGTAAACTGTGATATATCATTTTCTGAATAAATCTGCAAATAGGTTTTCTCGCCATGTTCTAATAGATCTGCAGCACGGCTGAATAACTCATTTTTACCAAGAAAATACGCTAATTGATTTAACATACGAAAATACAAATAAGTTATACGTGGATTTAACCTGTATTCTTCAACTAAACTTAAGCCATTTTGTAATGTGTCAATGCTTAGTGATATATTCTGTTCGCCAAAAATTTTTGCTTGTTCGTAATAAATTGCACATTGAAATTCTAACAATTTAAAAAATTTATGACTGTTGACTGGTGTTTCCTGTACGATTTTCTTCATGTATTCCATAACTGGTTTGTAATAAAATTGATTATTTTTATCGCCATCATCTTGTGTATCTTTTAGATTTAATTTTATTATGTTGTATATTGCTTGTATCTCTATGATATTTTTGGTATTTTCAGATTCATTCGCTTTTTCTTCCATTATACAACAATAAGATCAGATATGATAAACGTTACTGAAAAGTATTTTGCAAGATGTTTACGTCATGTTTACGTTTTTCTGTACTAATTTGTTTTTCTAACAAAAATTAAAAACAAAAATACCAACATCCTTGATTACAAAAATAGAATTATAAATATTTCATTTGAGTATAAAATGTATTAATTGTATTAATTAATTATTGGTTATATTATATAATTATTATTTTAAATTTTATCTTTCATTCATTAATAACAATAATAAATAAAAATAAAAATTAAATTTTTTGATTTAGCTCAAGTGCTTCATTTGTGACGATGGTGGTACAATTCTTAAGGATACACGATACCCGATACATATATTTTGTAATGCTTGTCTAGCTCGTCGAAAAGTTCTTGATGAATGTTTTATGTGTAAAACTCGTTCATTAGAACTTGAGTTTCTTGACGATAGGGTTACGAAAATATACTGTATGCACCACCACGAATTCCGGTTCTGCGAACCATGTCAAAAATGGAGATTTGAAGTATTAACAAGGGACAAATATTGTTTAATCTGCCTAGGTCTCGCTACAGAAACAACAATTCATAGTTATAATGTAGTAACAATATAATAATAAAATGTAATTAAAAAAATAAATACAAATTATCTGTTATATACCTGTTTTTTTTGTTTTGCATCTTTCTCATATCACTATCAGCTCACTCGATTACGTAAACAACTGAATGGAAAAAAACCATACGTCACTAAAGGGGTTGAACAAAATTTAATAAAGACACCAATCAGCTCACTCGATTACGTAAACAACTAAATGGAAAAAAACCATACGTCACTAAAATCTATCATAAAGGGGTTGAACAAAGTTTAATAAAGACACAGTTAGGGGTTGAAACAAAGACGAGGCGAAAAATCGCGAAATTTGTGCTCCGGATGGTGTAAAAACCTATCATAAAAGAGTTAAACTTTACCACGCTCAACAGCCGCCGAAAAATCCATCGTAAAGGGGTTGAACAAAATTTAATAAAGACACATTAAGGGTTGAAAAAGACGAGGCGAAAAAGTTAAAAAAAAAATTTTTTTTCGCGAAAATGGTGTTTCGGATGGCACGCGCCATCGATGTCTTCAGATGTGGATGAACAGTGTTCATCGTGAGGGAGTCCCTGTACAACTATACTACTAAAGTGTTAGTACATATTTCCTTTAAATAAATAAAATATTATATTAGTATCTATTATTATTGATAAAATTTATTGAAATTTTAATTTACAAAAACGATATTATTTGTATGAAATAAAAAAAAATCTATTGTTTCCAAAAAAGAAAATTATCTAATCAATTATTATTTATTTTAAGAAATGACCCACATTAAAATTATTTTAGTTAAGTACAATAAAATTTAAGTGCAATACACGTATTTGTAATTACTGAAATCAATTATATTTCAATATTATTCAAGAAATACAAGAGACAATAAACAAATTCTGTAATGTAATGTTACGAAACAGATAAAAAATATCTGCTTTAATAAACTGTGTGCATAAATAGTGACAGAAAGTCCAACTTTTTTAACATTAAAAATGATATAATCTGAAAGACCAATGTTGTCTTTTGCTGTTTCTAGACTCCCATTAAATATGACATTTAAAGTCTTATTTGACTATCACTGTTAATCTTAATCGAAAATAGAGTATAAAATAAATTATTTAAATGCTTTTTATAATTATTTTAAAAATTGTTTAAAGTTTAAGGTAAAACCTATCTATTAATTATACAAATCTTTATTTTTTTTATTTTACTTATGAATACTACAAAGTTAAACTGATGTAACATTTTAAAAAAAAAAAAATTGTAT
Source organism: Clivina fossor (assembly GCA_963966155.1). NCBI lineage: Eukaryota > Metazoa > Arthropoda > Insecta > Coleoptera > Carabidae > Clivina > Clivina fossor. The sequence continues at coordinate 18,000,018 of OZ014558.1, read as the reverse complement.
TGAAATTCTTCATATAGCCCCTACTAGATGATGAATCCGAACTTAGTTTATGTTCAAAATTTTGTGATCGCAACTCCTCCTAGACGGTTCAACCGATTTTAATAAAATTGCCAAAATAAATTTGTCTAGTATCCAAGATGGTCATGTGGTTTCATTTTTTTTTCGGTAATGCCAGCTTTCCGAGAAAAAAATTACTAAAATTTTTAAAAATTTACATTGGCTACATTATTAATCCGATTTTGATCAAATTTTCAGAAAAGATTTTCCTAATGCTCCCATTAATTATATAATTTTATTAATATCCAGTGTTGCAAACTTTCCGAGACAAAAATTACTAAAATTTTTAAAAATTTATTATGGCCATGTTAGTTAACCGATTTTACTCAAATTTTCACAAAAGATTCAGATACAAAAGATACAGACACCGTACCAAACGCTATACCACTTTTCTTCGCAGTCAAAGTGGTAAAAAAAAGACGAATTTCTAACAAAATTTGTCAGTAGCTTTAATATTGGGCAGGAATATATTGGTCTGTTTTTTATGAGGAACATTATACAATTTACCATGTTCATGTAATTATGGTTACAGCAAGACACACATATATATATTATATATATATATATATATATATATATATATATATATATATGTATATGTATTTATAGATCAGCCATTATTCAATTCTTATTAAAAATACGAAAGAAATTGTTGACGAATTTAATTCAACAATTCATACATCAGTAACTACTGATAGAGTAGTCGAAGTTTCAAGTGCGCTTCTATGGAAACTACATGGATATAATTTTATAGTTTCTGGAACAATCAATACTGTTTATCCAAAAATTCATGTTTACAAATTAAGTTTATTACTACGTAATCTACTTTCATCTTTAGATAATGTTGAACTACTTACTACAGATTTATTATCCTCCACTGTAATTTGGTGCAGTAGAGTAGCTGATATTCAAAACAAACGACCAGCTCTCATAAACCTCACCAATGAATAGATTGATTTTGCACTATATTATGAGTAAAAGTTTCTAAGTAGTAGAAATAAAAGAGCATGTATGAAAGGAATTATGAATATGGATGAAGCGAAAGTTGCTCGTTTTGATAGGAATGTTTAGAGGCGACTGATTTCGGGATGATAAAAAGAGTTTGTGCCACATCCTTTTGGGTACATGGCGTGATTGTGTATGTATGTATGTATATTTTACTATATTAATTATATTACTGTACTTAATAATTACTTGTACACTGCACTCCGCTTATGAAAATCACGGATAATATTATCAATCACGCCTTGATATCAGAATATTAGCCGGACGTATAGAGAGGGACAAAGGTTCTAAGCATTGAAAATTGTCGAATGGTACATAAGGTCAAAATAACCATAATATTTCAGGTAAAGTTATGTGTTTTTGGAGCATCAACCATCTAAATAGTGTTTAACACAGTTGGTCAGATATATGTATTGCTAATTTATGAAAATTCATTAAAAATTTATATTTAACGATGACACACAAGTTTTTAAAAATATATTTTTAAATTACTTAAAATTAGTAACACACATAACAAACAATGTTTTGTTTTTGTAATATTAATATTTATAATTTAATTGATATATATATATATATATATATATATATATATATAAATATATAAATATATGTTACCGCTAAAGTGCAGAAATCAGTTATTCTCCAGATTATCTAGGTTATGTGCAGATTAACTACTAGGCATTCGTTAAAGTGAAAAAAGATCTTTGCTGGAACAACAGCAACGTTTCTGTAAGCTTAAATTAACATAATGTTACTTATTTATTTTTTGATAGTTAAAGAATAAAGCTAATACAATTAAACAATCAAATTAGTTGATAGAATCAATCATCAATCAATTAAAAAACTATAATAGAAAGAATCAAATGGTTTAAAATATTATTACAATTAAGTTAATAAATTTGCAAAACATATATGATAAAGTTATGCTTAATTATTAGTACAATCTGAAGATTGGTGATACTTTTTTGCGACAAGCAAACCTATTTGTGGTACATTTAGATTTGCAAGCACATTTTCTGAAAGTTCATAAAAGCCATACTTGGTTTTACTACATATTTTTGGGACAGCCTATATAATCAAATTTTAAAAAAATATAAATTTCTTATTTGTTTCTCTCTCTCTCTCTATATATATATGTATATATATATATATATATATATATATATATATATATACTTATACAATAACGACATTAAAAACATGTATACATATAGGTATAATTATTCATTATTTTTTAGAAATTATATTATACAAAAAATAACTAGCTATAGAGAAACATAATTTAACTGATCAATGCTCTAAAATCAGCTGATCCTTTAATTTTGAACCTTAAGTACTATAGATCTTTCGACAATTTCTTTTATTGCTTTAATATAGGCATAAACTGTCTCACCCCTCTATACTTAGTCCAGCGTTTCTCAAAGTGTGCTCCGCGGAGCCCCAGGGCTCCGCAAAACTTCCGGAGGGGCTCCGCGGCCACTGGCGCGGCTCTGTCGCCAACACAACCCTTCACATTAATTTTGTTATTTCCTTTAATTATATTAAATAAATTGTATTATTTGTACTAGTTTTTGCTATCATTTTAACGTTATTTCCTTTCCAACTAGATACTGTAGTAAGAGGCTCCGTCATCTTAGATTCCACTTTATAGGGGCTCCGTCATCTTAGATTCCACTTTATGGGGGCTCCGTGTTTAAAAAAGTTTGAGAAACGCTGACCTAGTCTATGGACGTTTCCATTTAAGATTTTATAGCTGTCCCCACCCATAGAAGAAAGGATAAAATTAAATAAATATTAAATTGTTAGATTTATTCAAGAAAATGGAACACATTTATTAACATCTTATATGATGATAGTGAATATTTTATTTATAATTTACACGAAAATTAAAAAAAGCACTGTAATCAACCAAATTATTGTTTTTTAAATATTTAAAAAAATAAGTACTTTTAAGTCTATACAACATTAATAAAAAATAATTTTTTTGGACAAGTAAAATAAGAATTTTTTTTTCAATACTTTGGGTATGTACCATTTGTTTAAAAAAATTATTTTATTATATTGTAATGCGTTTTGTTCGTCTTTTTTACGAGATAATTAAATAAAACAAAATATGCACTTATTAACTAGATATTTATTATTAAAACGATTAAATATAGAATGTAAATATAAAAATATAAAAGTATGAATATAACTATAAACTAAATGGCTATAAGCTTAAACACTAGTAATCAAACTAACACTAAATATTTATTTCACTATTTATATAACTGTTGCACTCGAAGTGAACTTGTTTCAAGCTTAAGATTTGCGTAAGAACTGAACTGTCTACTGCATTGGCTGCGTTTTTATACGGCCATCGTGTTTTCTCGAACGTAACTCTGGTTGCCTGTAGAACATTCTCGAATCAGCATACTTGAAAACACATAGAATTCTCTGGTCTGTCTCATGCGGTCAAGGCTATTCGCTTGCCGTCAACAGACGGGTTCCGGCTAGCTTGTTTTGCTACATTGCCCCCTCCCTAGAGTGTTCCGTCTCGGGACACTCATAAATTATTGGTGAAGGGCCATGGCGAAATCGACACGTGGTCCCGCGAGCGCAGTGGGAGGTATGATAAAAGTAGCATTCCACGGTCTTTTCGGCTTTCTTGTTTTCCAGAGGATTGAAGCTACAAACAAGAATGTCAATGCCGGTATGCTGGAAAAGAGTTTCCAGCATATTTCTAATAATTCGCCAATCTAAACCGTCAAGGCCACAGCCTACTCTGGGGATCGCCAATTTTAGGATATTGTCCCGCAGGAGTAGCTCGCGTAACGTCTGCAGTGTGTTCCACATTGATTGGTAACTGGGCTTCTCTCGAGACAGTTCCTTTGTAACCAGGTAGTAGATGTTGCGGTGTTCCCTTTGCAGATGTAATGCGGCCCCAACGGCAGGCAGCTGTTCCCGTAGCTCGGTGATCCCGCCAAACTTCTTGCGGAAAACGGTAGCAATCCCTCTGGACATTTGCAGGTCCTGAGCGACGCAATGTGCAAGTGCATAGTCCTCGGGTACGGTGAACAGGTCCTGTTGAACTTCTCGGGTGACGCCATGACGGGCCTTGCGACCTGCAGCGTAAGAGGACATAAATTGCTCGAAGTCCACCTCTTCGCTCCGTAACTGGTGGACGTGGCCTTCTTCGATATTAGGATCTTCCTCGTTTTGCCCAGCGAACGGGGCTAGACGATTATAGTGGACGACCCTTGGTTTTCCATTGGGCGTCTTGCGGATCCGGTATATGACATCGTTAATCATTTTTATGATTTGATATGGCCCTTCCCACCAGCGTTGCAGTTTAGGAGACAGTCCCCGACGACGTTGCGGGTTGTAGAGCCAGACTAAGTCTCCTGGCTTATAACCTCCCATATTAGCATTAATGTCGTAGCCGTCCTTCATCCGATCGCTTGCGATCTGTATGTTGGAACGAACCTGTTGATGTATTTCATCCATCTTCTTTCGTAGGTTGTCGACATAGTCTTCTCCGGCCAGGTCCTCTCCAGGTTTACAGCCGAATTTTAAATCACAAGGCAGGCGTAGCTCATGTCCAAAAACAATTTTTGCAGGGGTTTGTCCAGTGGTTTCGTGCACGGATGAACGATAGGCCAATAGAAACAGATGAATGTATTGGTCCCAGTCTTTTTGATGGTCGGAGACGACTTTTGATAGGTATTTACCCATTGTGCGGTTCATCCTTTCTACCATGCCATCAGACTGCGGATGTAAGGCAGTCGTTCTGGTCTTCCGTATTCCTAGTAACCGACAAACTTCCTGGAAGATGTTGGATTCAAAGTTTCGCCCCTGATCGGAATGTAATTCCATCGGTATGCCGAATCGACTAAAGAGCTCTTTCACTAGAACTTCGGCAACTGTGGTAGCTTCTTGGTTTGGTAGTGCATACGCCTCTACCCATTTACTGAAGTAGTCCATGGCTACCAGGATAAATTTGTTTCCTTGCTCACTCATCGGGAAAGGACCAGCTATATCAATGGCTATTCGCTCGAATGGACTGCCAACGTTATATTGTCGCATTGGCGCCTTACGTTTTCTATGCGGGCCATTACTTGTAGCGCATGTTACACATTTTCTGCACCACATTTTCACATCTTCGTGGCATCCGACCCAATAGAATCGTTCCCGCACTTTCTCGATCGTTTTCTTGACTCCTAAATGCCCGCCAGAGGTCCCGTCGTGGAGTTGTCGTAGTACATCCGAAACCTTGTTTCTCGGAACCAGTAGCTGCAATTTCTCCTGGGATCCCTCTTCATTTTCCAGAGTCCTCATTAGGAGCCCATTCCTAAGTACGATCGAGTTCCATTGCGACCAATACGATTTAAGGGTGCGACTATGTGGTGCCACTTCTTCCCAAGTTGGCCGTTGATCTATCGTTTTCCACCGTTTTAAGTGTTTTAAATCAGTGTCCATATCTTGTTCGTGGCTAATATTCTCTATTTGCCAGTCGTCATCAACGGCGGTCGTCCTAAAGAGAGTGGTCGCTTTTTCCTCAATTCGGGAGCAACTTTTACAATCCGGCAAGCATGGTCTTCTTGACAAGGCATCGGCATTACAGTGACTTTTACCAGCGCGATGTTCAATGTCGAAGTCATATTCTTGTAATCGTTCAATCCATCGTGCCACTTGTCCTTCTGGGTTCTTGAATCGCAGCAACCATTTGAGGGCAGCATGATCGGTCCTCAGCAAGAATTTGCGGCCGTACAAGTATTTGTAAAAATGCTCGATGGATTTCACTACTGCCAGTAATTCTCGCCGAGTTACGCAGTAATTGCGTTCGGGCTTTGACAGTCCTTTACTGTAATAGCCGATGACCTTTTCCTGTCCTTCCTGAATCTGCGACAGGACTCCGCCAATGCCTACGTTGCTCGCATCTGTATCCAATATGAATTTGCCTTCCTGAAGAGGGTAGCTTAAGACTGGTGCACCCACTAAGGCCTGTTTCAGGGTATCAAATGCATTCTGACAGTCTTCGTCCCAATTGTATTTACGACCATCTTCGGTTAGACGTGTAAGTGGTTTGGCTATGTTGGCAAATCCTAGAACATACCGACGGTAATAGGAACACAAACCAAGGAAACTTCTGAGTTCGTGTTTATCTAGCGGTACTGGCCATTCTTTGACAGCTTGTGTCTTTTCCGGATCAACAGCTACTCCTTTTCCGGAAACAACGTGGCCGAGGTAGTGTACTTCTTTTTGGAAAAGGTAGCATTTCTTGGGACTCAGCTTTAAATTGGCATGTCGCAGCCGTTGGAACACTTCTTCCAAATTCTTCACATGATCCTCGAAGGACTTTCCAATCACAATTATGTCGTCTAGATATACTAGACACGTTTTCCAGGATAGTCCATTCAGGACATTTTCCATCAGCCTCTCAAAGGTTGCCGGAGCATTACAGAGTCCGAACGGCATTACTTTGAACTGCCACAGTCCCGATCCGACACTAAACGCTGTTTTCTCACGATCTCCTTGATCCATGGCAACTTGCCAGTAACCGTTTTTCAGGTCCAGAGTCGAGAATATTCTTGATCCGGCCAGCGTGTCCAAGGTGTCATCTATTCTTGGCAGCGGGTAGCTATCTTTCTTTGTTACGTTGTTCAACAGGCGATAATCAACACAAAATCGTGTTGACCCATCCTTCTTTTTCACCAGAACCACTGGCGACGCCCATGGACTGTTTGAGGTTTCTATCACGTCATCCTTTTCCATATCTTGGCTGATTTGTTCGGCCTCCTCACGTTTTGCCAGTGGTAGTCTTCGCGCAGTTTGGCGTATAGGTCTCGCATCACCAGTGTCGATTCGATGATGAACAATGTTAGTTCGACCAGTACGACCACCCTCGGTTTTGAATATATCTTGGTAACGACACAACAGATCTTTAACTTTGTGTTGTTCTTCTTTTGTTAAATCTTGACGAGCACTCATGACCGTTTTGTTCAGATGTTCCGGAAATTTAGTTAACGTGGTTGCCGAGCTATTAATTTGTCGGACGATAGATGACGGTGACGAACAGCAACCAATCGACGTTCCATTACGTAATGTTACGGAATAATTGTTGATATTCATCAGCCGTACTGGAATGCTCTTCGTATTTCTAACTATAGTTTTTGCAATCAGCACTCCTTTATCCGGACCCTTGTCACCGTATCTTGGTTCCAACATAATGATTTGTTTTTCCGGAATCAGACGGTCTAGTTTTGCTTCCACAAATACTTCGCTGCGTGGTGGTAGCTCAATGTCGTTCAGCAAAACTGCTTGTGCCATCGTGTCTTCTCGCTGATGTAGAACAACTTCTTCATCATGAATCTTCACGATTCCTAGCTTCAGATTTAATTCAAAACCGTGCGTTGTCATCACATCCATTCCAAGAATGATTTCTTCTTCTATATCCGCAACCAGCACTCGATGTAAAAAGCTGGTGCCACCGATGGTAAAGTGGGCATCCAACTCGCCGCACACATTGGCCAAGTCTCCAGTTGCTGTGCGTAGTCTCCAGTTGGTCGGTAACAGCTTGTCTTTGGTTTTGATCATTCCTGTCTTCACGATGGTCTTCGTGGCTCCCGTGTCTAATAGAAGAAGAACATTCTTGCCATTAACAACACCATCGATGAACACGCTCTTTGAACAGTTTTTAATTATGGCCACTCGTGCATTACGTGGGGCTTGTGTACGGCGGGTTGAAGATTGCCCCTTCCCATCAACCCGTTTTAGTTTTCCTGTGGCTGTTGGGGCTTTCCGCACCGGCGTCTAATATGCCCCATTTCGCCACAGTTCCAACAGCGAGGTTGTCTCCTCTGATTTTTCAGTGCTTGCAGTACTTGTTGCACGATTTGTTCAATCGAGCCATTATGGTGTTCCTCCTCCTCATGGCTGTTGACTGCACGAACTCGAGCGTGGCCCCGTGTTGATGCCTTGATGGCCTCAAATTCGAGTGCTTGCGTTAATGCCTCATTAACCGTCTGAGGATGGGCTAGCTTAACGGCTTGTTGTAGCTCTGGGTCGCGAACTCCATTCAAGAACTTATTAATTGCCAGGTTTTCATAGATGTCATCTGGAGCCGTTGGATAAGACATTCGTATCAAGCGAACAATGTCGGCTTCGAATTCTTGCAATGTTTCGTTCGCCTTTTGGACACGATTGTCTAACTGTGTTAGGTACAACCCTTTTACATGCTTATGTCCGTATCGTAGCTCTAATTGCTCGACTAGTTGGCTAAAGTCCGTACGGTCTCTCAACGGCACACTTTGTAATACACGTAGTGCATCCTCACGTAGAGACAAACTCAATACTTGTGCCTTTCTTGAATCAGACCAGCCGTGGACTATTGCTGTCGTCTCGAACAGTGTCAAGTATTCTTCCCATAACGATTTCCCATCGTAAGTTGGTAGTTTCGGGACAGGACTTGGTTGACCAGCTTCTTGTTTCATCATAATACCGTTGGCGGATGTAGCACTCGAAATTGCTTCAATCTGGTTTTGCATCTCGGTTCTGATTTTATTTTCCATTTCGGTTCTGATTTTATTTTCCATTTCGGCTCTGATTTTATTTTCCAATGCGCATATATCAGATTTAATTTCATTATTTTCAGCTTGTATTTTGTTATTTAACTCAGAAATATTATTTTTAACTTTATCTTCTAATTCAGAGATATTATTTTTAACTTTATCTTCTAATTCAGAGATATTATTTTTAATAACTTCTATGTTACGATTTACTTCTGTTTTCAATTGTTCTACTGTATTTTTAGAAGTTTCTTCCATTTTTCTAGAATTCTCATCAAATTTCTCTGTTAAATTTTCTGTTATTTTTTCTTCCATTTTTCTAGAATTTTCTTCTGTTTTTCTAGAATTTTCTTCATATTTTTTTGTTAAATTTTCTTCCATTTTTCTCATCAGTGCGCTTATATCCGCTGGTATTTCAAATAGATATGTTTCAGGATTCTGGCCAGCATCTTCTATAGCTTTTCTAAGCCGTTCTTGTAGAATGATTTTAGCCCCTGTTGCGCTTAATTCACGTTCTTCGAGTTCTTGTTTCAGGTGCTGAATTTTCAACTCATTCAAACTAACTTGTTTTGTAGCCATTTTCACAATATTTTACGCGTTTTTAATTCTACGTTATTATTTATTTCTAAAATTATCTCGCACTTCACACCGGACACCAATTGTAATGCGTTTTGTTCGTCTTTTTTACGAGATAATTAAATAAAACAAAATATGCACTTATTAACTAGATATTTATTATTAAAACGATTAAATATAGAATGTAAATATAAAAATATAAAAGTATGAATATAACTATAAACTAAATGGCTATAAGCTTAAACACTAGTAATCAAACTAACACTAAATATTTATTTCACTATTTATATAACTGTTGCACTCGAAGTGAACTTGTTTCAAGCTTAAGATTTGCGTAAGAACTGAACTGTCTATTGCATTGGCTGCGTTTTTATACGGCCATCGTGTTTTCTCGAACGTAACTCTGGTTGCCTGTAGAACATTCTCGAATCAGCATACTTGAAAACACATAGAATTCTCTGGTCTGTCTCATGCGGTCAAGGCTATTCGCTTGCCGTCAACAGACGGGTTCCGGCTAGCTTGTTTTGCTACAATATCATTTATGTTTGAACATAATTTAGAGCATTTTGTCTAATTGAATAAACTTAAATAATAAAGAAAGTAGCAATGTTGTATAAAATATGTCCCAATATTAAGACAAATATTTTACTGACAAAAATATGTCTAATATTAGCTCACAGAAAATAAACCAGTTATCTGAGAATAACACAAGATTTGGCAAACTAGTGCAGAATGGAATCAACTATGAATAATAGTATTATTGTGAACGAGACAAAAATTACATAAGAATATTGGACATGAAACATGTTAGTAGAAGTTTAAATAAAATAAATAGTAAATTTCTGTATTTATTTATATTTATTTATTTATATTTCCATAACCACAAAAAATCCAAATGTTAAAACATCAATCAAAATACGTATAAGTATATTTTTATCCTAAAACGTTATAGACGTTTTTAATCATGTCACTAGCCTTCTCTGCAATCATATATACTGGAGCATTATTATGACCAGATGTAGGAGTTGGCATCACGCTTGCATCAACCACTCTTAAATTATTTACTCCATAAACTTGTAAATTATCGCCAACTACTGCATTTGAATCAGTCGAAGGTCCCATTTTACAAGTTCCAGCCAAGTGAAATATCGAAGAGGTCATTTGTCGTATGTAACATTTTAAATAATCATCCGAATTAAAAGTATAGTTACTGCAAGCTGGTAATGAAAGTGTCGGAACTTTAATACCATATGGTTTCATCGAATTTGTTTGCGATACATTATAGATAATATCTTTCAATCCTGATAACAGTACTTCTATATCATTGGTGGAATCATCAAAGTAATTTAAATTGATATTGGGATGATCGAAAGGCGAATTTGAGTTTAATGTAATTTGTCCACGAGAATTTTCGTGAAGTAATGCGATACCATAACCTGTACTGAAAGTGTTACTGCATACGTTCATAAAATAATTTGTAGTATCTAAATTATAACGAAACGTTGCAGCTATTATAAATTTGTCTAATGTTGTTAGAGTTGCACCAAATTGTTCTATATTTGGAACATTTGAAAATTCATCAAATGTGTTGATAAATCCAAGTGATTGTATGTCACCTGCCGCTGTCATATACCCGTTTCCATTTACTAAATAATTTACAAGACCAGTCGCAAGATTAGCTAATTCAGTATAGTTGGTGCATAGCTGAAAATATAGAAATGGATGATCCCAAAGATTTTTACCAACGCTAAGGTTATGCACAACGGGAATTCCTAAACTTTGTAAATGATCTTGTGGACCAATTCCAGAAAGCATTAAAATTTGCGGTGAACCGACACTTCCAGCAGATAGTATAACTTCTCTTCTAGCAAAAGCTGTATAACATCCTGCAGCTGATACAAATTGTATTCCGTTAACAGTGTTTGTACTATCGATAACCAGTTTCGTAACCAATGCACCAGTTTTAATAACCAAATTAGGTCGGAGTCTTGTAGTTGCATCTAGGTAGGATTTACTTGCACTAGCACGTGCCCCATTAATTGTATTCGATTGTAAATGTCTACAGCCCATTTGTGATGCACCATTGTAATCTAAAGTAGTTCGATTTAATTCCTTACAAGCATCTAAATACATTTGACCGGCAGGACTAGAATATTGTGTTTCTTCTACTGATAAAGGACCATTAGAACCATGGTAGTTTGCATCTAAGGGTGGGTTTAAGTTTACTCTTTCTGATTTAATGTAATATGGTAAACATTTGTCGTATGTCCAGGACGGAAGACCGGTATTAGCCCAAGTGTTTTGGTCTGCCTGGTTACCACGAACGTACATCATGTAATTGATTAAAGACGAACCACCTAAGCCTTTACCACGAGGAACGTTGCATTTTTGCTGAGTCATTCCTGTCAAAATATTTTTTAAATTATATTATTTATTGTTTTGAAATATATTTAACTAGGTTGTTGTATTTGCCATTAATTTATTTTGATGAACTAATTAAATTATTAGTCAATTTTTTTTTAAATGAAAGAAAATGCATTGACTTTGATCTTTTGTTTTTGCGGCAATTCCGCTAACCAACTGCACCACAAGATCACAACAACAAGATAATGCATTTTCTATATTTTTTCTGGTCATGATTAACTCATGAATATAAAAATATATTAAAATTGCTAAATTTATAGATACATCATGTGATGTACTCCACTGGATTAAATTGATGAGTTTATCATGACCAGTAAAAAAATAGAAAAATGCGCAGTTGCTGCAAAAGCTGAAGGCTCCGGGCCCGGAAAGGTCAATGCATTTCTCTTTATTTAAAAATTAACTAATTATTTAATTTGTTTATCAAAATAAATTAATGGCGATTTAAACAAAAACAAAATACTATAACATAATATAATACGCCATGTGAAATTAAGAATATAAAAATTTAATTAATTATACCTAAGCAACAATTTTGTTGTGATGTTGAAGTATAAGCCCAATTATTGATTGTGGTCAGTTGATGTAATGGTGCCGCCATTGGTAAATCTGTCATAGGTGAATCAGAAACAGCACCGGCTTCTACTAAAAGAATCTTCCATGTAGTTATTTCTGATAATCTTCGAGCTAAGACGCAACCTGCTGTTCCTCCACCGACTATAATAAAATCGAAAGTACCAATACCTAGAAATTATACAAATATTTAATTAGTTTTCAGTTACTGTATATTTTTAACACGTTTTTATTAGCTCGCTTTTCTTTCTGTTTGTTTGTTTGTTTATTTGTCTGTTTGGTACAAATTCTGCAATCAATTTTAAACAAATTTACGGATGAGCTATATACTTGAAACTTTAATCATAGCTCAGAACTGGATGACAATGCAATATTATCATACATACACAACCACACCAAATACACAAAAAGTGTGGAATAAATTCTTTTCAATATCTCGCAATTAGTTTTTTCCAAACATTTCTATCCAGACAAACAACTCATACAGAAACTATAGAAAACAACTACAGAAAATACAGAATACACATATAAGATTAAAAAACAGAAAATAATTGTTTAAATAAAAAAAAATAATATAGCACGTTTTTAACACGGACTAAAATGTATAAAATAATTTCTCCTAGCCCCATACAGATTTATAACCTCCCGACAGAAAACCGTAGGGTGCATGTAGTAGATAATAATAAGGAGTGTAAGGAGTAGCGGTCGTTGATGCTTGATTAAAAAAAATTACTACAATTTGTATAATTATTTTAGTGATACGCTCGAAATTAAACAGCAGTCGACTGTATGGGTCTTCCAAGATGAACCAAATCCAACAAAAGTTGTTCGTGCTCACAGCACTTCGAAGCAAATGGTGGCTTGTTTCTTCGGTATAAATGGTGATGTGGCAATCGTGCCTTTAGAGCAACAGAGAACGGTCAACTCTGAATGGTTCACAACCATTTATTTGTCAGAAGTCGTCAGTGAAATACGGAAAACGAACTGCCGACGAAGAATCATTCTCTATCGTCTACCATGACAATGCGAGCTCACGCACATCCGGTAAAACAACCAGCTATTTGAGCAATCAAAACGTCGAATTGATGGGTCATTCGACGTACAGCCCTGATTTGGCACTAAATGATTTCTATTTGTTCCCTCAAGTGAAGAACAAACTACGTGGACAACGCTTTTCGACGCCACAAGAAGCTGTTAATGCATTCAAAAACCATGTTTTGGAGATACCTACTTCAGAGTGGAAAAACTGCTATGCCAATTGGTTTAATCGAATGCAAAAATATGTAAATCTTAAAGGAGAGTATTTTGAAAAACAATGAAGAAGTTTCTACACCCCAATCATTGTTTTTGTTATTCATTCTCAATACATAAATAGCAACCCTCGTATCTAGTATTGTACGGTACTGCATTGTTTTATATATATATATATATATATATATATATATATATATATATATATAAGTTAGAATCGTAGATTCCCACTGAAACTTCTGATAACAGCAGAACCCCGCCACTGCATGATACTTGAATACATAAACTTGTAAAGCAAAACTGCTGATAGTTAATTTTACATTATATACTTTTTTATATGTTTAAGTTAGTTACATTCTGTATTTGAAATTGTTAACATCGATTTGTAAATCATTATCCGTTGTAAAAATAAAATAAATTTTTTTAAGTCGAACCATAATCGTTTACTTAACTGGCGCAGTCGGTAGGATTCTCAAACGAAAAAATAAAAAATTTAATTTCGGTACGTTTTTACGTTTTATTGAGAATTCATATAACGGTAGTGTCCGCGAAACGTCGAACGAGAAGCTCTACAGCAGCGAACGATCATCGCAACGCAGAAGATCTTCATCGTACAGCCACAGCCCTGACGAATACAGAGTTGCTGCAACACGACATCGCACCATCGATCGAAGACCAGTCAATCGCTGACCAATCATCGATCACATATTGTTCAACATCAATCCAATCTGTGCATAAGAGAGGAGAGACAAATGGACAAACTGATTGTTATTCTGTAAGTACAATTTAAATGTCATTTAGAGATATCAGACAATCAATAAGAATCGATTGCAACGATTCAGATTCAGATACAGATTCAGACCAATCCTGTAACTCATTGCAAAGCCTAGAAAACACAAGTAATATAGTGCAAAGTTTAGAAAATTTATTTAACGAAAGTAATAATTTAAATTTTTCAAATATGACTGAAGTTTTAAGACCCGAATATTTAAACATAATTCCCGAATTTAACGGTGAACACAAATTACTTCAAAGATTCATAGAAGCTTGCGAAAAACTTGTTAAAAAATTTTATAATGCTAGCGACGTAACTGCATTTCAGAATGAATATCTGATGTCCAGTATCTTAGCTAAAATTAAGGGCGATGCTGCTATCAATATCGCGAGTTGTACAATCTCAAATTTTTCAGTTTTAAAGAAAGCATTATTAGATGCATACGCTGATAAACGTGATTGTTTCACTTTAAATATTGAACTAACCGAACTCAAACAAATTAACGAAACTGCTTTCGAATTTTTTAATAGAGTTCAAGAAATTTTAAATTTACAAATTTCGTATATATCAACACAAATTAAAGCAGAAGATAGTAAAATTTTAATAGCCTATTTTCAATCATACGCTGTTAGAATTCTTTTAAGAGGACTCAAAGAGCCCTTAGGTACACTAATGAGGACTAAAAATCCTCCAGATATGAACACCGCGCTTAATATGTTAACTAATGATTTTCAACTAGAAAGTCAATTAAGTTCGCAACAAAATATTAGAGCCAAACAAAATCAAACATTCGCACACACAAACAAAACACATTTATATAAAAATACACAACCACAACTAATCTACAGACCTACACCACAACAATTAAATTATAGACCTACACCACAACAATCAAATTATAGATCTCCACTATTACATAATAATCATTACACAAATAAAAATTCAACGCAAACACAAAAACAAAACGTGTTCCAACCGAATCCCTACAAAAAATTACCTATACCCACGCCTATGAGTGTGAGTACACGACAAACATTTACACCTAAACCTGGCCCTTCCGGCTTTGTTTCACCGCGTCCTTATCAAAATATGCACGCACAATACAGAGAAACACCAAATTACGCAACAGAAGAACTTTTTAACACAGAAATAAACGACTTAAATTATGAACAAAATAATAGCGAGCAATATTATAATTATCAAAATTTTGACGAACAAAATTCTAGCGATCGATATATCGATTATCAAAATTGTGACGAGCAAATTTATGACGATAGTAATGTTATTATTTCCGAACCAGACGATCAAAATTATCCGAATAATTTTTTAGAGATAAAAGCCTCGGAAACAAATTAAATTTTGAATCATTAACTTTATCGCATAATCAAAGCGAGTTACCATTTATTATTTACCCAGAATACAATTTAAAAGTGCTAATCGACACCGGTAGCACGCGTTCTTTTATAAAACCAGAAATTGCAAATAAATTCTTTAAAAATAAAATTCAAAACGACACATTTCAAATCACTACAGCTCACGGCACATCAGTAGAAAATTTTAGTATTTTATTGCCAAATTCAAACTTATTCAAAAATTCTAATACTATTTTAAAATATTATTTATTTGATTTTCATAGTCATTTTGATATTTTACTCGGACTCGATAATTTAAAAATATTAGAAGCTATTATTGATCTCACTCACGACAAAATCATAACACCAAAAACTGAAATAAAAATTCATTTTTACAAACCTATTACACACATGCGTTACACTGCAATCCCTCCAAAAACAGAAAAAATAACAAAATTTCATATTAACAACATAGAAAACGGCGAAGTATTTATTTCAGAAATAAATATTAAAAATGTTAGAATTCCAGAAGGTATTGCAAAAATAAAAAATTATATAACGTATTATCCTGTTATAAACACAAACGATAAAGAATGCATAGTAAACACTTCAAATTTATTACAAGTACAATCATTAAATAATTTTAAAATAAACAATATAAATTTTGAAAACCAAAAATTTCATAATATATTTGACATTTCCCAAATTAGAACAGAACACATAAACACTGAAGAAAAATTAACAATAAAAAATTTAATTAAACAGTACAGTGACCTTTCCCACACAGATGATAAACCCTTATCTTTTACAAATGAAATTAAACACCGCATACGTACTAAAGACGAGTTGCCTGTTTACACTAAGTCGTACAGATTCCCAGATACACACAGATACGAAGTAAAAAATCTAAATCACAAAAAGAAAGTTAAGTTAGCTTACCAAAATATTAAAACAAAATTAATTAACAAATTTTACCAAAATCGAGAAAATTTACCCGATATACCCGAAAGTCTTTATGTACACAATAAACAAAAGGTTAACAAAACGCGGCAGGCTAATTTTAAAAAGAGAAAAAAATTAAAGCTGTAAATAAGAATTTAAAAACAACGGAAATTAATACTGATAATAACAAAAAACAGTCAAAAATTCATTTATCAAATATAAAACGACCTAGAAAAATCACTCAAAATATTTCCGACATTGCAGGCCCGTCTACATCGCGTTCAACGCGAGATTAGAAATTAAATATTTACAAAAATCTTAAATTATTAGAAAATAATAAAAATAAATTAAATAATTAATTAAAGTATTAATATTCAGTTAGCAATCAAACAATCGAAAAGTGCAATAAAATAATTGAAACAATCAGACAAAATAAATTACAATTAAAAATAAAAAATCGAACAACTGTTATATATTGTTATCAGTGAAGCCAAAATAATTTTATTTAAGAAATTATAATCAACTTTAATTACAATTATTTTAAGTATTCTACAAGTTATAGAAAATTGCACTTTAAGCACCCCAGTATTATTAAAATTAATGATCTAAATGATGAGTTAAATAAAATTTATAAATTTTGAATTGTTTTATCTCATATCCATTCCCACTAAGTTTCAGTCTGGATTTGTAACTGTAATCACAAATAGTCAATATTTTTTTTAAAATCTATTAATGATCAAATAAAATCTCTAAACGATGTTTGTACTACAGAACCTAATAACTTTCAATGTCCGAATTAAATAAATGAAATCGCCAACAACTCATGCGAACACATTTTATTTTATACAAGAACAACAAAAATTGTCAATATGTGAAAATCAATACAAGAACAAACCACGTCGAGCTAATTGATAAAATTAATCAATATTTGGCAGTTCTTCCATCAACCGAAAAATTCGCCATCGAATTCATCAACATTCAAGATCTGAAGATACCAATCAATAAATACGAAGACATCGATGAATACGACATCAACAACGTCACAAATTATTCAATTGCAACTCTGTATATTATTTTATTAATCATTGGCGTTGTAATGTTCACAGTTTTTCTCAGAAAGTTCCTGCAAACGAGATGCAAAAAATCAAACCAGAGTCCATCCGCGGAACAGAAATTATCAAATCTTCAACCCCACGTCAATCTTACAGGGGATGCCCAATTCTAAGGGGGGAGGAGTTAGAATCGTAGATTCCCACGGAAACTGCTGATAACAGCAGAACCCCGCCACTGCATGATACTTGAATACATAAACTTGTAAAGCAAAACTGCTGATAGTTAATTTTACATTATATACTTTTTTATATGTTTAAGTTAGTTACATTCTGTATTTGAAATTGTTAACATCGATTTGTAAATCATTATCCGTTGTAAAAATAAAATAAATTTTTTTAAGTCGAACCATAATCGTTTACTTAACTTATATATATATATATATATATATATACAGTGCGTTGACCGCGACTTCGGACTTTAACATGTAATTTCGATAAATTGCGATATACTACTTTCTCGAGTAAAATTCGAAGAAATACTTAGAATACTTTTCGATAGGGCATAATAAGTTCTATAATTTGGATTTAGTTTTAATTTGCTAACATGTGCCGTGTGGGCTCTAGAATTTTTTTTTGATTTTTGTGGTTTTTATTTTTTTTCTCAAAAACTACGAGACGTAGGAAAATTAGCATGACATGGAAAAATGCGGAATAATGAGTACTATAATTTGGTAAACAACCCATTATTTTAGGATGCATCGTTTAGTAAAAAAAAAAAATTAAAAACTGAATTTTTTAAAATCTCTCAAGGGGGTAGGTACCCCCTTTCAGCAAGTTTTATTTTAAAAAAATCACAAGAGATTGAGAGATTTTCAAAAATTTAGTTTTTAATTTTTTTCTACTATACGATGCATCCTAGAATAATGGTTTATTTACTAAATTATAGTACTTATTATTCCGCATTTTGTCATATTATGCTTATTTTCCTACACTTCATAGTTTTTGAGAAAAAAAATAAAAACCAAAAAATCAAAAAAAAATTCTAGAGCCCACACGGTATATGCTAGCAAATTAAAACTAAAACCAAATTATAGAACTTATAATGCCCTATCGAAAAGTATTCTAAGTATTTCTTCGAATTTTACTAGAGAAAGTAGAATATCGCAATTTATCGAAATTACATGTTAAAGTCATATGTTCCGGAGTCGCGGTCAACACACTGTATATTTTATATATATATATATATATATATATATATATATATATATATATATATATAAGTTCATTTCTGACAAAAAGTTAGTTAATGATAACAACGAATGCAATCTACTATAAGCTTTTTATCTATAAACAGTTCCCAAACAAAATCGTTCAGATTTTTCGATCATGTTTTAAATATTAATTTATGTAGTTACCATTTCAATATATTTGATTAAAATGGAAATAAATATTATTATAGGAGAGATCGGGTACGAAATAGATTAGTGTCTGATGAGTGTGAAATTGAAAAAAATGTTGTAGCAAAAGTTGGTGTTAGTCAGTTAAGATGGTTCGGGCATGTTGAGCAAATGTCTAATGAACGTTTGGTTAAAAAGATTTATATGAATGATTTTGATGGTATACGTTTGCGTAGACGTCCGATGAGTAGTTGGAGTGGTATGATTGAGAGTGTTTTGCGTGAGCGAAAGAGCATATATGAGAGGAATTATGAATTTGGATGAAGCGAAAACTGCTTGTGTTGGATAGGAATGTTTGGAGGCGACTGATTTCGGGATGATGCCACACCCTTTTGGGTACATAGCGTGATTGTGTATGTATGTATGTATGTATGTATAATTTAAATTTGCCTTTACATCTCAATAACAAAAGGTGTTCGTCTATATAATATTATTTAAGGTAGTAATTAACATTAACCACACAATAACAAGACATACTTGAATAAATGAATTAAGTAAATATGTTAAATTTTAAGAGAAACTTATATTATTGAATAATATACATATTAAATTTAAAGATTTTTATTTTTTTCTAGAATTATGGACATTGATAGTTTTTCAACCAAATATCTTTTTGTTCAATAATTACTTTTATAATATATAAAAAATTGAAACGTGTCAATAAATTGTTCTTGGATGTAATCAAATTAATTAGAAAAATAAAATGTCTCACCTTGATAATTTGTACCAGTTTGTGAAAAATCGGTGAAATTATTCGGAAAAGTAAAATTTAACGCATCTTCGTACATTTGGTTCAAAGTTGTATTATAATAATTTATTGTTGATACATTTAAAATTTGAGAAGTTACAATAATTGGTAAAAGTAATATTAATGTAAATAATTTTTCGTACTTCATTTTCAGCGTAAAGTTAGAAGTTAACTGAAACAAATAAATTTTGAATTTTGAACCGGCAAATATCTTTTATATATGTAATTATTTTACTTAAAAAAATCATTTTCGTGAATTTTGTGATAATTTTATAGCAATAAATTTCATGTATGTTGTTTGATAAAAGATATTATTTTTAAAAAAAATGTTGATTTAAAATAATATTTGAGTTAAAAAATTATGTTTTTAATGCAGGGACGGACTCAAAATATAATTCTATTAAATAAGAACAATACGAGCAGGTACCAATTGACATATATTCAAAGAAAATATATATATATATATATATATATATATATATATATATATATATATATATATATATATATTAGGGTGGTTTAAAAAAAAAAAATTTTGTTCCACCCCCTAAAACTGTTGTATATGTTAGAAAAATGAGATTTGCAAAGTATCAGAATTTTCTGAGGTCCCTAAATGGTGCCGAAAACGTATTCTGTGCAAAAAACATGCTTTTTTAACGTCAGAGAAATATATTTTTTTCTTCTCCATTTAAATCAAGTTTGTTAAGTTCGGTGACGACTGAAAAATCTGGAAAAAATCCCAAAGACTAGTCTTAAGTCATAAATTAATGATTGATATCAATAAGCTGAAACAGACACACTTACATGAGATTTTACCCAAAAAAGGATGTTTTTTTTTTGCACAAACTACGTTTTCACCATTTGGGAATCTCAAAAAATTCTAATACTTTACAAATCTCATTTTTTTTAACATTTACGACAATTTTACGGGATTAGGGAAATTTTTATATATATATTCGGAAGAGTGACATCAGCAATTACATAGAATTAGGAACATTTAAACAATAATAAAAGATAAAAATGTTAAAATATTTTCTTTAGCACCATCTCCTGTAGAGGATGGTGGGGCTACAAACAGTGGCGTAGCCAGGGGGTGTTAGAGAGGTGGGGGTTAAAACCCCCCAAAATCCTAAACTACCAAAAACATACGTATGTGAAATATAAAATAAGTATGTTATTTTACTTTCATTTTTATAAAAATAATTTTTATTGCTCTTTATTTTTTATACAAATTATAGTATTATCTTTAATGATTAATATTATATTTTTTCTTTAGTAACCCTCCCCCCCCCCCATGACAAGTTTCTGGCTACCCCACTGGCTACAGATGTATATATATATATATATATATATATATATATATATATATATATAATGCCTATGATGTACGGCGAAACGTCTGCAATAAATTGCCATGACATACTTGTCCAGAAAATTCTATAAATTTAATAATAAAATATCACCGATAAATAAATTGACTATATTAAATACTGATTTTAAACTATTTTAAAACTAACTGACATAAAAATTTATGCAAATATACGAGCTACAAAATATATTAAGTAATTTTTGTATTAGTAGGCTTATTATCACCAACAACGGAACTATAACTATTTTCAATTATTCAAAATACATATATTTTCAATAAATTATTGAACATTATAACTATTTATGACATATTGTAAAATCCGGGGTTTCGAACCGTTTTATTTTATGTTCCGGTTTTCGTTCGGGTTCAATTAAAAAATATATACCTATAGTTTTGTTCCAGTTTTTGTTCCGGCAAAAATAACTGTTTTTTTCAGTTTTAGGTTCAGTTCCAAATGATTAATTTTTAAATTTTTCAAATGTTTTTATTTGTATTAAAAACTTATTTTCTACCATAATTACTACATAAATGTGATAATAATATAATATGAATTATTATTTAATTAAAGGTAAAATAATTAGAAATATAAAATCTATGATAATAACATAATTTGCCGGCTGGCACAGCCGAGCAGTTTAGGACGTGTGTCACTTTGTGTCTGAAACCGCTCGTACCTGTGCGGGCCCGGGTTCGAATCCCGCTTGGGGCATGGATGTTTGTAATGTCTTTGTATCGTCCAAATACACTTTATCAAAAGAAAGCTTCTATTGCATTGATGGTCTTCGCTACCGAGTTTATTTGTGTGTAAAAAAAAAAAACATAATTTATTATTCGAAACTTATATAATTTGTATGTATGTTTTAATTATATAACAATAAGATAAAATGTTAACGTAACACATTCTTGTATACAGGATTTCTTTTTATTTATAATTAGAAAAAACAATTATTACCTTTAATTATTAAAATATTTTTCAATGTATTTTTATTTAAATTCTTTAAAGATTATTAAAAGCAAAGTTACTATCAAAAAATACAGCACTTGCGACTTGCGACGAGTTGCGACTTGCGACGAGTTGCGACTTGCGACGAGTTGCGACTTGCGACTACGCAACGAGACACTAAAGAAATGAAAAATCGAAAACTAACTTGGAAAGTAAAATTGTACTAATGCGCGCTTGTTTCAACATGTATTAAACCGAAATATTTTTTTTCGGTTTAGTTTTGGTTTTTATTCCAGCAAAAATAACGTTTTTTTTTTGTTTTTTGGTTTAGTTCCGGTTCGAAGACCTTGAAAATCGCATTCTGTTCTGTCTTTATTAATTATTTATTATTAAAAAATATTACACATTATAATTTTTTAGAACCAAAATACTATTTAATTTATACGTTATATTAGTTTTATATAAACTATCGTTTATTTACAGGCTCACGTTTAGTCCAAAATTCCAAATTACAATTTTAAACAAAAGTTCAATTTGCTTAACTTACAATAAATACCAAATTTGGTTTGAAATAAATGTGTAATATCGTTATTCAAATTATTGTTCAATAAAGATTAAGAATTGAAACTGTTCAAAATATTTTAGCATGATTTTAAAACCGAATATACAGCATTGAAATAATTTTTGCTATAAATAAATAAAATTGAGAAAAAAAAATTAAATATATTAATAATGTTGTCTTATTCAAACAGCCGTTTTAGCTTTACGGACATGCACAAGAATTTGACAAATCTAAGCATTTGGTGTAAATACTAAAAATATGTCAAGCGTTTGGATTGGTCAAATTCTTCTTGTTCGTAAAAGTAAAACGGAAGCCTAAATAAAACTTTTTATAAAAATATATATATATATATATATTTGTAATATTTTTTGTATAAAAAATATTTTCATTCCGAGCTATTATCCTAAATAATAAAACAATTGAAAGACTACTTAATGCCGCTCTTTGAAGCCAAGAAAATTAACTTTTCGAAATTATGTCATGCTATTTTGAACTGTCACATAAATTACAAAACAAGTTAAATATTAAAAAATTGAATTATTTAAATTAATTGTTTGATAAATTTTATAATTTGAAACAAACATAAATTAAAAAAAAGTTTAAAAATGACTTTTTTTAAAATTTTTATACAAAAAATTATCATATATTAAATGTATTTTGTGTCAAATAAGTGTTTAAATTATTTAAAGAAAAAAAATACACATAGATAAAATAATTTATGTATTTGGCAATAACTTACATGCTAAATTTCATATCACGTGTCTATTTTTTTTACAGCTATAACATAAAAAAATCATATCAACATTGCACAAAATTTATAAAATTTTAAATTAAATTTCAATACATTTTTAAGATGTGACATTTCTTTGGAAAAGTAAATGTAAAATATATTTTAATTCTGGCACTAATTTAACTTTAATAAACAAGGTTAGAAGCATATGGTTAAAGCCATATATAGACCAATTTGACATTATTACATGACATTATTACATGAAGACTGACAAATTGAGAAAAAAATGCTGTTTGCAGCGCCATCTATCAAAGATAAAAAAAGTCTCAAAATAAAATTTACATTCTTTTTAATGGTCTATTCGAATCTGCAATAAAAAATAGGGGGTTTCATTTAAGATTTCAAAATTGCTCCCCGTTTCCGCCCCCAAGGGGGTCCGAGGGAGGCAAGGGTCCCAGCATCAGGTGTCCCCCTCGAAATCATTTACTTTTCATCCGGAACATTTTTTTGTCCGATGAACGATTTTAAAGTTATTGCAAGTGGCGGATTAAAATGAGACACCCAGTAGAAATTAAGTAAGGAATAAATTCAGTAATTCCGTGGATATTAATTTTTTGGAAAAAATCTCGAAGTGGTATAGCGATTTTGACTACAGCGAATATTTTCAGCTTATTTTCAGTTTTGTATGTCATAAAATTGAGAAAAATAGTCATAAAGTTCAAAAAGGTATTACAAATTAATTAAATTGGCAAAATGAATCTAGTAACCTAAGTTTGACGGAAAGTTATCGACGGCACATTCGTTTTTATTTTGAGATTATAAAAAATGTTTAAAAATCGAACTAGAAAATTTATTATCTACTCAATTCAAAGTTATCAACCGATAACTAGATTCATTTTACCAATTTAATTAATTTTTAATATTTAAACTTTGACTATTTTTCACAATTTTTTACAAATGTAACATATTGAAAATTTTATATGGTTAGAAACGGAATAAAAAATACTACAAAAATGAATAATAAAAAATATAGGTTGTCATTTAAAAAAAAAGTCGATGTCGTCATAACATGAAAAACAAATGACATAGGAAACTGAAAATAGGATGAAAATATTCGCTGTATAGTGAAAATCGCTACACCCCTTCGAGATTTTTTCCAAAAAAATTAATATCAAAGAAATTACTGAATTTATTCTTTACTTAATTTCCACACTGTATATATATATATATATATATATATATATATATATATATATATATATATTTAACCTATTAATTCACATATATTATTTCGCATTATTTCTCCTGTTTTTCTTAATGTGATTTCGTTTTTTTAAATGTCAAGTCATTTTTAATTGCCATATTTGCACTGACACTGCTACACGAGCTATAGGAATCGGTGTAGAAAAATAGACCCTTTTTTCAGTGGCATCGATACACTCAACTACACTCGACCAACAGTGAAACAGTGTACTAGGAAAAGGTGTGCACTGACATGACAACAGTGTAGAAAAGTGTACACTAGTGCAGCCAGTGGAAATCGCTATTAGATTATAATAAACTTCTTCTGTATTAATACTGTATTTCAGTCTTGGCTGTACTTTGTTTTTTACATTAATCAAAAAAGATTATTATTATTTAAAAAAAAGCACCAATAAAACGCATAGTTTTGAAATGTGTAGTTTTACGGAATTATGAATGTAGATGAAGCTAAAGTTGCTTGTCCGAATAGGGATGTTTGGAGGAAGCTGATTTCGGGATAGTGCCACATCTTTCTGTATATGTATATGTAAATTCTAAATATGGAAAATGCTGAAGTAATTCTATTAGTCAATGTGTTATGCAACACAAGGTAGATCAAATCGCCTTTACCCAGAAAGTTACAGAAAAGAAGCAGTTTAACAGTTTTTTCGGAGACAGAAAATCAAGGAAAAGATACGAAGAAAGAAAAAAATAACAGAAATAAATCGGGAAAAATAAAAAAAAATGCAAAAACGTAAAAAAAAAAACGGAGAAAAAAACGTGAGGCAACGACAGTTACTCCCTACACTCTTTCCTATTATCTATTGCATGCACTCCACGTTTTTCTGTATGGAGTTATAAATCTGAATGGGGGCAAGAAGAAATTATTTTATACTTTCTAGTCCGTGTTGAAAACGTGGTATATTAAAAGTTTATTTGTTATGAGAATAAACACAACATTTACTACGGCTAATGTAAAAAAATAATAAATAAAGCAGGATATTTGGAATTATTAACTGCATTCATATTTATTTTTAATTCTTTCAATTACAACACAAAAATTCGAGAAACCAAACAAATACATAGACGCACAAGAAATGATTATTTCTAACAATAAAGTGTCACAGCGCATATTGTAGATATTTGAAAACAGTTTTTTACTTTTGGCAAAGATTTACACACTATAATAAACAGTGAAAAAATAAAACTCATTATTGAAAAATATACACAAAACACAACTTTAAGTTTAAATGTTATTTTTTTTAACTATAATAATTCAAATCTTTCTCAAAATAAATTAATATTAACAATCATACAAATAAATTTATAAACTTTTCTTGTTTACCACACCGCATCACCGCTTGCCTTGTTAAACAGAAAATTCTCACCGTCAAAATTCATAATACCATGTTTGAGAAAAAACTTCCATTTATTTTTGTTTCGTACTACCTCTTCATATTGGCAAACAATAACATTCTTTGTGTCGAACACATTAACATCTTCATCGGTTACATCATCATCAGAATTAAGAGGTTCTTCATCAGATTCTTCATCTACTACTATATTATCATTTTCTTCATCAGAAGACCGATCTTCAGAACCACTATCATCTTCATCCGATGTATTCGTGTCTGTGCCATCCATTTGCGGCATCGCTACTTTATTAACGGTGAGTTGTTGTTGACCTTGAAGCGCTGCATTCACATGCTGTTGTAGATAAGCAGAAGCTAATTCACTGGGCAAGTCCATTGTTGCATTAATCACGGGTTCTGTTAACAATGTATCCAATTGCGTTTCGTTCAAAGCACTAGCAGGAACTTGAATGGTTACTACGCGAGTAACAACATCTGTTGCAGATTGATTAGATAAAGTTAATTGAATTGGTACCATTTCATCTTCAACTATTTGTTGCTGGTCTTGATTTTGACGAATGCATTGTTGCAACTGATTGTTTTCAGTTGTATGATTTTGTACGAATTGCTCCTCTAGACGATTTACGTCATCATTAAACTGTTCCCGTTTAGCAAATTGGAACGATGTCGCATTATTCGAGACCGTATCCAATTTTATAGCTGTTGTTTCTGTACTCGTATCTACAGCCATGCTAGCCTTTAATTTAGATTCCCAAATAAATTTTAGTTCCTGAAGAATTATTGCATCTACACCTTCGTTTTCGAATACATCACGTATACCACAAATTACATCTTCAATTACTTGATTGTATACCTGAAGCACACTCGTTTTACACAACGCCATTACTTTGACTTTATATTGGACAGATATATGTTTAAATGCCAATATATTTTTTATATTTATGTTTTATTTTCTGTAGCCAACAACAATTTCTTTGAATTTGTGAACAGTGATTAACAGAACTGTTTTTCTAATATGTACTTTTTTGTTTTCATCATTTTCATTTTATTTTGACATTTTTTCATTAAACAAAATTCAATATTTCAACAAAAAAAAGAACGTTTATTTTTTCATAGCTATCTACTATTTACATTTTTTTAAATGCGATATACTTACTTATTATACAAGCAACATATTTTGCTTGCCTCTGTCTACAGAAGCTGCATTATTTCACGGGGATGGAATATAGGAGGCAATTATATACGATCGGTCTAACAAAATTATGTACAATTTTTTTAATTGTATACAATGTATTTTTAGGAATTATATATGAACTAGTGCTCGCCCAATGGTCAAAATTAAATTTTTAAGTTTGAATATTATTGAGGTACTTTTGTCAAAGAGTATATCATTGTAAATTTACAAATGTACAAATACGTCAACAACAAAACGTTTTTGAAATTTTCTTGGATTTTTTTTTTGCTATAATGGCCAGGTTTCGTCAAGGTTACACAGTTAATTTTCCTATGAATTTCAAATTATATAAAATTTAAAAATAAAAAATTAAAATAAAAAATAAAATAAAGAATACGTGCGTCGTATTTTTTTGTAAACAAATAATCTTAGGTTAATTCCTTGGCCCCTTCGAGCTATAGGCAACACACATAACGTAACCGCATTGCACAAACTCTACCGAACGAAAGACGCTCGCCTTTTATAATTTCAAATTTGTATACTGTCTGTTTTCTATATATGAATATAAAATGTATTTTAGAAATAAATATTGTTCTGTAAGTTCCGTAGTACTATAGATATTTTGTCTAAAAAAATCTATAAAATACTATAATAAAATAAAACGGCTATAAGATTTACGGCCGATTTTATAATAAATAATTGAAGTAAAGTCAACTTTAAACCGAACAAAAAACATCTATTTTAAATTCTACATTAATAATTATTATTACTGTCAATATAACGATGCTATTTGTCAAATTTTCACAATTTTAATCGTAAAATTAGTTGTTGTTATTAATAAAACAAAGTGTTTTTGTCAGTTTACAGTCGATTTTAGTTAAAGTGTTTATTATGAAACTAGTTGTTAGTGCTGTTTAATAAATAAAATTTGGCTTTCTTTAATTAAAAATTTATAAATTCTAAAATCTAGTTATTTGCATTTTGTTACCTAGTAACTTGTCTCTATGTTCTGTTTATTTACTCTAATTAATCATGTGTTTCATTTTTCTTGATGTTGATGTACGTAGAGTACTTTGAAACGTCGATAATTAATAAAAAGTAATATAGAAGTATATGCCAAAACCGTTTTATTTTAATAAAATGACTTTTGAAAGATTTTTTTACTGCACTAAATATTAATTTTTTCATTATTAATAAAACTATAAAACATGCACCATACGCAGAGTAGTAATTTTCTCATAAAAAATGTCAATTCAAACTATACATACATATACAATCACGCTATGTACCTAAAGGCCGCGTTCTCACCAAAAGCAACTGGCAACGGCAACGCAACTACAATGCGACCGCAACTTCAGTTGAGTTGCTCTTGTGTACATACTGAAATCAACTGTTTTGAAGTCTCTTGTTTCGGTAGTCGTGAACAAAATGCAAAGATTTTGCTGTCTCGTCCGTCATGACACAGCAGTTCTCAGCAACTGTAGACCGCAACTGGCGACGGCGACGCGGTACGCAGCGCTGCCGGCAACCAATTAGCAACTGGTTGCGTTGCAATTGAGTTGCCTTTTAGTAGGTGGAAACACGTGTATTTAAATATTAGCGCCGAGTTGCGTTGCTGTTGCGTTGCAATTGCGTTGCAATTGCGTTGCAATTGCGTTGCGATCGCCGGTTGCTTTTGGTGAGAACACGGCCAAAGAGTGTGGTAAAAACTCTTTCCACTATCCCGAAATTATATTTCTCTAAAATTTTCTGTTTAGACAAGTAACTTTAACTTTATCTACATTCATAATATCTCTATTCGCTACTCATCGGACGTCAAGATATTCACATATATTCTTCTAATCAAACGTTTATGAGACATTCACTCAAGATAACTGAACCATCTTAACTATCACCACTTTTACACCAACATTTTTTTTTAATTTTACAGTCATTATACACTAATTTATTTCGTACACTTAGTTACACCACATACCCAAAGTAAAAATCTTATATCCACTGCAACCATTTTCCTTTTCTGCTTTTGTAGCCAAATCTAATATTCACTACCATACATCATAATAGGTACTAAAGCAACATTGTATAAAATTAAATGGGCTTCTTCGGAAACATTTACATTCTTGGCAAAAGTACCCAATGTACCCAAAACGCAAAACCTTACAATCTTACCTTAGGTACTCATCCACATCTTCTCAATTTGCATTATCAATAGATACATTACATTCAGTCTTCCAGTCACCCATCTTAGAAACGAAAAAACTTTGCTCTTATCACAAGATTCATATCCTTACCTTACAACATTAATTCTATCGCAATTATCCTTATCAAGAAAAAAATCACAATTTTTTTTTAAAATTCATTGTGGCTACATTATTTATTCCATTTTGAGTAAATTTTCAGAAAAGTTTCTTCTAGTGCCCACATAAATTATAATATTATTAAAATACAATGTTTCCAACTTTCCGAGAAATGTCAAAGTGGTCTATATATATATGGGTTTACCCATATACTTCTAATCTTGTTTATTTTATTTTTTAATCATGAGTGAGTCAAATAGTGATCAAAAAGCTACCACTCCGAATTATTTTCTTTAAAAAAAAAAAACTATATAAAATTTAAATTAAATGCAATAACTGAATAAAATTTGTACATTTCTATAAATTTATCGTTTTATGAATACGTTCAAAATGCTTTAATGTACGAAAAACGATTTTGTATATATTTACAATTCTATAAAAATTGATCGAATTGTAAAAATTCCATTATTATTATTGACCCTAATTAACAATTTTTTTTTAAGAATGTGAATTAAGTATATGCCCGATTTTTCATAAGACATTCACCCACAATTCTGTAACAACTGTTGTTTGTTGTTTAGCAACGTTGTTAAAGACTTAACAACTTCGTTACAGAATTGTGGGTGATTATTGTAACAATATAGTGTACAACAAAACGTGGATTTATGTGCATGTACAATTTGCTGTTTTATTTCAAACACACAGAAAAATATTATTCCTGTGTTAGATCCATGAACCATTTTATCATTTTTATTTGCAAACGTAACATTAGTTTTGTTAAATTTTAATAAAATATGTTCTGAAATATATATATATATATATATATATATATATATATATATATATATATATATATATATATATATATATATACCGGGTGTTCGTTCGTTAAGTTCGTATGGGCAGGAAAACTTATTGAAAATTCTAAAATGTTTTTTAGAATTTTCAATAATTTTTCCTGCAAAATCAATATGAGTTAGAAAAAAAAGTTACTTATCTATTATGTAGTTATATTTTTTCTCTAGTTTTCAAATTTTTTTGAGCAAATTTTGAAAAAATTCTTATTTTGTCGAATTTTTAAAAATTCAGTTTTTATTTTTTTGCTGCTAAACGACGCATCGTAGAATAATGGTTTCTTCACTCAATTATCGTACGTACTCATTATTCCGCATTTTTCCATACCATGCTTATTTTCCTAGACCTCATAGTTTTTGCGAATAAAAATAAAAACCAAAAAATCAAAAAAAAATTCTAGCGCCCAAACAGCACTTGCTAGTAAATTAAAACTAAACCCAAATTATAGAACTATTTATTGTCTATCAAAAAGTATTCTAACTGTTTTTCCGAATTTAACTCGAGAAAGAAGTACATCGCAAATTATCTAATTTGCATGTTAAACGCCCATACAAACTTGATGAACGAACACCCGGTGTATATACATATATATACAGGGTGTCCAAAAAGAATGGAAACTATTAAATATCTCGAGAACGGCACATCGGATTACAAAATTACAAAACACGTTTTTTTTTATTTTTAAAAATCTATTTAGGGGTGATATGTGAAAACCACCCACATCTTCCCTGGCGGGGGCAGCGGGGGCAAGTTTTAAAATTTAAATAGGAACACCCATTTTTTATTGCACAGTTGCATTCTCCATAAAAAACTGTTTCTGGATTTGCAAATTGAGCCCCCCAGCTCCACCCCCCTCGGAGCAGGGAAGGGGAGAATATTTGAAAATTTTTGCAGAAACTTTCACTTTTTATTGCAGTTTTGGATTCTTCTTCTAAAATGCGATATTTTGATATCCAGTTTTAGAAGGAGAATCCAAAACTGCAATAAAAAGTGAAAGTTTCTGCAAAAATTTTCAAATTTTCTCCCCTTCCCTGCTCCGAGGGGGGTAGAGCTGGGGGGCTCAATTTGCAAATCCAGAAACAGTTTTTTATGGAGAATGCAACTGTGCAATAAAAAATGGGTGTTCCTATTTAAATTTTAAAACTTGCCCCCGCTCCCCCCGCCAGGAGAGGTGTGGGTGGTTTTCGCATATCACCCCTAAATAGATTTTCAAAAATAAAGAAAAACGTGTTTTGTAACTTTGTAATCCGATGTGCCGTTCTTGAGATATTTAATAGTTTCCATTCTTTTTGGACACCCGGTATATATATATATATATACAGAGCGAGTGTAAAGTTTGGAACTATCGCAATAAATCTTTTATTAAACGTTTTTGAAAAAAATCCTCGAACACGTCAATTTTTATCTTAAATTAGACATATTTTACTGTAATCGTCACTTAAAGATCGTTTTTTGTTTTTGAGTTATGACGTAAGCGATAATTTTTTTAAATGGAAACCTATATTTTTTATTATTGATTTTGGTAGTACTTTTTATTCCGTTTCCAACCATATAAAATTTTAAATATGTTACATTTGAAAAAAATTGAGAAAAATAATCTTAAAGTTTTAATATTAAAAACTAATTAAATTGGCAAAATGAATCTAGTTATTAGTGTATAAAACACAAAAAAATTAGCTGCAACTGTAAGAATTAGGCAATTTATAAATATCATAATAAAATAAGTGTTATTATTTTGCTTTTTCCAAATTTCAAAAACTATTTTATTAATAAAAATTGTGTAATTGATTTTTAATATTAAAACTTTAAGATTATTTTTCTCAATTTTTTTCAAATGTAACATATTTAAAATTTTATATGGTTGGAAACGGAATAAAAAGTACTACCAAAATCAATAATAAAAAATATAGGTTTCCATTTAAAAAAATTATCGCTTACGTCATAACTCAAAAACAAAAGACGATCTTTAAGTGACGATTACAGCAAAATATGTCTAATTTAAGATAAAAATTGACGTGTTCGAGGATTTTTTTCAAAAACGTTTAATAAAAGATTTATTGCGATAGTTCCAAACTTTACACTCGCTCTGTATATATATATATATACCGGGTGTCTACTTTTTTTTTGTTACATAGGGAATACAATGCTAAAATTTTCATTTGGTGATAAATTTTCCCCTAATTATTATAGAACAAAAGTACAAATACAAAAGTTGTTTAGATTTCAAAAATGCATCAAATGATGCCAAATTTATCAATATAGGATGTTCCGATCAAGAATTAGAAGCAAATTAAAATTTCCATTTTTGCGCTCTTTACATCAAAGTGCCATGGAAATTAAACAAATAATTTCATTTCTTCTGGAGTTTGAGTTTGACAGATCGTATTTATTTTATTGTTACGTTCTGTATTATTATCATTATTATTGAAAATAATGAATAAACTTAAGGTAAATGAAAAAGTTCAGTGCGTAAAATGGTATTTTACTGGAAATTCGATACGACGAGTAAGAGATTTATTCAGCGCTTTCTTTGAAAACCGTCCCATACCTTCCGCTATGACTATTCGTAGGATAATTAAACAATTCGAAGAAACTGGAAGTGTGTTAAAACGTTGTAAAAATTGTAGAAAAATCAACGCAGAAGATCAGGAGGAGAATTTAAATCAAAATGCAATTAAAGAAAATACATTGAATATACTTTTGTGTGTAACGGAAAACCCAAATGTTAGTGTGCGTCAACTTGGTGCTGAATTAAATTTGCATCCTTCAACAATACATAAGGTACTAAAAAATGAAAAATATCATTCTTATAAATATTCCACGCACCAAGAGATATTTGAAGCGGATAAAATGGCTAGAAGCGAATTTAGTAACATTATTATGGAAAAATCCAATTTAGACAGAAACTTCTTGAAATCTATTTGTTTTACTGACGAGTCTACGTTTACTTTACACGGCGAACCTAATACACAAAACTTTAGAATATGGAGCCAAACAAATCCTCATTTAATGGTAGCAACACGTACCCAATATCCAGAAAAAGTTAATGTATGGGCTGGAATTTTTGGCAGGTGTATAATTGGGCCATTTTTTATTGAAAATAATTTAAACAACGAAAAATATTTGG
The DNA here is from genome assembly GCA_963966155.1 of Clivina fossor. Classification (NCBI taxonomy): domain Eukaryota; kingdom Metazoa; phylum Arthropoda; class Insecta; order Coleoptera; family Carabidae; genus Clivina; species Clivina fossor. The sequence goes on along the minus strand of OZ014558.1, from coordinate 17,966,587 downwards.
ATATGTTGCAAAATCATATTGGTCCGCAGTTAGAAGAGTGTGCAACTCAAGATAATGTTGTCTGGTATCAACAAGACGGATGTCCGGCACATTACAGCTGCAACATTAAATTATATTTGGATCAATGTTTTCCAAATTCATGGATTGGTAGAGGTGGTCCAATTAATTGGCCAGCTAGATCGCCCGATTTAGCACCGTGCGATTTCTTTTTATGGCCATATTTGAAGGAGAAAATTTATAAACGACATATCAAAAATCTTGTTGATTTGAAAAATGCCATTGTTGAAGAGTGCAATAATATAACACAAACACAATTAAGCTCTGTACGTCACGAATTTTATAACAGATTAGGTTATTGTTTGGCAGTTAATGGCGATTTATTTGAACATTTAATTTAAATTGTTAGTTTCGTTTTTGTTCTCCTATATCTTGTATTCATGAATTTTTCTGTTTTATAGGTATATTGAATATTGTAATAAATAAAGAAAGTTTTACGGAGTTCAGCTATTTACTATTTATTAAACTCTTATCCGACGTTTCACTGCACAACTTACAGCATCCTCAGGGATAAGTTTAAATTATTATAATAAATATATTAGGCATAATGCCAGTCATCTAATTCAAATGTATTGTTTTTATAACTTGAAGTTAATAAATAAATTAAACAATTACTTAAAATTATAATGGAGACATTCACAATTTAAAACCACAGCTAGTACGTAGTGTACAGCCGAGTAAAATACCCTTTCATTGTAATAAATAATAAATACTTAATACTTTTTATACTTAATAGCTTTTCATTTACATTAAGTTTATTCATTATTTTCAATAATAATAATAATAATAATAATAATAATAATACAGAACGTAACAATAAAATAAATACGATCTGTCAAACTCAAACTCCAGAAGAAATGAAATTATTTGTTTAATTTCCGTGGCACTTTGATGTAAAGAGCGCAAAAATGGAAATTTTAATTTGCTTCTAATTCTTGATCAGAACATCCTATATTGATAAATTTGGCATCATTTGATGCATTTTTGAATTCTAAACAACTTTTGTATTTGTACTTTTGTTCTATAATAATTAGGGGAAAATTTATCACCAAATGAAAATTTTAGCATTTTATTCCCTATGTAACAAAAAAAAAGTAGACACCCGGTATATATATTATATTTTAATTTTCATTAAATAATAAATAAATACAGTAGTATAATAACAATAATGTTAATATTTATTTGTAATAATGTAATATTTTTAGCAAAGAATATTTGAATAGCTGCCGCAGAAAAAGTTTAGTGTTTGTTTAAAAGATGTCACCAGACAAATATATTTTTATTTATATTTTATATATCAAAGAAAATTATAATATATATACAGGGTGATTTATTAGTAATTGGAAATATTTTAACTGGAGTATCCTGGGCTCAGAATATGAAGATTTAACGCAAATCACTTAGATAAAATGTGGCTCCTTACTGAACTACAGGGTGTTTTATTTAAAAATTTAAAAACAATTTTTGCCCAGTACTTTAAAACTATTTAACGTATCCTTATCATACTTGGCAGAAAGTGTAGGTACCGTACACCATACTAAATTATGATAAATAAAAGTTTCTGGCTACTGCCAGTTGCGTACAACAGGGGCAAGTGAGAGATTGATCCTTCCTAAATTCTACGCTACTGGCGGAATTGTCACAATTTTTCGATTCTCCAATACTTTCTGTGTAAAAAACATACTCTTTCTTCGTAACGATAAAGTCACTATTTTTCGACATATTTAAAGTTAAACATAAAGCTGCACCCTTCGGATTTTTTCAAAATTTGTTCAAAAAAATCTGAAAAAATTTAGTAAAATAAAGAAAAAAATTAGCTATATAATAACTAAGTAACTTTTTCTCTAGCTCATTCTGGTTTGGCAGGAAAAATTATTGAAAATTAATATTTGTTGCATTTTAAATTAATTAATTATTAATTTTCTGTGTGTGTGTGTTTGTGCAAAATTTTACAATTAATTTTTTAGTAAGTCATGTGCCAATTAAATACATTATTGTTTATTTCTGTAATTGTCTCGATCGTTAAACACTCACCATTGATATTCAGTCCTTCGTAGCTCGAGACAATTATATCACCCCCACGCGTCTAAAATTGAGTAGGCAAATAATTTTTTTTTATTATTTTGTGTTATGATTATTGACTTTAATCGTATATTTTTAAAGATCTGGGATGTAGAAAAAATATATCACGACAAAACTTGTTCAATATAACTTGGTTTTTTTATTTCGCTCAAACACATTTGTTGTATACAATATAATATCTATCTCATACATATTTGAAAGTAACATGTAACGTCATCTAGTGAGCGAAGAATAAAATACTCAGTTACCGCAAAATACAAACATTAAACAAAAATTATAAAGAACAACTTAATTTCGTAACATTTTGAAATCAAACTTCGTATAAGGAAAATAAATGTTTTTGCGAGAATTTATAAAGACACTTAAAAAAAAAAACGACAATAAAATTGTTCTACTTTTTAAAGTCTTAAAAATTCCCTTTAATAGATTTCTAAGTACATCAAATTTACAGTACTTCATACAAAGATTTTTCCAGTAAAATATTTTGTTATAAAAGAAAAAAAATGACAAAATAAATTTTTCATTTTTACAAATTGAAGTTTATTTTTTCCGTTGCATTTATTAAAATTGCGAGCTTTTCAGCTTGGCTGGAAAACGTCAATTTATGTTTAAAAAACGCGTAATTAATGAGGAACATCTACAATAACTAAGTTGAGTTTTTAAAGTTTTTCCAGTCAAGCTGGAAATCAAAGAAACGTCAATTTAATAAATAAATAATTTTTAATATATATATACGTTTAGTTTTTTGTATAAATTTATAAATTTAATTATTCTGTCGGTTTCCAATCCAATATACGACAAAATTCCTCTTGAGTTATGTTGTTGAGTTTGGTCGATTCCAAATACATCTGTAAAAATTTTTCAAAAATAATTGTTTTTCAAAAAATTAAATTTTCTAAATACTTAAAATAATTTATAAACATAACTTTATGTGTAATATTTTTGAATATTTGTTAAATAAATAAGTATATATTCCGAAGTTGAACCAAATGTACTAGCAGTTAGAAACCACGGATTTTTTTCCAAAAAACGATCACAAATTTGATACTAATTGTTTCAATTTTATAAATAATTTATAATTGTGAAAGGTTAATGCACTCAACGTACTTGTGACAGTTCAATATGTGTTTATAACAAGATTAGAATTATATGGGTAAACCCATAAAGAGACCACATTGACATTTCTCGGAAAGTTGGCAACACTGTATTTTAATAATATTATAATTTATGTGGGCACTAGGAGAAACTATTCTGAAAATTTAATCAAAATCGAATAAATAATGTACCTAGCTAAAATAATTTTTTTTTTAAATTTCCGATTTTTTTTCTCGATAAATTGGCATCATTGTATTTTGTTAAAATTTCATAAATTATATGATTACTAGGAGAATCTTTTGTGAAAATTTGAGTAAAATCAGTTAAATAACATGGCCATAATATATTTTTAAAAATAAATAAATAATGTAGCCAATATGAATTTTTAAAAACTTTAGTAATTTTTTTTTCGGAAAGTTGGCATCACTGGAAATAACCAAAACCACATGACCATCTTGGGCACTAGGCAAATTTATCCTGAAAATTTCATTAAAATCGGTTGAACCGTCTAGGAGGAGCTGCGACCACAAAATATTGACTTACGACCGAGCGAGCGAGCTGACGACGCACATCCATACACCCACATAAACTAAGTTCAAATTCGTCATCTAGAGGCTATATGAAGGATTTCTATACACAAATTTTTTTTTGAAAATGTTACAGACACCGTACCAAACGCTATACCATTTTTTCCTTGCAGTCAAACTTGTAAAAATAGGGTTAGATTTTGTATTATCAAAATATCTACATTCTTAACGTAAATAAAATTAATTTTAAAATTCAGAGCAATTATATGAATAGAAAACAACCATAAACTAATGAATATTTGAATATTTATGTAAAAACTATATAAAAATTTCATCTTTATAATTGTAACCAATCTTGACACAAATAGAATATTAATTAATAACTTTATATAATTACTTTTCGCGATTATTAATTATGTTTACTGTTTAAAATAACTAATAAAATCTAAACTGCTGGAAAATTCAGTTCTATTTATTTAAGTTCCAAAATATATTTGGTAAAAATGTAAAAAAAATATTACAAACAAATAAAATATGAATTAGAACTTTCATATAATTACTTTTCGCGATTAATTGACAATTATTACCACTTTGACTGCAAGGAAAAGTGGTATAGCGTTTGGTACGGTGTCTGTAACATTTTCAAAAAAAAAAATAATTGTATAGAAATCCTTCATATAGCCTCTAGATGACGAATCTGAACTTAGTTTATGTGGGTGTATGGATGTGGGTGGTCAGCTCGCTCGGTTGTAAGTCAAAATTTTGTGGCCGCAACTCCTCCTAGACGGTTCAACCGATTTAAATGAAATTTTCAGGATAATTTTGTCTAGTACCCAAGATGGTCATGTGGTTTTATTTTTTCCCAGTGATGCCAAATTTCCGAGAAAAAAATTACTAAAGTTTTTAAAAATTCATTGTGGCTTCACTATTTATCCGATTCTGATCAAATTTCCAGAAAAGATTTTCCTAGTGCTCCCATTAACTATATAATTTTACTAATAGCCAGTGTTGCCAACTTTCCGAGAAAAAATTACAAAATTTTTAAAATGACCATTTTATTTAACCGATTTTATTCAATTTTCATAAAAGTTAATTCTAAATAAATTATGCAATTTTACCAAAATACAGTGTTGCCAACTTATCATAAAAAAATCACAAAATTTTCTAAAAATTCATTGTGGCTACATTATTTATTCGATTTTGCTGAAATTTTCCCGCAAAGTTTTTCCTAGTGCCCACATAAATGATAATATTATTAAAATACAGTGTTGCCAACTTTCCGAGAAATGTCAAAGTGGTCTATATATGGGTTTACCCATATACTTCTAATCTTGTTAAGTTTACTGATTGTATTGATTAAAATAATTAATGAAATCTAAATTGCTAGAAAATTCAGTTCTGTCTCAAAATAAATTTGGTAAAAATGTAAAAAAAAATTATTACAAACCTTCTGTTTTTTCAAATTATCAATTAACATCATTTGTTTCTTAAAACCAGATGTGAGTTCCAGAACTTGCTTTTCGAGACGTTTATTCGCGATTGTTAAATCATTCAGTTGTTTTTTGTGTGTTTCACGAAGCTCCTATATAATTAGTTCTTAAATTATTATTATTATTATAAAGCAGACCTAAAGCTTGAATTACATTATACTAGATTCGGCTAGAAACTTTGACTAGTTTACATACTAGACGCACTTGTCAAAACTTGGATAATGTAAATCAGAAAAAATCCAGCCAAGTTTTCAAACTAGATTCGTCTAGAAATTGATTTTCAAAGTAGGTTTGGACCAATTTTTCATCCAAGTTTCTATACTAGACCTGCGCACTAGCGGTAATTTCAGTGCTACCAACTCTGTGCAAAGTGTAAATGCGTAACTAAGTAACTCAGAAAGCTTCAAAATCTTAGAAATTTTAACTAGTTTTTCTTGTTTACTTTTACACAATAACAAACTGGTATATAAACACTACGTACATTTTGGATGTTGGCAAACCTAACTCACATCCAATTTCGCGCCGGCGTACAACTAAAAAGTATGAACATGCGCCTTAAATAAAAAGTTTTAACTACTTTAAAGACGATTCTAGTTTCCAATCTAGTATGTAAACTAGTCAAAGTTTCTAGCCAAATCTAGTATAATGTAATTCAAGCTTAAATAAATGTATGAAAAAAACCTTTTCTTCTTGTTTCGCGTTTTTCATATTGATTTTAGTTTTTTCCGTTTCCTCGAGTAATTTATTCAGCTTTAATTCGCTGTTACAATGCGTTAAATTAGCTTTATTTAAATCTTTTTTTAATGTTTCATTATCGTTGCGTAGCGATATTAATTCGGTGCCTTTTATTTGTAATTTTGATGTGAGTAATGTGACCTAGAAATCAATTGAAATGCATTTTTAACACTTTGACTGCAAGGAAAAAGTGGTATAGCGTTTGGGCAAGGTGTCTGTAACATTTTCAAAAAAAAAAATTTGTGTATAGAAATCCTTCATATAGCCTCTAGATCCGACGAATCTGAACTTAGTTTATAAGTGGGTGTATGGATGTGCGTCGTCAGAGGTAAGTCAAAATTTTGTGGCCGCAACTCCTCCTAGACGGTTCAACCGATTACAATGAAATTTTCAGGATAAATTTGTCTAGTGCCCAAGATAGGATCGTGTGGTTTTGGTTTTTTCCAGTAATGCCAACTTTCCGAGAAAAAAATTACTAAAGTTTTTAAAAATTCATATTGGCTACATTATTTATCCGATTTTGATCAACTTTTCACAAAAGATATCCCTAATGCTCTTATTAATTATATAATTTTATTAATATCCAGTGTTGCCAACTTTCCGAGAAAAAATTACTAAAGTTTAAAAAATATACTATGGCCATGTTATTTAACCGATTTTACTCAAATTTTCACTAAAGATTCTTCTAGTAATTATATAATTTATGTGATTTTAATAAAATACAGTGTTGCCAACTTTCCGAGAAAAAAAATTTACTAAAATTTTTAAAAATTTATTATGATGACTTTATTTAACCGATTTTAATCAAATTTTCATAAAAGATTCTCCTAGTGCCTAAATAAATTATGCAATTTTAACAAAATACAGTGTTGCCAACTTATCGAGAAAAAAAATCACAAATTTTAAAAAAAATTTATTGTGGCTACATTATTTATTCGATTTTGATTAAATTTTCCGAAAAGTTTCTCTTAGTGCCCACATAAATTATAATATTATTAAAATACAGTGTTGCCGACTTTCCGAGAAATGTCAAAGTGGTCTATATATGGGTTTACCCATATACTTCTAATCTTGTGATTTATATTATTGCACAGAATTCCTGTAATTTTTAACATAATAGTCACATAAAAAAAAGTAATAAGTATGCAAAAATTGTTTTTTTCTCTTGCAAAATTGCATATAAAATTACATATATTTGGTATAACTTTTCAAATTATGTAAAATTCTGTATTTTGTACTCAAAATTCTGTAATTTTTAACATAATAATCACATAAGGTAAGTAAAATTGTTTACTTTCTTGCAAAATTGCAAAATTATTATTATAATCTTACCTGATTTGCAAGTTTTTCTTTTTGCTCTTGATAGTTCTGTGCTAATTGTTGCCATTTATTTTTTTCCTGCTCGATTTTTGAAAAATCTGAATTTAATTGTTTTAGTTCGTTGCACTAAAACATAAAAATATTAATAATCGCGAAATTTGGAGTCGAAAATTAATTTTAGATTAATTATTGTATTATTAAATAAATAATTAGACCCCCCCCCCCCATAAAACAAACCTTGGCTTTAAATTGCGTTTTCGTCGTTTCTAGCTCGGTTTGAATTTGTATCAACCTTGTTTGCAAACATTTGGAAAAACCAGTCATAGATGAAATTTTATTTTCTTCTGCATAATTTTCCCAATGATAATTTTCAGTATTTTCAGTTCCATATTGAAATAATTGTTTTGGTATTTTTAATTTCGCTTTATTACTGGGTTCATCAACGCCAAAATTTTGTAATTTCTGCAAAAAATTGGTTGATTTTTTTGATAATATTTACAAGAACACTAAAAAAAAATGTTAAATTATTTTGGCATTTTTAATTTTACTTAATAACTAAGTACATTAACGCCGAAATTTTGTAATTTTTGAAAAAATACATATATACATACATACATACATTCAATTACGTCATGGTTTGGCACAAACTCTTTTTATTATTCACTATTTCTGAAAAAATAATTGCTTTATCAGTGTTTGATATTGAAATAATTGTTTTGGTATTTTTAATTTTGCTTTATTATTGGGTTTGTTAACGCCCAAATTTTGTAATTTCTGTAAAAATACATACATACATACACAATCACGCCATGTACTCAAAAAGGGTTTGGCACAAACCCCTTTTCATTATTCACTATTTCTCAAAAATAATAAATAAAATAATTGCTATTTTTAATTTTGCTTTATTGCTGGGTTTTTTAACGCCAAAATTTTGTAATTTCTGTAAAAATACATACATACATACATACACAATCACGCCATGTACCCAAAAAAGGTTTGGCACAAACCCTTTCCATTATTTATTATTTTATTTCTGAAAAATAGTAATAAATTTGAGTAAAGTTATTATAATTTTGATATTTTTCTGGTAATAATTAATAAATATTTACGTAATTTACGTTGTCTATGACCGTATCCATTTCTTGCATTAAGGCCTTAGTTTGTCTTTCTAATTCGTCATTAAGTTTGCGAAATTCCTCTTCTTTTTGCAGTAATTCTGAAGTCATTTTTTGTTTTTCTGTCGAATTTCTTTCGTAAAATGATTTTTTAACCAACTTTTAATGATTGTTTTACGAATAAAATAATTATGGACACCTAACTTTCTAATGATACAATGACATATTTAATCGATACATATATAAATAGATTGATTTTGAAACGCGTCGTCATGGTAACCAAGTACAACTTTTTTTTTACGCCACGTACCCAAAATATAATATAATAATTTTTATATTGTATTTTTTTTCTATTATGTATACACTGTAAAAAAAATTAGCGAAATTACAGTAAAAATATTGTAATTTTTAACATATTTCCCATAAATAATCGCATAAAATAAGTAAAAAATTACCTAATAAGTATGAAAAATTGGCTTAATTTCTGCAAGTTTCGATTAATTTGCAATATAACTTCTTTCTCGAATTAAATTCGAAGAAATACATAAAATACTTTTCGATCGGGCATAAAAAGTACTATAATTTGGTTTTAGTTTCGATTTGCTAGCATGTGCCGTTTGAGCGCTAGAATTTTTTTTCGATTTTTTTTTTGTTTATTTTTTTTCTCGAATACTATGCGGTGTAGGAAAATATGCATGACATGGAAAAATGCGGAATAATGAGTACTATAATTGAGTGAATTATTTTTCGTTTAGCAGAAAAAATAAAAACTGAATTATTTCCATATGAGCTTTAGACTTGAAACTTTAACTAATTAATTAATAATATTGGAAATATTAAATTAAAGTTAATTAGTTAACTTAATTAATTATAATTAATAAAATTATAATTAATTAATTAGGTTATGGTTAAAACGTTATAAAACCCATCTTTATCCACTTGTTATATAAATAACTATTAATGAACTGGGCATCTGGCAATAATTATTTATTCATATAAGAAAATTTTAATTAGAAAATACACAAAATCATATCAAATAAATAGTTTATTGTATCTAACAATATATAAAATGTATTCATTAATATTTAATTACGAATATAAATAAAATTATTTACAAATCTAATTCAGCTATATTCATTCAGAAATTCCTTTAATTAGCCCAAAAATTAGGAATTTCGGAACAAATAAATACCAAAATTTAATATAGTCCCTTTTGTACAGAATTTTATAATACAGGTTGTTTCAATTTAAATGAATTACTATTGTTATTTCGGGAAAAATATAAAAAGCTACGGGGTTGGTTAAAACAGCAAAGACGTATCATTTCATTTCATATATAATATTTTAATGATTTAAAAGATTTTAAAATGATATCTATATATAGGTCATAGTAATATAGTTTTAACATTGGGATTTGAAAAAAGTTGACAATTTGAAGTTAAAATTATTGGTGTTTTTTGTTAAAATATGTTATATTTTCGCTATTAGAGTACAAATATAATACTTGTATTAAAAAAAATTTTTTTTAATTTTTTATAACAATTACATTAATATGTCTCTTAAAATTTAATAATAACAAAATTTATTTGTATAAAATTATTGCATTTCACTTAAAATTATATTATTATTACTTAAATATTATAAATTTATACTAATGAATAAAATACTAATTTATCTATCAAAACGAAAAACATCATATTTTGCGTCTATTGATTAGACCGGAACTGACCAGGAAAATTCGGTTCAAACGTTTTTTTCACATTTTGATCTATAATTTTGTATTACGTCTTAAAAACTAGATGCTGGTCTGGTTTTTTTATTAATGCACAACTAATAGATGATAATATTAAGCAATAGATCCTTTAAAAGTTATTGTTTATTAAATTAACAATATGAACTGACATGGACATTTTGAAGTTAGGGCGTGACATGCAAATATATAATTCCATATAAATCAGAGAAAAGGTTTTATTTTTCTTTTCCGTTGATATAATTGCTTTGGATATATATTAAATAATATACACAATCTATAATAATAATTAAATCAATATTACTTAAAACTTACAAATAGTTTTATCCTGCCGGGACTGACCTTCAGGAACGAAAACTGAAGACACAACACTTATGACGAATAGCGAGATTCTGATACAAATTTTTACTGTTTGCGTGTGAGTATACTTTAGTTTGAATGTTTACCTTTCGATATCCACGACTGTTTTGCTCTATAATATTTTTTATTTATTTCAAAATCTCATTCAAACTTGAATTTTCTTATTGGCGACCAGGACTGTCATGAAAAATTTGACCCTTTTAATTAAAATTACGCTACATTGCGTAATAAAATTTAATGTTTTTATTATTGCACTATTTAAAGCTCGTCGAAATACGAATTTACATCTATTTTTTTTTTAATTTTATGCTATAAATCATAGTAATTCAACGACGACATCTATGTTAAAACTATATTATTATGACCCATATGCATTGATACTTTTAAAATCGAATAATTTACTAAATCAGTAGAGTAAGAACAAAAAGAATTTATAAAATTTCCAAAACCATAAAATTAATTATAAGTAAAGCTAAATAAATACGTATTTAGTTAGTTAGTTAAAATAAACATTAACGTGAAAAGATGTATTAAGCATTGAAATCCTAGTCAGCGATCCGATGTTACACGAATACTTAATTAATAAAATAAGTATTTTAATTTTAAAAAAATATATATTTAACTCTTTAACTGTCAAAATTATGTAATTGAAAAAGTGAAATACTTACCGGTATTTAAATGGTTTTAATAGTTGCATATTTTAAAATAGGTTAATTTAATTTTTTTCTTTTTATTTTAAGAAATTGTATTTCAGGATAATAGTTTTTAACTAATTATTTCAAATTAAATTCTTCATCAGATTAGATTTTAATTGTAAAAAAAATATAAGTATTACCGTTGCTATGGATTATAGTTTACAACAATTAAAAACGGTCACAATTCTAGCCAGTAATTTTTTGTACAATCGCCCCTCACCTGACGCCAACAATGGCAAATGCCAGTTAGTTCTGCGAATTGTAATATTTTTATTATAAAAATATTTTATGTTTTAATTGAATTATAAATCTAATTTCAATTATTTTTTTTAAAGAATATTGCAATTTATAAAAATAAATATAAAATAATAATATAATTACAGTTTTCTATTATTTAAAAAAAAAATTATAATAGTGATAACTAGTGGTCGCTCAGTAGTCGAAATTCGATCGTAATTCATTAAATTTTTAAGTTTGAACATTATGAAGGTTCTTTTGTCAAAGAGTATACCTCTATAATCATTGAATATATTTTTTTTTAATTTAGTTTTATTACATCAGCGAGCGTGTACAAATACATCATTATGCATTACTTTTCGAGTTATTTTTTCTTGCCCCTTAAGCTTATACACATAACTTAACCGCATTGCACAAACTCTAGAGAGCAACCGTAACAATTATATTTAATTTAATTTATTTGTCACACATATTATACATAAATTTTATCTTTCTGCACTCCTTCTCCATATGAACTGTAACTATACCAAATCTCACGCCACTTCGTGCTCGCACTGAGCTTAAAAAAGGGTAGAAAATTTTTTCTTCACGTATTAATAATATATAGATAAACAAAATATGGGTAAGTAATTTAATTATTTAATCAACTACAAATAAATAATACAGCTGTATTATAATTCTAACATGTAATACTAATAATAATATTGTACCTAGCATAATTTGCTGATGTGAATTGATGTTTTGTGCTTATTTTTCTAATAATTAATTAAAAATTATACATAACTAAAACCTATAACCTTTTGTTTTCATAAATATTCACTTTTAAAATAATATTTAATAAAATAAAATTTAATTGTGAACAATAATGTACTTATATGTATTATTAGCTAATAAATTTTGGATTCAATATTTTAAATAATTCTAGGAAAAGTGTATATAAATCGTGATTTTTTAGTTACATATATGTTTATAGGCTGAGTTTTTAACCTGAAAACTTCAAATATTTCGAAAAATAAGCACTCTACGAAGAAAATGTACTTTAAAAATTAGTCCCCAACCTCTATCCCTGAGGGTTGGGAAGGAGGCAATCTTAAATAGGAACCCCTATTTTTTTATTGCAGATTCGGATTCTATGGCTAAAAGTACGTAAGATTTGATGATAGATGGCGCTGTAATCGGCAAAATTAAATTTTTTCGATTTCTCCTACTGGAGATCCTATGCATATGATTCTGCAATAAGTTAAGTTTGCAATAAAAAAATATCACCTTTTTATTGCATATAATGGGAATTAGTCTTGAAACAAACTTCTCATAACTTCAATTACTTGTCAAGAAAAAACTACTATGATCGTAACAGGCATCCGTTATAGGGTATAATTGGTCAATGCGATTTCCTATTTTTATGACTTATTAGTGTGCTTGATTAAATCTGCTTTCAAATTAATGTATTTTTGATATTTTGTTAGTTAAATATTGTTTCTTAAGTTAAAAATAATTTTTATAAAACTGTAGTATGGCGGTGTCGGTGGCGTCGATTACAGCGCCATCTATCATGAATCAAATCCTAAGTACTTTTAGCCATAGAATTCGAATCTGCAATAAAAATTAGGGGTTCCTATTTAAGATTTAAAAGTTGCCACCGTCCACTCCCAGAGGGTGGGAGTGGGGTACTAATTTTACACAAATGTATTTCTTACGTCGAATGATTAAATTCTGATTATCGACATTTTTTTCTATAGTGCTTATTTTTTCGAGATATTTGAAGTTTTCAAGTTAGAAAACTCACCAGGTACATATGAAGAAAAACATTAAAAATATAATAATATTTTCATATTTATTCTGTATTAACAGATCTAGAATTAATTAAAAACATCATGAATGAAAAAGCAGCTCGAACAATCTGTAAAAATTGAAAAATAATATTATTTTAAAATGTCATATAGTATCTAATAAATTACATATAGGAAAAAAAAATCTCACCCCTGCAAAATTATACATGCTTAGGCCCAATACGCCAGCTATTGTTACTTCTAGCTTTTTTTGAGTTTGCATTAATATATTAATTAATTTTTTTGGTATTTGTTGATTATTCATATCATACCATTTGCAATCGTATACGGAATTATTTACTTTCAATCCCTGAAAAATGTATTAATTGTAAATAAACTGATCAGTTTAACAAAACCTTTTCTGTAAACTTGTTATTAAAACGATATAGATAATTAATTGAAATTTCCAAAAAATTATCATGAATGAGTTAGATAAACAATAACATTATTATTTAGTTTTGTGCTTTGTATTAGACTAGTCAGTAATAATGAATCTCACAAAAATAATAAAAAAAATTTATGTTATCACTTCTGAAATAGTTATGTGACATATTTATTGCTAAATATTTGTAAAATTAAAACAAAACAAACTAATTTTATGTTACAATAAAAATTATTTTAATTATATTAATGCTCAAGAAAATATAATTGTCATGGTATAAATAATATCTATTAATTTAGCTATAAATAACTATTAAAATAAATAATTAAAAATAATATATCTGAAAATTAAAATTTTTTTTAATAAAAATACGAAATAATTAAATATAAAAATTTTTTTTAGTTATTTATTTGAATACAAGTAAAAACTATTATTATTTAAAGTATTTTGTTTTTGCGTAAATTTAAGCAGAAACTAAATATTTTAAGCCAATTTAATACGCCATTTGTAATTAAGAATATAAAATATTATTTAGATATTTAAATACTTATTAATTTTATTTAACCTGCTTGATAATTTTATAGTATAGAAAACCATACAGAATTTTATTTATAATCGCACAAAAAAAGTTTTTCTTGATAAAAAAATTAATATTTCTGTTTTAAATATAGTATTATAAATAATAATATTGATTTTTTAAGTTGTCTCAAACGGCAAGAAAAAATAAAAACAATTGCCAATGATTTATTTTTATTCATTTTCAAATGTTCAGTTTCAGTTTTTACATAATAAAAATTATTATATTAAGAATTTAAATTATATTTTAGAAAAAACGAAACCATTCTTAAATAATTTTTTTAAAATTCATAAACATAATACTACTTATAAAATTGTAGACAGATAAATCAGGCATAATGGACTAAAAAATAATATGGATTTTCCAAAAATATAATTTCTGGATTTCCAGAAAATGATATCAACTTTTGAATTTTAAATGGAACATCCTCTACATTTTGTAGATTTTGAATTATTTTATTCGGAATACAATGATGTGCAGAAGTTATAATCGGGATTTGGAACCGTTATATTTTTCGTTCCGGTTTTCATTCTGGTTCAATTAAAATATATATATATATATATCGGTTCAGTTCCGGCAAAAATAACGTTTTTTTCGGTTTAGTTCCGAATAAGTAATTTTCAAATTTAGGTTTTATTTGTATTAAAAATTTATTTTCTACCATAATCCAAAACATTTTATTCCTACTTTTATAATAAGCATTCTTCATGAATAATAATAATTAATAAATGAATTAAAGATGTAATAATTAGAAGAATACCGACTGTATAGTTCTTTACCGAACATAGGAAATACAATGTTAAAATTTAAATCTCTCAATATCTCTTTACCTATTCATTTTAAGCAAAAAGTGTAAGAATATTAAAATGTTTAGAATATAAAACTGTATTTATTGGTATTCTAGAAATATTTTTAGCATTTTTTATTGACTAGAAAAATAAAAAATAAAAATGAAGATTTCGACCAACTTTCAATGTGCCATTACTATTTGTTTATTGAATAATTGAAATAATTGTTGTTTGATTTAAGTCATGACACACTGAAAGTTGGTAGAAATCTTCATTTTTATTTTTTATTTTTCCAGTGAATAAAAAATGCTAAAAACACAGTTTTAAATTTTGAACATTTTAATGTTCTTACACTTTTTGCTTAAAATGAATAGGTAAAGAGATATTGAAAGATTTAAATTTTAATATTGTATTTCATATGTTCGGCAAAAAAGTATACACCCGGTATTATATATGATAATAATATAATTTATTATTCGAAACTTATATAATTTGTATGTATGTCTTAATTCTTTTCTTTTCCTTGCAGTCAAAGTGGTAATAAAATAACGTATGTTAACGTAACAAATTTTGTTGTGTTGTGTTCTATTTATTTATAATTAGAAAAAATGAAAAATTAAATCTAATTATGTAAGAGCATTAAAATATTTTCCAATGTAATAATCATCAAAAATTACTTGTAACTCGCGACTACGCTACAAGACCCCGAAAAATAAAATGAAAGAAAACGACATCTAACACGGAAAGTAAGATTGTATTAACGCGCGTGTTTCAACATGTATCGAACCGAAATAAACCGATATTTTTTTCGGTTTTTGTTTCAGCAAAAATAACGGTTTTTTCGGTTTTCGGTTGAGTTCCGGTTCAAAACCCTAGTTATAATGGATAATGTGTGAAACATTTTGTCAATTTTCTTAGTTATTTGAGACAAACCCAGAAACCTTCTACCCCTAAAATACTTATTAGCAAATTAATAATCAAAAATGTTTGCGTATATTTTCATTAAAAATTGTATACATTCTTCAAATAGTTTTTTTTTTGTTATTTAATATAAATATTCTTCATATTAATACTTATAAAATATATAGTTTTTAAAAGTGAACCTAACCTAAAAATACAACTAATATTTTCTTACCTCATCTTGAATAAATTGTCCAGCAAAGCAGTAGCAAAATATTTGTGAAAAAATTGCTATACAGTTAAGTATATATCCAAATCTATTATTACTGTATTAATACAAATAAAATTAGAACAAATCTTGCATGAAATGTATTTTTATAATTATATTACTTACAAGTTTTCGTCTATTGTAAATGCATACATTGATATTGATAATACAAGAAATGATGTACTCAGCGTAGGTAAAAATAACTTGGAATAAACCGTTTCAATTTTTTTTAGAAATCTGAAAATGTAAAATACATTAAAATTATTTTAACCTATAAAAATTGTGGGTACGCTACTTTAAAATAATAAGTGTATTTATTAATGAATACTCTCTAAGAAATACACACCCAAAATCTTTGTATAATATCATATGCCAATGTCAAATGTCAGAAGTTATAAATTTAGTATTAGTAATTATGTAATTAAGAGCATCGTGCATTTTTTTTACTGTCGGAATTTTGGGGGAACACAGAGTGTAGGTTTTTTAATGTTTCACTAACTTTATATAATAACATTAATTATTTAAAATGTAAAAATCATTTTTTAGGCAACTATATAATATTAGGCAAATACTAGAAAATGAAATTAATTTTTTTTTCAGATAACAGAAATTAAATTAGTAACACCTCGTTTTTGTGTCGCACGCTTTATCTACTAGACTCTGTGGATAAAGCTGGAGTTATCTATTGTCAAGTCTTAGATCACTATATGTACTCCTGGATGTAATAAACCGTATATGTAGTATACAGTGAATGCTTGCGGCCGCTTAGGATTAAGAGAGATAGATATAATATTTCAGTAAGAAAGAAAAGTAATAAACCTTAAACAAATAAATGTTCATATTGTCATTGTGAAATTAAATATAATATACTCAAAAATATTGAGATTTTATATTTTTTCCAAAATTTCACAAAATACTCAGTCATTGAATCGGCTTGCTAGGCTATGCATCAATGACTGGCCAGTTTAACCGTAGACACGTGTTTTGATCTATAGGTTCTCATCAGTACAGTGCTTTGATCAGTGTTGGGAAGACACTGATGCAGATGTTAGTTCTGGCTGGCTTTTATACCAAGTACTTTAAAACGATAAGAAAAAAAAGAATAGAGCTCCATGCTTAAACCAATCTGCGCATGGCCGACTAACTAATTCTTACAAGCTCTGCAACACATCACTCATACGTACAGTTGCGCTTGCGCATTGACGTTTTAAGCATCGGTTCTCCATCTCTCTCTCTCTGAATCTTTGGCGGCAGCAGCTTCTTACATGCAGGAGTATATGATCTAAGTGTCTAGTGCAGAGGTTCCACAACTTTTTTATCTCGTAGACTACATGCCATTTTTTTCTGTTTTGAGTAAAACCCCTCCCCCCCCCCATCTTTCTAATATTGAATTGTTACAAATTCATTAGACACTTTGGGAATCATTGTTCTAATGACTAGAGGACATATAACTCCAATCAATTAACAGAATTTTTTTAATATTGTGTTTTTAACACATACTTTAACATGTAAAATCATACTTTCTTAATTTCCTGCTTTCCTAATTATTTTAGGTAAAAAAGCTACAAATAAGAGTTGTAGAGCATAAAATTCTACATCAGAATCAATAAACAGAATTAATTTTACATGCCCTATAACGGCAGAAATTAATATAAAAATATTAAAAATTAGCTCAAAAATAGGGTTAGCCTTGGAAATGAAACAAAATTGTAAACAATTGGAAATAAAAATTGTATTTATTATTAATTATTATTATATATTGCATAATTGACTATAAAAATTATTATTGTAAAATTGTTTGTGGTCCTGAAAAAGACCGTTGTTTTTTGTTATTATCAATAACATTAGATTTTTTTGGATTTTAAATTTAAAAGAAAATAAATCAGAATTATCTTAAATTAAATGCTCAAATAAATATCCATTGTTTGCCAAACAAAACCCAAGTCTATCATAAAAATTGAGTTGCATATTTTTTAATTGTCGGTTTGTAATTTTTCTGCATTCTTCCACAATTTTTCGTTTCAAAGAGCCTGCATTTGCATGTCTAGTTTTGTAGATATTATTTTTCAAATGCCCCCATAAAAAAAAGTCATTTGGGGACAAATCCGGGGATCGAGCTGGCCAGTTTACTGAACCACCGCGTCCTATCTAGCAATTTGGGAAACATTGGTTTAAAAATGTTTTAATTTTATTTGTAGAATGAGCAGGACAGCCATCCTGCTGAAACCAAATGGTATTTCCCCCTGCAACATTATCCAGAGCAGGCCCAATCTCTGTCTCGAGTAACTCCAAATATTTCTGGAAATTTAGTGTGCCATCAATAAAAAAAGGTCCTATAATATTGGAACCTAACATTCCAATCCAAACATTCACACTTTTGCGATATTGAAAATGGTTATTTAAAATTAAATGTTGATTTTTTTTGTGCCAACTACGATAATTTTGAACATTTGGTTCTCCATTAATGCTAAATACGGATTCATCAGAAAAGCAAATATTTTTGATTAAATTTCTGTCAGCATTCGCCTTTTCCATTATCGTTTCGCAAAATATCATGCGGTTTACTCTATCATGTTCAAAAAAATTTTGATGGCGAGAATATTTAAAAGATTTGTATTTATGTTTTTTTAATATTTTGAAGGCCGTGGTGTGATGTATTCCTAATCCCGATGCAATTTCTCTTGTACTCACACTAGGATTATTCGATACCGAAGCTAGAACATTTATTTCATTAACGTTATCATCAATTCAATTTCTTCTTCTGGTGCAACATGTTTTTTAATGCAACTGTGGCATGGATGGAACACTGATTCATATTTAATTTGATTATTAATAACTTTTTGAATTGTGTGAATTGAAGGAATTGGCTTGTGAAGATAAGAACCCGCAAATAAATCTCTCACTTGTCTTAAACTATTACCACCATAATACAACCTAAAAAATTCATTTCTTTCACTAATTGTGTACTCGTAATTGTCCACCATTTTTTCTAATAATTAACTTTATAAATTCAATACTAATAAATAATTACTGGCAATAAACTCATGAAACAAGAAAAATAATATTCTTCTGACAGATATATCGTCAATCTTTTGTTTACAATTTTGTTTCATTTCCAAGGCTAACCCGATGTTTGAGCTAATTTTTAATATTTTCATATTAATTTCTGCCGTTATAGAGCATGCAAAATTAATTCTGTTTATTGATTCTGATGTAGAATTTTATGCTCTACAACTCTTATTTGAAGCTTTTTTACCTAAAATAATTAGAGAAGCAGGAAATTAAAAAAGTATGATTTTACATGTTAAAGTCCTATGTTCCGAGGACGCGGTCAACACACCGTATAATACTTCATGTTACATTTATATCTAACATAATGGAAAAAATATTGAAATTACAAGTTTATGCATATATTAAGTACAAATATTTGATAAGATTTTTATTTTTAAAGCTAATTAGTAATTTTATTATTATGTAAAAGCCGATAAAAAATATTTTGTCGCCAGGAAGTGTCTTTAAAATATAAAATTTACAATGTGTTTAAAATTTTTTATATAACACACTTTAAATACCTTACTAAAATACTAAATTTATGAGAAATTATATTTTATATAATTTTAATTATCTAATATACTTACCTCAATATTTGATTGTGATGATAAACATTTATTCGAATAATTTCATTATTTTCTTCGATGCTGTTTTGTGGTTCAATTTTTAGTAAATTCATACAAATCATTTTAAATTGTATACAAACACAATAGGTTAAAGTAACGAATAATCTATCAATTGCACATGCAACATTTTTAACTGTTATTACAATTAATATTCCTTGAAAGATATATATAATTTCAAAATATGGTGATAATTTTAGATAATCTTTATATGGAATCCAGCTATTTGCAACTAACGTGTGTTTTTCTTTTAAAGCAGCACGAACAATAAAAAGAAAACCGCATAATGTACCACAAAAACTAAATATTTTGCCGCCTATATCAATAATTTTATATAGTGATTGCACATATTGTTTCGATTTTGTATCTAAGTCATCGGTAAGCCAAAAATCATCCCAAAGTATGTCTAATATGTCAGATAAAAGACTTGCTTCTTTAATTGAATAATAACATTTTCCAGCAATCTAAAATTATGATTGTAATATAATACAAATAAAATTTTTTTTCAACTACAATGCTAAAAATTCATTTTTCTAAGCTGTGTTTAAATTAAAAAAAAATGGTATTTTTTCATATATGTAGTGTGAAAATTAATTATTTTTCTGTCCGTTTCCATTGGCAGCATACAGAGAAGTAAAAATAATAACTAGAAAATAAAATATTACGAACAAAATGAGCCTGCAACTAATATTTTGTAAATTGTTTAGGTTATTTCAGCGCATAATTGTCATCATTTGGACAATAAATTGTTTATTTGTTAAAAATAGGTAAGCATTTTTTGTTTGTTCGTTCAAGTGTTAGAAAAAATATTGTATTCACTCCAATTGTTGCTTTCCCTATGACTCGTAAATTTCTGCTCATCACAAGCTGATAAATATTATGTTTTCGTTCATAATTGTAACAAACGTAAATGTTTGTTAAGCATTTTTAGTGCATCGAACTTTGAGCTACTGTCAGCAATTTCAACATATATTGAAATAACGTTCAAAGTTTGATTGCACAGTAAACTAGTTTTTTATGTTTACGTTGCCTCCCCGCAGAGTCCAGTTCGATGGCCAAAATGTAACTTAAAAAGGGGTTAGCTTCAAGACTGAGGCAGTTACGGTCAACGGGTAGATACGGTCAGAGTCGAGTTACGGTCCACGGGTAACTACGGTCAGAAAGTAGTTACGTTCAAAATCGAGTTACGAGCAGCACTAAGAATGACTCAGTTTTAAGTTACATTTTGCATTCATATTTTATCGCTAAATTTATAACTGATTATTTTGTATTTGTTACAATGGTGTGAGAAGTGCGATCGATTGATAAGCAATCAGTTTTAGTAGTCTGAGTATTTTTAGTTTAGTTTTAATTACAATAGTCAAAATTAGAATTATTTTTTTAGTTGGTGCGCGAAAGTAAATATATGAAATATGAATCAAAAATTAGTAAGTTAGTTTTGACCGTAATTCCGTGGTATATATGTGAGCGTTACCACGTACATCACTTAGTATCAAAATGACGAAATTTTTCGAGTTTTGTGATGAAACAAATACAGAAAACTTCGCCAGTTATTTAGAAAAGGGTGTAGAATGGTCGGATGTAGAAATTAATAATCCCTGTTGGAGAAGAAATTAAATTTAAAATAATTTGTTCTACAAGATTTTGTGGGCAAGTAAAAAAAGCCTATTTAGAGTTACCAGAGGCATGGCGACCAAGTTCAGTAGAAACGGTATGCCACTGGTTACGTTTTTGGTTCGAAACCCGAGTCGGTCTTCCCAAAATTGGTTGTAATATTAGTAAAGAAGAGATTTCTGAAATGCCAGGCCACATCGAAGAAGAAGGATCTCTTCAGTTCCGTACCGTCGACGGCAGCAGTATAATCAGTGGTGAGAGATCCAGGCAATACAACGTTGACAAAGTAAGTTTTGAGTTTAGTCTTATTAAGGAAAAGTCTCTTGAGATGCCAGGCTACATCGAAGAAGAAGAATCTCTTCAAATCAATAGCGTCGATGGCAGCAATATAGTCACTGGTGCAAGATCCAGGCAATACACCGTTAGCGCGGGCGTCAACAAATTAAGTTTTAAGGATAAATGTAGTAAAGTGTTAAAGAGTAATTTTGTAGACAAAAAGCGAATGAAAGATCCGACCCAATTCTGTTCTGTGTCAAGTTACAAGAGCAAAATGGAAGTAAGTGATGCAGTGCGACCAAGAAGAAAAGATAATCGGAAAAGGGTGATAAGTGAAGTTAAAGCAAAAGAAAGAAAGAAAAAGAAAATAATATCACCAGTACAGAAGCAAAGAAAAGCGCTATTTAAACAGAAGAATTTGGACGGGAAAGAAACAGTATGGTGTGTGAAAGAACCAAGAAGAAAAGTTAAGCAGAAAAAGTTAATCGGTGGACTTTAAGTAAAAACCAAACCAAACAATAGGAAATTATTGTTCGGTGAATCAATAATTTCAAAAGGATGGAATAAACATAAAATCTATCAGTATCGGCGAACAAAATGGCTGCGTCATCCACATGCTCGGCGTCGGAGAAAGAATAACTCGTTGATCTGTATCGATATGGACAATTTGTGCGTGAATGTGAGAACTAGTGTTTAGAGAAACAAATGATGAGTTAGTGTAGTGTAATATAAGACAATAAGGTGCTAGTGCGTTAGTGAGTTAGTTACTGCTTAGTTAGTTTAGTTACTGTTTAGTTTAGTTCTGGTTTAGTTATTATAAGTTTACGTGTTTAAGCAGTTTTGATCAAAAAGAGTCTTCAGTAAATATTTTATTATTGTTGGAAATAAAAAATCAAAAAGTGTAATGTATATCAGTAATGTAGAAATATGTTTAAAATAGTTTAACTTTGTATTTGCAAATTTTTAAAAAAATAATAATGTAGGTCAGTATATAATTTTTTTGCAATCTTGCAGTTGATAGTTGATAGCAAAAGTTATCAATGTCACTGCACTACAATAAAATAATAATTTCTTTTGATGATTCAGCTCGATATACAAGTCAAATAATATATTTATGTTTGTGTAATTTTATATTAGTTTGTTATCTAATTTATTATGTTAGCTTATTAGTTAATACTTGGCAGAACAGTTTGGTTATGATTTTGTTTTAGAAATATGGATTTTTAAAAGTACTTTGTAGTTTTTTCAAATGTTTTTTTCATTAAGTTTCAGATTTTTTTTTAATATACCGAATACATTCTGTTCTGCTTAGTAAATAATATGTTTAAGTAATATATGTCTATGTTAGCATAGTTTTATCAAAGAAGATTTTTTGAGACTTAATTAGATAATTAAGTCTTATAAAGGGGAAGGTAATGTAACAAACGTAAATGTTTGTTAAGCATTTTTAGTGCATCGAACTTTGAGCTACTGTCAGCAATTTCAACATATATTGAAATAACGTTCAAAGTTTGATTGCACAGTGAACTAGTTTTTTATGTTTATGTTGCCTCCCCGCAGAGTCCAGTTCGATGGCCAAAATGTAACTTAAAAAGGGGTTAGCTTCAAGACTGAGTCAGTTACGGTCAACGGGTAGTTACGGTCAGAGTCGAGTTACGATCCACGGGTAGCTACGGTCAGAATGTAGTTAGGTTCAACATCGAGTTACGAGCAGCACTAAGAATGACTCAGTTTTAAGTTACATTTTGGATTCATATTTTATCGCTAAATTTATAACTGATTATTTTGTATTTGTTTAATAATATCTGTTCAATTAAAGTTTATATAATTTATTATATTTGTCTATCGTAATTATTTAATAACCAAGATCCAAATGCAACTTTATTTAATCAGGTAAAGAATATACTCAGAAGTATAATTTGTCATCTTAAGTTGCACAAAGATAGCAAATTTTTACATAATGCTTTGTTTTTAAAGCGAAATGACTTTAGTCTGCTACATATTTCGCTACATAACCAAATATTAACCACAATTAAAACAGACTGCTAGGGCTTTTGAAAAATAAACCTAAATTGAAATACTATCCAAGCTTTCGATATACATATATTTATATTATTATCATGTAATTAATATAATATTCTTTTAAAGAATATGTATAACTTACAATTCTCAAAGACAGTAAAAAACTGAATTCGTTCAATAAACAATAAATACATTTTAAAAAGGCACCCATTATACAAAATAATTATAAAATATCAATCAAGAAAATTACATAGTTAGAAAAATAATAAAAGTAGTATTTGACCAAAACACACGGATTAATTTTTTTTACCAAAATATCTACACGAGTACACGTCAAACATTAGAAATATGATTATAACATAAAAATATACGTATTACGTAATTTTCAATATTATATTCAAAAAAAGTAATAAAAATTAATTAAAATCACCTCAGTAAATTCATGTTATCAAAACAAAAACAAATCAAAAATTAAAATTTAAATTAAATTTCACAGCTATTTATCTGAAATGAATTACCTGAAACCAAACGCACAACATTGAAACGTCTTCTATAATATTGCTGATTGAATCGTATGTTGAAAAAACAAAATTTAAAACCATTATTACAACAATACTGAACGTGACTGTGGTTATAAAATATCCGATCAAGTTTGCAATAAATGTCCGGTTTTTTGGATTACATCCAATATATGACATATCTCTCAAAATATCTAATGTTAGTATTTTTGCTGTAAGCTAAAGTCATTTAATTAAACAAATATGAAAAATATGAAATAAAATGGTTTTAGATTTTAGTTTTGTATTAATATTTATTAATAATTACATTATATAATATAGTATATTATTTACTGTAGTGTCATTTGTATTAGTTTTTCTGATGAAACCAAGACAAACGTTAAATTCGTCGAAACGTCTATTATAATAAATATTAATACAAAACTTTAACCTAAAGCAATTTTATTTTAATATTATGAGTTCTCAAAGATTTTTCTACTATGTTAAATATAAAACAATTTTAGGTTATCGCATCAATGTTTGTTGTTTTATTCACTTCATAGTTATATGTTATGTATAGATCTAATAAAACTAATACTTTAAGAAAAAAATTAATTGTATGTTTAAATAAATAATATTTATTAGAGAAAATAAATTGTGTATTTTGTTATAATTTCATTTGTAAAATATGGGAAGTAATTTAATACAAATTACTCTTCATTTAAACATTAAAAACAACAATTTTTTTGTTTCAAATTTTTTTAAAGACTTAGAAACGTACAATTTTTGTGCGATATTAATCTATAAAGTTTAAAATTATTATTATAAATGAAAAATAAAAACATGAAAAATTTATGGTTTGTTACAAAAAATTGTCATTTTAACATTATTTGTTAAAAAATGAAAAAAATTTAATAGAAGAAGCTGTTTTGAATAAAATTTTGTTGCTATATATCAATTTTTGTCACTAAATTTAAACCTTTTTTTTGTTCGCAGAAAGTACTCTAAGTACTTTTTTATAAAGTACTAAAAGTACTTAGCCTTCACAATGAAATAGATAACATCAATCAGAGTGAAGGCACTGATTTAAATAAAATTTAGCTTTCTTTAAGTAAAAATTGATAAACTTTATAATGTAGTTATTTATTTTATTACCTAGTAACTTATTTCTATGTTCTAATTATTTACTGTAAATGTTATTTATATAATTTTTCCTGATAAAGACATATATTATGTTCGTCGAAATGTCGATTACTAAAACCTGAAGCCGTTT
Source organism: Clivina fossor (assembly GCA_963966155.1). Lineage (NCBI taxonomy): Eukaryota > Metazoa > Arthropoda > Insecta > Coleoptera > Carabidae > Clivina > Clivina fossor. The sequence continues at coordinate 17,941,024 of OZ014558.1, read as the reverse complement.
TATTTTAATATAATGAGTTCTTAAAGATTTTGTACCATGATGAGAAACGTATATTTACCTGTTTTGGTTTGATCATTTTAAAAATTTGGAGTATTGCAGAATTAAAGATTTTTTTGTCTGTGAACAATTATAATTGTTTTCTTATCCGAATTTTTTTCTCTTTAAATATATATATATGTATATATAAATAATATAAATTTTAGCGATTGTAAAAAAATAAATAATAACAGTATAATTTAGTTTCTTGTTCAAACCTCTCAACTAGTTTGAAATATATTGTATAAGAAATATTTTTATGTAGAGAAAAAGAATTCTTTAAATAATTATGTTATTATATATATATATAATTAAAAGGCAACAAAAAAGTTTTTATTTTATTTCTTAATTTGTCTTTTACAAAGAAAAATTCAAATATTGTTTCATGTATTATGAAATAAGTCATATATTATTAATAGGAATCGATTTTATTTTATTAATTATTTAAAATGTACCTAGGAAAATTTAGAATGTATATTTAGTTTTACCTGTAATGAAAAACAGCTTCTTAAATTCTGAATATCTAGTCTGGTATTATATTTAAGTATTTCTGATAAAAACTTCTTTTTAAATAAGTTAAATAATCGCATTTTTTTTTTAGAAAAACATAAACATAATTTAGAATTAAAATAAAATTTATGTGAATATATGATTATTATTGGAACAGTGGAACCTCAGCTTGGGTGAATCCCTTTGTCAAATCACTCAGTGTTGTTTGATTTACGTGTTTGTGAGCTTGTGAGTTAATTTTTTTAACATTTAACGTGAAAATGATTATTTCACGATGCCTCCCAAGAAGATTGTTGCTTCAGATAGTGCTGCATTTATTAGGAAAATTGATTTTTATGTTGATATTTTTAGGGATGCGGAACGGATTAACTGGATTTCCATTATTTTCAATGGGGGTGTTTGTTTCTAGATACGAGAAATTCGCTATACGAGCTCAATGCTAGAACGAATTAAACTTCGTATCTCGAGATTTTTTAATTGAATTTTGGTTTTACTATTCATCCGAAATTAATCAAATTTTCATAAAAGATTTTTCTAGTGTCCACAAATATTAATTATAGGATTGTCAAGTTTCTCAGAAAAAATTACAATAAAAAAATTAAATATTTATTTGAGATCAAACAAGTTTTTCGTAAAGATTCTCTTAATGTCCACAAACTTTTAAAGAAAAAAATTCTAAAATTTTTCAAAATTTTTGTTTGGGCTATAGTATTTATTTAATTTTTTAATATATTTTTTTTAGGTTAGAGTCTACTATTTTCAATAATAATTAGATAATTTTATTTTTGCACAGAGTTTCCAACTTTTAGAAAAATAATAATATCTTATTCTAGCTACATTTTATCGTTTTAAACAAATATTTATGCTTAAAGGCATTAAATAATTTAATTGTTATATAGTGTTGCAAATTTTCCGTAACTGTTCTACACACGTCACATATTCTTTCTGTTAGATTAAAATTGTATTTATACATTTACCAGTAATCTTTCCTATCTCTTCAAATTATAGTTAAATGTAATCTGAAGAAAATTTAATTCTAGCCAATGTCATATTAAACGTATATGGCTAAACTTATATATATATATATCACATAAATACTAAGAAATAGGATTTATTATCTATCCTGAAAATTTTCCAGTCACTAAAACAAATCTATATATGAGCCGTTTATTTTGAAAGTGGCATAAGTCACTTTGTTTTTAAATCGAGATATTTAAAGGTTTGTGTTTTAACATGTTTAAAAATATTGTTGCCAACTTTCGAGAAGATTTACTTGTATTTGTTGTCTCAGGATACTTAAATTTTAATTAGTATAAATAATTTCGTATAGTCATTGAAAAATCACCATTTTTTTATTACTGAAAGTGACCTATGCCACTTTCAAACTAAAGAGTTTATAAAACTCAGTGACTTATATTAATTTTGTCCGATGTATTTTACTGAAGTAATGTTTTGAAAGGACAATTATTTAAGAAAATTGATGAATAAATTAGATATAAATATAATAATATTCTATATCACGTATTTTATATAAAGGTTGACTCAAGCATTTTTTATTTTAATATTAATAAAAAAATACAAAAATAATTAGTACATTTAACACATAAGTATAAATAATTCATAATTATAACATATTGCTTATAAAAATACATCAGTTCAATTTAATCGTCGTCATTAACAGGAGTGATTAAGTCCTCGGAACTCGTATTTTGCTTATATATATATATATATATATATATATATATATATATATATATATATATATATATATATATATATATATATATATATATATATATATTGTGACAAAAACACTTTTTGTCACGAGCCAAATTTTATATAAAAAATAATTGTATTTCATAGAGTATTTATTTTTTAGTGAAATGGCAATATTGATATATCGTGTGAAATTAGCATTCACGTAAATAGGCTTGAACTGGAAAAAATCGCTCTCTCTCAGCGAGCTACCGTCCTGAGAAAACAACTACTGGTCTTCGTTGTGTCTGTGATTAGTTTGAAGGTTAATTTGCCATGCGGTATTAGAAAAAGTATGTATTCAATATGGAATTTGTTCGTTTGGATTTGAAATGATGTAAGTTGACAATTTGTTTATTTGGTATTATGTTTGAATTGTTATTCATGAGATTTTATTGATTATTTTAGTAACGTAAATTTTGCTCTCGTGAATACAATGATGGTCAACTTACATTTGATTACGTTTTGTTATATTTTGTAAAGCCAAATTCTTTCTTGAATAATTTTATTAGTTATTTTGTTCTGAGTTATAATTTGTAGAGTTCAATTTATTAGAGTTTGTATCGTTATATTTTAATTGAAGATTAGTAATTTTGAGATGATAAAATAACCTTGAAGCAGCACAGATTCCTGTTCCAATCCTCATTTCCTTCTTCGTAAAGACTAGTAGATATCCTTTCCAATTTCCATTTGTGAAAGTGCTCCAGTTTGCGTATCATTGTCTGTGTTTGTAAATTTCGAGCCACGTGCAAGTTCGCGTTATGATCTTCAAGATTTTGGTTGCAGTGTTGCGACACTGCGTTTGATAATTTTATTCGCGTATTAAAATGTACGGGCGTTTTAATGTTTGAACTTTTGTAGAGTTCGGGATTGTTGCAATACGAGTTATTTTTAGGCCGAGTGCCATTGTTCGTGTTGCAATGATTTTTTGCTTTATCGTATCGTATTATTTTTGCTATTATCACAGCGTTTAAATTTAGGCTGAAGAAGCTATGTTCGGCTGTGATGATATTTTATTCTTCGTATATTTTTGTGGCCACGGTTTAATTCTCGTTGAATTCTCTTTGTTTTCGTGGGCTACGCTTATAAGATCAAATGCGTTCGACGGCTTCCAGATTTACAAATTACGGGAAAGACATTCTGTCTAGATCGGCTGAGTACTTTCGTGTTTTGTCTCTCCTGCGCACGCGACCCCCATCTGTTCCATGTTCTATGTTCCTTCTTCGTGATCCCTGTTCTTTTGTAGTATGAATGTCATGTAGTATATTGTAAGTAGCAAATTTTTGATTGGTTGTACTATTTTGATATTGAAAATATTTTATTGAGCAAGTAATTTTGGCTTATTTAACTAGAAAATGTCGTTAAGTAATTTTGTTTAGTACTGCTAAATTTTCTTTGAGTTATGTATTTTTTGTTTCTAGTTAAATACTTTAATTTTACTTGAATGATTTTGAACTATGTAATTATCGTTTAAATTCTGTACTATGATATCTATTTTGTTTGCTAATTGAATTTTGTTATTATCGCTTGAATTTTGAATTATGATATTTATTTTGTTTGCTAAATTTATTAACGTCACTTGAGCTAACTTATGATTTGTGTAATTTAAATTGTAACTTGTAAATTATTGAGATTTTGTATTAATTTGTTATATTGATGATATTGTATGAAAATATTGCCTATCGTTGTAATTTCGACTGTATCGACCTTTATTTCAAGTTCGATTTGTTTGATTTTATCATGTATGTTATTTTGGATAAATCTGCTGTGCCCACTCATGTTTAGATGACCAGGCTGTGGGTTTCAACGGCGTTCGGGCGAGATTCAGTTGTATAGCAGCATCAGTCTTTTGTGGAAGCCGAGTTTGAATCAGCCAATGAAAGATTTCGACCATACGATAACTCGAGCAGAAATTATGGACTGGATGATGATTTTTTATGACGTACTAAAACCCGCGGGGCGTATCCTGATTTCGAGGCCGATTATCCTCCTGATGTCTTCAGCAACGGCCACGCCGCTTGCTGCGCTATACATTCTGGCATCTCCTCGGCGCTGACGAAACCACAGACGAAGATCTTCATTAGCTAGACCACCCGTTAACCAGCAGACATCAAACAAATGACGTATATTACGCTGTACTGATATATCATGCAATATAACAACTTGTATTTTACACAATTGTAAGTAATTTTTATTTAATTAATTTATCGCATTTCCGAAACAAATTCTCGAAAAATGAAATCAATCCCTATCCCGTTAAGTTCCTTTTTGAGATTTGTCAAAGCTTCTCATTTTGCTTCAACATTCCGCTTTGACTGGCGCCCACCTAATTAACCAACATCAAAAATAAAAAGTTCCTACCAACCCCACCTACGACCCAGCTCTCCTCCAAACAACTGACGCCGGCCCCTTATGGGTGACAGGTAGGTTAAAAATCAGATGAATAAAATATTTCAAAATTTGAACACTTTGCTAAAATTTCACTTTTAACATCTAATATTTTTCTTCATCTAAATGTCACAATATATATATATATATATATATATATATATATATATATATATATTATATATTGGCGGTATATAAGAAAGCAAGTCCATCATGTCTTTATATTTTGCTGAAGTAACAGAACGAGAACCAGCGTATAACGGATCCATTTTTATTTGTGAATAACGCTTAGGTCTTTCTCTTTTTGGTGACAAATCCAAAGTTAGAAATTTATCTTTTTCATGTAAAGTTAATTTATAAAACATTTTATAGGGAATATAATGGTAAAATCTTATCCATTGAATTTTAGCCAATTAACATTGTTTTGTTCAGTATTTTTTGTTTTTCTTGAAACAGAGTTTTCCAAGGATTGTGTTGAAATAAAATCTTTATTTTCCATGTTATGTACTGTAAAGGATTTTCTGCAAGAGGCGGATATCACGCTATAGTAATCATTTGGAGTGTATAAAACATGACTAAGCCGCACAGAATAAAAATATATATTCCTGGTTCCACAGCGGAACCACTAGGCCTGAAAGGGTTAAAAAATACTGAAAATAAGTTAAAACGATACTTCACACACACTTCACATCTCACTTTCAATAAAACATAAATTTTAATTCTTTTCCACTAAGCCCCGCAATTAATTTTCTGAATACAGCGACTTACGCCACTTTCAAAATAAACATGTTTGTTATACCGTTTACTAGCAAAACTTCTTTCCAAAATATCTCAATAGTTTTCAACACAATTGGTTTAAATTATTTCACAAATGAAGAGATACCGTTACAATGTAATCATTGTTATCAATAACTTGATTTTTTTGAAAAAGTGACTTATGCCACTTTCAAAATAAACGGCTCATATATATATATATATATATATATATATATATATATATATATATATATATATATATATAAGTGACATTTCAGACACATTGCATATATGATTCTGTAAATGATTCAAGTGTTAGGTGTTAATTTTTAATTAATTTCAGATAAATAGTAGTCAAAATTAAATTTTAAAATATTTAGTAATTTTTTTCTCAGAAAGTTGACAACCCTGTGCGGTAGTAAAATGATATAATTTTTGTGGGCACTAGGAAAAGGAAAATGTTTTTTTTTATTATATTTTTACTTTTAGTATCATAAGTATGAGAAATTTGATTGTAATTATGTAAATATAAAACAATGCAAAATGTATAGTGCTGGAAATATTGGTATTTTTAGTTTTTTGAAAATTAATTTAACATCAGCTGTGTATATGCTTTTACTTATTACTCCAATTAATTTTTGTTGAATAGCAAATATTCTTTGCAAATTCAGATGAGTGACCCCAGATTAATATACACCGTATACTAATATGAATTTAAACAAAGCATTACGTTTCGTTGATATTAAAATCTTCTGAGAGTAACCGTATCTATACTGAATTTTTAAAGAGAAACAGCAATAAATTTAATTTTTTTGAAATGTGATTTTTCCAAGTTAATAACTGGTCAAAATAAATTCCAAGCAATTTAACCTATTTCAAATTATCTACTGTGAATTTTCTTAAGCTAAAAATAATTATTTGTTTTTTTTTATTTCATTAATTTTCAATTTATTTAAATGAAACTAATCAGTAATTTGATTTACAGTACTATCTGTTGTACTCAATGGCGCAGCCTGAAACTTGTCCTGTGGGGGAGGGTACTAATATTAATCAATAAAGATAATACTAATAAAGATAATAATAATAAAGATAATACTAAAATAAAGAGCAATAAAAATTATTTTTATAAAAATGAAAGTAAAATAACATATTTCATATTTCACATACGTATGTTTTTGGTCGTTCAGGTTCGTGGGGGGAGGGGTATATATTTCGTACCCGATCTCCCCTATTTACACCACATACCCCAACATTCACTACCATTCATCAACGTAGGCACCAAAATTGCATTGTATATACTCAAACGGGCTTCTTTGGAAACATTTACATTCCTAGCAAAAGTTCCCAAAGCACCCAAAACCTTACAACCAGCATTTATTCTCCTTTCAATTTCACGATCAAAACGGCCATCTCTAGACAGCAAACTACCCAAATACACAAATTCATCTACCTGCTCTAAACGTGCACCATCAATATATACATTACATTCAGTCATCAAGTCACCCTTCTCAAAAACTAAAACTTTACACTTATCAACATTCAACACAAGATTCATATCTTTACCAACAACATTAATTCTATCAATCATCCTTCTCAGTTGTTCTTCAGATTCAGCCAAAACAACCACGTCATCAGCATACGCTAAAGCAGGTACAACACAATCACCTATTTATATACCATCATTACCACAGAAAGCTTTCCGAAGAAGAACATCCATATATAAATTAAATAGCCAAGGAGGCATTACACAGCCCTGTTTGTATACGAAACCAATCACTTAAACAACCATCAACTCGTACAACAGCTTCACTTTAATCATAAAATGTTGATATTCGTTTCAACGCTTACATTAAACTAAATAATATTTTGATTTGACTATAAATTTATCACTGATCGAAGTAATGACTTACTTATTTTTTTAACTTAAATCTATATGACTACATCTAAATTCAGTTAAATCCGGAGATTACAACAAATAACCCGGAGATCGGAGATTCAGTTGAAAAACCGGCGACTCCGGAAAGGTGGTAACCCTAGTTGAAACACGCGCATTAACACAATTTTACTTTCCACGTCAGTTTTCGTTCTTTTTTCATTTTCGGGGTCTCGTGGCGTAGTCGCAAGTCGCAACAAGTCTTATGCGAAAAAGTATTTGGTTTGTTTTTTTTCTGGATGAATATTCAGTGATCGAAATTAAAAATAAAACTAGGGATCACTTTCAGGAAAGTGTATTTTTTGATAATAACTTTGCTTTTAATAATCTTTAAAAAGTATAAATGAAAATAGATTGGAAAATATTTTAATAATCAGAAGTAATTTTCATTTTTTCTAATTATAAATAAATAAAAATTCTGTACCCAACAAAATTTGTTACGTTAACATATGTTATCTTATTATTATATAATTAAAACTTACATACAAATTATAAAAATTTCGAATAATGAATTATAATATTGCTGTACCCTATCTTCGGAGAATGTTGCAATCTCAATAGGTACGCGTTCAAGATGGTCGATTAATTAAATAGTCAGGACGTGTAACAATAACAATATGATTTATTAATAATAAATAAACAGAAAGAAACTTATTAGTACAAAACAACTCAGAACATATACTTGAGACACCTTCTCTCGTCAATAGCGTTAGGCGTACTGCTCTCCTCGAGAGTTTAAAGTAGTATACTGGCTGCGCGCTAGCTCCGTGCGTCTACGGGTAGAGCCGAAGGCAATGTTCGTTAAGCAAAATTACCAACTATATGACTTATTCAATATTATAAAAATAAAAGTTACAACAATATTATCATGTATTATATACTTCTAATTATTATACCTTTAATTAAATAATAATTATTAATATTCATATTATATTATTGTATCAATTTATGTAGTATGCTTATTATAAATGTAGGAATAAAATGTTCTAAATTATGGTAGAAAATAAGTTTTTAATCAAATGCAAGAAGATTTAATACAGAATAGAAATGCATTATATGATGTACATATATGATAAATGCTACAATATATTTTGCGATGCAAATACATATTTTGCATTATATTTTATTGCAAAAATTTTGACTATATTTAGTAATGTAGTATCTACAATTTATTATACTATAAATATGAAGCAAAAGTGTACGTCGATTTCTTAATAAATATTATAGTCCGACAGCCAGCATCACAAAATCGTCGGTCATACTAACGACGTCAATATTTTGTAAACATGTTGTTTAGGCTAGTAGAAGACGTGTTGTGCCCGTCAGCTGGTCAACTATGATGGACACTCGGGCGCTACGGCCGCTATGATTGTCGCGAACTAGAAGTATTTTATTTTTATCCTAATTAGATTGAAACTATGTGAATTTGTTGTTTAAAAAAAGACAGTCAAGGTAAGCTTGATCAACTGGTTCTCCAATGGAAAATTGCCCGTCAGCTGGGGGGGTAGGGGGAGGGGTACTTTGATCAAAGTAGAAAAAAATAAAAATATACTAGATAAGCTGATCATGCTTAATTGAAGCTCGGGCATTATTTAATAAGAAAACAAGTGATCAGCTGCTATTACTTTGGGACAATAAAGCGCAATCCACGACGGAACGTAAAATATATTAATTGCTGATCTATTATATCATCTAAAAGAAAAGGAGTTGGAGAAAAAGCAAATTAATTATGCATCTACAACAAAAGAAAGTCTTTGTAATATTTTACGTAAAGTATTAAAACAAATATATATATATATATATATATATATATATATATATATATATATATATACCGGGTGTCCCATTTTAATCCGCCACTTGCAATAACTTTAAAATCGTGCATCGGACAAAAAAATGTTTCGAATGAAAAGTATATGGTTTCGAGGGGACATCTGATGCAGGGACTCCTGCCCACCCCGGACCCCCTGGGGGCGAGAACGGGGGGCAACTTTGAAATCTTAAATAAAACCCCCTATTTTGTATTGCAGATTCGGATAGACCATTAAAAAGTATGTAAATTTTATTTTGTGATATTTTTATCTTTGATAGATGGCGCTGCAAACAGCATTTTTTTTTCAGTTTATCAGTCTTTAATTTAAAAAAAAAAGGTGTAACTAAATACGATATTCAAGTTCTTTTCAGTTCTTTGGGAGGAGGGGGGGGGGCAAAGTTCATTGCATCAGATATTCCCCTCGAAACCATTAACTTCAAGTTAATTGTTTCGAGGGGGATAACTTTAAGTTAATGGTTTCGAGGGGATATCTGATTCAGTGACCCTTGCCCCCCCCCTCCTCCCAAAGAACTGAAAAGAACTTGAATATTGTACTTAGTTACACCTTTTTCTTCAAATTAAAGACTGACAAACTGAGAAAAAAATGCTGTTTGCAGCGCCATCTATCAAAGATAAAAAAATTCTCAAAATAAAATTTACATACGTTTTAATGGTCTATCCGAATCTGCAATAAAAAATAGGGACTTCTATTTAAGATTTTAAAGTTGCCCCCCGTTCCCGCCCCCAGGGGGTCCGGGGTGGGCAAGGATCCGTGTGTAACAACCTATAAGTTTTCTACTAAAACGATTTCGGCCTGGCCGAGCGGAAATATAGATTGCACATACGTGGTTGATTTCTTGAAGTTTTTAATAAAAAGAACACGAGAACAACTTAAAAGATAATTTTATTAAATAATAAATAAAATTAATTAACAAATGATTTTACAAAATAACTAACAAATATGACAATATATGGACAGTTTCTGCAGCTTACAATTTGATGTTCTTCTTTTGGATATCTATCCGTAACTAAATTAAACTCATTTAATTTTTGACTGAAGTGGATTCATAAAAATGCAGCTTAAACAAAAATTGAATGCAATCGAACTTTGAACAACGACTAAAAATGCTGACCAAATGACAAAGTTCGATGCACTCGACAGTCATGGATATGTCAACGTACTAACTTCCTAAATTCTTAAATATCAAATATCCATGACTGTTACACGTGCATCAGATGTCCCACTCAAAACCATTTACTTTTCATCCCGATGCACGATTTTAAAGTTATTGCAAGTGGCGGATTAAAATGGGACACCCGGTATATATATATATATATATATATATATATATATATATATATATATATATAGGTTTTAAATTTAATTATAACTGATGCAACACCCAACACAGAACACCATTGAAGCAATTACATTATTTAGTATTCTTAAAAAATGTGCAGTTTTTGTACGAGAATCAAAGAAAAGACTAAATCAGCAATAATAAATTTATATCAATAATAAATTGGCGAACCAAAATGGTAGGCGAAAAATAGAATTCTATGATAAATATTGGGAAATATTTATAAGAATTTTTAGGTAAATATTATCTAAACATTTTTCTATATTTCTAAATTTGATAGTTTTGATAAAAAAAAAATTAGACATATAACAAAAAACTATTTTGAATGCATTTTTAAAATTTAAATTAATTTTACTAGCCCACGTATTTCTTTTAAATATTTGAAGAAACTACACCAACCGCCTTTGTATTCACAAAGAAAAAGACTGGATATTGCCTTAGCCGAACGTATGATAATATTTTTAAAATATCCCGTAATTTTAGAGAATATTTGAAAAACAGGTCAAAAATTTACAGCAGCTGTAAATTTGGAAATTGATAAAAAAAAAAAACGTTTTTATAGAAACCGATTTAGAACAAACGTGAAGAAACATGAATTTAAATTATCGTGACCAAGACTCGATTTTGAAATTGGTTTCAACTAATTCATGTTTTATAACAATGCAACTGCTATAAGAACCTGACTAAATAATTGAAATAAAACACCCAAAAAAATCGAGCTCATAATACCAGACAATATCTTTATTGTAATAAAGGATCAATTAGTTTTTAGTTATGATGATCGATATGTATTGAATGACGATATATATATATATACAGTGCGAATGTAAAGTCTGGAACTATCGCAATAAATCTTTTATTAAACGTTTTTGAAAAAAATCCTCGAGAACGTCAATTTTTATCTTAAATGAGCCATATTTTACTGTAATTGTCACTTAAACATCGTCTTTTGTTTTTGAGTTATGGCGTAAGCGATAATTTTTTTAAATGGAAACCTGTATTTTTTATTATTGATTTTGGTGGTACTTTTTATTCCGTTTCCAACCATATAAAATTTTAAATATGTTACATTTAAAAAAAAAAATGAGAAAAATAATCTTAGAAGTTTAAATATTAAAAACTAATTAAATTGGCAAAATGAATTTAGTTATTAGTGTATAAAACAAAACAAAATAGCTACAACTGTAAGAATTATGCAATTTATAAATGTCACAATAAAAGTTAAGTTAAGTGTGTGGTTGGGTGTCTTGATGTCTTCAAGGGCCGTCGTCGTCCGGCGGTCGAAAAGGCGCGCCGTGCGCCATTGTCTGGAGGCGGGCATGTCTTTGTATGCGTCTGCGTGCTTAGCTATTTATGTAGCTAATTTTTTTCTCTATTTTACTGAATTTTTTCAGATTTTTTCAGCAAATTTTGAAAAAAGTCTTATTTTGAAAAAATCGCAAGGGTACCACCCCCTTGAGAGATTTTCAAAAATTCAGTTTTACATTTTTTTCTACTAAACCATCCATCCTGAAATAATGGTTAATTTACTAAATTATAGTACTCATTATTCCGCATTTTTCCATATCATGCTTATTTTCCTACACCTCATAGTTTTTGAGAAAAAAAAATAAAAACCAAAAAATCAAAAAAAAAATTCTAGCGCCCACACGGCACATGCTAGCAAATTAAAACTAAAACCAAATTATAGAACTTTTTATGCCCTATCGAAAAGTATTCTAAGTATTTCTTCGAATTTTACTCGAGAAAGTAGTATATCGCAAATTATCGAAATTGCATGTTAAACGCCCATACGAACTTAACGAACGAACACCCGGTATATATATATATATATATATATATATATATATATATATATATATAAGAAAGTACATATATCAAATATAAGCATAAAACAACTATTAAACTGAAAATAAAAAAACTCATGTCACCTCGACCTAGGATCGAACCAGGGACTCTCCACTTGACGGGTGGACATTCTACCTTTGAGCTACCGAGTTGACAACAGATCTTAGTGACAGAATTTAATCATTTTAATTTCAGTTTTCAGTACAATGCTTTTTTCATAATTTATATAATCCGTACGTAAAGTTACAAATTCTGTAATTTCTATACATACGTTATAACATATGAACGTTGAAAGAATATTTGAAGGTTTATGCCGCCGTGAGCTACTAATATTATAATATAAGTGAGAAATAACGGTTGTAAAGACCAAATATGAGAGTATATCAAATATAAGCATGAAACAACTATTAAACTGAAAATGAAAAAACTCATATCACCTCGACCTGGGATCGAGAGTCCCTGGTTCGATCCCAGGTTGAGATGATATGAGTTATTTCATTTTCAGTTTAATAGTTGTTTCATGCTTATATTTGATATACTGTCATATTTGTTCTTTACAAACATTATTTCTCACTTATATTTTATATATATATATATATATATATATATATATATATATATATATATATAATACAATATATATATATATATATATATATATATATATAATACAATATATATATATATATATATATATATATATATATATATACAATGTGATGATAAAGTATGAACAAAATCCATAATTTCGTTATTTAATGTTTTCAAGAAAACCGCTCAGACAAGTCAACTTTATTTTCTTAATTAGCCACCTTATGGCATAAAATTTTTACTTATGTATGACGTCTTGTATTGGTTTTTTAAATGGCAACTCCAATTTTTTTTCTGGTTTTTATAGATGGTCTCCGTGGCGTAGCCAGGGGGGTGTTAGGAGGGGTTAAACCTTGCCCCCCCCCCCCAAGAACCTGAACGACCAAAAACATACGTATGTGAAATATGAAATATGTTATTTTACTTTCATTTTTATAAAAATAATTTGTATTGCTCTTTATTTTTATTGATAATATTATATCATTTCTTTAGTAACCCCTCCCCCCCCCCATAACAAGTTTCTAGCTACGCCACTGGATGGTCCAACTACTTAAATTATAGTGTAAAAAATAAATGTAAACAATAAAATAAATAAATTAATTATTACAAGATACGTCCGTAAAATAGGATGTCCGATCACCTTCTTGTTATGACAATGACATAAGTTATATAGGTTAGGTTAGTTAATTTCAATATTTAAATAAAAAGTAATGCCATTAATAATTAATTATTATTTTTATATTATAAATATGGTAAATATTATCACATATAAACGTATTGCAAGTTAAATATGACTTTTCAAATTTGTATTGCGTTTGTTTTTGTAGGTTATATAATTAAAAAAAAAAACAAATATAAATAGTAGGAATAATATATTTAATATACACTTCGCCCTATTTACAGAACTACAATTTAGAGTAAAAATTGATGGCCAGTTATTTTATTTATATGTACAATATGATTAATAATTGTCGTGTTTAGGTGACTTGGCGTATAAATCTTCTTTCTTTCGTTCTCCTGCCCAGTATTGTCTTTGTCTTTCCAATCTCATTGCCTAAATGAAATATTTATCAATATATATCGAATTTAAATAGGTTTATATTTAGCACACTGAACTTACATAAAACCTTTTCAGTTGCTTTTCCATACCAGCACATTCTTGAAAATCACTTATTAACGCTTCACATTTACTATAGCCACGATCTCTACCATATGCTTCCAAACAATCGATAACTTTCATTTCCATTTCGGCACATCTTCCACCAGTTTGATGATTTACTAAATGTCCAGTAAGATCAGTAAATGGAGTTCGGAACCACGGCCAAATCGACATTGTGCTGCTGAAATGCTTTTCCTTTCAATAATTTTTATACTTTAGAATAAGGCAAATAAAAGATTTAGTTTAATTCATATATCTTATATGATTATAAATTCGTTATTATTAATAAATTACCTGTTTTTACTTTTTCAATATCTTATGTCAACCAAAAATATATCACATTCTATTAGTGCTGCCATCTATGATTATTATAAATATTACATAAATTCTAACGGGAAATTCAAATAATAATAAAATTTTACTATAAAAATCTGTAATTTCATTTTACTATAAATATTCTGTATTTTTATCTGAAAATTCTGTAATTTCATTTTACTATAAATATTCTGTATTTCTACCTAAAAATTCTGTAACTTTTTTGCTTACTTTCTGCAAATTGTATCACACATAATGTAGAATTACATATTGTTAAATTAAAAATTTGAGACAAATCTTTTCTTCATATATTTATTTCTAAATAGGATGTACATTTCGTCAACACTGTGGTCATCTTCAGTTAAGTCTTAACTGAAGATGAAGATTTGTCTCAAATTTTTAATTTATTCAAACTTTATGTACTCAACAATTAATAATAATACATATTGTTAGTATAACTACTTAAATTATATAAAATTACAGCTTGCATATTAATATCTGTAATAATTGTAAAATAAATCCTTTATATAAATTTAGAAATATATGTAATTATACCAACAATAATATTACAAAACTAAACAAATTTTACCTATTTATGAAAAATTCCTGACAAGAGACTACTAAAAAAAAAAGAAACTGTAATATAACATACATATGTACTTTACTATTCCGTTGGTAATATCATATTAGATAATGTTTGTAATAACTCAGATATTACGTATTTTTAAACAATTATATAAAATTACAGCAGTTTAGTCTTTATACCTAGAGATACTAGGCATGATAGTGTCTCATGGTTTGTAGGTAAAACTACATATTTTGTTGTAGGTGTAGTTAAAAAAAATTTGAACTCATTATATGAAAATAAATCGGCATTCTTTTATTTTTAAACAACATTGTACATAAGGAAGAACATAAATAAACGTATTCTACGCAAAAAATATAAAGTCATTATTACATAATACTAATTTTTCTTCAATATAGATTTATAGAACCAACGCATAACTTCGTTTCGGAATAACGCTGGTGAATGCAAAACGCATAAAGAAATATAAGACAGATGTAGGTAGAAAAATATTTCCCATTACTAAACAAGTTACTGCTTCTAAATCAATTTGTGATACTGGAGTTAGTAGATACAATTCGTATTTGTTTTCATCAATGCCGCAAATAATACCAAAACCGAAACAATTAAATAATTTATTGTTTTCATTATCATTTCCTGCTTCATTGAAACGACTACAAAGGCCTACTAAATTTCCATTTAGGATAGGCAAAATATTTTCTTCGGAACGATCAATATGATGATGTAATTGTATAGAAGATAAATTTATGCTAAAATAAAAAATAATATTAAAACAAGAAAATATTTTTACATATCATTGTCTTAGAGCTACACTAAGATATCTTTCAGAAAATTAAAAATAGAGTTTTACACAATTTTATCTATAAATAATGATAATATAATAATTTCCATTCTCAAAATATTAAGTTTTGTACTTGTCTTAGTGTAGCACTGAGGCAACGATGTATTGTATGAATTTGACTTACGAATAAGGAGAAACTGCTGTAATTTCATTTTTATCGTCCAATATTTGACTAAAGTAAGATAAAATAGACATTTCTCTGATTTGTCTTGGCTCGAATTCCCATTCACCAGTAATTTTCTTATCAGCTTGTGAATTAATTGAATATACATAATAAGATAATTTTTTATTACATGATAATAAATTAAACGATGCATCGTAATGCGATACAAAGTTATCGGATAATAATGAAACATAATTACGGGCATGCTTTTTACTTTCTATTTGAACCACAAGATTCGGAGCAATCAGCTTGATGATTGAAACAATTAAATCTGTTCCGATAGACTTCGTAAAACCCATATAATTTATTAGCCACGGTATATCTTTACTAATATTCTCTTCACAATATTCAATCAAAGCTTTTACACTTTGTACGTATTTATCAAGTGACTGCATCACATTTACTTCGCCAATAAAAAAGCTCCTGCAAAATATAAATAAAATAAATATATGACAAACAAATAGTATATTATTCTACAACTGAAAAGTGCTCTTTCTACACAAGATATAATCATACGAGTGCAGTAGCTGGATTCTATAACAAAATCGAAATCTTATTCGAAATAGAAGAGAAAAATACAGAGTAAAAACGACCAATTTCGATATATTAGAAATTCAAATAATGGTATTTTGCTTGGTAGAAAATGAAAATTCTCGTTTGCACTGTAGCACTCCAAATTTATATCAATGTTAAAAGATAAACTTTTGTTCTTGGGTCCTGAACCTGCGTTATGATTAATTATAATGTTATTAAATTCCCTATCAGGTTTGTTATTGTTTTTAGCAATGACGCGTTTCGACTTTTCAGTCATTTCTGAGTTTGGTCGGTGTTGTGGCTCGAGTGTTCACTCACATAGGGAATTTAATAACATTATAATTAGTGAAATTTATTTATTTGTATTTATAGTTTATTGCTACTCGCTAGAATTTATTGACTATTATTTTTTTCTATTTTTTTGTCGATTACAACCAAGATTTCGATTTTGTTACGGAATTCAATTCAGGCATGAAATAACGTTCCAAATTGTAACCATATTTATTATTTGTTTTTGTTACATAACGTTATAAATAACATTTAAAAAAATAAATTGTTATGTTATGTAATGTTATGAAAATAATTTTTACTTGTAACTTTGAAATTATCTATAAAGTGTAAATTAAAGAAAAATATTACCAAATTAATTTTCGTGTTTGAAATACAAACAAAATAAATCTTTTTCTCAAACGAAAATTCATACAGAGTAATGATACAAAATAACTTTTTACGAAACGTTATTGTATTAGAAATTATAGTTTAATCGTTATTAGAACGTTATCTGATATCATTACGTTACTTTTTCCATCCCTAATTCAAACAGATTTGTGTTTTTCTATTCTTATTTATTATCTATTAAAACAAGTTTATAAACTTACTTTTGTGGATTTCTCAAATGCGTATAATTCGGTCCAAAAATGGGTGTATTGACAACAGTTACAGAAACACATCCTCCAATTGTAAATTCTGATTGGTCTGGATCTAGATCTATGCAAACAACTTTATCAACCTTATTCAATAAATTATTGATCATATAACGAAGAAGAACAGATTTTCCAACACTCTTTCCACCACATAGAAAAGTTTTACATTCCCTTTTATCTAAATTTCGTAATATTGCATTCAGTACTGAATCCCAATCTTCGTTCTTTTTGAATGTTTTATAAGCATGAGTGTCTGTTTCAAAATAGCAACTTAAAATTTTCTCTAATTTATATAACGGACGCTTCTTATAGTTCATTTCAATGATTTTCGGATATAATTGTTTTTCTACATGTTTTTTTAGGTACGTCACCATTTTATTTTTTATATTTTTAACTGCTATTATACTATCATTCGCTTCAATATTAGCACAGAACTTTTCAATCAACTTATTGTCTTTTATATAATGATTTAAAATAGCTAAGAAGTTTCTCGATGTTTTGTTTGGTAATGGTAATGTTTCTAAACATAAAAGACAACATCCTCTAAGAGAATAAATATCAAATTCTTTTTTACAATTTGTTTCAAGTATATGACCAAGAACTTCAATTGCGCCTGATAACACAGTTACAGACAGCTTTCCATAAAAATAAAGTTTTAATGGATATTTTAGAATTAAAATGCAATGATCATCATCAGTAACGTGATATTTAACTAATTGTTTATTTAAAGTTGAAAGAAATTTAGTATTAGAAGACGCATTATCATTTGTTTTATCTGTTAAATTATTTTCATTAGTTGCGTCTACAATATCTGATGTGGTGTTTAAAAAATCATTTTCCGATGTTTGATCTGTAATATTATTTTCATTGGTTGAGTTTGACCAAATGTCTGTTGCGGTGCTTGAAGAATCATTTTCCGATGTTTCATCTGTAATATCACTGGTTGAGTTTAGAATATCTGGTGCGGTGTTTGAAGAATCAATTTCCGATGTTTCATCTGTAATATCACTGGTTGAGTTTAGAATGTCTGGTGCGGTGTTTGAAGAATCATTTTCCGATGTTTCATCTGTAATATCACTGGTTGAGTTTAGAATGTCTGGTGCGGTGTTGGAAGAATCATTTTCAGATGTTTCATCTGTATTATTTTCACTAAAATCAGATTCATTTCCAGATGCTTCTTCTGTTATATTGTTTTCATTATTTGAGTCTAGAATTTTTGGTGTTGTATTGCATTTCATTGGTACTGTTATAATTTTACATTTTCTTCTATCAAAATTTACATTTGGTCTAGTAAGCATATTTATATCGTTACATTTATATTGCATATTTATATCATTACATTTGCTTAGAAATTTATTAACTTCATGGTTTACACTTACAACTTCCTCTATAACTTCACATTTATATCTTGGTGTTGTACTTGTTCCAGCAGTATCTTCATCAGAAATATAGTCTGTACTTGAATTTGCGCTTATATTACTGGTGTCTAGTAATAAATTTTCTATTTCAAATGTAGAATTTTCTGGCATACTAGTACTCGGATTAATAGTCTTACATGTTATTACATGCCATTTTGATGTGCTACATACATTGTTTGTATCATCATCATCTTCCGAAGCACTATTGTTGAAAGTTAAAGGTATTATTTTTCCGTCGTTCATTTTCATTTTTTTAGCTTTTATATGCGGTGTATCGTTTCTAGGATTCTTCCTTTTACCATTTATTTCAAATAATTCTGGTGATGACGCATTTTTCTTTTGAATATTTTTCATATTTATTATTTTTATATCGACTAATATAACCAAGAATATAATTTAATAAAGTAAGGTTATGAACTTCACATGGCACGTGTAAACCGTTTGGTGTAAACGCAAAACTTTACTGCGTTAGTTTAGTAGCTATGTAGCTATATGGTGTAGTATGAAGTATAATGCAGTTTATGTAGGATTTTGTTTTAAATCTTTTTTTGAATAAAACAATAACTATAATCAAGGAAGACCTGACTATAATGATAGTTTATTATAGATATTTATTTTATAATTTTATTTATGTATAATTTGTATATAAAATAATAATAAAATTATCCTTATTTTCAGGAGATAGAATGTAAATTAAAAGATGATGTAGAGAATATTTGTACCTGGATAAATATAAATAAATTAAAACTAACTGTAAATAAACCTAAAGCAATGATATTATGTAAAGATAGTATGTTAAAAAATACGGTTAGTTTAAAAATATTAATTAACTCGGATGAAGTCCAAATAGTAAATTCTATTAGGTAATTACACCTAAATAATTTAGGTGTAATTACAGATAGAAAATTACCCTGAAATATAGTAATAACTGGAATGTGCACTGCCTATGTGTTCTAGTAGCGCCAATGCGAGCCGAGAGAGATAGGAGATACGGGGATCTCTATCACTGTCTTACACTTCTGCGAATTTGAAATTCAAATGCGATTTCTTGCGGTAAAAATGCGACAATCTTATGTTGTTGCATATTAAATTGTAGCTAAATGCATCGGCTAAACGATACGTAATGAGATTTTGTTGGGGAATTCCTCTTTAAAAGGTATTTTTATAATTTTTGATATATTAATTTGACATTTTTCAATATAGTAGTGAGATTCTTTTTTTTCATAGCTATCTAAGTTATCATGTAGTAGCAATGCTACGCCAATAGAAACTCTTTGAACGGACTATACGACAAAGACGCGAATCCCCGTATATCGCTATCTCTCTTGGCTCGCATTTGAGCGGCCAGTGCGCGTTCCAGTTATTACTATATTTTAATGGAAAATTGTTATTTAACGTTAATTCACACGGTTCTAATTGCTATGATTGTTCAGACAGGTAGCTCAAATACAAAACATGTTGAAGTTAATATTGAATTTATTCGTTTAATAACCCATTATGAACTAGCGTGACCATATGGTCACGATTTTTAGGTTTTATTAATGTGATTGTTTTAGGTACACTGGTTTTTACTACTTTGACTGCAAGGAAAAAGTAGTATAGCTTTTGGTACGGTGTCTGTAACATTTTCAAAAAAAAAAAAAAATTGTATAGAAATCCTTTATGTAGCCTGTAGATGACGAATCTGAACTTAGTTTATGTGGGTGTATGGATGTGCGTCGTCAGCTCGCTCGCTCGCTCGCTCGGTCGTAAGTCAAAATTTTGTGGCCGCAACTCCTCCTAGACGGTTCAACCGATTTTAATGAAATTTTCAGGATAAATTTGTCTAGTGCCCAGGATGGTCATGTGGTTTTGGTTTTTTCCAGTGATGCCAACTTTCCGAGAAAAAAATTACTAAAGTTTTTAAAAATTCATTGTGGCTATATTATTTATCCGATTTTGATTAAATTTTCAGGAAAGATTTCCCTAATGCTCCCATTAATTATATAATTTTATTAATATTCAATGTTGCCAACTTTCCGAGAAAAAAATTACTAGTTTTAAAAATTTTATTATGGCCATGTTATTCAACCGATTTTACTCAAATTTTCACAAAAGATTCTCCTAGTATTCATATAATTTATGTAATTTTAACAAAATACAGTGTTGCCAACTTTTTGAGAAAAAAAATAGTAAAATTTTTAAAAATTTATTATGACCATTTTATTTAACCGATTTTAATCAAATTTTCATAAAAGTTTTTCCTAGTGCCTAAATAAATTATGCAATTTTAACAAAATACATTGTTGCCAACTTATCGAGAAAAAATCACAAAATTTTTTAAAAATTTATTGTGGCTACATTAGTTATTCGTTTTTGATCAAATTTTCAGAAAAGTATTTCCTAGTGCCCACATAAATTATAATATTATTAAAATACAGTGTTGCCAACTTTCCGAGAAATGTCAAAGTAGTCTATATATGGGTTTACCCATATACTTCTAATCTTGTTTATTTTGTTATATTTTGCGCGCGTTATATTCTGTCTACTGTATATTCAGCTTATATATATATATATATATATATATATATATATATATATATATATATATATATATATATATATATTAAATATATGCTATTGAGTTATTGTTTTGGAATACTAGTAATAAATATATTGTGAGCTGTGAAAAACTCGCTGCAATGTGGTCTTCAAAGAGGTAAGTTAAGAATTTTGTAACTATATGTTGGTTGTTTGCACTAAATTTTGTTTTGGGGTTATGTTGAACTTTGTTGTAAATAACTATTATAAACTCAACGATAATAATTATCTAAGATTATTTTAATTGATGTTTTTTTTATCACTGTAACCATACGGTCACACTAGTCCTTTACGTTACTTATTTTTATTATTTGCAATTAAATTTTTTTTTTTTGAAATAACATTTTCGAAATTTTCGTGAATTATTTATATATATATATATATATATATATATATATATATATATATATATATACGTCTACAGGGCTTTGTCTGTGAAAGAGCTAGCTGATATATTGGAAAGTGAAAACTTTTGGAACGATGACGTAACGGATATTTTCATTGAACCACCAGAAAATACTGTTCAGTCCGATGAAGATTCTGTTGATGAAGATAGTGGTGGGCTGATAAATAATCTATCCGGAAGACAACTGCTCGCAGGAGCCAAAGCAGTCTGTAAGAATGGGGAAAGAATTGGAGTTTCTGATGATTTTGAAGAAGAAGAAGATGATTTGCTACTAAGTGAAATTAGAAATCGGGAGCTTCCGGTAAAATTAGTGTGGGACAAAAAGTATGATTTACCTGTCAGAATAGAGGAGAGTTTTCCTGAACCAAACTATTCTGTTTATAAAGGAAAAACTCCTGTTCAACTTTTTGAATTATTTTTTGATGATGAAGTTGTTGACTTATTAGTGAAGGAATCACAAAATTATGCAATGTTTAAGAATTTGGCTGATAGACGCATCAGTGCAAAATGCCTGGGTTTTGATGAGAGAGTCGGGTTCCAATATTTTACATTTAGATTTTCGACGAGAAATTGCCCAAATTTATCTGACCAAGTTCCAAAATCCGCCAAAAGCCAGGGAACGATCTTCCACTAGTTTCTCTAGGTCGACAGTACCTCAAGATATCCAGTACGACCATTTGGATCATCTAATAGAGAATGTACTAAACAATAAAAGACGCCGATGTGCAAATAATAATTGTAGTAGTGTCATACGTACACAATGCAGAAAATGCAAAATTGGATTGTGTGTTCCTTGTTTTGCAGACTATCATACTGCAAAGTAAATTAAAATGGGTTTTACGTTATTAAATAATAAATAAATAATTATTCCGAAAAACATTATTTTATAAATCGCATACCTCTTGATCCTAGCGTAACCATATGGTCACACCATTTTTCTCTCAAACAGTAAACATTTTTTTAAAAATAATTTTATTTTAAGGTTTTTAAAGCAATATAAATGAGCATTTTGATACTAAATATAATTATTTAAAAAAATTTATATTTCAGTCCTTAATGGGTTAATACAACTATTTGTAATTATACAATTTATTGTAACTGACTATTCTGAAAATTACATAATGAATGTTGAATTAATAATTCAATAATTAATTTAATATTATTAATTGATTTATTGATTTATTATTATTTATTGATTTATTGAATTATTTAAGAAAAAAATAAAAAAAAATAAAAAAAAATTTCAGCACCCAAACGGCACATGCTAGCAAATTAAAACTAAAACCAAATTATAAAACTTTTTATGCTCTATCAAAAAGAATTCTAAGTATTTCTCCGAATTGAACTCGAGAAAGTAGTATATCACAAATTATCGAAATTTCTTGTTAAACGCCCATACGAACTTAACGAACGAACACCCGGTATATAAAATAAGAAAATTGTATTTTATATTTTGAGAGTCACAGGTAGAAATTATATTTTGTTTTCTTTATTGAAATCACCGTATGAAATGATACGTCTTTGCTGTTTTAACCAACTCCGTAGCTTTTTATATTTTTCCCGAAATAACAAAAGTAATTCATTTAAATTGAAACAACCTGTATTATAAAATTCTGTACAAAAAGGACTCTATATTAAATTTTGGTATTTATTTGTTCCAAAATTCCTAATTTTTAGGCTAATTAAAGGAATTTCTGAATGAATATAGCTGAATTAGATTTGTAAATAATTTTATTTATATTCGTAATTAAATATTAATGTAATACATTTTATATATTGTTAGATACACTAAACTATTTATTTGATATGATTTTGTGTATTTTCTAATTAAAATTTTCTTATATGAATAAATAATTATTGCCCGATGCCCAGTTTATTAATAGTTATTTATATAACAAGTAGATAAAGATGGGTTTTATAACGTTTTAACTATAACCTAATTAATTAATTATAATTTTATTAATTATAATTAATTAAGTTAACTAATTAACTTTAATTTAATATTTCTAATATTATTAATTATTTAGTTAAAGTTTCAAGTCTAAAGCTCATGTGGAAATAATTCAGTTTTTATTTTTTTCTGCTAAACGATGCATTCTAGAAAAATAATTCACTCAATTATAGTACTCATTATTCCGCATTTTTCCATGTCATGCATATTTTTCTACACTGCATAGAATTCGAGAAAAAAAAAAAAAAAATCAAAAAAAAATTCTAGCGCTTAAACGGCACATGCTAGCAAATCGAAACTAAAACCAAATTATAGTACTTTTTATGCCCTATCGAAAAGTATTCTATGTATTTCTTCGAATTTAATTCGAGAAAGGAGTTATATTGCAAATTAATCGAAACTTTCAGAAATTAAGCCAATTTTTCATACTTATTATGTAATTTTTTATTTATTTTATGCGATTATTTATGGGAATTATGTTAAAAATTACAATATTTTTACTGTAATTTCGCTATTTTTTTTTTTACATAATAGAAAAAATTACAATCTAAAAATTATTATATTATATTTTGGATACATGGCGTAAAAAAAGTGTTGTACTTGGTTACCATGACGACGCGTTTCAAAATCAATCTGTTTATATATGTATCGATTAAATATGTCATTGTAAATGTATGATTAAAAAGTTAGGTGTTTATAATTATTTTATTCGTAAAATAATCATTAAAAGTTTGTTAAAAAATCATTTTACGAAAGAAATTCGTCAGAAAAACAAAAAATGACTTCAGAATTACTGCAAAAAGAAGAGGAATTTCGAAAACTTAATGACGAATTAGAAAGACAAACTAAGGCCTTATTGCAAGAAATGGATACGGTCATAGACAACGTAAATTACGTAAATATTAATTAATTATTACCAGAAAAATATCAAAATTATAATAACTTTACTCAAATTTATTACTATTTTTCAGAAATAAAATAACAAATAATAGGAAGGGTTTGTGCCAAACCTTTTTTGAATACATGGCGTGATTGTGTATGTATGTATGTATGTATTTTTACAGAAATTACAAAATTTTGGCTTTAACAAACCCAGTAATAAAGCAAAATTAAAAATAGCTATTATTTTATTTATTATTTTTGAGAAATAGTAAATATTGAAAAAAAGAATTTGTGCCAAATTGTTTTTGGGTACATGGCGTGATTGTGTATGTATGTATGTATTTTTACAGAAATTACAAAATTTTGGCGTTAACAAACCCAGTAATAAAGCAAAATTAAATATAGCAATTATTTTATTTATTATTTTTGAGAAATAGTGAATATTGTAAAAAGTGTTTGTGCCAAACCGTTTTTGGGTACATGGCGTGATTGTGTATGTATGTATGTATTTTTACAGAAATTACAAAATTTTGCCGTTAACAAACCCAGTAATAAAGCAAAATTAAAAATAGCAATTATTTTATTTATTATTTTTGAAAAATAGTGAATATTGAAAAAAGGGTTTGTGCCAAACTGTTTTTGGGTACATGACGTGATTGATGTATGTATGTATTTTTACAAAAATTACAAAATTTTGGCGTTAACAAACCCAATAATAAAGGAAAATTAAAAATACTAAAACAATTATTTCAATATCAAACACTGATAAAGCAATTATTTTTTCAGAAATAAGGAATAATAAAAAGAGTTTGTGCCAAACCATGCCGTAATTGTATGTATGTATGCATGTATATATGTATTTGTTCATAAATTACAAAATTCGGCGTTAATGTACTTAGTTATTAAGTAAAATTAAAAATGCCAAAACAATTTAACATTTATTTTAGAGTGTTTTTGAAAATATTATCAAGAAAAATCAACCAATTTTTTGCAGAAATTACAAAATTTTGACGTTAATGAACCCAGTAATAAAGCGAATTTAAAAATACCAAAACAATTATTTCAATATGGAACTGAAAATAATGAAAATTATCATTGGGAAAATTATCCAGAAGAAAATAAAATTTCATCTATGACTGGTTTTTCCAAATGTTTGCAAACAAGGCTGATACAAATTCAAACCGAGCTAGAAACGACGAAAACGCAATTTAAAGCCAAGGTTTGTTTTATGGGGGGAGGGGTCTAATTATTTATTTAATAATACAATAATTATCTAAAATTACTTTTTGACTCCAAATTTCGCGTTTATTAATAATTATTTCTTTAAAATGATACAAAAATTAATCTAAAATAAATTTTCGACTCCAAATTTTGCGATTATACATTTTTATTTCCAGTTTATTTCTTTAAAATGATACAAAACTTAATCTAACATAAATTTTCGACATTAAATATTGCGTTTATTAATTTTTATTGCATAAATTTTTAACTTGAAACGCGTTTAATAATAATTATTTTCTTAAAATGATACAAAAATTAATCTAAAATAAATTTTTGACTCCAAATTTCGCGATTATAAAT
Source organism: Clivina fossor (assembly GCA_963966155.1). Lineage (NCBI taxonomy): Eukaryota > Metazoa > Arthropoda > Insecta > Coleoptera > Carabidae > Clivina > Clivina fossor. The sequence continues at coordinate 17,914,694 of OZ014558.1, read as the reverse complement.
TTTTATTTTTAGTTTATTTCTTTAAAATGATACAAAACTTAATCTAACATAAATTTTTGACATTAAATATCGCGTTTATTAATTTTTATTGCATAAATTTTTGACTTAAAACGAGTTTATTAATAATTATTTATTTAAAATTTTCGACTCCTAATTTCGCGATTATTAATATTTTTATGTTTTAGTGCAACAAACTAAAACAATTAAATTCAGATTTTTCAAAAATCGAACAGGAAAAAAATAAATGGCAACAATTAGCACAGAACTATCAAGAACAAAAAGAAAAACTTGCAAATCAGGTAAGATTATAATAATAATTTTGCAAGAATGTAAACAATTTGACTTACCTTATGTGATTATTATGTTAAAAATTACAGAATTTTGAGTACAAAATACAGAATTTTACATAATTTGAAAAGTTATACCAAATATAATATATTTGGTAAAATTACATATTATGTAATTTTACATGCAATTTTGCAAGAGAAAAAAACAATTTTTGCATACTTATTACTTGTTTTATGTTGTTATTATGTTAAAAATTACAGGAATTCTGTGCAATAATATAAATAACAAGATTAGAAATATATTGGTAAACCCATATATAGACCACTTTGACATTTCTCGGAAAGTTGGCAACACTGTATTTTAATAATATTATAATTTATGTGGGCACTAGGAGAAACTTTTCGGAAAATTTAATCAAAATCGAATAAATATTGTAGCCACAATAAATTTTTAAAAAAATTTGTGATTTTTTCTCGATAAGTTGGCAACACTGTATTTTATTAAAATTGCATAATTTATTTATACACTAGGAGAATCTTTTATGAAAATTTGATTGAAATCGGTTAAATAAAGTCATCATAATAAATTTTTAAAAATTTAAGTAAATTTTTTTCTCGGAAAGTTTTTAACACTGTCTTTTGTTAAAATTACATAAATTATATGATTACTAGGAGAATCTTTTGTGAAAATTTGAGTAAACTGGGTTAAATAACATGGCCATAATATATATTTTTTTACTTTAGTAATTTTTTTTTCGAAAAGTTGGCAACGCTGGATATTAATAAAATTATATAATTAATGGGAGCATTAGGGATACCTTTTGTGAAAAGTTGATCAAAATCGGATAAATAATGTAGCCAATATGAATTTTTAAAAACTTTAGTAATTTTTTTCTCGGAAAGTTGGCATTACTGGAAAAAACCAAAACCACATGACCCTATCTTGGGCACTAGACAAATTTATCCTGAAATTTTCATTGTAATCGGTTGAACCGTCTAGGAGGAGTTGCGGTCACAAAATTTTGACTTACCTCTGACGACGCACATCCATACACCCACTTATAAACTAAGCTCAGATTCGTCTGATCTAGAGGCTATATGAAGGATTTCTATACACAAATTTTTTTTTTTTGAAAATGTTACAGACACCGTACCCAAACGCTATACCACTTTTTCCTTGCTGTCAAAGTGATAAAAATGCATTTCAATTGATTTCTAGGTCACATTACTCACATCAAAATTACAAATAAAAGGCACCGAATTAATATCGCTACGCAAAGATAATGAAACATTAAAAAAAGATTTAAATAAAGCTAATTTAACGCATGGTAACAGCGAATTAAAGCTGAATAAATTACTCGAGGAAACGGAAAAAACTAAAATCAATATGAAAAACGCGAAACAAGAAGAAAAGGTTTTTTTCATACATTTATTTATGTCTGCTTTATAATAATAATGATAATAATTTAAGAACTAATTTTCTAGGAGCTTCGTGAAATTCACAAAAAACAAGTGAATGATTTAACAATCGCGAATAAACGTCTCGAAAAACAAGTTCTGGAACTTACATCTGGTTTTAAGAAACAAATGATGTTAATTGATAATTTGAAAAAACAGAAGGTTTGTAATAATTTTTTTTTTTACATTTTTACCAACTGAATTTTCGAGCAATTTAGATTTCATTAATTATTTTAATCAGTACAATCAGTAAACTTAACAAGATTAGAAGTATATGGGTAAACCCATATATAGACCACTTTGACATTTCTCGGAAAGTTGGCAACACTGCATTTTAATAATATTATCATTTATGTGCGCACTAGGAGAAACTTTTCGGGAAAATTTCAGCAAAATCGAATAAATAATGTAACCACAATGAATTTTTTAAAAATTTTGTGATTTTTTCATGATAAGTTGGCAACACTGTATTTTGTTAAAATTGAATAATTTATTTAGAATTAACTTTTATGAAAATTTGAATAAAATCGGTTAAATAAAATGGTCATAATGAATTTTTCAAAATTTTGTAATTTTTTCTCGAAAAGTTGGCAACACTGGCTATTAGTAAAATTATATAGTTAATGGGAGCACTAGGAAAATCTTTTCTAGAAATTTGATCAAAATCGGATAAATAGTAAAGCCACAATGAATTTTTAAATAATTTAGTAATTTTTTTCTCGGAAAGTTGGCATTACTGGAAAAAACCAAGACCACGTGACCATCTTGGGCACTAAACAAATTTATCCCGAAAATTTCATCAAAATCGGTTCAACCGTCTAGGAGGAGTTGCGACCACAAAATATTGACTTACGAACGAGCGAGCGAGCTGACGACGCACATCCATACACCCACATAAACTAAGTTCAGATTCGTCATCTAGAGGCTATATAAAGGATTTCTATACAATTATTTTTTTTTTTTGAAAATGTTACAGACACCGTACCAAACGCTATACCACTTTTCCTTGTAGTCAAAGTGGTAATAATTGTCAATTAATCGCGAAAAGTAATTATATGAAAGTTCTAATTCATATTTTATTTGTTTGTGATATTTTTTTTACATTTTTACCAAATATATTTTGAAACTTAAATAAATAGAACTGAATTTTCCAGCAGTTTAGATTTTATTAGTTATTTTAAACAGTAAACATAATTAATAATCGCGAAAAGTAATTATATAAAGTTATTAATTAATATTCTATTTGTGTCAAGATTGGTTACAATTATAAACATGAAATTTTTATATAGTTTTTACATAAATATTCAAATATTTATTAGTTTATTCATATAATTGCTCTGAATTTTAAAATTAATTTTATTTACGTTAAGAATGTAGATATTTTGATAATACAAAATCTAACCCTATTTTTACCACTTTGACTGCAAGGAAAAAGTGGTATAGCTTTTGGTACGGTGTCTGTAACATTTTCAAAAAAAAAAAAATTTGTGTATAGAAATCCTTCATATAGCCTCTAGATGACGAATTTGAACTTAGTTTATGTGGGTGTATGGATGTGCGTCGTCAGCTCGCTCGCTCGGTCGTAAGTCAATATTTTGTGGTCGCAGCTCCTCCTAGACGGTTCAACCGATTTTAATGAAATTTTCAGGATAAATTTGTTTAGTGCCCAAGATGGTCACGTGGTTTTGGTTTTTTCCAGTAATGCCAATTTTCCGAGAAAAAAATTACTAAAGTTTATAAAAATTTATTGTGGCTATATTATTTATCCGATTTTGATCAAATTTTTAGAAAAGATATCCTTAATGCTTCCATTAATTATAAAATTTTATTAATATACAGTGTTCCAACTTTCCGAGAAAAAAATTACTAAAATTTTTAAAAATATATTATATCCATGTTATTTAACCGATTTTACTCAAATTTTTACAAAAGATTCTCCTAGTAATTATATAATTTATGTTAACTGTGTAATTTAACAAAATACAGTGTTGCCAACTTTCCGAAAAAACAAATTTTTTTAAAAATTTATTTTGGTTACATTATTTATTCGATTTTGATTAAATTTTTAGAAAAATTTTTCCTAGTGCCCACATAAATTATAATATTATTAAAATACAGTGTTGCCAACTTTTCGAGAAATATCAATATGGTTTATATATGGGTTTGCCCATATACTTCTAATCTTGTTATAAACACACATTGAACTGTTACAAGTATGTTGAGCGCATTAACCTTTCACGATTATAAATTATTTATAAAACTGAAACAATTAGTATCAAATTTGTAATCGTTTTTTTGGAAGAAAAACTGGGGTTTCTAACTGCTAGTACATTTGGTTCAACTTCGGAATATATACTTATTTATTTAACGAATATTCAAAAATATTACACATAATGTTATGTTTATAAATTATTTTAAGTATTTTGAAAATTTAATCTTTTGAAAAACAATTATTTTTGAAAATTTTTTACAGATGTATTTGGAATCGACCAAACTCAACAACATAACTCAAGAGGAATTTTGTCGTATATTGGATTGGAAACCGACAGAATAATTAAATTTATAAATTTATACAAAAAACTAAACGTATATATATATATATATATATATATATATTAAAAATTATTTATTATTAAATTGACGTTTCTTTGGTTTCCAGCTTGATTTCCAGCTTGTCTGGAAAAACTTTAAAAACTCAACTTGGTTATTGTGGATGTTCCTCATTAATTTCGCGTTTTTTTTTTTAGCATAAATTGACGTTTTCCAGCCAAGCTGAAAAACTCGCAATTTTAATAAATGCAATGGAAAAAATAAACTTCAATTTGTAAAAATGAATATTTATTTTGTCAGTTTTTTCTTTTATAACAAAATATTTTACTGGGAAATCTTTGTATGAAGTACTGTAAATTTGATGTACTTAGAAATCTATTAAAGGAAATTTTTAAGACTTTAAAAAGTAGAACAATTTTATTGTTGTTTTTTTTGTAAGTATATATATAAATACTCGCAAAAATAACATTTATTTTTCTTATACGAAGTTTGATTTCAAAATGTTACGAAATTAAGTTGTTCTTTATAATTTTTGTTTAATGTTTGTATTTTGCGGTAACTGAGTATTTTATTCTTCGCTCACTAGATGACGTTACATGTTACTTTCAAATATGTATGAGATAGATATTATATTGTATACAACAAATGTGTTTGAGCGAAATAAAAAAACCAAGTTATATTGAACAAGTTTTGTCGTGATATATTTTTTCTACATCCCAGATCTTTAAAAATATACGATTAAAGTCAATAATCATAACACAAAATAATAAAAAAAAATTATTTGCTTACTCAATTTTAGACGCGTGGGGGTGATATAATTGTCTCGAGCTACGAAGGACTGAATATCGTTGGTGAGTGTTTAACGATCGAGACAATTACAATAATGTATTTAATTAGCACATAACTTACTAAGAAATTAATTGTAAAATTTGCACACACACACACACACACACACACACACACACACACACACACACAGAAACAATCTAATAACTAAGTAACTTTTTTCTCTATTTCATTCTGGTTTGGCAAAAAAAAATATTGAAAATTAATAATTAATTAATTTAAAATGCAAAAAATATTAATTTTCAATAATTTTTCCTATATAATTTGGGTTTAGTTTTAATTTGCTAGCATGTGCCGTTTGGGCGCTAGAATTTTTTTTTGATTTTTTGGTTTTTATATTTTTTCGAGAAAACTATGAGGTCTAGGAAAATAAGCATGGTATGGAAAAAAAGATTTTCTTCAAAATTTGCTCAAAAAAATCTGAAAAAATTCAGTAAAATTGAGAAAAATATTAGCTACATAATAGCTAAGTAACTTTTTTCTTTAGCTCATATTGATTTAGCAGGAAAAATTATTGAAAATTCTAAAAAACATTTTAAAAAAATTCTAGCGCCCAAACGGTACATGCCAGCAAATTAAAACTAAAACCAAATTATATAACTTTTTATTCCTTATCGAAAAGTATTCTAAGTATTTTTTCGAATTTTACTTCAGAAAGTAGTATTCTGCATATTATCGAAATCCCATGTTATTGCCCTATATCAACTAAGCGAACGAAAACCCTATATATATATATATATATATATATATATATATATATATATATATATATATATATATATATATATTTCAGAACATAGTATATTAAAATTTAACAAAACTGATGTTAAGTTTGCAAATAAAAATGATAAAATTTTTCATGGATCTACCACAGGAATAATATTTTTCTGTGTGTTTTAAATAAAACAGCAAATTGTACATGCACATAAATCCACGTTTTGTTGTATACTATATTGTTACAATAATCACCCACAATTCTGTAACGAAGTTGTTAAGTCTTTAGCAACGTTGCTAAACAACAAACAACAGTTGTTACAGAATTGTGGGTGAATGTCTTATGAAAAAAGGGCATATACTTAATTCACATTCTGAAAAAAAATTGATAATCAGGGTCAATAATAATAATGAAATTTTTACAATTGGATCAATTTTTATAGAATTGTAAATATATAAAAAATTGTTTTTCATACATTAAGGCATTTTAAACGTATTTATAAATCGATAAATTTAGAAATGTACAAATTTTATTCAGTTATTGCATTTAATTTAAATTTTATATAGTTTTTTTTTTTAAAGAAAATAATTCGGAGTCAGTAGCGCAGCCAGGATTTTGTCTTGGGGGGGGGGGGGGCAAAAATTTTATCTTGGAGAAGCAAAAAAAAAGCAAATACTAACCAGATTTCCACTTTATCTTACATGAATCGAATAATTAATAATTTAAAATAATGAATGTTGGCTCAATATTTTGGGGTAAATAATTGTAGCATTGGAAGTGACTGCTGAATATATGACTAAACGAATAAAAATTGTGCTAATTCTGCTAGCCTTGGGGGGGGGGGCGAGGCCCGTCGCCCCCCCCCCACCCTTGGTTGCGCCACTGTTCGGAGTGGTAGCTTTTTGGTCACTATTACTTATGATTAAGAAACAAAATAAACACTTTGACATTTCTCGGAAAGTTGGCAACACTGTATTTTAATAATATTATAATTTATGTGAGCACTAGAAGAAACTTTTCTGAAAATTTACTCAAAATGGAATAAATAATGTAGCCACAATAAATTTAAAAAAAAAATTGTGATTTTTTTTCTCGATAAGGATAATTGCGATAGAATTAATGTTGTAAGGTAAGGATATGAATCTTTTAAATAAATAAATAAATAAATAACAGATAAATCCATTAACAGGACAAATACACAAAATATACAATAATAAACATTTAACATAAGACAAAATATTAGTATTTAGAAATTAACTGAACTTAATATGTAATTTAAGGAATTGAAAAACGTATCAGTGTTATTGACATACGTATTAAAATTATTACACATTACAAAAACAGGTGCTTTGTACAAAATATTTGTTCTACCAGTCGGAATACAGAAGGTTTGAAGAAACCTAGAATTTATTTCTGGAACATGCAGTTGCATTTGGCTTACTAGATTTATACAATTAAGTTTGTTGTTTAATAATTTATATAATATCGATAATGAAATTTTAATTCTACGCTCTTGGAGTGTAGTGAAATTGAATCTTTCTAACAATATCTTATGGTCAGTTCCCTGTGCGGGAAAATAACCATCTATCTTGTAAGATAAATATTTTAGAAATTTATGCTGGACTTTTTCAATTTCACTTATACATTTATCATAAATGGGATACCATATAATGGTTCCATACTCCAATTTAGATCCCACAAAACTAATGTAAAGACATATAAGAGTATTCATGTTAATAAAATGTTTTGTATTTCTAAAAATAAAACCGGGCATTCTATTAGCAGAGTTAACAATATATTTAATATGTTCATAAAAAGAGAACTTCGTATCAAATAAAATGCTCAGATCTTTTATAGAAATTTCTCTGCCTAACGGTTCAACATCAATAGTATATACAAATTTTACAGTGTTGACTTTGCGCGAATAAGTCACTACCTTGCATTTGGAATTATTTACATTTAGAGCATTATTCTGACACCAGGTCATAACAGTATTAATATCATTTTGCAGTTTAATACAATTGACATAGTAAAGTAAGTAAAATAAGTCTTTATTTAGCTTTTGCTATTACATTTTTTCTAATTAGTTTACAATTACACAGATAATATTATACATATGTACTATACTTATATGACATAATATATCGTATTACAAAACATTGGATCGCATGGATGACTTTAATTTCTTTTTAAATGCAATGACATTTTTAGAATTTTTTATTTCAGAATTTAATTTATTGAACATGGTTATGCCTTTATCAAAAATAACATTTTGGCCAAAAGTTGTATATTTTCTTTTTTTGCATATATTGTTACAATTTCTGGTATCATATGAGTGACTACTGAGACAAATTTTGTTGCATAAATACTCCGGCATTAAATTATTTAAAATTTTGTAAATAAATGTCATTGCATTTATATAAATAAAATCTTCAATGTTGAACCAATTTAAAGTTTGTAACATTGTACTTACTTTTGTGTATCTGTTACATCTTAAAATGATTCTCATTGCTCTATTCTGTAGTTTCTGCAATTTTTCTAAACATTCTTTGCTCACTTAAAGTAATATACTACAACAATAGTTAAAATGTGGTAAAACAATTGTGTTATATACTAGTAATTTTGAAGCTACACTCATGTTTTTGGTTATTCTCGCAAGAAAACTAATTTTTTTTGCAATTTTTTTACATAAATAATTTACGTGCTCTTTAAATTTCAATTTACTGTCCATAATTATACCAAGATATTTAATTTCATTTACGTATTCAATAGTAGAATTACCTATTTTTATAACTAATCCTTCATTTAAAATTTTATTTGAAATTCCTTGCTTGCCTATAATAATACTTTTTGTTTTTAGTTCGTTTAATTTTAATTTATTTACTGCAAGCCAGTTGTAAATTATTTTTAATTCTAAATTAATTATTTCTATTATCTTATTGTGATCTTTGTGATTAAAATAAATTAATGTATCGTCAGCAAATAATTGAATATTACAGTTTTTTAATATTTTTGGCATTTCATTGATATATATTATGAACAATATTGGTCCTAAAACACTACCTTGAGGCACACCAACGTTACAATCCAGTACATTTGATACGTAATCGCCATATTTTGTTACCTGTTTTCTGTTAGTTAAGTAATTTTGAAACCACTTGTAAACTGTACCTGTTATTCCATAATTATTTAATTTTTTTAACAAAATATCGCGATCAATTGTCTCAAATGCTCTTTTTAAATCTAGAAAAACACCTACAACTGTTTCTCCATTATCCACTGCTTCTTTCCATTCTGTTATTATAAATTGAATAACAGTTTCACAGTTGTGTTTAGTTCTAAATCCAGATTGTTCCGTTGAAAATAAGCTATATTTATTAAAATATTCTAATAATTGATTTTTTACTACTATTTCTAAAATTTTATCAATTGCAGGTAACATATTTATTGGCCTAAATTCATTTGCTTTTTTGGTACCAGTAATTTTTGGTATCGGACAAACTGTCGAAATTTTTAAGTTATCAGGTACAATACCCTTTTCCAACGACAAATTAATAAAATTTAACAGCGGATAACCAATGACGTCAAATGAATTTCGCAAAAATATCCAGTTTAGTTCATCGACATTACTTTTATGCTGCGCTTGACTAAAAATAACATTTTTTAATTGCATTAAATTTATTTTAGTAAATTCATCAAAATTTTCTGTTGTATACCTTTGCATATCAAATTGTGCATTGGTAAAGGGTATTGAACTTATAATATCTTGTACACTTGATATAAAATAATTGTTAAAATTTTCTGCTATGGTGGAATTACTATTTAATATTCTATTTTCAAAAATAATTTCTTTTTCTAAACACTTTACTTTTGTTGATATAATTTCTTTCATTGTTTTCCACATTACTATTGAATTACCTCTACATTTATCTAATTTATTATGTAAATAATTATTTTTTTCTATTCTTACTAATGATATGTATTTGTTTCTAAATATTTTATGTTCATTCCAATCTTTGTTACTTTTAGTGATCAAATACTTTTTATAAGAATTGTCTCTATTTTTTCTTGCTTCTTTTATAGAATTTACATAAAACCAAGATTTATTCATATTTTTTCTATCTTTAAGCTTTACAGTAACTGCAGAATGCAATGAATTTAAAGCATTATTGACAAAGTTATTATATAATATATTTACGTCACAGCAATTATATAACCAATTTTTACCTAATAATTTATTTTCTAATACATTGTAATTTATGTTTTTAATCTTAATTTTTTTATTAGAATCTAATTTTATATTGTCAAGTTCAATTTTTAAAATGTCATGATCGGTAATTTTTGGAGTTCTTAATACATTTACATTTAAATAAAAATCATTACTTATTACTAAATCTATAAGAGTTCTGGAAGTTGCAGTTATACGTGTTTCTTCAGTCACTAGTTGTTTCATACCCGATTGATTTACAACAGTTTTCAACTTTTTTTCATAAGTAGAGCTACTTTTCCAGTCTATATTAAAATCACCAACAATAATTATTTTATTATTTAAATCACAATTGTCCAACCAATCTTCAATATGGTTTATAAATTCCACTTGAGATGAACTTGGAGATCTATATAATGTGCACAACATGATTTGTTCATTCTTCACGTATATTTTTAAGTTTAAATACCACAAATCCAAATTTAAAGCATAATTTTCTATTACTTCATATTTCACATAATTTTTAATAAGCACTAAAACACCACCTGTTTGTCTCGAAATAGAATTACAACGCACGGCACTGTAATTACATATTTTTATTTCACTGTCTTCAATTTCATTTGTTATTCTGCTTTCACTCAAACAAATTATTAAAAGATTATGGTCCACTATCAATTCCTGTATTTCATCTTTATGTGCTAGAAAACTTTGAATATTTAAGTACAATATTTCATTGCATTTATTATTTGTTACCCGGCTTTCCTGTGGTTGCTATTCATTTACAACGTAATTCACTCTTTTTTTACATTCTTCTATCTTTCTTTTATGAGCGCTACAATTTTCACTCCAGGCTTCATGAGATGTGTTCAATTTTAGCTTTAATTTTTCATTAATTACTGAACAATTAACACAATTCGGGACGGTATTTTGGCATTCAGATCTTTTGTGATCACCTCTGCATTTAGAACATGCTATTTTATTTTTACAATTTTCTGCCTTGTGATTGTAACCAGAGCAATTATAACATCTGAATAAATGTAAATCTTCTTTAACAAAACATTTTTTCCAACCAATATTTACTTTTTCAAGTTTTATCATAATTTCAAAAGATTTCTCATCTGTTTCCACAATAGCTATATTAGTTCTTAATTTTTTTGGCCTGATTAAATGTAATAGTTTTATTTCAGCATTTGCTAATTTTTCATTTTGACTTTTCAATTTTAATATTATTTCCTCAAGTTGCTCGTCTCTTTCAATTCCCATTATTTTCACTCTTGGTTTGCTTTTTGTTGCTATTGTTACCTCATATTTATCACCAAATTTTTCTTCAACCGACTTTTTTAAATTTTCTGATGATGCATCATCGTGGCATCCTACTAAAATTCCACCCTTTTTTATATTTTTTACACTAACTATTTCCGCTTTTACTGCAGCAGGATCAATTCTTTTTTTCACTTCGTTTTTTGTTTCCCTCGATGTTTGTTCTATCGTTTTTGGCTTAATTATAACATTTCGTTGCGTTACCACTGCACTAGCATACGATTTTTTTTCTTCTACATGAACATCTTGAATATTTTTTTTAATTTCTTCATTTATCGCTGTCAATTTATCTAACTGTTTCTGCATGTTTTTAACATTCTTTTCCTGCTGTACATATTTTTCTTCCTGCTTCTTCATCCAAACTTTAGCACTAAAATTTACACTATTTATACAGCCACTACAAAACCATTTCATTTGTTTGTAGTTTAACAAAATATGCATTACATCTGCTGGCAATCTGACACACGTAGTATGGAATACCTCCGAACACAAACCATTACACCCTATACAACTTTCTGTTCTTTTGCATACATTAGTACATATAGGACATTTTTCCTCACTCATTTTGCTCGATTGCAGAATGCACTGACACGTCCGTGCGGTTCTGCAGTCAGCAACTGACTGGACATTAGTAATTGAATTGAAGATTTTCAAGTCATCAGCAAATAATAATTTACTTACTTGCAGTATATCACACAAGTCATTAATAAGAATTGAAAATAATAATGGTGATAAATTAGACCCCTGTGGCACACCGGAAGCAGCAACATAGACTGATGACTCAAAGCCACGGTAAAAAACAAATTGTGATCTGTTTGACAGGTACGAATCCAGGAGATTCAACAAGGCATCAGAACATCCAAATTTATTAAGTTTGTTTAGTAAAATATTAATATCAACTTGATCAAATGCCTTCTGTAAATCCATGTAGATTGTATCCACTTGACCGTTTCCATCTAAGGTTTCTGTTACGTGCTGAGAAAAAAAAACAAAGATTCGTAATCGTTAAACGTTTTTCAATGAAGCCGTGTTGGAATTCTGAAAGTAGATTTTTAACGCCGTTACATAAGTAATTATGCAATATAATTTCAAAAACCTTAGATAGATTGTTTAATATGGATATTGCTCTGTAATTTTCTGTCACTGATGTCACTAGACTTGTGAACTGGACTTACTCGCGCAAGTTTCCAAACATTTGGAAATTGTTGATGTTTTACAATTAAATTATATAAATACAATATTGGTGTACAAAGACAACTTGTACAATCCTTAATTAAGAATGCAGAAATTTGGTCAGTACCGGCCGTTAATTTACCCTTTAGTTTTATTACTGCAAAGAAAATATCTGTTTCAGTAATTTCCGAAATATGAATAAAATTATTATGAGTTGTTTTATTACAATGGTTATTATATAACATATTAACAGGTTGTTTATACACACTTTGAAAATACTCAGCAAAACTATTAACAATTAATTGCGGATTGTCGAGCTCTGAATTTTTATATTTCATTAGATCGGGTATGCGAGTATTTCCTTTTTTATTTTGTATATATGACCAGAATAATTTAGAATCATTATTAATATTTGATTTAATTTTAATCAAATATTCTTTGTATGCTCCATTTATTTGCACTTTAATCAAGGATGGCACAGTTTTATACTGGTCTAAAAACATCGGATTTTTTGTTTCTTTATGATTAGTTCTAAGATTTTTCTTCTTTTTCAAATTGTATTAATTTCTCTATTGAACAATGGCGGGAATTGTTTATTTTTTTTTACATTTATTAAAAACAGGTACATATTTATCGAGACATTCATAAAAAATATTATAAAACTTTTCGCAAGCTTTATTTATATCTATTTCTAAATATAGCGCATCCCAATTAAGTGCAGAGACGGCATGGTATAACGCAGGATAATTTGCCTTTTTGAAATTATATTTTTTCTTTAATGATTGTGACGGGAATGTAAAATTATAGTCAAAATTTACTTTAAAATTAATTTCTAATGGTGGATGGTAATTATCAATTTTTGAAAGATGTACTATAGATTCGGTAACACTGCAATCAGAATTTGAAAAAACTAAGTCTAAAATCTTGTGATAAGTGATAAGTGCAAAGTATTCGTTTCTAAGATGGGTGACTGGAAGACTGAATGTAATGTATCTATTGATAATGCAAATTTAGAAGAGGTGGATGAGTACCTAAGGTACTCATTGTAAAATTTTGGGTACATTGGGTACTTTTGCCAAGAATGTAAATGTTTCCGAAGAAGCCCATTTAAGTTTATACAATATTGCTTTGGTACCTATATTGATGTATTGTAGTGAATGTTAGATTTGGCTACAAAAGCAGAAAATTAAAATGGTTGCAGTGGATATAAGATTTTTACGTTGGGTATGTGGTGTAACTACGTGTACGAAATAGATTAGTGTATGATGACTGTAAAATTAAAAAAAAAATGTTGGTGTAAAAGTGGTGATAGTTAAGATGGTTCAGTTATCTTGAGTGAATGTCTCATAAACGTTTGATTAGAAGAATATATGTGAATATCTTGACGTCCGATGAATAGCGAATAGAGATATTATGAATGTAGATAAAGTTAAAGTTACTTGTCTAAACAGAAAAGCTTAGAGAAATCTAATTTTGGGATAGTGGAAAGAGTTTTTACCACTCTTTTTAGGTACATAGCGTGATTGTATATGTATGTATAGTTTGAATTGACATTTTTTATGAGAAAATTATTACTCTGCGTATGGTGCATGTTTTATACTTTTATTAATAATGAAAAAATTAATATTTAGTGCAGTAAAAAAATCTTTCAGAAGTCATTTTATTAAAATAAAACGGCTTTGGGATATACTTTCATATTACTTATTATTAATTATCGACGTTTCAAAGTACTCTACGTACATCAAAATCAGGAAAAATGATACACATTATTAATTAGAGTAAATAAACAGAACATAGAGACAAGTTACTAGGTAACAAAATGCAAGTAACTAGATTTTAGAATTTGTAAATTTTTAATTAAAGAAAGCCAAATTTTATTTATTAATACAGAACTAACAACTAGTTTCATAATAAACACTTTAACTAAAATCGACTGTAAACTGACAAAAACACTTTGTTTTATTAATAACAACAACTAATTTTACGATTAAAATTGTGAAAGTTTGACAAATAGCATCGTTTTATTGACAGTAATAATAATTATTAATGTAGAATTTAAAATAGATGTTTTTTGTTCGGTTTAAAGTTGACTTTACTTCAATTATTTATTATAAAATCGGCCGTAAATCTTATAGCCGTTTTATTTTATTATAGTATTTTATAGATTTTTTTAGACAAAATATCTATAGTACTACGGAACTTACAGAACAATATTTATTTCTAAAATACATTTTATATTCATATATAGAAAACAGACAGTATACAAATTTGAAATTATAAAAAGCGAGCGTCTTTCGTTCGGTAGAGTTTGTGCAATGCGGTTACGTTATGTGTGTTGCCTATAGCTCAAAGGGGCCAAGGAATTAACCTAAGATTATTTGTTTACAAAAAAATACGACGCACGTATTCTTTATTTTATTTTTTATTTTAATTTTTTATTTTTAAATTTTATATAATTTGAAATTCATAGGAAAATTAACTGTGTAACCTTGGCGAAACCTGGCCATTATAGCAAAAAAAAATCCAAGAAAATTTCAAAAACGTTTTATTGTTGACGTATTTGTACATTTGTAAATTTACAATGATATACTCTTTGACAAAAGTACCTCAATAATATTCAAACTTAAAAATTTAATGAATCACGCTCGAATTTTGACCATTGGGCGAGCACTAGTTCATATATAATTCCTAAAAATACATTGTATACAATTAAAAAAATTGTACATAATTTTGTTAGACCGATCGTATATAATTGCCTCCTATATTCCATCCCCGTGAAATAATGCAGCTTCTGTAGACAGAGGCAAGCAAAATATGTTGCTTGTATAGTACCTATAATAACTAAGTATATCGCATTTAAAAAAATTTAAATAGTAGATAGCTATGAAAAAATAAACGTTCTTTTTTTGTTGAAATATTGAATTTTGTTTAATGAAAAAATGTCAAAATAAAATGAAAATGATGAAAACAAAAAAGTACATATTAGAAAAAGAGTTCTGTTAATCACTGTTCACAAATTCAAAGAAATTGTTGTTGGCTACAGAAAATAAAACATAAATATAAAAAATATATTGGCATTTAAACATATATCTGTCCAATATAAAGTCAAAGTAATGGCGTTGTGTAAAACGAGTGTGCTTCAGGTATACAATCAAGTAATTGAAGATGTAATTTGTGGTATACGTGATGTATTCGAAAACGAAGGTGTAGATGCAATAATTCTTCAGGAACTAAAATTTATTTGGGAATCTAAATTAAAGGCTAGCATGGCTGTAGATACGAGTACAGAAACAACAGCTATAAAATTGGATACGGTCTCGAATAATGCAACATCGTTCCAATTTGCTAAACGGGAACAGTTTAATGATGACGTAAATCGTCTAGAGGAGCAATTCGTACAAAATCATACAACTGAAAACAATCAGTTGCAACAATGCATTCGTCAAAATCAAGACCAGCAACAAATAGTTGAAGATGAAATGGTACCAATTCAATTAACTTTATCTAATCAATCTGCAACAGATGTTGTTACTCGCGTAGTAACCATTCAAGTTCCTGCTAGTGCTTTGAACGAAACGCAATTGGATACATTGTTAACAGAACCCGTGATTAAAGCAACAATGGACTTGCCCAGTGAATTAGCTTCTGCTTATCTACAACAGCATGTGAATGCAGCGCTTCAAGGTCAACAACAACTCACCGTTAATAAAGTAGCGATGCCGCAAATGGATGGCACAGACACGAATACATCGGATGAAGATGATAGTGGTTCTGAAGATCGGTCTTCTGATGAAGAAAATGATAATATAGTAGTAGATGAAGAATCTGATGAAGAACCTCTTAATTCTGATGATGATGTAA
This sequence comes from Clivina fossor, assembly GCA_963966155.1. Taxonomy (NCBI): domain Eukaryota; kingdom Metazoa; phylum Arthropoda; class Insecta; order Coleoptera; family Carabidae; genus Clivina; species Clivina fossor. Next base: position 17,898,277 of record OZ014558.1, on the reverse strand, counting down.
CCGATGAAGATGTTAATGTGTTCGACACAAAGAATGTTATTGTTTGCCAATATGAAGAGGTAGTACGAAACAAAAATAAATGGAAGTTTTTTCTCAAACATGGTATTATGAATTTTGACGGTGAGAATTTTCTGTTTAACAAGGCAAGCGGTGATGCGGTGTGGTAAACAAGAAAAGTTCATAAATTTATTCGTATGATCGTTAATATTAATTTATTTTGACAAAGATTTGAATTATTATAGTTAAAAAAAATAACATTTAAACTTAAGTTGTGTTTTGTGTATATTTTTCAATAATCAATAATACATATTGATTTTTTTCTTTTGATTAAATGTGTATATACTCAGGAAGAGTTTTATTTTTTCACTGTTTATTATAGTGTGTAAAACTTTGCCAAAAGTAAAAAACTGTTTTCAAATATCTACAACATGCACTGTGACACTTTATTGTTAGAAATAGCTATTTCTTGTGCGTTTATGTATTTGTTTGGTTTCTCGAATTTTTGTGTTGTAATTGAGAGAATTAAAAATAAATATGAATGCAGTTAATAATTCCAAATATCCTGTTTTATTTATTATTTTTTTACATTAGCCGTAGTAAATGTTGTGTTTATTCTTATAACAAATAAACTTTTAATATAATAATTTCTCCTAGCCCCCCCTTCAGATTTAGAACTCTATACAAAAAAAATTTTGACACCTCTTAAGGAATATATATATATATATATATATATATATATATATATATATATATATACAGAGCGAGTGTAATATCTGGAACTATCGCAATAAATCTTTTATTAAACGTTTTTGAAAAAAATCCTCGAACACGTCAATTTTTATCTTAATGAGACATATTTTACTGTAATCGTCACTTAAAGATTGTCTTTTGTTATTGAGTTATGAAATAAGCGATAATTTTTGTAAATGGAAACCTATATTTTTTATTATTGATTTTGGTAGTACTCTTTATTCCGTTTCCAACCATATAAAATTTTAAATATGTTACATTTGAAAAAAATTGAGAAAAATAATCTTAAAGTTTAAATATTAAAAACTAATTAAATTGGCAAAATGAATCTAGTTATTAGTGTATAAAACAAAAAAACATTAGCTACAACTGTCAGAATTATGCAATTTATAAATTTTACAATAAAATAAGTGCTTTTTCCAAATTTAAAAAACTATTTTATTAATAAAAATTGTATAATTGATCGAAAAACAGAGAAAAAGCAAAATAATAACACTTATTTTATTTTGACATTTATAAATTGTATAATTCTGACAGTTGTAGCTAATGTTTTTAGTTTTATACACTAATAACTAGATTCATTTTGCCAATTTAATTAGTTTTTAATATTTAAACTTTAAGATTATTTTGCTCAATTTTTTTCAAATGTAACATATTTAAAATTTTATATGGTTGGAAACGGAATAAAAAGTACTACCAAAATCAATAATAAAAAATATAGGTTTCTATTTAAAAAAATTATCGCTTACTTCATAACTCAAAAACAAAAGACAATCTTTAAGTGACGATTACAGTAAAATATGTCTCATTTAAGATAAAAATTGACGTGTTCGAGGATTTTTTTCAAAAACGTTTAATAAAAGATTTATTGCGATAGTTCCAGATATTACACTCGCTCTGTATATATATATATATATATATATATATATATATATATATATATATATATATATATATATATATATTAGGGTGTCCCTTAAGAAGGGTCAAAATTTTTTTTTTTCTCTTCTCACCCCTTAAATCGTCTCCAAATACTCTAAAAAAAATTATAAAAATACTCCCACATTTTTACTCGTTGGTTAAGTGGTCCCCCTAAATCCATATGTAATTTGATAATCAAGCTTATAAGTGAATATTTTCATTAAATTAATGTTTTCACTAAATCAAGCCAGAAAAAAATATAGAGGTATTTCACCTCGCTGGGTACAAATCTGAGGTCAAAATTGAATTTTAATTATTTCTGGATGTCGCCACTATGACAAAAAATGAATGTTTACCGAGCCCCATATAGTTGGCGCCCCTTCACCAAAATTAAAAAGAAAATATGCCATAATTTTGTGCTTCAATTTATTCAATTCTAATCAAATATTCAAATACAGTTTTGGATTGCCTGAAAAAAGTAAGTAATTTTATTATTATTCAATTTTTCGGAAAAGCATCTAAATTTATTTTTGATATACTGTTTATACGATTTGAAACTAATTTTATGTAAAGATTTTTTTTAAATACACGATAATTATATAATTTTATTTGTAAACAATGCTGCCAACTTTTGAAGAAAAATAAAAATGTCCCATCTTAAAAATTTATTGAAATAAGTTTATTTAATTTAAAATTTTATGAATTTCTTGCAATGTTGATATGATTTTTTTATATGTTATAGTTGTAAAAAATAGACACGTGATATAAAATTTAGCATGTAATTTATTGCCAAATACATAAATTGTTTTATCCGTGTGTTTTTTTTTTCTTTAAATAATTCAAACACTTATTTGACACAAAATACATTTAAGATATGATAATTTTTTGTATGAAAATTAAAAAAACAAGTCATTTTTAAACTTTTCTATAATTTATGTTTGTTTCAAATCATAATATTTATCAAACAATTAATTTAAATAATTCAATTTTTTAATATTTAACTTGTTTTGTAATTTATGTGACAGTTCAAAATAGCATGACATAATATCGAAAAGTTAATTTTCTTGGCTTCAAAGAGCGGCATTAAGTTTTATTGTTTTATTATTTAGGATAATAACTTGGAATGAAAATATTTTTATGAAAATATAATAATATATATATATATATATATATATATATATATATATATATATATATATATTGTGACATTTAGATGAAGAAAAATATTTGATGTTAAATTTTAAATTTTATCAAAGTGTTCAAATTTTGAAATATTTTATTCATCTGATTTTTATCCTACCTGTCACCCATAATGGGCACGGCGTCAGTTGTTTGGAGGAGAGCTAGGTCGTAGGTGGGGTTGGTAGGAACTTTATTTTGTGATGTTGGTAAATTAGGTGGGCGCCAGTCAAAGCGGAATGTTGACGCAAAATTGAGAAGCTTTGACAAATCTCAAAAAGGAACTTAACAGGATAGGGATTTATTTCATTTTTCGAGAATTTGTTTCGGAAATGCGATAAATAATTAAATCAAAAAATTACTTACAATTTTGTAATACCATGTAGTTATATTGTATGATAGTCCAAATACAGAGTACGTACGTCGTTTGTTTGATGTCTGCTGGTTAGCGGGTGGTCTAGCTAAAGAAGATCTTCTTCTGCGTTTTCGTCAGCGCCGAGGAGATGTCAGAATGCACAGCGCAACAAAGCGGCGTGATCATGGAAGGAGACATCATGAAAATGATCGCCCTCGAAATCGGAATACGCCCCGCGGGCTTTAGTACGTCATAAAAAATCATCCAGTCAATTATTCCTGCTCGATTTAGAGTATGGTCGATATCTGTCATTTGTTGATCCAAATTCGGTTTCCACAATTTACTGGTGCTGCTATACATCTGAATCTCGCTCGGACACCGTTGAAAACGACAGCCTGTTCATCTAAACATGAGGGGGCACAGCAGATTTATCCACAATAATAAACATGATAAAATCAAACAATCGAACTTGAAATAAAGGTCGATACAATCGAAATTCAACGATAAGCAATATTTTCATACAATATCATCAATATAACATATTAATGCAAAATCAGAATAATTTACAATTTACAATTTAAATTACACAAATCATAAATCAACTCAAGCAACGTTAATAAATTTAGCAAACAAAATAAATATCAGAATACAAAATTTAAGCGATAACAAAATTCAATTAGCAACAAAATGATGACAGCAGAATAATCTCATAATAGAAAAGTTAAACGATAATTGCATAGTTCACTTAGCCAACAAAATAAATAACAACAGTATAATCGCAAGATACAAAAGCTAAGTGAAAATAGCATAGTTCAAAACATGATACAAGCAAAATTAAAATATTTAACTAGGAACAAAAATACGTAACTCAAAGAAAATTCAACAATACTACAATAAAATGACTCAACAATGTTTCCTAGCTAAATAAGTTAAAGTTACTTGCTCAACCAAAAATATTCAATTTCAAGATAGTACAACAATCAATAAATTTGCTACTTACAGTTTACTGCACGTCATTCATACAACAAAGAAAAGGGATCACGAAGAGGGAACATAGAACATGGAACAGAGGGGGGGGGTCGCGTGCGCAGGAGAGACAAAACACGAAAGTACTTTAGCCGATCTAGACCGAATGTCTTTCCCGTAATTTGTAAATCCGGAAGCCAATGAACGCATTCTGATCTTATAGGCGTGGCCCACGAAAACATAGGGTATTTCACCGAGAATTACGACGTGGCCACAAAAAATATACTACAACAAAATATCATCACAGCCGATACAGCTTCTTCAGCCTAAAATTTAAGCGCTGTGATAATAGCAAAACTATACGATACGATAAAGCAAAAAAAATCATCGCAACACGAACAATGGCGCGTGGCCTCAAAATAACTCGTATTGCAACAATCCCGAACTCTACAAAAGTTCAAACATTAAAACGTCGGTCGTTTTAATACGCGAATAAAATTATCAAATCCGTGCTCGCAGCACGGCACAAAAAATCTGAAGATCATAACGCGCTCTAGCGAGGGCTCGAAATTTACAAATACAGACAATGATACGCACTAAAGACTTTCACAAACGGAAAACGGGCAGGAAAATCTACCAGTATTTACAAAGAAAGAAATGAGGATTGGAACGGGGATCTGTGCTGCTTCAAGGTTAATTTGTCAAATTAAAATTACTAATCATCAAATAAACTATAACGATACAAACTCTAATAAATTGAACTCTACAAATCATAACTCAAAACAAAATAACTAACAAAATTATTCAAGAAAGAAATTGGCTTTACAAAAAAATACAAAACGAAATCAAATGTAAGTTGACCATCATTGAATTCATGAGAGCAAAATTACGTTACTAAAATAATCCAAACATCAAAAAATCTCATGAATAACAATTCAAACATAATACAAAATAAATAAATTGTCAACTTACATCGTTTCAAATCCAAACGAACCAATTCCATATTGAATACAAAAACTTATCAGGCCGCATGGTAAATTAACCTTCAACTCATCACAGATATAACGAAGACAAAACCAGTAGAAGTCTGCTCAGCTCGGTAATTCACGCAAGAGAGAGCTGCTTGCTCGACAGTCGCTCACGGGAGAGAGAGATATTTCACCGGTACAAGCGGTATTTATGTGCCTGCTAATTTTACACAATTTAACTCAATGTTGCCATTTTACTAAAAAATAAATACTCTATAATACACAATTATTTTCTATAAAATTTGACTCGTGACAAAAAGTGTTTTTGTCACACAGCCCTTCCACCAAAAAAAAATTTTTTCTCATTTACAAAAAAAATTTTTAAACTTTCCAACAAGGAAATATTCGTAACTCAATAAAATACTCAAATCAAAGAAAAACTAATCAATCAAAAACGGTGAAATCTCATCTCACTCAGTGCACTAAACAAAATATAAATCATTACTCAATCACATACAAAATAATATAGCACAACATAATAAATCAAATGAGTAAGTAGCAAATATAACATAATACAAATCATAAATACTCATCATAACTAAACATGAAATGTAAGTAGCAATTACAAAAAATAATCAGAACTAAATAAATTTTCGAACTCAAATTCTCGGAAAAGTGAAAGGAAGGAATGGACTAATTCGAAGACAAAAAATCAATCAAGGCCCCACGTTGGCGAGCCAAATTATGTGTGACATTTAGATGAAGAAAAATATTTGATGTTAAATTTTAAATTTTATCAAAGTGTTCAAATTTTGAAATATTTTATTCATCTGATTTTTATCCTACCTGTCACCCATAATGGGCACGGCGTCAGTTGTTTGGAGGAGAGCTAGGTCGTAGGTGGGGTTGGTAGGAACTTTATTTTGTGATGTTGGTAAATTAGGTGGGCGCCAGTCAAAGCGGAATGTTGACGCAAAATTGAGAAGCTTTGACAAATCTCAAAAAGGAACTTAACAGGATAGGGATTTATTTCATTTTTCGAGAATTTGTTTCGGAAATGCGATAAATAATTAAATCAAAAAATTACTTACAATTTTGTAATACCATGTAGTTATATTGTATGATAGTCCAAATACAGAGTACGTACGTCGTTTGTTTGATGTCTGCTGGTTAGCGGGTGGTCTAGCTAAAGAAGATCTTCTTCTGCGTTTTCGTCAGCGCCGAGGAGATGTCAGAATGCACAGCGCAACAAAGCGGCGTGATCATGGAAGGAGACATCATGAAAATGATCGCCCTCGAAATCGGAATACGCCCCGCGGGCTTTAGTACGTCATAAAAAATCATCCAGTCAATTATTCCTGCTCGATTTAGAGTATGGTCGATATCTGTCATTTGTTGATCCAAATTCGGTTTCCACAATTTACTGGTGCTGCTATACATCTGAATCTCGCTCGGACACCGTTGAAAACGACAGCCTGTTCATCTAAACATGAGGGGGCACAGCAGATTTATCCACAATAATAAACATGATAAAATCAAACAATCGAACTTGAAATAAAGGTCGATACAATCGAAATTCAACGATAAGCAATATTTTCATACAATATCATCAATATAACATATTAATGCAAAATCAGAATAATTTACAATTTACAATTTAAATTACACAAATCATAAATCAACTCAAGCAACGTTAATAAATTTAGCAAACAAAATAAATATCAGAATACAAAATTTAAGCGATAACAAAATTCAATTAGCAACAAAATGATGACAGCAGAATAATCTCATAATAGAAAAGTTAAACGATAATTGCATAGTTCACTTAGCCAACAAAATAAATAACAACAGTATAATCGCAAGATACAAAAGCTAAGTGAAAATAGCATAGTTCAAAACATGATACAAGCAAAATTAAAATATTTAACTAGGAACAAAAATACGTAACTCAAAGAAAATTCAACAATACTACAATAAAATGACTCAACAATGTTTCCTAGCTAAATAAGTTAAAGTTACTTGCTCAACCAAAAATATTCAATTTCAAGATAGTACAACAATCAATAAATTTGCTACTTACAGTTTACTGCACGTCATTCATACAACAAAGAAAAGGGATCACGAAGAGGGAACATAGAACATGGAACAGAGGGGGGGGGTCGCGTGCGCAGGAGAGACAAAACACGAAAGTACTTTAGCCGATCTAGACCGAATGTCTTTCCCGTAATTTGTAAATCCGGAAGCCAATGAACGCATTCTGATCTTATAGGCGTGGCCCACGAAAACATAGGGTATTTCACCGAGAATTACGACGTGGCCACAAAAAATATACTACAACAAAATATCATCACAGCCGATACAGCTTCTTCAGCCTAAAATTTAAGCGCTGTGATAATAGCAAAACTATACGATACGATAAAGCAAAAAAAATCATCGCAACACGAACAATGGCGCGTGGCCTCAAAATAACTCGTATTGCAACAATCCCGAACTCTACAAAAGTTCAAACATTAAAACGTCGGTCGTTTTAATACGCGAATAAAATTATCAAATCCGTGCTCGCAGCACGGCACAAAAAATCTGAAGATCATAACGCGCTCTAGCGAGGGCTCGAAATTTACAAATACAGACAATGATACGCACTAAAGACTTTCACAAACGGAAAACGGGCAGGAAAATCTACCAGTATTTACAAAGAAAGAAATGAGGATTGGAACGGGGATCTGTGCTGCTTCAAGGTTAATTTGTCAAATTAAAATTACTAATCATCAAATAAACTATAACGATACAAACTCTAATAAATTGAACTCTACAAATCATAACTCAAAACAAAATAACTAACAAAATTATTCAAGAAAGAAATTGGCTTTACAAAAAAATACAAAACGAAATCAAATGTAAGTTGACCATCATTGAATTCATGAGAGCAAAATTACGTTACTAAAATAATCCAAACATCAAAAAATCTCATGAATAACAATTCAAACATAATACAAAATAAATAAATTGTCAACTTACATCGTTTCAAATCCAAACGAACCAATTCCATATTGAATACAAAAACTTATCAGGCCGCATGGTAAATTAACCTTCAACTCATCACAGATATAACGAAGACAAAACCAGTAGAAGTCTGCTCAGCTCGGTAATTCACGCAAGAGAGAGCTGCTTGCTCGACAGTCGCTCACGGGAGAGAGAGATATTTCACCGGTACAAGCGGTATTTATGTGCCTGCTAATTTTACACAATTTAACTCAATGTTGCCATTTTACTAAAAAATAAATACTCTATAATACACAATTATTTTCTATAAAATTTGACTCGTGACAAAAAGTGTTTTTGTCACAATATATACACTGCTCAAAAAAATTAGGGGAACACTTTTTTCGAAACCTGTAATTTTTTAAATAATAGTTCTAGGCAAATCAAATTTGGTATACTTTAACGGCATATATTTAACTAAAGAAAATTATAAAAATAATGTTACAACTCTTAGTTACTTTTAAGTTACACTTAAAAATGTTATTAATAACGCAAAACAGAATGAAAACGACTGTCCTAATATCGATGACAGTCGGGTTTTCTGTGGATTGGTAATGTTTAATACAGTGTATGCCCTTCACGAGCACGAATCACTTTCTCACATCTGCGTTGCACGCTTTGCACTAGTCTGCGAAGAGATTCTTATGGTATGCTTTCCCATTCCTCAATCAGGGTTTGTGTCAGTTCCTGTATGGTTAGTGGTGGATTATGGCGCTTGCAAACACGTCGGTGAAGCTGATCCCACACGTGTTCAATAGGATTTAGGTCACGTTCTTGTAAAAAGTTTCTAGTGATGCCGGCGATATGTGACTTTGCATTGTCCTGCATTAAAATAAAATTTTGACCGACGCCATATGCAGCAGGCACCACATGGTCCTCCAAGATGTTCTCGATGTAATTCATGGCATTTAGTCTACCAGGAACCACAACAAGATCAGTTCTGTTGTCTATACTGATTCCAGCCCAAACCATTACAGATCCACGACTAAATCTATCCACTTCCTGTATAGTAGCGGCTGCGTAGCGTTCACCAGGACGTCTATATACACATACTTGACCGTCGCAATAAGTTAAACGAAATCTGGACTCGTCTGTAAACAGTACATGCGTTAAGTTACGAAGTTGCCAATCTTTGTGATCCAGAGCAAACCTCATTCGCGCTGCTTGTGATGCTGCGCAAGAATTGGTGCGCAAACAGGTCTTCTTGGTTTCAAAATTTGCTTCTTTTAATGTCTTTCTAACAGTTTGATCAGAAATTTCTGTTCCACGTGCTCGTCTTAGGTCGTTTAGGAGGTCTCGTGCTGTGGCAGTACGCTCATGTAGAGAGGAAAGGACAAGAAATTGGTCTTGATTTTGAGTAGTTTTTCGATTTCGACCTTGTCCAGCTCTTCTAACATATTGGCCAGTCTCCCGAAACCGATTCCATAAACGCTGAATAACAGAAGGGGAAACTCGAAGGTCCCTGCTAACATTTCGAATAGAGTGGCCATGCTGAATAAGGGCGACAGCACGAGCAACTTGCACTTCACTAACATGCCTCATTTTACTTCTAATCAACAAAAATTGACAACTGATTTTTTTTTTCATCTTTAGTAAGCTTTCATACGTGAATTCATAGCATACTTGACATTTTTTCCATTTTGTTTTGCGTTAATAATTTACTTTTTTAAGTGTAACTTAAAAGTAACTAAGAGTTGTAACATTGTTTTTACAATTTTCTTTAGTTAAATATATGTCGTTGAAATATACTAAATTTGATTTGCCTAGAACTATTATTTAAAAAGTTACAGGCTTCGAAAAAAGTGTTCCCCTAATTTTTTTGAGCAGTGTATATATATATATATATATATATATATATATATATATATAATACATTAATCTGGTTAGTTGATAGATATATCATTATATTTGAGTATATATATATATATATATATATATATATATATATATATATATTTGATATTTTTATACAAAGTTTCATTTAGACTACCGTTTTACTTTTACGAACAAGAAGAATTTGACCAATCCAAACGCTTGACATATTTTTAGTATTTACACCAAATGCTTGGATTTGTCAAATGCTTGTGCATGTGCGTAAAGTTAAAACATACATACATACACAATCACGCCATGTACCCAAAAGGGTGTGGCACAAACTCTTTTCATCATCCCGAAATCAGTCGCCTCCAAACATTCCTATCCAAACAAGCAAATTTCGCTTCATCCACATTCATAATTTCTCTCATACATACTCTTTTATTCCTACTACTTGGAAACTTTTGCAAACGGCAGTCTGAATAAGACTTAAAACATTAATAATCCATTTAATTTGTTTTTTTTTTAATTTTATTTGTTTATGGCAAAAATTATTTCAATGCTGTTTTAATTATTAATCTTTATTGAACAATAATTTGAATAACAATATTACACATTTATTTCAAATCAAATTTGGTATTTATTGTAAGTTAAGCAAAATGAACTTTTGTTTAAAATTGTAATTTGGAATTTTGGACTAAACGCGACCCGATAGTTTATTTAAGACTAATATAACATATAAATTAAATAGTATTTTGGTTCTAAAAAAATATAATGTGTAATATTTTTTAATAATAAATAATTAATAAAGGCAGAACCGAATCCGATTTTCCAATATTTCGGTTTAATACATGTTGAAACAAGCGCGCATTAGTACAATTTTACTTTCCAAGTTAGTTTTGGATTTTTCATTTCTTTAGTGTCTCGTTGCGTAGTCGCAAGTAGCAACTCGTCGCAAGTCGCAAGTGGTGTATTTTTTGATAATAACTTTGCTTTTAATAATCTTTAAGGAATTTAAATAAAAATTCATTGAAAAATATTTTAATAATTAAAGGTAATTTTTATTTTTTCTAATCATAAATAAAAAGAAATCCTGTATACAAGAATGTGTTACGTTAACTTTTTATCTTATTGTTATATAATTAAAACATACATACAAATTATATAAGTTTCGAATAATAAATTATATTATTATCATAAATTTTATATTTCTAATTATTTTACCTTTAATTAATTAATAATTCATATTATATTATTATCACATTTATGTAGTAATTATGGTAGAAAATAAGTATTTAATACAAATAAAAACTTACGTCACGAGTGAGTGCCAACACGTAAAACAAAACAAACTATATCTTAATTTTTTATTTTTCATAAAAATAAAATTGCAATAATATTTATACTTTATAAAACGATAGTATACTAATATTGGCAATTTTATTGGCAATATTACCTTAAGTATTGCCAACGTTACTATAAAAAAATTACTAGCATTTGTATTAAATGCGCTTTATTTATTGTTATAGATTCAAATTATTCATTTTAAAAGATATTAAAGCTAATAACGAAAATAAAACTGTCGTTTCATAAAGCAATGAAACTCAGTTTCACGGGCTTATTGTATGCGTAGCGTATATGTTATTGACATTTTTACATCACATGGAGTCGACCGGAGAATCTGTAACTTGAGTCGGAGTACGGAAAATTTTTTGTAAAGCCGGAGTCTCCAGCCCAAAAATACACAGTTGGCAACCCTACTCGGAACTGAATCGAAAACCGAAAAAGACCGTTATTTTTGTCGGAACAAAAACTGGGACAAAACCATATATATATATATATATATTTTTTTTAAAAAAATTTGTATTTGAAATAATTAAATATAGTTCAATTATTGTAAGTTCCGTTGTTGGTGATAAACTTAATAATACAAAAATTACTTAATATATTTTGTATATAACTCTTATATTTGCATAAAATTTTATATAAGATAGTTTTAAAATAGTTTGAAATCAAAATTTAATATATTTGTCAATTTATTTATCGATGATATTTTATTATTAAATTTATAGAATTTTCTGGACAGGTATATGTCATGGGCAATTTATCGCAGACGTTTCGCCGTACATGATAGGCATCCTCAATGATCGGTGACTGAATTACACTTTCTACTCTACAATTTGGTATATATATATATATATATATATATATATATATATATATAATATTTGTAGCTCCACCATCCTCTACAGGAGAAGGTTCTAAAGAAAATATTTTAACATTTTTATCTTTTATTATTATTTAAATGTTCCTATTTCTATGTTAATAGTCTTTTTCAATCTTCCGAACAAACACTATATATATATATATATATATATATATATATATATATATATATATATTGATACGTGTTAAGGAGTCACTTCCGGTATGTTTCAAAGGCGTCCACACCTCCATATTTATTAGTTAAAATAAGTAAATATAAAATATATATATGGCTTTAGGGGAACTTGCTGAATAAGTTTTTCAAAAGAGGGGAAACGATATATGACTTTAAAATTTCATATATATATACAGATATAATAAATACGAAATCACTTCCATCACTGTTGTTATATAGGAACAATGAATGCAACTTACGGACTTCCACCAGCGTTGCCAAATATCTTAAATTAGTGCAGTTATACTTTAGTAGAAAATACAGGTTCTTATATATTCGTAATTTGTCATTAAGAAGGTACTGCTTCGATCCCGGTGAGTTAAGTTTGTGCATTGTAACTGAACAAAAATTTGGTTTAGGAAATATATAAATATTGAGAAGATAAATTAATAACGAAAAAATCCATATTTAGAATTAAAAATGTTTTTTATACAAATGAACATTATATTTTATTAAACAAGTTTACTTCAACTATAATTTTTTAATAATTAAATTTATATTATAAAAGAACTAATATATTCGCGTTAAATAAATTAAATTTTAAAATATTGAAAGCATTTAAAAGTGAATAAAATATATTTCTAATAATTATAATTATCAAGAACAAATAATTTACTTGAAAAAAATCATAAATTAGATAAAATATATTTTACAAAAAAAAATACTACAAAAATATTCTGTATTTATCTTTGAATAATTTAAATTATTAGAACACAATATGGAAAACAGTATTTTTTAAAATTAAAAATAAGCAATACTCCTATAATTTTTGGAGTTTATTATAATATTGTACAATTAAATATAATATGAAAATTAATACCTAACAAAAATTATTATTTTTTGAAAAGTATGAAAATTTGCTGTGAATATAAATATTTAAAATAAATCCCCTATTTTATCTATGTTATGGTATATTAACCTCATAAATGAGATTACTGTATCAATCAATATTTTGTTTGCAATTTATGTTTAAATGACAAAATATACAATTTTAAATTGACAATGTATGAAAATAAAAAGACAACATATTTTTATATTCAACAAAAAAAATGTGTTATAAAGGGGGTAGCAGGATAAGCATAGGAAATCGGCCCCAGACGAATTTTGACTTGTCGTAGCTTTTGATCACTTAAAAACTAGTAAAAAACAAGATTCAGATGGTTTTTAAATTTCTAGTCCGTAACGATAACCTCAAAACGGTAAAAACCGGTTTTTTTTTTATATAATTGTGAAAAAATTTTTTTTTCATGTAATTAACTTGTTTTAACCGAATTATTAGTAACAGTATAATATTCTACAGACTTTAGAGTATACATACAATTATTTTCAAGAGTTTTTTTACCCGTTTTGACCGTTACAGAATTTTGTAAAACGAAAAAAAAACTTTTAAAATATCATATTTTTCGTATAAAAGTCGTGTTTTCTAAGGTTGTATTTGATGTAGAAAAAAGTCGCAAATACAAAATGTAGCCCTTTTCTTGGGGAACACGATTGTCTAAACCGCGGTTAAATATCTTGATCCTATAAGGCGATAGATAAATGAATTTTAGTAAAGGATTGCATATACAGAATGAACCAAAAGTCCCGGAACGGTCAAATATCTCTAAAAATATATTTCCGATCAACAAAATAAAAAACACGTGTTTAATCTTTTTCAAAAAGCTATCCACTGATATCCCACCTGACCCCCTACACCCACCCCCAGGCGGTGGGGGGGTGGTCAACTTTGAAATTTTAAATAGGAACCCCTATTTTTTATTGCAGATTTGGATTCTATGGCAAAAAATACGTATTATTTGTCTATAACATTTTTTTCTATTTATGATAGATAGCGCTGTAATTAATAGAAATATAGAAATATAGAAAATATAGAAATAGAAATATACAATGTGTTGACCGCGACCACAGAACATAGGACTTTAACATGTAATTTCAATAAATTGCTATATACTACTTTCTCGAGTAAAATTCGAAGAAATACTTAGAATACTTTTCGATAGGGCATAATAAGTTCTATAATTTGGTTTTAGTTTTAATTTGCTAGCATGTGCCGTGTGGGCTCTAGAATTTTTTTTTGATTTTTTGGTTTTTATTTTTTTCCTCAAAAACTATGAAGTGTAGTAAAATAAGCATGATATGGAAAAATGCGGAATAATGAGTACTATAAGCTAGTAAATAAACCATTATTCTAGGATGCATCGTTTAGTAGAAAAAAAAATAATAACTGAATTTTTGAAAATCTCTCATTGGGATTTTTTCAAAATAAGACTTTTTTCAAAATTTGCTGAAAACAATCTGAAAAAACTTAGTAAAATAGAGAAAAAAATTAGCTACATAATAGCTAAGTAACTTTTTTCTCAAATTCATTCTGGTTTGGCACGAAAAATTATTGAAAATTCTAAAATGTTTTTTAGAAATTTTAATAATTTTTCCGCGCTATCTATCATAAATAGAAAAAAATGTTTTGGACAAATAATACGTATTTTTAGCCATAGAATCCAAATCTGCAATAAAAAATAGGGGTTCCTATTTAAAATTTCAAAGTTGACCACCCCCCCCCCCCTCCGCATAGAGGTGGGTGTAGAGGGTCAGGTGGGATATCAGTGGATAGCTTTTTGAAAAAGATTAAACACGTGTTTTTTATTTTGTTGATCGGAAATATATTTTTAGAGATATTTGACCGTTCCGGGACTTTTGGTTCATTCTGTATATGCAATCATATAATGCAAACATATTTTTTTCGTTTACTTCACTATAAAATATTTGCAATTTAGTTTTTAAAACATATATTTCATCACGTTTTTAGGATTGGATTAATAGTAGTAATTTTGAAAAGTATCCAATTAATAACAGTTTGTGGAAAAAAAATCGTATTCGAAGACAAATTTTAAATCAAAAACACCAATCAAAATTTAAATGCAGAAAATGAATACAAAACCTTAACTGATGTTTACGAATTTGAGGACAGGGAGTCAGTACTAAATAATGATAGAGATAAAATGGTAGACACATTTGAGTACAAAGATGAAGATGAAAAATTAATTTTTTAATACTCCACCAGAGAAGAATCCAATCTACATAAAATCTCAACCATTAATTATTAACAATAAAGTCATCATTAATAAAACTGAGATATTTACCAATCACATATTAGAATCTATAGATGACGATAAAACGATTAATAAAGACAAAGTAACTGATAAAATATACACGGAAATTTCACATTTAGATACTGAGAACGAACATAAATTTAGTGATGAATCCCCGCACTATGTAAAACGTAATGCCACACTAAGTTAGATTATAAAATGTGCATCAAAGAATTATAAAATAAAAAAAATATATATTATTTTAGAATCAATTAAATCAAGGTACAGGATGTGTTATTTTTTTCAATTAAAATATTAAATAATATATATTATATATAAATCTATTAATATTATTTAGATATTTAATCGCTAAATATCTAAATCCCACAATGAAATAATTTTTATATTTGTTATTTAAATTCTACTTATTAATTATATAAATTATCTTATTTATAAAGTTATAATTTAATTTGATAAAAAAAAAATTGTAAAAACTGGAAATCATAAAATATTAGTTATTGTACTGTGTCCCGAATTACTATAAAGTACAGAAGAAAAAATAAATTTTTTAAATTTTACTTATTGTTGTAATTAGTTAAATGAATATTTTGCAAATACGTTATATCCAATATTAAAAAGTAATTGATGGTTCATTTTTTTAACAAGCTTATATATAAATGAACTAATAAGTCAAACACTCGCAAATGTATACGAAAGTCAGTTATTAATTAAATATAATAAATATTACATGTACAATACAGCCAAATAAATTTTGATGAAGAAATAAAATGACATAATACTTAATGTATTTTTTCGAATACACACGAAATAAAAATTAATAGTATTATAAGTAAATACAGATAAGCAATTAAAATATTTTTTTAAATTTTTTTGGTAAGAATAATTTTCAAGTCCTATATAACAGCTTTCCTCCAAGCAAGAAAATGACAGATATTTGAACATATAGAAATTTAACACTTATCCGGTGTTGCCAGTTCTCGGAAGAGACCAGTACCTTCAAATGCTATATATAATCAGAAGTGATATCGTATGTAGCATATCCAACTGTAAAATTTATCGCAGCGCCAACGGCCAAGGCTTGAACTAAGGGACACTTTTTGAGGATATTTTGGGTCAATTTGACTTCTAACACAATTTTTGTATTTCGTCATCATTTGATCCAAAGTGGCAGAAAAACATAAAAAAACATGTGCAACGTTGTGACTTCCAAAATTGGAAGACACTGCGTTATATATGAAGTGACAACGTATAATAAGTATCTATATATGAAGTGATATCGTAGTCTTTATCAATATATATATATATATATATATATATATATATATATATATATATATATATATTAGAGTGGTTTAAAAAAAAATTTCATAATCCTCTAAAATTACCGTAAATGTTAAAAAAATGAGATTCGTAAAGTATTAGAATTTTCTGAGGTCCCCAAATGGTGATTTGTGCAAAAAAAACATGCTTTTTTGGGTAAAATCTTATGTAAGTGTGTGTATTTCAGCTAAAGTATCTGGAAAACCGCATTTTTTGAAAACCGCGGTTTTCGGTTTTTAAAAAACAAAAACCGCGGTTTCGGTTTCGGTTTCGGTTTCGGTTTTCAGCTTTTATTTTTTTTACTATAGATACTCTAAATCAATAAATTTTTATTACGTTTTAAAATACATTATTGCACTTAACAATTAACTAATATAATATACTATAACTATATATTACAACCTACATAGCATAGTCACTTAAGGTTTATTTAAATTCAAATAGAAGGCTTTTAAAAACACTAAACTGTTTAGATGTTCATCGTTTAAACGTGAACGCAATTTGGTGCAGAAGTTGGCGCTTAATGAAAATGTTCTTTCGGCGTAGGTAGATGTTGCTTTAATAGTGGATAATGTTTGGTACAATAAATTTAGGTTTTTTGTTCTCTCGCAAGTTTTTTGAAATATGGCGAATTCTTGCTTCATGAAATTAGTAGGGCGATTTGTATATTTAGAAGTACTTGAACTTCTTATCAGCACTTCTCGAATTGATTCTTCAATTTCATCTTGTAGCGATATATTATTTGGACGTGGCATATCTTCCAATTCCAATTCTTCATCACTCGTGGATTTTTCATCATTTTTACTGTCAGGATAAAGTCGATCAAAAAGATTTGTTGCCAACGTTAGCTCCGATTTTGATGGAGTTTTTAAAGGGTCTAGTAAACACTTTGATAGTTCTGTTAAATTCCGATTGTCACGACTTTTGATACGTTCCTTAATATTTTTTAATAAATTTTTACTTATGTCTGAACTAATTAATTTTTTTTCCAAAAAATTAATCACCCCATGAGCCGTGAAAATATTGGAATCATTGCGGCTTAATGCTTTAACGGCTGCACTTACCGGCGATAATGTTTCTTTAAGATTTAATAATAAATCAAAATTAACTTTTTCAATTAAATATGCTGCGTTTAATTCCTTTAATGCATTTGTTATAGGAACTTTTAGCAAAATAAATTTTTCCAACATTGGCTCAATTGAGGACCATCTAGTTTTAATATCTATTGCCAGCTCAATTTCTTTTTCAAACATAATTTTTACGTTGCTCTGCAGGAAGCTATTTCTTACGGGTGACAAACGAAAGAACTTCACAATTTTTCGAACCATTTGTAAATTGCTTTTAATTGCAACATCGCTTTCAATATAATAATTATCATTATTATCAGCACTATCTTCATCTTCATCAGATTCTTCCACAAAGTAATCTTCATCGACTTCATCTTCACTACTGCAGCGTTGCTCATGTCCGGATATTTTTTTATAAAATGTATCGCAGACAGCGAGATGAATTGTATGGTTAATACAAATTTGAGATTCAGCTGGACATTCTCTTCCGTATTTTTGCATAATTGCGGCACCGTCGTGTGTAGTTCCTACAACATCATTGATAAAACTTAAACCAAATAAATCCAAGTGTTTCTGAACGTTTATTACAATTTCGGTTGCAGAAGAAACCCCTTCAATTCTTAATAAGCCCAAATTGTAATTTAAATTATTTTATTATGAAATTTTCAGCTTATTGATATCAATCATTAATTTATGACTCAAGACTAGTTTTTGGGATTTTTTTTCAGATATTTCATTCGTCACCGAACTTTACAAACTTGATTTAAATGGAGAAATAATAAAAAAATATTTTTCTGACGTTAAAAAAAACCATGTTTTTTTGCACAAAATACGACCTCAGAAAGTCCTGATTTCATTTTTCTAACATTTACAACAGTTTTAGGGGGTGGAACAAAAAAAATATTTAAAACTACCGTAATATATACCGGGTGTTCGTTCGTTAAGTTCGTATGGGCGTTTAACATGTAATTTCGATAAATTGCGCTATACTACTTTCTCGAGTAAAATTCGAAGAAATACTTAGAATACTTTTCGATAGGGCATAAACGGTTCTATTATTTAGTTTTTGTTTTAATTTGCTAGCATGTGCCGTTTGGGCGCTAGAATTTTTTTTTGATTTTTTGGTTTTTATTTTTTTTCTCAAAAACTATGAGGTGTAGGAAAATAAGCATAACATGGAAAAATGCGGAATAATAAGTACGGTAATTTAGTGAAAAAACCATTATTCTACGATGCATCGTTTAGTAGAAAAAAATTTATTTAAAAAAAACTGAATTTTTGAAAATTTGACAAGGGGGGACCCTTGGGATTTTTTCAAAATAGGACTTTTTTCAAAATTTACTCAAAAAAATCTGAAAAAATTTAATAAAAACCAAAAAATCGAAAAAAATTCTAGCGCCCAAACGGCACATGCTAGCAAATTAAAACAAAAACCAAATAATAGAACCTTTTATGCCCTATCGAAAAGTATTTCTTTGAATTTTACTCGAGAAAGTAGTATAGCGCAATTTATCGAAATTACATGTTAAACGCCCATACGAACTTAACGAACGAACACCCGGTATATATATATATATATATATATATAATATATATATAAAAAAAATTGAATGAATAATGACTGGTATAATATTTGTAGGGTAATTAATGGGTGTTTCAGTCTGGTTATTGGGGTTGGTTATATATAAATAAATAAATTTTCTTTGAATATTATGTCAATTGGTACCGGTTCGTATTGTTCTTATTTAATAGGAATATATTCTGAGTCCGTCCCTGCATTGAAAAACATAATTTTTTAACTCAAATATTATTTTAAATCAACATTTTTTTAAAAAATAATATCTTTTATCAAATAACATACATGAAATTTATTGCTATAAAATTATCACAAAATTTACTAAAATGATTTTTTTAAGTAAAATAATTACATATATAAAAGATATTTGCCGGTTCAAAATTCAAAATTTATTTGTTTCAGTTTACTTCTAACTTTACGCTGAAAATGAAGTACGAAAAATTATTTACATTTATATTACTTTTACCAATTATTGTAACTTCTCAGATTTTAAATGTATCAACAATAAATTATTATAATACAACTTTGAACCAAATGTACGAAGATGCGTTAAATTTTACATTTCCGAATAATTTCACCGATTTTTCACAAACTGGTACAAATTATCAAGGTGAGACATTTTATTTTTCTAATTAATTTGATTACATCCAAGAACAATATATTGACACATTTCAATGTTTTATATATTATAAAAGTAATTATTGAATAAAAAGTTATTTGGTTGAAAAATTCTCAATGTCCATAATTCTAGAAAAAACTAAAAATCTTTAAATTTAATATGTATATTATTCAATAATATAAGTTTCTCTTCAAATTTAACATATTTACTTAATTCATTTATTCAAGTATGTCTTGTTATTGAGTGGTTAATATTTATTACTAGCTTAAATATATAGACGAACACTTTTGTTTTGAGATGTAACGGCAAAATTAAATTATAATATTTTTATTTCCATTTTAATCAAATATATGAGCTGTTTTCTTTGAAAGTGCTGGTAGTCTATTTTATATTATATGGAGATATTTAAGGGTTTCTATTGGAATGGTAACTACATAAATTAATATTGAAAAAATTATCGAAAAATTTGAACGATTTTGTTTGGGAACTGTTTATAGATAAAAAGCTTATAGTAGATTGCATTTGTTATCATTAACTAACTTTTTGTCAAAAATGGACTTACACCACTTTCAAAGAAAACGGCTCATATCTGATATGGGAAAAGATCAACAAAAGAAAAAAAGTATATATATATATATATATATATATATATATATATATATATATATAGTGGCGACAAGATAAAAAGATAGGAACGTCATCAATTTTTGTCACTAGGCAAATAACGTCACTCACTACTATGATTATATGAGCTTCTCGCGTAGAGCAGACAGGGGCATTAATAGCCCATTATTTTCTTTTTTTTGTTCAAAATATGAAATTAAATTGCTAACTAACTGTTGACATCGCCTAGACCATCTTTTCGCCATAATAAATTACAAAAATACACATTCAAAATATAACGTCAAATGAACTAATATAAACGTACCGTGACTTTTGACATTGAAAATCAATGCTGCCAAATGTAGCAAAAATAAATAAGTTGATTTCGATTTAGTTCATTATATATATGTTTTGCTTTATAATTCCGCGGACGTTATATGACGTATCTGGTTTCCGGGATTGGCTCCGCGTTGTCGATTTTGATGACGACGTTTCGGCACAGTCTCATGTGCCATCTTCAGGTCTTCTCAGTAGTGCTTTTGCTCTGCTTCGAGTTAAACGTGGAACGTCTATGTTATTCAATGAATACAAACTCACAATTTTATTATTTTTTGACAACAACAACTGTATATTATAACAACAACATACTTTTAATTCTTACATGTAAGTCTCATTTTATATAATATAACTTTTTGTTTGTAAAACTTCCTATATAATATGTATTCTAATTATATTCTATTTATATGCTAAATTACAGTGTTCACCCTGATGAAGCCAACAATCTAGTGGCGAAATATTGGTCTAATAATAAATAGAATTAATTGTAATGTTCGCTACCGTACAATACTAGATACGAGAGTTGCTATTTATGTATTGAGAATGAATAACAAAAACAATGATTGGGGTGTAGAAACGTCTTCATTTCTTTTCAAAATACTCTCCTTTAAGATCTACACATTTTTGCATTCGATTAAACCAATTGGCATAGCAGTTTTTCGACTCTGTAGTAGGTATTTCCAAAACATGGTTTCGAATGCATTAACAGCTTCTAGTGGCGTCGAAAAGCATGGTCTACGTAGTTTGTTCTTCACTTGAGGGAACAAATAGAAATTATTGGGTGCCAAATTAGGGCTGTACGGCGGATGACCCATCAATTCGACGTTTTGATTGCTCAAATAGCTGGTTGTTTGAGCCGATGTGTGTGAGCTCGCATTGTCATGGTGGAGAATGATCCTTCGTTGGCGGTTTGTTTTCCGTATTTCACTGACGACTTCTGCCAAACAAATGGTTGTGTACTATTCAGAGTTGACCGTTCTACGTTGCTCTAAAGGCACGGTTGCCACATCACCATTTATACCGAAGAAACAGGCCACTATTTGCTTCGAAGTGCTGTGAGCACGAACAACTTTTGTTGGATTTGGTTCATCTTGGAAGACCCATACAGTCGACTGCTGTTTAGTTTCGGGCGTATTACTAAAATAATTATACAAATTGTTGTAATTTTTTTCAATCAAGACAGCAACGACCGCTACTCCCTACACTCCTTATTATTATCTACTACATGCACCCTACGTTTTTCTGTCGGGTGATTATAAATCTGTATGGGACTAGAAGAAATTATTTTATACATTTTAGTCCGTGTTAAACACGTGATATATTAATTTTTTTTTATTTAAACAATTATTTTCTGCTTTTTAATCTTATATGTTGTGTATTCTGTATTTTCTGTAGTTGTTTTTTATAGTTTCTGTATGAGTTGTTTGTCTGGATAGAAATGTTTGGAGAAAACTAATTGCGAGATAGTGAAAAGAATTTATTCCACACTTTTCGTGTATTAAGTGTGGTTGTGTGTGTATGGTAATATTGCATTGTCATCCAGTCCTGAGCTATGATTAAAGTTTCAAGTCTATAGCTCATCCGTCAATTTGTTTAAAATCGATTGCAGAATTTGTACCAAACAGACAAATAAACAAACAAACAAACAGAAAGAAAAGCGAGCTAATAAAAACGTGTTAAAAATATACAGTAACTGAAAACTAATTAAATATTTGTATAATTTCTAGGTATTGGTACTTTCGATTTTATTATAGTCGGTGGAGGAACAGCAGGTTGCGTCTTAGCTCGAAGATTATCAGAAATAACTACATGGAAGATTCTTTTAATAGAAGCCGGTGCTGTTTCTGATTCACCTATGACAGATTTACCAATGGCGGCACCATTACATCAACTGACCACAATCAATAATTGGGCTTATACTTCAACATCACAACAAAATTGTTGCTTAGGTATAATTAATTAAATTTTTATATTCTTAATTACACATGGCGTATTATATTAGGTTATAGTATTTTGTTTTTGTTTAAATTGTCATTAATTTATTTTGATAAACTAATTAAATTATTAGTTAATTTTTAAATAAAGAGAAATGCATTGACCTCTCTGGGGTTTGAACCCGGAGTCTTCTGCTTTTGCAGCAACTGCGCCACAAAATCACAACGATAAAGTAATGCATTTTTCTATATTTTACTGGTCATGATAAACTCATCAATTTAATCCAGTGGAGTACATCACATGATGTATCTATAAATTTAGCAATGTTAATATATTTTTATATTCATGAGTTAATCATGACCAGTAAAAATATAAAAGTTGGTTACCGGAATTGCCGCGAAAACAAAAGATCAAAGTCAATGCATTTTCCTTCATTTAAAAAAAAATTGACTAATAATTTAATTAGTTTATCAAAATAAATTAATGGCAAATACAACCTAGTTAAATATATTTTAAAACAATAAATAATATAATTTAAATAATTTAAAAAATATTATCACAGGAATGACTCAGCAAAAATGCAACGTTCCTCGTGGTAAAGGCTTAGGTGGTTCGTCTTTAATCAATTACATGATGTACGTTCGTGGTAACCAGGCAGACCAAAACACTTGGGCTAATACCGGTCTACCGTCCTGGACATACGACAAATGTTTACCATATTACATTAAATCAGAAAGAGTAAACTTAAACCCACCCTTAGATGCAAACTACCATGGTTCTAATGGTCCTTTATCAGTAGAAGAAACACAATATTCTAGTCCTGCCGGTCAAATGTATTTAGATGCATGTAAGGAATTAAATCGAACTACTTTAGATTACAATGGTGCATCACAAATGGGCTGTAGACATTTACAATCGAATACAATTAATGGGGCACGTGCTAGTGCAAGTAAATCCTACCTAGATGCAACTACAAGACTCCGACCTAATTTGGTTATTAAAACTGGTGCATTGGTTACGAAACTGGTTATCGATAGTAAAAACACTGTTAACGGAATACAATTTGTATCAGCTGCAGGATGTTATACAGCTTTTGCTAGAAAAGAAGTTATACTATCTGCTGGAAGTGTCGGTTCACCGCAAATTTTAATGCTTTCTGGAATTGGTCCACAAGATCATTTACAAAGTTTAGGAATTCCCGTTGTGCATAACCTTAGCGTTGGTAAAAATCTTTGGGATCATCCATTTCTATATTTTCAACTATGTACCAACTATACTGAATTAGCTAATCTTGCGACTGGTCTTGTAAATTATTTAGTAACTGGGAACGGGTATATGACAGCGGCAGGTGACATACAATCACTTGGATTTATCAACACATTTGATGAATTTTCAAATGTTCCAAATATAGAACAATTTGGTGCAACTCTAACAACATTAGACAAATTATTAATAGCTGCAACGTTTCGTTATAATTTAGATACTACAAATTATTTTATGAACGTATGCAGCAACACTTTCAGTACCGGTTATGGTATTGCATTACTTCACGAAAACTCTCGTGGACAAATTACATTAAACTCAAATTCGCCTTTCGATCATCCCAATATCAATTTAAATTACTTTGATGATTCCACCAATGATATAGAAGTACTGTTATCAGGATTAAAAGATATTATCTATAATGTATCGCAAACAAATTCGATGAAACCATACGGTATTAGAGTTCCGACACTTTCATTACCAGCTTGCAGTAACTATACTTTTAACTCGGATGATTATTTAAAATGTTACATACGACAAATGACCTCTTCGATATTTCACTTGGCTGGAACTTGTAAAATGGGACCTTCGACTGATTCAAATGCAGTAGTTGGCGATAATTTACAAGTTTATGGAGTAAATAATTTAAGAGTGGTTGATGCAAGCGTGATGCCAACTCCTACATCTGGTCATAATAATGCTCCAGTATATATGATTGCAGAGAAGGCTAGTGACATGATTAAAAACGTCTATAACGTTTTAGGATAAAAATATAGATATACGTATTTTGATTGATGTTTTAACATTTGGATTTTTTGTGGTTATGGAAATATAAATAAATAAATATAAATAAATACAGAAATTTACTATTTATTTTATTTAAACTTCTACTAACATGTTTCATGTCAAATATTCTTATGTAATTTTTGTCTCGTTCACAATAATACAATTTTTCATAGTTGATTCCATTCTGCACCAGTTTGCCAAATCTTGTGTTATTCTCAGATAACTGGTCTATTTTCTGTGAGCTAATATTAGACATATTTTTGACAGTAAAATATCTGTCTTTATATTGGGACATATTTTATACAACATTGCTACTTTCTTTATTATTTAAGTTTATTCAATTAGGCAATATGCTCCAAATTATGTTCAAACATAAATGATATAATAAAATAATTTTTTAAACGAATGGTACGTACCCAAAGTATTGAAAAAAAAATTCTTATTTTACTACTTGTCCAAAAAAATTATTTTTTATTAATGTTGTATAGACTTAAAAGTACTTAATTTTTTTAATATTTAAATAACAATAATTTGGTTGATTACAGTGCTTTTTTTAATTTTTGTGTAAATTATAAATAAAATATTCACTATCATCATATAAGATGTTAATAAATGTGTTCCATTTTCTTGAATAAATCTAACATTTTAATATTTATTTAATTTTATCCTTTCTTCTCTGGGTGGGGACAGCTATAAAACCTTAAATGGAAACGTCCATAGACTAGGTATAGAGGGGTGAGACAGTTTACGCCTATATTAAAGCAATAAAAGGAATTGTCGAAAGATCTATAGTACTTAAGGTTCAAAATTAAAGGATCAGCTGATTTTAGGGCATTGATCAGTTAAATTATGTTTCTCTATAGTTAGTCAAACATTTATTTTTTGTATAATATAATTTCTAAAAAATAATGAAAAATCATATATGTATACATGTTTTTAATGTCGTTATTGTATATATATATAGAAAAACAAATAAGAAATTTATATTTTTTTAAAATTTGATTATATAGGCTGTCCCAAAAATATGTAGTAAAACCAAGTATGGCTTTTATGAACTTTCAGAAAATGTGCTTGCAAATCTAAATGTACCACAAATAGGTGTGCTTGTTGCAAAAACCAATTGCTGTTTAATTCAAAGTATCACCAATCTTCAGATTGTACTAATAATTAAGCATAACTTTATCATATATGTTTTGCAAATTCATTAACTTAATTGTAATAATATTTTAAACCATTTGATTCTTTCTATTATAGTTTTTTAATTGATTGATGATTGATTTTATCAACTAATTTGATTGTTTGATTTTGATTGTATTAGCTTTATTCTTTAACTATCAAAAAATAAATAAGTAACATTATGTTAATTTAAGCTTACAGAAACGTTGCTGTTGTTCCAGCAAAGATCTTTTTTCACTTTAACGAATGCCTAGTAGTTAATCTGCACATAACCTAGATAATCTGGAGAATAACTTATTTCTGCACTTTAGCGGTAACATATATATATATATATATATATATATATATATATATATATATATATATATATATATATATGTATATATATATATATATATCAATTAAATTTTAAATATTAATATTACAAAAACAAAACATTGTTTGTTATGTGTGTTACTAATTTTAAGTAATTTAGAAATATATTTTTAAAGACTTGTGTGTCATGGTTAAATATAAATTTTTAATGAATTTTCATAAATTAGCAATACATATATCTGACCAACTGTGTTAAATACTATTTAGATGGTTGATGCTCCAAAAACACATGACTTTACCTGAAATATTATGGTTATTTTGACCTTATGTACCATTCGACAATTTTCAATGCTTAGAACCTTTGTTCCCCTTTATAGGTCCGGCTAATATTCTGATATCAATGCGTGATTGATAATATTATCCGTGATTTTCGTAAGCGGAGTGCAGTGTACAAGTAATTATTAAGTACAGTAATATAATTAATATAGTAAAATATACATACATACATACACAATCACGCCATGTACCCAAAAGGGTGTGGCACAAACTCTTTTTATCAACCCGAAATCAGTCGCCTTCAAACATTCCTATCAAAACAAGCAACTTTCTACTACTTAAAAACTTTTACTCATAATATAGTGCAAAATCAATCTATTCATTGGTGAGGTTTATGAGAGCTGGTCGTTTGTTTTGAATATCAGCTACTCTACTGCACCAAATTACAGTGGAGGATAATAAATCTGTAGTAAGTAGTTCAACATTATCTAAAGATGAAAGTAGATTACGTAGTAATAAACTTAATTTGTAAACATGAATTTTTGGATAAACAGTATTGATTGTTCCAGAAACTATAAAATTATATCCGTGTAGTTTCCATAGAAGCGCACTTGAAACTTCGACTACTCTGTCAGTAGTTACTGATGTATGAATTGTCGAATTAAATTCGTCAACAATTTTTTTTGTATTTTTAATAAGAATTGAATAATGGCTGATCAATGAATACATATACATATATATATATATATATATATATATATATATATATATTGTGACAAAAACACTTTTTGTCACGAGTCAAATTTTGTATAAAAAATGATATTTTTATAGAGTATTTATTTTTTAGTAAAATGGCAACATTGATTTAAAATGTGAAATTAGCACGCACATAAGTACGTGTGAATTGTGCAAACTCGTTCTCTTGGCAGCCGGCTCGCTCAGCGACCACCTCTTGCGTTAGCTACCGTTCTGAGCAAACAACTACTGGTCCGTCTCGCTGTGTCTGTGATATTTTAAGGTTAATTTTCACCATGCGGTCTGATAAGAATTTGTATTCAAAATGGAAATTGTTCGTTTGGATTTGAAATGATGTAAGTTGACAATTTATTTATTTGATATTATGTTTGAATTGTTATTTATGAGATTTTTATTTGATATTGAAAATGTTTTAGTAACGTAATTTTTGCTCTCATGAATACGAGTATGGTCAACTTACATACGATTATGTTTTGTTATATTTTGTTACGGCAATTTCTTTCTTGAATAATTTTGTTAGTTATTTTGTTTTTGAATGATAATTTCTAGAGTCCAATTTATTAGAGTTTATATCGTAATATTTCAGTTGATGATTAGTAATTTTAAATTTGACAAATTAATCTTGAAGCAGCCACAGATTCCTCTCCCAATCCTAATTCCTTCTTTTGTAAATACTAGTAGATATCCTTTCCGATTGCCGTTTGTGAAAGTTCTCCAGTGCGTATCATTGTCTGTATTTGTAAATTTCGAGCCCTTGCTAGATCGCGTTATGATCTTCAGATTTTGGTTGCAGTGTGCGACACTGCGTTCGATAATTTTATTCGCGTTTAAAACGACCGGCGTTTTAATGTTTGAGCTTTTGTAGAGTTCGTGATTATTGCAATACGAGTTATTTTGAGGCTGAGTGCCTTTGTTCGTGTTGCAATGATTTTTTGGTTTATCGTATCGTATTATTTTTGCTATTATCACAGCGCTTAAATTTTAGGCTGAAGAAGCTATATCGGCTGTGATGATATTTTGTTTGTAGTATATTTTTTGTGGCCACGGCGTAATTCTCGGTGAAATACCCTATGTTTTCGTGGGCTACGCTTATAAGATCACGCGCGTTCATTGGCTTCCAGATTTACAAATCACGGGAAAGACATTCTGTCTAGATCGGCTGAAGTACTTTCGTGTTTTGTCTCTCCTGCGCACGCGACCCCCCCTCTGTTCCATGTTCTATGTTCCTTCTTCGTGATCCCTTTTCTTTGTAGTATAAATGACATGTTGTGTATCGTAAGTAGCAAATCATCGCTTTATTTGTATTATTTTTTGTATTGAAGATTTTGTCGTGGGCAAGTAATTTTGACTTATTTAGCTAGAAAATGTTGTTAAGTAATTTTGTTTTAGTATTGCTAAATTTTCTTTGAGTTATGTATTTTTGTTTCTAGTTAAATACTTTAATTTTACTTGTATCATTTTTTGAACTATGCTATTTTCACTTAGCTTTTGTATCTTGCGATTATACTGTTGTTACCTATTTTGTTTGCTAAGTGAACTATGTAATTATCGTTTAAATTCTGTACTATGATATCTATTTTGTTTGCTAATTGAATTTTGTTATTATCGCTTAAATTTTGAATTATGATATTTCTTTTGATTGCTAAATTTATTAACGTTGCTTGAGCTGATTTATGATTTGTGTACTTTAAATTGTAAATTGTAAAGTATTTTGATTTTGCATTTATTTGTTATATTGATGATATTGTATGAAACTATTGCCTATCGTTGTAATTTCGATTGTATCGACCTTTATTTCAAGTTCGATTTGTTTGATTTTATCATGTTTGTATGTTGGATAAATCTGCTGTGCCCACTCATGTTTAGATGATCAGGCTGTCGTATTCAACGGTGTCCGAGCGAGATTCAGATGTATAGCAGCACCAGTTAATTGTGGAAACCGAGTTTGGATCAACCAATTGAAAGATTTCGACCATCCAATAAATCGAGCAGTAATTATGGATTGGATGATGATTTTATATGACGTACCGAAGCCCGCTGGGCGTATTCTGATTGCGAGGGCGATTATTCTCCTGATGTCTTGATCAACGGCCACGCCGCGTGCTGCGCTATGCATTCTGGCATCTCCTCGGCGCTGACGAAAACGCAGAAGAAGATCTTCTTTAGCTAGACCACCCGCTAACCAGCAGACATCAAACAAACGACGTACGTACTCTGTATTTGGTATATCATGCAATATAACTACTTATCTTTCAAAAGCATGTAAGTTCTCTTTTTATTTAATTACATTATTGCATTTCCGAAACAAATTCTCGAAAAATGAAATCAATCCCTATCCCGTTAAGTTCCTTTTTGAGATTTGTCAAAGCTTCTCATTTTGCGTCAACATTCCGCTTTGACTGGCGCCCACCTAATTTACCAACATTACAAAATAAAGTTCCTACCAACCCCACTTACGACCCAGCTCTCCTCCAAACAACTGACTCCGGTGCCCATTATGGGTGACAGGTAGGATAAAAATCAGATGAATAAAATATTTCAAAATTTGCACACTTTGATAAAATTTAACTTTGAACATCTAATATTTTTCTTCATCTAAATGTCACAATATATATATATATATATATATATATATATATATATATATATATATATATATATATATATATATGTGTGTCTTGCTGTAACCATAATTACATGAACATGGTAAATTGTATAATGTTCCTCATAAAAAACAACCAATATATTCCTGCCCAATATTAAAGCTACTGACAAATTTTGTTAGAAATTCGTCTATTTTTTACTACTTTGACTGCAAGGAAAAAGTGGTATAGCGTTTGGTACGGTGTCTGTAACATTTTCAAAAAAAAAAATTTATATAAAGAAATTTTTCATATAGCCTCTAGATGACAAATCTGAACTTAGTTTATGTGGGTGTATGGATGTGCTTCGTCAGCTCGCTCGCTCGCTCGCTCGGTCCTCAGAAAAAATTTTGTGATCGCAACCCCTCCTAGGCGGTTCAACCGATTTTAATGAAATTTTCAGGATAAATTTATCTAGTACCCAAGATGGTCATGTGGTTTTGGTTTCTTCCAGTGATGCCAACTTTCCGAGAAAAAAATTACTAAAGTTTTTAAAAATTTATTGTGGCTACACTATTTATCCGATTTTGATCAAATTTTCAGGAAAGATTCCCCTAGTGTCCACATAAATTACATAATTTTAATATAATACAGTGTTGCCAACTTTCCGAAAATAAAATTACTAAAATTTTTAAAAATTATTGTGACTACATTATTTATCCGATTTTGATCAAATTTTCAGAAAAGTTTCTCCTAGTGCTCACATAAATTATAATTTTATTAAAATACAATGTTGCCAACTTTGCAAAAAAAAAATTAATTTGATATATCCGCAGTATTTATCCGATTTTAATCAAATTTTTACAGAAGATACCCTTAGCGCCTATAATATTATATATTATCAAAATACAATGTTGCCAACTTTCGGTGAAAATTTTTTTTATTCCTATTTCTTATCATTTATGTGATAATGTCAAAGTGGACTATATATGGGTTTACTCATATACTTCTAATCTTGTTTGGTATATATTCTTGGAGAGATAGTACATCTTGTATCGTTTGGTTTTATATTAAATGGGTAAAAATGTGCCTGGTAATTCTACTACAGTGTCAGATGTGGCAGTTGTGGCTGTAGTAAAATTGAATTTGCTTTCATCAATATAACTAAGAACTTCTAGAATATTTATATTCGTATAAATAAAATAATAACAAGATTAGAAGTATATGGGTAAACCCATATATAGACCACTTTGACATTTCTCGGAAAGTTGGTAACACAATATTTTTATTAAAAATTATAATTTATGTGGGCACTAGGAGAAACTTTTCTGAAAATTTGATCAAATTAGAATAAATAATGTAGCTACAATAAATTTTAAAAAAAGTTTGTGATTTTTTTCTCGATTAGTTGGCAACACTATATTTTGTTAAAATTGCAAAATTTATTTAGGCACTAGAAAATTTTTAAAATCGGTTAAATAAAGTGGTCATAAATTTTTTAAAATTTTAGTAATTTTTTTCTCGGATAGTTGGCAACACTGTATTTTGTTAAAATTACGTAAATTATATGAATATTAGGAGAATCTTTTGTGAAAATTTGAGTAAAATCGGTTAACTAACATGGCCATAATAAATTTTTAAAAATTTTAGTAATTTTTGTCTCAGAAAGTTTGCAACACTGGATATTAATAAAATTATATAATTAATGGGAGCATTAGAAAAATCTTTTCTGAAAATTTGATCAAAATCGGATAAATAATGTAGCCAATATAAATTTTTAAAAATTTTAGTAATTTTTTTCTCGGAAAGGTGGCATTACCGAAAAAAAATGAAACCACATGACCATCTTGGATACTAGACAAATTTATTTTGGCAATTTTATTAAAATCGGTTGAACCGTCTAGGAGGAGTTGCGATTACAAAATTTTGAACATAAACTAAGTTCGGATTCGTCATCTAGTAGGGGCTATATGAAGAATTTCAATACAAATTTTTTTTTTTTGAAAATGTTACATCAGTTTAACTTTGTAGTATTCATAAGTAAAATAAAAAAATAAAGATTTGTATAATTAATAGATAGGTTTTACCTTAAACTTTAAACAATTTTTAAATTAATTATAAAAAGCATTTAAATAATTTATTTTATACTCTATTTTCGATTAAAATTAACAGTGAGAGTCAAATAAGACTTTAAATGTCATATTTAATGGGAGTCTAGAAACAGCAAAAGATTGGTCTTTCAGCTTATATCATTTTTAATGTTAAAAAAGTTGGACTTTCTGTCACTATTTATGCACACAGTTTATTAAAGCAGATATTTTTTATCTGTTTCGTAACATTACATTACAGAATTTGTTTATTGTCTCTTGTATTTCTTGAATAATACTGAAATATAATTGATTTCAGTAATTACAAATACGTGTATTGCACTTAAATTTTATTGTACTTAACTAAAATAATTTTAATGTGGGTTATTTCTTAAAATAAATAATAATTGATTAGATAATTTTCTTTTTTAAACAATAGATTTTTTTTTATTTCATACAAATAATATCGTTTTTGTAAATTAAAATTTCAATAAATTTTATCAATAATAATAGATACTAATATAATATTTTATTTATTTAAAGGAAATATGTACTAACACTTTAGTAGTATAGTTGTACAGGGACTCCCTCACGATGAACACTGTTCATCCACATCTGAAGACATCGATGGCGCGTGCCATCCGAAGCACCATTTTCGCGAAAAAAAATTTTTTTTTTAACTTTTTCGCCTCGTCTTTTTCAACCCTTAATGTGTCTTTATTAAATTTTGTTCAACCCCTTTACGATGGATTTTTCGGCGGCTGTTGAGCGTGGTAAAGTTTAACTCTTTTATGATAGGTTTTTACACCATCCGGAGCACAAATTTCGCGATTTTTCGCCTCGTCTTTGTTTCAACCCCTAACTGTGTCTTTATTAAACTTTGTTCAACCCCTTTATGATAGATTTTAGTGACGTATGGTTTTTTTCCATTTAGTTGTTTACGTAATCGAGTGAGCTGATTGGTGTCTTTATTAAATTTTGTTCAACCCCTTTAGTGACGTATGGTTTTTTTCCATTCAGTTGTTTACGTAATCGAGTGAGCTGATAGTGATATGAGAAAGATGCAAAACAAAAAAAAACAGATATATAACAGATAATTTGTATTTATTTTTTTAATTACATTTTATTATTATATTGTTACTACATTATAACTATGAATTGTTGTTTCTGTAGCGAGACCTAGGCAGATTAAACAATATTTGTCCCTTGTTAATACTTCAAATCTCCATTTTTGACATGGTTCGCAGAATCGGAATTCGTGGTGGTGCATACAGTATATTTTCGTAACCCTATCGTCAAGAAACTCAAGTTCTAATGAACGAGTTTTACACATAAAACATTCATCAAGAACTTTTCGACGAGCTAGACAAGCATTACAAAATATATGTATCGGGTATCGTGTATCCTTAAGAATTGTACCACCATCGTCACAAATGAAGCACTTGAGCTAAAACAAAAAAATTAATTTTTATTTTTATTTATTATTGTTATTAATGAATGAAAGATAAAATTTAAAATAATAATTATATAATATAACCAATAATTAATTAATACAATTAATACATTTTATACTCAAATGAAATATTTATAATTCTATTTTTGTAATCAAGGATGTTGGTATTTTTGTTTTTAATTTTTGTTAGAAAAACAAATTAGTACAGAAAAACGTAAACATGACGTAAACATCTTGCAAAATACTTTTCAGTAACGTTTATCATATCTGATCTTATTGTTGTATAATGGAAGAAAAAGCGAATGAATCTGAAAATACCAAAAATATCATAGAGATACAAGCAATATACAACATAATAAAATTAAATCTAAAAGATACACAAGATGATGGCGATAAAAATAATCAATTTTATTACAAACCAGTTATGGAATACATGAAGAAAATCGTACAGGAAACACCAGTCAACAGTCATGAATTTTTTAAATTGTTAGAATTTCAATGTGCAATTTATTACGAACAAGCAAAAATTTTTGGCGAACAGAATATATCACTAAGCATTGACACATTACAAAATGGCTTAAGTTTAGTTGAAGAATACAGGTTAAATCCACGTATAACTTATTTGTATTTTCGTATGTTAAATCAATTAGCGTATTTTCTTGGTAAAAATGAGTTATTCAGCCGTGCTGCAGATCTATTAGAACATGGCGAGAAAACCTATTTGCAGATTTATTCAGAAAATGATATATCACAGTTTACCAACAGTGATCTGTTCAATATTTATTTAAAAGAAAATGCAGCTATTCGAAAATTTGAGAAACTTATTACAAATACCTTTGAAATTCAAGCTCTGATCTATGATAAATTAAATTTGACACAGAAATTTCTTAAGTATTATCACACAGTACTTAAAAGACAATTAGAAGCAAAAGATGGTTACGCATCTGCTTGGGTTTCCAAATGTGCTGAATTTAGTACACATTTTCTTAGCACAAATAATTTTTAGTATGTATATTTCAATATTTTATTTATAAACGTTATTGTTATTACTTTTAGTTAAGTTTTAACATATGTAGATTGTATGCAATTGTTACTGCAAAGATTTTAAAAGATTTTTTTAATCAAAATTTTAAATAAATTATTGTACATTTTATTCATACAATTAAAACTTTGCAAAACTTTTTAATACAAATTCCAAATTTTTAATAATATACGTAATATTTAGTTGAAACAAAACAAAAAGTGTGCATTTTATATTATTTCTTTTTAAAATTTGTTGTATTTAACACACACACATATTATATACATATATATATATATATATATATATATATATATATATATATATTATAATAATTATATTTGATATCAATAATATTTTGCTATATTTGCAAATAATTAAGAACTAATTATATACAATAATATTCTGACATTTGTATTTATTTTTGCTATAGTGACAACCATGATTATTGTTAATTTATATTAATAAAAAAACTCAAAATTTGTATTAACAATCTTGCTTGATATTGCCAATTAAATAAATTTTTCTCGTTTTTTTTTTTTTTGAAATGCTTTTCAAAAATTAGTTTTTTTCAAGACTGATTTCGTAATTATATTTAATAATCCATTTAATTATAAAGAATAAAACAATAATTACAATATTTTATGCAATTTGCAGACTATTTGAAAAAGATATTTATTGTGCTCATATAAATATACTCAGTGATAATGTCATAGATTTAGTTACTTTTTTGGATGACGTACCAGTTACATACACAATCACGTCATGTACCCAAAAAAGTCTAACACAATCTCTTTCCACTATCCCGAAATTAGTTTTCTCTAAATATTCCAATCCAGACAAACAACTATAGCTTCATCCACATTCATAATATTTCTCATATATCCAGGTAGATATTAATAATTTTCGGAAAAATAAAGATGATAAAAATGAAATACGTTTAGTTTTGTAAAATTTTTGTAATTTATTATATTTATTATAGTATAATATATTAAGATATTCTAAAGTTGAAAAAATTAGTAATAGTAATATTTAATATTTTAATAGTGACGCAAGACTCCAATTAGCTGCAGCACTTGCAGTATTACGTGATTACGAAATGGATCTTTTAAGAGATCGTTCTAAAGCATATTTTTCCGATGAATGGAATAAGTTACAGAGATATTATGCTGATTTAGGAAAATATTGGGTTGATTATGGTTTATGTTTATTTAAAACGTCACATCATTTTAACAACAATTCTGGTGCAGATGACGACGCTCTTAATAAATCAGTTAAAATTTCATTCAACAATGACTTAAAACAAACAGAACATATTGAAAGTCAAGATTCTACATTTGATCAGTCAGCAGATGAATGTATTCTTAACAATAAAGAAAATACTAACGAAAATAAAATTGAACAACAAGAAGAAAATATTGTAAATAAAATGAAACAGACTGTATTTGAAAATGTAAACAAGGAAATCAATGGTGAAGCACAAGAAGCTGAAACTGAAAAGTCGGAAATAAATATTGAATCAGAATATAGTTTTGCTTATCCTTCACTAGAGTTGCAAGATATTGAAAATCAAGTTCCAGCTAATTTAATAGAAACAAGAGATAATGCGAAAACATTATTTTTATATATAGAGGTAATTTGAAATAGTTTTCTTATTTACATGAAATTTATTTCTTCAAAATCAAAATCTTAATTTAAATTAAGTAAAATACACATATTTTAACTATAGTTACAAGAGTTCATAGCCAGTAGAAAATTTATTTTGTATATATAAAATGTATATTATATGACACAAAGACATTACAAACAAACATGCATAAGTGGGATTTTAATTCAGGCTCTGATGGGTGACGAATAGTATCAAGTACACGCTTAAAGCACTTCATCATTAGAATTTACATATAATAAAAATTAATTAAGTATTTAAATGTTTAATATTTTTATCAGATAAAAAACCTAATTTTCTAACCCCACATACTTTGAACAATCTTTATAACAATTAACAATATTAATGTATTATATCAATGATGATATTACATATATCAAAATTTGGATTAATATTTCAATTGAAATACATTTACCAAAAACCCTAGCAAACTGATTTAAACTCACAAAAATTTCCTCTCTCTTTCTCTCTCTCTTTCTCTCTCTTTCTCTATATATATGGGATAAATAAATCACGCCTGTCGGTTAAGAAATTAAGAAATAATTATAAGAATGAATAAACAACATTAAATAAAATTGAAAATTAAATTAAATCTTTTTGTCAAATTTATGTCTAGAAATTTGCTTAAGTAATTGTAATCGTAATTATAATTGTACAGGTACGAATACTTTATAATAATTAAAAATTATCAATCCGTTATCGTTAGCTTAGAAGGTAGAGCAGCCAGCCAGAAACTGGAATGTGCTGGATTCGATTTCCAGACTATAGAATTGACAAAATATGAAATTTAATTTTCAATTTTAATTATTGATATATATACAGTGCGATATTTTTATCTCTGAACATATGAACTGAATTACATGTAAATTTCCTATGTTCAATTTTAAAAAAAACACATCGGACGCATAGAGACATCCCTGACAGTTATGCAACCAATCATACGTAATATGATGTTTATTTGAATAAAAAATAAAATATTTAACAGAATATGGTCATTTATTGTAAATTGCTGAACACTTAAATTTATAAATAATAATAATAATAGATAATACTATACGTTTTTAAACAGATTTCTTGAAATAATGCGAATAGTTTAATGTTTTCTAAATATTTTGTTGAAAGTAACTCATTTTTTTTATCAAATAACTGTCACATTATGTAAGATTGGTTGCATAACTATCAGGGTTGTCTCTATGCGTCCGATGTGTTTTTTTTAAAATTGAACATAGGAAATTTACATGTAATTCAGTTCATATGTTCAGAGATAAAAATATCGCACTGTATGTATATATATATATATATATATATATATATATATATATATATATATATGTAAAAACTACGTGCCTGATATCGCTCGTACTTATGCGAGTCCGGGTTTGAATCTCGCTTGGTGCATTGATATTTATAATGTCTTTGTGTCGTTCAAACAAAATTTGAAATTTACCAAACATTGTTACTGGCTAAAAGCCTCAGTAGCTATGTATATGTGTATAAAATAAATTCTGTAATTTAATTACATAAGAAGTATTATTGAATAATTAATTTCATACATATTATTTAACTTTTGGAATAGTTAGTTATAGTAAATATGTTGTATTAAATAAATAAATTCAATATAAAACAGTTTCTTGTAATCGCGCTACAAGTCTGAATATTTAACCAACATTAGTGTAATGTTGGTTGAATTAGTCTAAGAAGAAAAATATGTTTTACTTCCTTTTCTTTTATTAAAAATAAGTCTTGAATTGAAATTATAGAAGTTTTTTTTTTTATTTATTTCTAAGAAATGGTTAAAGCGTTCGAAAACATTTTTCAATATTCTGGACTATACAATTGACCACGTAAATTTGACATTGGATTTAAATGATTTGTATAAATATTTATTATGGTATGAAACCAATTTGGACGGTCAGTATAATATACAAAAACGTCGTGTTTATCTGCTTGAAATGTTAAATTCCATTATGAAGGAACTGAAACCGCATTATTATCGAAAGATACATTACGAATTGTTAAATGAATTGACAAACGCTCAATTTGAACTCATTAACTTGAATATAAAACTTTTAAATAATATTTCATCTGAATCTTGCTTACACCGTGAAGAACAACCCATGGGAGAAAATGGAGCTTTGACTGAAATTTGCAAACGTTTAACTCCAACTAGTTACGATCTAAATTGATCTAGACGAAATTAAATTGCAAATTTGAGTTTCACGATTTTCACTCAATAAAGTTATCCCATTATCTATATTTTTTATATTTGTTTTTGTTTAATTGTTTCTTGAACGTCACATGCATGTGAGATAGAGCAAACAGCATGTTTTTTTTTTGTTTATAGTTAAAAAAACACAAATATTTGCCATATTATTATCATAAAATTTCAATTGTTTTGCCAAATATAATTTACAAAATTAATTGTTTTTCTTTAGAATAATGATAAACTTTTTGATTTTATTTTGATTATGTAAATCTAAATTTTATGGGACAGTTTCATTGCGTTATTTTATATGTTTTATGGTTTTAGTTAAAATTTTGTTTGTTATTTCTGTATTTATCGTGACCAAATAAAAAATTAGAATAAAATACTAGTTAAAATAATTTATTTAATATATTTAATTGTTAATTTATAAATTTTAGTAGAGAAAGAAACTAGCGTTAAATGTATTGTAGTAATATCGTTTCTACTTTATTTCGGCAATACATACGTAAAAAAAAATATACAAACAATAATACCAAAACCTAAAATGATTAAGGGGGTAGTACCCTTTTGCGGCCCGAAAAATAGGTCATTTTCAAGAATTTTTTTTTGAGCTAACAAAAGGACTTAGGAAAAAATGAATAGGCTAGTTTCATTCGCCGTTGAATAAACTTTAAAATTTTATTTTTTTCATAAAAATCGCGCTCTCCTTGCAGCCGGTGCACCAGGTGAAATCGGCCTCTGCAGCCGAAATATTTTAAGTTGGCGTGCTTCCTACGCGTCGTCCATCTGCATCTGGAATAAAAACAATTAGTGTGGCCTATTCCTTGATAGATTGCCTACCGTTGTACGTAGGATTTTTGAAAAATATTGATTTAAAAAAAAATGGCGGCACTTTGAACAAAATTGTCCGATTTTTGATGAGAAAAATGAGACAAAAACGTGCACCAAAAATCCATTTTTGAATATTTCCAAAAAATCCTACGTACAACTGTAGCTTATTTTGTGTAGAGTATGAGAAGCCAACAACCTATTTAATCATTTAGCTGACTGAAGGTATGTGGTTAAAATCGCCGAGGAAACGAAGTCAAAACTTCAAACGCGAATATCTCGAAACCACATTTTTGAAATTGGCGGGGTTCCTAGCTCGAATACCGTTTAAGCACGTTAAGCACCGTAGGAAGCACGCCAACTTAAAATATTTCGGCTGCAGAGGCCGATTTCACCTGGTGCACCGGCTGCAAGGAGAGCGCGATTTTTATGAAAAAAATAAAATTTTAAAGTTTATTCAACGGCGAATGAAACTAGCCTATTCATTTTTTCCTAAGTCCTTTTGTTAGCTCAAAAAAAAATTCTTGAAAATGACCTATTTTTCGGGCCGCAAAAGGGTACTACCCCCTTAATCATTTTAGGTTTTGGTATTATTGTTTGTATATTTTTTTTTACGTATGTATTGCCGAAATAAAGTAGAAACGATATTACTACAATACATTTAACGCTAGTTTCTTTCTCTACTAAAATTTATAAATTAACAATTAAATATATTAAATAAATTATTTTAACTAGTATTTTATTCTAATTTTTTATTTGGTCACGATAAATACAGAAATAACAAACAAAATTTTAACTAAAACCATAAAACATATAAAATAACGCAATGAAACTGTCCCATAAAATTTAGATTTACATAATCAAAATAAAATCAAAAAGTTTATCATTATTCTAAAGAAAAACAATTAATTTTGTAAATTATATTTGGCAAAACAATTGAAATTTTATGATAATAATATGGCAAATATTTGTGTTTTTTTAACTATAAACAAAAAAAAAACATGCTGTTTGCTCTATCTCACATGCATGTGACGTTCAAGAAACAATTAAACAAAAACAAATATAAAAAATATAGATAATGGGATAACTTTATTGAGTGAAAATCGTGAAACTCAAATTTGCAATTTAATTTCGTCTAGATCAATTTAGATCGTAACTAGTTGGAGTTAAACGTTTGCAAATTTCAGTCAAAGCTCCATTTTCTCCCATGGGTTGTTCTTCACGGTGTAAGCAAGATTCAGATGAAATATTATTTAAAAGTTTTATATTCAAGTTAATGAGTTCAAATTGAGCGTTTGTCAATTCATTTAACAATTCGTAATGTATCTTTCGATAATAATGCGGTTTCAGTTCCTTCATAATGGAATTTAACATTTCAAGCAGATAAACACGACGTTTTTGTATATTATACTGACCGTCCAAATTGGTTTCATACCATAATAAATATTTATACAAATCATTTAAATCCAATGTCAAATTTACGTGGTCAATTGTATAGTCCAGAATATTGAAAAATGTTTTCGAACGCTTTAACCATTTCTTAGAAATAAATAAAAAAAAAAACTTCTATAATTTCAATTCAAGACTTATTTTTAATAAAAGAAAAGGAAGTAAAACATATTTTTCTTCTTAGACTAATTCAACCAACATTACACTAATGTTGGTTAAATATTCAGACTTGTAGCGCGATTACAAGAAACTGTTTTATATTGAATTTATTTATTTAATACAACATATTTACTATAACTAACTATTCCAAAAGTTAAATAATATGTATGAAATTAATTATTCAATAATACTTCTTATGTAATTAAATTACAGAATTTATTTTATACACATATACATAGCTACTGAGGCTTTTAGCCAGTAACAATGTTTGGTAAATTTCAAATTTTGTTTGAACGACACAAAGACATTATAAATATCAATGCACCAAGCGAGATTCAAACCCGGACTCGCATAAGTACGAGCGATATCAGGCACGTAGTTTTTACATATATATATATATATATATATATATATATATATATATATATATATATATACATACAGTGCGATATTTTTATCTCTGAACATATGAACTGAATTACATGTAAATTTCCTATGTTCAATTTAAAAAAAAACACATCGGACGCATAGAGACAACCCTGATAGTTATGCAACCAATCTTACATAATGTGACAGTTATTTGATAAAAAAAATGAGTTACTTTCAACAAAATATTTAGAAAACATTAAACTATTCGCATTATTTCAAGAAATCTGTTTAAAAACGTATAGTATTATCTATTATTATTATTATTTATAAATTTAAGTGTTCAGCAATTTACAATAAATGACCATATTCTGTTAAATATTTTATTTTTTATTCAAATAAACATCATATTACGTATGATTGGTTGCATA
Source organism: Clivina fossor (assembly GCA_963966155.1). Classification (NCBI taxonomy): domain Eukaryota; kingdom Metazoa; phylum Arthropoda; class Insecta; order Coleoptera; family Carabidae; genus Clivina; species Clivina fossor. The sequence goes on along the minus strand of OZ014558.1, from coordinate 17,856,455 downwards.
ACTGTCAGGGATGTCTCTATGCGTCCGATGTGTTTTTTTTAAAATTGAACATAGGAAATTTACATGTAATTCAGTTCATATGTTCAGAGATAAAAATATCGCACTGTATATATATCAATAATTAAAATTGAAAATTAAATTTCATATTTTGTCAATTCTATAGTCTGGAAATCGAATCCAGCACATTCCAGTTTCTGGCTGGCTGCTCTACCTTCTAAGCTAACGATAACGGATTGATAATTTTTAATTATTATAAAGTATTCGTACCTGTACAATTATAATTACGATTACAATTACTTAAGCAAATTTCTAGACATAAATTTGACAAAAAGATTTAATTTAATTTTCAATTTTATTTAATGTTGTTTATTCATTCTTATAATTATTTCTTAATTTCTTAACCGACAGGCGTGATTTATTTATCCCATATATATAGAGAAAGAGAGAGAAAGAGAGAGAGAAAGAGAGAGGAAATTTTTGTGAGTTTAAATCAGTTTGCTAGGGTTTTTGGTAAATGTATTTCAATTGAAATATTAATCCAAATTTTGATATATGTAATATCATCATTGATATAATACATTAATATTGTTAATTGTTATAAAGATTGTTCAAAGTATGTGGGGTTAGAAAATTAGGTTTTTTATCTGATAAAAATATTAAACATTTAAATACTTAATTAATTTTTATTATATGTAAATTCTAATGATGAAGTGCTTTAAGCGTGTACTTGATACTATTCGTCACCCATCAGAGCCTGAATTAAAATCCCACTTATGCATGTTTGTTTGTAATGTCTTTGTGTCATATAATATACATTTTATATATACAAAATAAATTTTCTACTGGCTATGAACTCTTGTAACTATAGTTAAAATATGTGTATTTTACTTAATTTAAATTAAGATTTTGATTTTGAAGAAATAAATTTCATGTAAATAAGAAAACTATTTCAAATTACCTCTATATATAAAAATAATGTTTTCGCATTATCTCTTGTTTCTATTAAATTAGCTGGAACTTGATTTTCAATATCTTGCAACTCTAGTGAAGGATAAGCAAAACTATATTCTGATTCAATATTTATTTCCGACTTTTCAGTTTCAGCTTCTTGTGCTTCACCATTGATTTCCTTGTTTACATTTTCAAATACAGTCTGTTTCATTTTATTTACAATATTTTCTTCTTGTTGTTCAATTTTATTTTCGTTAGTATTTTCTTTATTGTTAAGAATACATTCATCTGCTGACTGATCAAATGTAGAATCTTGACTTTCAATATGTTCTGTTTGTTTTAAGTCATTGTTGAATGAAATTTTAACTGATTTATTAAGAGCGTCGTCATCTGCACCAGAATTGTTGTTAAAATGATGTGACGTTTTAAATAAACATAAACCATAATCAACCCAATATTTTCCTAAATCAGCATAATATCTCTGTAACTTATTCCATTCATCGGAAAAATATGCTTTAGAACGATCTCTTAAAAGATCCATTTCGTAATCACGTAATACTGCAAGTGCTGCAGCTAATTGGAGTCTTGCGTCACTATTAAAATATTAAATATTACTATTACTAATTTTTTCAACTTTAGAATATCTTAATATATTATACTATAATAAATATAATAAATTACAAAAATTTTACAAAACTAAACGTATTTCATTTTTATCATCTTTATTTTTCCGAAAATTATTAATATCTACCTGGATATATGAGAAATATTATGAATGTGGATGAAGCTATAGTTGTTTGTCTGGATTGGAATATTTAGAGAAAACTAATTTCGGGATAGTGGAAAGAGATTGTGTTAGACTTTTTTGGGTACATGACGTGATTGTGTATGTAACTGGTACGTCATCCAAAAAAGTAACTAAATCTATGACATTATCACTGAGTATATTTATATGAGCACAATAAATATCTTTTTCAAATAGTCTGCAAATTGCATAAAATATTGTAATTATTGTTTTATTCTTTATAATTAAATGGATTATTAAATATAATTACGAAATCAGTTTTGAAAAAAACTAATTTTTGAAAAGTATTTCAAAAAAAAAAAAAAACGAGAAAAATTTATTTAATTGGCAATATCAAGCAAGATTGTTAATACAAATTTTGAGTTTTTTTATTAATATAAATTAACAATAATCATGGTTGTCACTATAGCAAAAATAAATACAAATGTCAGAATATTATTGTATATAATTAGTTCTTAATTATTTGCAAATATAGCAAAATATTATTGATATCAAATATAATTATTATAATATATATATATATATATATATATATATATATATATATATATATATATATATATATATACAGGGTGTAACAGATTAACTATTCCTAATTTTAACTGGAGTAACCTGGGCTCAGAATATGAAGATTTAATGCAAATCACTGAGATAAAATGTGGCTCCTTACTGAGCTACAGGGTGTTTTATATAAAAATTTGAAAACGATTTTTGCCCAGTACTTTAAAACTATTTGACGTATCCTTATCATACTTGGCAGGAAATGTAGGTACCGTACACCATACTAAATTATGTTAAATAAAAGTTTCTGGCTACTGCCAGTGGCGTACAACAAGGGCAAGTGAGAGGTTGATGCTTTCTAAATTCTACGCCACTGGCGGAATTGTCATTTTAGCACAATTTTTCGATTCTCCAATACTTGCTGTGTAAAAAACATACTCTTCCTTTGTAACGATAAAGTCACTGTTTCTCGAGATATTTAAAGTTAAACATAAGCTGCACCCTTGGGATTTTTTCAAAATTTGCTTAAAAAAATCTGAAAAAATTCAGTAAAATAGAGAAAAAAATTAGCTACATAATAACTAAGTAACTTTTTCTCTAACTCGTTCTGATTTGGCTGTAAAAATTATTGAAAATAAAAAAAATAAAATGCAAAAAATATGAATTTTCAATAATTTTTCCAGCCAAACCAAAATGAGTTAGAGAAAAAGTTACTTAGATATTATATAGATAATTTTTTTCTCTATTTTACTAAATTTTTTCAGATTTATTTTAGCAAATTTTGAAAAAATCCCAAGGGTGCAGCTTATGTTTACCTTTAAATATCTCGAAAAACAGTAACTTTATCGTTACAAAGGAAGAGTATGTTTTTTACACAGCTAGTATTGGAGAATCGAAAAATTGTGCTAAAATGACAATTCAGCCAGTGACGTAGAATTTAGGAAGGATCAACCTCTCACTTGCCCCTGTTGTACGCCACTGGTAGTAGCCAGAAACTTTTATTTAACATAATTTAGTATGGTGTACGGTACCTACATTTCCTGCCAAGTATGATAAGGATACGTCAAATAGTTTTAAAGTACTGGGCAAAAATCGTTTTTAAATTTTTATATAAAACACCCTGTAGCTCAGTAAGGAGCCACATTTTATCTCAGTGATTTGCATTAAATCTTCATATTCTGAGCCCAGGATACTCTAGTTAAAATTAGGAATAGTTATTCTGTTACACCCTGTATATATATATATATATATGTATATAATATGTGTGTGTGTTAAATACAACAAATTTTAAAAAGAAATAATATAAAATGCACACTTTTTGTTTTGTTTCAACTAAATATTACGTATATTATTAAAAATTTGGAATTTGTATTAAAAAGTTTTGCCAAGTTTTAATTGTATGAATAAAATGTACAATAATTTATTTAAAATTTTGATTAAAAAAATCTTTTAAAATCTTTGCAGTAACAATTGCATACAATCTACATATGTTAAAACTTAACTAAAAGTAATAACAATAACGTTTATAAATAAAATATTGAAATATACATACTAAAAATTATTTGTGCTAAGAAAATGTGTACTAAATTCAGCACATTTGGAAACCCAAGCAGATGCGTAACCATCTTTTGCTTCTAATTGTCTTTTAAGTACTGTGTGATAATACTTAAGAAATTTCTGTGTCAAATTTAATTTATCATAGATCAGAGCTTGAATTTCAAAGGTATTTGTAATAAGTTTCTCAAATTTTCGAATAGCTGCATTTTCTTTTAAATAAATATTGAACAGATCACTGTTGGTAAACTGTGATATATCATTTTCTGAATAAATCTGCAAATAGGTTTTCTCGCCATGTTCTAATAGATCTGCAGCACGGCTGAATAACTCATTTTTACCAAGAAAATACGCTAATTGATTTAACATACGAAAATACAAATAAGTTATACGTGGATTTAACCTGTGTTCTTCAACTAAACTTAAGCCATTTTGTAGTGCTGTCAATATTTGAAAAAATTGGATCCGGATATCCGGATCCAAAAAGATTCGGATATCCGAATATCCGATTCTCGGATAATTTAAGATCCGGATCTGAGATCCGGATCCGATATCCGGATCTGAGATTCGGATCCGATATCCGGATCTGAGATCCGGAACCGATATTCGGATCTGAGATCCGGAACCGATATTCGGATCTGAGATTCGGATCCGATATCCGAATCTGAGATCCGGAACCGATATTCGGATCTGAAATCCGGATCCGATATCCGGATCTGAGATTCGGATCCGATATCCGGATCTGAGATCCGGAACCGATATTCGGATCTGAGATCCGGAACCGATATTCGGATCTGAGATTCGGATCCGACATCTGGAACCGATATTCGGATCTGACATCCGCATCTTAGATTCGAATTCGATATTCGGTTCTTAGATTTGGATAATACATTTGAAATGCGTAATCTAATAATTACACAGAAACAGGTATTGTATTTTTATTTCTATTTAGTTTTACAATCTATAATAAAGTTTATAATTTTAGTAATTTATTATACACATGTTTTGTTGGAGAATATAGAGTGTTTTATATAAAAGTAAAATTTGGTTTAACAAATAGATATGTTAAAATAGTTATTCTGTTTTGTTATGCCTATAACTTCAATACTTTACTATGTATACATTTATGATGTAATATAGACATGCACTCATCATACGTTTATTGATAGTGTCATAGTGTGTAGAAAGTGACAACTTATAATAATATATGCGTAGCTATAGTCAGGTGCAGTTATTTGAGTTTAAATTTTTACAGTGTTTACGTTAGGATATTATAAAATCTGTATATGTTAAAAAAAATACGTTTGATATTTTTATTTACTGTGTTATATTTACAATGTTTATGTATTTAATTTTTTTGTCTGGATAAGAATGTTTGGTGAAAGTTGATTTCTGGTTGAATAAAAAGATTTTGTGCCACACCCTTATTGGGTACATGGTGTGATTATATATATATATATCAGAATAAAAATTAATAATAATTTTAAAATAATATTTTTAGATACAAATTTTACATTTCATTAAATCAAAACCAAAAAAATATTAACTTGTAATAAAATATATAATTTGAAAAATATTAACAATCTGGAAAATTTATTGAAGATTTGACAAAATGCTAATTTTTTTAACAAAATTGTATAATTTAAATTAAAAATTTATTCTCAATATTTGACAGTTTTTATAAATTTAATAATTTTATACTAAATTTCAAATTTTTTAGCACATATGAATCGCCAAGAATTTTAAAACAAAATTTTCAGAATTGCATATGTAAAAGAATTTTTCGTATTACCAAAATCAGCTCTTTTAGTATTCCCAAAAACAGAACTTGTAATAACATTCATTGTATACAAAATTCTTTAGACACAATGTATATAATTGAGTACTTTTATTTCTGAGACACACTGCATATTTATATGACATATAAAAAATAAGTATATTTTATATAAAATTCTTGAGACACATTGTATATATAATTTTGATGCACATTGCATATATAATTTTTTAGACACATCGTATATAACTGCAGTCGCACACTTATTTGGCATTTCGATAAAATAATACAGCTTGTAAAATGTTTTTAATATTCATTTAAAAAATGTGATATGTATATGATATGTTAAAAAGAAAACAGATATTTCATAACCTACTCGTACATTTATTTCAATAATATAAATATATTAAAATAATGTGTGAAAAACCTATATAAAAATAAAAATATAAAACACATAGATTCGAAACGATTCAAATTTGAAATCCGGATCTTTAGATTCGGATCCTAAATCCGGATCTGAAATTCGAGTCCGAGATCCGAATCTGAGATCCGGATATCCGAATCTAAGATTCGGATCCGAGACCCGAATATTCGAATCTGAGATTCGGATCCGAGATTCGGATATCCGAATCTGAGATTCGGATCCGAGATCCGGATATCCGAATCTTAGATTCGGATCCGAGATCCGGATCTGAGATTCGGATCCGAGATTCGGATCCGAGATCCGGATATCCGAATCTGAGATCCGGATCCGAGATCCGGATATCCGAAAACCTAATTATCCGGATATCCGGATAATTTTGGATCCGGATCCAAAATTATCCGGATTCGGTTCCCAGCACTACCATTTTGTAATGTGTCAATGCTTAGTGATATATTCTGTTCGCCAAAAATTTTTGCTTGTTCGTAATAAATTGCACATTGAAATTCTAACAATTTAAAAAATTCATGACTGTTGACTGGTGTTTCCTGTACGATTTTCTTCATGTATTCCATAACTGGTTTGTAATAAAATTGATTATTTTTATCGCCATCATCTTGTGTATCTTTTAGATTTAATTTTATTATGTTGTATATTGCTTGTATCTCTATGATATTTTTGGTATTTTCAGATTCATTCGCTTTTTCTTCCATTATACAACAATAAGATCAGATATGATAAACGTTACTGAAAAGTATTTTGCAAGATGTTTACGTCATGTTTACGTTTTTCTGTACTAATTTGTTTTTCTAACAAAAATTAAAAACAAAAATACCAACATCCTTGATTACAAAAATAGAATTATAAATATTTCATTTGAGTATAAAATGTATTAATTGTATTAATTAATTATTGGTTATATTATATAATTATTATTTTAAATTTTATCTTTCATTCATTAATAACAATAATAAATAAAAATAAAAATTAAATTTTTTGTTTTAGCTCAAGTGCTTCATTTGTGACGATGGTGGTAAAATTCTTAAGGATACACGATACCCGATACATATATTTTGTAATGCTTGTCTAGCTCGTCGAAAAGTTCTTGATGTATGTTTTATGTGTAAAACTCGTTCATTAGAACTTGAGTTTCTTGACGATAGGGTTACGAAAATATACTGTATGCACCACCACGAATTCCGGTTCTGCGAACCATGTCAAAAATGGATATTTGAAGTATTAACAAGGGACAAATATTGTTTAATCTGCCTAGGTCTCGCTACAGAAACAACAATTCATAGTTATAATGTAGTAACAATATAATAATAAAATGTAATTAAAAAAATAAATACAAATTATCTGTTATATATCTGTTTTTTTTGTTTTGCAACTTTCTCATATCACTATCAGCTCACTCGATTACGTAAACAACTGAATGGAAAAAAAACCATACGTCACTAAAGGGGTTGAACAAAATTTAATAAAGACACCAATCAGCTCACTCGATTACGTAAACAACTAAATGGAAAAAAACCATACGTCACTAAAATCTATCATAAAGGGGTTGAACAAAGTTTAATAAAGACACAGTTAGGGGTTGAAACAAAGACGAGGCGAAAAATCGCGAAATTTGTGCTCCGGATGGTGTAAAAACCTATCATAAAAGAGTTAAACTTTACCACGCTCAACAGCCGCCGAAAAATCCATCGTAAAGGGGTTGAACAAAATTTAATAAAGACACATTAAGGGTTGAAAAAGACGAGGCGAAAAAGTTAAAAAAAAAATTTTTTTTCGCGAAAATGGTGCTTCGGATGGCACGCGCCATCGATGTCTTCAGATGTGGATGAACAGTGTTCATCGTGAGGGAGTCCCTGTACAACTATACTACTCACTTTATTAAATATTTATAATAAAAAGTAGACATTGAACTTTTGAAGATTTATTTCAAATTGTGTATAGTTTAAAAAAGATATTTTTGTAATATAATCATTTTTAAACAAATTTTTTTCTGTTACTTGAATCAGTAAAATTTTTCAATAAAAAAATAAGAAAATAGTTATAATAATAGCAAATATGCTTTATTTTATATTTTAAATTATAACACAAAATAATCAATCTAATTTATAAAATATTTAACTGAATTATATTTGAAATATTTTTAATAATCTGGTAATTTTTTTGGTGCATAGTATAACTGTTTATATGTTAAAAGTCTGATTAAAAATTTAGATTTTTGACATATGTATTATCAAAAAATAGATAAATAATTATTTTCTGATAGTATAAATATAGGCTTAATCATATTTAAATGTATATGATGTTAAAAATTATTGTTATCATTTTTATTTATTTATATAAATTAATATGATAAAATTATTTAAAAAAAATTTAGTATCTGTTCATAACATTTATATTTTAACATTAAATTTTATATCTGTTATTGGATATTAGGTATATAATGTATATTGTTTAAAATTTAAAATAATTATATTTCCAATTTTATAACTGATATCATTTTTTAAATGGTAAAATCACAGGTTTTTAAGTATCGGGTAATTATAATTTTTTTATTTAAACAGAAAAAAAATTATAAAGAAAGTTTTAAATATAAATAAAATATATTTTTTTGTACATTTTATTGCTTTGTAACAGTTGTCATAAATAATACATATATAAATTTAGTTAATACGAGCTTTGACCCAGTCAACATAGGAAGAAACTCTGGTAAAGACATCGGGATCACCAACAGCGCAAGGTGAAACCCAGGAAGCCAAACCAGCAACCTTGCCTTTGTAAACCAGTGGACTGCCAGAATCTCCATGACAGGCACCTTGTCCGTATTTAGTAAATGTACAAACTTGTGTTTCATCTACGTTCCATTGTCCCCACGAGAAAGCTTCATTACATTTTTGCCATGAAACTGATTTTAATGGGAGCCATTGCATTTCGTTGGGAATATTGCCCGGATAAGAAGTGGTGCCCCATCCGCTAAGAACTACATCTTCGTCATCGCCAATCGGTTCTTCGTTTAATTCGATCGGTTGAACTTTTGTGTTGTATTGGACAGGGCTTTCAAGACGCAACAAAGCAATGTCGTTATGCACGTGAGCCATGGAGAAGCCATCATGAACGACAACCTCTACTACTTGATAAGTGTCACCACCGGCATTGAGGGTGTTGCTGCCAGCGACTACGGTGAGAACTTCTGGGTTATCTTCTAAACTAAAATAAATAATTTTATTAATTTTTTTAATGAGGCATTGAAATATTTACAAAAAAAAAGAAAAAATTTGTAAAAAATTTATTAAATAACAATAAATTTTGATCTCAGTTTATACTAAGTGGTTAAAGATCGCTAACGTGTTAAAGAACAAATTTGCTAACTGCTAACAGAGAAATGGACACAGATAAAGTTTGTCCATTCTTCATAAACTCATAAGATTTTTGATTATTAAGTTAAGGACATAATGAGTTTATATGAGTACACAGGTAAAGTCTGTCCATTTTTCATAAACTCATTAAATTTGTGATTATTAAGTTAAGGACATAATGAGTTTATCTGAGTTTATAAAAAATGGATAAACTATGATTACATTTGATTGACACGTTACTAATCTTTAACTATTAAGTACGTTGAGTACTTATAAATAATTAGGTTAATGATTAGAATTTTAAACTTATTCATACTTCTATTCTGTGTACATATCGTAAAATTTGTAACATTACGACAAATTTTGTTCTGTAAATGAAATTTTTTTTTAATAGAAAAGACAGAATATCTTATTAATGCTACGAGTCTTAGGAAATGTGCAAAAGAATTGCACTTCTTTGTGTCTAAATAAATGTAGTGGTATAAAATATACAAATTTATAATGCTATTTACTATTTTTTGTAAATTAATTTTTACCTATTAAATAAAACTTACTCATAAACACAATGAGCAGCAGTCAAAATCCAGTTTTCGTTCAGAATAGCAGCCCCACAAGAATGACTATTTCTGTATCTTAAAGATACTTCGTAGGGAAATTGACCATCTGCAGCAGTTTGGCCTCCTACAATTCTCCAGTCAAGTTTAGCGGAACCTATTAAATATATCAACGTACTTTCCTAAGTCTTTTGATTTTTATAAACCTTAGGATCAGTTATATAAAACGCTGTTCATTTAATCAATGAGTTAAGAAAGTTAACAATTTTTTGTGTTACTTGTGCTCTGCTTGTAATATTGAAACAGAAACAAATTGGAAATAACGCTTGAATCTCTCATTATCGAGTACATATCGTGACTTTATATTTAAATTATAATATTTTATTTTATTTTTAAATTTAAAAATATATTTTTTTAATACTTACATGCCACAGAAATTAAGGCAGTAAACACAATGAAACTGTTCATTTTGATGTCCCCACCAGATGCAATGGAATGAATTACTCACAACTTTTTAATGTATTTATACTATTTAGATAACTGCACTTCTTAAAGATATGATTACCGTATTAATCTTATTTTTTTTCTTAAATCTATTTTTAATCATTTATCTTTTAAAATTAAAAAAGTATAAAATCACTGATATCAAATCTGATGTTTTTTTGAAGTTTTGATTTAGTATTTGTAATAGTGAATAAACTTATATTTGGTTTGGAATTTCCAATATTTTATCGTACCAAACAGTATACCACTTTTCCTTGCAGTCAAAGTGGTAAGAAAACAGTTGTTTTATATCAATGATAGATTATTATTGAATTTACGAATAAGTTCTACCATTTTATTATTAACGATTCGACTTTGATTAAATTAGACAAAAATTTTCACATTACTTAAAAATTATTAAATTATATTCAAACACTTGATATTGGAACTTTGAATAATAAAATAATATATAATAATTAACTTAAAATGTATTTTTTAAAATATTGATAAATAATTCAATAGTTTTATTATATTTAATCATTTTAATTTTTTTATGGCTAAATGTTTCTAATAAACCATAAATTTATAAATATGAATAAAAAAACAAGATAGACATAGTGAGCTTTGGAAAAACAAATCCAATAAAAAAATAACAAAAAATTTCTTTTTTATTTTGAAAATATTACAGATCAAATTTTCTGCATCATAAAATTAGTTTTACATAAAATTTAAAGAAATACATTAAATAATAATTTTAAAAAACGATTCGAATATGCCGTAAAACAATAATGAAAATAATATTGTGGAAGATACGTAAGTCTATATTTATTTATTAATATTATAACTTAATAAATATTTAAAATTGTTGTTTATTAAAAATGAGTTTTGTCAGTCGTTTCAAGAGTATTAACCATTTGCTAAAAACAAAAATGTCATTGATTGTAATATACATGCATTTAAAAAAATATGTTTTATTTGTCTCAAACAGAGCTGGGCAGTAATTAAATACTTTGTAATTAATTACTAATTAAATTACTATATTCCAAAAAGTATTTGTAATAGAATTACTTTATAGAAAAAAGTAATTGTACTCAATTATTTTTCAAATTTTAGAAAAGATTGAAAAAGTAATTGTTTTTGGTAATTTAATTACTTCAACTAATTGAAATTACTTCAAGTAATTGAAAACTGGCATACATAATTATGTATTTTTGTTTTTCTGAATTAATATAAAAAAAATAGAATTTTACTTATGTTTATTATTTAACATAAAAATAATAATAATTTTGTTGTTTATTTTTTAAATATAACAATGTATACTTCTTTTAAAAAAGTAATTGAAAAAGTATTTAAAATAACTTGTTAAATTACAAAAGTAATTTGTTATTAAATTACTTTTTTTTAGCAATAATTTTTTGAAAGTATTTAAATTACTTTTTGCCAGAATAATTAGTAATTGTAATTAATTACTTTTTTAATTATAATGTTATTAAATTCCCTATTAGGTTTGTTATTGTGTTTAGCAATGACGCGTTTCGACTTTTCAGTCATCTTCAGATTTTCTGGTTACTTTCTCAGAGTAATTTGCCCAGCTCGGGTCTCAAATATTACAGTTCGAATTTTGAGATAACTATTTTACGTTATCATATTGGTAACACACCTAGTAAACATTATGAATGTGTACTTAACATTTTTGCATCAAATTGTATTAAAGTAAAATACATTTGTTTTATATCAATGATGGATTATTATTGAATTTACGAATAAGGGCGGCAAACTTTACTTTAAGGTTATGTAATCGATTTTCTTTAAACTTTACATACCGTTAATTTTGCATATTTTATTAATACAAATCGCAAAATTTTAGTGCGAAAACGATATTTATAATGTTAAAACTGATTTTGAAAACTCGATTTTAGCATAGATTATACGTATGATGCAATGGTTGTAGTTGACATAAGTGGCGCTCATTGCAGGGTAGGTTAGACAAAAAAGTTAATTTGAGGTTAATTTGTTAATATTTTAAATATGATTTTCGCCCTAAAAATTTGTGATTTATGTTCATAAAATGTGCAAACTTAACGATATGAGAAGTTTGAAGAAAATCGATTATAAAATTATATTCTAATTGCCAATTACCAATTATAAAATTATATTCAAACACTCGATATGTCGTATATACGAAATGCAATTATGTAAATATTAAAATAAAAAATATAATAACATTGATCGAACTGGGAATAATAAAATAATATATAATAATTAACTTAAAATGTATTTTTTTAAATATTGATAAATAATTCAATAGTTCTATTATATTTAATCATTTTAATTTTTTTATGGCTAAATGTTTCTAATGGTAGTTTCTTCAAATTCAAATTTGACCATAAATTTATAAATATGAATAAAAAAACAAGATTGACATAGACAGCTATGAAAAAACAAATCTAATAGGAAATAACAAAAAATACCATTTTCATTTTGATAATATTGCAGACCAAATTTTCTACATCATAAAATTAGTTTTATATTAAATTTAAAGAAATACATTGAATAATAATTTAAAAAACGATTCAAATATGCCGTAAAACAATAAGGACAATAATATTGTAGAAGATACGTAAGTTTATATCTATTTATTAATATTATTACTTAATAGATGTTTAGCATTGTTGTTTATTAAAAATGAGTTTCAACAGTCGTTGCAAGAGTATTGACCATTTGCTAAAAACAAAAATGTCAATAATTGTAATATTTATATTTAAAAAAATGTTTTATTTGTCTTAAATATTACAGTTCGGATTTTTAGACAACCATTTTACATTATCATATTGGTGACAAACCTAGCAACATAAAAATATGTGTACTTAATATATTTGCATGAAATTTTATTAAAAAAAAAACAGTTGTTTTATATCAATGATGATTTATTATTGAATTTACGAATAAGATTTACAGTTTTGTTTTTCCACTGATTTTTAGTGACCATTACATACGTATATATAATCATCACAATGTTTTATTATATTAATAAGATTAAGAATAATTTGTATTTATAAAGAAATGAACTGAGAACTTGCCGTTTTAATGCAGGCTGCAAATTTTGACATATGTCTGTCTCTCTCTCTCTCTCTCTTTGACCAGTGGTTATTGCATTTACTTTAATGCATATTATGTTACCTGGTGATTCCATTTTAGACACATACGGGATACGGGTGTCGGGTTAGACAATGTAAACAACAATGTACATAGCAAAACAATGTATAAGATACAGGTATTATTATTTATTTTATATTTGATCTATTAATCTATTCTACAATGTTGCATATGAAGCTTTTAGTATAAGTATAGGTTTAGCATAGGTTAGCATCAAATGACGCTACTTTACGATACTTTAAAATCAAAATTTTATGTAGAATATTTGTTTATTATTTATTGGGATCTAAATGATCAAAAATGTTCTGCATGGCATCTGGTGGCGAAATGAGGAACTAAAACACTGCGTGCACTTGTGTCAACGATCAATAATGACAGCTTGCAGAAAAAACGCTATTTGCTAGCTTTTTTTTTCTTTTTGTGCAACATTATTGTATTATATAATAAATATTTAAATTCTAGATGTTAATTTGAATATGCGTTTGGTTTAAAGTTTTGTTGTGCAAAGTGTCAACTAACCTATAACAATATAATAAGGTTGCGATGCAGTGTTTACACTTTGTACCTAAACCAGCTTTGCAGGAACACACTACAGTCTTAATCGCACCGTTTCTGTCAATTGTCATTGAGATTTCATGTGGAACATCTTTTAAACTTGACGTTTTCAAACACAGAGATGTTACTGTCATCTTGCCATCACATCACTTTTCTAATGATTGTATAGGACAATGATTCTCAACCACTGTGCCGCGGCACTTTTGTGTGCCGCGAAATTCTTGAAATGTGCCGCCAAATTTTAGAAATGTAAACAATAAAAATTATTTTGTATATACTTTTATGCAGCAATTTCTTTAATTTATATATTTGCTATGCAGTATTGTGTTCTCAAACTTAAATAAAACGTATTCAAAAGTTATACATGATTCGTCTTTTTTAACAATTTTTTAGTATATTTATAAGTATGTAAAATTCTTTTAAACTTATCTTATTCTTAGTGTGCCGCCAAATTTTGAAATTGTTAAAAGTGTACCGTACCAAAAAAAAGGTTGAGAATCACTGGTGTAGGAGTTGTTCTGACAAGGGTTTAAGCCGGCCCATTTGTAATTTTTTTCAAGAGTTCATTATATTTTTTAATTAAAAAGAAACCATACACTTTGATTTAGTTTTGACAAGTGGACGCTTAGGTCCGCCATATTGAATAGGCCTTGCCCCCATTTTAAATCCCAACACTTTATTTTATTAATAGTCAAATAAGTTTTGATTACAAAAAATATATTTTTATAATTTGAGCTGATCAGAGCTGAAGTAATTTAAGTCACTTTTTCTTAATTTTATTGAAAAAAACTTGCATTTCATCTTACTATATAATATTTAATAACTCAATAAAGAAACTTGAATATATGGCTAATGTAAAAATTATACTTTTACCACTTTACCTATAAACACTTCTTGGCACCTACTACTATGACATAAAATAATATATATATATATATATTTTTTAATTATAGCAATTCAATTCTGAAGTTAATTATTGCTACACGCTTCTTTGGGTCGACAGTCAACATAAATTACTACTATTCTACCAACTTAATGGAAAAATTATATTGTCTGGACTACGCGAACATACTTAAATATCTATGTTAAATAAACGTAAAATTTATCAGCGACTTAACTAAGAAAGCTATTATCAAAAAACATGCTGCAAAAATTGAGCGATTATGTAAATACTTGTTAGCAGGTCGTGAAGTCGTGAAGTTATATTTTTGATTTATATAAAATTAAAATATAATGATTAAAGACTCAATACTTATCGAAATGTAATTCCGGAAAAACTTAAACAGATACATGCTTGAATAGAGGAATTGGATCGAATTTATAAAATTTGCAATAATTGAAAATCGAAATTAAATCAAAGAAGAAGAAGAAATCAGACATAATACTTTCTGTAATAAATAATTTAAAGAATAATCTTAAAATAGTCTGTAATAAAATATTGACCATTTTAAAGAACAATACAATATCAAACGATACATTGCCAAGAAATATTGTATAACCGAACAGATTTTACAATCTACTGCCAAGAAATTAATCATTATTGCTAATGTTACTATTAATGATACGAGAAAACTTCATGATAAATTCGAATTATTTTCGGAGATTAGTAAATATAATAAATCAATATGGAGCAACAAGTATTGTTTTACTTCTCGTTTTCGTATTGAAAGTCTTCTTAATACCGTGAGCACATTTCGTGCTTAATAAGTCAATTTTTGTGGATTTAATTTTAATCTGACATCTACGAATTAGTAAACATTGAATTAGCTGAGAATCGTCAATGACAAAATTCAGAATACTGCGGCACAATAAAATGATGTCAATGAAGTCAACATTCATCCAAACTTACTCAATGATGTCAACGACTTAATTACTTTTAATAATGACAAACATACCGAATAATATTTTTTAAAAATGATCTAAAATTTGCTGTAATACAAAGAAGGAAGTTATGTAAGTTTATATTTATTTATTAATATTATAGTTTAAACTTTAGTGTTTATTTTTTTTTTCATTTTTATATCAAGACTGTTATCTAGTCATTAGAAACGAAATATCTATGTTTGTAATATACAGTGTGTAAATTAATGAGGTTTCCTATAGGGAAACGAAATTTAATATGAGTTTTAGGAGAAAAACTTATTCTTTATAAAAAAAATTTCTTCTATCAAAACCCCTTATAGTCAAAGAAAAATCCAGTAATCACTTAAGATAAGATCAAAAACTTGATATTATTTCTAGTTGTTTATTTTAAATATGACTAAGTCCGAATGTTACATCAGTATCTTGTGAAAAATGTTAAAAATATTTGTCATACAAAAAACTTACTTTTTAATTATTATTATTATTAATTTGCCAAAATATAATTATTATTATTATTAACAAGTAATCTATACGATACTGATGTAACATTCGGACTTAATCATATTTAAAATCAACAACTCGATATAATATCAAGTTTTTCATCTTATTTTAAGTAATTACTGTATTTTTCTTTGACTATAAAAGATTTTGATAGAAGCAAATTTTTTTATAAAGAATAAGTATTTCTCATAAAACTCTTATTAAAATTTCTTTCCTATACACAAAAAAAGTAAGTATTAGTAAAATAATGTTTATATTAATATTTTTGCAATATTAAGCAATATGAAGTATACAAATATCAAACAATTTATTTCATTGATATTATTTAGATATTTTATACATAATATTAGCTATGTTCGCGGTAGTAATTCTGAATTAATTCGGAAACTGTTCGGAACGTCTTTAGGATCAATCCAAAGCTCATGTCCGATTCTGAATTTATTCATCAGGATTTTATATTTCCGCAAACGTTAAATAAACATTACTTTTAATTAAATTGATCATAGAATGCGCTCTGCCGATCCCGTTATTTGACGAATTTCATTTTAGATATCAGCTGTTCTTGTTTATTCCGTGCATAATAGTAAATAACTTTTCTTTTTAAAACACAAATCTAACATAAAATGTTCGAAATTGACGTGTAAACTATTTTTGGTAAACTTTCACGATTATACAATGTCAGTGCGCATGTGCGAAATTCTTGATAAAATCCTGGGATGTGTCGAATACGTTCGAAACTAATTCCGAATGAAATAATTGTGTTCCGCAAACGCAGAACTTTTTGTTCAGAACATGTAATTTTCTTACCGCGAACGATCGAATTCACATTGCGCATGCGTACTTGTTCGGAACTAGTTCAGGATGTGCTCCGCGAATAAAGCTATTATTTTTATCGTATGACACATATGTATATTAATTAATATAATTTAAAGTTAAAAAAAAAAACCTTTTTTTATTTTTTTTCCTGTAATACATGTAATATGTATGAAATGTATATTTTTCATTAATTTTTACAATCTATATTAAATAAACAATACATGTTTGACAAAAACAGTTGATTGAAGCAAGCAATTTTGAACGTTAACTACTATAAATTATTCGACAATTTCTTTCAATCTCCCTCCCCTCTATACCTACTCAATGTTTCTGACACATATGGTAGAAAATTTTTTTGACTTAATCTTGTAACTAAAAAACAAAATATAATTAGTAACTACATATTAAAATAAAACTTGAAAATAAAAATACTGTGTTATAAATTTAAATATGCATAAAAATAATTTTCTTAGGCCCGATATTATAAACACTGATTTAATTTACTTGACAAGTAAATTTTTCTTGTTAACTAAATAACTATTACTGCTGGATTATTATTAATAATAAAAATTATTTTTTAATACCACTAGATTAAATTTATTCCCTATTTATAATAAGAAAATCTATAAAGTAAATACATTTACTCCTAAAGTAAATTTAACTATCTTTTATAATACCGGCCCTTAGTGCTCACAAGAGTTATACAATTACATTTTTAATTAGCAATGCCAACTTTCAAAGAAAAAATATAAAAATTTATTTTTTTTGCAGTGTTTTTCCAATTTTAATCAGTTTGCTACATTGTTTATTCGATGTAAATGAAAATTTTTAGTATGGAATTACCAATATGCTTATAATTTTTTTATTATAAAGGGTTACTACAAAATAATTATCGGATTTTAAAAAGCTATATTTTACAAAGTATTGCAGATATAATATGAAATATTGCGCTTACAAATATTGTTTTAGGATCAGGTAGCAGCACAAACTCAGTTTGCAAAATGGAGACTATAAGCGTTTCGTATTTTTGAGTATGCGAGATATTCAATGTTTATCGGATGTTAGCGGCAACGTGCAATTCAAAAACAGTACAAAACAGAACCGCCAGGTTAGATAATTGAAGAGCACAGGTTATTGCTACTGTGATAAACATCAATAACCAATAGGGACGTACTGCATTGTGTATGTTACAAAATGAACTACTGTACAATATCCGCTCCTTTATGGGCAATTTAAGATCTGCGGTGGGCAATGATAGGCTAATGAAGGCTAAGAAAATTAGAAGAGCAAAATAAAAATAACGCATAACGTGAAAAATTATCTCAATGTAGCAGGGGGGGGGGGGGTAAACATTGGAGATTTGTTCTATTCATAATTGGGCAATAGCTCAAATAAGTTTGAAATCTATAGTTAAACGTATATCGTTTGACGAGGGGAGTTTATACGTATAAAATATTTGTAATGGTATGAGTAAAAACTTGGATATTTTCTTTCTCTTATCATGTATCATTTAATATTATATCTGTAATACTTTATAGTAATAGTTTTGTAGTAAACTTACACATTTTTAATAATTGAGTTGAACGACCTTTGAATATATGAATTTAATTTCTTCACCCCTGTTTGAAAAGAAATTAAAAAAAATTACACATTTTTGTATAAATGTTATACAATATTCTAACGATAAATTTTTTTGTGGCATTTCAGTGAACCATCTCAACTCAAGACTTGAAGAATTGAAAAAAAATGACAATATTAAAGTTGGAAAAATAAAAAATCTCAAGGTATCATTATCATTAATTTTGCTACTTTTTATAAGTTCTTAAATCATTGTATTTAATTTTTACAGAAACTATTACAAAACGCCTCAGATTCAAAAGCTGAAATTTTAGTATCTGTCACTGAATTTTCATCGTTATGCAGTACATTAAATACAAATTCGGAAAAAATTGGCCAATTAACAAGAAAAAAAATATATTAAAATATTTTTTCTAAATTTATCATGACTAGTCACACCTGCTTGGAAGACACAAAGAGATAGGTAGTTTAGTTACAATTGCTGATAAAGCTAAAAAAAAAGCAATATACTAAACTTCTTGAAGAATGTTCTAAAATACAAAATGACTCAAACAACTGTTTCCAAATTAATATAGCTTTAAATATTCCAATACAACCGAGAAAACTTTAACCTAATCAAGTTGTTCTAACGTTAGATTTGTCTGCAATATACTCTAAGAAGATGCAACTTTGAAATACTCAGTATGAATACGCTGTAATTTGCAAAATATCTTCTATATTATAGCTCTTTTTTAAAATAATGGTTATTGGAAATAAGATTAACGAACTTAATAACAAAAGCAATTTATTGTTCCGTATGCATTTTGTTATTCTTTTTCATTAAGTATTACTTTGATTTTGCCAAATTCTTTTAAAGCAATTTTATTATAATCAGAACATTTACGCATTTACTCTCTTGTGCTTCAATATTCTGAATTATGCCATTTAGGGTTTTCAACTGATTTAATTTTACTTGATTTTTAAATGTCATACTTAAATCAACAACAATTATTGACTTGTTGAGTATTAAATGTGTTATCACAGTATTAAGAATATGTTCAATAGGAACAGTAAAACTCAATGCTTGTTGCTCGCATATTGTTTTATTGTATTTACT
Source organism: Clivina fossor (assembly GCA_963966155.1). Taxonomy (NCBI): domain Eukaryota; kingdom Metazoa; phylum Arthropoda; class Insecta; order Coleoptera; family Carabidae; genus Clivina; species Clivina fossor. The sequence continues at coordinate 17,836,476 of OZ014558.1, read as the reverse complement.
AATCTCAGATAATTATTTAAAAGTTATTATAAAATTTCTTCCTATCACTGGTAGTACTATTATCAATATTGATTATTTTTTTGGCGGAGATTTCAAAACTTGTTCAATTTCACAATGTTTCTTGACAATGAATTTTTTTGATTTTGTTTCGATCTTTAAACTGGTCCGTATTTGATTACTGGTTACTTTAAGCTTATTTTTTAAATTAGTTACTAAAATTTCATGTGCGATTTCAATCTCTTTCTGATTAAAAGTCGATTGTATATTGTTGCAGGTTTTATGTATTCGCTCATATTCCTCTATATAAGCAAGTATCTGTCTACCTTTTTCTGTTATTTTATTTTGGTTAGTTCGAGTTTTTTTATATACATTTTGTCGTAATTCTCTGAATGAAAAAGATTAGTGTGCCCTCACGACTTGCTAACTAGTTTTTACGTAAATGCTCAATTTTTTTAGCATATTTTTTGATAAAGGTTCCTTAGTAAGTCGCTCGGTAATTTTAGGCTTATCTGTTACATGTTTAGACCTGTTTCAATAGTTCAGCATATTTACCTTGTCAAGTAATCAAATGCGATTGTTTATACTGCAGAATTTAGTTGTTTCAACTAAATTTTGAAGTAGTTCATAAATGTGCGTCAAATATTCAAAAAAAAAATTAAAACAAACGAAAAATTTCTAAATATAAATATTCAATTCAGTTTATGATTGATATTGCACGTTTTATGTAAAACATCGTATGTTGTTACTTGACAAATTAAAGTTATTGTTACAAGGTTTGTTACTACATGCAACGTAAATGAAATATTAAATACACTGAATAACAAAATGCGTTCGACAGTAATTACTTTAAACATTTTGGTTAAAAATTATAAATTGTAATATTGTATCAGTAAATATAATATGTAATCATTTTTCATGTTTGTGTTTTATTATACAATTGATTTAATATAATTAAAACTATAGAATCAGGTTTATAATTTGTTTAATATTGCATAAATAAAAATTATGAGTATTTTTTATTAATTGACACTATATAAAAAAATTTAAAACCTACTAGCCAGCACGTGCATAATTTTCCAGATCTAATAAATAAAAAATTATAATACATAATTTAAAATATTGCAATTCTGTTGAACGTCATCAATCTTATTTAAAATTTATGCACCGTTTAATGTGCTCTAAAACAGAATTTAAGATACGAAACATATGTATTGTATAAAATATTGACTAAATAAATTTTGCAGTACAAAGGTTTTATAATTATAACATAAATTCTTATGGATATATTGAACAAATTGACTACAAAATTTTTATTTAAAATACTATAATGTTTTGTTTTTTTGTTTGGTACATAATAAAATTAGACTGTCGCCATTATTGAATTTAATTATATTTATATTTTACATATAGACTAGCTTATTTAATTTCTGTATGAATGGATTTCTCAAACAATTTTGGTCTCAAAGAATTAAGTAGTTAATAGAATTAATTTAGTTACTTATATTATTAAAATATATATTATAATTTTACATTGAAATTACACTAAAACAAAATCTTAAAGCAATATACATACTCATAATTGTTAAATACAATTAATATTTTAAAAATTAAATTATTTCTACAATTTTTTCTATCACATATATAATACTCATGCTGTACATATTTTTCAGTAGTCATCATATATAAAATAATTTTTAACTGGCTGATACTACAAGTTCGGTTTTAATTAATAAGGGTTGCAAAACAACGTAACCGTCATAAGAGCAGGACTAAACAAATGAATTGAAACATCCAAAACCGAGCTTGTAATACTAGCCACTTTTATGTTTTATATTTATTTTTGTTGTTTAAAATAAATCGTACATTTTTCGACAACTGATTTATAAAATTATACAAAATTATTGGAAATAAACAACAAAACATGTTTTTACAAAATGTATCTTAATTTATAAACTACATTAAAAAATAGATTTTTGTTGTGCATATTTTTATTTAAATTTACTACAAGATATACATAAATATTAATTATGAAAATTCATCATAAAAGCAACAACTGTCCACATCAGTTTTACGAACTGAAATAAATTATTAAATTTTAATATTAGATATTAACAACAGTCAGAACTAATATAAATAAATTACGTACTTTGCCAAAACTTTCCATAGACAGTGTAAAAAATCCAGCAACTTTAATTTGAAATGGTTTCTGAGAACGTAGTATCAATCGTAATATTTGTATTCTTAGAGATTTATCTGGTATTTCGTACCATTTAACTTCATTAAATACTGTGCTGCTAAGCGATTCAGTCCGAAAAAATATATTTAATTTATATTTTTGTTTGGATGTTTAAGTCTGATATGTAACGTTGGATTGCATGAAACGCTTATTTGTTTATTGGAAACAAATAGTTTGTTAGGTTGCATAAATTAATATGATCTAAAAAAAATATTAATTGATGGTTCTAGTTCTTGTAATATAAAAAAAAACAATGTATCTATATATTAATAAAAATATAAAAGTGGCTATTTATACATACGGTATGTATACGCAATTGGTTATTTATACATACAGTATGTATACGCAATTGGCTATTTATACATACAGCATGTGTACAAGAAGTTAGCAACGCCAAAACAGCCAAAACTACGCATTCAGCTAAACCTAACACCCCTGTAATATTGTATTAAAATGAATTTTTCCGCTGGGGACAGTAAAGTAGCTACGAGTGACGTCTGCCGTGCAATTATATAGAAAGTGGCTATTTATACATACGGTATGTATACGCAATTGGCTATTTATACATACAGTATTTTTACGTAATTGGCTATTTAGGGCAGGTTAGGTTAGTAGGTTGGTTTAGGTTTTTTTTTAGTATGTATAAATAGCCAATTGCGTATACGTACTTTATTTTTATTTCTCTGATTTAATGATACTTTGTAGTATATGTATTACTTTATTGAACAATATTGTAAATAAATTTTAATAAATAAAACTATAATTATTATTTATAATTGTGTAGTTATTATCAAAAATTAATTGTAATAATAGCACATATAATCAGTGTATGTAAATTTGTAAATAACCAATTGCATAAAGTATGTATAAATAGCCAATTGCAAATACATATCGTTTGTATAAATAGCCAGTTGTATACACATACTGTATTTATAAATAGCCAATTGCGTATACATACTATATGTATAAATAGCCAATTTTGTATACATACCGTATGTATAAATAGCCAATTGCGTATACATACCGTATGTATAAATAGCTTCATCTTAAAAATATTTACCTCATCATAAATGGTTTGTCCCAAAATACAAAAAATAAATCAAATAAAATATCGCTTCTTATGAAGATGCTGCGAGATTGCCTATTATTTAAAAAGTAAAAAACATAGCTAAGCAAAGACAATAGATGCTTTCCTTTTACGTGCTTGTTACTCCAGCGCGAACTGTTCGGAGCTGTTTCTAAAGGAACCATCAATTATTAGCTTTGTAACACGTGCCAACCTTAAACTTAATCTACAAAGGTCTTGTTGCACCTACTCGAGAGGTAGTGCTTGGGGGGAAAGGGGATTGCCATTCCAGGCAGTTCCAGGGCAACAAGCTCTACGTAAATGGAACACGAGTGTAATGCATAGAGAAAAAATTAGCTACATAATAGTTAAGTAACTTTTTTTTCTCTAACTAATTCTAGTTTTTCAGGAAAAATTATTGAAAATTAATATTTTTTGCAGTTTAATTTTTTTTTTCTTTTTTGGCAAACCAGATGAGTTAGAGAGAAAAGTTACTTAGCTATTATGTAGTTATTTTTTTTCTTTGGTTTAATGAATTTTTTCAGACTTTCTTGAGCAAATTTTGAAAAATAAAAAATCTCAAGGGTTATTTACCCCTTGAGAAATTTTCAAAAATTAAGTTTTTAATTTTTTTCTACTAAACGATGCATCTTAGAATATTTTCCTACACCTCATATATTTTGAGAAAAAAAAAAAAAAGCTAAAAAATAAAAAAAAAATTCTAGCGCCAAAACGGCACGTGCTAGCAAACTTAAACTAAAACCAAATTATAGAACTTTTTATGTTCTATCGAAAAGTATTCTAAGTATTTCTTCGAATTTAACACGAGAAAGAAGTATATCGCAAATTATCGAAATTACATGTTAAACCCACATACGAACTAACGAACCAACACCCGGTATATACCAATATAGATAAAATTTTAAAAAATTTTAAAACTTGAGACGGAAACTTTAGAAAATATTGATCCAATCTTTTTAAATCTTTTAAAGCATTTTTTTAAAATTTAAAATATCTTGTATAAATTTGTATTGCAAGGGCGCAACCCTTTTTCGGGTAACACCTTTTTGCGTTACTACAGAATATGCTGTAGTCATACAAATAAACAATTCAAGTATAATTTATGAGTGTATGCTTGATTCGTATGAATCTATTTTTAATATTTTTAAATCCAACATTAAGAAAATGGTCTTAAAATTTTTGAATTTTTGTTGACTAACTGAATAAATAAATAATTTAAAAAAATATATAAAAATAGGTCCATGTAATAATAAAAAACTGAAATGAATTGAATACATTTTGAGTTACATTGCACGGCATTTTGTGTTGAGAAGAACGCTTATATACGTTTTGTTAACTTATATGAATTCAATGTTACTCGGGCAAAACTGGCTGTAGCCGCTGTAATTTTTTGAATTACATTCTACAAAATTGACAATATGTTTTTGGTATTTTAAAATTTATTTAAGTTATAAAATTCGTTACAGAAGATTCTCCAGTTAAAGTTAATAATTTTTAATGTAATTAATTATGTCATTATTTTCAAATAATTTTTTCAATAATATTAAAAAAAATACGAAAAATTGAAAAAAATTTAATAAAAAGTTTGTATTTTTTCCAGTTCTGAAACCGCTAGTTATCGAGCAGTTTTAAAAATTAGCGTATCGACACAAATCGCATTTTTAACGACTTTTTCTTATAACCTTTTTCGATGTTTTGAAGAAAAATTTAATTTTCGGACAATTTTTCTTTAAAATTAAATTTTGCCGTATACCGAAAATTACGTGACAATATTTGACATTTGCCAATCATTTATAAGCAAAAGCAATTGAATTAATTAATATTATCAAAAAATAATTGATGAAATAATTTATCATGTGATGCGGACTTTATTAGACATTTACATCTAAAATCAAGTTCTCTGTTCTAAATATACACAAAATTTGTTTTAATTTTAAAAATAAAACAAAAACACTTAGAAATGTATTATTAGATAGACATTTTGAAGTTCTGTCGAATTTTTTTATTAAATTTCAAAAATTTTATTTATTTACATCAAAATAAAGAAATATCATATTTGCCAAGTAATGTAAGTAAGAATTATACACATAGTAAATAAATATGTAATTTCAAAAATGGCAAATTTAATTTATTGTAGAAATGTAATATAAAAAATATGGTATCAAGAAGATTTAATTCCAATCGCAGAATGACAAGATTATATTCCAAACAAATAAATTTTGATAATTTCGAATCGTTACCAAGAAGAAAATATAAACAGCGTAAACAGCGCCCGAAAATAAAAAACCAAAAAACAATATTCAATATTGAATCCATTGAATTAAATACGATATTAAAAGAAAATATGGATCAAAAAGGTTTGAGAACTGTATTAAGTTATTAGTTAATATGTATCTATTTGTAAATTCATATATGATGTATAAATATGTGCTTTAAAAGCAAGATTATTAGAATTTTTAATTAGTAAATTTGTTAATTATCACATCCTGACAATGCGCTTTGGCATTTTAGATTGCCATTGTCAGAACGTTTTGTAAACAATTTTGTAATAAACCACAACACAAATTTTGTGTTGTGATTGATCTGAGAAGCTAGAACGAGTTGTAGTCAGGGTCAGGGGCAGATTAACGCATAGGCATAGTAGGCACTTTTTAGGGCGGCAAATTTCCAGCCCGAAAAAAATAATAATTAATTATAAAATTTCTTGTACTACTACTATTCAATAAATTTTTAATTTTAATAAAACACATTTAATGAATTACCCACATTAGCTTTGCTCTGTATCAAAGACAGATTTTTGCAGAAATTAAATTTATCTAAAAATCGATATTTTTTCGCTAGAACAGACGCCTCGCAAAAACTGTGGCATCTGAAGGGTCTAGTGGCTTTATAATTTAAATGTAATAATACATACATACATACATACACAATCACGCCATGTACCCAAAAGGGTGTGGCACAAACTCTTTTCATCATCCCGAAATCAGTCGCCTCCAAACATTCCTATCTAAACAAGCAACTTTCGCTTCATCCACATTCATAATTCCTCTCATACATGCTCTTTTATTCTTACTACTTGGAAACTTTCGCTCACGCAAAACACTCTCAATCATATCACTCCAACTACTCACGACGTGCACGCAATCGTATACCATCAAAATCATTCAAATAAAATTTTTTAACCAAACGTTCATTAGACATTCGCTCAACATGTCCAAACCATCTTAACTGACTAACACCAACTTTTGCTACAACATTTTTTTCAATTTCACACTCATCATACACTAATCTATTTCGTACCCGATCTCTCCTATTTACACCACATACTCCACGTAAAAATCTCATTTCCACAGCAGTCATTTTCCGTTTATGCTTTTGCAACCAAACCCAACATTCACTACTATACATCAATGTAGGCACCAAAACAGCTTTATATATACTCAAACGGGCTTCTTTGGAAACATTTACATTCCTATGTAATAATAAACTATATTATAACTGTGTATGGTGAAATGATACGCGAAAAATAAATTATTGTTATTTTCATATTGTTATTATCATATTAATGTTACAAGATAATCATTACCGAATACTAATTTGTGTAACAAATATTTTTTAATATTTACAGGTTATTTTTATTTTAACTTGTAAAATAAGTATTGAATTAAAGCTAAGGTATTATAAAATTGATTATTAAAAACTTGAAATTTTTTACAGAAATCAGTCAAATTACAGAAGATAATATTCAAAATGAAGATCAACAGGCATTAGAAAATGAGGTAAATGATGATGATGCAGAAATTGTTAATCTTATACTCGATTTATCAGAAAAATATGGTGTTGGAATTGGCGAAGATCAAAAACCAGCCACTGTTGAAGATATTGAAGCTTATTTGATATCTGAAGCAGCAAAATTTAATACTCCTGTAGACAATGTTTCAAGTACTCTGTAGTGAATAACATTTGCATGACACATTTTCTCACTATGTTATGTCACTATTTTTCTAAAACAATTTGTGTTAAATTCATATATGTAAAAATAACTATTATAAATTAAAAAATATTCCGATGTTAATTTTAATATAATTCTGATTTAAACAAAACTAACAAAAAGTTATTTATATAAATAAAGTAATTTAAATAAATTAATAATGGTTCGGTTTTATTAAGTTTTAAATAGTTATTATTAATACAATCTTTATTAATTAAGATAATTAAGAGGGATCGAGTACGAAATAGATTAGTGATAATGAATGTGAAATTGAAAAAATGTTGTAGCAAAAGTTGGTGTTAAGTCATTTAAAATGGTTCAGACATTTTTTAGCGAATACCTAATGAACGTTTGGTTAAAAAAATTTATTATTATTGGAGTGGTATAATTGAGATGTGGCTTGCGTGAGCAAAAGTTTCCAAACAGTAAGATTAGAAAAGCATGTATGAGAAGAATTATGAATGTGGATGAAGCTAAAGTTGCTTATTTGGATGGGGATGTTTGGAGGAAACTGATTTCGGGAAAATGGAAAGAGTTTGTGCCACATTCTTTCGGGTGGCGTGATTGTGTATATATGTATGTATTCAGCTTATGATTGGTTGAAATTTGCGGTAAGTTTATATTGGAACAAAATATGCAAATTATACTCGATGAATTTATGTTGAATTTGAAAAATCAGATTTATTGTTAATTTTGTTACAGCGTATTGTATGTTGGATGTCAATTTTGTTATAATTTTGACAAATTAATTATTTTATTTTTTAGATTTTTTACGCACATTGTAGCCGAAACTACTTCATTCTTAACGTTAATGGAGTATTTATTTTAAATAGATATTTCGACCAGATTTTTAATTTGGGTTCAGGTCCCTGTTTTTGCTTATACTAAAAATTCGTATTACAAGCTTTGTTTTTGGATGTTTTAAAGGCTCGTTTCTCAATTATTTAAAACAGCTAAAAGCTGTACTAAGCACTGTATTAGCTGACAAAATAGTTGACGATTATAAAAAAAATTGTGTAATTTGCGCGGTTCGCCAAGTAAATAATAATAATAATAATAATAATAATAATTGAATCTAGTCTACACTGTAAAAAAAAGGTATTTGTATATAAAAACATAAATATGTATATGGAAATTATTTACATATATTTTAAGGAAAATTTTTACATTATATAAATATAAAATATTTTTATTTTATGTAATTACTTACTTTTTCAGTAAAAATAACATGTATAATAGATAAATTAATTTACTTTAAATTACAAAATTATATTATTTTTACAGAAAATTTATGTAAATTATCGATTTGCTGAACTAATATGATTTTTTTTTACTAGAATTATTATGTAAAGTGGCACCTTTTTTAAAAAGTGTAGTTGGTAAATAACTGCTGATTTTGTAACAATATTCAAATAAAATACTTGATAAATATTTTAGTAAATTATTTGGAGAAATGTGGTGTTCATTTTTATTAATAAAATATGTCTGTTAAATTTACATTTAAAAACAATTAAAATTATTTACACTTAAAAAAAGACAATAATAATTTAAATATTACTTATTACTATTTAAATTTAAATATTATTAAAATTAATAATTATTATTATTAAAATTGCGAAAACACCACTTGAATTAATAATAATGATAACTTACATTTCATATTTTAATATACTTTGCAGATAAAAAATGGTCAATATAAAATTAACAATTCTATATAAATTAATAAAAAAGGTGGCAACACTGTATTTTGTTAAAATTACATAAATTATATGAATACTAGGACAATTTTTTGTGAAAATTTGAGTAAAATCGGTTAACTAACAGGGACATAATAAAATTTTAAAAAGTTTAGTAATTTTTGTCTCGGAAAGTTTGCAAAACTGGATATTAATAAAATTATATAATTAATGGAAGCATTAGGGAAATCTTTTCTGAAAATTTGATCAAAATCGGATAAATAATGTAGCCAATATAAATTTTTAAAAATTTTTGTAATTTTTTTCTCGGAAAGCTGGCATTACCGAAAAAAAATGAAACCACATGACCATCTTGGGTACTAGACAAATTTATTTTGGCAATTTTATTAAAATCGGTTGAACCGTCTAGGAGGAGTTGCGATCACAAAATTTTGAACATAAGCTAAGTTCGGATTCATCATCTAGTAGGGGCTATATGAAGAATTTCAATACAAATTTATTTTTTTTTTGAAAATGTTACAGACATCGTACCAAACACTATACCACTTTTTCTTGCAGTCAAAGTGGTAAGAAAACAGTTGTTTTATATCAATGATAGATTATTATTGAATTTACGAATAAGGTCTACCATTTTATTATTAACGATTCGACTTTGATTAAATTAGACAAAAATTTTCACATTACTTAAAAATTATTAAATTATATTCAAACACTCGATATTGGAACTTTGAATAATAAAATAATATATAATAATTAACTTAAAATGTATTTTTTAAAATATTGATAAATAATTCAATAGTTTTATTATATTTAATCATTTTAATTTTTTTATGGCTAAATGTTACTAATAAACCATAAATTTATAAATATGAATAAAAAAGCAAGATAGACATAGTGAGCTTTGGAAAAACAAATCCAATAGAAAAATAACAGAAAATTTCTTTTTTATTTTGAAAATATTACAGATCAAATTTTCTGCATCATAAAATTAGTTTTACATAAATTTTAACGAAATACATTAAATAATAATTTTAAAAAACGATTCGAATATATAGTAAAACAATAATGAAAATAATATTGTGGAACATACGTAAGTCTATATTTATTTATTAATATTATAACTTAATAAATATTTAGTATTGTTGTTTATTAAAAATGAGTTTTGTCAGTCGTTTCAAGAGTATTAACCATTTGCTAAAAACAAAAATGTCATTGATTGTAATATACATGTATTTAAAAAAATATATTTTATTTGTCTCAAACAGAGCTGGGCAGTAATTAAATACTTTGTAATTAATTACTAATTAAATTACGATATTCCAAAAAGAATTTGTAATTGAATTACTTTATAGAAAAAAGTAATTGTACTCAATTATTTTTCAAATTTTAGAAAATAATTGAAAAAGGAATTGTTTTTGGTAATTTAATTACTTCAAGTAATTGAAAACTGGCATACATAATTATGTATTTTTGTTTTTCTGTATTAATAATAAAAAAATAGAATTTTACTTATGTTTCTTATTTAATATAAAAATAATAATAATTTTGTTGTTTATTTTTTAAATACATGTATAACAATGTATACTTCTTTTAAAAAAGTAATTGAAAAAGTATTTAAAATAACTTGTTAAATTACAAAAGTAATTTGTAATGAAACGAGGCAAATATCTGTACCTAATTTTTTAATTTTTTATGTTATTAATTTATCTTACTATTAATATTTTTTAAGAATGTGTTTCGATAATAATTATGTCAACTGTACTTGTTTACGTATTTTAAAAACCACATCTGGGACGCTGAACCTTACGTATATTTTAAAAAACCAACATCTGGTACGCCGGACGTTACTGTTTTATTGTGTTGTTTTGCTTATTGAGAAATACATTTCTTTAGGGGTCATTTATGGTTTTGTTATGTTTAGGTATAAACACGTGCGTACATAAAAGGTTGACCCAATTCTTTTATAGTTTGGGGTACTTTATTTTGAAAACAATTTTGTTTTTAAGAATTTGTTTTTCTGATTTTGGGCACATCCTACTATCTCCTATCCTAGCCAATGCAAAGCGATTATTTGTAAGATAGGTTTGAAAAGTTAATATTATTGGGTGTAGAAAATTATGATGTCATTTTCAGCCAGTAATCTTCAACAAGGATGCTAGAAGTGTAATTTGATTGGTAAAATATTATATCTTGTTATTATGTCCTACTCTTACTAATGATTTTGTTTATGCGAACTCTGTTGCAAGTCAACGTGGACTAAGAGTATATGAAGGCTGACCGATCTCATGAGCGGGCATTCTGGTCTAGAATCAGAATCAGGGAAGCTTGGCCCATGGTATAGTTCATTATACTAGGTAACCTTGTCATCTCTCAGAAATAAGATACATACGGGAGAATAGTTTAACAGTTTGTACAATGCGACTGCCTTTTACTATGTAAGAGGAGCTGACGTTACAGATAACAAACTGTGAGAACTTAAATTCTGAGAGATTGGCGGGTTGTGCGAACGGTTTAGCAGTTTGTACATTGCGACTGCCTTTTACTATGTAAGAGGAGCTGACGTTACAGATAACAAACTGTGAAAACTTAAAGAGAGAAAATATTGTGCGAACGGTTTAGCAGTTTGTACATTGCGACTGCCTTTTACTATGTAAGAGGAGCTGACGTTACAGATAACAAACTGTGAAAACTTAAAGAGAGAAAATATTGTGCGAACGGTTTAGCAGTTTGTACATTGCGACTGCCTTTTACCATGTAAGAGGAGCTGACGTTACAGATAACAAACTGTGAAAACTTAAAACTCTCAGAAAACATAGTATACTTGTACAAAAAGTTTCACGAAGATAAGTTCACGTGTAAACTCAAACCATGACCAGAGCGTACCCAGTCATCGGGCAACCGTAGCCGCCAATAACCGGTAAACCAACATACTCTACGCGCCGGGCCAGCGTTGCAACGCCGGGCGACCTGCGTCTGGTTGGGGGTAGCGAGAAGCCGTGAGAGACACCGATTCGACCCTGATTTCACTAGACGATCACTCACCAATTACGTAATGTATTCACACTCCCATATTCCCCAAATACACTTACACTTACACGTATAAAATTACATATTGTTTGGCAAATAACTAATAATTATTGTACATTGGTTTTGGTACCTCGTCGGATTAAATATAGAATTTTTCGGGCATTTAGATGCGAGTACTTTATACATACTTCTCACATGATTACTAATACACGAGCTCTTGGTCGGCAGTGATCCCGACCCTCATGAGTGACAGCATATCTCTTTGAGTATGTGTCCGACCCGTTCATTTGAATTGTGGTCACCCACAGAATACACTACACCTTTTGAAGTATAATAAAGGATTCTTTGAGTTACGTTGTTATTAGAGTTTTTATATCGAATTTATTATTTGCGCACAAGATGCACTGACGAGCCGCCACTAACCATTTATTCAAAATCTTTCAATGAAATTGTAAACAAAATACAGACAAACACTAAAAATATTGAAATATTTAAATAATTATATAATTTTACAAATTTCTCATGCACAATAAATCGACATAGTTAAACCAAATGTGACTTTTATTTCAAATCATTTTATGTACTCTCCTGTTTGCAGTTCGGCGACTTTTAAAGTTCACTGGGGTTACTTAAATTTTGTTATTCATTTACATAACGTAGTTGGGTCCTAAAATCACCGAATAATTAAAGTTTTCTAAATTTAAATGGTTAATTGTCGTTTAATTAATTTGATATTTAATTCCAAATTTCGCCGCGTTACAGTAATTAAATTACTTTTTTTTAGCAATAATTATTTTGAAAGTATTTAAATTACTTTTTGCCAGAGTAATTAGTAATTGTAATTAATTACTTTCTTAATTATAATGTTATTAAATTCCCTATTCTATCTTCAAATTTTCTGATTTCTTTCTCTGAGTAATTTGCCCAGCCCGGGTCTCAAATATTACAGTTCGAATTTTGAGACAACTATTTTACGTTATCATATTGGTAACACACCTAGTAAACATTATGTATGTGTACTTAACATTTTTGCATCAAATTGTATTTAAAAAAAAAAACAGTTGTTTTATATCAATGATGGATTATTATTGAATTTGTGAATAAGGGCGGCAAACTTTACTTTAAGGTTATGTAATCGATTTTCTTTAAACTTTACATACCGTTAATTTTGCATATTTTATTAATATAAATCGCAAAATTTTAGTGCGGAAACGATATTTACAATGTTAAAACTGATTTTAAAAACTCGATTTTAGCATAGGTTATACGTATGATGCAATGGTTGTAGTTGACATAAGTGGCGCTCATTGCAGGGTAGGTTAGACAAAAAGGTTAATTTGAGGTTAATTTGTTAATATTTTAAATATCATTTCCGCACTAAAATTTTGTGATTTATATTCATAAAATGTGCAAACTTAACGATATGTAAAGTTTGAAAAAAATCGATTATAAAATTATATTCTAATTGCCAATTAACAATTATAAAATTATATTCAAACACTCGATATGTCGTATATACGAAATGCAATTATGTAAATATTAAAATAAAAAATATAATAACATTGATCGAACTGGCAATAATAAAATAATATATAATAATTAACTTAAAATGTATTTTGTAAATTATTGATAAATAATTCAATAGTTCTATTATATTTAATCATTTTAATTTTTTTATGGCTAAATATTTCTAATGGTAGTTTCTTCAAATTCAAATTTGACCATAAATTTATAAATATGAATAAAAAAACAAGATTGACATAGTAAGCTATGAAAAAACAAATCTAATAGGAAATAACAAAAAATATCATTTTTATTTTGATAATATTGCAGACCAAATTTTCTACATCATAAAATTAGTTTTATATTAAATTTAAAGAAATACATTGAATAATAATTTAAAAAACGATTCAAATATGCCGTAAAACAATAAGGACGATAATATTGTAGAAGATACGTAAGTTTATATCTATTTATTAATATTATTACTTAATAGATGTTTAGCATTGCTGTTTATTAAAAATGAGTTTCAACAGTCGTTGCAAGAGTATTAACCATTTGCTAAAAACAAAAATGTCAATGATTGTAATATATATATTTAAAAAAATGTTTTATAAATATTACAGTTCGAATTTTTAGACAACCATTTTACATTATCATATTGGTGACAAACCTAGCAACATAAAAATATGTGTACTTAATATATTTGCATGAAATTTTATTAAAAAAAAAAAAACAGTTGTTTTATATCAATGATGATTTATTATTGAATTTACGAATAAGATTTACAGTTTTATTTTTTCACTGATTTTTAGTCACCATTACATATGTATATATAATCATCACAATGTTTTATTATATTAATAAAATTAAGAATAATTTGTATTTATAAAGAAATGGACTGAGAACTTGCCGTGTGACCTTGTCACCAAAAATTTTAATGCAGGCTGCAAATTTTGAGATATGTCTGTCTCTCTCTCTCTTTCTCTCTCTGTCTCTCTCTTTGACCAGTGGTTATTGCATTTACTTTAATGCGTATTATGTTAGCTGGTGATTCCATTTTAGACACATACGGGATACGGGTGTCAGGTTAGAAAATGTAAACAACAATGTACATAACAAAACAATGTATAAGATACAGGTATTATTATCTATTTTATATTTGATCTATTAATCTATTCTACAATGTTGCATATGAAGCTTTTAGTATAAGTATAGGTTTAGCATAGGTTAGCATCAAATGACGCTACTTTACGATACTTTAAAATCAAAATTTTATGTAGAATATTTGTTTATTATTTATTGGGATCTAAATGATCTAAAATGTTCTGCATGGCATCTGGTGGCGAATTTCGCCAGGCGAAATGAGGAACTAAAACACTGCGTGCACTTGTGTCAACGATCAAAAATGACAGCTTGCAGAAAAAACGCTATTTGCTAGCTTTTTTTTTCTTTTTTTGCAACATTATTGTATTATATAATAAATATTTAATTTCTAGATGTTAATTTGAATATGCGTTTGGTTTAAAGTTCTGTTGTGCAAAGTGTCAACTAACCTATAACAATATAATAAGGTTGCGATGCAGTGTTTACACTTTGTACCTAAACCAGCTTTGCAGGAACACACTACAGACTTAATCGCACCGTTTCTGTCAATTGTCATTGAGATTTCATGTGGAACATCTTTTAAACTTGACGTTTTCAAACACAGAGATGTTACTGTCATCTTGCCATCACATCACTTTTCTAATGATTGTGTAGGACAATGATTCTCAACCACTGTGCCGCGGCACTTTTGTGTGCCGCGAAATTCTTGAAATGTGCCGCCAAATTTTAGAAATGTAAACAATAAAAATTATTTTGTATATACCTTTATGCAGCAATTTCTTTAATTTATATATTTGCTATGCAGTATTGTGTTCTCAAACTTAAATAAAACGTATTCAAAAGTTATACATGATTCGTCTTTTTTAACAATTTTTTAGTATATTTATAAGTATGTAAAATTCTTTTAAACTTATCTTATTCTTAGTGTGCCGCCAAATTTTTAAAATTGTTAAAAGTGTACCGTACCAAAAAAAAAGGTTGAGAATCACTGGTGTAGGAGTTGTTCTGACAAGAGTTTAAGCCGGCCCATTTGTAAATTTTTTCAAGAGTTCATAATATTTTTTAATTAAAAAGAAATCATACACTTTGATTGAGTTTTGACAAGTGGACGCTTAGGTCCGCCATATTGAATAGGCCATGCCCCCATTTTAAATCCCAATACTTTATTTTAATAATAGTCAAATAAGTTTTGATTACAAAAAATATATTTTTATAATTTGAGCTGATCAGAGCTGAAGTAATTTAAGTCACTTTTTTTAAATTTTATTGAAAAAAAAACTTGCATTTTATCTTACTATATAATATTTAATAACACAATAAAGAAACTTGAATATATGGCTAATGTAAAAATTATACTTTTACCACTTTACCAATAAACACTTCTTGGCACCTACTACTATGGCATAAAATAATATATATTTTTTTTTAATTATAGCAATTCAATTCTGAAGTTAATTATTGCTACACGCTTCTTTGGGTCGACAGTCAACATAAATTAATACTATTCTACCAACTTAATGGAAAAATTATATTGTCTGGACTACGCGAACATACCTAAATATCTATGTTAAATAAACGTAAAATTTATCAGCGAATTAACTAAGAAAGTTATTATCAAAAAACATGCTGAAAAAATTGAGCGATTATGTAAATACTTGTTAGCAGGTCGTGAAGTCGTGAAGTTATATTTTTGATTTATATAAAATTAAAATATAATGATTAAAGACTCAATACTTATCGAAATGTAATTCCGGAAAAACTTAAACAGATACATGCTTGAATAGAGGAATAGGAGCGAATATATAAAATTTGCAATAATTGAAAATCGAAATTAAATCAAAGAAGAAGAAGAAATCAAACATAATACTTTCTGTAATAAATAATTTAAAGAATAATCTTAAAATAGTCTGTAATAAAATATTGACCATTTTAAAGAACAATACAATATCAAACGATACATTGCCAAGAAATATTGTATAACCGCGAACAGATTTTACAATCTACTGCCAAGAAATTAATCATTATTGCTAATGTTACTATCAATGAAACGAGAAAACTTCATGATAAATTCGAATTATTTTCGGAGATTAGTAAATATAATAAATCGATATGGAACAACAAGTATTGTTTTACTTCTCGTTTTCGTATTGAAAGTCTTCTTAATACCGTGAGCACATTTCGTGCTTAATAAGTCAATTTTTGTGGATTTAATTTTAATCTGACATCTACGAATTAGTAAACATTGAATTAGCTGAGAATCGTCAATGACAAAATTCAGAATACTGCGGCACAATAAAATGATGTCAATGAAGTCAACATTCATCCAAACTTACTCAATGATGTCAACGACTTAATTACTTTTAATAATGACAAACATACCGAATAATATTTTTTAAAAATGATCCAAAATTTGCTGTAAAACAAAGAAGGAAGTTATGTAAGTTTATATTTATTTATTAATATTATAGTTTAAACTTTAGTGTTTATTTTATTTTTTTCATTTTTATATCAAGACTCTTAACTAGTCATTAGAAACGAAATATCTATGTTTGTAATATACAGTGTGTAAATTAATGAGGTTTCCTATAGGGAAACGAAATTTAATATAAGTTTTAGGAGAAAAACTTATTCTTTATAAAAAAAATTTCTTCTATCAAAACCCCTTATAGTCAAAGAAAAATCCAGTAATCACTTAAGATAAGATCAAAAACTTGATATTATTTCTAGTTGTTTATTTTAAATATGACTAAGTCCGAATGTTACATCAGTATCTTGTGAAAAATGTTAAAAATATTTGTCATACAAAAAACTTACTTTTTAATTATTATTATTATTAATTTGCCAAAATATAATTATCATTATTATTAACAAGTAATCTATACGATACTGATGTAACATTCGGACTTAATCATATTTAAAATCAACAACTCGATATAATATCAAGTTTTTCATCTTATTTTAAGTAATTACTGTATTTTTCTTTGACTATAAAAGATTTTGATAGAAGCAAATTTTTTTATAAAGAATAAGTATTTCTCATAAAACTCATATTAAAATTTCTTTCCTATACACAAAAAAAGTAAGTATTAGTAAAATAATGTTTATATTAATATTTTTGCAATATGAAGTATACAAATATCAAACAATTTATTTCAGTGATATTATTTAGATATATTATACATAATATTAGCTGTGTTCGCGGTACTAATTCCGAATTAATTCGGAACCTGTTCGGAACGTCTTTAAGATCAATCCAAAGCGCATGCCCGATTCTGAATTTATTCATCAGGATTTTATATTTCCGCGAACGTTAAATAAACATTACTTTTAATTAAATTGTTCGATCATAGAGTGCGCTCTGCCGATCCCGTTATTTGACGAATTTCATTTTAGATATCAGCTGTTCTTGTTTATTCCGTTCATAATAGTAAATAACTTTTCCTTTTAAAACACAAATCTAACATAAAATGTTCGAAATTGACGTGTAAACTATTGCTGGTAAACTTTCACGATTATACAATGTCAGTGCGCATGTGCGAATTTCTTGATAAAATCCTGGGATGTGTCGAATACGTTCGAAACTAATTCCGAATGAAATAATTGTGTTCCGCAAACGCAGAACTTTTTGTTCAGAACATGTAATTTTCTTACCGCGAACGATCGAATTCACATTACGCATGCGTACTTGTTCGGAACTAGTTCAGGATGTGCTCCGCTAATAAAGCTATTATTTTTATCGTATGACACATATGTATATTAATTAATATAATTTAAAGTTAAAAAAAATCATTTTTTTTTTATTTTTTTTCTTGTAATATGTATGAAATGTATATTTTTCATTAATTTTTACAATCTATATTAAATAAACACTAAGGCCCGTATTCTCACCTCAGTTATAAAAGTGAGATTTGTCAAAAGTACTTTTGACGTTCACTTAAAATCATTTATTAAGCATTTTAAAATAGTTTATTTAAATTTTATAATACCAAATATAATAAAAATGATCAAATATAGAAAAATTATTTATATTTAATGACAAACAGAAGCAAAAAGTAATTTTAAAATTAATGATAAAAGCACTTTTTCACCAAAAAGTGAGATGAGAATACGGGCCTAAATGTTTGACAAAAACAGTTGATCGAGGCAAGCAATTTTGAACGTTAACTACTATAAATCTTTCGACAATTTCTTTCAATGCTTTAGTATAGGTATAATCTCTCTCCCCTCTATACCTACTCTATGTTTCTGACACATATGGTAGTAAAAATTTTTGACTTAATCTCGTAACTGAAAAACAAAATATAATTAGTAACTACATATTAAAATAAAACTTGAAAATAAAAATACTGTGTTTTAAATTTAAATATGCATAAAAATAAAATCGCTTAAAATCGTTTGCAAAATGGAGACTATAAGCGTTTCGTATTTTTGAGTATGCGAGGTATTCAGTGTTTATCGGATGTTAGCGTCAACGTGCAATTCAAAAACAGTACAAAACAGAACCGCCAGGTTAGATAATTGAAGAGCACAGGTTATTGCTACTGTGATAAACATCAATAACCAATAGGGACGTACTGCAATGTATATGTTACAAAATGAACTACTGTTTAGAGCCCGTGATTTTCAAAGTGGGCAATATCCGCTCCCTTATGGGCAATTTAAGATCTGTGGTGGGCAATAATAGGCTAATGAAGGCTAAGAAAATTAGAAGGGCAAAATAAAAATAACGCGTAACGTGAAAAATTATCTCTATGTAGCATGGGGGGGGGAAGCATTGGAGATTTGTTCTATTCATAATTGGGCAATAGCTCAAATAAGTTTGAAAATTTATGGTTCAACGTATATCGTTTGACGAGGGAAGTTCATATGAAATATTTGTAATGGTATGAGTAAAAACTTGGATATTTTCTTTCTCTTATCATGTATCATTTAATATTATATCTGTAATACTTTATAGTAATAGTTTTGTAGTAAACTTACACATTTTTGTATAAATATTATACAATATTCTAACGATAAAATTTTTTGTGGCATTTCAGTGAACCATCTCAACCCAAGATTTGAAGAATTGAAAAATGTTGACAATATTAATGTTGGAAAAATAGAAAATCTCAAGGTATCATTATCATTCATTTTGCTACTTTTTAAAATTTCTTAAATCATTGTATTTAATTTTTACAGAAACTATTACAAAACGCCTCAGATTCAAAAGCTGAAATTTTAGTATCTGTCACTGAATTTTCATCGTTATGCAGTACATTAAATACAAATTCGGAAAAAATTAAAAGAAAAATTCATAAAAAATCAAATAAAATACTAGAATATTTATTGGCCAATTAACAAGAAGAAAAATATATATTGGAAGACACAAAGAGAAAAAAAAGCAATATAATAAACTTCTTGAAGAATGTTCTAAAATACAAAATGACTCAAACAACTGTTTCCAAATTAATATAGCTTTAAATATTCCAATACGTCCGAGAAAACTTTAACCTAATCAAGTTGTTCTAACGTTAGATTTGTCAGCAATATACTCTAAGAAGATGCAACTTTGAAATACTCAGTATGAATACGCTGTAATTTGCAGAATATCTTCTATATTATAGCTCTTTTTTAAAATAATGGTTATTGGAAATAAGATTAACGAACTTAATAACAAAAGTAATGTATTGTTCCGTATGCATTTTGTTATTCTTTTTCATTAAGTATTACTTTGATTTTGCCAAATTCTTTTAAAGCAATTTTATTATAATCAGAACATTTTTTATGCATTTACTCATTTACTCTCTTGTGCTTCAATATTCTGAATTATGCCATTTAGGGTTTTCAACTGATTTAATTTTACTTGATTTTTAAATGTCATACTTAAATCGACAACAATTATTGACTTGTTGAGTATTAAATTTTATCACAGTATTAAGAATATGTTCAATAGGAACAGTAAAACCCAATGCTTGTTGCTCGCATATTGTTTTATTGTATTTACTAATCTCAGATAATTATTTAAAAGTTATTATAAAATTTCTTCCTATCACTGGTAGTACTATTATCAATATTGATTATTTTTTTGCCGGAGATTTCAAAGCTTGTACAATTTCACAATGTTTCTTGACAATGTATTTTTTTGATTTTGTTTCGATCTTTAAACTGGTCCGTATTTGATTACTGGTTACTTTAAGCTTATTTTTTAAATTATTTACTGAAGTTTCATGTGCGATTTCAATCTTTTTCTGATTAAAAGTCGATTGTATATTGTCGCAGGTTTTATGTATTCGCTCATATTCTTCTATATAAGCAAGTATCTGTCTACCTTTTTCTGTTATTTTATTTTGATTAGTTCGAGTTTTTTTATATACATTTTGTCGTAATTCTCTGAATGAAAAAGATTAGTGTGCCTTCACGACTTGCTAACTAGTTTTTACGTAAATGCTCAATTTTTTTAGCATATTTTTTGATAAAGGTTCCTTAGTAAGTCGCTGGGTAATTTTGGGCTTATCTGTTACATGTTTAGACCTGTTTCAATAGTTCAGCATATTTAACTTGTCAAGTAATCAAATACGATTGTTTATACTGCAGAATTTAGTTGTTTCAACTAAATTTTGAAGTAGTTCATAAATGTTCGTCGAATATTTAAAAAAAATTAAAACAAACGAAAAATTTCTAAATATAAATATTCAATTCAGTTTATGATTGATATTGAACGTTTTATGTAAACTATCGTATGTTGTTACTTGACAAAATAAAGTTATTGTTACAAGGTTTGTTACTACATGCAATGTAAATGAAATATGAAATACACTGAATAACAAAATGCGTTCAACAGTAATTACTTTAAACATTTTGGTTCAAAATTATAAATTGTAATATTGTATCAGTAAATATAATATGTAATCATTTTTCATGTTTGTGTTTTATTATACAATTGATTTAATATAATTACGTTTAACTAAATACAAGGAAAAGAATAAATGTGTTAAAAGACTAGTTAATAATTGCAAAAAAGAAATGGAAGAGAGAATGAGTGAAAGGTTGACGACTGATTTCAGTATGAATAGGCGAATGTTTTGGCAGAACGTGAAGAGAATGAAAGGTGGTAGTGTGAAAACCGTTAAGGCGGTTAAAAGTGCAAGTGGTGATTTATTGTGGAACGAGTTGGATGTAAGAAATAGGTGGTGTGAATTTTTTAAAGATTTATATGGTAGTGATAATAATGAGGTAATGAATTATGTTTCTGTAATTTTGAATCGAAGTGAGGTTGAATATGACATTGATGAAAGTGATGTGAGTGATGCTTTAATGCGTGTAAAATGTGGTAAGTTTCCCGGTATGGATGGAATTACTAATGAAATGCTGAAATATGGGGGTGAAAAAGTATTTGAATGGTTAGTTTTTATATTTCGTTTATGTTTAAAGCGTTGTGTGGTTCCTGATGACTGGAAACGAGCTGTCATTTGCCCTTTATTTAAAGGTAAAGGCAGTTCAAGTGAATGTACTAATTTTCGAGCGATTAGTCTTCTGAGTGTTCCCGGTAAATTATTTGGTAAAATATTAATTCATAAAGTTAGAGCACTAACTATTTCAAAAATTAGTGACGTTCAGGGTGGATTTTTGCCAGAGAGAGGATGTGTGGATCAATTGTTTGCTCTTCGTATGATTGTCGAAAAGTCACTTGACAAAAATAAAAAAGTGTTTTGTGGCTTTCTCGATTTAAGGAAAGCTTATGACAGTGTTCTTCGGGAAATCTTGTGGGATGTGCTTCGCGAGTACGGTGTTAATGGTAATCTTTTAGGAGCAATTCAAGCTCTGTATGATGGAAGTGAAGCTGCTGTACGAGTTGATGGTTTTTTAAGTGATTGGTTTCGTATAGATGTAGGCGTGAAACAGGGCTGTGTAAAGTCTCCTTGGCTATTTAATTTATATATGGATGTCCTTCTTCGGAAAGCTTTCTGTGGTAATGATGGTTTACAAATAGGTGATTGTCGTGTACCTGCTTTAGCGTATGCTGATGACGTGGTAGTTTTGGCTGAATCTGAAGAACAACTGAGAAGGATGATTGATAGAATTATTAATGTTGTTGGTAAAGATATGAATCTTGTGTTGAATAAAAAAGATTTATTTGAATGATTTTGATGGTATACGTTTGCGTGGACGTCCGATGAGTAGTTGGAATGGTATGATTGAGAGTGTTTTGCGTGAGCGAAAGTTTCCAAGTAGTAGGAATAAAAGAGCATGTATGAGAGGAATTATGAATGTGGATGAAGCGAAAGTTGCTTGTTTGGATAGGAATGTTTGGAGGCGACTGATTTCGGGATGTTGAAAAGAGTTTGTGCCACACCCTTTTGGGTACATGGCGTGATTGTGTATGTATGTATGTATGTATGTACGTTTAACTAATATTTCAATTTTAAGGTAATGCATTTGTTTTATTGTATGATTAGGCCGGACTAAATAATAAATTTTCCTAATCAATTAACAATATTATTTAAAATTACTATATGCATTTGAAAAAATTGATATCAATAAAAAATAAATAAAAAATATTTATTACATAACGTCGAAAATTATACGAAGTACACACCGTGTGGTAAATTACAAACTAAATCCATATTTTGCATACTTTGAACAGTTTTAAATATACATATTACAAACTAATTTAATGGTAGGTTGAAACAAATTATGAAAAGTTATTAGCTGTTAAAACACAATTTAAATATAAATCATAAAATAATATACCATATTGATAATATTGGAATTATAGCTAGTGTTTTAATAAATTTGCAATGATCAGTTATATGTAATAACATAATTTTATGAAAATATTGAAAAATTCATAATAATTATAACAACTTTAGCTTTAACATTCTGTTTACGTTTTATTTGACTTTATTTTGAATTAAATCAAAAGTTTTTTTTTTTAATCATTTCTTTAACTTTAACAAACGTTAAACTGTTAAACTTTTTATCTCTCTACTGCAAGCTATCCACGAAAAATACATATCAATTTTTGAAACTGTACAATAAGTAAAAATAATACATATCTGTATTATACGTTACCAACACAATCTCTACCGACACATCGATCGTGGCACCTCTAGCAGCGTTGTCCATAATGATTGTATTGTAACGTGAATTTGATTCGTGTCGGGGCTGTCCGAACAGTATTGGAAATGTATTAAAATAATTACCATCATATTTGCGATTGTATTTTGACTAGCATTTATTTACAACAATACTTAAACACTAAATAACATTAACTGTACAACAACAATGGTTAGCCGAGCGGAGCTAAACAAACAATTACACTATTTACATTACTTATAATTAATCTTACACCTATCGGACTGACATTAACACAACTTATAAACTAACACCATATTCACTTATACTCGCACACATTTATATCTACATTATTTATCTCACTATTTATATTTCACTACTCTACTTTTTATATCACTCGTGTAATCATTACACATTTATTTATTTAACCGAGCCATCATCGTATAGCCCAATAATACAACTAGACTGATACTAACGATCTAACCAGGTCGCTCATTCGACGATGACTGCCTTCTCTTGTTGCTCGTAGCGCCTTAAGTAGGCTGCAACCAATCCTTCTCGAGAGCTTCTACAACAATCTAGAAGCCTAATGGAACCTTCGACACATACATTCACACAGAGCGCACACGGACTCACGTCATCACATAAACAGAATGTTGTAAACACATTCTTTACGCGTGACTCACCGCATGCACACACACACACATGTAAGCACGCATACACACACGCAAACATAATTACTTATACAATCTTAGTTTTGTTACACTGCCTCCTTCTTAAGAGTGTTCCGTCCCGGAACACGCTTGCTCCACCATAGGAGGGTATTTTGGGTGTCCGCGAAAATCTCCGCATGCTGGTTCTCCTGCAGCACTATCTTCAGGACCAGCCACCAGTCCAGCGGCTTCTCTGGCTTCAACCGTGCGGTCGGATCTCAACTCGCCAATCCTGACATGCCCCAGCATGTACTTGACGTTCTCCAGTTGACCAATCCGATCCGCAACCTTGCCTCGGACTATCAGTACCATGATGCCGTCCTTTATCGAGAGTGGTACTCCCTGGCCTTTCCGTTACGAACAATTACTGACTGAAGAATTTTCCTGAGCAGATCTACACCCGGCATGCGCCCAGCATACCCTCAACCTGCTCCACTTCAGTCCTCTCAGCCCGTAACCTGCCTCGGACCCCACCGCATCATGACACAATCCTTTCTCGAGAATCCGTCCTGAATACTCCGTAGTGCTTTCTCATCTTCTACTGCATGCAATCTTCACCGCCAAGTTCTTCGTTGGCTAGTGACAGCCAACCACGGACATCCACTTGCCGACCGGCGTGATGTTAGATGCCGGCAAGAACCCAGAATGCTATCTTCATCCATACGCCGCGATCATAACATTCTGATCGCGTAGTGACAGCATCTTGCCCAAGAAATCACAGCTGCTGCTTCAGATATTTTAACCGAAATATCTACTTGCTTCCAATGACTACAGTGCCTCTATTTTCCACAATCTTCTACAACTCTCTGACCAGCATCCAGATCTTCAGCGACCGATAACCGATAACCAGAACACTTTCGTTGTATAGATCGAAGAATTTGAGTGAGGATGTCTACACCGCATGCCCCAAGCATACATCGACCATCCTCCACTCCGATCCATCCAGTCTGTTGTGTTCCATGAACGACCATGTCATCGCCTCGTTGCCCATCAGCCCCACTTCATTCCAAGTTGTGGAACCACTGT
Source organism: Clivina fossor (assembly GCA_963966155.1). Classification (NCBI taxonomy): domain Eukaryota; kingdom Metazoa; phylum Arthropoda; class Insecta; order Coleoptera; family Carabidae; genus Clivina; species Clivina fossor. The sequence continues at coordinate 17,811,035 of OZ014558.1, read as the reverse complement.
ACTCAGCCATCATTGGAACTTGTTTCAACCGTAGCACTGTCTTTCTGATGTTTTCATTCTTCATCTTTCTTGGCATAATTATCACTGTCACTAACACTTTTGCAACAATACCAGTTGCAAGCACACACACAACAATGCCAGTCCGATCATTCCTATCACAGTGTAGATAGATACTAACTTAAAACTATATTCACATATAACAAAATACTCGACTTACTAACAAAAATCATTTACAACAATCAGATCTCATCAGTAAATCGAGCTTACATTGTTCAACAATCGCAAATACTCGCCTTCATTCCAACACTGCTCAAAACATACCCCTCACACCTGACACCAGTGTAACGTGAATTTGATTCGTGTCGGGGCTGTCCGAACAGTATTGGAAATGTATTAAAATAATTACCATCATATTTGCGATTGTATTTTGACTAGCATTTATTTACAACAATACTTAAACACTAAATAACATTAACTGTACAACAACAATGGTTAGCCGAGCGGAGCTAAACAAACAATTACACTATTTACATTACTTATAATTAATCTTACACCTATCGGACTGACATTAACACAACTTATAAACTAACACCATATTCACTTATACTCGCACACATTTATATCTACATTATTTATCTCACTATTTATATTTCACTACTCTACTTTTTATATCACTCGTGTAATCATTACACATTTATTTATTTAACCGAGCCATCATCGTATAGCCCAATAATACAACTAGACTGATACTAACGATCTAACCAGGTCGCTCATTCGACGATGACTGCCTTCTCTTGTTGCTCGTAGCGCCTTAAGTAGGCTGCAACCAATCCTTCTCGAGAGCTTCTACAACAATCTAGAAGCCTAATGGAACCTTCGACACATACATTCACACAGAGCGCACACCGACATTACGTCATCGCATAAACACGATCTGTCAACACATTCTTTACGCGTGACTCACCGCATGCACACACACACACATGTAAGCACGCATACACACACGCAAACATAATTACTTATACAATCTTAGTTTTGTTACAGTATGTATATACATCGATCTTTTTTTTTTAATTTCATACTGTAACAAGAGTGAATGAGTGTTATGTGCCAAGCGAATAATTTTAAGCTGGAATCCACGAAAATAATATTAATAGAAAAGTTAAAAATTTGTTATAATATCAATTTTGTTTCAAAGCTTTCCTTTTTAAGTTAAAAATAAATTTAATACAGGATCCTTGCTTCAGTAGCTGAAATGTCAATTATAAATATGAAAACTAAATTTATTGATTTTTTTTGATCTTATAAGTACATTCGCACTTCATATTAAAAATAAATTTCTCGACTTGATATATTGTATGTATAAGATTTACAAAACTACTAATTAGGACTTGGTTTTTTAAATAATGTATTTCATTTTATGACAAATTCGTATATTTCCTATTCACAAAACTCATCTGCAGACACATTATTTATAAAAGTTATCATGATTCTAAAGAAAAAAAAATCTAAAACCACATTACCAATTCGGTTCCATTTAGTTAATCCAGTTAATCTAATGCAATTAATATTTCGTATTAATAATAATGTTAAAAAAATAATATTTAATATTAATAATAGATATTTAATACACATATATCTTTATTTTATTATCTATTAATAATTGATAATTGTTCTATAATAATTACATAGTATTTAAAATAATAAGCAAATTTCAGTAAAAAATTATTTTCTTAATGTATTTATTATCTTATATTTTCTCATTTTTTACATTAAAGTATTTATTATTATAAATTGTTGATATCGTTAGGCCATATTTATATGATTATTATACTTATTATTATATTATTTTGTAATAACATAATGTATATTTATTTAGTGAAAATTATATAAATAGATAATCCGAATGATAATACAGTTAATTTATTATATAATAGTTTTATGTTAGGAAACTAAATACATAGATTCCAGTCACTGGATCCTTCCATTTAGGTATGATTAATGTATTATTAATTTACAGTATTAATAGTATTATTAGTGGATAAATTATAAAAAAACGTAGAATACAAAAAATATATATTTGCTTTAACTTTTGAACTATTATTGAACATCTACTATTACACTAAAAAAAACTATTTAGTTTGTCAATGACATTGAAATTAGCAATGTTTTTATGTGAGCCAATGTGAGCACTCAAACGTGTATATAAAGACATTGAGCTTAAAATCGCTAGATAGCGGGGCGGTCGCACCGATCAAGTGTATCGGTACCGTATATGAGCAATAAATAAAATAAAAAAGGTAAGTTAAATTATTGTAACTTTATCGGTCTTTTTATTTATCTGTTAAACGTACATTGAGGGCATTAGTATATTTTAAATTAATTGGTTTTTTTTTCTTCTTTGTTTAAAATTTGTTTAATTTGCAGTTATCTTGTATTTGTATTTTTTTATAAATATTTACTTAAAAGTATAGAATTAGGTTTATAATAATGTTTAATATTGCATAAATAAAAATTAGGACTATTTTTTATTAATTGACACTATATAAAATATTTCATTTTTCATTAAAACATTTAAAACCTACTAGCTAGCACGTGCATAATTTTCCAGATCTAATAAATAAAAAATTATAATTCATAATTTAAAATATTGCAATTCTGAACGTCATCAGTCTTATTTAAAATTTATGCACCGTTTAATGTGCTTTAAAACAGAATTTAAGAAACGAAACATATGTATTGTATAAAATATTGACTAAATAAATTTTGCAGTACAAAGGTTTTATAATTATAACATAAATTCTTATAGATATATTGAACAAATTGACTACAAAATTTTTATTTAAAATAGTATAATGTTTTGTTTGTTTAGTTTGGTATAATAAAATTAGACTGTCGCCATTATTGAATTTAATTATATTTATGTTTTACATATGGGCTAGCTTATTTAATTTCTGTATGAATGGATTTCTCAAACAATTTTGGTCTCAAAGAATTAAGTAGTTAATAGAATTAATTTAGTTACTTATATTATTAAAATATATATTATAATTTTGCATTGAAATTACACTAAAACAAAATCTTAAAGCAATATACATACTCATAATTATTAAATACAATTAATATTTTAAAAATTAAATTATTTCTACAATTTTTTCAATCACATATAATAATACTCATGCTGTACATATTTTTCAGTAGTCATCATATATAAAATAATTTTTAACTGGCTGATACTACAAGTTCGGTTTTAACTAATAACGGTTGCAAAACAACGTAACCGTCATAAGAGCAGGACTAAAGAAATGAATTGAAACATCCAAAACCGAGCTTGTATGTTTTATATTTATTTTTGTTGTTTAAAATAAATCGTACATTTCTCGACAACTGATTTATAAAATTATACAAAATTATTGGAAATAAACAACAAAACATGTTTTTACAAAATGTATCTTAATTTATAAACTACATTAAAAAATATATTTTTGTTGTGTTTATTTTTATTTAAGTTTACTACAAGATATACATAAATATTGATTATGAAAATTCATCATAAAAGCAACAACTGTTCACATCAGTTTTACGAACTGAAATAAATTATTAAATATTAATATTAGATATTAACAGTCAGAACTAATATAAATAAATTACGTACTTTGCCAAAACTTTCCATAGACAGTGTAAAAAATCCAGCAACTTTAATTAGAAATGTTTTTTGAGAACGTAGTATCAATAGTAATATTTGTATTTGTAGAGATTTATCTGGTATTTCATACCATTTAACTTAATTAAATACTGCGCTGCTAAGCGATTCAGTCTGAAAAAACATATTTAATTTATATTTTTTTTGGATGTTTAAGTCTGATATGTAACGTTGGATTGCATGAAACGCTTATTTGTTTATTAGAAACAAATAGTTTGTTGAGTTGCATAAATTAATATGATCTAAAAAAATATTAATTGATGATTCTAGTTCTTGTAATAAAAAAAAAAAACAATGTATATTAATAAAAATATGAAAGTGGCTATTTATACATACGGTATGTATACGCAATTGGCTATTTATACATACAGTATGTATACGCAATTGGCTATTTATACATACAGCATGTGTACAAGAAGTTAGCAACGCCAAAACCGCCAAAACTACGCATTCAGCTAAATCTAACACCCCTGTAATATTGTATTAAAATGAACTTTTCCGCTGGGGACAGTAAAGTAGCTATGAGTGACGTCTGCCGTGTAATTATATAGAAAGTGGCTATTTATACATACGGTATGTATACGCAATTGGCTATTTATACACTCAGCATTTTTACGTAATTGGCTATTTAGGGCAGGTTAGGTTAGTAGGTTGGTTTAGGTTTTTTTTTTTTAGTATGTATAAATAGCCATTGCGTATACGTACTTTATTTTTATTTCTCTGATTTAATGATACTTTATAGTATATGTATTACTTTATTGAACAATATTGCAAATAAATTTTAATAAATAAAAATATAATTATTATTTATAGTTGTATAGTTATTATCAAAATATTAATTGTAATAATAGCACATAAAATCAGTGTATGTAAATAAAATAAAGTATGTATAAATAGCCAATTGCAAATACACATCGTATGTACAAATAGCCAGTTGTATACACATACTGTATGTAAAAATAGCCAGTTGTATACACATACTGTATGTATAAATAGCCAGTTGTATACACATACTGTATATATAAATAGCCAATTGCGTATACATACTGTATGTATAAATAGCCAATTGCGTATACATACTGTATATATAAATAGCCAATTGCGTATACATACCGTATGTATAAATAGCCAATTGCGTATACATACCGTATGTATAAATAGCCTCATCTTAAAAATATTTACCTCATCATAAATGGTTTGTCCCAAAATACAAAAAATAAAACAAATAAAATATCGCTTCTTATGAAGTTGCTGTGAGATTGCCTATTATTTAAAAAGTAAAAACACAGCTAAGCAAAGGCAATAGAGGCTTTCCTTTTACGTGCTTGTTACTCCAGCGCGAACTGTTCGGAGCTGTTTTTAAAGGAACCATCAATTATTAGCTTCGTAATACGTGCCAACCTTAAAGGGGATTGCCATTCCAGGCAGTTCCAGGGCAACAAGCTCTACGTAAATGGAACACGAGTGTAATGCATAGAGAAAAAAAATTTGCTACATAATAGTTAAGTAACTTTTTTTTCTCTAACTCATTCTAGTTTGACAGGAAAAATTATTGAAAATTAATATTTTTTGCAGTTTAATTTTTTTTTCCTTTTTGCCAAACCAGATGAGTCAAAGAAAAAAGTTACTTCGCTATTATGTAGCTGTTTTTGTTTCTTTGGTTTACTGAATTTTTTCAGATTTTTTAGAGCAAATTTTGAAAAAGTCTTATTTTGAAAAAAATCCCAAGGGTTACCCCCTTGAGAAATTTTTAAAAATTAAGTTTTTAATTTTTTTCTACTAAACGATGCATCTTAGAATAATGGCTTCTTCACTCAATTATAGTACTCATTATCCCGCATTTTTACATACCATGCTTATTTTGCTACACCTCATATTTTTTGAGAAAAAAAAAAACTAAAAAATAAAAAAAAAATTCTAGCGCCAAAACGGCACATGCTAGCAAATTTAAACTAAAACCAGATTAAAAAACTTTTTATGCTCTATCGAAAAGTATTCTAAGTATTTCTTCGAATTTAACTCGAGAAAGAAGTATATTCCAAATTGTTGAAATTACATGTTAAACCCCCATACGAACTTAACGAACGAACACCCGGTATATACCAATACAAATAAAATTTTAAAAAATTTTAAAATTTGAGACGGAAACCTTATGTAATGTTTTTAAAAATTAATAAATTTTTTACATTTTTCAAAAGAAAATATTGAACCAATCTTTTTAAATCTTTTAAAGCATTTTTTTTAAATTTAAAATATCTTGTATAAATTTGTATTGCAAGGGCGCAACCCTTTTTCGGGTAACACCTTTTTGCGTTACTACAGCACCTGCTGTAGTCATACAAATAAACAATTCAAATATGGTTTTATAATTTATGAGTGTCTGCTTGATTCGTATGAATCTATTTTTAATATTTTTAAATGCAACATTAAGAAAATGGTGGCATTCTTAAAAATTTTGTATTTTTGTTGACTAACTGAATAAATAAATCATTTAAAAAAATATATAAAAATAGATCCATATAATAATAAAAAAAAAAACTGAAATGAATTGAATACTTTTTGAGTTACATTGCACGGAAATTTGTGTTGAGAAGAACGCTATATACGTTTTGTTAACATATGAATTCAATGTCACTCGGGCAAAACTGGCTGTAGCCACTGTAATTTTTTGATTTACATTCTACAACATTGACAATATGTTTTTGGTATTTTAAAATTTATTTAAGTTATAAAATTCGTTACAAAAGATTCTCCAGTTAAAGTTATCAATTTTTAATGTAATTAATTATGTCATTATTTTCAAATAATTTTTTCAATAATATTAAAAAAAATACGAAAAATTGAAAAAAATTTAATAAAAGATTTGTATTTTTTCCAGTTCTGGAACCGCTAGTTATCGAGCAGTTTTAAAAATTAGCGTATCGACACAAATCGCATTTTAAACGACTTTTTCTTATAACTTTTTTCGATGTTTTGAAGAAAAATTTAATTTTCAGAAAATTTTTCTTTAAAATTAAATTTTGCCGTATACCGAAAATTACGTGACAATATTTGACATTTGCCAATCATTTATAAGCAAAAGCAATTGAATTAATTAATATTATCAAAAAAAAAATGATGAAATAATTTATCATGTGATGCGGACTTTATTATACATTTACATCTAAAATCAAGTTCTCTGTTCTAAATATACACAAAATTTGTTTTAATTTTAAAAATAAAACAAAAACACTTAGAAATGTATTATTAGATAGACATTTTGAAGTTCAGTCGAATTTTTTTATTAAATTTCAAAAAATTTATTTATTTACATCAAAATAAAGAAATATCATATTTGCCAAGTAATGTAAGTAAGAATTATACACATAGTAAATAAATATGTAATTTCAAAAATGGCAAATTTAATTTATTGTAGAAATGTAATATAAAAAATATGGTATCAAGAAGATTTAATTCCAATCGCAGAATGACAAGATTATATTCCAAACAAATAAATTTTGATAATTTCGAATCGTTACCAAGAAGAAAATATAAACAGCGTAAACAGCGCCCGAAAATAAAAAACCAAAAAACAAGATTAAATATTGAATCCATTGAATTAAATACGATATTAAAAGAAAATATGGATCAAAAAGGTTTGAGAACTGTATTAAGTTATTAGTTAATATGTATCTATTTGTAAATTCATATATGATGTATAAATATGTGCTTTAAAAGCAAGATTATTAGAATTTTTAATTAGTAAATTTGTTAATTATCACATCCTGACAATGCGCTTTGGCATTTTAGATTGCCATTGTCAGAACGTTTTGTAAACAATTTTGTAATAAACCACAACACAAATTTTGTGTTGTGATTGATCTGAGAAGCTAGAACGAGTTGTAGTCAGGGTCAAGGGCAGATTAACGCATAGGCATAGTAGGCACTTGCCTACTACTATTCAATAAATTAGCTTTGCTCTGTATCAAAAACAGATTTTTGCAGAAATTAAATTTATCTAAAAATCGATATTTTTTTGCTAGAATTCCTCTCATACATGCCTTTTTATTCTTACTACTTGGAAACTTTCGCTCACGCAAAACACTCTCAATCATACCACTCTAACTACTCATCGGACGTGCACGCAATCGTATACCATCAAAATCATTCAAATAAATCTTTTTAACCGAACGTTCATTAGACATTCGCTCAACATGTCCAAACCATCTTAACTGACTAACACCAACTTTTGCTACAACAGTTTTTTCAATTTCACACTCATCATACACTAATCTATTTCGTACCCGATCTCTCCTATTTACACCACATACTCCACGTAAAAATTTCATTTCTACAGCATTATATATACTCAAACGGGCTTCTTTGGAAACATTTACATTCCTATGTAATAATAAACTATATTATAACTGTGTATGGTGAAATGATACGCGAAAAATAAATTATTGTTATTTTCATTCGAGCGAATTTATATGGACGGCATTTTTCATGCGCCTATGGGCGGTAATTTGGTTAATCCGCCCCTGGTTGTAGTCAGAACATTATGTTTATCATATTAATGTTACAAGTTAATCATTATCGAATACTAATTTGTAACAAATATTTTATAATATTCACAGGTTATTTTTATTTTAACTTGTAAAATAAGTATTGAATTAAAGCTAAGGTATTATAAAATTGATTATTAAAAACTTGAAATATTTTACAGAAATCAGTCAAATTACAGAAGATAATATTCAAAATGAAGATCAACAGGCATTAGAAAATGAGGTAAATGATGATGATGCAGAAATTGTTAATGTTATACTCGATTTATCAGAAAAATATGGTGTTGGAATTGGCGAAGATCAAAAACCAGCCACTGTTGAAGACATTGAAGCTTATTTGATATCTGAAGCAGCAAAATTTAATATTCCTGTAGACAATGTTTCAAGTACTCTGTAGTGAATAACATTTGCATGACACATATTCTCACTATGTTATGTCACTATTTTTCTAGATCAATTTGTGTTAAATTCATATAAAAATAACTATCATAAATTAAAAAATAGTCCGATGTTTATTTTAATATAATTCTGATTTAAACAAAACTAACAAAAAGTTATTTACTTATATAAAAAAAGTAATTTAAATAAATTAATAATGGTTCGGTTTTATTAAGTTTTAAATAGTTATTATTAATACAATCTTTATTAATTAAGGTAATTAGGAGGGATCGAGTACGAAATAGATTAGTGATAATGAGTGTGAAATTGAAAAAATGTTGTAGCAAAAGTTGGTGTTAAGTCATTTAAAATGGTTCAGACATCTTGAGCGAATGGATGTTTGGATGGGGATGTTTGGAGAAAACTGATTTCGGGATAATGGAAAGAGTTTGTGCCACATTCTTTCGGGTGGCGTGATTGTGTATATATGTATGTATTCAGCTTATGATTGGTTGAAATTTGCGGTAAGTTTATATTGAAACAAAATATGGAAATTATTCTCGATGAATTTATGTTGAATTTGAAAAATCAGATTTATTGTCAATTTTGTTACAGCGTATTGTATGTTGGATGTCAATTTTGTTATAATTTGGCAAATTAATTATTTTTTTTTTTTAGATTTTTTACGCACATTGTAGCCGCAACTACTTCATTCTTAACGTTAATGTAGTATTTATTTTAAATAGATATTTCGACCATATTTTTAATTCGGGTTCAGGTCCCTGTTTTTGCTTATACTAAAAATTCGTATTACAAGCTTTGTTTTTGGATGTTTTAAAGGGTCGTTTCTCAATTATTTAGAAGAATTATTTAAAACAGCTATAAGCTGTACTAAGCACTGTGTATTAGCTGTCAAAATAGTTGACGTTTATAAAAAAAATTGTGTAATTTGCGCAGTTCGCCAAGTAAATAATAATAATAATAATAATTGAATCTAGTCTACACTGTAAAAAAAAAGGTATTTGTATATAAAAACATAAATATGTATATGGAAATTATTTACATATATTTTAAGGAAAATTTTTTACAATATATAAATATAAAATATTTTTATTTTATGTAATTACTTACTTTTTCAGTAAAAATAACATGTATAATAGATAAATAAATTTACTTTAAATTACAAAATTATATTATTTTTACAGAAAATTTATGTAAATTATCGATTTGCTGAACTAATATGATTTTTTTTACTAGAATTATTATGTAAAGTGGCACCATTTTTAAAAAGTGTAGTTGGTAAATAACTGCTGATTTTGTAACAATATTCAAATAAAATACTTGATAAATATTTTAGTAAATTTTTTGACGAAATATGGTGTGCATTATTATTAATAAAATATGTGTGTTAAATTTACATTTAAAAACAATTAAAATTATTTACACTTAAAAAAAGAGAATAATAATTTAAATATTACTTATTACTATTTAAATTTAAATATTATTAAAATTACTAATTATTATTATTAAAATTGCAAAAACACCAATTGAATTAATAATAATGATAACTTACATTTCATATTTTAATATACTTTGCAGATAAAAAATGGTCAATATAAAATTAACAATTCTATATAAATTAATAAAAAAGTTAAAAAAAAATTACAATATAATAAAACATATTGTTTCTACATTTAAGGTGTAATAAAATGCTAATGATTTATTAAAAAAAAATTTTTTTAATATTTTCCAGTTGTGGTGTATGGACACCACAATCTTATTGCAGAGTTATTCCAGGCGATTTAAGCAAACCATATCCGTATTTTTGCCTAGAAATGATTTGCTAATTTCGTGTTTTAAAACTGCTAAACATTTCTTAATAATTTTATATGTTTTATAAATAAATAAAAAGTAATAAATAAAATAATACGTACCATTTGATAATTATAATGTTATTTATTTCTCCATTTATTTTTTCGTTCATTTTGTCATTCTCATTTGCCGCAAAAAAATATTCAATTTTTTATCTTGTCTTTATCTCTATTCGATTAACATTAATAAAAAGATTTGTACTTCAAAAACGTATATGTGCATAGAGTATGTTGTGAAATAACTGAAATTATACGTCGAAATAATAATGATGAATTTTAAATTTGTAAAAAGTTAAATTTCGTTTAATTTTAATGATTTTTTATTAATTTAGGTAACAGTTTTCAATGTCATTTACATTTTAAATTATTAAAATTGTCACTATATATTCACAAAAGAAAATGTGTTTCTTTAAATTTACTTTGTAATTTATGCTGACAGGTAATTATTAATTAATAAACAACTTTATACATTTCTTATTTATTAATTAAAATTTCTTATAAGTACATGTGGAAATAAATTAGCATTTTATATTTGGTTCACGGAACAACTGAAAACTTTCACATTGTTTTAAGAAACTAATAAGATGGCTAAAAAACAGAATGAGGTAAAAATTATTTAATTTATTCTTTTAATTTTGTGTAATTTTAAAATTGACCTGCAGATTGATATTAATGAAATTATTGCGAAAGAAATAAAATTTATGAATTATTGCGGAATAAATCCTAAAAATTCATCGACGTTTAGTAAAGTTTATACTATCATAATAGCAATAATAATTATTATAGAATTTGTGTTAATGTCTCTACATATAATGATGACTACATATTCATCAATAATTGTTGCTTCAATCGACGTTGCAATACTTGTTGGACATGAATTGGTAAGTAAAAATAATCAATTAAAATATAATCAAATTATTGCACTTAATTGAAATTACTATTTTTAATAACATATGAAATATTATCATCAGCATGGCAAAACGTTCAAACACTACATCATATAAATATTTAGCGCTATTGCTAGGATACCAAGCAATATTTTTTTAAATTTTACAGTCGTTAGAAAGTGTATAATGCAACACTCGCGTAGAATGTCCATTTCCCACTTGTATATGAATTTTGTTGTTTTTATTGGAGAAAATTATTTATGTTTGTGCAGTATCGACATATTTTACTGGTTTTTGTATGCTACAATGCGCATTATAAATGTAACGTCTTTATATTTAGTATCTGTTCGTTGCAGTCGGTTTTATAGCATATGAAAAATAAACTTTATCATTATTATTGGTATGATAATAGCAAATGTGAAATGTAATATGTAGAATACATTAAATAATATTTTAACAAAAATATAAATTTGCTAAATTAGAAAAAAAATAGTGTTGTTTACATAGAAATGTTTTGAAAATTGTGCAAGATTATTATTAGCTCATCAGAATTATAATAAATTTTTTGTTTTCCAGTTTATAATAAAACTGTACACATTCTCAAAAGAGCGACAACTATTATCTAACTTGTTAGATCATATTAAATTCGAATTTTGGAGTGAAACCACAGCCAATCAAAGTAAACAAGAGGAATTTCAAAAAATTTACAAATTAATTTACATGTTTGTGAACTTGTTGCGAACAACAATTCTTATTACAATATTCGCCGCTTATTTCGGAGTATACATGACAGGAGATCATAATCTTATAGCAAATATATGGTTACCGGAGAAAGTAGAATGGATTAAAAATACTTCACCATTTTATGAAATTATATTTTCTATTCAAGGAGCATATATATTAGTAATAGGAATTGTTTGTTATGCGGGTGTAAATATACTTTTAATTATTATGGTAACAGTCGTTGTTATACAGTTTAAAATAATAAAGGAAGAACTTATGACTATTGGAGAACATAATACTTTGGAAAAAAATTTGGAAATAGTTAGAAAATGTATAATTCATCATATTTTACTCTTAAAGTTAGTAACCATTTCTTATTTCTTTTTTCCCTAACATTTTGAGACTATAAAAAAGTTTGTTAAAAAAGGCTGAAATAAAAATAAAATACATTACAATATAATAGCAAAAATTCTTCCAGAACTCATTACATTAAAATAAAACGTTGTTGTTAACTTTTCGATATACTCAACATTAAAAAAAAAATTATAAAATACATATAACGTTTACAGTAAATAAACAGAACATAGAAACAAGTTACTAGGTAACAGAATAAGTAACTAGATTATTTTTTGTTATTATCGTCGAATATATTTTCAAAATTACTTTCTACAATTATAAATTACGATAATTGTCAAATATGACATCAATATATTGCTCGTTGTCAGATCAAAATGATTTTATAATAACATTCAAAAATTAAAAAAAAAACAACATATTTCAGTTTTATTGCTTTATCATATTTAAAGTTATTTTTAATTTGTTGCAATTTTTCTAGTTTTGTTATCTTCCAATTAATTTTTAATTTTATTAAAATAATTTATATTTATAAATCACTGTTTTCAATATTTTTTAAATAAATTTATTAAAAATAATAATTTTATAATAAAATACAATGTAAGTAAAACTAAAATGTAATTTATTTAATTAATTTGTAGTCCTTATAATTATTAGTTCAATTAGTTGTATTCTTATTCCAAAATATTATCAGGCTAACAAATGAAAGAAAAAAAATACTAATGAAATAGAAAATTTTTATGTTTAAAAAATATTTGTAAAAAATTAATTAAATATATTTTTTTAGTGTTTTAGAAAAAATTGAGAGAGTTTATTCTCCTATAGCTTTTCACATATTGTTCAGCGATGCTGTAATAGGTATAATAGGACTTTATGCTGTTCGTACTGTAACAAATTGGTAAATACCTTTTTTCCTTAATATGTAGAAAAAAATAATATTTTATTATTTCCAGGATCGAGTTAGTTTTATTTGTGGCTTTCAATGTTGTGAGTTTTACAGAGTATTTTATTTTTTGTATTTTGGGACAAACCATTTATGATGAGGTAAATAGTTTTATATTAATATATAGATACATTGTTTTTTTTTTATTACAACAAAAATACAAATTAAATATGTTTTTTTAGACTGAATCGCTTAGCAGCACAGTATTTAATGAAGTTAAATGGTACGAAATACCAGATAAATCTCTACGAATACAAATATTACTATTGATACTACGTTCTCAAAAACCATTTCAAATTAAAGTTGCTGGATTTTTTACACTGTCTATGGAAAGTTTTGGCAAAGTACGTAATTTATTTAGTTCTGACTGTTAATATATAATACTACTATTAATATTTAATAATTTATTTCAGTTCGTAAAACTGATGTGGACAGTTGTTGCTTTTATGATGAATTTTCATAATTAATATTTATGTATATCTTGTAGTAAACTTAAATAAAAATAAGCACAGCAAAAATCTATTTTTTAATGTAGTTTATAAATTAAGATACTTTTTGCAAAAACATGTTTTGTTGTTTATTTCCAATAATTTTGTATAATTTTATAAATCAGTTGTCGAGAAATGTACGATTTATTTTAAACAAAAAAAATAAATATAAAACATACAAGTGGCTAGTATTACAAGCTCGGTTTTGGATGTTTCAATTCATTTGTTTAGTCCTGCTCTTATGACGGTTACGTTGTTTTGCAACCGTTATTAGTTAAAACCGAACTTGTAGTATTAGCCAGTTAAGAATTATTTTATATATGATGACTACTGAAAAATATGTACAGCATGAGTATTATATATGTGATAGAAAAAATTGTAGAAATAATTTAATTTTTAAAATATTAAATGTATTTAACAAGTAGGAGTATGTATATTGTTTTAAGATTTTGTTTTAGTGTAATTGCAATGTAAAATTATAATATATATTTTAAAATATAAGTAACTAAATTAATTCTATTAACTACTTAATTCTTTAAGACCAAAATTGTTTGAGAAATCCATTCATACAGAAAGTAAATAAGCTAGCCCATATGTAAAATATAAATATAATTAAATTCAATAATGGCGACAGTCTAATTTTATTATGTACCAAACAAAAAAAAAACAAAACATTATACTATTTTAAATAAATAATTTGTAGCCAATTTGTTCAATATATCCATAAGAATTTATGTTATAATTATAAAACCATTGTACTGCAAAATTAATTTAGTCAATATTTTATACAATACATATGTTTCGTTTCTTAAATTCTGTTTTACAGCACATTAAACGGTGCATAAATTTTAAATAAGATTGATGACGTTTAACAGAATTGCAATATTTTAAATTATGTATTATAATTTTTTATTTATTAGATCTGGAAAATTATGCACGTGCTAGCTAGTAGGTTTTAAATTTTTTAATCAAAAATGAAATATTTTATATAGTGTCAATTAATAAAAAATAGTCCTAATTTTTATTTATGCAATATTAAACATTAATATAAACCTAATTCTATAGTTTTAAGTAAATATTTATGAAAAAATACAAATACAAGATAACTGCAAATTAAACAAATTTTAAACAAAGAAAAAAAAAACAATTAATTTAAAATATACTAATGCCCTCAATGCACGTTTTACAGATAAATAAAAAGATCGATAAAGTTACAATAATCTAAATTACCCCTTTTTTATTTTATTTATTGCTCATATACGGTACTGATACACTTGATCGGTGCGACCGCCCCGCTATCTAGCGGTTTTAAGCGCAATGTCTTTATATACACGTTTGAGTGCACACATAAAAACATTGCTAATTTCTGTGTCATTGACAAACTAAATATGTTTTTTTAGTGCAATAGTAGATGTTCAATAATAGTTCAAAAATTAAAGCAAATATATATTTTTTGTATTCTACGTTTTTCTATAATTTGTCCACTAATAATACTATTAATACTGTAAATTAATAATACATTAATCATACCTAAATGGAAGGATTTAGTGACTGGAATCTATGTATTTAGTTTTCTAACATAAAACAATTATTTAATAAATTAACTGTATTATCATTCGGATAATCTATTTATATAATTTTCACTAAATAAATATACATTATGTTATTACAAAATTATATCATAATAAGTATAATAATCATATAAATATGGCCTAACGATATCAACAATTCATAATAATAAATACGTTAATTTAAAAAAATGAGAAAATATAAAATAATAAATACATTAAAATAATAATTTTTTTACTGAAATTTGCTTATTATTTTAAATACTATTTAGTTATTATAGAACAATTATCAATTATTAATAGGTAATAAAATAAAGATATATGTGTATTAAATATCTATTATTAATATTAAATATTATTTTTTTCAACATTATTATTAATACGAAATATTAATTGCATTGGATTAACTGGATTAATTAGAAACATGATAACTTTTATAAATAATGTGTCTGCAGATGAGTTTTGTGAACAGGAAATATACGAATTTGTCATAAAATGAAATACATTATTTAAAAAACCAAGTCCTAATTAGTAGTTTTGTAAATCTTATACATACAATATATCAAGTCGAGAAATTTATTTTTAATATGAAGTGCAAATGTATTTATAGGATCAAGATCAAATAAAATCAATAAATTTTGTTTTCGTATTTATAATTGACATTTCGGCTACTGAAGCAAGAATCCTGCTTTAAATTTATTTTTAACTTAAAAGGTAGCTTTGAAACAAAATTGATATTATAACAGATTTTTAACTTTTCTGTTTATATTATTTTCGTGGATTTCAGCTTAAAATTATTCGCTTGGCACATAACACTCATTCACTCTTGTTACCGTATGAAATTTAAAAAAAAGATCTATGTATATACAATCATTATGGACAACACCGCTAGAGGTGCCACGATCGATGTGTCGGTAACGTATAATACAGATATGTATTATTTTTACTTATTGTACAGATTCAAAAATTGATATGGATTTTTTGTGGATAGCTTGCAGTAGAGAGATAAAAAGTTTAACAGTTTAACGTTTGTTAAAGTTAAAGAAATTATTAAAAACAAACTTTTGATTTAATTCAAAATAAAGTCAAATAAAACGTAAACAGAATGTTAAAGCTAAAGTTGTTATAATTATTATGAATTTTTTAATATTTTTATAAAATTATGTTATTACATATAACTGATCATTGCAAATTTATTAAAACACTAGCTATAATTCCAATATTATCAATATGGTATATTATTTTATGATTTATATTTGAATTGTGTTTTAACAGCTAATAACTTTTCATAATTTGTTTCAACCTACCATTAAATTAGTTTGTAATATGTATACTTAAAACTATTCAAGGTATGCACAATATGGATTTAGTTTGTAATTTACCATACGGTGTGTACTTCGTATATTTTTGAAGTTATATAATAAATATTTTTTATTTACTTTTTATTGATATCAATTTTTTCAAATGCATATAGTAATTTCAAATAATATTGTTAATTGATTAGAAAAAAATTATTATTTAGTCCGGCATAATCATACAATAAAAAAAATGCATTACCTTAAAATTAAAATATTAGTTAAACGTAATTATACAGGATGTAACAGAATAACTATTCTTAATTTTCAGAAATGATAGAGGGCACATAAAGAAACATTCTTTATTAATAAACTAGTGTCCAGAATTTTTTTTTTTTCGGCAGTCGATTGTAAAAAACACAACTTTATGTTATAACTCGAGAATTAACGGAGATTTATAATATCCGTTAAGACCATTTCATTCTACTCAAAAAAGTGCCTTAAGAATGTGAAAATTATTTTCATTTAATTTAAAAAACCATCGAGATATCGCCATTTATCAAAATACGGAAAAAGCGAACTTTTCGCCATAACTCGAAAACAAAAGACGATAGCTAATTTTTGTTTTCATAATTGAGTTTCTCTCAAAAAAAGCGATCGAATATTCGCGTTCCATTTTTTCATATCTCTTATAGTTTCCGAGTTCCCCTATGAAAACTTCCAAATTTGCCCACCCTGTACATCGTTACAACTTGTGCATCGAAAATGGTGGTCGTAACTTCGAACAATTTTTATAAAGTTTAATGCACTATTATTTCTAATAAAATGTTCCTTAACTTAACTACTCTTTGACGTTGTAATAATTAAAATTGTTTTTAACGATATCTAGTGTATCTTGACAGCGAGAAATTTCCGGACACTAGTTTATTAATAAAAAATGTTTCTCTAAGTGCACTCTATCATTTCTGGAAATTAGGAATAGTTATTCTGTTACACCATGTATTAAATCAATTGTATAATAAAACACAAACATGAAAAATGATTACATATTATATTTACTGATACAATATTACAATTTATAATTTTTATCCAAAATCTAATCATAAAATTGTAAATATATATGGTTTTATTTTTCATGTGCAGCGACTTGAAAAAGGCAATAACTTTGCCGAAAGCTCGTCTTAATATTAAATGAGTGTTTAATTTTCCTAATTATCTACTGTTTTGGCTGCTTCGCCCTCAAATAAATATTACAACTATAATTCTTCCAGCCGTAAATTTTATTATACTATACATACATACATACATACATACATACATAGACAATCACGCCATATACCCAAAAGGGTGTGGCACAAACTCTTTTCATTATCCCGAAATCAGTCGCCTCCAAACACTCCTATCCAAACAAGCAACTTTCGCTTCATCCACATTCATAATTCCTCTCATACATGCTCTTCTATTCCTACTACTTGGAAACTTTCGCTCACGCAAAACACTCTCAATCATATCACTCCAACTACTCATTGGACGTCCACGCAAACGTAAACCATCAAAATCATTCAAATAAATCTTTTTAACCAAACGTTCATTAGACATTCGCTCAACATGTCCGAACCATCTTAACTGACTATATATATATTATAAATATAAAACTGAATATTATTTATAGCAATATAATAATTAATAAATAAAAAATAATTTTGCATCGAGAAGTGACATTCGATCATGTTCAACTTTATTTATGCGCTCTTAATACAAATTGAAATTTTCAGTCCTCGTTGTAACAGAAGATATCAGTTCGATATTCATTGTAAAGATGGTAGCACAAGCTAAAATAAATTCTTTAATTTTTCTTACTTATATTAATTTATTATAAATTAAAATATTAATACTAAATATTAAATATTAAATTTAAATATTAAAAACTAAATATGTAAAATATAAGAGTATTAAAGACAGATTATTTAAGAGGGTAGCCCAGTTTTCTGATTTGTCGTTTTTTGCATAAAATTAATGCTATAAATGTATAGAATGTGTGGTAGAAACGGTTTTTCCAAATTCGAAAAAAATATGAAGTTATAGCAAAAAACCTAAAAGTGTTCACGGCTGTCAAATAGGGATTTTAAAATATTTTGAAGCTCGTTTTCACAAAACGTACTTTTTCGTCATGATAACTCGAACAATTTCTAATCGTTTTGAACAATGTTTATTTAAAAAATTTTCATCTACATTTTCATTGGGTAGTTTTCGGAGTTTATTGGAAACATTTTTTTTTTTCATTTTACAGACGGCAATTCCCGGAGCAATTAGGCCACCTTTTTTTGAAAGACTTTCAAGCGACGCTATTTTGTGGGCATGCAGTAAAAAAAAATGAATGACGTATAATAATGTGCTTTTACCCCATTCCAAAATATTAATTCTTCTTTGAGCTTTAAGCGTTTGAAAATAACCGTTTTTTGCTCTGGAGACATGGGCTACCCCCTTAGCAACAGTTAATTATAACTAATAACTTTTATTTTATGATATATACGGGGTGTTTACGATCTTTCCTGTATTTTTTTCTGGGGGGCGATAATGCATCTCAAAAGATGTCGATAAAGGTGTCGTCTTATTAAGGGGGCAAGTAGGTTTTTTTTCTTCGAAAAATTGATTTTTTTTAATTACAAATTCTGATAGAGATATCCTTTAAGAATTAAAAACACTAAACCGTTTTTTGAAATCTTAATAATTAAGAAAGTTACAGCGATTTTTGTCGCGAAACTCCGGAACTCGCTTAGGTGAGGTACCCTAATTCATATGACTCTCGTCGCTGCCACCAGTCAGCAATAAGAACGGAGCATTCTATTCAAGAGGCACGGATTCGGCAGAGACTGTCCGGAAATACAGACACCCAAGATAAACAGGAGGAATGCTTATATGGCCCTGGAATTGATGATTACATGTAAGTGAAAAAAATTTACTTTTCTAACTTAAAACTTATTTTGAAACTTTAAATGCGTTTTTCTTGGAACTACATTTTTTTTGTCGGTTCCAGGATTATCTCTGGAACATATTAACCGATTTGTCTAATTTTTTGCCAGCAAAAAGATAATAAAATTTGGAATCGTTTGAGGGATCCTTTTTAAAAAATGTTTATTATTTTTATTTTTTATCATCCAAGAAAGCAGAAAAAAAGGTCGAAATTGACTTCTTTTTTTTTAAGAGTCCGCCATTTTGCGACAAAATCGAATTTTCAAAAAAGGATCCCTCAAACGATGGGGAATATATTCAAGTTCAATAATCCGAAACGGTTTTTTTTTCAGATGAAGCAGTGCAGAGGAATTCCTGGAACCACATACCTCCAAATTCCGGACATTGCTTACGGGAAGCGGAGTGGGGGGGTAAAGTTTGGGGAGGGGAGATGACCAAAAAATCCGACATACAAGTCAATAAACGATTTACATGATGAAGAAAGTCGCACTGCTCTAGGCCTTCCCTGTACAGTAAAAATAATTCCTGAAAATGGGCTAGTTTTTCATTAAAAAAACCTACTTGCCCCCTTAAGCGAGATAATAATTCTCGAAGGCTTAAACCTTTTTGACATATAAAATTTTTAGTCAAACGAAGGAGACAGTAAAAGAAATTACTGATAAAAACTTTACCTTCCAAATAACAAACTTAATAACAATTGAAGAATATGATTGAGTGGTATGATTGTGTGTATTGCGTAAGTGGATGGTAGGAATAGAAAAGCATGTATGAGAAGTATTATGATTGTGGATGAAGCAAAGTTACTTGTCTGGAGAGAAATGTTTTGCGAAAAATAATTTTAATATAGTGGAAAAAGTTTGCAAAATACTCTTTTGGGTACATGGCGTGATTGTGTATCAATTTTGTCTTATGAAAAAATACCACTTAATTTATTAGAAATGATACAAATAACCTAGCCACCAACAGATGCCTCCACTTTTTTCCGTACATTATCGATTATTACACCAACAAATTTACTTTTATGTTTCATATAGAGATGGAGTTACCAGGATTTTATTTTAGGTTTTATATGATGTGAATTTTGTAAAATTTTGCAATTTGTTTTCATATTGATATTTTTTTCTATTTTAATCATATAAATTATTAATATACTGAAAAATATTTCAAAATTCATTATTTAAATAAAACTGGTTTAGGTTAAAGTTCTGTATTAATATTAATTTATAATCGACTTTCGACGAACTCAATGTCCTACTTCACCAGGAAAACTGATACAAAAAATTCTACTAATGAGGGAAGGGGCGAACCCATCGGTAAGCCATCGTTTAGTTTATGAAACGAACATGGTTATAACAGAAATAATTTTGATCTAAGTAAAATTCCAACAATAATAAAATTTCTCTGGCTATTTGTGGATTTACTTTATTTTTAATTAAACTTTCTTTAACAATCTCTAATAGTTTACAGATAGGACTGGACGTGAATAAACTTTTAACGTTAAATGAAAAACAGTTTCGAATTCGGAGGAAGATGTCTGTATTTTTTTATACGTTCAACCAACTTCAAAGTATTTTTATACTATATTTTGGTGTAAAATTAAGTAGTTTTGGTATATTCTTGTTTAGACAAGCAACTCTAGCTTCATCCAGATTTATGATACATATTTATTCCTACTACCTGAAAACATTCGATCACACAAAACACACTCAATCATACCACTCCATCTACTTATAGTACGTCCACGTGCAAACATATACCTTCAAAATCAAGCACATATATTCTTTTAATCAAACGTTCATTAGACATTTGCTCAAGATAACCGAACCATCTCAAATCATTTCCACAACAGATATTTACCTTTTATATTTTTGCAAGCTAAGCCCAACGTTCACTACCATCCATCAACTTAGGCACTAAAATAGCATTGTATATACTCAAACGGGCTCTGTAAATAATATATTTAAATATAATAATTATTCAAAGTTTTATTCGTTTTATAATTTTTTTCTTGTTATATTTACATATATTATATATGAATCTTATGATAAAATGGATTAACTATATCCCATTCTTACGAAGGATTAAACATTTAATTTTAAATTCTTGTTGTTCTTAAGCTCCATTCAGTCTGCAAAAATAATTTTTCGTTTTAGTTTTAGTTTTCGATTTAACACAGCACAAAAACTTGCCTATTTGTCTATATAAATTTTTATTTAAGCTTGCGCAGTGATGACAATTTCAGTGCTGTTACAAATTGCTTCTCGCATCTTTTGTTTACAGGGTTGTATTTGTATACATACCAAACAGTTTTTGGTTATCTATAGTACAGTTTTTGTGACAATTTAAGTTGTTTTGTTGTATTAAATGTGCCTGAAGAAGAATTTATTATTATAATACAAAATAAACTGATATAATCATTTTAAAAATACGAATGCAAAACCGAACATTTGGCATATTATAGGACAGAGGTGTCCAAACTACGGCCCACAGACCAGACTCAGCTAAGGTTGTCGGATGTCTTCGGACAAAATACCGAACAAGCGGGGGGGGGGGGGGTTTGTTTGGTAGATTTTTAAAAATGTATATCAAAAATTGAAAAAAATGCAAAAATGTTGGCGTGATTGTGTACGTTTGTACATATTTTTTTTGTCCTAATAATTATAAACAAAAATTTAACGTGTTAAAAAGATCGGAAGTTTACAAATTCAGCGAAAATATTTAACAATATAAATTAAAATCATTTATTTAAACGGACAGATCGTTTTTAAATGAATAAGTAACGATGATGGTAGTGGTCATTAAGAGGTTATTCATTTCTCTAATTGACAAATGTTTGTATGTTTGTATGTTTGTATGTTTATATGTTTGTATGTATATATGTTTCTTCAGCATCTCCTCCTAAACTCCTAAACCGATTTTGATGGGAGTTATGTCATTTTAATTGGTTCATTCCCTATTTGAGAATAAGTAAGTTTCATCTTCCTACAATTTCATCTTGGTTCTCAAAAATTTGAAAAATTATGTTTAATGCTAACCTGCAAATGTCAAATGACAGCGTAGTTGCGCAGTAACGCACAACGGGAAAGCTGCAGTTGCGCAGCAACGCGCGACGAGAAAGTTATCTTTCAAATACTGAATTTTTGCGCAGTTTCGCAGTTTTTGCAGTTTTTGCGCGACGGGAAAGCTAGTTTATGTGTAAATAACAAAATAACTTCGGCAAAATTGTTTCGTTATCACATATATGAACAGTGGCGTAACTCCACCTTTTAAACATACATGACATCAGGGATGTCGATACGAATTTTTTATTCGACTTCGACTTCAACTTTTAGTTCAATAATGATTATAATTTTTTATCATATAAAATTATCTACAAAAAATAGATTCCGTGATTATCGGAGGTGTGGATTCGACCAACCATATCGGCCGACTTCGACTACGAATCCGACTGTAACTTTTGGTTTAATAATGTTTTTATGTTTTATCATATTAAGTTAACTACAGAAAATACATTTTGTGATTATCGAAGGTGAAGATTTATATGTTTAATCATGTTAAATTAACTATAAAATATACTTTCAGCGATTATAATATTATATAGCAAAGTAATATAAAACAGTCAAAAAAATATTATTTTAGGTATTGCAAATACAATGTCATAAATTTATTTATCAAGAAGATACAATGCTGTTTAACATATTTTCACATAGTGTTCAGAAATATTGTATTAGAAATGTTTAATATTACAGTGTCTTTTGTTATGTTCGTTTGTTTGACTTTTAGTTTATTTGAATTTTTTGTTAAGATTAGCGAATGAATGACTGTATTCGGTATTTATAGTTTATTGATCATTAGATAATGCAAATTGTTATTGGTAACATCGCATCGCATCGTGGCGTTATTTTTAGTATTAAAAAAAGAGGGAAAATATCTTTTTGATCACGCGGTTTTATGTTTGTTCATTTTTTGCTTAATCGAAAAATTCGTCGGAAGTCGGAATTGTACCAAAAATTTCACTCCGTCTCCGGTAAAATTCTTTAACTTTATACTCGTGCATAACTCAAAGATATACAATTATTGAACAATTGAATAATTATTGAACAACAGGAACACATTTCTAATAGAGAAAAAATATATAATTAATAAATTTGTACTATTTATTATAATAACCTGAACAAGGAGGAATAATACTTGTATATTATATTGGCGCACATTAAACTATACCTAACCTAACCTAACCTAACCGACAGGATAAATAGATTTTACTGCGGGAATGCCGTATGGGAGGTATTTTCATATCATTTTAACATTCTTCAGAAGACGAAATTAAATATTTCAGCGGAAAACAGCTATCTACTATTTATTTATTTTTTGAAAACGCTATTTGTACCCATTTTATATACAAGTATATAATATTACGTATATAACATAACGTATTATTTCACGGAGATGCAGTATATGAGGCAATTATATAAATGATGTGTTTAAGAAAATTATGTACAATGTGCTTTTAAAAAACTATTCTATACAGTGTGTCTTTGAAGAATTATATATGTAATGTATCTAAAGAATTTTATATACAATGTGTTTCTTATATATGAATATGTAATGTCTGAAATATGTGTCATATATGTCTCAAATATGTTATATATATATTTTATATATAAAATATAAGAGAGAAATTATGAATGTGGATAAAGCTAAAGTTGCTTGTTTGGATTGGAATATTCGGAAGAAATTGATTTCGGGATTATGAAAAGAATTTGTGCCACACCCTTCTGGGTATATAGCGTAATTTTGTATGTATGTATACCATATATTTTTAACTTTTTGCTTGCGTTAAACCACATTGGAATAGAAAAGCATGTTTACATTTACTAATTAAACTAGGATTAAAATTTGAAACTCATTAAGGAATTTTGCGGTTTACTCTCCTTGATAAAATTCCTTTGATATAGAAGGAATATTTGGCAAGATTATCTGCGGTCTATTTTCAGCTTTCACTTAATTTAAATTGAATCGACGGTTTTTTTTATTTAAATTCTTATAGAATCAAATTACTTCGTGAACGACCTTCATTTCGTTTAGCTACAATAATTAAGTACTTACAACATATTATACATGATTTTTTACATATTTCAAAATTTTATATAATTTGAAGGGATTAAAACCATAAGATTACAAGTAACAATATATTAATTTTGAGAAAAAACATATAAATATGTTCAGTTGTTCGTACTGTAATAATATTAAAAAATATTACACATTTATACTCTCTGTGGTTGGCACTTGATAAAACATTTTAAAAATATTAATAAGAAATAAAACTAACGATAAAAGTTATTATTTATTAAAATACATACATATTTAATTACTTAATGATCGTTTTAATCTTTTGGCCACCATCAGGAGTTACAAATGAAAATTTTAAAATTATTCTAAAATAAATACTTTTACAAAATGTGGGTGGGGATACAAATTTACAAATTTTAAAAATAATTTTTACTGTTAAAAGTATCTTATTTAGGTAATACAATATTTATAAGGGGTGATTCAGATAAATCTCTATATTAATTACCAATGTTTTCCTTCAATGCAAATGCTTTGTTAATAGAGGATTCTAACAAATTAAATTTATGACTTCTCCCTTGAATCGATAAAATTTTATATTCACCTAAAAATTCATATTTGTTTGAAATTTAATGTATGGAATGGATTTATGATGTTCCTGAATTTTTTATTTAAAAGTTCTACTTGTCCATCCTATATAAAATGCATCGCAGTCATATAAAGATAAATCCCGGATAATTCATATGTTTTCAGTTTGGCTTTATTGTTAACTAATAATTTTTTTAAATTTATTTTACTGGTTGTCACTATATTCTGTTTCCTATTGTTTGAAATTTTGTCAATATGATTTATAGAGTACCATGAATTATTATTATTAACTTGAATATTTGATTTATTTAATGAATTTGTAACTTTTTATGTTTATATCCACGTACCATACTATAAATCTATGACACCTTTATCGCTTTTGGACTGTTAAGAATTGTAACAGTCATGGATATTTGATATTTAAGAATTTAGGAAGTTAGTACGTTGACATATCCATGACTGTTAAATGCATCGAACTTTGTCATTTTGTCAGCATTTTTAGTCGTCGTTCAAAGTTCGATTGCATTCGTTTTTTGTTTAAGCTGCATTTTTATGAATCCACTTTAAGCGAAAATTAAATGAGTTTAATTTAGTTACGGATAGATATCCAAGAGAAAAACATTAAACAATTGAGAACACTAAATTGTAAGCTACAGACACTGTCTATATATTGTTATAATTTTTAGTTATTTTGTAAAATCATTTGTTAATTAATTTTATTTATTATTTTATAAAATTACATTTTTAAATTGTTCTCGTTAATTCTTTTTATTAAAAACTTCAAGAAATCAACCACGTATGTGCAATCTATATATCCGCTCGGCCATGCCGAAATCGTTTTAGTAAAAACTTATAGGTTGTTACAAAATCAAACGGAATAATTACATCAGAAAAAATCAGTTTCCGGTAATATCAATATCTATTTCATTATTAATTCTACTAATTTTTACATTTAGAAAATTAATATAATTATCTGTTTCTGTACTTAAATCATTTTTTTAATGTTACTTATGCCCTTATGATTTTAACTTCCTCTTTCATTTAAAGCAATTTTATTTGAAAATTATTTTAAAATTGGATATTTTTTATCGTCATTTTCTTGAGAAGAGTGCGGGCTGAAATATGACGTGGTCATTGGAATAATTGCATTGTTGTGTTTCCAAGTAGTAAGAATAGAAGAGCATGTATGAAAGGAATTATGAATGTGGATGAAGCTAATGTTGCTTGTTTGGATAGGAATGTTTGGAGGAGACTGATTTCGGGATAATGAAAAGAGTTTGTGCCACACATTTTGGGGTACATGGCGTGATTGTGTATGTATGTATGTGTGTGTTTCACTAATAAATTAAATTGAAACATATCAAGATTTAATATATATATATATATATATATATATATATATATATATATATATATGTATATGTATTTATATTAATCTATTTAACAAAATCAATTTTCAAAATACATAATTTATAGAGTGTTGTCCGATCAAATTCTGAAAGTAACAAAATACTTCATTAAATGCCTACGTAAAACAAATATTAAAATAATGATAAAATTTTCGATAATTATGTTTCAACAACTATACAGTTTTTGAACGTGAAACAAAAGCTATAATGTTAATCAATGTTTCATAAAAAGAATAAAACCAAAAAATGTGCAAATTTTTATTATTACTTATTTTAGTTAATATAGTTCTAAAATAGTTAAAAGTCTTTAGTAGCTGCACTCTAAATTTTTATATTTAATTTTGCATGTTTTGTGAATGTAATTTTTCATTAAAAATGTAATATTTTGTAAATTATCACAGTAAAACTACAAAATGTTGTTATTTTTACTGTTAAAACCTATGTAACATTACATAAATTTCAGATATATTTCTTAGAGTGTATGATTAGTATGTTAATTAAAAAAATCTGCTGTGGCCACCACAGAACCCACAGTCATGGTATTAAATAAATTTACGGAATATAAAAATGTGTATAATAACAACTGTAATCATGGTATCTAATACAAAACTCTCTTGACATAAATATGCCACCTATTTACAGAATTACTTATTTATCATAAAAATGTAAAACATTATTAAAAAAATTACAATATTACCAATAAAAGTTGTTGGTTATAATCTGTTTAGCAATTTTTGTTAAATAATTTTTTCGAAATATATTTATGTTAAGTACAAAATATTCGTAAAACACATAAAAGTGACATTACTAAATTACCACTTTTGATTTGCATATTTTTATCAAAAGTTGATCAAAATGAGATAGTCTTCTTCGAAGTTTAAATATGTAATTTTATAATATTCCGTTCACCCGGTTTTGCTCTACACGTGTCCACAAACCGACAGACGGACATCACGCTAAAAACAGTTGATTTGTGTTATATAAGCCTAGTTCGTGCTTGTCTGTAAAAAATCTCGATATGTCAAATTTGGTATGATTACAAGAATATGGCTCCATAATTTGGAACCCTTTTTATGTTATTCATATCGACTCTATCGAAGCTATACAACGTCGCTTTCTAAATTTTCTTTACTTTAAAGCTTTTGGATCATATCCTCTTCGTACTTGTTCTTATTTTCATCTTCTTTCAACTTTCTCTTTTAACAGTTTGCGTTTGCGTAGGTCTATGATATCTATAACATTTCTTTTTAAACTTATAAACAATCTCATTGATGATTCGCAATTAGTTTCTTTACTTAATTTCCATGTTCCTTCATTTTCTCCCAGGCAAACTTACATTTTTTGTCTTCCTACTATCCAAACTAATATTCGTCACAGCTCACCTGTCTACACTATGTGTCATTTATTTAATTGTCTTGTAGATTGCAATGATATCTTTTGTTTCTCTCTGTCTGCTTTTAAGAAATCGGTTATTGTAAGTTTATTAGCATTCTATTATAACTCGTGATTTACTTTTGTCAATTTGTTTGTTTATCTTACTTGTATACATGTTTATTTTTGTATTTTACATTGTATTTTACTCTGTAATTGGGCTTTGGCTTGTAGACTAAACATTATTAAATAAATAAATAAATAAATAAATATATATATATATATATATATATACATATATATATATATATATTTATGTATATATATATATATATATATATATATAAATATATACATATATATATATATATATATATATATATATATATATTTATATATATATATATATATATATATATATATATAAATATATACATATATATATATATATATATATATATATATCTATACCAAAAAAAATTTAATTTTATATGAAACAAATATTTTAATAATAAAATAAAACTACTTTTGATTTAAGTTCCGTATTAATATTTATTTAAAATCGACTTTTCGACGAAACTCAACCTTCGTCTTTATCAGGACAAATGATACAAGTTTTTTTTTTGCTGCTAATATTGATTGTCTAGCAATTGTTACAGTATCTTCAAATTTTATATCAAGGTGATATTTTAACACATGTTCAGCAGTAGCAGATTTATCTGGACGATTTAGACAAATTGACCTTTTATGTTCTGTCAATCTAGTAGAATATAAGAGGTCAATTTTTCTAAATCATCCAAATAAATCTGCTATTGCTGAACATGCGCCAGAATATTATCATGATGTAAAATTTGAAGATACTCTAATAATTGCTAGGATCAATCAATTTTAGCAGCAGATTGATAAGAAAAGCAATAGAAATTTATAAAGAAAAATATAATATGAATCAGTGTGAAAGCACTGAGTTAAATAAAATTTGGCTTTCTTTAATTAAAAATTTATAAATTCCATGATCTAGTTACTTATTTTGTTACCTAGTAACGTGTCTCCATATTCTATTTATTTACGACAAATGTCATTTCTATCCTTTTTCCTGATGAAGACGTACGTCGAAAAGTTGAAACGTTGATTTATTAATAAGTTCTTACAGTTCTTACTCAAGTCGTTTTATTCTAAAAATTAACCTTTTAACCTAACCTACCTTGCAAAGAATTTGTTCGAAATCTTCAGTGTAATGACTTGTTTTAAACAAATAAAAATGTATAATTTTTGTCATTCGATATATTACGTTTGTCGTAAATTTTTCTATTTTGGAAGTGATCTATATGTCGCTTAGTACATTAATTCTGTCGTAAAATTTTCCATTTTCATTGTGCCATATTTGTCGTTTGATATATTATTTTTTTTTGTGAATTTTTTAAGTTTTGTAGTATCGTATTTGTCTTTTGATATACAATTTTATCGTGCACAAGTTTGGACAAGCTACTCAATTAATGTAGTTAAGTTACAACTACAAGCTATTCTTTAAAATTTTATAAAGCTACAGCTATAGCAACTTTTTTTAAAAGTAGCTTAAGCTAGAGCTATAAGCTACTACTTTTTAAGCTACTTTGTAAATGATGCAAATACCATACTGAGAATTATAGAAAAGTGGCTATAAAATTACTAAACCTACTAAAAGTAACTGTAAGCTATTAAAAGTAGCTATAAAGTACTAAACGTTACTATATATATATATATATATATATATATATATAGCTAGGCTACTAAAGTAGCTAGCTACTGCCAAGTGTAATTATATATATCCGCTTTAAAACAGGATAGCTTTAATATCTAAATTTACCAATAAATTTATTATCAAATGTTCAAATAATTGTTCGGAAATTGTTGTTGCATATAATATTCGATATTTGTTGTTCTATGTGTATTTTATTCTGGGTTGTATGCATGTGTAAATTCCAGAATTTTAGCAAAAACCAAGAAAATCAATGATAATATAACTTCACTTCATACAATTTTTGCTGACGTCATTATATTCATATTATTTTGGATGAAGTGTTATCGAATTACTTCCATGTTTCAATAGAATAAATTTTATTCATTCACGCTATAAACACACAGGGTGTCTCATGACAAGCTCTGTATTAAAAAAAAAAAATATTTTAATTTGTCACGAAATTTGTTATATAGGGATTTTTCGATATGCTCAGTTGAAGTAAAATATTGGCAACAAGATGCCACTTCTGGTTTAACCGGAAGTCGTCCCTAGCTTTCTTATTTTAAATAAAATATCCCTTTTTTAAATTTTATTATTGCATTTAAGAGTAAATTTGATATAGGTATAATACATTCATAACATTTTTACTCTAGTTCAACTGTTTTTGATACATTTCAATTTTTTCGATTTTTTGTTTGAAATTAACATATTTTAGAGTCCGTATCTCCAGAATGCAAACAAATATTTGGAATCTATAAACAGGCTACTATTTTTTGATGTACAATTAATTAAATTAGTAAAAATTAATGTTCCAAAATAATATATTAATGTTTTTTTGAACTTTGAGCACACTTTTAAATAATTATAATTTATTTGTTATGGAAATCTAGACCAAAACTTTCTTAATAAGACCTCGTTTACAAATTAATGTTCCAAAATAATATATTAATGTTTTTTTGAACTTT
The DNA here is from genome assembly GCA_963966155.1 of Clivina fossor. Classification (NCBI taxonomy): domain Eukaryota; kingdom Metazoa; phylum Arthropoda; class Insecta; order Coleoptera; family Carabidae; genus Clivina; species Clivina fossor. Next base: position 17,780,188 of record OZ014558.1, on the reverse strand, counting down.
GAGCACACTTTTAAATAATTTTAATTTATTTGTTATGGAAATCTAGACCAAAACTTTCTTAATAAGACCTCGTTTACAAATTAATGTTGCAAAAAATATATTAATGTTTTTTTTTTGAACTTTGAGCACACTTTTAAATAATTTTAATTTATTTGTTATGGAAATCTAGACAAAACTTTCTTAATAAGACCTCGTTTACAAATTAATGTTCCAAAAAATATATTAATGTTTTTTTTTTTGAACTTTGAGCACACTTTTAAATAATTTTAATTTATTTGTTATGGAAATCTAGACCAAAACTTTCTTAATAAGACCTCGTTTACAAATTAATGTTGCAAAAAATATATTAATGTTTTTTTTTGAACTTTGAGCACACTTTTAAATAATTTTAATTTATTTGTTATGGAAATCTAGACAAAACTTTCTTAATAAGACCTCGTTTACAAATTAATGTTCCAAAAAATATATTAATGTTTTTTTTTTGAACTTTGAGCACACTTTTAAACAATTTTAATTTATTTGTTATGGAAATCTAGACCAAAACTTTCTTAATAAGACCTCGTTTACAAATTAATGTTCCAAAAAATATATTAATGTTTTTTTTTGAACTTTGAGCACACTTTTAAATAATTTTAATTTATTTGTTATGGAAATCTAGACCAAAACTTTCTTAATAAGACCTCGTTTACAAATTACAAATAATTGATTGCATACTTAAAATGCGGACCTTGAAAAATGTTGCCGATTTCAAACAAAAAATCAAAACTCTTGAACAGGGTTGGACTAGAAGAAATTAAGTCCGGGGAATGTTGCACGATGCACCTTACATCTCAAAAATGTTTATAAAAATTATGGCCCGTATTCTTACCTCACTTTTTTGTGAAAAAGTGGTTTTATCATTAATTTTAAAATAACTTTTTGTTTCTGTTTGTCATCAAATATAACTAGTTTTTCTATATTTGATCATTTTTATTATATTAAATAAACTATTTAAAAATGCTTAATAAATGATTTTAAGTGAACGTCAAAAGCACTTTTTTGAAAAAGCGCTTTTTCATTTGAGGTGAGAATACGGGCCAATGTTTTTATATTTTTTAATTCTAATTTACATGAAACTGACATTACAGAAAATAAAGATGAATTATAACAATTACACATATAAAATGAAATATAACTCTTTATTTTAATCTAAACTAATTACATACACAATCACGCCATGTACTTATAAAAGTGTGAAACAAACTTGAAAAATTACAAAATGAAATAATAAAAGAGATGTAAGAACTGTTAGGTAGTAAACCTAACCTAACATAGAAATTGGAACCAATTTTGTTAACTAATTTATTTGAGAACACACAGTAAGTATAAAGAGGAGTGGAACAAAAAAGAACCAATTATGTCAACAGATTGTTTTCACTCGTTTACAAGCAAAGGCAAGCAAGCGATAACGTAGAAAATAAACGTATAACCTTACAAAACAAAACGGAACTTAACGCCTGTGCTGAGCTTACGTTAAATTAATTGTGGGACACTTTAAAAGCACAACCCTGATAAAGAAAGAAAACAAAATATCTCTTCTTTTAATTTCTAACAAGACGATATTTCAACGCTTGGCGAATACTCTGTCGCGTCGTCGTAAACGATAAAAAAATAACAAAGTTGACCACTTTGTGTTCGAAAAATGTCAAACAAAAGTGTAGCATGAAGCCAGCTACAAATGTTTTTACTCATGTAACTTAATGATAATGACGATGAAATATTAGTTTGAGCCTTAGTATTTAAGCTTATAGTCAGCTTCAAAGATGTTTTATGATTCAGCTTTTGTGAGAATATTTCATTTATTTTTTAGTGATCAGTTGGGAAATTAGATTAGACTATTAGACAGTCCAGAACACGTGATCATACGTCATATAATATGGTTGCCTGATGAACATATTCAAATATTGACATATAGGACATATAGTATAACACAAATTTTTTGCGAATTATTTCAAATATATTACTTGGTTATTAGTTTAATTTATGAAAAATAGTAAAATAGTAAAAAAAAAATAGTAAAATAGTAGTAATAAATAAATAAATAATATGTAAAAATTTAAATGCATAAAATAAAAATTAAACTTACTTTCTGGAAAATATTCATATTTATTAATAAAACTGTACAATATACACGAAATCAAGTAAAATGCATACAACTGTCATATAAACATATACCAATGTTGTCATCAGGCAACCATTATTGAATTATGGTGTGACGTCATTCTAGACTGCCTAATTTATAATCCATAGAGTCAGTCAGTTAAAATGTGGTTCGGTCATCTTGAGCGAATGCCTCATAAACGTTTGGTTAAAATAATTTATATGTGAATGATTTTTATAGTACATATATGTTTGCAAGTAGACGTCCGATGTGTAGTTGGAGTGGTATATGATTGAGAGAGTGGCTTACGTGAGCGAAAGTTTTCAAGTATTAATAATAGACACAAACATGAGATAGCTTAGATGAATGTGGATAAAGCTAAAGTTGTTTGTCTAGATAGGAATCTTTGGAGAAAACTAATTTTGGGATAGTGGAAAAAGTTTGTGCCATATTACTTTGGGTGCATTTCGTAATTGTGTATGTTTGTATATAGTTACAAGAGTTTGACTTTGAAAAAACTTTTTTACACTGTAATTCTATGAACACATTTCATATTCATATATAAAATAAAAATTATATATATATATATATACAAGGTGTTTGTTCGCTTGGTTGATATAGGGCAATAACATGGGATTTCGATAATATGCAGAATACTACTTTCTGAAGTAAAATTCGAAAAAATATTTAGAATACTTTTAGATAAGGAATAAAATGTTATATAATTTGGTTTTAGTTTTAATTTGCTAGCATGTACGGTTTGGGCGCTAGAATTTTTTTTAAAAGTTTTTTAGAATTTTCAATAATTTTTTCTGCTAAATTAATATGAGTTCGAGAAAAAAGTTACTTAGCTATTATGTAGCTAATTTTTTTTTTCAATTTTACTGAATTTTTTCAGATTTTTTTGAGCAAATTTTAAAGACAGTCTTTTTTTCGAAATAAGACTTTCTTCAAGCACTCTAAACAAAGCACTAAACTAAAAATAAATAAAAACATATGCCAAATATCAAATATATGAGCTCAATAGAATAATCATCACTTTCTACTCCTCGTAGCATAATATACTACTTTCTAAATTTGGTGATATTATATTTTGTGAAGCCGTACGAAACAAATTTTTGAATAAAAATTAATTATTTTTTAAAACATATTATTGATTTAGCAGTAATTAATTATTAATTTATATAGAGAGAGGGGAGAAAAATTTGTTACTTGTATTCTATATAAACCTAAACAATATCACATTAAAGAAATATATATATACCTAAATAGTAGATAGCTTTGAATAAATGAAAGTTTTTTTCGGAAAAATATTGAATTTTATCTTTTGAAAAAGAATATCAATATCAAATTAAAGTGATGAAAATATCTCTCTTATATAGAATTCCCGCAGTAAAATCTATTTGTCAAGCGGTTAGAGGGTTATGATTAACTATAGTTTAATGTGTGACAACATAATATTTGCCACTTTCTACGGATCGAAATGCCTAATTCCATATTAAATGGCGCGCCCCTTTCATCATTTCAAATTTATATACTTTCTACACACGAATATACAATGTCTCCTAGAAATAAATATACTCGACATGATACATGTGTCCTTCATGTAAAATGTGAATTTTATATATGAATATGCAATGTGTCTCAGAAACCTGGACTTAATTAATAATAATTAATAATATAATTAATTAATTGTTTTTTTTTTTAAATTAACATGCTTTGTTAATGTAAGCAAAATTATTTGTTATTTAATTTATTTCAAACTATTTTCTGTTGAAAAACAATACAATATTCTTATTTAAAACAAGATTAGAAGTATTTGGGTATACCCATGTATAGACATTAACGCATAAATACTAAGAAATAGGAATAAATTTTTTTTATATTTTTTCACCAAAATGATATATTTAAAAATAAATAAATAGTAAAACCAAAATTATTTTTTTAAATTTTTAGTAATTTTTTTGGAAAGTTGGCAACTCTGTACGGATAATATTATATAATTTTTGTGAGGACTATAAAAAAGTCTTTTGTGAAAATTTGGTTAATTACAGATAAATAATATAGCCACAATAAATTTTCAAAAACTTTAGTAATTTGATGTTTTTAGGTTTTTAGTTATTTTATTTTGTTAAAATTTTATAATATATATGGGCACTAGTTGAATTTTTTGTGGAAATTTTATTAAGATCAGTTAAATAACGTGACCATAATAATTTTTTAAAAATTTAGTAATTTGTTCATCGGAAATGTATTTTACTAAAGTTATATAATTTATTTAGGTGCTAGGAGTATACTCTGTAAAAATGATTAAAATTGGATAAATCATATGGCCATAATAAATTTTAAAAACATTCGTAATTTTATTTTTAAATGTTTCAGACACCGTACCAATCACTATACCACATTTTCCTTGCAGTCAAAGTGGTGAAAATTATAATGTAATAATGCTATAAAAATTAATATTATTGACTTGTATTACAAACTCTGTTTTTGGTACTTTAATTCATTTGTTTAGTTAGAGCTCTTATGACAATTACATTTTTTTAAAACCGGTAATAATTAAAACTGATGTTAAAACTCAACTATATAACTACTCAACTGCTGTGCTTTTACAAAATTGTTTAAAAATACATATAACATCAAAACTACTACAAACATTATGTAATATGATATTACCAACGGTACAGAAAAATACATATATATGTATTATTACAGTTTTTAATAAAGTCTTCTTTAGTAAATTTACAGAATTTCAAAAAATTTGCTGTAAAGAATTTGCTGTAAATACTCAAAATTTGTTTAGTTTTGTATATATATTTTGAAATGAATGAATTACAATTAAAATATTTTATTAATATTATTACACAAAATATGTACTAAGTCTTATTATTTTGATGAATTTCAATAGATATTAATATGCAAGCTGTAATTTTACATAATTTAAGAAGTTATACCAACAATATGTAATTCTACATCAAGTATGTGAGGCAATTTGCAGAAAGTAAGCTATTTTACATATACCTATTAATTCATTTTTACTTAGTTTACAAAATTTTGTAGCTGGAATACAGAATATTTTAGTGAAATAAAATTACAGATTTTTTATAGTAAATTTTTACTACTATTTTTCTGTAATTTCACTATATTTTTTTTACAGTATAAGTCAACTTACATATATCAAACGAACACCATATGTGTATTTTTTTCTTTATCATCCTTTTGTGCAGCATGAAAACAATGCCTTTTATTTTCAATCTGATTATAATTCGTGAATATAAAGGATATTTGGACCGTGCTAGATCCGTCAAGTTAAAATAAAAACAATCCTTATCTGACAGTGGTCAACTGGGGCAATTATAAGCAATCATCGAACCGTTGCTGACGTACAGTCTGTTTATTTGGTGGAATAATTTTTGCGCGCGGACGGAACTAGATGGCGATTGGTGAAAAACAAAGATTGTGCCGTATCCGGAAGTGGAAATCACCGAAAGTGATACGTGAATGAATAATATTTGCAAGGGATTGGAAAAGGAGATAAAATCTTTCAGCCAGATAAGTAGTAGTGTGCGTTATTATTTTTCTCCAGCGTTATATATATATATACACTGATTGAAAAAATTTATAATACATAAATACATACACAATCACGCAATGTTCTCAAAAGGGTGTGGCACAAACTTTTTTTACTATCTCGAAATCAGTTCCTTTCAAACATCCCTATCCAGAGAAGCAACTCTAGCTTTATTCACATTTATAATTCCTCTTATACATGCTCTTCTATTCTTATTACTTGGAAACTTCCGCTCACGAAAGCCATACTCTCAATTATACCGCTCCAACTACTCATCGGACGTCCATTTGCAAACGTATAGCTTCAAAATCATTCATATATATATATATATATATATATATATATATATATATATATATCTTTTTAACCAAAAGTTCATTATATATTCGCTCAAGATAACCGAACTCTTTTAATTGACTAGCAGCGCAACTTTTGCTATAACTTTTTTTCAATTTAACACTCATCATGCACTAATCTATTTCGTACCCCCCCCCCCGATGCCTCCTAGTTAAGAAATGCTTATATAAGTTTTTTTCCTAAAATGGGTAAGGTAGCCTTTTGTTAGTGTATAAAGTTAAATATTTTAAAATTCATAGAAAAACAGTAATATATTACATTAACAAAAATACAAATTTAATTGCCCTCAGCAACTTTTACTCTTTTACTTGTTTCTTAAAAATAAATGCACTAAATTGTAAAAATAGTCGACTCTTAATATTTAATATATAATACAAGGCAACGTTTCGGCAAACTCTATTGTCTTCAGCAGGGCTAGTAGAAATTTATTCAGAATGTTCTACATATAATGTAAAAATACATTATTTGATGGAAAGTATGTCAAAATATAAACAATTTTTATAATTAATGTCACATAAGAAATGTTTTTTTCCATCTGATACAACTTCGGTGACCATATTGCGAAGACTACTAAGTCAAGTTAAATTAAGATAAGTGACAGTTGTATTGTATATTCACCCTTAAGGATTAATTTGATTATTGAAAATATTTGAAGAAAAATGCAATGTGCACCGTCCAGAGTGGGCAGAAACTGCGTATTTGAGAAATACGGTCAAATGTATTTCATTTCACATTTTCGACGGCTATATTAAAAATAAAACATTACTTATGTGATATTTATTAATAAAATTGTTTATATTTTGATATATTTTTTATCAAATAATGTATTTTTATATTACATACAAAACCATCTAAAAAAATATCTACTAGCATTGATGAAGGCAAAAGAGCTTGCGAAATCGTGGCCTTGTAGTTTATATTAAAAACATTAAAAAGACTGAAATCCGTCTATTATTTATTATATATATATAATAAATACACAGTTCGAAACAAAAATATTCCTGAGAATTGCTTATATAAGTTTGTTTCCTAAAATGAGTAAATATTACCTTAAATAGGTAAAACATTTTTTTTGTTTCAGAGATAGTGTAAAAGTGTAAGAAATGTCTATTCACATTGCATAACAAGAACTTTTATATTATGAAATAGTAAAACACACGAAAAAAAGTAAGTATAAATGTTCATGCATGTGTGTGCAATTTTTTTGCTATTTTACTAGTGTAAATAGTTACATATTTTATAAAACATAGAAAAAAGGGTAACATATTTCACTAGTAAAGATATAGATTCACTTGTACTTGTAGAATTTGTTCTGCCACATGGTAATCGAGACACTATAGCTACTTTTTCTATTAAAAGAGATACAATGATGCTTTAAATTATGGTAAAATGCTCTAAATTACGGTAAAACATAAATAATATTAACTTCCGTATCCATAAACATTTTCGTCAAAAAAAAACGGTTGGTTAAAATGAAAATTCTTGGATTCCGTAAGAAATTTTTTTATGTATATTGCAATGAAATTTCTTACGAGATCTAAGAATTTTATTTTAATAAGCCGTTATTTTTAATAAAAATGTTTTTACATATGACCATTAATAATATATTCTTCAAACAAGAGGTTCTCAAAATATTAAATACAACTTACTAGAAATATGTTTTTCAAGCTTATTATAATATTAATATTATATTACTATATTGACTATGTAGAAGGGCGTTATTATGTTACTAGTGCAATAATGACATTTTTATATAGCAGTTAGATACAATATACACCACTAGTGGTAGGCACCGAACATAAATAAAACGTTATGCGTATTTAATCTGACACGTCTTCGGCGGCCATATTGTAAAAATTATTACGTCAAGTTAACTTAAGCTAATTGACAGTTGCATTGTTTTTTCTCTTCGATTTTAATTTGATTGAAAATATGTGAAAATTGCAAGAAATGCAATGTGCAACATTCAGGGTGTTCAGAAACTGCATATTGAATGAAAGAGACACGGTCAAGGGTATTTAATTTGACATCTTCGACGCCTATACTAAAAATTATTAAGTCAAGTTAAGTTAATTGATAATTGCATTGTTCATTTTCGTTTGAATTTGGTTATTAAAAATAAGTGAAAAAATGTAAGAAATGCGATGTATATCGATCAGACTGTTATTTATTGTATGACCAGGGAAAAATAAATTCTCATAAATTACGTAGCAAATATATATATATATATATATATATATATATATATATATATATTATTCTACAACTATTAGTAAGGTTAAGGTTACTTGGCATGTATTTTTAGTTTGGTTTCTCGCTTAGAACATTTGAAGAAAATGAAAATGTCGTATTTGTTACTCGGAATTGAAAGTTATATTCATGTTTCGCCCAGATTGCTTTGCCTCGGCTTTGCTTCGGCCACAAATATCTGGCCTCTATTTTAATAATCCTTGCTTTCTACTTCTCCTAATATAATATAATATTTTGTATGTCATGGCGTGATTGTGTATGTATGTATGTATGTATGTATGTATGTATGTCAAATTAAAGTTAAAATTAAAAAGTGGCCGTAAAATAAATATATTTCAAAAATTAATTTACAAATAAAATAAATATTAAATACAATAAATGTATTACTAAAACACGTAATTATTTTGAAAAGAGTTTAAAAATGTTAATTAATTAATTTTTTTTACATATTAATACATATTAAAACTCATAATTATACATTATTATAAAATACATATTAAATACATTATTAGAAAACTCATTGTATACAACAAAACATATTGTAAATAGTTTTCTTAGACACTCGTGTATAATTACTCCGTACACTGCACTTTCGTAAAGTAATACAACTTATATAGAGACAGAAGAGAAAAATACGTTACTTGTACACTATAACGGCGTAAAACTATGGCATTAAAAAAATATAAATAGCAGATAGTTTTGAAAAAAATAAAAAATATTATTTTCACTGAAATATTGAATTTTGTGTTTTATAAAAATGTTAAGATCAAATGAAAATGATAAAAATATTTCCCATATAGCATTTCCATAATCAAATCTATATATATATATATATATATATATATATATATATATATATATATATATAATATTATACATATTAATATTGTATTAAAAATATTCATTTTCTTAACGTGAGGCACCACGTATCTAATTGCTATATTCAGACACGTAGAGAAATACAAAATATGTTGAATTTCATATTGAATTTATTCGTTTAATACAACTTATTTATTGTAATTGACTGTTCTAAAAATTACATAATTAATGTTGAATTAATAATTCAATAATAAATTTAATATTGTTAATTGATTTATATAAAATAAAAATTAGTATATTTTTTAACTGGCTCTATTTTCTACAAAAACGATAATTAATGAACCGATAAAATACCTGAGATATAATATCCTATGTAGAATAATACATACTCTTATTTTTTTGTATTTTGGAAAATAAAGGAAATTTTTTTTTTTTAAAAAACCACATTTTTTTTGCTTTTTTTTTGTCCAAACTATAAATACGTACATTAATTATCGTTTTTGTAGAAAATAGAGCCAGTTAAAAAATATACTATTTTTTATTTTATACAAATCAATTAATAATTTTAAATTTATTATTGAATTATTAATTCAACATTCATTATGTAATTTTTAGAACAGTCAGTTACAATAAATAAGTTATATTAAACGAATAAATTCAATATAAAATTCAACATATTTTGTATTTTTCTACGTGTCTGAATATAGCAATTAGATACGTGATGCCTGACGTTAAGTTAACCAAACTTAAGAAAATATTAGTAGGGGTTTGCGTTATAATGTTATAAGTAACAAGTAACAAGTAACAAGTTAGTACAGTTGCTTAATCGTACGATTAGCAGAAGATTAAAATTTGAGAACAGCCATAATCCGACGCTTTTAAGATATAATTAATTAGGTTAATTGCCTTATGTGTACATTAGTAGGCGAACATGAGGAAATTTTGGTCCATCTAGACATATTTTATGATGATTTAAAGCCAACTAGTTTGTTACGAGTTTCCGTTTTATATGTGCACAATACCGAATTGGGCAAATTTCTTGTTTTATAATACAAATTATAATTATTATTATTTTCAGTTTTGTCTTTTCCATAAGGGCATATGGTGCACAAGGCCAGGGCCCCTGCCTCGATGGAGGCCCCAAAGTGCCGACATCGTCGTTTACACCGTAATGTATTTTACTAAAAATTGTCGTTAAAATTTTGAAATTTGAATGTAAATCCGAAACCTGGATGAGATTCCTAAATACTTTTTGAACAGTGAACAAAATTTTATTATATCTGAAAATTTTTTTAGCAAAATGCATAGCGTAAATTTTTTTAATAAATTCTGTAAAATGTATACCAATATTTAAATAACTTTAAAATATTTAAAAAAATTTTTTATAAATTTATTTTCTTGTTTACTTAATTTCAAGTTTAATTCAAAACAATATTTACTTTACTTATATTCGATTTCTGTAAAGTTAGCCATAATAACCAATAAAGTCACTAAATAAAGGTACATACTGATTGTTTTCATTCACAGTTTTTTAATTTTCTAAAAGGGCTCCAATCTCTATATGCCCAGGGGCCCCTGCATGGCTTAAGACGGCCCTAATTATTTATGTAGTTTATTGTTTAAAGATGATTGCATTGATCGTGACATTGAAAAAAAGATTATTGTTGGTTGTAATTTTTTTTGCGTTTCCGGTACTTTTGCTGTTTTATTTACATACATACATATAATAAGTTCTGAAATATTTTTTCCTATGTTAAAAATAAATGTTTTCAAAGAAGCCTGTTTAAGTGTATACAATTCTGTATTGGTGCCTATGTTGATGTATAATAGTGAGTATTGTGTTTGGCTGCATTAAAAAAAGAAAGTGGCTATTTATACATACGGTATATATACGCAATTGGCTATTTATATATACAGTATTTTTACGTAATTGGCTATTTAGGGTAGTTTAGGTTAGTAGGTTGGTTTAGGTTAGTAGGTTGGTTTAGGTTTCTTTTTTTTTTAGTATGTATAAATAGCCAATTGCATATACATACCGTATGTATAAATAGCCTCATCCTTAAAAGAAAATGACATTTTTTGTCACATTTAAATCAAATTTTTGTAATAGCATCTTCTGCTGCCCCCAATTCTAATAAAATACAGTATTGCCAATTTTCTGAGATAAAATAACTAAATATTTAAAAAAATGTATTACTTATTGCTATATTTTTAATCGTTATAAACTAAATTTTAAAAAAAATTATTTCCACAAAAAACACAAAATTTTTATAAAATCAATAATAGCTACATTATTTATCTAAAATTAGTAAAGTTTTTACAAAATAATTTTTCAGTATTCGTAAAACTTAATTTCCTAATTAATTGTTATACAGCGTTGCCAACTGATGATGTCAATGTAGTTCATATATGGGTTTACTCATATGCTGGTAATCTTGTTATTATTCAAGCCAAGTTACTTGGATTAGTAAATTCCTAAACATAAATAGAAGGTCAAAATATCGTGTTTATCGATCGTTTACCGAATTCAATCGTGGACGTAGTTCGCTCCAAATCGGTTGTTTTTCCGGAAAACATTGATGCTGCGTGCGTAAACTAATTTTGCAAGATTGTGATGTGACTTATCGTGAGGTTGAGGCATCCGTGGGCTTTAGTGGAATTAGTATACATTCATATATTGCATGAACATTTGGTCGTCAAAAATTGGATCCCGCAAATTTTGACAATCGCCCAAAAAAGGCTAGTGTCAATATTGCTCAAAAGAAATTCTCAAAAAATACGATCGCGTCAACTGTGCGGGGTTTTCAAGATGAACCAAATACAACAAAAGTTATTCGCGCAGAAAGCACTTCAAAGCAAATGGTCGCTTGCTTTTTCGGAAAAACTGAATATGTCGCAACCGTACCATGGTGTAACGTAGAACGCAACGGTCAATTCTGAATGGTATACATATATACAACCATTCGTTTTCCAGATGTGTTTGGAGAAATAAGGAGGTAATATTTTTGAAGGTACTTCAATCAAAGTAGAAAAAGTGCTTGGAAATTGTTTCAAACTTATGCAAAAATATATTGATCCTTACGAAAAATATTTTGAAAAACAATAAAGTTATTTTGTTGATAAATATTTGTTTTGGTTCTGTAATCCCGAAATATAAAAAGCAACTCTCGTAGAATATCAAAATATTAAATGAATAATTCTTCAATATTTAAGGAATCCAGTCTCTCTCTTAAAAGAACAAAGCTAAGTTTCTCTGATATTAAAAATTATACATTGTACCTTTTTTAGATTTTTGTCTTATTAAATTAATATTTAATTTTCGTTTTAATATAAGTTTTATTGCAAAATTTGTATTATTAGTGCAACATTAAAACGTGGTTTCGTTAAATATTAAATGGAGAAAATAGAAAAGACATTGTAAATGAAAAACAAAAATAATTATAATCCTTTTAGTGTTAAAATGTTTTATCTTCTTAATAAAAATAAAGTGCATTAAAAAATGTAATAAAATGCGTTTTTAATTAATCCGAAAATAAAAATTTGAATTATTTTTAATAATAATTTGTACAATAAAGTACATAAAAAATATAACAAAGTTCTGCTCTTGCTTCATATTATATTATAAGTATATGTTATTTCTGATAATTAATATTATTTATTAATTTTTCTACAACCATATCATAATATTATTACGTTACCATATTGCCTAAGTTGAAAGAGGTCATTGTGTTACTAGTACAATAATTACATTATTATACAGACATACATTTTAAATTCGGAATATATTTTACGATTATCGATTTACATGCACAGTAAGAACTTTGATTTAGACTCGATTTTATAAACACCAAAATAAATTCTAAAGTAACTACATTATAAGTGATAGCTGGTTTTATTATAAATAATTTAATTAAAGTCGACTTTAAGCTGAATAAAAAACATCGATTTCAAATTCTATTGGTACAATTATTATTAAATAGAAAAATAATCGACTTGTATAATTTTTATAAATAATAAGTAATAGACGGAAATGAGTTATATATTTTTATTATTTTCTACGTCAACGTTTCGGCAATCACTATTGCCTTCATCAGGGTTAACAAATTATATATATATTATGGCTACATTACTTAATTCCGACTATTACTTAATATTTATAAAAATTATTATTGCTTGCAAGAAAACGATGTATTTCTTTAAAAGTATCGTAATATTAATATTACCATATTGCTTTTGTAAAAAGAGGTCATTAGGTTACTAGTACAATAATATACATTATTATACAGCAGCTAGTTAATATATATGCCAATGGTAGCAGCACCAAATATACTACAACGTTAAGTGTATTTAATCTGAAATATTCTGCGGATATACTGCAAAAACTATTACGTCAAGTTAAGCTAATTAAAAATTTAATTGTTTATTTTCGCTTGAATATGACTTTGTGTATTGAAAATGTGTGAAGACGTGCAAGAAATGCATTGTGGAGCATCCAGGGTAGTCAGAAACTGCATATTCGACCAAAAAAACACGGTCAAGTGTATTTCATTTGATATTTTCGACTGCTATATTTAAAATCTCTTAAAAGAGTAACTCAGTTTTCTGGATCAAAAAAAATCGATTATTTGAATTTTTCATAAAATTAATACTATAAGTGAGAAGAATGTGTGGCCGAAACGATTTTACCGAATTAGAAAAAGTTACGAAGTTATAGCCAAAGAATTAAGCGCTTGCACGACAGTCAAATAGAGATTTAAAAATCTTAAAGCTCGTTTTCTCGAAATGTACCTACTTTTTGTCATAGCTCCGGTGATAACTTGAACAATTTTTAATCTTTTTGAACAATGAGCATTTCTGTCGACTACTATTGACTCTCGATCTAAATTTTCGATATATTTATTAAAAAAAAAATTATTAACATTTTTATAGGAAAATTTTCGGTAACAATTTTTTTTTCTTTAAAACGCTAATTACCACTTTGACTGCAAGGAAAAAGTGGTATAGCGTTGGTACGGTGTCTGTAACATTTTCAAAAAAAAAAAATTGTATATAGAAATCTTTCATATAGCCTGTAGATGACGAATCTGAACTTATTTTATGTGGGTGTATGGATGTGCGTCGTCAGCTCGCTCGGTCGTAAGTCAAAATTTTGTGGCCGCAACTCCTCCTAGACGGTTCAACCGATTTTAATGAAATTTTCAAGATAAATTTGTCTAGTACCCAAGATAGTCATGTGGTTTTATTTTTTTCAGTGATGCCAACTTTCCGAAAAAAAAAATTACTAAAGTTTTAAAAAATTTATATTGGCTACGTTATTTATCCGATTTTGATCAAATTTTCAGAAAAAATTTTCCTAATGCTCCCATTAATTATATAATTTTATTAATATCCAGTGTTGCCAACTTTCCGAGAAAAAAATTCCTCAATTTTAAAAATTTTATTATGGCCATGTTATTTAACCGATTTTACTCAAATTTTCACAAAAGATTCTCCTAGTATTCATATAATTTATGTAATTTTAACAAAAGACAGTGATGCCAACTTTCCAAGAAAAAAATTACTAAAATTTTTAAAAATTCATTATGACTATTTTATTTAACCGATTTTAATCAAATTTTTATAAAAGTTTTTCCTAGTGCCTAAATAAATTAGGTATGCAATTTTAACAAAATACAGTGTTGCCAACTTATCGAGAGAAAAAATCACAAATTTTTTTAAAAATTTATTGTGGCTACATTATTTATTCGATTTGGATCAAATTTTCAGAAAAGTTTTTGCTAGTGCCCACATAAATTATAATATTATTAAAATACAGTGTTGAAAACTTTCCGAGATATGTCAAAGTGGTCTATATATGGGTTTGTCCATATACTTCTAATCTTGTTTTAAAAAATCTGGATCGATAGTCGATAGCCACACTCTTAACCTTCAAGGGAGTTCAGTGGAAACATTTTTTTTTCTTTATTTCATAGGCGTCAATCTCCGGAGCACCCTTTTTTTGGAAGAACTTCGGGCGATGCCATTTTGGCATACAGCAGCAGAAAAAAAAATTATGATGCTATTTTGTTGTTCGAAGGACGTGTAATAAGTGCTTTGTTTCCCATTCTAAAATATTAAATTCCCTTTGAGGTGTGCGCGTTTGAAAATAACCCCTTTTTAGCTCTGGAGAACTTGCTACCGCTTTAAGTCAAGTTAATTTAACGTCAATTCACACGGTTCTAATTGCGATGTTTAGACACGTAGCTCAAATACAAAACATGTTGAAGTTAATATTGAATTTATTCGTTTAATACAACTTATTTATTGTAACTGACTGTTCGGAAAATTATATAAGGAATGTTGAATTAATAATTCAATAATAAATTTAATATTATTAATTGATTTATATAAAATACAAAATAGCATATTTTTAACTGGCTCTATTTTCTATCGAGCCGATCTTAAAAGTACCGAAAAAATACCTGAGATATAATATCCTATGTAGAATAATATATATTTTTTTGAATTTTTTTGTATTTTGGAAAATAGAAAAAAATGTTTTTATTATAAATACAAAAAAATTCAAAAAAATATATATTATTCTACATAGGATATTATATCTCAGGTATTTTTTCGATACTTTTAAGATCGGCTCGATAGAAAATAGAGCCAGTTAAAAAATATACTATTTTTTATTTTATATAAATCAATTAATAATATTAAATTTATTATTGAATTATTAATTCAACATTTCTTATGTAATTTTCCGAACAGTCAGTTACAATAAATAAGTTGTATTAAACGAATAAATTCAATATTAACTTCAACATGTTTTGTATTTGAGCTACCTGTCTGAATCTAGCAATTACAACCGTGTGAACTAACGTTAATTGACAATTGACTATGCAACAGATGTCTAGACTTAACATAATAATCATCGCTTCCGTCTCCTCGTAATCTAATATACTATTATTTAATAGATAAGCATATGTTTTTAGGTATCATGAATTTGGAAGTAGCTAGATTTGCTTGTCTGGATAGGAAGGTTTGGTGGTAACTAATATCGGGATAGTGGAAAGAGTTTGTGCCACACTCTTTTTTGGTACATGACATAATTGTGTATGTTTGAATATTTATTTAATATTAAAAAAAATGTTGTTGTGAAAGTTGATGCAACTGAGTGATATTAAAGGTATATGCGTCTACGTGGACGTCCGATGGGTAGATGGGGGTAATATAATTGATGGTATTTTCCGTTAGCGACTGTTTTCAAGTGGTAGGAATAGAAGAGTATGTATGAGAGGTATTATTATTGCGGATGAAGCAAAAGTTACTTGCCTGAATAGAAATGTTTAAGGATTTGTACAACACCCATTTAGGTACATGGCGTGATTATATATGTATTGTATATATAGAATCAGGACAAGTAAAATTTCATTCAAAATTTAATACTGATTTAATTGTTTCTCGTTTATCACAACAGACGTCAAAATTTTTCTATTACAATATTGTTAACAGAGCCGGATTTATGTTTAAAAAAGTTTTATATCCGTATGCATAAACATTTTC
This sequence comes from Clivina fossor, assembly GCA_963966155.1. Classification (NCBI taxonomy): domain Eukaryota; kingdom Metazoa; phylum Arthropoda; class Insecta; order Coleoptera; family Carabidae; genus Clivina; species Clivina fossor. The sequence continues at coordinate 17,763,500 of OZ014558.1, read as the reverse complement.
GTTAAAAATAATGGTTCGTTAAAATAAAGTTTCTTGAATTTCGTAAAAATTTTTGTTGCAATTAACATAAACTTAATGTGAATGCGTCCCTGACTGGTGACGTACACATCTGTTGCTACCGGTTTTTGGTGTTTTTTTTTTTCGATAAATTACCGTTTTGTTATTCAACGTCTTTTTTATCTTTTGGTTTTTGCAGATTGTATTAGAGTAGTAAATTTTCTTTTTTGAAATATAATAAAAGCAAAACTACTTCTACACTATCAAAAAGGCTTTTGACTGTCAAATCAATTGATAAGTTTATGAAAAAATTTAGTCCGTATTCTCACCTCTTTCGTTCATGCTAATTTTCACTTTAAAATACAATTTTTCTTTTGCTTCTTAAGGAATATGAATAATATTTCTATTTTTGATATATTTTGTCATATCCAATATCATAAAATTTAAATAAAATTTAAAAGTGCCTAATAAGTAATTTTAATTAAACGTCAAAGATAATTGTAACAAAAATTACTTTTAAAAGTGAGGTTAGAATACGGGTCTTTCTTTTTTGTAGCAGGAATGGAATACTGTATTTGTTTATATTTAAAAAAAAAAAATTATATTTTCTGTCAATATTGTTATGACGCATCCAATAATTTTGTAAAAAATTCAAATCGAATAAAAATTTAAATAAATAAATTAATGTTGAATACAAATTTGCGGTAGGCACTACAGAACCGGCCCTCATCGTAGAATAGAAAAATTTGTAGAACAACTACTGTAGTTATTTAATCAAAAAAAATTTTTGGGCTGGTATGCCTCGGTCGGCCTATCCTTGTCGCGGACGTTTCGCTATACATCGTAGATGGCACCAAGCATTGAGGATGCGATTTACGATGCATGGCAAAATGTCTGCGACTTGGATAGATTGACTTTGGCATACCAACCCAAAAAAAATTATTTAGATTATTACTCTAGTAATGGTAACTAAAACCGAAATTGTCTTAATATAAATATGTCACCTATTTACAAAAATAAATTGGGTTTTATTAACTCAAAATCTATAAATTTTATTATCCATTTACTTATTTTGTTACCTAGTATCTTATTTCTATATTCTGTTATTTATTGTAAATATCATTTGTATCATTTTTTCTGATAAAGACAGACGTTGAATTCGTAAAAACGTCGATTATTAATAAATATTAATACAGAATTTAAACCTAAAACTGTTTTATTTTACATAATGAGTTCTGAAAGATTTTTACAATGTTAAAATTATATGTTTTATAAAAAACTATAATATAAAAATAAATATTTAGCCGTATCAAAAAATGTTTAAAATAAAAGTCGTTAGTTATAACTTGTTTAGCAACTTTTGCTAAATAATGTTTGTCGAAATATATCTCTGTTACAAAATATTCGTAAAACACATGAAAGTGACATTTACCACTTCCAGTTGGCTGATCTTTAGCAAAAATTGATGAAATTGAGATATTCATCTCTGAAACTTTACACAATTTTTTCTGTAATTTCGCAAAAACGTAACGCAAGAGAATTCTTTTGATGGGCCAACCATATGAGATAGATGTAGTGTACATATATTACCATATGCTTCTAAAAATAAAATGGTAAATAATAATAAAAAATTGTAAACGAGGTTTCTTTAATTTTATATAAAAAACCTAAAAAAAACATTTCATTTTGTTTGAGAAAAATGCTGATATTATTAAAGTTGAAACAATTTTCTTTAATAACAAAAAATAAAACATGTAATATGGCAAAAATAATGGAAACATAAAAAAAAATATTATGTAAGGGCAATTTTATACATGGTTAAATAAAAAATATATTAAAAATTATTTTAATTTATTTGTTATTATTTGTATTTTTTGACAGTTTATTAATATTCTAGAAATATATTATTTATATTTTATGAATTTAAAATAACATATCTCTTCAAGTCTATCACAATATAAATATTACATTACCATATTGCTTATGTAGAAAGAAGTCATTATGTTACTAATACAATAATGTACAATATTATACTGTAGCTAGTTACTATATACATGTACCACTGGTAACAGGCACTAAACATAACTACAACGTCAAGTGTATTTAATTTGACATTTTTGGCGGCCATATTGAAAATTGTATTGTTTATTTTTGCATGAGTTTTAATTTAATTATTGAAAATATATGATGAGGTACAAGAAATGTACTGCGCGCTGGTCCAGAGTGATCAGAAACTGCATATTCGACTAAGGAAACACGGTCAAATGTATTTAGTTTGATACTTCCGATGAATATATTAAAAATTATTAAGTCAGGTTAACGTTAGGCATCACGTGTCTAATTGCTATGTTCAGACAAGTAGCGCAAATACAAAATATGTTGAATTTTATATTGAATTTATTCGTTTAATACATAGGTTCTCAACCTTATTTTGCCCACCGCCCACTTTGAGAATATTTTTTTTTCTAGCGCCCCCAATTTTGTTTACTTACCATCTGTCGCGAATCTGAAACAGCTATTGCCACGATATATTTAAACATGTAATTACACTATATTTTTTTCACTGTGCTGGGTCTTCTACCGCCCCCCTGAAAATCTCAAACGCCCACAAGGGGGCGTTATCGCCCACGTTGAGAACCTATGGTTTAATACAACGTATTTATTGTAACTGACTGTTCTAAAAATTACATAATGTTGAATTAAAAATTCAATAATAAATTTAATATTATTAATTGATCGCATTATTGTGTAGATGGTGTTGGTATATTTATTTATTGCTACTCTTCGTTATTAGTTCAAAGTACTTGGCATAAAAGCCAGCCAGAATTAACATCTGCATCAGTGTCTTCCTGACACTTATCAAAGCACCGTACTGATGAGGTCCTAAAGACCAAAACACGTGTCTACGGTTAAAACTGGCCAGTCATTGATGCATAGCTTAACAGCAGATTCAATGACTGATTAAATACTGATTATTTGTTCAAGGTCTATTACTATAATTGCTTATCGCATTATTGTATAGATGGCGTTGGTGGTATTTATTGCTACTCTTCGTTATTGCTTTGAAGTACTTGCTACAAACTTCAGCCAGAATTAACATCGGTTATCAGTTGCCTTTCAGCAACTGATCAAAGCACCGTACTGATGAGGTCCTAAAAACCAAAACACGTGTCTACGGTTAAACTGGCCAGTCATTGATGCATAGCTTAACAGCCGATTCAATGACTGAGAATCTTGTGAAATTTTGGAAAAAATATAAAATCTTAATATTCTTGAGTATTATTATATTAAATTTTACAATGACAATACGAACATTTATTTGTTCAAGGTCTATTACTGATTATCATGTGAAATTTTGGGAAAAATTTTAAATCTCAATTTTTGAATATTATTATTCTATTTATTTACTGTAATGTCATTTGTATCAGTTTTCCTGATGAAGACAAACGTTGAGTTTCGTCGAAACGGTGATTACAAATAAATTTTAATACAAAACTTAAACCTATAACAGTTTTGTTTTATATAATGGTACTAAAAATTTTTTAGCTATGTTAAATTATTTTAATTTAGAGATAACAACATTAAATTGAAAGTTATAAATCATTAAAGTATAAAAACATGAGTCCATATATATACACATCCTATATAATTGCACTGCATCTTCGTAAAATAATACAGGCTACGTAAAGAAAAAGGGAGAAAAATAGGTTACTTGTATATACATGGGTAAAAATATTGCATTAAAATTATAAATAGTAAATAGCTTTGAAAAAAATAAATGTGTTTTTTCTCGCCGAAATATTGAATTTTGTCATCTGAAAAATGTCAAAATCAAATGAAAATACCTCGCACACGTATAGCATTCTCGTAAACTATTTATCTGCAGAAGTTAGGGGGTACGCTTCCATTTTAATTTATTTGGGAAACAAATCACAGAACCATTTGATTTTTCTTATTAACCGTCTATGTGCACATGGATGGTTTTATATATATATATATATATATATATATATATATATATATATATATATATATTTATTAATGAGTTTTTTTAGCCAATTCGTATACAAGTAAAGAATTTTCCTTCTCTTTCTCTTTTTCTCCACCTAAGCTATTTTATTTCAAAGAGGCAGTGAATTATATAAGATGTATATATATATATATATATGAAAAATTTTTAATCAAATTTGTTCTGTACGTGTCTACAAACAGACGGATAATCTGAACTAGTTGATTCATGTTACATAGAAAGAATCCAATTTATGTTTATCTGTAAAAATCACACAATGGTATAATTTCAATATCTATTTCACAGGATGTAACTGTCGGTAAACAGTGTTAAGTTGTTTGTGATTTTTTTTAAATCAAATTTTTTTCAAAAATATATGATTTTTTCTGAGATATATATATATATATATATACCGGGTGATTCATTTAACCTGGAATGTGTTATATTTCAAAAAATACGCATCGGACAGAAAATTTGCCGAATCCAAACTTTAATATCTCAAAGGGGGGCATCCGTTAGTACTAAATTCCCGCCACCCCCTTTCCCCTGTAGGCGGGCCGGGGGGCAACTTTGAAATTTTAAATAGGAACTCCTATTTTTTATCACAGAGTCAAATTCTACGATAAAAACTACGTACATTTCGTCCGAAAAAAATTTTTGATTCTCGACAGATGGCGCTGTAATCGCAAAAAATGGATTTAACCTGGAATTTGTTATATTTCGAAAAATACGCATCGGACAGAAAAATTTGCCGAATCCAAACTTTAATATCTCAAAGGGGGACATCCGCTAGTATTGAATTCTCGCCACCCCCCACCCCCTGTAGGCGCGGCGATGGGCAACTTTGAAATCTTAAAAATTTCTTGCGATTACAGCGCCATCTGTCGAGAATCAAAAATTTTTTTTCGGACAAAATGTACGTAGTTTTTATCATAAAATCCGAATCTGTGATAAAAAATAGGGGTCCCTATTTAAAAATTCAAAGTTGCCCCCCGCCCCGCCCACAAGGGTTGAGAGGGTGGCGGGAATTTAGCATTAACGGAAATCTGTCGAAAATAAAAATTTTTTTTTAGACGAAATGTACGTAGTTTTTATCGTAGAATCCGAATCTGTAATATAAAATAGGGGTTCCTATTTAAAATTTTAAAGTTGCTCCCCGCCCCGCCCACAGGGGGCGAAGGGTTGGCGGAAATTTAGTAATAACGGATGCCCCCCTTTGAGATATTAAAGTTTAGATTCAACAAATTTTCTGTTCGATGCGTATTTTTCCAAATATAACAAATTCCAGGTTAAATGAATCACCCGGTATATATATATATATATATATATATATATATATATATATATACTGGGTGTCCCATTTTAATCCGCCACCTGCAATAACTTTAAAATCGTGCATCGGACAAAAAAATGTTACGGATAAAAAGTAAATGGTTTCGAGGGGGACATCTGATGCAGAGACCCTTGCCCCCTCTGGACCCCCTGAGGGGCGGGAAAGGGGGGCAACTTTGAAATCTTAAATGGAACACCCTATTTTTTATTGTAGATTCTGATAGGCCATTAAAAAGTATGTAAATTTTATTTTAAGACTTTTTTTTTATCTTTGATAGATGGCGCTGCAAACAGCATTTTTTTTCTCAATTTATCAATCTTCAATTTGAAAAAAAAAGTGTAACTAAGTACGATATTCAAGATTTTTTCAGTTCTTTGGGAAGAGGGGGGGGGCAAGGGTCACTGCATTAAATATCTTTCTCGAACCATTAACTTTAAGTTAATGGTTTCGAGGGGTATAACTTTAAGTTAATGGCTTCGAAGGGATATCTGATTCAGTGACCCTTGCCCCCCTCGTCTTCCCAAAGAACTGAAAAGAACTTGAATATCGTACTTAGTTACACCTTTTTTTTCAAATTGAAAACTGATAAACTGGAAAAAAAAATGCTGTTTGCAGCGCTATCTATCAAAGATAAACAAAAAGTCTTAAAATAAAATTTACATACTTTTTAATGGCCTATCAGAATCTACAATAAAAAATAGGGTGTTACATTTAAGATTTAAAAGTTGCCCCCCTTTCCCGCCCCCCAGGGGGTCCAGAGGGGGCAAGGGTCTCTGCATCAGATGTCCCCCTCGAAACCATTTACTTTTTATTCGAAACATTTTTTTGTCCGATGCACGATTTTAAAGTTATTGCAAGTGGCGGATTAAAATGGGACACCCAGTATATATATACAGTGCGTTATTTTTATCTCTGAACATATAAACTGAACTACATAAAAATTTCCTATGTTCAATTTTAAAAAAAACACGTCAAACGTGTGGAGACATCCCTAACAGTTATGCAACCAATATTACGTAATATGATAATTATTTGAATAAAAAATAAAATATTTAACAGAATATGGTCATTTATTGTAAATTGCTGAACACGTAAATTTATAAATAATAATTAATAAATAATACTATACATTTTTAAACAGATTTCTTGAAATAATGCGAATAGTTTAATGCTTTCTAAATATTTTGTTGAAAGTAATTTATTTTTTTCAAATAACTGTCACATTATGTAAGATTGGTTGCATAACTATCAGGGATGTCTCCATGCGTTTGATATGTTTTTTTTTAAATTGAACATAGGAAATTTATATGTAATTCAGTTCATATGTTTAGAGATAAAAATATCCCACTGTATATATATTGTGACAATTTGACATTGTCACTGGTTTGAAAATTAAAATAATTATTTTTATATTATTTCGGTGTCTTTAATAGTTGAATCGAGCAGATTTATGATTTCAATGTCATTAATTTAGAACTTATAAATATTTTGACAACTGTCATTGAGATTCCTGTGAACCACAAGAGATGGCGTTACTGACATATTGTTGAATATTTTACGTCAGCGAATTAAATTGTGTTTTCTAAATTCAGTAATTGTTTTAGAATATTTAATTATTATATCAACGAACAATATTATTAGTAGCATCGAAATAAGCGAAATAAAATTCGTTAGTAGCCGTCACATCCGCCTCATGCCCTTGGTGGGGAGAGTGCATAAGTACAAGCGTGTCGGCGTGGCTCGCTCGCTTAGTAGCCCACTCTTCCAGCTCTGACGTTCAACCTTCGTCGACAGACTCTCTCTCGTTGAGAGCGTACTCTCCTGAACCGACATTTCTGTTCATGTTACCGGTACTGAAATTGTTTTCAATGCAAACGTGAAAATTTATTGTGTGAATATTTGGAATATTCAAGTTTTAGTAATTATAACGTTAGAAAATTTATGATTCCGGTGGGAATATTTTATTTTATCGGTTGGAGAGCATATTTTAGTTGAACGCTAGTAATTGCGTTGTAAAGTCGTCCACTTGGTTGGTGATGATTGGAACTTGGCATAGCTGAATAAACGTAGGTAAGCGATAATTGTGAAAATTAGAATCTAAATCTAGATCAAATTGTTTTTCTTTTGATTCATTTTTAAATTCACGTGACCTTGATCAATGACTTACGATCTATTCAGTCATGTTGTTCAAATCTATCTAGTTTATTGTGTCATTAGTCATTGGATTAATGAACAATTAGTTTAAATTCATTTGATAGATATTTGATGAGGAAATAATTTGTATTTCGAATTATTTTCATTTAAGGAATTTTCTAACGCTTTGATTTATTATTGATTAAGATTTTAAATTCGTTTTATATGAGAAATTTGTCTAAGATTTTGATTTATAATCAATTAAGATTTATTGTTTTTGAAAACAATTTCACGACTGTCCGGATCCTGTATTATAGTTTATGTGTTATGTTGTCCAATATTCCAAGTGCAATCCTATCATTGTAACTTGCATGTCGTAATTGTGACGTCATTGGGCTGCTGTAGATGATTTGGTGAACCTGTGTGCGTGAGTTGATTGAAGCGTAGCGTCATTATTCTGCGTGCGTAATTCGGCTAGGATTAAAGTCCATTTTGATAGTCGGCCGTCTTCGTAAAGATAATTTTTTTGTGATATTGTGGATAACGTTCTATTATGTTTGAGGCACGGAGCCTGTTTTATTAGTTTTGAGTTTGGAACGTACCACAACTTTCTTTCGGAGACATTGCTCGCGTAGTTTCGACTTGTAGTCGCGACCATAGCAACGAAAGACTTTCGCCGCACATGCCATCAGCAAAGCAAAGCCAATTGTTTTTTTTGTAAAGCCAATATGTTACTTTGTATTTATAATTTTATATTGAACTGTTAATTTATGATGAATCAGGACATTTAACTAGGTAAAGTTAACTTATTTTGTTTGGAATCGTGTGTAGTATATTTAGTTGCATACTGTCGAGTTTTCATTGCATTGCGCTATCGCATTCCGGATAGAATACGTTGAGTTCACTTAAGTCCTTTATCTGAGTCGTGTAACGATCTCTAATTTTGTACCATTCTGTTATATTGATGATTGTATGTCTATATTTAATACCTCTGTTATTTCAAGTGTATCAACTTTTGTTTCAAGTTCGATTTGTTTGATTATATTACATTTGTTAGTTCGGATTATTCTGCTCTGCCCTCTTATGTTTAGGGACCAGTCTGTGCCTTTCAAAGACGTCTGAGTGGGAATCAGTCGTATTAGCAGCCTCAGTCTATCTTGGAAGCCGAATTTTGGATCCGCCGCTGAATAAGATATACTTTTATACAAATCGAGCACGAAGTAGTGACTGAACGATTTATGCTGAACGTACGAACGCCAATTGGGCATTATCAGATCTCGAGAGCGACCATTTTCTGGCAGTCTTCATCAACTACCAAACCGCTACTGCGTAATGCGTACTGTCGTCCCCTCAGCGTCTAAGAAAGCTCAGAAGAAGATCTACTATAGCTAGACCACCCGCTAACCAGCAGACGTCAAACAATCTGTCTAGATACACTATTACAAATGACATAAATTTCTTTGTATTGAAAAAGAACACGGAACTCTGTAGCGAATAAAATCATCAATATAACCAAATTAAGTTTTCAACCAACATCAGGTATATTTTTATTTAATTAAGATATTTCATTTCCGAAACAAATTCTCGAAAAGACGAAAACAGTACCTATCCCGATAAGTTCCTCTTTGAGATTTGTCAAAGCTTCTCAATTTTGCGTCAACATTCCGCTTTGACTGGCGCCCACCTAATTTACCAACATCACAAAATAAAGTTCCTACCAACCCCACCTACGACCCCGCTCTCCTCCAAACAACTGACGCCGTGCCCTTTATGGGTGACAGGTAGGATAAAAAATCAGATGAATGAAACATACTTCAAAATTTGAACACTTTGATAAAATTTAATCAACAACATAAATTTTAAATTCATCTAAATTGTCACACATAATAAGTGTCACGCCAACGTGGGGCCTTGATTGATTTGTATCCGCACATAATAAGTGGCGCATCCAACGTGTGGGGCCTTTGTTTATATTGTGATTTGCTTTGCACAAAAAATTTTTGTCTTCGAATTAATCCATTCCTTCCTTTCAATTTTCCGAGAATTTGAGTTCGAAAATATTTATAGTTATTATAAGTTATTATCGTTCATATTGGCTATTTTGATATTATTTGTTTGCTATCAGTTAGTTAATTTATTGTTTTGAATTATATTATTGTTGATATCGGCTATTTTAATATTATTTGTTTGCTATTCATTTATTTATTGAATATTTTGAATTATCTTGTGTTATTTATTATTTTGAATTATATTGTGTTATTTTGCTTACTAATTATACTTTGTAACATGGCGAATCTTCCGTATCGAATCGAGCACCTGTATGAGGACGAAATCGAACATGAGTTATCAATACGCAATGTCTCCGAATCCGGATCACTAAACAGCAAACGAATCGTACTAGAAGGACTTCTACAGTTAGAGAAAGAACGAGTTCAGTCAATGATAAGGCCTGAATGCAGTCCTGTTCCTGTGAACGAATCCAGCGTATGTCAGTTAAAGTTGCATGAAGTATTGGGTATGCTAAAAATTTTGCCATTTCTTAATCCCGCTGAACGTAAGCTACATGATGAACTGTTGAATTCAAGAATTTTTTACTTGCAAGATCGCATTTGCTTATTATCATTAAACCATCAACAAGAACTCATCAAGTTGCTTTCGGTCACAAAAAATATGCACACGCAAATTCGTGAGTCAATTCGTGGCAATCCGTCTGCGAATCTGATTAATTTGAATTCAGAAGCTGACGCACCACCAGCTGGCTCATCGAACGAAACCTCTGTCTTGCGAAATACTTCGATCACTCCTTCCTATCTAGATCCTGGATTTTCGACTCTGTTAAATCGTATACAATTCGATTCGTCAACTATAAATCGCGAGAATGATAATTTAACTGCACGTAATCAACGCGATAATCCTGTTCCTGACGCTCGTGTACCATTACTAAATAATTCGTATCCTACTACGTCAACGCAAAATTTTATTCCGATTCCGAGTAACCATTTTGATTCAAGAACGCAAGTTAGTCGTTGGAATATTGTATTCGACGGTTTATCGGGTGTTAATCAATTTATTGAGCGAATTAGCGAAGCTGCGTATGCTTACGGTGTATCGGATGAAACTTTATTTAGACAAGCTTCTTCGTTATTCACGAAAGATGCTTTGATCTGGCTCCGTATGGTGCGCCCAAGTGTCAAAACTTGGTCTGAATTAGTTGGCCGACTAAAGGAAACCTTCCTGCCGTCAAATTTCGAACTAGCTTTAATGGATGAAATACGTCAAAGGACACAAGGTCCAACGGAACGTGTAGAAATTTACATTGCTATTATGGAGAATTTATTTTCTCGCTTGTCACTTCGACCAGACGAATCTTCGCGTGTTTCATTAATAATAAAAAATCTACAGCCACGGTTTCAACGTCTCTGCTCACTACAGTCATTTGATACTATTAGCGATCTAATTCGAACGTGTAAACGTATTGAAGATACGGAATTTAACGTAGCATCGTTTAAGAATCCTCCGTCCCCTAACCATTCGTTATTAGAACCTGATATGGCTTATCGACGTCCGCCGCGCGTTCATGTTGCTGAAATTACTCCGCACAACACTTCGTTTAGAATGAAATGTTGGAACTGCGACGAAAACGGGCATTCTTTTAATTCTTGTACTAAACCACGTAAAATCTTCTGCTACAAATGCGGAATGAAAGATCAAACTGCTGGCAAATGCAAACGCTGCTGTGAAAGGCAGACAAAAAACGTACACGCCGTTTCGGTTTCGTCAGCTCCCGAAAACTCGGCAGACTAAGTGCTGATAGAAAAGAATGGACCGCTTGGTTAAATACGATCCATCGTTTTGTACAAACCCCTGAAATTGCACCTGTATTAATAAATCCCGGTTCCGATGATCGCCCTTTTATTACTGTTACTGCGTATAATAAGTCTATTACGGCATTGTTAGATTCTGGCGCGAATGTTTCTATTATTGGATATCGTGGCCTCTCCTTATTACGTGATTTAAAAATCAGCTTGTTACCAGTAGAACATGCTACTATTGTTACAGCAGACGGCAAAGCCCAAGCTTCACTTGGCACCGTTCATTTACCGATTACCGCTCAGTCGCAAACGCGAACGATCACTTTCGTTATTGTCCCGTCAATCCGACATACGATGATTCTCGGAGTAAATTTTTGTAAATCGTTTGGAATTTCTGTCAATTTTGCAACGAATTCGTGGACAGCTGCGCCTGAAGTTGCGTCTTGTATTGGCATTGCTAGTTCGGATGAATTATCGGATGTTCAAAGAAAGTCACTCGATAGTTTAATCGCGGATTTTGAAAAGTTAGGTAAAGTAGGACTCGGAAAAACTCATTTAGTCGAACATATTATCGATACTGCTGATGCGCTTCCGATTAAGCAACGACAATATCCCCTGTCTGAAATCGTGCGTGGACATTTGAATAAAGAGTTAGACGAAATGTTAGAACTCGGTGTAATCCGTCCCTCATCATCCGCGTGGAGTTCACCCGTTCTGATGGTTAAGAAATCTGACGGAAAATATCGTTTTTGTTTTGATGGTCGAAAGGTAAATTCTGTTACGAAAAAAGATGCTTATCCTCTACCGCGTGTAGACTACATTCTTAATCAACTTCGCGGTGCGAAATATTTAACTTCGCTCGATTTAAAAAGCGCTTTTTGGCAAATTCCACTTTCCGCTTCTTCTTGTGAAAAGACTGCTTTTTCAGTACCCGGTCGTGGTTTATTTGAATTTCAACGCATGCCGTTTGGTTTATGTAACGCTGGTCAGACATTACAACGTCTGATGGACAGAATCATTGGCCCCGAGCTTGAACCGAAAGTTTTCGTTTATTTGGACGATTGTATTATTGCGACAAATTCATTCGAAGAACATTTAATTACGTTAAAAGAAGTTTCACATCGCTTTCAAAAAGCTGGTTTCACTGTAAATTTTGAGAAATGTAAATTTTGTAGACCCTCGCTGAACTACTTAGGTTTTGTAGTTGATAAATTTGGCTTACGTACTAATCCGGAAAAAGTATCCGCGATTGAACAGTTTCCGCGTCCGACGAATGTAACCGAAATTAAGCGATTTCTCGGCTTAGCCTCGTGGTACAGACGTTTCGTTCCGAGTTTCGCATCCCTTTCTGCTCCTATTTCTGATCTTACGAAGGGTAAGAAAAAGAAAATGGCTGTCGTATGGAACAGCTCGGCCGAAACCGCGTTCTGTAAGCTCAAAGAAGCACTCGTATCGTCTCCAGTACTCGTTAGTCCGGATTATTCTGTTCCTATCCGCAAATTTCGGATGTATACCGATGCATCTAATTTTGGTCTAGGCGCTGTATTAACGCAGGAAGACGCAGACGGCTCTGAACATGCTATTTCTTATATTAGTCGCACGCTTAATAAAGCGGAACGTAATTATTCTGTTACGGAACGCGAATGTCTCGCTGTAGTTTTTGCTATCGATAAATTCCGACCTTACGTGGAAGGTTTACATTTTACAGTCATTACGGACCATTATTCGTTATTATGGTTAATGCGAATGTCAGAACCAACAGGTAAACTTGCTCGTTGGGCAGTAAAGTTACAACAATTTGATTTCGAGCTTATTCATCGTCCTGGTAAGACAAATGAACTACCAGACGCGTTATCTCGTGCGCCCTTAGAAGTCGCTGTTATTGAAAGTTATGCTGATACCACGGACAAATGGTATATTTCGTTACGGCAACGTATTACCGAACAACCTATTTCTTTTCCTGATTGGCGTGTTGAAAATAATATCATTTTCAAATTACGAAATCATTCCTATGAATTACCGGCTAATCTGTCACCGTGGAAAATTGTAGTTCCCCGTTGCGAGCGTAAAGCGATTATTGAGCAATGTCATAATGTGCCAACCGCCGCACATCTCGGTATTTTTAAAACAGCTGCGCGTATCGCTGAACGATATTATTGGCCGCATTTACACTCATCTGTCGCTCATTTCGTACAACGTTGCAAAACTTGTTTAGCTCAGAAAGTTGAACAACGTCCGCCTATCGGACGTATGGGCAAAGAAAAAAATATTTCATCGCCATGGCAAGCCATATCCATCGATTTGATGGGTCCATTACCTGCCACCTCACATCCGAATCGATATCAATATATTCTCGCCGTATCGGACTGGTTTTCAAAATTTCTGTTATTGTTTCCGTTACGTCAAGCTAATGCTCCGAAAATTTGTGAGATTCTCGAATCGGAAGTATTTTTATTATTTGGAATTCCACAGATTGTTATGTGTGATAATGGCACACAATTTACGAGTAAAAATTTCGAAAATTTGATTAAAAAGTATGAAATTCCCAAGTTATGGTACAATGCGAAATTTCATCCGCAGGTAAATTTTGTAGAACGTTCGAACCGCGTTGTGAAACAAGCTATTCGGTCATATTTGGATGATAACCATCGCGAGTGGGACAAAAATCTCACGTCTGTCGCTCAAGCGATTCGTACATCAGTGCATCAAGTCACTGGCTTCTCGCCGTCGTTTCTAACTTTCGGTCGACATGTACCCACATCCGGAAAATTTTATGGTAACGCTCCCAAGAATGTGTGTACTGATAGTCGTATTGCGTATGCCAATAGATTGGAATCCTTGGCAACCGTATTCAATACAGTGCAAGATCGTATTCATGCCGCGTACAATCGGAACGCGAAATATTACAATGCAAATCGTCGCCACTTAGAATTTTCTGTTGGAGATACTGTATGGAAACGAAACTATGTTCTGTCGTCGGGTATTCGGCATTTTGCGTCGAAATTAGCGCCACGCTTTATAGAATGTCGCGTCGTGAACAAATTATCCCCAATTACTTATCGCCTTGCTAACCTCCTGAATGAAGATCAGGGTATTTGGCACGTTAAAGACCTAAAACCAGCTCCTGAAAGTTCTGAGGATGAAAACGAAAGCATAACATCTGACGATTCTGTAAATTCGGAGTAAATTTGTTATAAAGCAATTAGTTAGTAATCTTTGAAATTTTTATCGTTATTCCTTTTTTATTAGTAAATTTTATTGAATGTTACGGTTCATGTGAAAGTATGAGTATAATTTTTTATGAGATAAAAAATTCTTTTGCAAGGGGGGCTGTGTGACAATTTGACATTGTCACTGGTTTGAAAATTAAAATAATTATTTTTATATTATTTCGGTGTCTTTAATAGTTGAATCGAGCAGATTTATGATTTCAATGTCATTAATTTAGAACTTATAAATATTTTGACAACTGTCATTGAGATTCCTGTGAACCACAAGAGATGGCGTTACTGACATATTGTTGAATATTTTACGTCAGCGAATTAAATTGTGTTTTCTAAATTCAGTAATTGTTTTAGAATATTTAATTATTATATCAACGAACAATATTATTAGTAGCATCGAAATAAGCGAAATAAAATTCGTTAGTAGCCGTCACATCCGCCTCATGCCCTTGGTGGGGAGAGTGCATAAGTACAAGCGTGTCGGCGTGGCTCGCTCGCTTAGTAGCCCACTCTTCCAGCTCTGACGTTCAACCTTCGTCGACAGACTCTCTCTCGTTGAGAGCGTACTCTCCTGAACCGACATTTCTGTTCATGTTACCGGTACTGAAATTGTTTTCAATGCAAACGTGAAAATTTATTGTGTGAATATTTGGAATATTCAAGTTTTAGTAATTATAACGTTAGAAAATTTATGATTCCGGTGGGAATATTTTATTTTATCGGTTGGAGAGCATATTTTAGTTGAACGCTAGTAATTGCGTTGTAAAGTCGTCCACTTGGTTGGTGATGATTGGAACTTGGCATAGCTGAATAAACGTAGGTAAGCGATAATTGTGAAAATTAGAATCTAAATCTAGATCAAATTGTTTTTCTTTTGATTCATTTTTAAATTCACGTGACCTTGATCAATGACTTACGATCTATTCAGTCATGTTGTTCAAATCTATCTAGTTTATTGTGTCATTAGTCATTGGATTAATGAACAATTAGTTTAAATTCATTTGATAGATATTTGATGAGGAAATAATTTGTATTTCGAATTATTTTCATTTAAGGAATTTTCTAACGCTTTGATTTATTATTGATTAAGATTTTAAATTCGTTTTATATGAGAAATTTGTCTAAGATTTTGATTTATAATCAATTAAGATTTATTGTTTTTGAAAACAATTTCACGACTGTCCGGATCCTGTATTATAGTTTATGTGTTATGTTGTCCAATATTCCAAGTGCAATCCTATCATTGTAACTTGCATGTCGTAATTGTGACGTCATTGGGCTGCTGTAGATGATTTGGTGAACCTGTGTGCGTGAGTTGATTGAAGCGTAGCGTCATTATTCTGCGTGCGTAATTCGGCTAGGATTAAAGTCCATTTTGATAGTCGGCCGTCTTCGTAAAGATAATTTTTTTGTGATATTGTGGATAACGTTCTATTATGTTTGAGGCACGGAGCCTGTTTTATTAGTTTTGAGTTTGGAACGTACCACAACTTTCTTTCGGAGACATTGCTCGCGTAGTTTCGACTTGTAGTCGCGACCATAGCAACGAAAGACTTTCGCCGCACATGCCATCAGCAAAGCAAAGCCAATTGTTTTTTTTGTAAAGCCAATATGTTACTTTGTATTTATAATTTTATATTGAACTGTTAATTTATGATGAATCAGGACATTTAACTAGGTAAAGTTAACTTATTTTGTTTGGAATCGTGTGTAGTATATTTAGTTGCATACTGTCGAGTTTTCATTGCATTGCGCTATCGCATTCCGGATAGAATACGTTGAGTTCACTTAAGTCCTTTATCTGAGTCGTGTAACGATCTCTAATTTTGTACCATTCTGTTATATTGATGATTGTATGTCTATATTTAATACCTCTGTTATTTCAAGTGTATCAACTTTTGTTTCAAGTTCGATTTGTTTGATTATATTACATTTGTTAGTTCGGATTATTCTGCTCTGCCCTCTTATGTTTAGGGACCAGTCTGTGCCTTTCAAAGACGTCTGAGTGGGAATCAGTCGTATTAGCAGCCTCAGTCTATCTTGGAAGCCGAATTTTGGATCCGCCGCTGAATAAGATATACTTTTATACAAATCGAGCACGAAGTAGTGACTGAACGATTTATGCTGAACGTACGAACGCCAATTGGGCATTATCAGATCTCGAGAGCGACCATTTTCTGGCAGTCTTCATCAACTACCAAACCGCTACTGCGTAATGCGTACTGTCGTCCCCTCAGCGTCTAAGAAAGCTCAGAAGAAGATCTACTATAGCTAGACCACCCGCTAACCAGCAGACGTCAAACAATCTGTCTAGATACACTATTACAAATGACATAAATTTCTTTGTATTGAAAAAGAACACGGAACTCTGTAGCGAATAAAATCATCAATATAACCAAATTAAGTTTTCAACCAACATCAGGTATATTTTTATTTAATTAAGATATTTCATTTCCGAAACAAATTCTCGAAAAGACGAAAACAGTACCTATCCCGATAAGTTCCTCTTTGAGATTTGTCAAAGCTTCTCAATTTTGCGTCAACATTCCGCTTTGACTGGCGCCCACCTAATTTACCAACATCACAAAATAAAGTTCCTACCAACCCCACCTACGACCCCGCTCTCCTCCAAACAACTGACGCCGTGCCCTTTATGGGTGACAGGTAGGATAAAAAATCAGATGAATGAAACATACTTCAAAATTTGAACACTTTGATAAAATTTAATCAACAACATAAATTTTAAATTCATCTAAATTGTCACAATATATATATATATATATATATATATATGTATATAGGGTGTATAATTTTGAGGGGCAATAGTACATCCCAACAGGAATCAATAAACCTTAACACACGCTTTAGTAAAAGTCGCATCATAAGCGAGATAATAATAATTCTTTTAGTTTTTACATTAAATGACTAATTTGTTTAAATTCTAGTAATCTATTACTTAATCAGCATTGTCTACTAAAAAAGATGTTATTACCATGTTGTATACTCTCTATATTAGAATTTATATATATATATATATATATATATATATATATATATATATTAATGGCCGTAAAAATAATTACAGTAAGGCTAAAATCGATAATTTTACATCGAGAAAACAGCAGAAATTTTGCTTGTTTTTACGAAATTAACAGGTTTCTCTACAAAACTGAAATTTTCGAAAAACTCGTGTAAATATGTATATCGTTTATATCGTATATGTGTTAACACGCGTTTTCCAAAAATTTCAGTTGTGTAGAGGAACCTGTTACTTTCGTAAAAACAAGCAAAACATATTATTTTTGATGTTTTTTCGTTGTAAAATTATTACCGATTTTAACCTTACAGGAAAAATATTTTTTTACGGACACTAATATATATGCTAGATATAGGTATCTAGATATTTTAATTAAACAATGATTAAAAAACAATTTTAATTTGGAGAAGTAGAGATTTTTCTCAAAAATTTCACAAGTTCCTAAATCATTGAATCAGCTTGCTAAGCTATGCATCAACGACCTGCCAGTTTTACCATAGACACGTGTTTTGCTCTTTGGGAGCTTATCAGCATTTGGTGATTTGTTCAATATCGGTAGTTTAACAAGCCGATTCAATGAATATCAAACTTATTAATTGTTGGGGAAAATCTGAACAGTATCATATTATTATATTAATTTCATAGATACATTTAAGAACTTTTGTTCAATGTTATTTTTGTTACAAAAATTAACTAATTAAAACTGATTAATATTTAAAAAATCAAATAATTAAATTTGTGATTTAAATAATGATTCAAATTAAATTATTAAAATCAGCTCAATCTTGTCATTAAAAATCTAAAATTAATTAGTTTTTTTAAAATTCATCGAAAAAATTAAATAAACAACTTAATAATTTAATCTATAAAACAAAGCTAAATCATTAATTTAATTTAGAGTATAAAATTACAAATTAAAACTGATTGTGTTCTGTGTATAGAAGGGTGTATTAAATTACAGAAGTTGAAAGCAGACCGAAAATTTAAAATATACATAGGTATAAATATTTGTATACTTTGTAAGCTTTCAAATACAAGAAATTTGATATTAAAATGTTGAATTGTACTGTAAACCTAAAATTTAAATATACCCATGTAGAGTCCGTATTTTATTTGCTACGTAATATGTATATATATACAGAGCGAGTGTAAAGTATGGAACTATCGCAATAAATCTTTTATTAAACGTTTTTGAAAAAAATCCTCGAACACGTCAATTTTTATCTTAAATAAGACATATTTTACTATAATCGTCACTTAAAGATCGTCTTTTGTTTTTGAATTATGAAGTAAGCGATAATTTTTTTAAATGGAAACCTATATTTTTTATTATTGATTTTGGTAGTACTTTTTATTCCGTTTCCAACCATATAAAATTTTAAATATGTTACATTTAAAAAAAATTGAGAAAAATTATCTTAAACTTTAAATATTAAAAACTAATTAATTTGGCAAAATGAATCTAGTTATTAGTGTATAAAACAAAAAACATTAGCTACAACTGTCAGAATTATACAATTTATAAATGTCAAAATAAAATAAGCGTTATTATTTTGCTTTTTCTCTGTTTTTCGCTCAATTACACAATTTTTATTAATAAAATAGTTTTTCAAATTTGGAAAAAGCAAAATAATAACACTT
This sequence comes from Clivina fossor, assembly GCA_963966155.1. NCBI lineage: Eukaryota > Metazoa > Arthropoda > Insecta > Coleoptera > Carabidae > Clivina > Clivina fossor. Next base: position 17,744,314 of record OZ014558.1, on the reverse strand, counting down.
ATTTTATTTTGACATTTATAAATAGTATAATTCTGACAGTTGTAGCTAATTTTTGTTGTTTTATACACTAATAACTAGATTCATTTTGCCAATTTAATTAGTTTTTAATATTTAAATTTTAAGATTATTTTTCTCAATTTTTTTCAAATGTAACATATTCAAAATTTTATATGGTTGGAAACGGAATAAAAAGTACTACCAAAATCAATAATAAAAAATATAGGTTTCCATTTAAAATAATTATCGCTTACGTCATAACTCAAAAACAAAAGACGATCTTTAAGTGACGATTCCAGTAAAATATGTCTTATTTAAGATAAAAATTGACGTGTTCGAGAATTTTTTTTAAAAACGTTTAATAAAAGATTTATTGCGATAGTTCCAGACTTTACACTCGCTCTGTATATATATATATATATATATATATATATATATATATAAATATACATATATATATATATATATATATATATATATATATAAATATATATATATATATATATATATATAAATATATATAAATATATATATATATATATATATATATATAAATATATATATATATATATATATATATATATATATATATAAATATGTATATACCGGGTGACCCATTTTAATTAATCCACATGAATATCTAGACAAATATGTGCTGTACAAAAAAAAATTTCCGAATAAAAGTTTAATGATTTTGAGGGGGCCATCTGATCCTGTCAAATTTTTTTCATCTTTACTCGCCAGAAGCGGGAGAGGGAGGTTAACTTTGATATCTTAAATGGAAACTCCTATTTTTTATTACAGATTCGGATTCTACATAAAAAATATGAAGATTTTATTTGCACAATTTTTTTGAATTTGTCATGGCGCTGTAGTCGCAAGGCCTATTTTAAATTTTGATATCTTAAATAGGAATGCCTATTTTTTATTACAGATTCAGATTCTACATAAAAAATTATGAAGACTTTAATGGTTCGATTTTTTTAAATTTGTGATAGATGGCGCTATAGTCGCAAAAATAAAATTTATCAAACTGAAAAAAAAAAAACGGGATCCACGGGGTACCGTCAGTATTTGTATGTAAGAAAAAGAATGAAAAAATTCTTTTAACTAAACGTTTATCAGCACTCAAGATGACTGAACCATCTTAACTGACAACTTTATATATTTAAAATATTATTAGATTAGATATAATAGGTTAGGTTAGAGTAGGTTAGGTTATATTAAATAGGTTTAAAATGTTACTTATAATATTTTTAAAAGATCATTAATATATTTTTTTAAATCAAAACTAATTTTTAAAAAATTTTAAATAAATATCAAATGACATTTTTTTTTTATATATAGTTAAAAGGTTATTAAGTTAGGTTAGGTTAGGTTAGCTCAGCTTAGATTTGATTATCTTAGCTTCGGTTAGGTTAGGTTTGGTTATATTATATTAGACTATTTCCGAAGACTATTTCCGCGCATAGGAAAACCTGCTGTAATTAAGCGTCGGGTGGTAATGAGTGTAGTAGGCTCAATAGTCAAGTATGGGGTTTTGCAACGAAGATAGGGAGATACTCCAAGACTTTAATTACCGTGCAACGAAAAGTAGCGGTCGCCGCATGTAGGGCTTACAGGACGGTGTCGTCGCACCCAGGAACAAACGACACTAATTGAACAATGGCAGTGTAGATGGGAGGAATTATTACCAAGTTGGCTGCAGACTCTAATCCATCCATGGGTTACTCGAAAGCACGGTGAAATAACCTTCCACTTAACACAGGTAATGTCAGAACATGGTTGTTTCCAGGCGTATCTTTATCGGATGGGTAAAGTTGAGTCGGCCCAATGTGTGTACTGTGGCAAACAGGATACTGCAGAATGCACATTATTTGTTTGCAATAGATGGCATCACTTGCGAGAGCAACTTTTCGACTGCCTAGCAAAGACCATAAATTCTGTTATTCTAGTTACCACCATGCTAAGGAGTGAGGAAGAATGGAATGGAATCACTGACACAATCTCCAGACTAATGGAAAAAAAGAAAAAAAAAAGTAGGCAAAATCTAATGTAAAAGATTAGTGCTAATTGGACTGCGATGTTACCCTTATAAAAATAAATTTGATGTAAGACTAAATTATATATATATATATATATATATATATATATATATATAATATATATATATATATATATATATATATATATATATATATATACCGGGTGTTCTTTCGTTAAGTTCGTATGGGCGTTTAACATGCAATTTCAATAATTTGCGATATACTATTTTTTCGAGTTAAATTCGGAGAAATACTTAGAATACTTTTTGTTAGACAATAAAAAGTTCTATAATTTGGTTTTAGTTTTAATTTGCTAGCATGTGCCGTTTGGGCGCTAAAAAATTTTTTTGATTTTTTGGTTTTTATTTTTTTCTCAATAACTATGAGGTGTAGGAAAATATGCATCATACGAAAAAATGCGAAATATTGAGCACTATAATTTAATAAATAAACCATTATTCTAGAATGGGATATAATAAGTGCATGTGTAGAAATAATAAACCTTATTATTTCGCAATTTCCAATGACTTTCGTCATATAATTTCGGGTATTTGATCAGAGTAACAAGATCGTTTTATACGGTAAAAAACAAAAAACGCGTATTAATGTGTTGTCAGTTTTGTTCGCGAATAATTTTCACAATAAAATGTTATTGCGTTTAATAATATTACGTTAAAACTGATTTGGTGTTTGTTATCAAATGTGTTGTTGACTGGTGTTGATTATACCGTAAAAATTCATCTTTAAAAAATCTATTGTGTGATTCTCGTATTGTTATAATTTCATTTTCGTGGAGCAGTAAATTTGTAAATATAAAACATTTATAATCTTATCGTGGTGAATTCGTATTTTATGAGTTCAAATAATTCATCGAGAATGGACGACAGTGATTCCAGATCAACAACAGACGATAGTTCTGATCAAGAAACTGGCCTAGCAACTAATTTGCATTATTTAAATCAAAGTAGTCTAATCCCGATTATTTTATCCCGGTACGATGGTGACAATTACTTGGAATCGCAGATTCCAAAAATTAAACACAAACCTAATACGTCTATTTTAGATAAAAGTGAATTTGCTTTGCAAACTAAACAGTCGTCTGGAATTGGTATTGGCAAGAGAAAAACTACATCGAATATCACTTCTATGCTCTTAAATAGAGAGCGAGGCGTATTTACCTACGAAAGCTTCTCAAATCAAGATCGTTGCAAACTAAGCAATAGATTTCTTCCAAATGAAATGAACGTTTTGGCACGCTACGGTGGCAAAGCATTTTGTGGTGTTTATTCGGAGAATGGTGATTATTTTATAAGCGGTTGTCTAGATCGACAAATACGACTATATAAAACGGAGGCTGGCAGTTTTCAGTTATTTAATGCAATACAGGCAAGAGATGTTGGATGGAGTGTCACTGATATAGCATTTAGTCCTGATAGCAGTCATTTTGTCTATTCCAGTTGGTCATCATCATTACATCTTTGTTCATTAACCGGTGACTTAGATAATCAAGAAACATTATCGTTGTCACCGAATAATATTAGATTTTGGATATTTTCTGTCGTTTTTTCATCGGATGGCAAAGACATTTTAAGTGGTGGAAATGATGGATGTCTTTATGTTTATGATCGAGAATGCAATCAACAATCGTTAAGAATAAACGCTCATGAATATGACGTGAACACAGTGGCATTTGCCGATGCCACATCACAAATTCTGTACAGCGGTAGCGACGATGGCCTCGCAAAAGTCTGGGATCGTCGCACCCTATCCGAAGCGAATCCAAAACCTGTAGGACATTTGGCCGGTCATATGGATGGGATTACGTTTATCGATAGTCGAGGCGATGGTAGACATTTAATATCGAATAGCAAGGATCAGAGCATCAAGTTGTGGGATGTGAGAGTATTTTCCGGTAGCGAAGGACAGGAAAATACGCGGAAAGCTGTACAGAATCAAACTTGGGATTATCGATGGCAAGAAGTGCCCAAAAGTTTCTATAATTCAAAACAGAAGCTGAAAGGCGATACAAGTATAATGACTTATCGTGGACATTCAGTCTTAAAAACATTAATTCGCTGTCGTTTCTCACCGGCTGTTACAACTGGACAACGTTACATTTATACGGGCTGTGGTGCTGGACGTGTCATTATATATGATACTTTAACCGGCGAAATTAAAAGAGACTTAACGGGACATCGTTCGTGTGTCAGAGATGTATCATGGCATCCTTATAAACAAGAATTTGTCAGCTCGTCGTGGGACGGTATAGTCGGTCACTGGACTTATTCGGGCAAGGAATCTCTCGATTCGGACGAAGACGAAACGGACGATTCGGACGAAGACGAAACGGACGATTCGGACGAAGACGAAACGGACGATTCGGTTTTCTGCGGCGAGAACCGGTTACGTCCGAAGATACTAAGGCGTAGTCGGCGTATTGCACAGAAGCGTGAGCAACAATTGCGTCAGTAACAGCAGCAGCAGCAGCAAAACTGCGAAAATCGCTGAGTCAGCGCTGTCCATGCGTTGTTATGCTGCAGCAGTGAGAGTTTTCATTGAGATAAAGAGATGTGATGTGTGTGTGAAAACGTTTGTGTTAGAATGATTAACAAACAGGTTTTTGAACTATTTTTGTTGAAAATTAGATTTAAATATTATTTATGAGTTTTTCTTCTCTCTCTGTTAGACTGATGGATTATAAAAAATATGAGATTAAATATTTAACTGCTCGAAGTCACTATATTTTATATGACAAAATTTTGCTACATTAATTTTGCTAAAAATATAATTTTCGGAAAAATTATTGCTGAAAATATATTCTTTAATTCTTATAACGCAAAAATAGAAATGTTAATTAAATATATTAAAAAAAAAAAAAAACACAACAAATATGATTATAACTGGTTAGATCGGAATTATATATAATAATATTTAACTTTTAACACATTTTTCATCACTAATTTTTCATTAAAATATCACATGAAATATTAAAAAGTTCTATTTTTGTGTTTTTTTCTTCTGATTATCATTTTTCCAAAAATTTAAATATTAATAAAAGAAAATATGAAAATCTAACAAAAAAATTTTAACGAGTATTTTGTTTTCTGTATTATGTATTTTTAGTTGATAAAAAATAAATATTTATAAAAATGCATTATTTAAGCGTTCATTTATTATTTTATTATCGAAAGTTATTTTTATTTATCAATTTGCTAATAAGAAACTATTAGCTACCTGGATACATTTATTAAAAATATTTTTTCAATATTTTAAATTTTCGTTTATTAAAAAAAAAAGTGTAAAGTAATGGTAAATTAAATATTTTATTTTATAATATAATAATATTAATAATTACAATAAAATATGTAAAAAAAATAAATGTAAAATATTATTCTAGAATGGATCGTTTAGTAAAAAAAAAAATTAAAAATTGAATTTTTAAAAATCTCTCGGTATATCTCTCAAAATAATAATTTTTTCCAAATTTGCTGAAAAAAATCTGAAAAAATTCAGTAAAATAGAGAAAAAAATTAGCTACATAACAGCTAAGCAACTTTTTTCTCAAACTCATGCTGATTTGGCAGAAAAAAATATTGAAAATTCTGAAAAACATTTTAGAATTTTCAATAATTTTTCCTACCAAACCAGAATGAGATGTATGTAGCTAATTTTTTTCTCTATTTTACCAAATTTTTTCAGATTTTTTTAAGCATATTTTAAAAAAGTCTTATTTTGAAAAAATCCCAAGGGTACCACCTTGAGAGATTTTCAAAAATTAAGTTATTAATTTTTTTCTCTTAAGCTATACATCCTAAAATATTGGTTTATTTATTAAATTATTGTACTCGTTATTCTGCATTTTTCTATATCTTGCTTATTTTCCTACACCTCATAGTTTTTGAGAAAAAAAAATAAAAACCAAAAAATCAAAAAAAATTCTAGCGTCCAAACGGCACATGCTAGCAAATTAAAACTAAAACCAAATTATAAGACTTTTATGCCCTATCGAAAAGTATTCTAAGTATTTCTCCGAATTTAACTCGAGAAAGTAGTATATCGCAAATTATTGAAATTGCATGTTAAACGCCCATACAAACTTAACGAACGAACACCCGGTATATGTATATATATATATATATATATATATATATATATATATATATATATATATATATATACATATATACATATATATAAGTTAAGTAAACGATTATGGTTCGACTTAAAAAAAATTATTTTATTTTTATAACGGATAATGATTTACAAATCGATGTTGACAATTTCAAATACAGAATGTAACTAACTTAAACATATAAAAAAGTATATAATGTAAAATTAACTATCAGCAGTTTTGCTTTACAATTTTATGTATTCAAGTATCATGCAGTGGCGGGGTTCTGCTGTTATCAGCAGTTTCCGTGGGAATCTACGATTCTAACTCCTCCCCCCTTAGAATTGGGCATCCCCTGGAAGATTGACGTGGGGTTGAAGATTTGATTATTTCTGTTCCGCGGATGGACTCTGGTTTGATTTTTTGCATCTCGTTTGCAGGAACTTTCTGAGAAAAACTGTGAACATTACAACGCCAATGATTAATAAAATAATATACAGAGTTGCAATTGAATAATTTGTGACGTTGTTGATGTCGTATTCATCGATGTCTTCGTATTTATTGATTGGTATCTTCAGATCTTGAATGTTGTTGAATTCGATGGCGAATTTTGGTTTCTGGTTTATATTCAGATTAGTAGTGAAATTTTCTATTACGGTCGGCTTTCCAAACGTTCCCTCTTTGAAATTTAACAATTGATTCTTGAATTTTATTTTACATTCTTCTTGTTTGATTAAAAATATTCCTTGTAGATTTTTTATTTCATCTCTATGTTTGCATGACGTGTGAATTGTTTCGGTTGTTGGAAAAACGGCCAAATATTGATTGATTTCATCAATTAGCTCGACGTGATTTGTTCTTGTATCGATTTTCACATATTGACAATTTATGTTGTGCTTGTATAAAATAAAATGTGTTCGCATGAGTTGTTGGCGATTTCATTTATTTAATTCGGACATTGAAAGTTATTAGGTTCTGTAGTACAAACATCGTTTAGAGATTTTATTTGATCATTAATATATTTTAAAAAATATTGACTATTCGTGATTACAGTTACAAATCCAGACTGAAACTTAGTGGGAATGGATATGAGATGAAACAATTCAAAATTTATAAATTTTATTTAACTCATCATTTAGATTTAGATCATTAATTTTAATAATACTGGGGTGCATAAAGTGCAATTTTCTATAACTTGTAAAATACTTAAAATAATTGTAAATAAAGTTGATTATAATTTCTTAAATAAAATTATTTTGGCTTCACTGATAACAATATATAACAGTTGTTCGATTTTTTATTTTTAATTGTAATTTATTTTGTCTGATTGTTTCAATTATTTTTATTGAACTTTTCGATTGTTTGATTGCTAACTGAATATTAATATTTTAATTGATTATTTAATTTATTTTTATTATTTTTTAATAATTTAAGATTTTTGTAAATATTTAATTTCTAATCTTGCGTTGAACGCGATGTAGACGGACCTGCAATATCGAAAATATTTTGAGTGATTTTTCTAGGTCGTTTTATATTTGATAAATGAATTTTTGACTGTTTTTTGTTATTATCAGTATTAATTTCCGTTGTTTTTAAATTCTTATTTACAGATTTAATTTTTTTTTCTCTTTTTAAAATTAGCCTGCCGCGTTTTGTTAACCTTTTGTTTATTGTGTACATAGAGACTTTCGGGTATATCGGGTACATTTTCTCGATTTTGGTTTAATTTGTTAATTAATTTTGTTTTAATATTTTGGTAAGCTAACTTAACTTTCTTTTTGTGATTTTGATTTTTTACTTCGTATCTGTGTATATCTGGGAATCTGTACGACTTAGTGTAAACAGGCAACTCGTCTTTATTACGTATGCGGTGTTTAATTTCATTTGTAAAAGATAAGGGTTTATCATCTGTGTGGGAAAGGTCACTGTACTGTTTAATTAAATTTTTTATTGCTAGTTTTTCTTCAGTGTTTGTATGTTCTGTTCTAATTTGTGAAATGTCAAATTTATTATGAAATTTTTGGTTTTGAAAATTAATATTGTTTATTGCAAAATTATTTAATGATTGTACTTGTAATAAATTTGAAGTGTTTACTATGCATTCTTTTTCGTTTGTGTTTATAACAGGATAATACGTTATGTAATTTTTTATTTTTGCAATACCTTCTGGAATTCTAACATTTTTAATATTTATTTCTGAAATAAATACTTCGCCGTTTTCTATGTTGTTAATATGAAATTTGGTTATTTTTTCTGTTTTTGGAGGGATTGCAGTGTAACGCATGTGTGTAATAGGTTTGTAAAAATGAATTTTTATTTCAGTTTTTGGTGTTATGATTTTGTCGTGAGTGAGATCAATAATAGCTTCTAATATTTTTAAATTATCGAGTCCGAGTAAAATATCAAAATGACTATGAAAATCAAATAAATAATATTTTAAAATAGTATTAGAATTTTTGAATAAGTTTGAACTTGGCAATAAAATACTAAATTTTTCTACTGATGTGCCGTGAGCTGTAGTGATTTGAAATGTGTTGTTTTGAATTTTATTTTTAAAGAATTTATTTGCAATTTCTGGTTTTATAAAAGAACGCGTGCTACCGGTGTCGATTAGCACTTTTAAATTGTATTCTGGGTAAATAATAAATGGTAACTCACTTTGATTATGCGATAAAGTTAATGATTCAAAATTTAATTTGTTTCCGAGGCTTTTATCTCTAAAAAATTATTCGGATAATTTTGATCGTCTGGTTCGGAAATAATAACATTACTATCGTCATAAATTTGCTCGTCACAATTTTGATAATCGATATATTGATCACTAGAATTTTGTTCGACAAAATTTTGATAATTATAATACTGCTCGCTATTATTTTGTTCATAATTTAAGTCGTTTATTTCTGTGTTAAAAAGTTCTTCTGCTACGTATTTTGGTGTTTGTCTGTATTGTGCGTGCATATTTTGATAAGGACGCGGAGCAACAAAGCCGGAAGGGCCAGGTTTAGGTGTAAACGTTTGTCGTGTACTCACACTCATAGGCGTGGGTGTAGGTAATTTTTTGTAGGGATTCGGTTGGAACACGTTTTGTTTTTGTGTTTGCGTTGAATTTTTATTTGTGTAATGATTATTATGTAATAGTGGAGATCTGTAATTTGATTGTTGTGGTGTGGGTCTATAATTTAATTGTTGTGGTGTAGGTCTGTAGATTAGTTGTGGTTGTGTATTTTTATATAAATGTGTTTTGTTTGTGTGTGCGAATGTTTGATTTTGTTTGGCTCTAATATTTTGTTGTGAACTTAATTGACTTTCTAGTTGAAAATCATTAGTTAACATATTAAGCGCGGTGTTCATATCTGGAGGATTTTTAGTCCTCATTAGTGTACCTAAGGGCTCTTTGAGTCCTCTTAAAAGAATTCTAACAGCGTATGATTGAAAATAGGCTATTAAAATTTTACTATCTTCTGCTTTAATTTGTGTTGATATATACGAAATTTGTAAATTTAAAATTTCTTGAACTCTATTAAAAAATTCGAAAGCAGTTTCGTTAATTTGTTTGAGTTCGGTTAGTTCAATATTTAAAGTGAAACAATCACGTTTATCAGCGTATGCATCTAATAATGCTTTCTTTAAATCTGAAAAATTTGAGATTGTACAACTCGCGATATTGATAGCAGCATCGCCCTTAATTTTAGCTAAGATACTGGACATCAGATATTCATTCTGAAATGCAGTTACGTCGCTGGCATTATAAAATTTTTTTAACAAGTTTTTCGCAAGCTTCTATGAATCTTTGAAGTAATTTATGTTCACCGTTAAATTCGGGAATTATGCTTAAATATTCGGGTCTTAAAACTTCAGTCATATTTGAAAAATTTAAATTATTACTTTCGTTACATAAATTTTCTAAACTTTGCACTATATTACTTGTGTTTTCTAGGCTTTGCAATGAGTTACAGGATTGGTCTGAATCTGAATCTGTATCTGAATCGTTGCAATCGATTCTTATTGATTGTCTGATATCTCTAAATGACATTTAAATTGTACTTACAGAATAACAATCAGTTTGTCCATTTGTCTCTCCTCTCTTATGCACAGATTGGATTGATGTTGAACAATATGTGATCGATGATTGGTCAGCGATTGACTGGTCTTCGATCGATGGTGCGATGTCGTGTTGCGGCAACTCTGTATTCGTCAGGGCTGTGGCTGTACGATAAAGATCTTCTGCGTTGCGATGTTCATTCGCTGCTGTAGAGCTTCTCGTTCGACGTTTCGCGGACACTACCGTTATATGAATTCTCAATAAAACGTAAAAACGTACCGAAATTTAATTTTTTATTTTTTCGTTTGAGAATCCTACCGACTGCGCCAGTTAAGTAAACGGTTATGGTTCGACTTAAAAAAAATTATTTTATTTTTATAACGGATAATGATTTACAAATCGATGTTGACAATTTCAAATACAGAATGTAACTAACTTAAACATATAAAAAAGTATATAATGTAAAATTAACTATCAGCAGTTTTGCTTTACAATTTTATGTATTCAAGTATCATGCAGTGGCGGGGTTCTGCTGTTATCAGCAGTTTCCGTGGGAATCTACGATTCTAACTTATATATATAAATTAGATAATTTGCGATATACTTCTTTCTCGAGTTAAATTCGGAGAAAATACTTAGAATACTTTTTGATAGACAATAAATAGTTCTATAATTTGGGTTTAGCTTTAATTTGCTAGCATGTGCCGTTTGGGCGCTAGAATTTTTTTTGATTTTTTAATTTTTATTTTTTTTTGCAAAAACTATGAGGTCTAGGAAAATAAGCATGGTATTTGAAAAATGCGGAATAATGAGTACGTACGATAATTGAGTGAAGAAACTATTATTCTACGATGCATCGTTTAGAAGAAAAAAATAAAAACTGAATTTTTAAAAATTTGACAAAATAAGACTTTTTTCAAAATTTGCTCAAAAAATCTGAAAAATAGAGAAAAAATATAACTACATAATAGATAAGTAACTTTTTTTTTAACTCATATTGATTTTGCAGGAAAAATTATTGAAAATTCTAAAAAACATTTTAGAATTTTCAATAATTTTTTTTTGCCCATACGAACTTAACGAACGAACATCCGGTATATATATATATATATATATATATATATATATATATATATATATATATATATATATATATATATATTTCAGAACATATTATATTAAAATTTAACAAAACTGATGTTAAGTTTGCAAATAAAAATGATAAAATGGTTCATGGATCTAACACAGGAATAATATTTTCTGTGTGTTTGAAATAAAACAGCAAATTGTACATGCACATAAATCCACGTTTTGTTGTACACTATATTGTTACAATAATCACCCACAATTCTGTAACGAAGTTGTTAAGTTTTTAGCAACGTTGCTAAACAACAAACAACAGTTGTTACAGAATTGTGGGTGAATGTCTTATAAAAAAACGGGCATATACTTAATTCACATTCTGAAAAAAAATTGTTAATTAGGGTCAATAATAATAATGGAATTTTTACAATTCGATCAATTTTTATAGAATTGTAAATATATACAAAATAGTTTTTCGTACATTAAGGCATTTTGAACGTATTTATAAAACGATAAATTTAGAAATGTACAAATTTTGTTCAGTTATTGCATTTAATTTAAATTTTATATAGTTTTTTTTTTTTAAAGAAAATAATTTGGAGTGGTACCTTTTTGGTCACTATTTGACTTACTCATGATTAAGAAACAAAATAAACAAGATTAGAAGTATATGAGTAAACCCATATATATATATATATATATATATATATATATATATATATATATATATATATATATATATATATATATAGACATTTCTCGGAAAATTGGCAACACTGTATTTTAATAATATTATAATTTATGTGGGCACTAGAAGAAACTTTTCTGAAAATTTACTCAAAATGGAATAAATAATGTAGCCACAATGAATTTTTAAAAAAAATTGTGATTTTTTTTCGATAAGGATAATTGCGATAGAATTAATGTTGTAAGATAAGGATATGAATCTTGTGATAAGTGCAAAGTTTTTTCGTTTCTAAGATGGGTGACTGGAAGACTGAATGTAATGTATCTATTGATAATGCAAATTTAGAAGAGGTGGATGAGTACCTAAGGTAAGATTGAAAGGTTTTGGGTACATTGGGTACTTTTGCCAAGAATGTAAATGTTTCCGAAGAAGCTTATTTAAGTTTATACAATGTTGTTTTGGTACCTATATTGATGTATGGTAGTGAATGTTATATATGGCTACAAAAGCAGAAAAGGAAAATGGTTACAGTGGATATAAGATTTTTACGTTGGGTATGTGGTGTAACTACGTGTACGAAATAGATTAGTGTATGATGACTGTAAAATTAAAAAAAAAATGTTGGTGTAAAAGTGGTGATAGTTAAGATGGTTCAGTTATCTTGAGTGAATGTCTCATAAACGTTTGATTAGAAGAATATATGTGAATATCTTGACGTCCGATGAATAGCGAATAGAGATATTATGAATGTAGATAAAGTTAAAGTTACTTGTCTAAACAGAAAATTTTAGAGAAATCTAATTTCGGGATAGTGGAAAGAGTTTTTACCACACTCTTTAGGTACATAGCGTGATTGTATATGTATGTATAGTTTGAATTGACATTTTTTATGAGAAAATTACTACTCTGCGTATGGTGCATGTTTTATAGTTCTATTAATAATGAAAAAATTAATATTTAGTGCAGTAAAAAAATCTTTCAAAAGTCATTTTATTAAAATAAAACGGTTTTGGCATATACTTCTATATTACTTTTTATTAATTGTCGACGTTTTAAAGTACTCTACGTACATCAACATCAAGAAAAATGATACACATGATTAATTAGAGTAAATAAACAGAACATAGAGACAAGTTACTAGGTAACAAAATGCAAGTAACTAGATTTTAGAATTTATAAATTTTTAATTAAAGAAAGCCAAATTTTATTTATTAATACAGAACTAACAACTAGTTTCATAATAAACACTTTAACTAAAATCGACTGTAAACTGACAAAAACACTTTGTTTTATTAATAACAACAACTAATTTTACGATTAAAATTGTGAAAGTTTGACAAATAGCATCGTTTTATTGACAGTAATAATAATTATTAATGTAGAATTTAAAATAGATGTTTTTTGTTCGGTTTAAAGTTGACTTTACTTAAATTATTTATTATAAAATCGGCCGTAAATCCTAAAGCCGTTTTATTTCAATATAGTATTTTAGAGATTTTTTTTAAACAAAATATTTATAGTACTACGGAGCTTACAGAACAATATTTATTTCTAAAATACATTTTATATTCATATATAAAAGACAGACAGTATACAAATTTGAAATTATAAAAGGCGCGCGTATAGTTGCACCCCATAGGACGGTACATAAATGTAAAATAATAGTTTAAATATTCTTTAGACACATTGTATATAAATTTTTTAGACACATTGTATATATGATTATGTGACACAGTGCATATATATCTATATATTAATATGTGAAGAAAAAACTTTATACTTTTTTTTAAGCACGGAGGAGTGTGAGATTTGGCATAGTTAAAGTTCATATACAGAAGGAGTGCAGAAAGATAAAATTTATGTATATTATGTGTTACAAATACATTAAATTATCACGATTGTTACAAATCACATGGTAGAGTTTGTGCAATGCGATTGCGTTATGTGTGTTGCCTATAGCTTAAGGGGGCAAGGAATTAATCTAAGATTATTTATTTACAAAAAAATACGAAGCACGTATTCTTTATTTTATTTTTTATATTAATTTTTTTATATTTAAATTTTATATAATTTAAAAAAGATAGACAAATTAACTGTGTAACCTTGGCGAAACCTGGCCAGTATAGCAATCAAAAAAATCACAGACTATTTCAAAAAACGCGTTATTGTTTTTTAAATATGGCTTAGCCAAGCTATACCTCATTTTCCTATCGTTCGTATTTTTCAAATAACTCGAAAATTAATGCATAATGACGTATTTGTACATTTGCAATGATTATAGAGATATACTCTTATGACAAAAGTACCTCAATAAAAATGAATGAATGAAAATGAATCACGGTCGAATTTCAGCCATTGGGCGAGCACTAGTTCATATATAATTCTTAAAAATACATTGTATACAACTAAACAAATTGTACATAATTTTATGTAGAGAGAAGCGAGAAAAATATGTTGCTTGTATACTATAATAATATAATTTGTGCCTAACCTTTTTTGGGTACCTGGCGTGATTGTGTATGTATGTATGTATGTATTTTTACAAAAATTACAAAATTTTGGCGTTAACAAACCCAGTAATAAAGCAAAATTAAAAATAGCAATTATTTTATTTATTATTTTTGAGAAATAGTGAATAATGAAAAAAAGGGTTTGTGCCAAACCCTTTTTGGGTACATGGCGTGATTGTGTATGTATGTATGTATTTTTACAAAAATTACAAAATTTTGGCGTTAACAAACCCAATAATAAAGCAAAATTAAAAATACCAAAACAATTATTTCAATATCAAACACTGATAAAGCAATTATTTTTTCAGAAATAGTGAATAATAAAAAGAGTTTGTGCCAAACCATGACGTAATTGTATGTATGTATGTATATTTGTATTTTTCGGCGTTAGTTATTAAGTAAAATTAAAAATGCCAAAACAATTTAACATTTATTTAGAGTGTTTTTGTAAATATTATCAAAAAAAATCAACCAATTTTTTGCAGAAATTACAAAATTTTGACGTTAATGAACCCAGTAATAAAGCCAAATTAAAAATACCAAAACAATTATTTGAATATCAAACTGAAAATACTGAAAATTATCATTGGGAAAATTATCCAGAAGAAAATAAAATTTCATCTATGACTGGTTTTTCCAAATGTTTGCAAACAAGGCTGATACAAATTCAAACCGAGCTAGAAACGACGAAAACGCAATATAAAGCCAAGGTTTGTTTTATGGGGGGAGGGGTCTAATTATTTATTTAATAATACAATAATTATCTAAAATTAATTTTTGACTCCAAATTTCGCGTTTATTAATAATTATTTCTTTAAAATGATACAAAAATTAATCTAAAATAAATTTTCGATTCCAAATTTCGGGATTATAAATTTTTATTTTCAGTTTATTTCTTTAAAATGATACAAAACTTAATCTAACATAAATTTTTGACATCAAATATAGCGTTTATTAATTTTTATTGCATAAATTTTTGACTTAAAACGCGTTTATTAATAATTATTTCTTTAAAATATACAAAAATTAATCTAAAATAAATTGTCGACTCCAAATTTCGCGATTATAAATTTTTAATTCCAGTTTATTTTTTTAAAATGATACAAAACTTAATCTAACATAAATTTTCGACATTAAATATCGCGGTTATTAATTTTTATTGCATAAATTTTTGACTTAAAACGCGTTTATTAATAATTATTTCTTTAAAATGATACAAAAACTAATCTAAAATAAATTTTCGACTCCAAATTTTGCAATTATTAATATTTTTATGTTTTAGTGCAACGAACTAAAACAATTAAATTCAGATTTTTCAAAAATCGAGCAGGAAAAAAATAAATGGCAACAATTAGCACAGAACTATCAAGAACAAAAAGAAAAACTTGCAAATCAGGTAAGATTATAATAATAATTTTGCAATTTTGCAAGAAAGTAAACAATTTTACTTACCTTATGTGATTATTATGTTAAAAATTACAGAATTTTGAGTACAAAATACAGAATTTTACATAATTTGAAAAGTTATACCAAATATATGTAATTTTATATGCAATTTTGCGAGAGAAAAAAACAATTTTTGCATACCTATTACTTTTTTTATGTGATTATTATGTTAAAAATTACAGGAATTCTGTGCAATAATATAAATCACAAGATTAGAAGTATATGGGTAAACCCATATATAGACCACTTTGACATTTCTCGGAAAGTCGGCAACACTGTATTTTAATAATATTATAATTTATGTGGGCACTAGGAGAAACTTTT
This sequence comes from Clivina fossor, assembly GCA_963966155.1. NCBI lineage: Eukaryota > Metazoa > Arthropoda > Insecta > Coleoptera > Carabidae > Clivina > Clivina fossor. The sequence continues at coordinate 17,728,068 of OZ014558.1, read as the reverse complement.
CGGAAAATTTAATCAAAATCGAATAAATAATGTAGCCACAATAAATTTTTTTAAAAATTTGTGATTTTTTTTCTCGATAATTTGGCAACACTGTATTTTGTTAAAATTGCATAATTTATTTAGGCACTAGGAGAATCTTTTATGAAAATTTGATTAAAATTGGTTAAATAAAGTCATCATAATAAATTTTTAAAAATTTTAGTAAATTTTTTTTCTGGGAAAGTTGGCAACACTGTATTTTGTTAAAATCACATAAATTATATAATTACTAGGAGAATCTTTAGTGAAAATTTGAGTAAAATCGGTTAAATAACATGGCCATAATATATTTTTTTAAACTTTAGTAATTTTTTTCTCGGAAAGTTGGCAACACTGGATATTAATAAAATTATATAATTAATAAGAGCATTAGGGATATCTTTTGTGAAAAGTTGATCAAAATCGGATAAATAATGTAGCCAATATGAATTTTTAAAAACTTTAGTAATTTTTTTCTCGGAAAGTTGGCATTACTGGAAAAAACCAAAACCACATGACCCTATCTTGGGCACTAGACAAATTTATCCTGAAAATTTCATTGTAATCGGTTGAACCGTCTAGGAGGAGTTGCGGCCACAAAATTTTGACTTACCTCTGACGACGCATATCCATACACCCACTTATAAACTAAGTTCAGATTTGTCTGATCTAGAGGCTATATGAAGGATTTCTATACACAAATTTTTTTTTTTTGAAAATGTTACAAACACCTTGCCCAAACGCTATACCACTTTTTCCTTGCAGTCAAAGTGTTAAAAATGCATTTCAATTGATTTATAGGTCACATTACTCACATCAAAATTACAAATAAAAGACACCGAATTAATATCGTTACGCAAAGATAATGAAACATTAAAAAAAGATTTAAATAAAGCTAATTTAACGCATTGTAACAGCGAATTAAAGCTGAATAAATTACTCGAAGAAACGGAAAAAACTAAAATCAATGTGAAAAACGCGAAACAAGAAGAAAAGGTTTTTTCATACATTTATTTAAGCTTGAATTACATTATACTAGATTCGGCTAGAAACTTTGACTAGTTTACATACTAGATTGGAAACTAGAATCGTCTTTAAGTAGTTAAAACTTTTTATTTAAAGCACATGTTCATACTTTTTAGTTGTACGCAGGCGCGAAATTGGATGTGAGTAGGTTTGCCAACATCCAAAATGTACGTAGTGTTTATATACCAGTTTGTTATTGTGTGAAACTGAGAGGTTAAGTACAAAATGAATTTTCATAGACGTAAACAAGAAAAACTAGTTAAAATTTCTAAGATTTTGAAGCTTTCTGAGTTAGTTAGTTACGCATTTACACTTTGCACAGAGTTGGTAGCACTTAAATTACCGCCAGTGCGCAGGTCTAGTATAGAAACTTGGATGAAAAATTGGTCCGAACCTAGTTTGAAAATCAACTTCTGGACGATTCTAGTTTGAAAACTTGACTGGAGTTTTTCTGATTTACATTATCCAAGTTTTGACAAGTAGTAAACTAGTATCTAAACTAGTCAAAGTTTCTAGCCGAATCTAGTATAATGTATTTCAAGCTTTATGTCTGCTTTATAATAATAATAATAATTTAAGAACTAATTTTATAGGAGCTTCGTGAAACACACAAAAAACAACTGAATGATTTAACAATCGCGAATAAACGTCTCGAAAAACAAGTTCTGGAACTTACATCTGGTTTTAAGAAACAAATGATGTTAATTGATAATTTGAAAAAACAGAAGGTTTGTACTAATTTTTTTTTACATTTTTACCAAATTTATTTTGAGACAGAACTGAATTTTCTAGCAATTTAGATTTCATTAATTATTTTAATCAATACAATCAGTAAACTTAACAAGATTAGAAGTATATGGGTAAACCCATATATAGACCACTTTGACATTTCTCGGAAAGTTGGCAACACTGTATTTTAATAATATTATCATTTATGTGGGCACTAGGAAAAACTTTTCGGGAAAATTTCAGCAAAATCGAATAAATAATGTAGCCACAATGAATTTTTAGAAAATTTTGTGATTTTTTTATGATAAGTTGGCAACACTGTATTTTGGTAAAATTGCATAATTTATTTAGAATTAACTTTTATGAAAATTGAATAAAATCGGTTAAATAAAATGGTCATTTTAAAAATTTTGTAATTTTTTCTCGGAAAGTTGGCAACACTGGCTATTAGTAAAATTATATAGTTAATGGGAGGAAAATCTTTTCTGGAAATTTGATCAGAATCGGATAAATAGTGAAGCCACAATGAATTTTTAAAAACTTTAGTAATTTTTTTCTCGGAAATTTGGCATCACTGGGAAAAAATAAAACCACATGACCATCTTGGGTACTAGACAAAATTATCCTGAAAATTTCATTTAAATCGGTTGAACCGTCTAGGAGGAGTTGCGGCCACAAAATTTTGACTTACAACCGAGCGAGCTGACGACCCACATCCATACACCCACATAAACTAAGTTCAGATTCGTCATCTAGAGGCTATATGAAGGATTTCTATACAATTATTTTTTTTTTGAAAATGTTACAGACACCGTACCAAACGCTATACCACTTTTCCTTGCAGTCACAGTGGTAATAATTGTCAATTAATCGCGAAAAGTAATTATATGAAAGTTCTAATTCATATTTATTTGTTTGTAATATTTTTTTTACATTTTTACCAAATATATTTTGAAACTTAAATAAATAGAACTGAATTTTCCAGCAGTTTAGATTTTATTAGTTATTTTAAACATTAAACATAATTAATAATCGCGAAAAGTAATTATATAAAGTTATTAATTAATATTTTATTTGTGTCAAGATTGGTTACAATCATAAAGATAAAATTTTTATATAGTTTTTACATAAATATTCAAATATTCATTAGCTTATGGTTGTTTTCTATTCATATAATTGCTCTGAATTTTAAAATTAATTTTATTTACGTTAAGAATGTAGATATTTTGATAATACAAAATCTAACCCTATTTTTACCACTTTGACTGCAAGGAAAAAGTGGTATAGCGTTTGGTACGGTGTCTGTAACATTTTCAAAAACAAAAAATTTGTGTATAGAAATCCTTCATATAGCCTCTAGATGACGAATTTGAACTTAGTTTATCTGGGTGTATGGATGTGCGTCGTCAGCTCGCTCGCTCGCTCGGTTGTAAGTCAATATTTTGTGGCCGCAACTCCTTCTAGACGGTTCAACCGATTTTAATGAAATTTTCAGGATAAATTTGTCTAGTGCCCAAGATAGTCACGTGGTTTTGTTTTTTTCCAGTAATGCCAACTTTCCAAGAAAAAAATTACTAAAGTTTTTAAAAATTTATTGTGGCTATATTATTTATCCGATTTTGATCAAATTTTTAGAAAAGATATCCCTAATGCTCCCATTAATTATATAATTTTATTAATATACAGTGTTGCCAACTTTCCGAGAAAAAAATTACTAAAATTTTTAAAAATATATTATGTCCATGTTATTTAACCGATTTTACTCAAATTTTTACAAAAGATTCTCCTAGTAATTATATAATTTATGTAATTTTAACAAAATACAATGATGCCAATTTATCGAGAAAAAAAATCAGAAATTTAAAAAAAAAATTATTTTAGCTAGGTACATTATTTATTCGATTTTGATTAAATTTTCAGAATAGTTTCTCCTAGTGCCCACATAAATTATAATATTATTAAAATACAGTGTTGCCAACTTTCTGAGAAATGTCAATGTGGTCTCTTTATGGGTTTACCCATATACTTCTAATCTTGTTATAAACACATATTGAACTGTCACAAGTATGTTGAGTGCGTTAACCTTTCACGATTATAAATTATTTATAAAACTGAAACAATTAGAATCAAATTTGTAATCGTTTTTTGGAAGAAAAACCGGGGTTTCTAACTTATTTATATAACGAATATTCAAAAATATTACACATAAAGTTATGTTTATAAATTATTTTAAGTATTTTGAAAATTTAATCTTTTGAAAAACAATTATTTTTTTAAAAATTTTACAGATGTATTTGGAATCGACCAAACTCAACAACATAACTCAAGAGGAATTTTGTCGTATATTGGATTGGAAACCGACAGAATAATTAAATTTATAAATTTATACAAAAAACTAAACGTATATATATATATATATATATATATTAAAAATTATTTATTTATTAAATTGACGTTTCTTTGATTTCCAGCTTGACTGGAAAAACTTTGTGGATTTGTGGATGTTCCTCATTAATTACGCGTTTTTTTAACATAAATTGACGTTTTCCAGCCAAGCTGAAAAGCTCGCAATTTTAATAAATGCAATGGAAAAAATAAACTTCAATTTGTAAAAATGAAAATTTATGTTGTCATTTTTTTTCTTTTATAACAAAATATTTTACTGGGAAATCTTTGTATAAAGTACTGTAAATTTGATGTACTTAGAAATCTATTAAAGAGAATTTTTAAGACTTTGAAAAGTAGAACAATTTTATTGTTGTTTTTTTTTTAAGTATATTTATAAATACTCGCAAAAATAACATTTATTTTCCTTATACGAAGTTTGATTTCAAAATGTTACGAAATTAAGTTTTTCTTTATAATTTTTGTTTAATGTTTGTATTTCGCGGTAACTGAGTATTTTATTCTTCGCTCACTAGATGACGTTACATGTTACTTTCAAATATGTATGTGATAGATATTATATTGTATACAACAAATGTGTTTGAGCGAAATAAAAAGACCACGTTATATTGAACAAGTTTTGTCGTGATATATGTTTTCTACATCCCAGATCTTCAAAAATATACGATTAAAGTCATTAATCATAACACAAAATAATAAAAAAAAATTATTTGCACACTCAATTTTAGATACGTGGGGGTGATATGATTGTCTCGAGGCACGAAGAACTGAATATCAATGGTGAGTGTTTAACGATCAAGACAATTACATAAATAAACAATAATGTATTTAATTGGCACATAACTTACTAAGAAATTAATTGTAAAATTTGCACAAACACACACACACAGAAACAATCTAATAACTAAGTAACTTTTTCTCTATCTCATTCTGGTTTGGCAGGAAAAATTATTGAAAATTAATAAATAATTAATTTAAAATGCAAAAAATATTAATTTTCAATAATTTTTCCTGCCAAACCAGAATGGGCTAGAGAAAAAAGTTACTTATTTATTATGTAGCTAATTTTTTTCTTTATTTTACTGAATTTTTTCAGATTTTTTTTAGCAAATTTTGAAAAAATCCCAAGGGCAGCTTTATGTTTAACTTTAAATATGTCGAAAAATAGTGACTTTATCGTTACGAAGAAAGAGTATGTTTTTTACACAGAAAGTATTGGAGAATCAAAAAATTGTGACAATTCCGCCAGTAGCGTAGAATTTAGGAAGGATCAATCTCTCACTTGCCCCTGTTGTACGCAACTGGCAGTAGCCAGAAACTTTTATTTAACATAATTTAGTATGGTGTACGGTACCTACATTTTCTGCCAAGTATGATAAGGATACGTTAAATAGTTTTAAAGTACTGGGCAAAATTTGTTTTTAAATTTTAAAATAAAACACCCTGTAGTTCAGTAAGGAGCCACATTTTATCTAAGTGATTTGCGTTAAATCTTCATATTCTGAGCCCAGGATACTCTAGTTAAAATATTTCCAATTACTAATAAATCATCCTGTATATATATTATAATTTTCTTTGATATATAAAATATAAATAAAAATATATTTGTCTGGTGACATCTTTTAAACAAACACTAAACTTTTTCTGCGGCAGCTATTCAAATATTCTTTGCTAAAAATATTACGTTTTTACAAATAAATATTAACATTATTGTTATTATATTATTGTATTTATTTATTATTTAATGATAATTAGAATATAATATATATATATATATATATATATATATATATATATATAGGGGGTGTTCGTTCGTCAAGTTCGTATGGGCGTTTAACATGCAAATTAGATAATTTGCGATATACTTCTTTCTCGAGTTAAATTCGGAGAAATACTTAGAATACTTTTTGATAGACAATAAATAGTTCTATAATTTGGGTTTAGCTTTAATTTGCTAGCATGTGCCGTTTGGGCGCTAGAATTTTTTTTGATTTTTTGATTTTTATTTTTTTTTGCAAAAACTATGAGGTCTAGGAAAATAAGCATGGTATTTGAAAAATGCGGAATAATGAGTACGTACGATAATTGAGTGAAGAAACTATTATTCTACGATGCATCGTTTAGCAGAAAAAAAATAAAAACTGAATTTTTAAAAATTTGACAAAATAAGACTTTTTTCAAAATTTGCTCAAAAAAATCTAAAAAATAGAGAAAAAATATAACTACATAATAGATAAGTAACTTTTTTTTTTTAATTCATATTGATTTTGCAGAAAAAATTATTGAAAATTCTAAAAAACATTTTAGAATATTCAATAATTTTTCCTGCCCATACGAACTTAACGAACGAACACCCGGTATATATATATATATATATATATATATATATATATATATATATATATATATATATATTTCAGAACATATTATATTAAAATTTAACAAAACTGATGTTAAGTTTGCAAATAAAAATGATAAAATGGTTCATGGATCTAACACAGGAATAATATTTTTCTGTGTGTTTGAAATAAAACAGCAAATTGTACATGCACATAAATCCACGTTTTGTTGTACACTATATTGTTACAATAATCACCCACAATTCTGTAACGAAGTTGTTAAGTTTTTAGCAACGTTGCTAAACAACAAACAACAGTTGTTATACAGAATTGTGGGTGAATGTCTTATAAAAAAACGGGCATATACTTAATTTACATTCTGAAAAAAAATTGTTAATTAGGGTCAATAATAATAATGGAATTTTTACAATTCGATCAATTTTTATAGAATTGTAAATATATACAAAATAGTTTTTCGTACATTAAGGCATTTTGAACGTATTTATAAAACGATAAATTTAGAAATGTACAAATTTTGTTCAGTTATTGCATTTAATTTAAATTTTATATAGTTTTTTTTTTTTAAAGAAAATAATTTGGAGTGGTACCTTTTTGGTCACTATTTGACTTACTCATGATTAAGAAACAAAATAAACAAGATTAGAAGTATATGAGTAAACCCATATATATATATATATATATATATATATATATATATATATATATATATATATATATATATATATATATAGACATTTCTCGGAAAATTGGCAACACTGTATTTTAATAATATTATAATTTATGTGGGCACTAGAAGAAACTTTTCTGAAAATTTACTCAAAATGGAATAAATAATGTAGCCACAATGAATTTTTAAAAAAAATTGTGATTTTTTTTCGATAAGGATAATTGCGATAGAATTAATGTTGTAAGATAAGGATATGAATCTTGTGATAAGTGCAAAGTTTTTTCGTTTCTAAGATGGGTGACTGGAAGACTGAATGTAATGTATCTATTGATAATGCAAATTTAGAAGAGGTGGATGAGTACCTAAGGTAAGATTGAAAGGTTTTGGGTACATTGGGTACTTTTGCCAAGAATGTAAATGTTTCCGAAGAAGCTTATTTAAGTTTATACAATGTTGTTTTGGTACCTATATTGATGTATGGTAGTGAATGTTATATATGGCTACAAAAGCAGAAAAGGAAAATGGTTACAGTGGATATAAGATTTTTACGTTGGGTATGTGGTGTAACTACGTGTACGAAATAGATTAGTGTATGATGACTGTAAAATTAAAAAAAAAATGTTGGTGTAAAAGTGGTGATAGTTAAGATGGTTCAGTTATCTTGAGTGAATGTCTCATAAACGTTTGATTAGAAGAATATATGTGAATATCTTGACGTCCGATGAATAGCGAATAGAGATATTATGAATGTAGATAAAGTTAAAGTTACTTGTCTAAACAGAAAATTTTAGAGAAATCTAATTTCGGGATAGTGGAAAGAGTTTTTACCACACTCTTTAGGTACATAGCGTGATTGTATATGTATGTATAGTTTGAATTGACATTTTTTATGAGAAAATTACTACTCTGCGTATGGTGCATGTTTTATAGTTCTATTAATAATGAAAAAATTAATATTTAGTGCAGTAAAAAAATCTTTCAAAAGTCATTTTATTAAAATAAAACGGTTTTGGCATATACTTCTATATTACTTTTTATTAATTATCGACGTTTTAAAGTACTCTACGTACATCAACATCAAGAAAAATGATACACATGATTAATTAGAGTAAATAAACAGAACATAGAGACAAGTTACTAGGTAACAAAATGCAAGTAACTAGATTTTAGAATTTATAAATTTTTAATTAAAGAAAGCCAAATTTTATTTATTAATACAGAACTAACAACTAGTTTCATAATAAACACTTTAACTAAAATCGACTGTAAACTGACAAAAACACTTTGTTTTATTAATAACAACAACTAATTTTACGATTAAAATTGTGAAAGTTTGACAAATAGCATCGTTTTATTGACAGTAATAATAATTATTAATGTAGAATTTAAAATAGATGTTTTTTGTTCGGTTTAAAGTTGACTTTACTTAAATTATTTATTATAAAATCGGCCGTAAATCCTAAAGCCGTTTTATTTCAATATAGTATTTTAGAGATTTTTTTTAAACAAAATATTTATAGTACTACGGAGCTTACAGAACAATATTTATTTCTAAAATACATTTTATATTCATATATAAAAGACAGACAGTATACAAATTTGAAATTATAAAAGGCGCGCGTATAGTTGCACCCCATAGGACGGTACATAAATGTAAAATAATAGTTTAAATATTCTTTAGACACATTGTATATAAATTTTTTAGACACATTGTATATATGATTATGTGACACAGTGCATATATATCTATATATTAATATGTGAAGAAAAAACTTTATACTTTTTTTTAAGCACGGAGGAGTGTGAGATTTGGCATAGTTAAAGTTCATATACAGAAGGAGTGCAGAAAGATAAAATTTATGTATATTATGTGTTACAAATACATTAAATTATCACGATTGTTACAAATCACATGGTAGAGTTTGTGCAATGCGATTGCGTTATGTGTGTTGCCTATAGCTTAAGGGGGCAAGGAATTAATCTAAGATTATTTATTTACAAAAAAATACGAAGCACGTATTCTTTATTTTATTTTTTATATTAATTTTTTTATATTTAAATTTTATATAATTTAAAAAAGATAGACAAATTAACTGTGTAACCTTGGCGAAACCTGGCCAGTATAGCAATCAAAAAAATCACAGACTATTTCAAAAAACGCGTTATTGTTTTTTAAATATGGCTTAGCCAAGCTATACCTCATTTTCCTATCGTTCGTATTTTTCAAATAACTCGAAAATTAATGCATAATGACGTATTTGTACATTTGCAATGATTATAGAGATATACTCTTATGACAAAAGTACCTCAATAAAAATGAATGAATGAAAATGAATCACGGTCGAATTTCAGCCATTGGGCGAGCACTAGTTCATATATAATTCTTAAAAATACATTGTATACAACTAAACAAATTGTACATAATTTTATGTAGAGAGAAGCGAGAAAAATATGTTGCTTGTATACTATAATAATATATCGCATTTTAAAAAAAATGTAAATAGTAGATAGCTATGAAACAAATGAACGTTTTTTTTTTGTTGAAATATTGAATTTCGTCAAATGAAAAAATGTCAAAATAAAATGAAAATGGTGAGAACAAAAAAGTACATATCAGAAAAAGAGTTCTGTTAATCACTGTTCACAAATTCAAAGAAATTGTTGTTGGCTACAGAAAATAAAACATAAATATAAAAAATATATTCGCATTTGAATATATATCTGTCCAATATAAAGTCAAAGTAATGGCGTTGTGTAAAACGAGTGTGCTTCCGGTATACAATCAAGTAATTGAAGATGTAATTTGTGGTATACGTGATGTATTCGAAAATGAAGGTGTAGATGCAATAATTCTTCAGGAACTAAAATTTATTTGGAAATCTAAATTAAAGGCTAGCATGGCTGTAGATACGAGTACAGAAACAACAGCTATAAAATTGGATACGGTCTCGAATAATGCAACATCGTTCCAATTTGCTAAACGGGAACAGTTTAATGATGACGTAAATCGTCTAGAGGAGCAATTCGTACAAAATCATACAACTGAAAACAATCAGTTGCAACAATGCATTCGTCAAAATCAAGACCAGCAACAAATAGTTGAAGATGAAATGGTACCAATTCAATTAACTTTATCTAATCAATCTGCAACAGATGTTGTTACTCGCGTAGTAACCATTCAAGTTCCTGCTAGTGCTTTGAACGAAACGCAATTGGATACATTGTTAACAGAACCCGTGATTAAAGCAACAATGGACTTGCCCAGTGAATTAGCTTCTGCTTATCTACAACAGCATGTGAATGCAGCGCTTCAAGGTCAACAACAACTCACCGTTAATAAAGTAGCGATGCCGCAAATGGATGGCACAGACACGAATACATCGGATGAAGATGATAGTGGTTCTGAAGATCGGTCTTCTGATGAAGAAAATGATAATATAGTAGTAGATGAAGAATCTGATGAAGAACCTCTTAATTCTGATGATGATGTAACCGATGAAGATGTTAATGTGTTCGACACAAAGAATGTTATTGTTTGCCAATATGAAGAGGTAGTACGAAACAAAAATAAATGGAAGTTTTTTCTCAAACATGGTATTATGAATTTTGACGGTGAGAATTTTCTGTTTAACAAGGCAAGCGGTGATGCGGTGTGGTAAACAAGAAAAGTTTATAAATTTATTCGTATGATTGTTAATATTAATTTATTTTGACAAAGATTTGAATTGTTATAGTTAAAAAAAATAACATTTAAACTTAAGTTGTGTTTTGTGTATATTTTTCAATAATCAATAATACATATTGATTTTTTTCTTTTGATTAAATGTGTATATACTCAGGAAAAGTTTTATTTTTTCACTGTTTATTATAGTGTGTAAAACTTTACCAAAAGTAAAAAACTGTTTTCAAATATCTACAACATGCACTGTGACACTTTATTGTTAGAAATAGCCATTTCTTGTGCGTTTATGTATTTGTTTGATTTCTCGAATTTTTGTGTTGTAATTGAGAGAATTAAAAATAAATATGAATGCAGTTAATAATTCCAAATATCCTGTTTTATTTATTATTTTTTTACATTAGCCGTAGTAAATGTTGTGTTTATTCTTATAACAAATAAACTTTTAATATAATAATTTCTCCTAGCCTCCTCCTTCAGATTTAGAACTCTATACAAAAAAAATTTTGACCCCTCTTAAGGAACACCCTAATATATATATTGGGGTGTCCCTTAAGAAGGGTTAAAATTTTTTTTTTCCCTTCTCAGCCCTTAAATCGTCTCCAAATACGCTAAAAAAATTATAAAAATACTCCCACATTTTTACTCGTTGGTTAAGTGGTCCCCCTAAATCCATATGTAATTTGATAATCAAGCTTATAAGTAAATATTTTCATTAAATTAATGTTTTCACTGAATCAAGCCAGAAAAAAAATATAGAGGTATTTCACCTTGCTAGTTACAAATCTGAGGTCAAAATTAAATTTTAATTATTTCTGGATGGCGCCACTATGACAAAAAATGAATGTTTACCGAGCCCCATATAGTTGGCGCCCCTTCGCTAAAATTAAAAAGAAAATATGCCATAATTTTGTGCTACATTTTATCCAATTCTAATCAAATATTCAAATACAGTTTCGGATTGCCTGAAAAAAGTAAGTAATTTTATTATTATTCAATTTTTCGGAAAAACATCTAAATTTATTTTTGATATACTGTTTATACGATTTGAAACTAATTTTATGTATAGATTTTTTTTAAATACACGATAATTATATAATTTTATTTGTAAACAATGCTGAACTTTTGAAGAAAAATAAAAATTTTATTTCTTTTTCTTAGTATTCATGTAATAATGTCAAAATGGTCTATATATGGGTTTAACCGTATATGCTTCTAATATTGTTTATTAAAGTTAAATTAGCTCTAGATTTAAAATATATTTTACATTTACTTTTACGCACTTTTCCAAAGAAATGTTCCATTTTAAAAATTTATTGAAATAAGTTTATTTAATTTAAAATTTTATGAATTTTTTGTAATGTTGATATGATTTTTTTATGTTATAGCTGTAAAAAATAAACACGTGTTATAAAATTTAGCAAGTAATTTATTGCCAAATACATAAATTATTTTATCTATGTGTTTTTTTTTTTTAATAATTCAAACACTTATTTGACACAAAATACATTTAATATATGATAATTTTTTGTATAAAAATTAAAAAAAAAGTCATTTTTAAACTTTTCTATAATTTATGTTTGTTTCAAATCATAAAATTTATCAAACAATTAATTTAAATAATTCAATTTTTTAATATTTAACTTGTTTTGTAATTTATGTGACAGTTCAAAATAGCATGACATAATTTCGAAAAGTTAATTTTCTTGGCTTCAAAGAGCGGCATTAAGTAGTCTTTCAATTGTTTTATTATTTAGGATGATAGCTCGGAATGAAAATATTTTTTATACAAAAAATATTACAAATATATATATATATATATATATATATATATATATATACCGTGTGTTGACTTGGACCATCGTACATAGGGATTTAGCATGTAAAATCAGACATGTGCGATTTCCTGCTTTTCAAATTATTTTACAAAAAAAACTGCAGGGATAAATGTTTTAGGAAACACTTTTTTACATGGCATTAGCCGTGAAATTTTAACAAAAATTAAACAAATGTTAAATGCTATATGCTATTTCACGGCTACTGCCATTTTCCAGTCAATTTCTTAACAACTTTAGAACCAATTCTTGACGTTAGGAAAGTTTCAAAAAAAATTTTAGTACTTGATTTACATGCAGAAAAGTATGCCCTATGTCTGATTTTACATGTTAAATCCCTATGTACGACGGTCCAAGTCAACACACGATATATATATATATATATATATATATATATATATATATATATATATATAATATACAAAGTTTCATTTAGACTGCCGTTTTACTTTTACGAACAAGAAGAATTTGACCAATCCAAACGCTTGACATATTTTTAGTATTTACATTAAATTCTTGGATTTGTTAAATTCTTGTGCATGTGCGTAAAGCTAAAACGGCAGTCTGAATAAAACTTAAAACATTAATAATCTATTTAATTTTTTTTTTTTGCTCAATTTTAATTTGTTTATGGCAAAAATTATTTCAATGCTTTATATTCGGTTTTAAAATCATGCTAAATTATTTTGAACAGTTTTAATTCTTAATCTTTATTGAACAATAATTCGAATAACGATATTACACATTTATTTCAAATCAAATTTGGTATTTATTGTAAGTTAAGCAAATTGAACTTTTGTTTAAAATTGTAATTTGGAATTTTGGACTAAACGCGACCCTGTAAATAAACGGTAGTTTATATAAAACTAATATAACATATAAATTAAATAGTATTTTGGTTCTAAAAAAAATATAATGTGTAATATTTTTTAATAATAAATAATTAATAAAGGCAGAACAGAATCCGATTTTCCAATATTTCGGTTTAATACATGTTGAAACAAGCGCGCATTAGTACAATTTTACTTTCCAAGTTAGTTTTGGATTTTTCATTTCTTTAGTGTCTCGTTGCGTAGTCGCAAGTAGCAACTCGTCGCAAGTCGCAAGTGGTGTATTTTTTGATAATAACTTTGCTTTTAATAATCTTTAAGGAATTTAAATAAAAATACATTGAAAAATATTTTAATAATTAAAGGTAATTTTTATTTTTTCTAATCATAAATAAAAAGAAATCCTGTATACAAGAATGTGTTACGTTAACTTTTTATCTTATTGTTATATAATTAAAACATACATACAAATTATATAAGTTTCGAATAATAAATTATATTATTATCATAAATTTTATATTTCTAATTATTTTACCTTTAATTAATTAATAATTCATATTATATTATTATCACATTTATGTAGTAATTATGGTAGAAAATAAGTATTTAATACAAATAAAAACTTACGTCACGAGTGAGTGCCAACACGTAAAACAAAACAAACTATATCTTAATTTTTTATTTTTCATAAAAATAAAATTGCAATAATATTTATACTTTATAAAACGATAGTATACTAATATTGGCAATATTACCTTAAGTATTGCCAACGTTACTATAAAAAAATTACTAGCATTTGTATTAAATGCGCTTTATTTATTGTTATAGATTCAAATTATTCATTTTAAAAGATATTAAAGCTAATAACGAAAATAAAACTGTCGTTTCATAAAGCAATGAAACTCAGTTTCACGGGCTTATTGTATGCGTAGCGTATATGTTATTGACATTTTTACATCACATGGAGTCGACCGGAGAATCTGCAACTTGAGTCGGAGTACGGAGAAATTTTTGTAAAGCCGGAGTCTCCGGCCCAAAAGTACACAGTTGGCAACCCTACTCGGAACTGAACCGAAAACCGAAAAAGACCGTTATTTTTGTCGGAACAAAAACTGGAACAAAACCATATATATATATATTTTTTTAAATATTTGTATTTGAAATAATTAAATATAGTTCAATTATTGTAAGATCCGTTGTTGGTGATAAACTTAATAATACAAAAATTACTTAATATATTTTGTATATAACTCTTATATTTGCATAAAATTTTATATAAGATAGTTTTAAAATAGTTTGAAATCAAAATTTAATATATTTGTCAATTTATTTATCGATGATATTTTATTATTAAATTTATAGAATTTTCTGGACAGGTATATGTCATGGGCAATTTATCGCAGACGTTTCGCCGTACATCATAGGCATCCTCAATGATCGGTTACTGAATTACACTTTCTACTCCACAATTTGGTATATATATATATATATATATATATATATATATAAATATTTGTAGCTCCACCATCCTCTACAGAAGAAGGTTCTAAAGAAAATATTTTAACATTTTTATCTTTTATTATTATTTAAATGTTCCTATTTTTATGTTAATAGTCTTTTTAAATCTTCCGAACGAACACTATATATATATTAGAGTAATTTAAAAAAAAAAATTTCATAATCCTCTAAAATTGTCGTAAATGTTAAAAAAATGAGATTTGTAAAATATTAGAATTTTTTGAGGTTCCCAAATGGTGCCGGAAACGTAATTTGTGCAAAAAAAACATGCTTTTTTGGGTAAAATCTCTTGTAAGTGTGTGTGATTCAGCTTATTGATATCAATCATTAATTTATGACTTAAGACTAGTCTTTGGGATTTTTTCCAGATTTTTCAGTCGTCACCGAACTTAACAAACCTGATTTAAATGGAGAGAAAAAAAAATATTTCTCTGACGTTAAAAAAAAGCATGTCTTTTGCACAAAATACGATTTCGGCACCATTTAGGGACCTAAGAAAATTCTGATACTTTGCAAATCTCATTTTTCTAACATTTACAACAGTTTTAGGGGGTGGAAAGACAAATTTTTTTTTAAATATTATATATTAGGGTGGTTTAAATTTTTTTTTTTTAAAACCTCCCTAATATATAATATATAATATTTAAAAAAAAAATTTTGTTGTTCCACCACCTAAAACTGTTGTAAATGTTAGAAAAGTGAGATTTGCAAGATATCAGAATTTTCTGATGTCCCTAAATGGTGCCTAAATTTATGTATATACATATATATATATATATATATATATATATATTTTTAATTTAATTTTCTAATTAAATTCGATGTACAATTATTCAATCTATTAAATCTATTATATATATATATATATATATATATATATATATATTACATATATATATATATATATATATATATATATATATATATATATATTACATATATATATATATACATATATATATATATATATATATATATATATTACATATATATATATATACATATATATATACATATATATATATATATATATATATATATATATTACATATATATATATATATATATATATATATATATATAAATTTTCTTTGAATATATGTCAATTGGTACCTGCTCGTATTGTTCTTATTTAATAGGATTATATTTTGAGTCCGTCCCTGTATTGAAAAACATAATTTTTTAACTCAAATATTATTTTAAATCAACATTTTTTTTAAAAAATAATATCTTTTATCAAATAACATACATGAAATTTATTGCTATAAAATTATCACAAAATTCACTAAAATGATTTTTTTTAAGTAAAATAATTACATATATAGCATATATTTGCCGGTTCAAAATTCAAAATTTATTTGTTTCAGTTAACGACTAACTTTACGCTGAAAATGAAGTACGAAAAATTATTTACATTAATATTACTTTTACCAATTATTGTAACTTCTCAGATTTTAAATGTATCAACAATAAATTATTATAATACAACTTTGAACCAAATGTACGAAGATGCGTTAAATTTTACATTTCCGAATAATTTCACCGATTTTTCACAAACTGGTACAAATTATCAAGGTGAGACATTTTATTTTTCTAATTAATTTGATTACATCCAAGAACAATTTATTGAGACGTTTAAATTTTTTATATTTTAAAAGTAATTATTGAACAAAAAGATATTTGGTTGAAAAACTCTCAATGTCCATAATTCTAGAAAAAAATAAAAATCTTTAAATTTAATATGTATATTATTCAATTTAAGTTTCTCTTCAAATTTAACATATTTACTTAATTCATTTATTCAAGTATGTCTTGTTATTGTGTGGTTAATGTTAATTACTAGCTTAAATATTATATAGACGAACACCTTTTGGTTTTGAGATGTAAAGGCAAATTTAAATTATACATACATACATACACAATCACGCCATGTACCCAAAAGGGTGAGGCACAAACTCTTTTTATCATCCCGAAATCAGTCGCCTCCAAACATTCCTATCCAGCACAAGCAGCTTTCGCTTCATCCACATTCATAATTCCTCTCATACATGCTCTTTTATCTTGGAAACTTTCGCTCACGCAAAACACTCTCAATCATACCACTCCAACTACTCATCGGACGTCCACGCAAACGTATACCATCAAAATCATTCAAATAAATCTTTTTAACCAAACGTTCATTAGACATTCGCTCAACATGCCCGAACCATCTTAACTGACTAACACCAACTTTTGCTACAACAGTTTTTTCAATTTCACACTCATCATACACTAATCTATTTCGTACCCGATCTCTCTTATAATAATATTCTATTTCCATTTTAATCAAATATATGAGCCGTTTTTTTTGAAAATGCTGTAAGTCAATTTTATATTATATGGAGATATTTAAGGGTTTCTATTGGAATGGTAACTACATAAATTAATATTGAAAAAATGATCGAAAAATCTGAACAATTTTGTTTGGGAACTGTTTATAGATAAAAAGCTTATAGTAGATTGCATTCGTTGTTATCATTAACTAACTTTTTGTCAAAAATGGACTTACACCACTTTCAAAGAAAACGGCTCATATCTAATATGGGAAAAGATCGACAAAAGAAAAAAATATATATATATATAGTTGCGACAAGATTCAATTTTTGTCACTAGGCAAATAACGTCACTCACTACTATGATTATATGAGCTTCTCGCGTAGAACAGACAGGGGCATTAATGGCCCATTATTTTCCTTTTTTTGTTCAAAATATGAAATTAAATTGCCAACTAACTGTTGACATCGCCTAGAGGCCTAGACCATTTTTTTGCCTAATAAATTACAAAAATACACATTCAAAATATAACGTCAAATGAACTAATATAAACGTACCGTGACTTTTGATATTGAAAATCAATGCTGCCAAATATAGCAAAAATAAATAAGTTGATTTCGATAAAAAATCCAATAATATACGATATATTTGTAAATATTACATTTAAATTTGATTAAAGTAACATACGTAAATAGTTTCAAGAAGATTTAGTTCATTATATGTAGAATAGAATAAAATTAATTTTCTTTATTAGTGAATTTCATGTTGTTAATATATATATATATATATATATATATATATATATATATATATATATATATAAAAACAATGCAGTACCGTACAATACTAGATACGAGGGTTGCTATTTATGTATTGAGAATGAATAACAAAAACAATGATTGGGGTGTAGAAACTTCTTCATTGTTTTTCAAAATACTCTCCTTTAAGATCTACACATTTTTGCATTCGATTAAACCAATTGGCATAGCAGTTTTTCCACTCTGTATTAGGTATCTCCAAGACATGGTTTTTGAATGCATTAACACCTTCTTGTTGCGTCGAAAAGCGTTGTCCACGTAGTTTGTTCTTCACTTGAGGGAACAAATAGAAATCATTGGGTGCCAAATCAGAGCTGTACGGCGGATGACCCATCAATTCGACGTTTTGATTGCTCAAATAGCTGGTTGTTTGAGCCGATGTGTGTGAGCTCGCATTGTCATGGAGGAGAATGATCCATCGTCGGCGGTTCGTTTTCCGTATTTCACTGACGACTTCTAGCAAACAAATGGTTGTGTACCATTCAGAGTTGACCGTTCTACGTTGCTCTAAAGGCACGGTTGCCAGATCACCATTTATACTGAAGAAACAGGCCACCATTTGCTTCGAAGTGCTGTGAGCACAAACAACTTTTGTTGGATTTGGTTCATCTTGGAAGACCCATACAGTCGACTGCTGTTTAGTTTCGGGCGTATCACTAAAAAAATTATACAAATTGTAGTAATTTTTTTCAATCAAAACAACAACGACCGCTACTCCCTACACTCCTTATTATTATCTACTACATGCACCCTACGTTTTTCTGTCGGGAGGTTATAAATCTGTATGGGGCTAGGAGAAATTATTTTATACATTTTAGTCCGTGTTAATAACGTGCTATATTAATTTTTTTTTTATTTAAACAATTATTTTCTGCTTTTTAATCTTGTATGTGTATTCTGTATTTTCTGTAGTTGTTTTCTATAATTTTTGTATGAGTTGTTTGTCTGGATAGCAATGTTTGGAAAAAACTAATTGCGAGATATTGAAAAGAATTTATTCCACACTTTTTGTGTATTTGGTGTGGTTGTGTATGTATGGTAATATTGCATTGTCATCCAGTCCTGAGCTATGATTAAAGTTTCAAGTCTATAGCTCATCCATAAATTTGTTTAAAATCGATTGCAGAATTTGTATCAAACAGACAAATAAACAAACAAACAAACAGAAAGAAAAGCGAGCTAATAAAAACGTGTTAAAAATATAGTGTAACTGAAAACTAATTAAATATTTGTATAATTTCTAGGTATTGGTACTTTCGATTTTATTATAGTCGGTGGAGGAACAGCAGGTTGCGTCTTAGCTCGAAGATTATCAGAAATAACTACATGGAAGATTCTTTTAATAGAAGCCGGTGCTGTTTCTGATTCACCTATGACAGATTTACCAATGGCGGCACCATTACATCAACTGACCACAATCAATAATTGGGCTTATACTTCAACATCACAACAAAATTGTTGCTTAGGTATAATTAATTAAATTTTTATATTTTTAATTACACATGGCGTATTATATTAAGTTATAGTATTTTGTTTTTGTTAAAAACGCCATTAATTTATTTTGATAAACTAATTCAATTATTAGTTAATTTTTAAATAAAGAGAAATGCATTGACCTCTCCCGGGTTTAAACACGGAGCCTTCTGCTTTTGCAGCAACTGCGCCACAAGATCACAACGATAAAGTAATGCATTTTTCTATATTTTGACTGGTCATGATAAACTCATCAATTTAATCCAGTGAAGTACATCACATGATGTATCTATAAATTTAGCAATGTTAATATATTTTTATATTCATGAGTTAATCATGACCAGTAAAAATATAGAAAATGCATTACCTTGTTGTTGTGATCTTGTGGTGCAGTTGGTTAGCGGAGTTGCCGCGAAAACAGAAAATCAAGGTCAATGCATTTTTTTTCATTTAAAAAGAAAATTGACTAATAATTTAATTAGTTCATCAAAATAAATTAATGACAAATACAATCTAGTTAAATATATTTCAAAGGAATAAATAATATAATTTAAATAATTTAAAAAATATTATGACAGGAATGACTCAGCAAAAATGCAACGTTCCTCGTGGTAAAGGCTTAGGTGGTTCGTCTTTAATCAATTACATGATGTACGTTCGTGGTAACCAGGCAGACCAAAACACTTGGGCTAATACCGGTCTTCCGTCCTGGACATACGACAAATGTTTACCATATTACATTAAATCAGAAAGAGTAAACTTAAACCCACCCTTAGATGCAAACTACCATGGTTCTAATGGTCCTTTATCAGTAGAAGAAACACAATATTCTAGTCCTGCCGGTCAAATGTATTTAGATGCTTGTAAGGAATTAAATCGAACTACTTTAGATTACAATGGTGCATCACAAATGGGCTGTAGACATTTACAATCGAATACAATTAATGGGGCACGTGCTAGTGCAAGTAAATCCTACCTAGATGCAACTACAAGACTCCGACCTAATTTGGTTATTAAAACTGGTGCATTGGTTACGAAACTGGTTATTGATAGTAAAAATACTGTTAACGGAATACAATTTGTATCAGCTGCAGGATGTTATACAGCTTTTGCTAGAAAAGAAGTTATACTATCTGCTGGAAGTGTCGGTTCACCGCAAATTTTAATGCTTTCTGGAATCGGTCCACAAGATCATTTACAAAGTTTAGGAATTCCCGTTGTGCATAACCTTAGCGTTGGTAAAAATCTTTGGGATCATCCATTTCTATATTTTCAGCTATGTACCAACTATACTGAATTAGCTAATCTTGCGACTGGTCTTGTAAATTATTTAGTAAATGGAAACGGGTATATGACAGCTGCAGGTGACATACAATCACTTGGATTTATCAACACATTTGATGAATTTTCAAATGTTCCAAATATAGAACAATTTGGTGCAACTCTAACAACATTAGACAAATTAATAATAGCTGCAACGTTTCGTTATAATTTAGATACTACAAATTATTTTATGAACGTATGCAGCAACACTTTCAGTACAGGTTATGGTATCGCATTACTTCACGAAAACTCTCGTGGACAAATTACATTAAACTCAAATTCGCCTTTCGATCATCCCAATATCAATTTAAATTACTTTGATGATTCCACCAATGATATAGAAGTACTGTTATCAGGATTAAAAGATATTATCTATAATGTATCGCAAACAAATTCGATGAAACCATATGGTATTAGAGTTCCGACACTTTCATTACCAGCTTGCAGTAACTATACTTTTAATTCGGATGATTATTTAAAATGTTACATACGACAAATGACATCTTCGATATTTCACTTGGCTGGAACTTGTAAAATGGGACCTTCGACTGATTTAAATGCAGTAGTTGGCGATAATTTACAAGTTTATGGAGTAAATAATTTAAGAGTGGTTGATGCAAGCGTAATGCCAACTCCTACATCTGGTCATAATAATGCTCCAGTATATATGATTGCAGAGAAGGCTAGTGACATGATTAAAAACGTCTATAACGTTTTAGGATAAAAATATAAGTATACGTATTTTGATTGATGTTTTAGCATTTGGAATTTTTGTGGTTATGGAAATATAAATAAATAAATATAAATAAATACAGAAATTTACTATTTATTTTATTTAAACTTCTACTAACATGTTTCATGTCAAATATTCTTATGTAATTTTTGTCTCGTTCACAATAATACTATTTTTCATAGTTGATTCCATTCTGCACTAGTTTGCCAAATCTTGTGTTATTCTCAGATAACTGGTTTATTTTCTGTGAGCTAATATTAGACATATTTTTGTCAGTAAAATGTCTGTCTTAATATTGGGACATATTTTATACAACATTGCTACTTTTTTTATTATTTAAGTTTATTCAATTAGACAAAATGTTCTAAATTATGTTCAAAAATAAATGATATAATAAAATAATTTTTTAAACGAAAGGTACGTACCCAAAGTATTGAAAAAAAAATTCTTATTTTACTACTTGTCCAAAAAAATTATTTTTTATTAATGTTGTATAGACTTAAAAGTACTTAATTTTTTTTTATATTTAAATAACAATATTTTGGTTGATTACAGTGCTTTTTTTAATTTTTGTGTAAATTATAAATAAAATATTCACTATCATCATATAAGATGTTAATAAATGTGTTCCATTTTCTTCAATAAATCTAACATTTTAATATTTATTTAATTTTATCCTTTCTTCTATGGGTGGGGACAGCTATAAAATCTTAAATGGAAACGTCCATAGACTAGGTATAGAGGGGTGAGACAGTTTATTCAATAAAAGGAATTGTCGAAAGATATATAGTACTTAAGGTTTAAAATTAAAGGATCAGCTGATTTTAGGGCATTGATCAGTTAAATTATGTTTCTCTATAGCTAGTCAAACATTTATTTTTTGTATAATATAATTTCTAAAAAATAATGAATAATCATATATGTATACATGTTTTTAATGTCGTTATTGTATAAGTATATATATATATATATATATATATATATATATATATATATATATATATATAGAGAGAGAGAGAGAGAGAGAGAGAGACAAATAAGAAATTGATATTTTTTTAAAATTTGATTATATAGGCTGTCCCAAAAATATGTAGTAAAACCAAGTATGGCTTTTATGAACTTTCAGAAAATGTGCTTGCAAATCTAAATGTACCACAAATAGGTGTGCTTGTTGCAAAAACCAATTGCTATTTAATTCAAAGTATCACCAATCTTCAGATTGTACTAATAATTAAGCATAACTTTATCATATATGTTTTGCAAATTCATTAACTTAATTGTAATAATATTTTAAACCATTTGATTCTTTCTATTATAGTTTTTTAATTGATTGATGATTGATTTTATCAACTAATTTGATTGTTTGATTGTATTAGCTTTATTCTTTAACTATCAAAAAATAAATAAGTAACATTATGTTAATTTAAGCTTACAGAAACGTTGCTGTTGTTCCAGCAAAGATCTTTTTTCACTTTAACGAATGCCTAGTAGTTAAACTGCACAAAACCTAGATAATCTGGAGAATAACTGATTTCTGCACTTTAGCGGTAACATATATTTATATATATATATATATATATATATATATATATATATATATCAATTAAATTATAAATATTAATATTACAAAAACAAAACATTGTTTGTTATGTGTGTTACTAATTTTAAGTAATTTAAAAATATATTTTTAAAGACTTGTGTGTCATGGTTAAATATAAATTTTTAATGAATTTTCATAAATTGGCAATACATATATCTGACCAACTGTGTTAAACACTATTTAGATGGTTGATTCTCCAAAAACACATGACTTTTACCTGAAATATTATGGTTATTTTGACCTTATGTACCATTCAACAATTTTCAATGTTTAGAACCTTTGTCCCCCTCTATACGTCCGGCTAATATTCTGATATCAATGCGTGATTGATAACATTATCCGTGATTTTCATAAGCGGAGTGCAGTGTACAAGTAATTATTAAGTACAGTAATATAATTAATATAGTAAAATATACATACATACATACACAATCACGCCATGTACCCAAAAGGGTGTGGCACAAACTCTTTACATCATCCCGAAATCAGTCGCCTCCAAACATTCCTATCAAAACAAGCAACTTTCGCTTCATCCACATTCATAATTCCTTTCATACATGCTCTTTTATTTCTACTACTTAGAAACTTTTACTCATAATATATTGCAAAATCAATCTATTCATTGGTGAGGTTTATGAGAGCTGGTCGTTTGTTTTGAATATCAGCTACTCTACTGCACCAAATTACAGTGGAGGATAATAAATCTGTAGTAAGTAGTTCAACATTATCTAAAGATGAAAGTAGATTACGTAGTAATAAACTTAATTTGGAAACATGAATTTTTGGATAAACAGTATCAGGGCCGTATTTAAGATCTGTAGGCCCCTAGGCTGAACCTGTGGTGCAGGCCCTTAGGAGGAGAGGTTGTGATTTTATAATTTTAAACAAGATTAGAAGTATATGGGTAAACCCATATATGGACTACTTTGACATTTTTCGGAAAGTTGGCAACACTGTATTTTAATAATATTATAATTTATGTGGGCACTAGGAGATACTTTTCTGAAAATTTGATCAAAATCGGATAAATAATGTAGCCACAATGAATTTTTAAAAAATTTTGTGATTTTTTTCTCGATAAGTTGGCAACACTGTATTTTGTTAAAATTGCATAATTTATTTAGGCACTAGGAAAAACTTTTATAAAAATTTGATTAAAATCAGTTAAATAAAATGGTCATAATAAATTTTTAAAAATTTTATTAATTTTTTTCTCGGAAAGTTGGCAACACTGTATTTTGTTAAAATTACATAAATTATATGAATACTAGGAGAATCTTTTGTGAAAATTTGAGTAAAATCGGTTGAATAACATGGCCATAATAAAAAATTTAAAAATTTAGTAATTTTTTTCTCGGAAAGTTGGCAACACAGAATATTAATAAAATTATGTAATTAATGGGAGCATTAGGGAAATCTTTTCTGAAAATTTGATCAAAATCGGATAAATAACGTAGCCAATATGAATTTTTAAAAACTTTAGTAATTTTTTTCTCGGAAAGTTGGCATCACTGGAAAAAAACAAAACCACATGACCATCTTGGGCACTAGACAAATTTATCCTGAAAATTTCATTAAAATCGGTTGAACCGTCTAGGAGGAGTTGCGATCACAAAATTTGGTCTGACGACCGAGCGAGCGAGCTGACGACGCACATCCATACACCCACATAAACTAAGTTCAGATTCGTCATCTACAAGCTATATGAAGGATTTCTATACAATTTTTTTTTTTTTTTGAAAATTTTACAGACACCGTAGCAAACGCTTTACTACTTTTCCTTGCAGTCAAAGTAGTAATAAATATGTTAGGAAAATGCAAGATAAAAAAGGAATGTAACAAACAAGTAAATTTTACTTATATTTATTTAATTGAAATAGAGTATTTAAAAAAATAAATAATAAACTTAGAAATGAGAATATCAGCTTTATTACTGAGCTTTACTTAAATAACTAATATACCTGTATGTACTAGTGAAGTGTATTGTCACTGGTTGCAAGTCGGGTTATTCGAATATTCTGTTTTATGAAAATTTAAGTAAAATACTTAAAAGGTTATCGATTAAACAATTATTTACTTTAAATTTGAAACGTGTGGTGCGGGCCCCTTTGTGGTGCGGGCCCATAGGCTGCAGCCTAGATAGCCTGTGCATAAATACGGCTCTGAACAGTATTGATTGTTTCAGAAACTATAAAATTATATCCATGTAGTTTCCATAGAAGCGCACTTGAAACTTCGACTACTCTGTCAGTAGTTACTGATGTATGAATTGTCGAATTAAATTCGTCAACAATTTCTTTCGTATTCTTAATAAGAATTGAATAATGGCTGATCAATGAATACATATATATATATATATATATATATATATATATATATATATATATATATATATATGTGTGTGTGTCTTGCTGTAACCATAATTACATGAACATGGTAAATTGTATAATGTTCCTCATAAAAAACAACCAATATATTCCTGCCCAATATTAAAGCTACTGACAAATTTTGTTAGAAAATCGTCTTATTTTTACCACTTTGACTGCAAGGAAAAAGTGGTATAGCGTTTGGTACGGTGTCTGTAACATTTTCAAAAAAAAAATTTGTATATAGAAATCCTTCATATAGCCTCTAGATGACGAATCTGAACTTAGTTTATGTGGGTGTACGGATGTGCGTCGTCAGCTCGCTCGCTCGGTCCTCAGAAAAAATTTTGTGATTGCAACTCCTCCTAGGTGGTTCAACCGATTTTAATGAAATTTTCAGGAAAAATTTATCTGGTGCCCAAGATGGTCACGTGGTTTTGGTTTCTTCCAGTGATGCCAACTTTTCGAGAAAAAAATTACTGAAGTTTTTAAAAATTTATTGTGGTTACACTATTTATCCGATTTTGATCAAATTTTCAGGAAAGATTCCCCTAGTGTCCACATAAATTACATAATTTTAATATAATACAGTGTTGCCAACTTTCCGAGAACAAAATTACTAAAATTTTTAAAAATTATTGTGGCTACATTATTTATCCGATTTTGATCAAATTTTCAGAAAAGTTTCTCTTAGTGCTCACATAAATTATAATTTTATTAAAATACGGTGTTGCCAACTTTGCGAAAAAAAAAATTAATTTGATATATCCGCAGTATTTATCCGATTTTAATCAAATTTTTACAGAAGATACCTTTAGCGCCTATAATATTATATATTATCAAAATACAATGTTGCCAACTTTCGGTGAAAAATTTTTTTATTCCTATTTCTTATCATTTATGTGATAATGTCAAAGTGGACTATATATGGGTTTACTCATATACTTCTAATCTTGTTTGGTATATATTCTTGGAGAGATACATCTTGTATCGTTTGGTTTTATATTAAATGGGTAAAAATGTGCCTGGTAATTCTACTACAGTGTCAGATGTGGCAGATAGGCAGTTGTGGCTGTAGTAAAATTGAATTTGCTTTCATCAATATAACTAAGAACTTCTAGAATATTTATATTCGTATAAATAAAATAATAACAAGATTAGAAGTATATGGGTAAACCCATATATAGACCACTTTGACATTTCTCGGAAAGTTGGTAACACAATATTTTTATTAAAAATTATAATTTATGTGGGCACTAGGAGAAACTTTTCTGAAAATTTGATCAAATTAAAATAAATAATGTAGCTACAATAAATTTTAAAAAAAGTTTGTGATTTATTTCTCGATTAGTTGGCAACACTATATTTTGTTAAAATTGCATAATTTATTTAGGCACTAAAAAAATTTTTTTATAAAAATTTGATTAAAATCGGTTAAATAAAGTGGTCATGAATTTTTAAAAATTTTAGTAATTTTTTTCTCGGATAGTTGGCAACACTGTATTTTATTAAAATTACGTAAATTATATGAATACTAGGAGAATCATTTGTGAAAATTTGAGTAAAATCGGTTAACTAACATGGCCATAATAAATTTTTAAAAATTTTAGTAATTTTTGTCTCGGAAAGTTTGCAACACTGGATATTAATAAAATTATATAATTAATGGAAACATTAGGGAAATCTTTTCTGAAAATTTGATCAAAATCGGATAAATAATGTAGCCAATATAAATTTTTAGAAATTTTAGTAATTTTTTTCTCGGAAAGCTGGCATTACCGAAAAAAAATGAAACCACATGATCATCTTGGATACTAGACAAATTTATTTTGGCAATTTTATTAAAATCGGTTGAACCGTCTAGGAGGAGTTGCGATCACAAAATTTTGAACATAAACTAAGTTCGGATTCGTCATCTTGTAGGGGCTGTATGAAGAATTTCAATACAAATTTTTTTTTTTTGAAAATGTTACATCAGTTTAACTTTGTAGTATTCATAAGTAAAATAAAAAAATAAAGATTTGTATAATTAATAGATAGGTTTTACCTTAAACTTTAAACAATTTTTAAATTAATTATAAAAAGCATTTAAATAATTTATTTTATACTCTATTTTCGATTAAGATTAACAGTGAGAGTCAAATAAGACTTTAAATGTCATATTTAATGGGAGTCTAGAAACAGCAAAAGACAACATTGGTCTTTCAGCTTATATTATTTTTAATGTTAAAAAAGTTGGACTTTCTGTCACTATTTATGCACACAGTTTATTAAAGCAGATATTTTTTATCTGTTTCGTAACATTACATTACAGAATTTGTTTATTGTCTCTTGTATTTCTTGAATAATACTGAAATATAATTGATTTCAGTAATTACAAATACGTGTATTGCACTTAAATTTTATTGTACTTAACTAAAATAATTTTAATGTGGGTTATTTCTTAAAATAAATAATAATTGATTAGATAATTTTCTTTTTTAAACAATAGATTTTTTTTTATTTCATACAAATAATATCGTTTTTGTAAATTAAAATTTCAATAAATTTTATCAATAATAATAGATACTAATATAATATTTTATTTATTTAAAGGAAATATGTACTAACACTTTAGTAGTATAGTTGTACAGGGACTCCCTCACGATGAACACTGTTCATCCACATCTGAAGACATCGATGGCGCGTGCCATCCGAAGCACCATTTTCGCGAAAAAAATTTTTTTTTTTAACTTTTTCGCCTCGTCTTTTTCAACCCTTAATGTGTCTTTATTAAATTTTGTTCAACCCCTTTACGATGGATTTTTCGGCGGCTGTTGAGCGTGGTAAAGTTTAACTCTTTTATGATAGGTTTTTACACCATCCGGAGCACAAATTTCGCGATTTTTCGCCTCGTCTTTGTTTCAACCCCTAACTGTGTCTTTATTAAACTTTGT
This sequence comes from Clivina fossor, assembly GCA_963966155.1. NCBI lineage: Eukaryota > Metazoa > Arthropoda > Insecta > Coleoptera > Carabidae > Clivina > Clivina fossor. The sequence continues at coordinate 17,699,438 of OZ014558.1, read as the reverse complement.
TCAACCCCTTTATGATAGATTTTAGTGACGTATGGTTTTTTTCCATTTAGTTGTTTACGTAATCGAGTGAGCTGATTGGTGTCTTTATTAAATTTTGTTCAACCCCTTTAGTGACGTATGGTTTTTTTCCATTCAGTTGTTTACGTAATCGAGTGAGCTGATAGTGATATGAGAAAGATGCAAAACAAAAAAAAACAGATATATAACAGATAATTTGTATTTATTTTTTTAATTACATTTTATTATTATATTGTTACTACATTATAACTATGAATTGTTGTTTCTGTAGCGAGACCTAGGCAGATTAAACAATATTTGTCCCTTGTTAATACTTCAAATCTCCATTTTTGACATGGTTCGCAGAACCGGAATTCGTGGTGGTGCATACAGTATATTTTCGTAACCCTATCGTCAAGAAACTCAAGTTCTAATGAACGAGTTTTACACATAAAACATTCATCAAGAACTTTTCGACGAGCTAGACAAGCATTACAAAATATATGTATCGGGTATCGTGTATCCTTAAGAATTGTACCACCATTGTCACAAATGAAGCACTTGAGCTAAAACAAAAAATTTAATTTTTATTTTTATTTATTATTGTTATTAATAAATGAAAGATAAAATTTAAAATAATAATTATATAATATAACCAATAATTAATTAATACAATTAATACATTTTATACTCAAATGAAATATTTATAATTCTATTTTTGTAATCAAGGATGTTGGTATTTTTGTTTTTAATTTTTGTTAGAAAAACAAATTAGTACAGAAAAACGTAAACATGACGTAAACATCTTGCAAAATACTTTTCAGTAACGTTTATCATATCTGATCTTATTGTTGTATAATGGAAGAAAAAGCGAATGAATCTGAAAATACCAAAAATATCATAGAGATACAAGCAATATACAACATAATAAAATTAAATCTAAAAGATACACAAGATGATGGCGATAAAAATAATCAATTTTATTACAAACCAGTTATGGAATACATGAAGAAAATCGTACAGGAAACACCAGTCAACAGTCATGAATTTTTTAAATTGTTAGAATTTCAATGTGCAATTTATTACGAACAAGCAAAAATTTTTGGCGAACAGAATATATCACTAAGCATTGACACATTACAAAATGGCTTAAGTTTAGTTGAAGAATACAGGTTAAATCCACGTATAACTTATTTGTATTTTCGTATGTTAAATCAATTAGCGTATTTTCTTGGTAAAAATGAGTTATTCAGCCGTGCTGCAGATCTATTAGAACATGGCGAGAAAACCTATTTGCAGATTTATTCAGAAAATGATATATCACAGTTTACCAACAGTGATCTGTTCAATATTTATTTAAAAGAAAATGCAGCTATTCGAAAATTTGAAAAACTTATTACAAATACCTTTGAAATTCAAGCTCTGATCTATGATAAATTAAATTTGACACAGAAATTTCTTAAGTATTATCACACAGTACTTAAAAGACAATTAGAAGCAAAAGATGGTTACGCATCTGCTTGGGTTTCCAAATGTGCTGAATTTAGTACACATTTTCTTAGCACAAATAATTTTTAGTATGTATATTTCAATATTTTATTTATAAACGTTATTGTTATTACTTTTAGTTAAGTTTTAACATATGTAGATTGTATGCAATTGTTACTGCAAAGATTTTAAAAGATTTTTTTAATCAAAATTTTAAATAAATTATTGTACATTTTATTCATACAATTAAAACTTTGCAAAACTTTTTAATACAAATTCCAAATTTTTAATAATATACGTAATATTTAGTTGAAACAAAACAAAAAGTGTGCATTTTATATTCTTTTTAAAATTTGTTGTATTTAACACACACACATATTATATACATATATATATATATATATATATATATATATATATATATATATATATATATATATATATATATATATTATAATAATTATATTTGATATCAATAATATTTTGCTATATTTGCAAATAATTAAGAACTAATTATATACAATAATATTCTGACATTTGTATTTATTTTTGCTATAGTGACAACCATGATTATTGTTAATTTATATTAATAAAAAAACTCAAAATTTGTATTAACAATCTTGCTTGATATTGCCAGTTAAATAAATTTTTCTCGTTTTTTTTTTTTTTGAAATACTTTTCAAAAATTAGTTTTTTTCAAGACTGATTTCGTAATTATATTTAATAATCCATTTAATTATAAAGAATAAAACAATAATTACAATATTTTATGCAATTTGCAGACTATTTGAAAAAGATATTTATTGTGCTCATATAAATATACTCAGTGATAATGTCATAGATTTAGTTACTTTTTTGGATGACGTACCAGTTACATACACAATCACGTCATGTACCCAAAAAAGTCTAACACAATCTCTTTCCACTATCCCGAAATTAGTTTTCTCTAAATATTCCAATCCAGACAAACAACTATAGCTTCATCCACATTCATAATATTTCTCATATATCCAGGTAGATATTAATAATTTTCGGAAAAATAAAGATGATAAAAATGAAATACGTTTAGTTTTGTAAAATTTTTGTAATTTATTTTATTTATTATAGTATAATATATTAAGATATTCTAAAGTTGAAAAAATTAGTAATAGTAATATTTAATATTTTAATAGTGACGCAAGACTCCAATTAGCTGCAGCACTTGCAGTATTACGTGATTACGAAATGGATCTTTTAAGAGATCGTTCTAAAGCATATTTTTCCGATGAATGGAATAAGTTACAGAGATATTATGCTGATTTAGGAAAATATTGGGTTGATTATGGTTTATGTTTATTTAAAACGTCACATCATTTTAACAACAATTCTGGTGCAGATGACGACGCTCTTAATAAATCAGTTAAAACTTCATTCAACAATGACTTAAAACAAACAGAACATATTGAAAGTCAAGATTCTACATTTGATCAGTCAGCAGATGAATGTATTCTTAACAATAAAGAAAATACTAACGAAAATAAAATTGAACAACAAGAAGAAAATATTGTAAATAAAATGAAACAGACTGTATTTGAAAATGTAAACAAGGAAATTAATGGTGAAGCACAAGAAGCTGAAACTGAAAAGTCGGAAATAAATATTGAATCAGAATATAGTTTTGCTTATCCTTCACTAGAGTTGCAAGATATTGAAAATCAAGTTCCAGCTAATTTAATAGAAACAAGAGATAATGCGAAAACATTATTTTTATATATAGAGGTAATTTGAAATAGTTTTCTTATTTACATGAAATTTATTTCTTCAAAATCAAAATCTTAATTTAAATTAAGTAAAATACACATATTTTAACTATAGTTACAAGAGTTCATAGCCAGTAGAAAATTTATTTTGTATATATAAAATGTATATTATATGACACAAAGACATTACAAACAAACATGCATAAGTGGGATTTTAATTCAGGCTCTGATGGGTGACGAATAGTATCAAGTACACGCTTAAAGCACTTCATCATTAGAATTTACATATAATAAAAATTAATTATGTATTTAAATGTTTAATATTTTTATCAGATAAAAAAACCTAATTTTCTAACCCCACATACTTTGAACAATCTTTATAACAATTAACAATATTAATGTATTATATCAATGATGATATTACATATATCAAAATTTGGATTAATATTTCAATTGAATTTCATTTACCAAAAACCCTAGCAAACTGATTTAAACTCACAAAAATTTCCTCTCTCTTTCTCTCTCTCTCTTTCTCTCTCTTTCTCTATATATATGGGATAAATAAATCACGCCTGTCGGTTAAGAAATTAAGAAATAATTATAAGAATGAATAAACAACATTAAATAAAATTGAAAATTAAATTAAATCTTTTTGTCAAATTTATGTCTAGAAATTTGCTTAAGTAATTGTAATCGTAATTATAATTGTACAGGTACGAATACTTTATAATAACTAAAAATTATCAATCCGTTATCGTTAGCTTAGAAGGTAGAGCAGCCAGCCAGAAACTGGAATGTGCTGGATTCGATTTCCAGACTATAGAATTGACAAAATATGAAATTTAATTTTCAATTTTAATTATTGATATATATATGTAAAAACTACGTGCCTGATATCGCTCGTACTTATGCGAGTCCGGGTTTGAATCTCGCTAGGTGCATTGATATTTATAATGTCTTTGTGTCGTTCAAACAAAATTTGAAATTTACCAAACATTGTTACTGGCTAAAAGCCTCAGTAGCTATGTATATGTGTATAAAATAAATTCTGTAATTTAATTACATAAGAAGTATTATTGAATAATTAATTTCATACATATTATTTAACTTTTGGAATAGTTAGTTATAGTAAATATGTTGTATTAAATAAATAAATTCAATATAAAACAGTTTCTTGTAATCGCGCTACAAGTCTGAATATTTAACCAACATTAGTGTAATGTTGGTTGAATTAGTCTAAGAAGAAAAATATGTTTTACTTCCTTTTCTTTTACTAAAAATAAGTCTTGAATTGAAATTATAGAAGTTTTTTTTTTTATTTATTTCTAAGAAATGGTTAAAGCGTTCGAAAACATTTTTCAATATTCTGGACTATACAATTGACCACGTAAATTTGGCATTGGATTTAAATGATTTGTATAAATATTTATTATGGTATGAAACCAATTTGGACGGTCAGTATAATATACAAAAACGTCGTGTTTATCTGCTTGAAATGTTAAATTCCATTATGAAGGAACTGAAACCGCATTATTATCGAAAGATACATTACGAATTGTTAAATGAATTGACAAACGCTCAATTTGAACTCATTAACTTGAATATAAAACTTTTAAATAATATTTCATCTGAATCTTGCTTACACCGTGAAGAACAACCCATGGGAGAAAATGGAGCTTTGACTGAAATTTGCAAACGTTTAACTCCAACTAGTTACGATCTAAATTGATCTAGACGAAATTAAATTGCAAATTTGAGTTTCACGATTTTCACTCAATAAAGTTATCCCATTATCTATATTTTTTATATTTGTTTTTGTTTAATTGTTTCTTGAACGTCACATGCATGTGAGATAGAGCAAACAGCATGTTTTTTTTTTGTTTATAGTTAAAAAAACACAAATATTTGCCATATTATTATCATAAAATTTCAATTGTTTTGCCAAATATAATTTACAAAATTAATTGTTTTTCTTTAGAATAATGATAAACTTTTTGATTTTATTTTGATTATGTAAATCTAAATTTTATGGGACAGCTTCATTGCGTTATTTTATATGTTTTATGGTTTTAGTTAAAATTTTGTTTGTTATTTCTGTATTTATCGTGACCAAATAAAAAATTAGAATAAAATACTAGTTAAAATAATTTATTTAATATATTTAATTGTTAATTTATAAATTTTAGTAGAGAAAGAAACTAGCGTTAAATGTATTGTAGTAATATCGTTTCTACTTTATTTCGGCAATACATACGTAAAAAAAAATATACAAACAATAATACCAAAACCTAAAATGATTAAGGGGGTAGTACCCTTTTGCGGCCCGAAAAATAGGTCATTTTCAAGAATTTTTTTTTGAGCTAACAAAAGGACTTAGGGAAAAATGAATAGGCTAGTTTCATTCGCCGTTGAATAAACTTCAAAATTTTATTTTTTTCATAAAAATCGCGCTCTCCTTGCAGCCGGTGCACCAGGTGAAATCGGCCTCTGCAGCCGAAATATTTTAAGTTGGCGTGCTTCCTACGCGTCGTCCATCTGCATCTGGAATAAAAACAATTAGTGTGGCCTATTCCTTGATAGATTGCCTACCGTTGTACGTAAAATTTTTAAAAAATATTGATTTAAAAAAAAATGGCGGCACTTTGAACAAAATTGTCCGATTTTTTATCATTTAAACGGTATTCGAGCTAGGAAGCCCGCCAATTTCAAAAATGTGGTTTCGAGATATTCGCGTTTGAAGTTTTGACTTCGTTTCCTCGGCGATTTTAACCACATACCTTCAGTCAGCTAAATGATTAAATAGGTTGTTGGCTTCTCATACTCTACATAAAATAGGCTACAGTTGTACGTAGGATTTTTTGGAAATATTCAAAAATGGATTTTTGGTGCACGTTTTTGTCTCATTTTTCTCATCAAAAATCGGACAATTTTGTTCAAAGTGCCGCCATTTTTTTTTAAATCAATATTTTTCAAAAATCCTACGTACAACGGTAGGCAATCTATCAAGGAATAGGCCACATTAATTGTTTTTATTCCAGATGCAGATGGACGACGCGTAGGAAGCATGCCAACTTAAAATATTTCGGCTGCAGAGGCCGATTTCACCTGGTGCACCGGCTGCAAGGAGAGCGCGATTTTTATGAAAAAAATAAAATTTTGAAGTTTATTCAACGGCGAATGAAACTAGCCTATTCATTTTTCCCTAAGTCCTTTTGTTAGCTCAAAAAAAAATTCTTGAAAATGACCTATTTTTCGGGCCGCAAAAGGGTACTACCCCCTTAATCATTTTAGGTTTTGGTATTATTGTTTGTATATTTTTTTTTACGTATGTATTGCCGAAATAAAGTAGAAACGATATTACTACAATACATTTAACGCTAGTTTCTTTCTCTACTAAAATTTATAAATTAACAATTAAATATATTAAATAAATTATTTTAACTAGTATTTTATTCTAATTTTTTATTTGGTCACGATAAATACAGAAATAACAAACAAAATTTTAACTAAAACCATAAAACATATAAAATAACGCAATGAAGCTGTCCCATAAAATTTAGATTTACATAATCAAAATAAAATCAAAAAGTTTATCATTATTCTAAAGAAAAACAATTAATTTTGTAAATTATATTTGGCAAAACAATTGAAATTTTATGATAATAATATGGCAAATATTTGTGTTTTTTTTAACTATAAACAAAAAAAAAAACATGCTGTTTGCTCTATCTCACATGCATGTGACGTTCAAGAAACAATTAAACAAAAACAAATATAAAAAATATAGATAATGGGATAACTTTATTGAGTGAAAATCGTGAAACTCAAATTTGCAATTTAATTTCGTCTAGATCAATTTAGATCGTAACTAGTTGGAGTTAAACGTTTGCAAATTTCAGTCAAAGCTCCATTTTCTCCCATGGGTTGTTCTTCACGGTGTAAGCAAGATTCAGATGAAATATTATTTAAAAGTTTTATATTCAAGTTAATGAGTTCAAATTGAGCGTTTGTCAATTCATTTAACAATTCGTAATGTATCTTTCGATAATAATGCGGTTTCAGTTCCTTCATAATGGAATTTAACATTTCAAGCAGATAAACACGACGTTTTTGTATATTATACTGACCGTCCAAATTGGTTTCATACCATAATAAATATTTATACAAATCATTTAAATCCAATGCCAAATTTACGTGGTCAATTGTATAGTCCAGAATATTGAAAAATGTTTTCGAACGCTTTAACCATTTCTTAGAAATAAATAAAAAAAAAAACTTCTATAATTTCAATTCAAGACTTATTTTTAGTAAAAGAAAAGGAAGTAAAACATATTTTTCTTCTTAGACTAATTCAACCAACATTACACTAATGTTGGTTAAATATTCAGACTGTAGCGCGATTACAAGAAACTGTTTTATATTGAATTTATTTATTTAATACAACATATTTACTATAACTAACTATTCCAAAAGTTAAATAATATGTATGAAATTAATTATTCAATAATACTTCTTATGTAATTAAATTACAGAATTTATTTTATACACATATACATAGCTACTGAGGCTTTTAGCCAGTAACAATGTTTGGTAAATTTCAAATTTTGTTTGAACGACACAAAGACATTATAAATATCAATGCACAAAGCGAGATTCAAACCCGGACTCGCATAAGTACGAGCGATATCAGGCACGTAGTTTTTACATATATATATCAATAATTAAAATTGAAAATTAAATTTCATATTTTGTCAATTCTATAGTCTGGAAATCGAATCCAGCACATTCCAGTTTCTGGCTGGCTGCTCTACCTTCTAAGCTAACGATAACGGATTGATAATTTTTAATTATTATAAAGTATTCGTACCTGTACAATTATAATTACGATTACAATTACTTAAGCAAATTTCTAGACATAAATTTGACAAAAAGATTTAATTTAATTTTCAATTTTATTTAATGTTGTTTATTCATTCTTATAATTATTTCTTAATTTCTTAACCGACAGGCGTGATTTATTTATCCCATATATATAGAGAAAGAGAGAGAAAGAGAGAGAGAAAGAGAGAGGAAATTTTTGTGAGTTTAAATCAGTTTGCTAGGGTTTTTGGTAAATGAAATTCAATTGAAATATTAATCCAAATTTTGATATATGTAATATCATCATTGATATAATACATTAATATTGTTAATTGTTATAAAGATTGTTCAAAGTATGTGGGGTTAGAAAATTAGGTTTTTTTATCTGATAAAAATATTAAACATTTAAATACATAATTAATTTTTATTATATGTAAATTCTAATGATGAAGTGCTTTAAGCGTGTACTTGATACTATTCGTCACCCATCAGAGCCTGAATTAAAATCCCACTTATGCATGTTTGTTTGTAATGTCTTTGTGTCATATAATATACATTTTATATATACAAAATAAATTTTCTACTGGCTATGAACTCTTGTAACTATAGTTAAAATATGTGTATTTTACTTAATTTAAATTAAGATTTTGATTTTGAAGAAATAAATTTCATGTAAATAAGAAAACTATTTCAAATTACCTCTATATATAAAAATAATGTTTTCGCATTATCTCTTGTTTCTATTAAATTAGCTGGAACTTGATTTTCAATAACTTGCAACTCTAGTGAAGGATAAGCAAAACTATATTCTGATTCAATATTTATTTCCGACTTTTCAGTTTCAGCTTCTTGTGCTTCACCATTAATTTCCTTGTTTACATTTTCAAATACAGTCTGTTTCATTTTATTTACAATATTTTCTTCTTGTTGTTCAATTTTATTTTCGTTAGTATTTTCTTTATTGTTAAGAATACATTCATCTGCTGACTGATCAAATGTAGAATCTTGACTTTCAATATGTTCTGTTTGTTTTAAGTCATTGTTGAATGAAGTTTTAACTGATTTATTAAGAGCGTCGTCATCTGCACCAGAATTGTTGTTAAAATGATGTGACGTTTTAAATAAACATAAACCATAATCAACCCAATATTTTCCTAAATCAGCATAATATCTCTGTAACTTATTCCATTCATCGGAAAAATATGCTTTAGAACGATCTCTTAAAAGATCCATTTCGTAATCACGTAATACTGCAAGTGCTGCAGCTAATTGGAGTCTTGCGTCACTATTAAAATATTAAATATTACTATTACTAATTTTTTCAACTTTAGAATATCTTAATATATTATACTATAATAAATATAATAAATTACAAAAATTTTACAAAACTAAACGTATTTCATTTTTATCATCTTTATTTTTCCGAAAATTATTAATATCTACCTGGATATATGAGAAATATTATGAATGTGGATGAAGCTATAGTTGTTTGTCTGGATTGGAATATTTAGAGAAAACTAATTTCGGGATAGTGGAAAGAGATTGTGTTAGACTTTTTTGGGTACATGACGTGATTGTGTATGTAACTGGTACGTCATCCAAAAAAGTAACTAAATCTATGACATTATCACTGAGTATATTTATATGAGCACAATAAATATCTTTTTCAAATAGTCTGCAAATTGCATAAAATATTGTAATTATTGTTTTATTCTTTATAATTAAATGGATTATTAAATATAATTACGAAATCAGTCTTGAAAAAAACTAATTTTTGAAAAGTATTTCAAAAAAAAAAAAACGAGAAAAATTTATTTAATTGGCAATATCAAGCAAGATTGTTAATACAAATTTTGAGTTTTTTTATTAATATAAATTAACAATAATTATGGTTGTCACTATAGCAAAAATAAATACAAATGTCAGAATATTATTGTATATAATTAGTTCTTAATTATTTGCAAATATAGCAAAATATTATTGATATCAAATATAATTATTATACATACATACATACATACACAATCACGCCATATACCCAAAAGGGTGTGGCACAAACTCTTTTCATTATCCTGAAATCAGTCGCCTCCAAACACTCCTATCCAAACAAGCAACTTTCGCTTCATCCACATTCATAATTCCTCTCATACATGCTCTTCTATTTCTACTACTTGGAAACTTTCGCTCACGCAAAACACTCTCAATCATATCACTCCAACTACTCATTGGACGTCCACGCAAACGTAAACCATCAAAATCATTCAAATAAATCTTTTTAACCAAACGTTCATTATATATATATATATATATATGTATATAATATGTGTGTGTGTTAAATACAACAAATTTTAAAAAGAAATAATATAAAATGCACACTTTTTGTTTTGTTTCAACTAAATATTACGTATATTATTAAAAATTTGGAATTTGTATTAAAAAGTTTTGCAAAGTTTTAATTGTATGAATAAAATGTACAATAATTTATTTAAAATTTTGATTAAAAAAATCTTTTAAAATCTTTGCAGTAACAATTGCATACAATCTACATATGTTAAAACTTAACTAAAAGTAATAACAATAACGTTTATAAATAAAATATTGAAATATACATACTAAAAATTATTTGTGCTAAGAAAATGTGTACTAAATTCAGCACATTTGGAAACCCAAGCAGATGCGTAACCATCTTTTGCTTCTAATTGTCTTTTAAGTACTGTGTGATAATACTTAAGAAATTTCTGTGTCAAATTTAATTTATCATAGATCAGAGCTTGAATTTCAAAGGTATTTGTAATAAGTTTCTCAAATTTTCGAATAGCTGCATTTTCTTTTAAATAAATATTGAACAGATCACTGTTGGTAAACTGTGATATATCATTTTCTGAATAAATCTGCAAATAGGTTTTCTCGCCATGTTCTAATAGATCTGCAGCACGGCTGAATAACTCATTTTTACCAAGAAAATACGCTAATTGATTTAACATACGAAAATACAAATAAGTTATACGTGGATTTAACCTGTATTCTTCAACTAAACTTAAGCCATTTTGTAATGTGTCAATGCTTAGTGATATATTCTGTTCGCCAAAAATTTTTGCTTGTTCGTAATAAATTGCACATTGAAATTCTAACAATTTAAAAAATTCATGACTGTTGACTGGTGTTTCCTGTACGATTTTCTTCATGTATTCCATAACTGGTTTGTAATAAAATTGATTATTTTTATCGCCATCATCTTGTGTATCTTTTAGATTTAATTTTATTATGTTGTATATTGCTTGTATCTCTATGATATTTTTGGTATTTTCAGATTCATTCGCTTTTTCTTCCATTATACAACAATAAGATCAGATATGATAAACGTTACTGAAAAGTATTTTGCAAGATGTTTACGTCATGTTTACGTTTTTCTGTACTAATTTGTTTTTCTAACAAAAATTAAAAACAAAAATACCAACATCCTTGATTACAAAAATAGAATTATAAATATTTCATTTGAGTATAAAATGTATTAATTGTATTAATTAATTATTGGTTATATTATATAATTATTATTTTAAATTTTATCTTTCATTCATTAATAACAATAATAAATAAAAATAAAAATTAAATTTTTTGTTTTAGCTCAAGTGCTTCATTTGTGACGATGGTGGTACAATTCTTAAGGATACACGATACCCGATACATATATTTTGTAATGCTTGTCTAGCTCGTCGAAAAGTTCTTGATGAATGTTTTATGTGTAAAACTCGTTCATTAGAACTTGAGTTTCTTGACGATAGGGTTACGAAAATATACTGTATGCACCACCACGAATTCCGGTTCTGCGAACCATGTCAAAAATGGAGATTTGAAGTATTAACAAGGGACAAATATTGTTTAATCTGCCTAGGTCTCGCTACAGAAACAACAATTCATAGTTATAATGTAGTAACAATATAATAATAAAATGTAATTAAAAAAATAAATACAAATTATCTGTTATATATCTGTTTTTTTTTGTTTTGCATCTTTCTCATATCACTATCAGCTCACTCGATTACGTAAACAACTGAATGGAAAAAAACCATACGTCACTAAAGGGGTTGAACAAAATTTAATAAAGACACCAATCAGCTCACTCGATTACGTAAACAACTAAATGGAAAAAAACCATACGTCACTAAAATCTATCATAAAGGGGTTGAACAAAGTTTAATAAAGACACAGTTAGGGGTTGAAACAAAGACGAGGCGAAAAATCGCGAAATTTGTGCTCCGGATGGTGTAAAAACCTATCATAAAAGAGTTAAACTTTACCACGCTCAACAGCCGCCGAAAAATCCATCGTAAAGGGGTTGAACAAAATTTAATAAAGACACATTAAGGGTTGAAAAAGACGAGGCGAAAAAGTTAAAAAAAAAATTTTTTTTCGCGAAAATGGTGCTTCGGATGGCACGCGCCATCAATGTCTTCAGATGTGGATGAACAGTGTTCATCGTGAGGGAGTCCCTGTACAACTATACTACTCACTTTAGTAAATATTTATAATAAAAAGTAGACATTGAACTTTTGAAGATTTATTTCAAATTGTGTATAGTTTAAAAAAGATATTTTTGTAATATAATCATTTTTAAACAAATTTTTTTCTGATACTTGAATCAGTAAAATTTTTCAATAAAAAAATAAGAAAATAGTTATAATAATAGCAAATGTGCTTTATTTTATATTTTAAATTATAACACAAAAAAATCAATCTAATTTATAAAATATTTAACTGAATTATATTTGAAATATTTTTAATAATCTGGTAATTTTTTTGGTGCATAGTATAACTGTTTATATGTTAAAAGTCTGATTAAAAATTTAGATTTTTGACATATGTATTATCAAAAAATAGATAAATAATTATTTTCTGATAGTATAAATATAGGCTTAATCATATTTAAATGTATATGATGTTAAAAATTATTGTTATCATTTTTATTTATTTATATAAATTAGTATGATAAAATTATTTTTAAAATAATTAGTATCTGTTCATAACATTTATATTTTAACAATAAATTTTATATCTGTTATTGGATATTAGGTATATAATGTATATTTTTTAAAATTTAAAATAATTATATTTCCAATTTTATAACTGATATCATTTTTTAAATGGTAAAATCACAGGTTTTTAAGTATCGGGTAATTATAATTTTTTTATTTAAACAGAAAAAAATTATAAAGAAAGTTTTAAATATAAATAAAATATATTTTATTGCTTTGTAACAGTTGTCATAAATAATACATATATAAATTTAGTTAATACGAGCTTTGACCCAATCAACATAGGAAGAAACTCTGGTAAAGACATCGGGATCACCAACAGCGCAAGGTGAAACCCAGGAAGCCAAACCAGCAACCTTGCCTTTGTAAACCAGTGGACTGCCAGAATCTCCATGACAGGCACCTTGTCCGTATTTAGTAAATGTACAAACTTGTGTTTCATCTACGTTCCATTGTCCCCACGAAAAAGCTTCATTACATTTTTGCCATGAAACTGATTTTAATGGGAGCCATTGCATTTCGTTGGGAATATTGCCCGGATAAGAAGTGGTGCCCCATCCGCTAAGAACTACATCTTCATCATCGCCAATTGGTTCTTCGTTTAATTCGATCGGTTGAACTTTTGTGTTGTATTGGACTGGGCTTTCAAGACGCAACAAAGCAATGTCGTTGTGCACGTGAGCCATGGAGAAGCCATCATGAACGACAACCTCTACTACTTGATAAGTGTCACCACCGGCATTGAGGGTGTTGCTGCCAGCGACTACGGTGAGAACTTCTGGGTTATCTTCTAAACTAAAATAAATAATTTTATTAATTTTTTTTATGAGGCATTGAAATCTTTACAAAAAGAAAGAAAAAATTTGTAAAAAATTTATTAAATGACAATAAATTTTGATCTAAGTGTATACTAAGTGGTTAAAGATCGCTAACGTGTTAAAGAACAAATTTGCTAACTGTTAACAGAGAAATGGACACAGATAAAGTTTGTCCATTCTTCATAAACTCATAAGATTTTTGATTATTAAGTTAAGGACATAATGAGTTTATATGAGTACACAGGTAAAGTCTGTCCATTTTTCATAAACTCATTAAATTTGTGATTATTAAGTTAAGGACATAATGAGTTTATCTGAGTTTATAAAAAATGGATAAACTATGATTACATTTGATTGACACGTTACTAATCTTTAACTATTAAGTACGTTGAGTACTTATAAATCATTAGATTAATGATTAGAATTTTAAACTTTTAAACAGAATATCTTATTAATGCTACGAGTCTTAGGAAATGTGTAAAAGAATTGCACTTCTTTGTGTCTAAATAAATGTAGTGGTATAAAATATACAAATTTGTAATGCTATTTACTATTTTTTGTAAATTAATTTTTACCTATTAAATAAAACTTACTCATAAACACAATGAGCAGCAGTCAAAATCCAGTTTTCGTTAAGAATAGCAGCCCCACAAGAATGACTATTTCTGTATCTTAAAGATACTTCGTAGGGAAATTGACCATCTGCAGCAGTTTGGCCTCCTACAATTCTCCAGTCAAGTTTAGCGGCACCTATTTGTACAATTAAATATATCAACGTACTTTCCTAAGTCTTTTGATTTTTATAAACCTTAGGATCAGTTATATAAAACGCTGTTCATTTAATCATTTAATCTCATTATCGAGTACATATCGTGACTTTATATTTAAATTATAATATTATATTTTATTTTTAAATTTAAAAATATATTTTTTTAATACTTACATGCCACAGAAATTAAAGCAGTAAACACAATGAAACTGTTCATTTTGATGTCCCCACCAGATGCAATGGAATGAATTACTCACAACTTTTTAATGTATTTATATTATTTAGATAACTGCACTTCTTAAAGATATGATTACCGTATTAATCTTATTTTTTTTCTTAAATCTATTTTTAATCATTTATCTTTTAAAGTTGAAAAAGTATAAAATCACTGATATCAAATCTGATGTTTTTTTGAAGTTTTGATTTAGTATTTGTAATAGTGAATAAACTTATATTTGGTTTGGAATTTCCAATATTTTATCGTACCAAACACTATACCACTTTTCCTTGCAGTCAAAGTGGTAAAAAAACAGTTGTTTTATATCAATGATAGATTATTATTGAATTTTCAAATAAGGTACCATTTTATTATTAACGATTCGACTTTGATTAAATTAGACAAAAAAATTTACATTACTTAAAAATTATTAAATTATATTCAAACACTCGATATTGGAACTTTGAATAATAAAATAATATATAATAATTAACTTAAAATGTATTTTTTAAAATATTAATAATAATAATAATATTTTATGGCTAAATGTTTCTAATAAACCATAAATTTATAAATATGAATAAAAAAACAAGATAGACATAGTGAGCTTTGGAAAAACAAATCCAATAGAAAAATAACAAAAAAATTCTTTTTTATTTTGAAAATATTACAGATCAAATTTTCTACATCATAAAATTAGTTTTACATAAAATTTAAAGAAATACATTAAATAATAATTTTAAAAAACGAGAATATGCCGTAACACAATAATGAAAATAATATTGTGGAAGATACGTAAGTCTATATTTATTTATTAATATTATAACTTAATAAATATTTAGCATTGTTGTTTATTAAAAATGAGTTTTGTCAGTCGTTTCAATAGTATTAACCATTTGCTAAAAACAAAAATGTCATTGATTGTAATATACATGCATTTAAAAAAATATGTGTTTATTTGTCTCAAACAGAGCTGGGCAGTAATTAAATACTTTGTATTTAATTACTAATTAAATTATTATATTCCAAAAAGAATTTGTAATTGAATTACTTTATAGAAAAAAGTAATTATACTAAATTATTTTTCAAATTTTAGAAAAGAATTGAAAAAGTAATTGTTTTTGGTAATTTAATTACTTCAAGTAATTGAAATTACTTCAAGTAAATGAAAACTAGCACACATAATTATGTAATTTTGTTTTTCTGTATTAATAATAAAAAAATAGAATTTTACTTATGTTTCTTATTTAATATAAAAATAATAATAATAATTTTGTTGTTTATTTTTTAAATATAACGATGTATACTGCTTTTAAAAAAGTAATTGAAAAAGTATTTAAAGTAACTTGTTAAATTACAAAAATAATTTGTAATTAAATTACATATTTTTTAGCAATAATTATTTTAAAAGTATTTAAATTACTTTTTGCCAGAGTAATTAGTAATTGTAATTAATTACTTTCTTAATTATAATGTTATTAAATTCCCTATTAGGTTTGTTATTGTGTTTAGCAATGACTCGTTTCGACTTTTCAGTCATCTTCAGATTTTCTGATTACTTTCTCTGAGTAATTTGCAAAGCTCGGGTCTCAAATATTACAGTTCGAATTTTGAGATAACTATTTTACGTTATCATATTGGTAACACACCTAGTAAACATAAATGTATGTGTACTTAACATTTTTGCATCAAATTGTATTAAAAAAAAAAACAGTTGTTTTATATCAATGATGGATTATTATTGAATTTACGGATAAGGGCGGCAAACTTTACTTTAAGGTTATGTAATCAATTTTTTTTAAACTTTACATACCGTTAATTTTGCATATTTTATTAATATAAATCGCAAAATTTTAGTGCGGAAACGATATTTATAATGTTAAAACTGATTTTGAAAACTCGATTTTAGCATAGGTTATACGTATGATGCAATGGTTGTAGTTGACATAAGTGGCGCTCATTGCAGGGTAGGTTAGACAAAAAGGTTAATTTGAGGTTAATTTGTTAATATTTTAAATATTATTTCCGCACTAAAATTTTGTGATTTATGTTCATAAAATGTACAAACTTAACGATATGTGAAGTTTGAAAAAAATCGATTATAAAATTATATTCTAATTGCCAATTACCAATTATAAAATTATATTCAAACACTCGATATATGTCGTATATACGAAATGCAATTATGTAAATATTAAAATAAAAAATATAATAACATTGATTGAACTGGGAATAATAAAATAATATATAATAATTAACTTAAAATGTATTTTGTAAAATATTGATAAATAATTCAATAGTTCTATTATATTTAATCATTTTAATTTTTTTATGGCTAAATATTTCTAATGGTAATTTCTTCAAATTTAAATTTAACCATAAATTTATAAATATGAATAAAAAAACAAGATTGACATAGTAAGCTATGAAAAAACAAATCTAATAGGAAATAACAAAAAATACCATTTTTATTTTGATAATATTGCAGACCAAATTTTCTACATCATAAAATTAGTTTTATATTAAATTTAAAGAAATACATTGAATAATAATTTAAAAAACGATTCAAATATGCCGTAAAACAATAAGGACAATAATATTGTAGAAGATACGTAAGTTTATATCTATTTATTAATATTATTACTTAATAGATGTTTAGCATTGTTGTTTATTAAAAATGAGTTTTATCAGTCGTTTCAAGAGTATTAACCATTTGCTAAAAACAAAAATGTCAATGATTGTATTATATATATTTAAAAAAATGTTTTATTTGGCTTAAATATTACAGTTCGAATTTTTAGACAACCATTTTACATTATCATATTGGTGACAAACCTAGCAACATAAAAATATGTGTACTTAATATATTTGCATGAAATTTTATTAAAAAAAAACAGTTGTTTAATATCAATGATGATTTATTATTGAATTTACGAATAAGATTTACAGTTTTGTTTTTTCACTGATTTTTAGTCACCATTACATATGTATATACAATCATCACAATGTTTTATTATATTAATAAGATTAAGAATAATTTGTATTTATAAAGAAATGGACTGAGAACTTGCCGTGTGACCTTGTCACCAAAAATTTTAATGCAGGCTGCAAATTTTGACATATGTCTGTCTCTCTCTCTCTCTCTTTCTCTCTCTCTCTCTCTCTTTGACCAGTGGTTATTGCATTTACTTTAATGCGTATTATGTTAGCTGGTGATTCCATTTTAGACACATACGGGATACGGGTGTCAAGTTAGACAATGTAAAAAACAATGTACATAGCAAAACAATGTATAAGATACAGGTATTATTATCTATTTTATATTTGATCTATTAATCTATTCTACAATGTTGCATATGAAGCTTTTAGTATAAGTATAGGTTTAGCATAGGTTAGCATCAAATGACGCTACTTTACGATACTTTAAAATCAAAATTTTATGTAGAATATTTGTTTATTATTTATTGGGATCTAAATGATCTAAAATGTTCTGCATGACATCTGGTGGCGAATTTCGCCAGGCGAAATGAGGAACTAAAACACTGCGTGCACTTGTGTCAACGATCAAAAATGACAGCTTGCAGAAAAAACGCTATTTGCTAGCTTTTTTTTTCTTTTTTTTTGCAACATTATTGTATTATATAATAAATATTTAAATTCTAGATGTTAATTTGAATATGCGTTTGGTTTAAAGTTCTGTTGTGCAAAGTGTCAACTAACCTATAACAATATAATAAGGTTGCGATGCAGTGTTTACACTTTGTACCTAAACCAGCTTTGCAGGAACACAGTACAGACTTAATCGCACCGTTTCTGTCAATTGTCATTGAGATTTCATGTGGAACATCTTTTAAACTTGACGTTTTCAAACACAGAGATGTTACTGTCATCTTGCCATCACATCACTTTTCTAATGATTGTGTAGGACAATGATTCTCAACCACTGTGCCGCGGCACTTTTGTGTGCCGCGAAATTCTTGAAATGTGCCGCCAAATTTTAGAAATGTAAACAATAAAAATTATTTTGTATATACCTTTATGCAGCAATTTCTTTAATTTATATATTTGCTATGCAGTATTGTGTTCTCAAACTTAAATAAAACGTATTCAAAAGTTATACATGATTCGTCTTTTTTAACAATTTTTTAGTATATTTATAAGTATGTAAAATTCTTTTAAACTTATCTTATTCTTAGTGTGCCGTCAAATTTTGAAATTGTTAAAAGTGTACCGTACCAAAAAAAAGGTTGAGAATCACTGGTGTAGGAGTTGTTCTGACAAGGGTTTAAGCCGGCCCATTTGTAAATTTTTTCAAGAGTTCATAATATTTTTTAATTAAAAAGAAACCATACAATTTGATTGAGTTTTGACAAGTGGACGCTTAGGTCCGCCATATTGAATAGGCCATGCCCCCATTTTAAATCCCAACACTTTATTTTATTAATAGTCAAATAAGTTTTGATTACAAAAAATATATTTTTGTAATTTGAGCTGATCAGAGCTGAAGTAATTTAAGTCACTTTTTCTTAATTTTATTGAAAAAAACTTGCATTTCATCTTACTATATAATATTTAATAACTCAATAAAGAAACTTGAATATATGGCTAATATAAAAATTATACTTTTACCACTTTACCTATAAACACTTCTTGGCACCTACTACTATGACATAAAATAATATATATATATTTTTTAATTATAGCAATTCAATTTTGAAGTTAATTATTGCTACACGCTTCTTTGGGTCGACAGTCAACATAAATTAATACTATTCTACCAACTTAATGGAAAAATTATATTGTCTGGACTACGCGAACATACCTAAATATCTATGTTAAATAAACGTAAAATTTATCAGCGAATTAACTAAGAAAGTTATTATCAAAAAACATGCTGAAAAAATTGAGCGATTATGTAAATACTTGTTAGCAGGTCGTGAAGTCGTGAAGTTATATTTTTGATTTATATAAAATTAAAATATAATGATTAAAGACTCAATACTTATCGAAATGTAATTCCGGAAAAACTTAAACAGATACATGCTTGAATAGAGGAATAGGAGCGAATATATAAAATTTGCAATAATTGAAAATCGAAATTAAATCAAAGAAGAAGAAGAAATCAAACATAATACTTTCTGTAATAAATAATTTAAAGAATAATCTTAAAATAGTCTGTAATAAAATATTGACCATTTTAAAGAACAATACAATATCAAACGATACATTGCCAAGAAATATTGTATAACCGCGAACAGATTTTACAATCTACTGCCAAGAAATTAATCATTATTGCTAATGTTACTATCAATGAAACGAGAAAACTTCATGATAAATTCGAATCATTTTCGGAGATTAGTAAATACAATAAATCGATATGGAGCAACAAGCATTGTTTTACTTCTCGTTTTCGTATTGAACGTCTTCTTAATACCGTGAGCACATTTCGTGCTTAATAAGTCAATTTTTGTGGATTTAATTTTAATCTGACATCTACGAATTAGTAAACATTGAATTAGCTGAGAATCGTCAATGACAAAATTCAGAATACTGCGGCACAATAAAATGATGTCAATGAAGTCAACATTCATCCAAACTTACTCAATGATGTCAACGACTTAATTACTTTTAATAATAACAAACATACCGAATAATATTTTTTTAAAATGATCCAAAATTTGCTGTAAAACAAAGAAGGAAGTTATGTAAGTTTATATTTATTTATTAATATTATAGTTTAAACTTGTGTTTATTTTATTTTTTTCATTTTTATATCAAGACTCTTAACTAGTCATTAGAAACGAAATATCTATGTTTGTAATATACAGTGTGTAAATTAATGAGGTTTCCTATAGGGAAACGAAATTTAATATGAGTTTTAGGAGAAAAACTTATTCTTTATAAAAAAAATTTCTTCTATCAAAACCCCTTATAGTCAAAGAAAAATCCAGTAATCACTTAAGATAAGATCAAAAACTTGATATTATTTCTAGTTGTTTATTTTAAATATGACTAAGTCCGAATGTTACATCAGTATCTTGTGAAAAATGTTAAAAATATTTGTCATACAAAAAACTTACTTTTTAATTATTATTATTATTAATTTGCCAAAATATAATTATCATTATTATTAACAAGTAATCTATACGATACTGATGTAACATTCGGACTTAATCATATTTAAAATCAACAACTCGATATAATATCAAGTTTTTCATCTTATTTTAAGTAATTACTGTATTTTTCTTTGACTATAAAAGATTTTGATAGAAGCAAATTTTTTTATAAAGAATAAGTATTTCTCATCTCATATTAAAATTTCTTTCCTATACACAAAAAAAGTAAGTATTAGTAAAATAATGTTTATATTAATATTTTTGCAATATTAAGCAATATGAAGTATACAAATATCAAACAATTTATTTCAGTGATATTATTTAGATATATTATACATAATATTAGCTGTGTTCGCGGTACTAATTCCGAATTAATTCGGAACCTGTTCGGAACGTCTTTAAGATCAATCCAAAGCGCATGCCCGATTCTGAATTTATTCATCAGGATTTTATATTTCCGCGAACGTTAAATAAATATTACTTTTAATTAAATTGTTCGATCATACAGTGCGCTCTGCCGATCCCGTTATTTGACGAATTTCATTTTAGATATCAGCTGTTCTTGTTTATTCCGTGCATAATAGTAAATAACTTTTCCTTTTAAAACACAAATCTAACATAAAATGTTCGAAATTGACGTGTAAACTATTGCTGGTAAACTTTCACGGTTATACAATGTCAGTGCGCATGTGCGAATTTCTTGATAAAATCCTGGGATGTTTCGAATACGTTCGAAACTAATTCTGAATGAAATAATTGTGTTCCGCAAACGCAGAACTTTTTGTTCAGAACATGTAATTTTCTTACCGCGAACGATCGAATTCACATTACGCATGCGTACTTGTTCGGAACTAGTTCAGGATGTGCTCCGCGAATAAAGCTATTATTTTTATCGTATGAACATATGTATATTAATTAATATAATTTAAAGTTAAAAAAAATCATTTTTTTTTATTTTTTTTCTTGTCATATGTATGAAATGTATATTTTTCATTAATTTTTACAATCTATATTAAATAAACACTAAGGCCCGTATTCTCACCTCAGCATTTTAAAATAGTTTATTTAAATTTTATAATACCAAATATAATAAAAATGATCAAATATAGAAAAATTATTTATATTTAATGACAAACAGAAGCAAAAAGTAATTTTAAAATTAATGATAAAAGCACTTTTTCACCAAAAAGTGAGATGAGAATACGGGCCTAAATGTTTGACAAAAACAGTTGATCGAGGCAAGCAATTTTGAACGTTAACTACTATAAATCTTTCGACAATTTCTTTCAATGCTTTAGTATAGGTATAATCTCTCTCCCCTCTATACCTACTCTATGTTTCTGACACATATGGTAGTAAAAATTTTTGACTTAATCTCGTAACTGAAAAACAAAATATAATTAGTAACTACATATTAAAATAAAACTTGAAAATAAAAATACTGTGTTATAATTTTAAATATGCATAAAAATAATTTTCTTAGGCCCGGTATTATAAACACTGATTTAATTTACTTGACAAGTAAATTTTTCTTGTTAACTAAATAACTTTAAAAATAAACGTTATTTCAACTATTTACTGCTGGATTATTATTAATAATAAAAATTGTTTTATAATACCACTAGATTAAATTTATTTCCTATTTATAATAAGAAAATCTTTAAGTAAATAAATTTACTCCTAAAGTAAATTTAACTATCGTTTATAATACCGGCCCTTAGTGCTCACAAGAGTTATACAATTACATTTTTAATTAGCAATGCCAACTTTCAAAGAAAAAATATAAAAATTTATTTTGATTGCAGTGTTTTTCCGATTTTAATCAGTTTGCTACATTGTTTATTCGATGTAAATGAAAATTTTTAGTATGGAATTACCAATATGCTTATAATTTTCTTATTATAAAGGGTTACTACAAAATAATTATCGGATTTTAAAAAGCTATATTTTACATTGTATTGCAGATATAATATGAAATATTGCGCTTACAAATATCGTCTTAGGATCAGGTAGCAGCACAAACTCAGTTTGCAAAATGGAGACTATAAGCGTTTCGTATTTTTGAGTATGCGAGGTATTCAGTGTTTATCGGATGTTAGCGTCAACGTGCAATTCAAAAACAGTACAAAACAGAACCGCCAGGTTAGATAATTGAAGAGCACAGGTTATTGCTACTGTGATAAACATCAATAACCAATAGGGACGTACTGCAATGTATATGTTACAAAATGAACTACTGTTTAGAGCCCGTGATTTTCAAAGTGGGCAATATCCGCTCCCTTATGGGCAATTTAAGATCTGTGGTGGGCAATAATAGGCTAATGAAGGCTAAGAAAATTAGAAGGGCAAAATAAATATAACGCGTAACGTGAAAAATTATCTCTATGTAGCATGGGGGGGGGGGAAGCATTGGAGATTTGTTCTATTCATAATTGGGCAAAAGCTCAAATAAGTTTGAAAATTTATGGTTCAACGTATATCGTTTGACGAGGGAAGTTCATATGAAATATTTGTAATGGTATGAGTAAAAACTTGGATATTTTCTTTCTCTTATCATGTATCATTTAATATTATATCTGTAATACTTTATAGTAATAGTTTTGTAGTAAACTTACACATTTTTGTAAAAATATTATACAATATTCTAACGATAAAATTTTTTGTGGCATTTCAGTGAACCATCTCAACCCAAGATTTGAAGAATTGAAAAATGTTGACAATATTAATGTTGGAAAAATAGAAAATCTCAAGGTATTATTATTATTAATTTTGCTACTTTTTATAAGTTTTTAAATCATTGTATTTAATTTTTACAGAAACTATTACAAAACTCCTCAGATTCAAAAGCTGAAATTTTAGTATCTGTCACTGAATTTTCATCGTTACGCAGTACATTAAATACAAATTCGGAAAAAATTAAAAGAAAAATTCATAAAAAATCAAATAAAATACTAGAATATTTATTGGCCAATTAACAAGAAGAAAAATATATATTGAAAGACACAAAGAGACAGGTAGTTTAGTTACAATTGCTGATAAAGCTAAAAAAAAGCAATATACTAAACTTCTTGAAGAATGTTCTAAAATATAAAATGACTCAAACAACTGTTTCCAAATTAATATAGCTTTAAATATTCCAATACGTCCGAGAAAACGTTAACCTAATCAAGTTGTTCTAACGTTAGATTTGTCTGCAATATACTCTAAGAAGATGCAACTTTGAAATACTCAGTATGAATACGCTGTAATTTGCAAAATATCTTCTATATTATAGCTCTTTTTTTAAAATAATGGTTATTGGAAATAAGATTAACGAACTTAATAACAAAAGTAATTTATTGTTCCGTATGCATTTTGTTATTCTTTTTCATTAAGTATTACTTTGATTTTGCCAAATTCTTTTAAAGCAATTTTATTATAATCAGAACATTTACGCATTTACTCTCTTTACTTCAATATTCTGAATTATGCCATTTAGGGTTTTCAACTGATTTAATTTTACTTGATTTTTAAATGTCATACTTAAATCGGCAACAATTATTGACTTGTTGAGTATTAAATGTTATCATAGTATTAAGAATATGATCAATAGGAACAGTAAAACTCAATGCTTGTTGCTCGCATATTGTTTTATTGTATTTACTAATCTCAGATAATTATTTAAAAGTTATTATAAAATTTCTTCCTATCACGGGTAGTACTATTATCAATATTGATTATTTTTTTGGCGGAGATTTCAAAGCTTGTTCAATTTCACAATGTTTCTTGACAATGAATTTTTTTGATTTTGTTTCGTTCTTTAAACTGGTCCGTATTTGATTACTGGTTACTTTAAGCTTATTTGTTAAATTAATTATTACTGAAGTTTTATGTGCGATTTCAATCTCTTTCTGATTAAAAGTCGATTGTATATTGTCGCAGATTTTATGTATTCGCTCACATTCTTCTATATAAGCAAGTATCTGTCTACCTTTTTCTATTATTTTATTTTGGTTAGTTCGAGTTTTTTTATATTCATTTTGTCGTAATTCTCTGAATGAAAAAGATTAGTGTGCCCTCACGACTTGCTAACTAGTTTTTAAGTGAATGCTCAATTTTTTTAGCATATTTTTTGATAAAGGTTCCTTAGTAAGTCGCTGGGTAATTTTGGGCTTATCTGTTACATGTTTAGACCTGTTTCAATAGTTCAGCATATTTAACTTGTCAAGTAATCAAATGCGATTGTTTATACTGCAGAATTTAGTTGTTTCAACTAAATTTTGAAGTAGTATATAAATGTGCGTCGGATAAACAAAAAAATAAAGACAATCGAAAAATTTCTAAATATAAATATTCAATTCAGTTTATGATTGATATTGCACGTTTTATGTAAACCATCGTATGTCGTTACTTGACAAATTAAAGTTATTGTTACAAGGTTTGTTACTACATGCAACATGCAACGTAAATGAAATATTAAATACACTGAATAACAAAATGCGTTCGACAGTAATTACTTTAAACATTTTGGTTAAAAATTATAAATTGTAATATTGTATCAGTAAATATAATATGTAATCATTTTTCATGTTTGTGTTTTATTATACAATTGATTTAATATAATTAAAACTATAGAATCAGGTTTATAATTTGTTTAATATTGCATAAATAAAAATTATGAGTATTTTTTATTAATTGACACTATATAAAAAAATTTAAAACCTACTAGCCAGCACGTGCATAATTTTCCAGATCTAATAAATAAAAAATTATAATACATAATTTAAAATATTGCAATTCTGTTGAACGTCATCAATCTTATTTAAAATTTATGCACCGTTTAATGTGCTCTAAAACAGAATTTAAGATACGAAACATATGTATTGTATAAAATATTGACTAAATAAATTTTGCAGTACAAAGGTTTTATAATTATAACATAAATTCTTATGGATGTATTGAACAAATTGACTACAAAATTTTTATTTAAAAGGCTATAATGTTTTGTTTTTTTGTTTGGTACATAATAAAATTAGACTGTCGCCATTATTGAATTTAATTATATTTATATTTTACATATAGACTAGCTTATTTAATTTCTGTATGAATGGATTTCTCAAACAATTTTGGTCTCAAAAAATTAAGTAGTTAATAGAATTAATTTAGTTACTTATATTATTAAAATATATATTATAATTTTGCATTGAAATTACACTAAAACAAAATCTTAAAGCAATATACATACTCATAATTGTTAAATACAATTAATATTTTAAAAATTAAATTATTTCTACAATTTTTTCTATCACATAAGTATATAATACTCATGTTGTACATATTTTTCAGTAGTCATCATATATAAAATAATTTATAACTGGCTGATACTACAAGTTCGATTTTAACTAATAACGGTTGCAAAACAACGTAACCGTCATAAAAGCAGGACTAAACAAAATGAATTGAAAAATCCAAAACCGAGCTTGTACTACTAGCCACTGTAGGTTTTATATATATTTTTTTTTTTGAAATAAATCGTACATTTGTCGACAACTGATTTATAAAATTATACAAAATTATTGGAAATAAACAACAAAACATGTTTTTACAAAATGTATCTTAATTTATAAACTACGATGGACGTCCGATGAGTAGTTGGAGTGGTATGTTTGAGAGTGTTTTGCGTGAGCGAAAATTTCCAAGTAGTAGGAATAAAAGAGCATGTATGAGAAGAATTATAAATGTGGATGAAGCGAAAGTTGCTTGTTTGGATAGGAATGTTTGGAGGCGACTGATTTCGGGATGATGAAAAGAGTTTGTGCCACACCCTTTTGGGTACATGGCGTGATTGTGTATGTATGTATGTATTAAAAAATAGATTTTTGTTGTGCTTATTTTTATTTAAGTTTACTACAAGATATACATAAATATTAATTATGGAAATTCATCATAAAAGCAACAACTGTCCACATCAGTTTTACGAACTGAAATAAATTATTAAATATTAATATTATATATTAACAGTCAGAACTAATATAAATAAATTACGTACTTTGCCAAAACTTTCCATAGACAGTGTAAAAAATCCAGCAACTTTAATTTGAAATGGTTTTTGAGAACTCAGTATCAATAGTAATATTTGTATTCGTAGAGATTTATCTGGTATTTCGTACCATTTAACTTAATTAAATACTGCGCTGCTAAGCTATTCTGAAAAAACATATTTAATTTATATTTTTTTTTGGATGTTTAAGTCTGATATGAAACGTTGGATTGCATGAAACGCTTATTTGTTTATTAGAAACAAATAGTTTGTTAGGTTGCATAAATTAATATGATCTAAAAAAATATTAATTGATTGTTCTAGTTCTTGTAATATAAAAAAAAAAACAATGTATCTATATATTAATAAAAATATGAAAGTGGCTATTTATACATACGGTATGTATACGCAATTGGCTATTTATACTTACAGTATGTATACGCAATTATCTATTTATACATACAGCATGTGTACAAGAAGTTAGCAACGCCAAAACCGCCAAAACTACGCATTCAGCTAAACCTAACACCCCTGTAATATTGTATTAAAATGAACTTTTCCGCTGGGGACAGTAAAGTAGCTATGAGTGACTTCTGCCGTGCAATTATATACAGGATGTAACAGAATAACTATTCCTAATTTTAACTGGAGTATCCTGGGCTCAGAATATGAAGATTTAATGCAAATCACTGAGATAAAATGTGGCTCCTTACTGAGCTACAGGGTGTTTTATATAAAAATTTAAAAACGATTTTTGCCCAGTACTTTTAAACTATTTGACGTATCCTTATCATACTTGGCAGGAAATGTAGGTACCGTACACCATACTAAATTATGTTAAATAAAAGTTTCTGGCTACTGCCAGTGGCGTACAACAGGGGCAAGTGAGAGGTTGATCCTTCCTAAATTCTACGCCACTGGCGGAATTGTCATTTTAGCACAATTTTTCGATTCTCCAATACTTGCTGTGTAAAAAACATACTCTTCCTTTGTAACGATAAAATCACTGTTTTTCGAGATATTTAAAGTTAAACATAAGCTGCACCCTTGGGATTTTTTCAAAATTTGCTCAAAAAAATCTGAAAAAATTCAGTAAAATATAGAAAAAAATTAGCTACATAATATTTAAGTAACTTTTTCTCTAACTCATTCTGGTTTGGCTGGAAAAATTTTGAAAATTAATATTTTTTGCATTTTATTTTTTTTATTTTCAATAATTTTTACAGCCAAATCAAAATGAGTTAGAGAAAAAAGTTACTTAGTTATTATGTAGCTAATTTTTTTCTCTATTTTACTGAATTTTTTCAGACTTTTTTGAGCAAATTTTGAAAAAATCACATGGGTGCAGCTTATGTTTAACTTTAAATATCTCGAAAAACAATGACTTTATCGTTACAAAGGAAGAGTATGTTTTTTACACAGCAAGTATTGGAGAATCGAAAAATTGTGCTAAAATGACAATTCCGCCAGTGGCGTAGAATTTAGGAAGGATCAACCTCTCACTTGCCCCTGTTGTACGCCACTGGCAGTAGCCAGAAACTTTTATTTAACATAATTTAGTATGATGTACGGTACCTACATTTCCTGCCAAGTATGATAAGGATACGTCAAATAGTTTTAAAGTACTGGGCAAAAATAGTTTTTAAATTTTTATATAAAACACCCTGTAGCTCAGTAAGGAGCCACATTTTATCTCAGTGATTTGCATTAAATCTTCATATTCTGAGCCCAGGATACTCCAGTTAAAATTAGGAATAGTTATTCTGTTACACCCTGTAGAAAGTGGCTATTTATACATATGGTATATATACGCAATAGGCTATTTATACATACAGTATTTTTACATAATTGGCTATTTAGGGCAGGTTAGGTTAGTAGGTTGGTTTAGGATTTTTTTTTTTTTAGTATGTATAAATAGCCAATTGCGTATACGTACTTTATTTTTATTTCTCTGATTTAATGATATTTTATAGTATATGTATTACTTTATTGAACAATATTGTAAATAAATTTTAATAAATAAAACTATAATTATTATTTATAATTATGTAGTTATTATCAAAAATTAATTGTAATAATAGCACATACAATCACAGTGTATGTAAATCTGTAAATAGCCAATTGCATAAAGTATGTATAAATAGCCAATTGCAAATACACATCGTATGTATAAATAGCCAGTTGTATACACATACTGTATGTATAAATAGCCAGTTGTATACACATACTGTATATATAAATAGCCAATTGCGTATACATACTATATGTATAAATAGCCAATTTCGTATACATATTGTATGTATAAATAGCCAATTGCGTATACATACTGTATATATAAATAGCCATTTGCGTATACATACCGTATGTATAAATAGCCAATTGCGTATACATACTATATGTACAAATAGCCAATTTCGTATACATACTGTATGTATAAATAGCCAATTGCGTATACATACTGTATATATAAATAGCCAATTGCGTATACATACCGTATGTATAAATAGCCAATTGCGTATACATACCGTATGTATAAATAGCCTCATTTTAAAAATATTTACCTCATCATAAATGGTTTGTCCCAAAATACAAAAAATAAATCAAATAAAATATCGCTTCTTATGAAGATGCTGTGAGATTGCCTATTATTTAAAAAGTAAAAACACAGCTAAGCAAAGACAATAGAGGCTTTCCTTTTACGTGCTTGTTACTCCAGCGCGAACTGTTCGGAGCTGTTTTTAAAGGAACCATTAATTATTAGCTTCGTAACACGTGCCAACCTTAAAGGGGATTGCCATTCCAGGCAGTTCCAGGACAACAAGCTCTACGTAAATGGAACACGAGTGTAATGCTTAGAGAAAAAAATTAGCTACATAATAGTTAAGTAACTTTTTTTTCTCTAACTCATTCTAGTTTGACAGGAAAAATTATTGAAAATTAATATTTTTTTGCAGTTTAATTTTTTTTTCTTTTTTGCCAAACCAGATGAGTTAGAGAAAAAAGTTACTTCGCTATTATGTAGCTGTTTTTTTTTTCTTTGGTTTACTGAATTTTTTCAGACTTTTTTGAGCAAATTTTGAAAAATAAAAAAATCCCAAAGGTTACTTACCCCTTGAGAAATTTTCAAAAATTAAGTTTTTAATTTTTTTCTGCTAAACGATGCATCTTAGAATAATGGTTTCTTCACTCAATTATAGTATTTATTATCCCACATTTTTCCATATCATGCTTTTTTTCCTACACCTCATATTTTATTGAGAAAAAAGAAAAAAAAAGCTAAAAAAATTAAAAAAATCTAGCGCCAAAACGGCACATGCTAGCAAATTTAAACTAAAACCAAATTATAGAACTTTTTATGTTCTATCGAAAAGTATTCTAAGTATTTTTTCGAATTTAACACGAGAAAGAAGTATGTCGCAAATTATCGAAATTACATGTTAAACCCCCATACGAACTAACGAACCAACACCCGGTATATACCAATACAAATAAAATTTTAAAAAATTTTAAAACTTGAGACGGAAATCTTGTCTTTTTTTTAAAAATTAATAAATTTTTTACATTTTTTAAATGAAAATATTGAACCAATCTTTTAAATCTTTTAAAGCATTTTTTTAAAATTTAAAATATCTTGTATAAATTTGTATTGCAAGGGCGCAACCCTTTTTCGGGTAACACCTTTTTGCGTTACTACAGCACCTGCTGTAGTCATACAAATAAACAATTCAAGTATGGTTTTATAATTTATGAGTGTCTGCTTGATTCGTATGAATCTATTTTTAATATTTTTAAATGCAACAAATTTTGTATTTTTGTTGAATAACTGAATAAATAAATAATTTAAAAAAATATATAAAAATAGGTCCATATAATAATAAAAAAAAAACTGAAATGAATTGAATACTTTTTGAATTACATTGCACGGATTTGTGTTGAGAAGAACGCTTATATACGTTTTGTTAACATATGAATTCAATGTCACTCGGGCAAAACTGGCTGTAGCCACTGTAATTTTTTGAATTACATTCTACAACATTGACAATACGTTTTTGGTATTTTAAAATTTATTTAAGTTATAAAATTCGTTACAGAAGATTCTCCAGTTAAAGTTAGTAATTTTTAATGTAATTAATTATGTCATTATTTTCAAATAATTTTTTCAATAATGTTAAAACTAATACAAAAAATTGGAAAAAATTTAATAAAAGATTTGTATTTTTTTAAGTTCTGGAACCGCTAGTTATCGAGCAGTTTTAAAAATTAGCGTATCGACACCAAATCGCATTTTTAACGACTTTTTCTTATAACTTTTTTCGATGTTTTGAAGAAAAATTTAATTTTCGGACAATTTTTCTTTAAAATTAAATTTTGCCGTATACCGAAAATTACGTGACAATATTTGACATTTGCCAATTATTTATAAGCAAAAGCAATTGAATTAGTATTTTCAAAAAATAATTGATGAAATAATTTATCATGTGATGCAGTCTTTATTATACATTTACATCTAAAATCAAGTTCTCTGTTCTAAATATACACAAAATTTGTTTTAATTTTAAAAATAAAACAAAAACACTTAGAAATGTATTATTAGATAGACATTTTGAAGTTCTGTCGAATTTTTTTATTAAATTTCAAAAAATTTATTTATTTACATCAAAATAAAGAAATATCATATTTGCCTAGTAATGTAAGTAAGAATTATACACATAGTAAATAAATATGTAATTTCAAAAATGGCAAATTTAATTTATTGTAGAAATGTAATATAAAAAATATGGTATCAAGAAGATTTAATTCCAATCGCAGAATGACACGATTATATTCCAAACAAATAAATTTTGATAAATTCGAATCGTTACCAAGAAGAAAATATAAACAGCGTAAACAGCGCCCGAAAATAAAAAACCAAAGAACAAGATTAAATATTGAATCCATTGAATTAAATACGATATTAAAAGAAAATATGGATCAAAAAGGTTTGAGAACTGTATTAAGTTATTAGTTAATATGTATCTATTTGTAAATTCATATATGATGTATAAATATGTACTTTAAAAGCAAGATTATTAGAATTTTTAATTAGTAAATTTGTTAATTATCACATCCTGACAATGCGCTTTGGCATTTTAGATTGCCATTGTCAGAACGTTTTGTAAACAATTTTGTAATAAACCACAACACAAATTTTGTGTTGTGATTGATCTGAGAAGCTAGAACGAGTTGTAGTCAGGGTCAGGAGCAGATTAACGCATAGGCATAGTAGGCACTTGCCTACGGCGCGGCGGCAAATTCTCTTAGGGCGGCAAATTTCCAGTCCGAAAAAAATAATAATTAATTATAAAATTTCTTGTACTACTACTATTCAATAAATTTTTAATTTTAATAAAACACATTTAATTAATTACCCACATTAGCTTTGCTCTGTATCAAAGACAGATTTTTGCAGAAATTAAATTTATCTAAAAATAGAAAGCAAAAACTGTGGCATCTGAAGGGTCTAGTGGCTTTATAATTTAAATGTAATAATACATACATACATACACAATCACGCCATGTACCCAAAAGAGTGTGGCACAAACTCTTTTCATCATCCCGAAATCAGTCGCCTCCAAACATTCCTATCCAAACAAGCAACTTTCGCTTTATCCACATTCATAATTCCTCTCATACATGCTCTTTTATTCTTACTACTTGGAAACTTTCGCTCACGCAAAACACTCTCAATCATATCACTCCAACTACTCACGACATGCACGCAATCGTATACCATCAAAATCATTCAAATAAATTTTTTTAACCAAACGTTCATTAGACATTCGCTCAACATGTCCAAACCATCTTAACTGACTAACACCAACTTTTGCTACAACATTTTTTTCAATTTCACACTCATCATACACTAATCTATTTCGTACCCGATTTCTCCTATTTACACCACATACTCCACGTAAAAATCTCATTTCCACAGCAGTCATTTTCCGTTTATGCTTTTGCAACTAAACCCAACATTCACTACCATACATCAATGTAGGCACCAAAACAGCATTATATATACTCAAACGGGCTTCTTTGGAAACATTTACATTCCTATGTAATAATAAACTATATTATAACTGTGTATGGTGAAATGATACGCGAAAAATAAATTATTGTTATTTTCATTCGAGCGAATTTATATGGACGGCATTTTTCATGCGCCTATGGGCGGTAATTTGGTTAATCCGCCCCTGGTTGTAGTCAGAACATTATGTTTATCATATTAATGTTACAAGATAATCATTACCGAATACTAATTTGTAACAAATATTTTATAATATTCACAGGTTATTTTTATTTTAGCTTGTAAAATAAGTATTGAATTAAAGCTAAGGTATTATAAAATTGATTATTAAAAACTTGAAATATTTTACAGAAATCAGTCAAATTACAGAAGATAATATTCAAAATGAAGATCAACAGGCATTAGAAAATGAGGTAAATGATGATGATGCAGAAATTGTTAATCTTATACTCGATTTATCAGAAAAATATGGTGTTGGAATTGGCGAAGATCAAAAACCAGCCACTGTTGAAGACATTGAAGCTTATTTGATATCTGAAGCAGCAAAATTCAATACTCCTGTAGACAATGTTTCAAGTACTCTGTAGTGAATAACATTTGTATGACACATTTTCTCACTATGTTATGTCACTATTTTTCTAAATCAATTTGTGCTAAATTCATATGAAAATGACTATTATAAATTAAAAAATATTCCAATGTTGATTTCAATATAATTTTGATTTAAACAAAACTAACAAAAAGTTATTTATATAAAAAAAGTAATTTAAATAAATTAATAATGGTTCGGTTTTATTAAGTTTTAAATAGTTATTATTAATACAATCTTTATTAATTAAGGTAATTAGGAGGGATCAAGGACGAAATAGATTAGTAATAATGAGTGTGAAATTGAAAAAATGTTGTAGCAAAAGTTGGTGTTAAGTCATTTAAAATGGTTCAGACATCTTGAGCGAATACCTAATGAACGTTTGGTTAAAAAAATTTATTATTATTGGAGTGGTATAATTGAGATGTGGCTTGCGTGAGCAAAAGTTTCCAAACAGTAAGATTAGAAAAGCATGTATGAGAAGAATTATGAATGTGGATGAAGCTAAAGTTGCTTGTTTGGATGGGGATGTTTGGAGAAAACTGATTTCGGGATAATGGAAAGAGTTTGTGCCACATTCTTTCGGGTGGCGTGATTGTGTATACCGGGTGTCTACTTTTTTTTTGTTACATAGGGAATACAATGCTAAAATTTTCATTTGGTGATAAATTTTCCCCTAATTATTATAGAACAAAAGTACAAATACAAAAGTTGTTTAGAATTCAAAAATGCATCAAATGATGCCAAATTTATCAATATAGGATGTTCTGATCAAGAATTAGAAGCAAATTAAAATTTCCATTTTTGCGCTCTTTACATCAAAGTGCCACGGAAATTAAACAAATAATTTCATTTCTTCTGGAGTTTGAGTTTGACAGATCGTATTTATTTTATTGTTACGTTCTGTATTATTATTATTATTATTATTATTATTATTATTATTATTATTATTGAAAATAATGAATAAACTTAATGTAAATGAAAAGCTATTAAGTATAAAAAGTATTAAGTATTTATTATTTATTACAATGAAAGGGTATTTTACTCGGCTGTACACTACGTACTAGCTGTGGTTTTAAATTGTGAATGTCTCCATTATAATTTTAAGTAATTGTTTAATTTATTTATTAACTTCAAGTTATAAAAACAATACATTTGAATTAGATGACTGGCATTATGCCTAATATATTTATTATAATAATTTAAACTTATCCCTGAGGATGCTGTAAGTTGTGCAGTGAAACGTCGGATAAGAGTTTAATAAATAGTAAATAGCTGAACTCCGTAAAACTTTCTTTATTTATTACAATATTCAATATACCTATAAAACAGAAAAATTCATGAATACAAGATATAGGAGAACAAAAACGAAACTAACAATTTAAATTAAATGTTCAAATAAATCGCCATTAACTGCCAAACAATAACCTAATCTGTTATAAAATTCGTGACGTACAGAGCTTAATTGTGTTTGTGTTATATTATTGCACTCTTCAACAATGGCATTTTTCAAATCAACAAGATTTTTGATATGTCGTTTATAAATTTTCTCCTTCAAATATGGCCATAAAAAGAAATCGCACGGTGCTAAATCGGGCGATCTAGCTGGCCAATTAATTGGACCACCTCTACCAATCCATGAATTTGGAAAACATTGATCCAAATATAATTTAATGTTGCAGCTGTAATGTGCCGGACATCCGTCTTGTTGATACCAGACAACATTATCTTGAGTTGCACACTCTTCTAACTGCGGACCAATATGATTTTGCAACATATCCAAATATTTTTCGTTGTTTAAATTATTTTCAATAAAAAATGGCCCAATTATACACCTGCCAAAAATTCCAGCCCATACATTAACTTTTTCTGGATATTGGGTACGTGTTGCTACCATTAAATGAGGATTTGTTTGGCTCCATATTCTAAAGTTTTGTGTATTAGGTTCGCCGTGTAAAGTAAACGTAGACTCGTCAGTAAAACAAATAGATTTCAAGAAGTTTCTGTCTAAATTGGATTTTTCCATAATAATGTTACTAAATTCGCTTCTAGCCATTTTATCCGCTTCAAATATCTCTTGGTGCGTGGAATATTTATAAGAATGATATTTTTCATTTTTTAGTACCTTATGTATTGTTGAAGGATGCAAATTTAATTCAGCACCAAGTTGACGCACACTAACATTTGGGTTTTCCGTTACACACAAAAGTATATTCAATGTATTTTCTTTAATTGCATTTTGATTTAAATTCTCCTCCTGATCTTCTGCGTTGATTTTTCTACAATTTTTACAACGTTTTAACACACTTCCAGTTTCTTCGAATTGTTTAATTATCCTACGAATAGTCATAGCGGAAGGTATGGGACGGTTTTCAAAGAAAGCGCTGAATAAATCTCTTACTCGTCGTATCGAATTTCCAGTAAAATACCATTTTACGCACTGAACTTTTTCATTTACCTTAAGTTTATTCATTATTTTCAATAATAATGATAATAATACAGAACGTAACAATAAAATAAATACGATCTGTCAAACTCAAACTCCAGAAGAAATGAAATTATTTGTTTAATTTCCATGGCACTTTGATGTAAAGAGCGCAAAAATGGAAATTTTAATTTGCTTCTAATTCTTGATCGGAACATCCTATATTGATAAATTTGGCATCATTTGATGCATTTTTGAATTCTAAACAACTTTTGTATTTGTACTTTTGTTCTATAATAATTAGGGGAAAATTTATCACCAAATGAAAATTTTAGCATTGTATTCCCTATGTAACAAAAAAAAAGTAGACACCCGGTATATGTATGTATTCAGCTTATGATTGGTTGAAATTTGCGGTAAGTTTATATTGGAACAAAATATGCAAATTATACTCGATGAATTTATGTTGAATTTGAAAAATCAGATTTATTGTCAATTTTGTTACAGCGTATTGTATGTTGGATGTCAATTTTGTTATAATTTTGACAAATTAATTATTTTAGTTTTTAGATTTTTTACGCACATTGTAGCCGAAACTACTTCATTCTTAACGTTAATGGAGTATTTATTTTAAATAGATATTTCGACCATATTTTTAATTCGGGTTCAGGTCCCTGTTTTTGCTTATACTAAAAATTCGTATTACAAGCTTTGTTTTTGGATGTTTTAAAGGGTCGTTTCTCAATTATTACAACAATTATTTAAAACAGCTAGAAGCTGTACTAAGCACTGTATTAGCTGTCAAAATAGTTGACGTTTATAAAAAAAATTGTGTAATTTGAGCGGTTAGCCAAGTAAATAATAATAATAATAATAATAATAATTGAATCTAGTCTACACTGTAAAAAAAAAGGTATTTGTATATAAAAACATAAATATGTATATGGAAATTATTTACATATATTTTAAGGAAAATTTTTACATTATATAAATATAAAATATTTTTATTCTATGTAATTACTTACTTTTTCAGTAAAAATAACATGTATAATAGATAAATTAATTTACTTTAAATTACAAAATTATATTATTTTTACAGAAAATTTATGTAAATTATCGATTTGCTGAACTAATATGATTTTTTTTTACTAGAATTATTATGTAAAGTGGCACCCTTTTTTAAAAAGTGTAGTTGGTAAATAACTGCTGATTTTGTAACAATATTCAAATAAAATACTTGATAAATATTTTAGTAAATTATTTGGAGAAATGTGGTGTTCATTTTTATTAATAAAATATGTCTGTTAAATTTACATTTAAAAACAATTAAAATTATTTACACTTAAAAAAAAACAATAATAATTTAAATATTACTTATTACTATTTAAATTTAAATATTATTAAAATTAATAATTATTATTATTAAAATTGCGAAAACACCACTTGAATTAATAATAATGATAACTTACATTTCATATTTTAATAGACTTTGCAGATAAAAAATGGTCAATATAAAATTAACAATTCTATATAAATTAATAAAAAAGGTGGCAACACTGTATTTTGTTAAAATTACCTAAATTATATAAATACTAGGACAATTTTTTGTGAAAATTTGAGTAAAATCGGTTAACTAACAGGGACATAATAAATTTTTAAAAAGTTTAGTAATTTTTGTCTCGGAAAGTTTGCAACACTGGATATTAATAAAATTATATAATTAGCCAACATAAATTTTTAAAAATTTTTGTAATTTTTTTCTCGGAAAGCTGGCATTACCGAAAAAAAATGAAACCACATGACCAAGATGGTCAGACCATCTTGGGTACTAGACAAATTTATTTTGGCAATTTTATTAAAATCGGTTGAACCGTCTAGGAGGAGTTGCGATCACAAAATTTTGAACATAAACTTAGTTCGGATTCATCATCTAGTAGGGGCTATATGAAGAATTTCAATACAAATTTTTTTTTTTTTGAAAATGTTACAGACATCGTACCAAACACTATACCACTTTTCCTTGCAGTCAAAGTGGTAAGAAAACAGTTGTTTTATATCAATGATAGATTATTATTACGAATAAGGTCTACCATTTTATTATTAACGATTCGACTTTGATTAAATTAGACAAAAATTTTCACATTACTTAAAAATTATTAAATTATATTCAAACACTCGATATTGGAACTTTGAATAATAAAATAATATATAATAATTAACTTAAAATGTATTTTTTAAAATATTGATAAATAATTCAATAGTTTTATTATATTTAATCATTTTAATTTTTTTATGGCTAAATGTTTCTAATAAACCATAAATTTATAAATATGAATAAAAAAGCAAGATAGACATAGTGAGCTTTGGAAAAACAAATCCAATAGAAAAATAACAAAAAATTTCTTTTTTATTTTGAAAATATTACAGATCAAATTTTCTGCATCATAAAATTAGTTTTACATAAATTTTAACGAAATACATTAAATAATAATTTTAAAAAACGATTCGAATATACCGTAAAACAATAATGAAAATAATATTGTGGAAGATACGTAAGTCTATATTTATTTATTAATATTATAACTTAATAAATATTTAGTATTGTTGTTTATTAAAAATGAGTTTTGTCAGTCGTTTCAAGAGTATTAACCGTTTGCTAAAAACAAAAATGTCATTGATTGTAATATACATGTATTTTAAAAAATATGTTTTATTTGTCTCAAACAGAGCTGGGCAGTAATTAAATACTTTGTAATTAATTACTAATTAAATTACGATATTCCAAAAAGAATTTGTAATTGAATTACTTTATAGAAAAAAGTAATTGTACTCAATTATTTTTCAAATTTTAGAAAAGAATTGAAAAAGTAATTGTTTTTGGTAATTTAATTACTTCAAGTAATTGAAAACTAGCACACATAATTATGTATTTTTGTTTTTCTGTATTAATAATAAAAAAATAGAATTTTACTTATGTTTCTTATTTAATATAATAATAATAATAATTTTGTTGTTTATTTTTTAAATATAACGATGTATACTTCTTTTAAAAAAGTAATTGAAAAAGTGTTTAAAATAACTTGTTAAATTACAAAAGTAATTTGTAATTAAATTACTTTTTTTTAGCAATAATTATTTTGAAAGTATTTAAATTACTTTTTGCCAGAGTAATTAGTAATTGTAATTAATTACTTTCTTAATTATAATGTTATTAAATTCCCTATTAGGTTTGTTATTGTGTTTAGCAATGACGCGTTTCGACTTTTCAGTCATCTTCAGATTTTCTGATTACTTTCTCTGAGTAATTTGCTCAGCTCGGGTCTCAAATATTACAGTTCGAATTTTGAGATAACTATTTTACGTTATCATATTGGTAACACACCTAGTAAACATTATGTATGTGTACTTAACATTTTTGCATCAAATTGTATTAAAAAAAAAAACAGTTGTTTTATATCAATGATGGGTTATTATTGAATTTACGAATAAGGGCGGCAAACTTTACTTTAAGGTTATGTAATCGATTTTCTTTAAACTTTACATACCGTTAATTTTGCATATTTTATTAATATAAATTGCAAAATTTTAGTGCGGAAACGATATTTATAATGTTAAAACTGATTTTGAAAACTCGATTTTAGCATAGGTTATACGTATGATGCAATGGTTGTAGTTGACATAAGTGGCGCTCATTGCAGGGTAGGTAAGACAAAAAGGTTAATTTGAGGTTAATTTGTTAATATTTTAAATATTATTTGCGCACTAAAATTTTGTGATTTATGTTCATAAAATGTGCAAACTTAACGATATGTGAAATTTGAAAAAAATCGATTATAAAATTATATTCTAATTGCCAATTACCAATTATAAAATTATATTCAAACACTCGATATGTCGTATATACGAAATGCAATTATGTAAATATTAAAATAAAAAATATAATAACATTGATCGAACTGGGAATAATAAAATAATATATAATAATTAACTTAAAATGTATTTTTTAAAATATTGATAAATAATTCAATAGTTCTATTATATTTAATCATTTTAATTTTTTTATGGCTAAATATTTCTAATGGTAGTTTCTTCAAATTCAAATTTGACCATAAATTTATAAATATGAATAAAAAAACAAGATTGACATAGTAAGCTATGAAAAAACAAATCTAATAGGAAATAACAAAAAATACCATTTTTATTTTGATAATATTGCAGACCAAATTTTCTACATCATAAAATTAGTTTTATATTAAATTTAAAGAAATACATTGAATAATAATTTAAAAAACGATTCAAAAATGCCGTAAAACAATAAAGACAATAATATTGTAGAAGATACGTAAGTTTGTATTTATTTATTAATATTATTACCTAATAGATGTTTAGTATTGTTGTTTATTAAAAATGAGTTTCAACAGTCGTTGCAAGAGTATTAACCATTTGCTAAAAACAAAAATGTCAATGATTGTAATATATATATTTAAAAAAATGTTTTATTTGTTTTAAATATTACAGTTCGAATTTTTAGACAACCATTTTACATTATCATATTGGTGACAAACCTAGCAACATAAAAATATGTGTACTTAATATATTTGCATGAAATTTTATTAAAAAAAAAAAACAGTTGTTTTATATCAATGATGATTTATTATTGAATTTACAATTAAGATTTACAGTTTTATTTTTTCACTGATTTTTAGTCACCATTACATATGTATATATAATCATCACAATGTTTTATTATATTAATAAGATTAAGAATAATTTGTATTTATAAAGAAATTGACTGAGAACTTGCCGTGTGACCTTGTCACCAAAAATTTTAATGCAGGCTGCAAATTTTGACATATGTCTGTCTCTCTCTCTCTCTCTTTCTCTCTCTCTCTCTCTTTGACCAGTGGTTATTGCATTTACTTTAATGCGTATTATGTTAGCTGGTGATTCCATTTTAGACACATACGGGATACGGGTGTCAAGTTAGACAATGTAAACAACAATGTACATAGCAAAACAATGTATAAGATACAGGTATTATTATCTATTTTATATTTGATCTATTAATCTATTCTACAATGTTGCATATGAAGCTTTTAGTATAAGTATAGGTTTAGCATAGGTTAGCATCAAATGACGCTACTTTACGATACTTTAAAATCAAAATTTTATGTAGAATATTTGTTTATTATTTATTGGGATCTAAAATGTTCTGCATGGCATCTGGTGGCGAAATGAGGAACTGAAACACTGCGTGCACTTATGTCAACGATCAAAAATGACAGCTTGCAGAAAAAACGCTATTTGCTAGCTTTTTTTTTCTTTTTTTGCAACATTATTGTATTATATAATAAATATTTAAATTCTAGATGTTAATTTGAATATACGTTTGGTTTAAAGTTTTGTTGTGCAAAGTGTCAACTAACCTATAACAATATAATAAGGTTGCGATGCAGTGTTTACACTTTTTACCTAAACCAGCTTTGCAAGAACACACTACAGACTTAATCGCACAGTTTCTGTCAATTGTCATTGAGATTTCATGTGGAACATCTTTTAAACTTGACGTTTTCAAACACAGAGATGTGACTGTCATCTTGCCATCACATCACTTTTCTAATGATTGTGTAGGACAATGATTCTCAACCACTGTGCGAAATTCTTGAAATGTGCCGCCAAATTTTAGAAATGTAAACAATAAAAATTATTTTGTATATACTTTTATGCAGCAATTTCTTTAATTTATATATTTGCTATGCAGTATTGTGTTCTCAAACTTAAATAAAACGTATTCAAAAGTTATACATGATTCGTCTTTTTTAACAATTTTTTAGTATATTTATAAGTATGTAAAATTCTTTTAAAATATCTTATTCTTAGTGTGCCGCCAAATTTTGAAATTGTTAAAAGTGTACCGTACCAAAAAAAAGGTTGAGAATCACTGGTGTAGGAGTTGTTCTGACAAGGGTTTAAGCCGGCCCATTTGTAAATTTTTTCAAGAGTTCATAATATTTTTTAATTAAAAAGAAACCATACACTTTGATTGAGTTTTGACAAGTGGACGCTTAGGTCCGCCATATTGAATAGGCCATGCCCCCATTTTAAATCCCAACACTTTATTTTATTAATAGTCAATAATTTGAGCTGATCAGAGCTGAAGTAATTTAAGTCACTTTTTCTTAATTTTATTGAAAAAAACTTGCATTTCATCTTACTATATAATATTTAATAACTCAATAAAGAAACATGAATATATGGCTAATGTAAAAATTATACTTTTACCACTTTACCTATAAACACTTCTTGGCACCTACTACTATGACATAAAATAATATATATATATATATTTTTTAATTATAGCAATTCAATTCTGAAGTTAATTATTGCTACACGCTTCTTTGGGTCGACAGTCAACATAAATTAATACTATTCTACCAACTTAATGGAAAAATTATATTGTCTGGACTACGCGAACATACCTAAATATCTATGTTAAATAAACGTTAAATTTATCAGCGAATTAACTAAGAAAGCTATTATCAAAAAACATGCTGAAAAAATTGAGCGATTATGTAAATACTTGTTAGCAGGTCGTGAAGTCGTGAAGTTATATTTTTGATTTATATAAAATTAAAATATAATGATTAAAGACTCAATACTTATCGAAATGTAATTCCGGAAAAACTTAAACAGATACATGCTTGAATAGAGGAATAGGAGCGAATATATAAAATTTGCAATAATTGAAAATCGAAATTAAATCAAAGAAAAAGAAGAAATCAAACATAATACTTTCTGTAATAAATAATTTAAAGAATAATCTTAAAATAGTCTGTAATAAAATATTGACCATATTAAAGAACAATACAATATCTAACGATACATTGCCAAGAAATATTGTATAAACGCGAACAGATTTTACAATCTACTGCCAAGAAATTAATCATTATTGCTAATGTTACTATCAATGAAACGAGAAAACTTCATGATAAATTAGAATCATTTTTGGAGATTAGTAAATACAATAAATCGATATGAAGCAACAAGCATTGTTTTACTACTCGTTTTCGTATTGAACGTCTTCTTAATACCGTGAGCACATTTCGTGCTTAATAAGTCAATTTTTGTGGATTTAATTTTAATCTGATATCTACGAATTAGTAAACATTGAATTAG
Source organism: Clivina fossor (assembly GCA_963966155.1). Taxonomy (NCBI): domain Eukaryota; kingdom Metazoa; phylum Arthropoda; class Insecta; order Coleoptera; family Carabidae; genus Clivina; species Clivina fossor. The sequence goes on along the minus strand of OZ014558.1, from coordinate 17,656,128 downwards.
CTGAGAATCGTCAATGACAAAATTCAGAATACTGCGGCACAATAAAATGATGTCAATGAAGTCAACATTCATCCAAACTTACTCAATGATGTCAACGACTTAATTACTTTTAATAATGACAAACATACAGAATAATATTTTTTAAAAATGATCCAAAATTTGCTGTAAAACAAAGAAGGAAGTTATGTAAGTTTATATTTATTTATTAATATTATAGTTTAAACTTTAGTGTTTATTTTATTTTTTTTCATTTTTATATCAAGACTCTTAACTAGTCATTAGAAACGAAATATCTATGTTTGTAATATACAGTGTGTAAATTAATGAGGTTTCCTATAGGGAAAAGAAATTTAATATGAGTTTTAGGAGAAAAACTTATTTTTTATAAAAAAATTTTCTTCTATCAAAACCCCTTACAGTCAAAGAAAAATCCAGTAATCACTTAAGATAAGATCAAAAATTTGATATTATTTCTAGTTGTTGATTTTAAATATGACTAAGTCCGAATGTTACATCAGTATCTTGTGAAAAATGTTAAAAATATTTGTCATACAAAAAACTTACTTTTTAATTATTATTATTATTATTAATTTGCCAAAATATAATTATTATTATTATTAACAAGTAATCTATACGATACTGATGTAACATTCGGACTTAATCATATTTAAAATCAACAACTCGATATAATATCAAGTTTTTGATCTTATTTTAAGTAATTACTGTATTTTTCTTTGACTATAAAAGATTTTGATAGAAGCAAAATTTTTTATAAAGAATAAGTATTTCTCATAAAACTCATATTAAAATTTCTTTCCTATACACAAAAAAAGTAAGTATTAGTAAAATAATGTTTATATTAATATTTTTGCAATATTAAGCAATATGAAGTATACAAATATCAAACAATTTATTTCATTGATATTATTTAGATATTTTATACATAATATTAGCTGTGTTCGCGGTACTAATTCCGAATTAATTCGGAACCTGTTCGGAACGTCTTTAGGATCAATCCAAAGCGCATGCCCGATTCTGAATTTATTCATCAGGATTTTATATTTCCGCGAACGTTAAATAAACATTACTTTTAATTAAATTATTCGATCATAGAGTGCGCTTTGCCGATCCCGTTATTTGATGAATTTTATTTTAGATATCAGCTGTTCTTGTTTATTCCGTGCATAATAGTAAATAACTTTTCCATTTAAAACACAAATCTAACATAAAATGTTCGAAATTGACGTGTAAACTATTTTTGGTAAACTTTTACGATTATACAATGTCAGTGCGCATGTGCGAAATTCTTGATAAAATCCTGGGATGTTTCGAATACGTTCGAAACTAATTCCGAATGAAATAATTGTGTTCCGCAAACGCAGAACTTTTTGTTCAGAACATGTAATTTTCTTACCGCGAACGATCGAATTCACATTGCGCATGCGTACTTGTTCGGAACTAGTTCAGGATGGGCTCCGCAAATACAGCTATTATTTTTATCGTATGACACATATGTATATTAATTAATATAATTTTAAGTTAAAAAAAACATTTTTTTTATTTTTGTTCCTGTAATATGTATGAAATGTATATTTTTCATTAATTTTTACAATCTATATTAAATAAACAATAAATGTTTGCCAAAAACAGTTGATCGAGGCAAGCAATTTTGAACGTTAACTACTATAAATCTTTCGACAATTTCTTTCAATGCTTTAGTATAGGTATAATCTCTCTCCCCTCTCTACCTACTCTATGTTTCTGACACATATGGTAGTAAATTTTTTTGACTAATGCCCGGTATTATAAAGGACCAAATAAAAATAAAATAGTTATTTGTTAAATAAATTTATTCTACAAATAAATATTATTTCTGTATTATAAAGCAAATAACCAAATAAAATAACTATTCTTGAAATAAATTGCGAGTGTTACCAATGTAATAATGCTCTCACTTTGTAGCATACTAAATTTTTTAAACAGAAACTTAAATCAGCATAATTATTATTAAAATTTATTTCATTTGTTTTGAAAATAAAATATGAACAATACAAATAATTGTTTTATTTTAATTTATTAAATTTAAAATTATATTTTTAAAGAATTGTTATTGAATATTTGGTAACACTGCCTGCATGAGACAAAATTCACTCTGCTAGTAAATTGCGTAGTGGGGTTATGGTTATGTATATTTGGAAATGTCAGATTACTATTACGAAATAAACGACATAAATGTCAGTAAAAAACGCGAACGGGGTAAAAATTACACAGAACAAGACAAAGAAAATTTAATACAAATATTAAAACAATATATTGATATTATTGAAAATAAAAAAAACCTTAAAGTTGCCATAAAATACAGCGCTTGCGCCCAAACAGGCAATCGTAGTGGCAGCCAACTAAAATTATTATACGAATGTATAAAGAAAAAATGTCGCCTAGTAGATATTTAGTCTGAAATTCATTATTTTCGAATTGTACTCTTAATAACGAATTATTGAATATGTGGTTATCGTGAGCAGAACTTGGCCACTTCGCTACAACGTCCCATATTTTTAACTTGGCTTCACATACCATTTGTACGTTGATTGAGAACCATCCTTTTCTATTCCTAAATATTTCACCATAGTTTCAGACGATCTAGACATTTTCTTTAAAATTATTAAAATTATATATTAGATATATTTTATTTTCTCTGTCGCATTTCAATGTTTAATTGAGAATACATTTATTTTGAATTTGTTTAAAATAATACATATTAATATATGATAACATACCTATATTAATAAATAAAAATAAAATCTTAATTATATTTTAAGTATATACTTTTATTTTTACAAATATTTTTCTATTATAACCTAATACTTACAAAAATATAATCAGTCAACTGATTTATTCAAGAGAATAAAATTTATTTCCATGTATTTCGACCAAATAAAATTTATCAGTTTATTTACTAGATTTATTCGACAACTAAATTTATTTTTCGTTTATAATACAGAAATCTACCGAATAAATCGATTTATTTGGGAAGTAAATTTATTCAGTCCTTTATAATACCGGGCATTAATCTCGTGACTAAAAAACAAAATATAATTAGTAACTACATATTAAAATAAAACTTGAAAATAAAAATACTGTGTTATAAATTTAAATATGCATAAAAATAATTTTCTTAGGCCCGGTATTATAAACACTGATTTAATTTACTTGACAAGTGAATTTCTCTTGTTAACTAAATAACTTTAAAAATAAACGTTATTTCAACTATTTACTGCTGGATTATTATTAATAATAAAAATTATTTTTTAATACCACTAGATTAAATTTATTCCCTATTTATAATAAGAAAATCTATAAAGTAAATACATTTACTCCTAAAGTAAATTTAACTATCGTTTATAATACCGGCCCTTAAGATCTGTGGTGGGCAATGATAGGCTAATGAAGGCTAAGAAAATTAGAAGGGCAAAATAAAAATAACGCGTAACGCGAAAAATTATCTCAATGTAGCATGATGGAGGGGAGCATTGGAGATTTGTTTTATTCATAATTGGGCAATAGCTCAAATAAGTTTGAAAATCTATGGTTCAACGTATATCGTTTGACGAATGGAGTTCATATGAAATATTTGTAATGGTATCAGTAAAAACTTGGATATTGTAATACTTTATACTCGTAGTAATAGTTTTGTAGCAAACTTACACATTTTTGTATAAATGTTATACAATATTCTAACGATAAAATTTTTTGTGGCATTTCAGTGAACCATCTCAACCCAAGATTTGAAGAATTGAAAAATGTTGACAATATTAATGCTGGAAAAATAGAAAATCTCAAGGTATCATTATCATTAATTTTGCTACTTTTTATAAGTTCTTAAATCATTGTATTTAATTTTTACAGAAACTATTACAAAACTCATCAGATTCAAAAGCTGAAATTTTAGTATTTGTCACTGAATTTTCATCGTTATGCAGTACATTAAATACAAATTCGGAAAAAATTGGCCAATTAACAAGAAAAAAAAAAAATAAAATATTTTTTCCAAATTTATCGTGACTAGTAGCACCTGCTTGGAAGACACAAAGAGATAGGTAGTTTAGTTACAATTGCTGATAAAGCAATATACTAAACTTCTTGAAGAATGCTCTAAAATACAAAATGACTAAAATATTCCAATACGTCCGAGAAAACTTTAACCTAATCAAGTTGTTCTAACGTTAGATTTGTCTGCAATATACTCTAAGAAGATGCAACTTTGAAATACTCAGTATGAATACGCTGTAATTTGCAAAATATCTTCTATATTATAGCTCTTTTTTAAAATAATGGTTATTGGAAATAAGATTAACGAACTTAATAACAAAAGTAATTTATTGTTCCGTATGCATTTTGTTATTCTTTTTCATTAAGTATTACTTTGATTTTGCCAAATTTTTTTAAAGCAATTTTATTATAATCAGAACATTTCTCATGCATTCTTATTTACTCTCTTGTGCTTCAATATTCTGAATTATGCCATTTAGGGTTTTCAACTGATTTAATTTTACTTGATTTTTAAATGTCATACTTAAATCGACAACAATAAATTTACTTGTTGAGTATTAAATGTTATCATAGTATTAAGAATATGTTCAATAGGAACAGTAAAACTCAATGCTTGTTGCTCGCATATTGATTTATTGTATTTACTAATCTCAGATAATTATTTAAAGTTATTATAAATTTTTTTTTTATAACTGGTAGTAGTACTATTATCAATATTGATTATTTTTTTGCCGGAGATTTCAAAGCTTGTTCAATTTCACAATGTTTCTTGAGAATGAATTTTTTTGATTTTGTTTCGATCTTTAAACTGGTCCGTATTTGATTACTGGTTACTTTAAGCTTATTTGTTAAATTAATTATTACTGAAGTTTTATGTGCGATTTCTATCTCTTTCTGATTAAAAGTCGATTGTATATTGTCGCAGGTTTTATGTATTCGCTCACATTCTTCTATATAAGCAAGTATCTGTCTACTTTTTTCTGTTATTTTATTTTGGTTAGTTCGAGTTTTTTTTATACATTTTTCGTAATTTTCTGAATGAAAAAGATTAGTGTGCCCTCACGACTTGCTAACTAGTTTTTAAGTGAATGCTCAATTTTTTTATTTAACTTTTCAAGTAATCAAATGCGATTGTTTATACTGCAGAATTTAGTTGTTTCAACTAAATTTTGAAGTAGTTCATAAATGTGCGTCGGATAAACAAAAAAATGAAGACCAACAAAAAATTTCTAAATATAAATATTCAATTCATTTTATGATTGATATTGCACGTTTTATGTAAACCATCGTATGTTGTTACTTGACAAATTAAAGTTATTGTTACAAGGTTTTTTACTACATGCAAAGTAAATGAAATATTAAATACACTGAATAACAAAATGCGTTCGACAGTAAGTACTTTAAAGATTTTGGTTAAAAATTATAAATTGTAATATTGTATCAGTAAATATAATATGTAATCATTTTTCATGTTTGTGTTTTATTATACAATTGATTTAATATAATTAAAACTATAGAATCAGGTTTATAATTTGTTTAATATTGCATAAATAAAAATTATGATTATTTTTTATTAATTGACACTATACAAAATATTTCATTTTTGATTAAAAAAATTTAAAACCTACTAGCTAGCAAGTGCATAATTTTCCAGTTCTAATAAATAAAAAATTATAATTCATAATTTAAAATATTGCAATTCTGTTGAACGTCATCAATCTTATTTAAAATTTATGCACCGTTTAATGTGCTCTAAAACAGAATTTAAGATACGAAACATATGTATTGTATAAAATATTGACTAAATAAATTTTGCAGTACAAAGGTTTTATAATTATAGCATGAAATTCTTATGGATATATTGAACAAATTGACTACAAAATTTTTATTTAAAATATAATTTTTTGTTTGGTACATAATAAAATTAGACTGTCGCCATTATTGAATTTAATTATATTTATATTTTACATATGGGCTAGCTTATTTAATTTCTGTATGAATGGATTTTTCAAACAATTTTGGTCTCAAAGAATTAAGTAGTTAATAGAATTAATTTAGTTACTTATATTATTAAAATATATATTATAATTTTGCATTGAAATTACACTAAAACAAAATCTTAAAGCAATATACATACTCATAATTATTAAATACAATTAATATTTTAAAAATTAAATTATTTCTACAATTTTTTCTATCACATATATAATACTCATGCTGTACATATTTTTCAGTAGTCATCATATATAAAATAATTTTTAACTGGCTGATACTGCAAGTTCGGTTTTAACTAATAACGGTTGCAAAACAACGTAACCGTCATAAGAGCAGGACTAAACAAATGAATTGAAACATCCAAAACCGAGCTTGTAATACTAGCCACTTGTATGTTTTATATTTATTTTTGTTGTTTAAAATAAATCGTAAATTTCTCGACAACTGATTTATAAAATTATACAAAATTATTGGAAATAAACAACAAAACATGTTTTTACAAAATGTATCTTAATTTATAAACTACATTAAAAAATAGATTTTTGTTGTGCTTATTTTTATTTAAGTTTACTACAAGATATACATAAGTATTGATTATGAAAATTCGTCATAAAAGCAACAACTGTCCACATCAGTTTTACGAAGTGAAATAAATTATTAAATATTAATTTTAGATATCATCTGTCACAACTAATATAAATAAATTACGTACTTTGCCAAAACTTTCCATAGACAGTGTAAAAAATCCAGCAACTTTAATTTGAAATGGTTTTTGAGAACGGTGTATCAATAGTAATATTTGTATTTGTAGAGATTTATCTGGTATTTCGTACCATTTAACTTAATTAAATACTGCGCTGCTAAGCGATTCAGTCTGAAAAAAAATATTTAATTTATATTTTTGTTTGGATGTTTAAGTCTGATATGTAACGTTGGATTGCATGAAACGTTTATTTGTTTATTAGAAACAAATAGTTTGTTAGGTTGCATAAATTAATATGATCTAAAAAAATATTAATTGATGGTTCTAGTTCTTGTAATATAAAAAAAAAAACAATGTATCTATATATTAATAAAAATATGAAAGTGGCTATTTATACATACGGTATGTATACGCAATTGGCTATTTATACATGCAGTATGTATACGCAATTGGATATTTATACATACAGCATGTGTACAAGAAGTTAGCATCGCCAAAACCGCCAAAACTACGTATTCAGCTAAACCTAACACCCCTGTAATATTGTATTAAAATGAACTTTTCCGCTGGGGACAGGAAAGTAGCTATGAGTGACGCCTGCCGTGCAATTATATAGAAAGTGGCTATTTATACTTACGGTATGTATACGCAATTAGCTATTTATACATACAGTATTTTTACGTAATTGGCTATTTAGGGCAGGTTAGGTTAGTAGGTTGGCTTAGGTTTTTTTTCTTTTAGTATGTATAAATAGCCAATTGTGTATATGTACTTTATTTTTATTTCTCTTATTTAATGATACTTTATAGTATATGTATTACTTTATTGAACAATATTGTAAATAAATTTTAATAAATAAAACTATAATTATTATTTATAATTGTGTAGGTGTAGTTATTATCAAAATATTAATTGTAATAATAGCACATACAATCAGTGTATGTAAATCTGTAAATAGCCAATTGCATAAAGTATGTATAAATAGCCAATTGCAAATACATATCGTATGTATAAATAGCCAGTTGTATACACATACTGTATGTATAAATAGTCAATTGCGTATACATACTATATGTATAAATAGCCAATTTTGTATACATACTGTATGTATAAATAGCCAATTGCGTATACATACTGTATATATAATTAGCCAATTGCGTATACATACCGTATGTATAAATAGCCAATTGCGTATACATACCGTATGTATAAATAGCCTCATCTTAAAAATATTTACCTCATCATAAATGGTTTGTCTCAAAATACAAAAAATAAATCAAATAAAATATCGCTCCTTATGAAGATGCTGTGAGATTGCCTATTATTTTAAAAGTAAAACACAGCTAAGCAAAGACAATAGAGGCTTTCCTTTTACGTGCTTGTTACTCCAGCGCGAACTGTTCGGAGCTGTTTCTAAAAGAACCATCAATTATTAGCTTTGTAACACGTGCCAATCTTAAACTTAACCTACAAAGGTCTTGTTGCACCTGCTCAAGAGGTAGTGCTTGAGGGGAAAGAGAATTGCCATTCCAGGCAGTTCCAGGGAAACAAGCTCTACGTAAATGGAACACGAGTGTAATGCATAGAGAAAAAAATTTGCTACATAATAGTTAAGTAACTTTTTTTCTCTAACTCATTCAAGTTTGACAGGAAAAAATATTGAAAATTAATATTTTTTGCAGTTTAACTTTTTTTTTCTTTTTTGTCAAACCAGTCAGAGAAAAAAGTTACTTAGCTATTATGTAGCTGTTTTTTCTTCTTTGGTTTACTAAATTTTTTCAGATTTTTTAGAGCAAATTTTGAAAAAGTCTTATTTTGAAAAAAATCCCAACCCCTTGAGAAATTTTCAAAAATTAAGTTTTTTCACTCAATTATAGTACTCATTATCCCGCATTTTTCCATACCATGCTTATTTTCCTACACCTCATATTTTTTGAGAAAGAAAAAAAAACTAAAAAATCAAAAAAAAAATTCTAGCGCCAAAACGGCACATGCTAGCAAATTTAAACTAAAACCAAATTATAGAACTTTTTATGCTCTATCGAAAAGTATTCTAAGTATTTCTTCGAATTTAACTCGAGAAAGAAGTATATCGCAAATTGTTGAAATTACATGTTAAATCCCCATACGAACTTAACAAACGAACACCAGGTATATACCAATACAAATAAAATTTTAAAGTTTTTTAAAACTTGAGACGGAAACCTTATGTCATTTTTTTAAAAATTAATAAATTTTTTACATTTTTTAAAAGAAAATATTGAACCAATCTTTTTAAATCTTTTAAAGCATTTTTTTAAAATTTAAAATATCTTGTATAAATTTGAATTGCAAGGGCGCAACCCTTTTTCGGGTAACACCTTTTTGCGTTACTACAGCACCTGCTGTAGTCATACAAATAAACATTTCAAATATGGTTTTATAATTTATGAGTGTCTGCTTGATTCGTATGAATCTATTTTTAATATTTTTAAATGCAACATTAAGAAAATGGTGGCATTCTTAAAAATTTTGCATTTTTGTTGACTAACTGAATAAATAAATAATTTAAAAAAATATATAAAAATAGGTCCATGTAATAATAAAAAACTGAAATGAATTGAATACATTTTGAGTTACATTGCACGGCATTTTGTGTTGAGAAGAACGCTTATATACGTTTTGTTAACTTATATGAATTCAATGTCACTCGGGCAAAACTGGCTGTAGCCGCTGTAATTTTTTGAATTACATTCTACAAAATTGACAATATGTTTTTGGTATTTTAAAATTTATTTAAGTTATAAAATTCGTTACAGAAGATTCTCCAGTTAAAGTTAGTAATTTTTAATGTAATTAATTATGTCATTATTTTCAAATAATTTTTTCAATAATATTAAAAAAAATACGAAAAATTGAAAAAAATTTAATAAAAAGTTTGTATTTTTTCCAGTTCTGAAACCGCTAGTTATCGAGCAGTTTTAAAAATTAGCGTATCGACACAAATCGCATTTTTAACGACTTTTTCTTATAACCTTTTTCGATGTTTTGAAGAAAAATTTAATTTTCGGACAATTTTTCTTTAAAATTAAATTTTGCCGTATACCGAAAATTACGTGACAATATTTGACATTTGCCAATTATTTATAAGCAAAAGCAATTGAATTAGTATTTTCAAAAAATAATTGATGAAATAATTTATCATGTGATGCAGTCTTTATTATACATTTACATCTAAAATCAAGTTCTCTGTTCTAAATATACACAAAATTTGTTTTAATTTTAAAAATAAAACAAAAACACTTAGAAATGTATTATTAGATAGACATTTTGAAGTTCTGTCGAATTTTTTTATTAAATTTCAAAAAATTTATTTATTTACATCAAAATAAAGAAATATCATATTTGCCAAGTAATGTAAGTAAGAATTATACACATAGTAAATAAATATGTAATTTCAAAAATGGCAAATTTAATTTATTGTAGAAATGTAATATAAAAAATATGGTATCAAGAAGATTTAATTCCAATCGCAGAATGACAAGATTATATTCCAAACAAATAAATTTTGATAATTTCGAATCGTTACCAAGAAGAAAATATAAACAGCGTAAACAGCGCCCGAAAATAAAAAACCAAAAAACAAGATTAAATATTGAATCAATTGAATTAAATACGATATTAAAAGAAAATATGGATCAAAAAGGTTTGAGAACTGTATTAAGTTATTAGTTAATATGTATCTATTTGTAAATTCATATATGATGTATAAATATGTGCTTTAAAAGCAAGATTATTAGAATTTTTAATTAGTAAATTTGTTAATTATCACATCCTGACAATGCGCTTTGGCATTTTAGATTGCCATTGTCAGAACGTTTTGTAAACAATTTTGTAATAAACCACAACACAAATTTTGTGTTGTGATTGATCTGAGAAGCTAGAACGAGTTGTAGTCAGGGTCAGGGGCAGATTAACGCATAGGCATAGTAGGCACTTGCCTACGGCGCGGCGGCAAATTCTCTTAGGGCGGCAAATTTCCAGTTCGAAAAAAATAATAATTAATTATAAAATTTCTTGTACTACTACTATTCAATAAATTTTTAATTTTAATAAAACACATTTAATGAATTACCCACATTAGCTTTGCTCTGTATCAAAGACAGATTTTTGCAGAAATTAAATTTATCTAAAAATCGATATTTTTTCGCTAGAACAGACGCCTCGCAAAAACTGTGGCATCTGAAGGGTCTAGTGGCTTTATAATTTAAATGTAATAATACATATATACATACACAATCACGCCATGTACCCAAAAGAGTGTGGCACAAACTCTTTTCATCATCCCGAAATCAGTCGCCTCCAAACATTTCTATCCAAACAAGCAACTTTCGCTTTATCCACATTCATAATTCCTCTCATACATGCTCTTTTATTCTTACTACTTGGAAACTTTTGCTCACGCAAAACACTCTCAATCATATCACTCCAACTACTCACGACGTGCACGCAATCGTATACCATCAAAATTATTCAAATAAATTTTTTTAACCAAACGTTCATTAGACATTCGCTCAACATGTCCAAACCATCTTAACTGACTAACACCAACTTTTGCTACAACATTTTTTTCAATTTCACACTCATCATACACTAATCTATTTCGTACCCGATCTCTCCTATTTACACCAGATACTCCACGTAAAAATCTCATTTCCACAGCAGTCATTTTCCGTTTATGCTTTTGCAACCAAACCCAACATTCACTACTATACATCAATAATAATAATAATAAAGAACTTTATTTAGCAAAGCTATTCCAAATTACTTTTACAAATTTTTACATATATTAATACATTACGAGTGATTTCTATTAGTATATAACATAAATTGCCTTAACTCTACTTTAAATTTCTTAAGATCTAACATTTTTATATTATTAGGTAACTTATTATATTCACTAACACCTTTCACTAATACTGATTTTTTTAATTGTTCATGTTTTTTGAAATCAATATGGAAATGACTAGCACTTCTAGTGTTGTAATTGTACATTTCAGAATTTTTTTTATTAAATTTTAATAAGTAAGAAGGTGCAATTTTACTATTAATTTTATGCACAAAAACCAGACAGTTATACATAATATATCTATCCACATTCATCCACTTTAACTCTTTTAACATATCATCAATCCTACTGTATCTATCTTTATTCAAAATGTGCCTCATTGCTTTATTTTGTAGCTTTTGCAGCCTATCAATATCCCCCCTATTACACATAAGGAGAACTGACGCTGCATATGTAATATGGGGGAGTACAATAGAATTATAAATTAATATTTTAGTTCTAGTAGACAACATTTTTCTCATTCTTCCCAGAAAATTAACTTTCTTAGATACTTTTTTACATATGTAATTCATATGTTCACTAAATTTTAACTTCCTATCTATAATAATTCCCAAATACTTAATACTTTCTACTATTTCAATATTCTCATTTCCAATCATAATTTTGTGATTACTATTTTTTAATTCTTTCCACAGATTTTCAGATCCCAACATCAATACTTTACTTTTATTTATGTTTAATTTTAATTTATTAATTTTTAACCATTGATCTAATGTATTTAATTCTGTATTTAATGTATAAATACATTTTTTAAGATCACTTCCTGCTATATACACCATCGTATCATCAGCAAATAAACTGTAATTACAATCTATAAAATTTTTTCCTATGTCATTAATGTATATTATAAATAATATTGCACCTAAAACAGAACCCTGCGGTATTCCCATTTCCACCATACTTTCTTCTGAATACACATTATTACATTTTACCTTTTGCTTTCTACCAACCAAATAATTTTTAAACCACTCTAAACATGTTCCTGTTATTCCATAATTTTCTAATTTTTTGACAAGCTTTCCTCTGTCAATAGTTTCAAAAGCACGTTTTAAATCAAGGAACACTGCCAAAATGCACTGATTATTATTATCTATGCATGTCACCCAATCATTCAACACACATTGAAATGCAGTCTCACAACTATGATTTTCTCGAAATCCTGATTGCTGTTCTATTAAAATATTATTTTTTTGTAAGTGTGTCATTAACTGTTCATAAACGGCTCTTTCCAATATTTTATCTATAACTGGCAACATGTTAACAGGACGGTAGTCTTCAATCTTATTGCTATTTTGTACTTTTTGTACAGGTACAATCGTAGATATCTTAAATTTATCAGGTACTACTCCAGTTTCCAGGGAATTATTTACAATATTTATTAACTTATCACCTATTACATCAAAATTGTCTTTTATCAACCATGTACTTATCTCATCAGGGCTACCTTTATTATTTAAATTTATTACTATCTTAAATAAGTTATCATACTCTAATAATTTAAAATCTTTTAACATGTTATCTTTTACAATTAAATTAGATCCATTGCTACTAACATGATTAGTATCAATTGAATTAACTATTTCTTTTATACTTTCGATATAATAATTATTGAAATTTTCAGCTAATTTTTTATTATCAGTACATATATTACCGTTAATTTCTATGTTATTAAGATTACATTTTCTATTTTTTGATACTAAATTTTTCAATGTTTTCCACATATCTTTACTACTGTTTTTACATTTGTCAACACTGTTTTCATAGTATAATTTTTTTGCATTTCTTATTTGTTCTGTAACACTATTACGTATATATTTATAATTCTCCCAGTCACCTATTGCTTCAGTTATACGAAATTTTTTTAGTGCTCTATCCCTACTTCTAATTACATTTTTAACGTTTTCTGTTATCCAAGGTTTATACTTATTTATATTTTTATTGATTGTGATCTTTGGCATAAATTTATCAATGGCATTTATGAATTGAGTATAAAAAGTATTATATTTTTCATTTAAATTTTGCTCTCTGTAATTAAATTCTATATTTACTAAATATCTACGAAAACCTAATCTATCTTGCAATTTTTTCCTTACTATTTTATTTTCTAAAAAGTTCTCAGTATTTAAATTAATTTCAATTAATGCATGATCAGCAATGATGGGTTGATGCACAACACATTCTATATTATTTCTGTTATTTGTAATTACTAGATCTATGCATGTTTTACTATTAAAGGTGAAATGAGTATAATCATTTATAAGTTGAATTAATCCATTGTCATTGAGCATTGTATAAAGTCTTACTACTTGGGCATTATTAATGTCAAAAACATTAATATTAAAGTCACCTGTTATAATAATATCCATACATAAATTTTCACAGTAATCTTCTATAAAATCTATAAAAAAGTCTAAAAATTCCACTAAATTGCCACTTGGCGATCGATATACACACACTATTATGACATTCTTTTTATCTATAATTACTTTTAACACTAATACCCAATAATTATTATCAATTTCAATTTTTTGAATCAGTGTGTATGCCAAATTGCAGTACAAATAACATGCAACACCGCCTGTATACCTACTATTTGAATCAGACCTTAAAACTGTATAGTTTTCTATTTCAACTTCATTGTCTTCTATTTCGCTAGTTAATCTAGTTTCAGCCACACACACTATCGAAGGGTTTATGTCACTCATTATTTTTACTAATTCGTCTTTATGTTTTAATATACTTCTAGAATTAACATAGATGAGTTTTACATTCTTTTTCGTTGATTGCTATTTATTATACTGTCCAGAATATCCTAATCTTCGTCTCTTGGCCTCGATACACCTTTTATACGACTCACATGCTCTGTCAAACACTGAATGATCCGTTGGTTGATTTAAATTAAATTTTTTATTAGCATCTAAACAATTTACACAGCACTTGTCGCCTACACATTCACCATCATGCTTATTATTTCCACATTTTTTACAAGCTTCTTCATATTTACAATCCTCAGCTTTATGATAATATCTATTACATTTAAAACATCTCAAAATGTTGGTGTGCAAATAAACATCACATATACTCCATTTAATTCTTAGTTTACCTTCTTCTAATATTTTTGCTGCTACTTCATTTTCAATTTCAATAATTGCTGCAAAATGATATTTTCTCTTTTTCATCACTATCAGCTTTAAACTGAAACTTTCTATATTGCTTATAAACTTATTTTGTTTGAATATACATTCTTTCAGCTCTTCTGCTTCCATTTCGTCTTGTAATCCAATTATTTTTAGCCTTAAATTTGGTTTCTTCATTTCACCTACGCTGAACTGGTTGCCTAGTTTTTCATTCACTTCTTTTTGTAATATCTCTTTTTCTTCTTTACTCGCACATGTGATAATTATTCCATCATCTTTTAAATTTCTAATTTTTTCAATTCCAACCGCCAATTTAACGGGATCTACCTTTTTCATTAATTCGTTCTGCATTTTTTTGACATCTTTCTTCTTACCTTCTTTTTGTTTAATTATTAATGTTTGGTTAGCTTGATTCTTGACAGCCTCGGCATATCTCATACTACATTCTACCTCTTCTTGCTTTGTACTAGTACTTGCTCCTTCTCTTTTAAGTAATATCTCTTTTATTATTTCTACATCTCTGTTTAGTTTTTTTATATCTGCATTATATCTAACCTCACTTTCTTCATAGCATTCATTGCAATACCATTTTACACCCTTGCAACTACTTATAACATTGTACTGATTTATATTGAGGTTTACACAACCTAAATGATACCATCCACCACACCTTCCTTCACATCCAATAATATTTTCACCATCAAAATCAATTTTGCACTTATGACATCGCTTGTCACTCGCCATCACTCTGACAGCTGCTATGTAGGCAATGTAGGCACCAAAACAGCATTATATATACTCAAACGGGCTTCTTTGGAAACATTTACATTCCTATGTAATAATAAACTATATTATAACTGTGTATGGTGAAATGATACGCGAAAAATAAATTATTGTTATTTTCATTTGAGCGAATTTATATGGACGGCATTTTTCATGCGCCTATGGGCGGTAATTTTGTTAATCCGCCCCTGGTTGTAGTCAGAACATTATGTTTATCATATTAATGTTACAAGATAATCATTACCGAATACTAATTTGTAACAAATATTTTATAATATTCACAGGTTATTTTTATTTTAACTTGTAAAATAAGTATTGAATTTAAGCTAAGGTATTATAAAATTGATTATTAAAAACTTGAAATATTTTACAGAAATCAGTCAAATTACAGAAGATAATATTCAAAATGAAGATCAACAGGCATTAGAAAATGAGGTAAATGATGATGATGCAGAAATTGTTAATATTATACTCGATTTATCAGAAAAATATGGTGTTGGAATTGGCGAAGATCAAAAACCAGCCACTGTTGAAGACATTGAAGCTTATTTGATATCTGAAGCAGCAAAATTCAATACTCCTGTAGACAATGTTTCAAGTACTCTGTAGTGAATAACATTTGCATGACACATTTTCTCACTATGTTATCTCACTATTTTTCTAAATCAATTTGTGTTAAATTCATATAAAAATAACTATCATAAATTAAAAAATATTCCGATGTTGATTTTAATATAATTCTGATTTAAACAAAACTAACAAAAAGTTATTTATATAAAAAAAGTAATTTAAATAAATTAATAATGGTTCGGTTTTATTAAGTTTTAAATAGTTATTATTAATACAATCTTTATTAATTAAGGTAATTAGGAGGGATCGAGTACGAAATAGATGAGTGATAATGAGTGTGAAATTGAAAAAATGTTGTAGCAAAAGTTGGTGTTAAGTCATTTAAAATGGTTCAGACATCTTGAGCGAATACCTAATGAACGTTTGGTTAAAAAAATTTATTATTATTGGAGTGGTATAATTGAGATGTGGCTTGCGTGAGCAAAAGTTTCCAAACAGTAAGATTAGAAAAGCATGTATGAGAAGAATTATGAATGTGGATGAAGCTAAAGTTGCTTGTTTGGATGGGGATGTTTGGAGGAAACTGATTTCGGGATAATGAAAAGAGTTTGTGCTACATTCTTTCGGGTACATGGCGTGATTGTGTATATATGTATGTATTCAGCTTATGATTGGTTGAAATTTGCAGTAAGTTTATATTGGAACAAAATATGCAAATTATACTCGATGAATTTATGTTGAATTTGAAAAATTAGATTTATTGTCAATTTTGTTACAGCGTATTGTATGTTGGATGTCAATTTTGTTATAATTTTGACAAATTAATTATTTTATTTATTAGATTTTTTACGCACATTGTAGCCGAAACTACTACATTCACAACGTTAATGGAGTATTTATTTTAAATCGATATTTCGACCACATTTTTAATTCGGGTTCAGGTCCCTGTTTTTGCTTATACTAAAAATTCGTATTACAAGCTTTGTTTTTGGATGTTTTAAAGGGTCGTTTCTCAATTATTTAGAACAATTATTTAAAACAGCTGGAAGCTGTACTAAGCACTGTATTAGCTGTCAAAATAGTTGACGTTTATAAAAAAAATTGTGTAATTTGCGCGGTTCGCCAAGTAAATAATAATAATAATAATAATTGAATCTAGTCTACACTGTAAAAAAAAAAGGTATTTGTATATAAAAACATAAATATGTATATGGAAATTATTTACATATATTTTAAGGAAAATTTTTACATTATATAAATATAAAATATTTTTATTTTATGTAATTACTTACTTTTTCAGTAAAAATAACATGTATAATAGATAAATTAATTTACTTTAAATTACAAAATTATATTATTTTTACAGAAAATTTATGTAAATTATCAATTTGCTGAACTAATATGATTTTTTTTTTTACTAGAATTTTTATGTAAAGTGGCACCTTTAAAGTGTAGTTCGTAAATAACTGCTGATTTTGTAACAATATTCAAATAAAATACTTGATAAATATTTTAGTAAATTTTTTGACGAAATATGGTGTACATTTTTATTAATAAAATATGTCTGTTAAATTTACATTTAAAAACAATTAAAATTATTTACACTTAAAAAAAGAGAATAATAAAATTTAAATATTACTTATTACTATTTAAATTTAAATATTATTAAAATTAATAATTATTATTATTAAAATTGCGAAAACACCACTTGAATTAATAATAATGATAACTTACATTTCATATTTTAATATACTTTGCAGATAAAAAATGGTCAATATAAAATTAACAATTCTATATAAATTAATAAAAAAGGTGGCAACACTGTATTTTGTTAAAATTACATAAATTATATGAATACTAGGACAATTTTTTGTGAAAATTTGAGTAAAATCGGTTAACTAACAGGGACATAATAAAATTTTAAAAAGTTTAGTAATTTTTGTCTCGGAAAGTTTGCAACACTGGATATTAATAAAATTATATAATTAATGGAAGCATTAGGGAAATCTTTTCTGAAAATTTGATCAAAATCGGATAAATAATGTAGCCAATATAAATTTTTAAAAATTTTTGTAATTTTTTTCTCGGAAAGCTGGCATTACCGAAATAAAATGAAACCACATGACCATCTTGGGTACTAGACAAATTTATTTTGGCAATTTTATTAAAATCGGTTGAACCGTCTAGGAGGAGTTGCGATCACAAAATTTTGAACATAAACTAAGTTCGGATTCATCATCTAGTAGGGGCTATATGAAGAATTTCAATACAAATTTATTTTTTTTTTGAAAATGTTACAGACATCGTACCAAACACTATACCACTTTTTCTTGCAGTCAAAGTGGTAAGAAAACAGTTGTTTTATATCAATGATAGATTGTTATTGAATTTACGAATAAGGTCTACCATTTTATTATTAACGATTCGACTTTGATTAAATTAGACAAAAATTTTCACATTACTTAAAAATTATTAAATTATATTCAAACACTCGATATTGGAACTTTGAATAATAAAATAATATATAATAATTAACTTAAAATGTATTTTTTAAAATATTGATAAATAATTCAATAGTTTTATTATATTTAATCATTTTAATTTTTTTATGGCTAAATGTTACTAATAAACCATAAATTTATAAATATGAATAAAAAAGCAAGATAGACATAGTGAGCTTTGGAAAAACAAATCCAATAGAAAAATAACAGAAAATTTCTTTTTTATTTTGAAAATATTACAGATCAAATTTTCTGCATCATAAAATTAGTTTTACATAAATTTTAACGAAATACATTAAATAATAATTTTAAAAAACGATTCGAATATACCGTAAAACAATAATGAAAATAATATTGTGGAAGATACGTAAGTCTACATTTATTTATTAATATTATAACTTAATAAATATTTAGTATTGTTGTTTATTAAAAATGAGTTTTGTCAGTCGTTTCAAGAGTATTAACCGTTTGCTAAAAACAACAAGATTAGAAGTATATGGGTAAACCCATATATAGACTACTTTGACATTTTTCGGAAAGTTGGCAACACTGTATTTTAATAATATTATAATTTATGTGGGCAATAGGAGATACTTTTCTGAAAATTTGATCAAAATCGAATAAATAATGTAGCCACAATGAATTTTTTTAAAATTTTGTGATTTTTTTTTCTCGATAAGTTGGCAACACTGTATTTTGTTAAAATTGCATAATTTATTTAGGCACTAGAAAAAACTTTTATAAATATTTGATTAAAATCGGTTAAATAAAATGGTCAAAATAAATTTTTAAAAATTTTACTAATTTTTTTCTCGGAAAGTTGGCAACACTGTATTTTGTTAAAATTACATAAATTATATGAATACTAGGAGAATCTTTTGTGAAAATTTGAGTAAAATCGGTTGAATAACATGGCCATAATAAAAATTTTAAAACTTTAGTAATTTTTTTCTCGGGAAGTTGGCAACACTGGATATTAATAAAATTATATAACTAATGGGAGCATTAGGGAAATCTATTCTGTAAATTTGATCAAAATCGGATAAATAACGTAGCCAATATGAATTTTTAAAAACTTTAGTAATTTTTTTCTCGGAAAGTTGGCATCACTGGAAAAAACTAAAACCACTTGACCATCTTGGGCACTAGACAAATTTATCCTGAAAATTTCATTAAAATCGGTTGAACCGTCTAGGAGGAGTTGCGATCACAAAATTTTGTCTGACGACCGAGTGAGCGAGCGAGCGAGCTGACGACGCACACACATACACCCTCATAAACTAAGTTCAGATTCGTCATCTACAGGCTATATGAAGGATTTCTATACAATTTTTTTTTTTTTTTGAAAATGTTACAGACACCGTACCAAACGCTTTACTACTTTTCCTTGCAGTCAAAGTAGTAAAAATGTCATTGATTGTAATATACATGTATTTAAAACAAGATTAGAAGTATATGGGTAAACCCATATATGGACTACTTTGACATTTTTCGGAAAGTTGGCAACACTGTATTTTAATAATATTATAATTTATGTGGGCACTAGGAGATACTTTTCTGAAAATTTGATCAAAATCGGATAAATAATGTAGCCACAATGAATTTTTAAAAAATTTTGTGATTTTTTTCTCGATAAGTTGGCAACACTGTATTTTGTTAAAATTGCATAATTTATTTAGGCACTAGGAAAAACTTTTATAAAAATTTGATTAAAATCAGTTAAATAAAATGGTCATAATAAATTTTTAAAAATTTTATTAATTTTTTTCTCGGAAAGTTGGCAACACTGTATTTTGTTAAAATTACATAAATTATATGAATACTAGGAGAATCTTTTGTGAAAATTTGAGTAAAATCGGTTGAATAACATGGCCATAATAAAAATTTTAAAAATTTAGTAATTTTTTTCTCGGAAAGTTGGCAACACAGAATATTAATAAAATTATGTAATTAATGGGAGCATTAGGGAAATCTTTTCTGAAAATTTGATCAAAATCGGATAAATAACGTAGCCAATATGAATTTTTAAAAACTTTAGTAATTTTTTTCTCGGAAAGTTGGCATCACTGGAAAAAAACAAAACCACATGACCATCTTGGGCACTAGACAAATTTATCCTAAAAATTTCATTAAAATCGGTTGAACCGTCTAGGAGGAGTTGCGATCACAAAATTTGGTCTGACGACCGAGCGAGCGAGCGAGCGAGCGAGCGAGCGAGCTGACGACGCACATCCATACACCCACATAAACTAAGTTCAGATTCGTCATCTACAAGCTATATGAAGGATTTCTATACAATTTTTTTTTTTTTTTGAAAATTTTACAGACACCGTACCAAACGCTTTACTACTTTTCCTTGCAGTCAAAGTAGTAAAAATATGTTTTATTTGTCTCAAACAGAGCTGGGCAGTAATTAAATACTTTGTAATTAATTACTAATTAAATTACGATATTCCAAAAAGAATTTGTAATTGAATTACTTTATAGAAAAAAGTAATTGTACTCAATTATTTTTCAAATTTTAGAAAATAATTGAAAAAGTAATTGTTTTTGGTAATTTAATTACTTCAAGTAATTGAAAACTGGCATACATAATTATGTATTTTTGTTTTTCTGTATTAATAATAATAAAATAGAATTTTACTTATGTTTCTTATTTAATATAAAAATAATAATAATTTTGTTGTTTATTTTTTAAATATAACAATGTTTACTTCTTTTAAAAAAGTAATTGAAAAAGTATTTAAAATAACTTGTTAAATTACCAAAGTAATTTGTAATTAAATTACATTTTTTTAGCAATAATTATTTTGAAAGTATTTAAATTACTTTTTGCCAGAGTAATTAGTAATTGTAATTAATTACTTTCTTAATTATAATGTTATTAAATTCTCTATTAGGTTTGTTATTGTGTTTAGCAATGACGCGTTTCGACTTTTCAGTCATCTTCAGATTTTCTGATTACTTTCTCAGAGTAATTTGCCCAGCTCGGGTCTCAAATATTACAGTTCGAATTTTGAGATAACTATTTTACGTTATCATATTGGTATGTATGTATGTGTACTTAACATTTTTGCATCAAATTGTATTAAAAAAAACAGTTGTTTTATATCAATGATGGATTATTATTGAATTTACGAATAAGGGCGGCAAACTTTACTTTAAGGTTATGTAATCAATTTTCTGTAAACTTTACATACCGTTAATTTTGCATATTTTATTAATATAAATCGCAAAATTTTAGTGCGGAAACGATATTTATAATGTTAAAACTGATTTTGAAAACTCGATTTTAGCATAGGTTATACGTATGATGCAATGGCTGTAGTTGACATAAGTGGCGCTCATTGCAGGGTAGGTTAGACAAAAAGGTTAATTTGAGGTTAATTTGTTAATATTTTAAATATCATTTCCGCACTAAAATTTTGTGATTTATATTCATAAAATGTGCAAAACTTAACGATATGTGAAGTTTGAAAAAAATCGATAATAAAATTATATTCTAATTGCCAATTACCAATTATAAAATTATATTCAAACACTCGATATGTCGTATATACGAAATGCAATTATGTAAATATTAAAATAAAAAATATAATAACATTGATCGAACTGGGAATAATAAAATAATATATAATAATTAACTTAAAATGTATTTTTTAAAATATTGATAAATAATTCAATAGTTCTATTATATTTAAACATTTTAATTTTTTTATGGCTAAATATTTCTAATGGTAGTTTCTTCAAATTCAAATTTGACCATAAATTTATAAATATGAATAAAAAAACAAGATTGACATAGTAAGCTATGAAAAAACAAATCCAATAAAAAATAACAAAAAATACCATTTTTATTTTGATAATATTGCAGACCAAATTTTCTGCATCATAAAATTAGTTTTATATTAAATTTAAAGAAATACATTGAATAATAATTTAAAAAACGATTCAAATATGCCGTAAAACAATAAGGACAATAATATTGTAGAAGATACGTAAGTTTATATCTATTTATTAATATTATTACTTAATAGATGTTTAGCATTGTTGTTTATTAAAAATGAGTTTCAACAGTCGTTGCAAGAGTATTGACCATTTGCTAAAAACAAAAATGTCAATAATTGTAATATTTATATTTAAAAAAATGTTTTATTTGTCTTAAATATTACAGTTCGGATTTTGAGACAACCATTTTACATTATCATATTGGTGACAAACCTAGCAACATAAAAATATGTGTACTTAATATATTTGCATAAAATTTTATTAAAAAAAAAAACAGTTGTTTTATATCAATGATGATTTATTATTGAATTTACGAATAAGATTTACAGTTTTATTTTTTCACTGGTTTTTAGTCACCATTACATATGTATATACAATCATCACAATGTTTTATTATATTAATAAGATTAAGAATAATTTGTTTATATAAAGAAATGGACTGAGAACTTGCCGTGTGACCTTGTCACCAAAAATTTTAATGCAGGCTGCAAATTTTGACATATGTCTGTATCTCTCTCTCTCCCTTTGACCAGTGGTTATTGCATTTACTTTAATGCGTATTATGTTAGCTGGTGATTCCATTTTAGACACATACGGGATACGGGTGTCAGGTTAGAAAATGTAAACAACAATGTACATAACAAAACAATGAATAAGATACAGGTATTAATATCTATTTTATATTTGATCTATTAATCTATTCTACAATGTTGCATATGAAGCTTTTAGTATAAGTATAGGTTTAGCATAGGTTAGCATCAAATGACGCTACTTTACGATACTTTAAAATCAAAATTTTATGTAGAATATTTGTTTATTATTTATTGGGATCTAAATGATCTAAAATGTTCTGCATGGCATCTGGTGGCGAATTTCGCCAGGCGAAATGAGGAACTAAAACACTGCGTGCACTTGTGTCAACGATCAAAAATGACAGCTTGCAGAAAAAACGCTATTTGCTAGCTTTTTTTTTCTTTTTTTGCAACATTATTGTATTATATAATAAATATTTAATTTCTAGATGTTAATTTGAATATGCGTTTGGTTTAAAGTTCTGTTGTGCAAAGTGTCAACTAACCTATAACAATATAATAAGGTTGCGATGCAGTGTTTACACTTTGTACCTAAACCAGCTTTGCAGGAACACACTACAGACTTAATCGCACCGTTTCTGTCAATTGTCATTGAGATTTCATGTGGAACATCTTTTAAACTTGACGTTTTCAAACACAGAGATGTTACTGTCATCTTGCCATCACATCACTTTTCTAATGATTGTGTAGGACAATGATTCTCAACCACTGTGCCGCGGCACTTTTGTGTGCCGCGAAATTCTTGAAATGTGCCGCCAAATTTTAGAAATGTAAACAATAAAAATTATTTTGTATATACCTTTATGCAGCAATTTCTTTAATTTATATATTTGCTATGCAGTATTGTGTTCTCAAACTTAAATAAAACTTATTCAAAAGTTATACATGATTCGTCTTTTTTAACAATTTTTTAGTATATTTATAAGTATGTAAAATTCTTTTAAACTTATCTTATTCTTAGTGTGCCGCCAAATTTTTAAAATTGTTAAAAGTGTACCGTACCAAAAAAAAAGGTTGAGAATCACTGGTGTAGGAGTTGTTCTGACAAGAGTTTAAGCCGGCCCATTTGTAAATTTTTTCAAGAGTTCATAATATTTTTTAATTAAAAAGAAATCATACACTTTGATTGAGTTTTGACAAGTGGACGCTTAGGTCCGCCATATTGAATAGGCCATGCCCCCATTTTAAATCCCAATACTTTATTTTAATAATAGTCAAATAAGTTTTGATTACAAAAAATATATTTTTATAATTTGAGCTGATCAGAGCTGAAGTAATTTAAGTCACTTTTTTTAAATTTTATTGAAAAAAAAACTTGCATTTTATCTTACTATATAATATTTAATAACACAATAAAGAAACTTGAATATATGGCTAATGTAAAAATTATACTTTTACCACTTTACCAATAAACACTTCTTGGCACCTACTACTATGGCATAAAATAATATATATTTTTTTTTAATTATAGCAATTCAATTCTGAAGTTAATTATTGCTACACGCTTCTTTGGGTCGACAGTCAACATAAATTAATACTATTCTACCAACTTAATGGAAAAATTATATTGTCTGGACTACGCGAACATACCTAAATATCTATGTTAAATAAACGTAAAATTTATCAGCGAATTAACTAAGAAAGTTATTATCAAAAAACATGCTGAAAAAATTGAGCGATTATGTAAATACTTGTTAGCAGGTCGTGAAGTCGTGAAGTTATATTTTTGATTTATATAAAATTAAAATATAATGATTAAAGACTCAATACTTATCGAAATGTAATTCCGGAAAAACTTAAACAGATACATGCTTGAATAGAGGAATAGGATCGAATATATAAAATTTGCAATAATTGAAAATCGAAATTAAATCAAAGAAGAAGAAGAAATCAAACATAATACTTTCTGTAATAAATAATTTAAAGAATAATCTTAAAATAGTCTGTAATAAAATATTGACCATTTTAAAGAACAATACAATATCAAACGATACATTGCCAAGAAATATTGTATAACCGCGAACAGATTTTACAATCTACTGCCAAGAAATTAATCATTATTGCTAATGTTACTATCAATGAAACGAGAAAACTTCATGATAAATTCGAATTATTTTCGGAGATTAGTAAATATAATAAATCGATATGGAGCAACAAGTATTGTTTTACTTCTCGTTTTCGTATTGAAAGTCTTCTTAATACCGTGAGCACATTTCGTGCTTAATAAGTCAATTTTTGTGGATTTAATTTTAATCTGACATCTACGAATTAGTAAACATTGAATTAGCTGAGAATCGTCAATGACAAAATTCAGAATACTGCGGCACAATAAAATGATGTCAATGAAGTCAACATTCATCCAAACTTACTCAATGATGTCAACGACTTAATTACTTTTAATAATGACAAACATACCGAATAATATTTTTTAAAAATGATCCAAAATTTACTGTAAAACAAAGAAGGAAGTTATGTAAGTTTATATTTATTTATTAATATTATAGTTTAAACTTTAGTGTTTATTTTATTTTTTTCATTTTTATATCAAGACTCTTAACTAGTCATTAGAAACGAAATATCTATGTTTGTAATATTCAGTGTGTAAATTAATGAGGTTTCCTATAAGGAAACGAAATTTAATATGAGTTTTAGGAGAAAAACTTATTCTTTATAAAAAAAATTTCTTCTATCAAAACCCCTTATAGTCAAAGAAAAATCCAGTAATCACTTAAGATAAGATTAAAAACTTGATATTATTTCTAGTTGTTGATTTTAAATATGACTAAGTCCGAATGTTACATCAGTATCTTGTGAAAAATGTTAAAAATATTTGTCATACAAAAAACTTACTTTTTAATTATTATTAATTATTAATTTGCCAAAATATAATTATTATTATTATTAACAAGTAATCTATACGATACTGATGTAACATTCGGACTTAATCATATTTAAAATCAACAACTCGATATAATATCAAGTTTTTCATCTTATTTTAAGTAATTACTGTATTTTTCTTTGACTATAAAAGATTTTGATAGAAACAAATTTTTTTATAAAGAATAAGTATTTCTCATAAAACTCATATTAAAATTTCTTTCCTATACACAAAAAAAGTAAGTATTAGTAAAATAATGTTTATATTAATATTTTTGCAATATTAAGCAATATGAAGTATACAAATATCAAACAATTTATTTCAGTGATATTATTTAGATATATTATACATAATATTAGCTGTGTTCGCGGTACTAATTCCGAATTAATTCGGAACCTGTTCGGAACGTCTTTAGGATCAATCCAAAGCGCATGCCCGATTCTGAATTTATTCATCAGGATTTTATATTTCCGCGAACGTTAAATAAACATTACTTTTAATTAAATTGTTCGATCATACAGTGCGCTCTGCCGATCCCGTTATTTGACGAATTTCATTTTAGATATCAGCTGTTCTTGTTTATTCCGTGCATAATAGTAAATAACTTTTCCTTTTAAAACACAAATCTAACATAAAATGTTCGAAATTGACGTGTAAACTATTTTTGGTAAACTTTCACGATTATACAATGTCAGTGCGCATGTGCGAAATTCTTGATAAAATCTTGGCATGTGTCGAATACATTTGAAACTAATTCGGAATGAAATAATTGTGTTCCTTAAACGCAGAACTTTTTGTTCAGAACATGTAATTTTCTTACCGCGAACGATCGAATTCACATTGCGCATGCGTACTTGTTCGGAACTAGTTCAGGATGTGCTCCGCGAATAAAGCTATTATTTTTATCGTATGACACATATGTATATTAATTAATATTATTTAAAGTTAAAAAACAAACATTTTTTTTATTTTTGTTCCTGTAATATGTATGAAATGTATATTTTTCATTAATTTTTACAATCTATATTAAATAAATAATAAATGTTTGCCAAAAACAGTTGATCGAGGCAAGCAATTTTGAACGTTAACTACTATAAATCTTTCGACAATTTCTTTCAATGCTATAGTATAGGTATAATCTCTCTCCCCTCTATCACTACTCTATGTTTCTGACACATATGGTAGTAAAATTTTTTGACTTAATCTCGTAACTGAAAAACAAAATATAATTAGTAACTACATATTAAAATAAAACTTGAAAATAAAAATACTGTGTTATAAATTTAAATAAGCATAAAAATAATTTTCTTAGGCCCGGTATTATAAACACTGATTTAATTTACTTGACAAGTAAAAAAATAAAAATTGTTTTTTAATACCACTAGATTAAATTTATTCCCTATTTATAATAAGAAAATCTATAAAGTAAATACATTTACTCCTAAAGTAAATTTAACTATCGTTTATAGTACCGGCCCTTAGTGCTCACAAGAGTTATACAATACATTTTTAATTAGCAATGCCAACTTTCAAAGGAAAAATATAAAAATTTATTTTGATTGCAGTGTTTTTCCGATTTTAATCAGTTTGCTACATTGTTTATTCGATGTAAATAAAAGTTTTTAGTATGGAATTACCAATATGTTTATAATTTTGTTATTATAAAGGGTTACTACAAAATAATTATCGGATTTTAAAAAGCTATATTTTACAAAGTATTGCAGATATAATATGAAATATTGCGCTTACAAATATCGTTTTAGGATCAGGTAGCAGCACAAACTCAGTTTGCAAAATGGAGACTATGCGAGGTTTTCAGTGATTATCGGTTGTTAGCGTCAACGTGCAATTCAAAAACAGTACAAAACAGAACCGCCAGGTTAGATAATTGAAGAGCACAGGTTATTGCTACTGTGATAAACATCAACAACCAATAGGGACGTACTGCAATGTGTATGTTACAAAATGAACTACTGTTTAGAGCCTGTGATTTTCAAAGTGGGCAATATCCGCTCCCTTATGGGCAATTTAAGATCTGTGGTGGGCAATGATAGGCTAATGAAAGCT
This sequence comes from Clivina fossor, assembly GCA_963966155.1. Lineage (NCBI taxonomy): Eukaryota > Metazoa > Arthropoda > Insecta > Coleoptera > Carabidae > Clivina > Clivina fossor. The sequence goes on along the minus strand of OZ014558.1, from coordinate 17,627,955 downwards.
AAGAAAATTAGAAGGGCAAAATAAAAATAACGCGTAAAGCGGAAAATTGTCTCTATGTAGAATTGGGGGGGGGGGGGGGGGGCATTGGAGATTTGTTTTATTCATAATTGGGCAATAGCTCAAATAAGTTTGAAATCTATGGTTAAACGTATATCGTTTGACGAGGGGAGTTCATATGAAATATTTGTAATGGTATGAGTAAAAACTTGGATTTTTTCTTTCTCTTTTCATGTATCATTTAATATTATATCTGTAATACTTTATAGTAATAGTTTTGTAGTAAACTTACACATTTTTGTATAAATGTTATACAATATTCTAACGATAAATTTTTTTGTGGCATTTCAGTGAACCATCTCAACCCAAGATTTGAAGAATTGAAAAATGTTGACAATATTAATGTTGGAAAAATAGAAAATCTCAAGGTATTATTATTATTAATTTTGCTACTTTTTATAAGTTTTTAAATCATTGTATTTAATTTTTACAGAAACTATTACAAAACTCCTCAGATTCAAAAGCTGAAATTTTAGTATCTGTCACTGAATTTTCATCGTTACGCAGTACATTAAATACAAATTCGGAAAAAATTAAAAGAAAAATTCATAAAAAATCAAATAAAATACTAGAATATTTATTGGCCAATTAACAAGAAGAAAAATATATATTGAAAGACACAAAGAGACAGGTAGTTTAGTTACAATTGCTGATAAAGCTAAAAAAAAGCAATATACTAAACTTCTTGAAGAATGTTCTAAAATATAAAATGACTCAAACAACTGTTTCCAAATTAATATAGCTTTAAATATTCCAATACGTCCGAGAAAACGTTAACCTAATCAAGTTGTTCTAACGTTAGATTTGTCTGCAATATACTCTAAGAAGATGCAACTTTGAAATACTCAGTATGAATACGCTGTAATTTGCAAAATATCTTCTATATTATAGCTCTTTTTTTAAAATAATGGTTATTGGAAATAAGATTAACGAACTTAATAACAAAAGTAATTTATTGTTCCGTATGCATTTTGTTATTCTTTTTCATTAAGTATTACTTTGATTTTGCCAAATTCTTTTAAAGCAATTTTATTATAATCAGAACATTTACGCATTTACTCTCTTTGCTTCAATATTCTGAATTATGCCATTTAGGGTTTTCAACTGATTTAATTTTACTTGATTTTTAAATGTCATACTTAAATCGGCAACAATTATTGACTTGTTGAGTATTAAATGTTATCATAGTATTAAGAATATGATCAATAGGAACAGTAAAACTCAATGCTTGTTGCTCGCATATTGTTTTATTGTATTTACTAATCTCAGATAATTATTTAAAAGTTATTATAAAATTTCTTCCTATCACTGGTAGTACTATTATCAATATTGATTATTTTTTTGGCGGAGATTTCAAAGCTTGTTCAATTTCACAATGTTTCTTGACAATGAATTTTTTTGATTTTGTTTCGTTCTTTAAACTGGTCCGTATTTGATTACTGGTTACTTTAAGCTTATTTTTTAAATTATTTACTGAAGTTTCATGTGCGATTTCAATCTTTTTCTGATTAAAAGTCGATTGTATATTGTCGCAGGTTTTATGTATTCGCTCATTTTCTTCTATATAAGCAAGTATCTGTCTACCTTTTTCTGTTATTTTATTTTGATTAGTTCGAGTTTTTTTATATACATTTTGTCGTAATTCTCTGAATGAAAAAGATTAGTGTGCCTTCACGACTTGCTAACTAGTTTTTACGTAAATGCTCAATTTTTTTAGCATATTTTTTGATAAAGGTTCCTTAGTAAGTCGCTGGGTAATTTTGGGCTTATCTGTTACATGTTTAGACCTGTTTCAATAGTTCAGCATATTTAACTTGTCAAGTAATCAAATACGATTGTTTATACTGCAGAATTTAGTTGTTTCAACTAAATTTTGAAGTAGTTCATAAATGTTCGTCGAATATTTAAAAAAAATTAATACAAACGAAAAATTTCTAAATATAAATATTCAATTCAGTTTATGATTGATATTGAACGTTTTATGTAAACTATCGTATGTTGTTACTTGACAAAATAAAGTTATTGTTACAAGGTTTGTTACTACATGCAATGTAAATGAAATATGAAATACACTGAATAACAAAATGCATTCAACAGTAATTACTTTAAACATTTTGGTTCAAAATTATAAATTGTAATATTGTATCAGTAAATATAATATGTAATCATTTTTCATGTTTGTGTTTTATTATACAATTGATTTAATATAATTACGTTTAACTAATATTTCAATTTTAAGGTAATGCATTTGTTTTATTGTATGATTAGGCCGGACTAAATAATAAATTTTCCTAATCAATTAACAATATTATTTAAAATTACTATATGCATTTGAAAAAATTGATATCAATAAAAAATAAATAAAAAATATTTATTACATAACGTCGAAAATTATACAAAGTACACACCGTGTGGTAAATTACAAACTAAATCCATATTTTGCATACTTTGAACAGTTTTAAATATACATATTACAAACTAATTTAATGGTAGGTTGAAACAAATTATGAAAAGTTATTAGCTGTTAAAACACAATTTAAATATAAATCATAAAATAATATACCATATTGATAATATTGGAATTATAGCTAGTGTTTTAATAAATTTGCAATGATCAGTTATATGTAATAACATAATTTTATGAAAATATTGAAAAATTCATAATAATTATAACAACTTTAGCTTTAACATTCTGTTTACGTTTTATTTGACTTTATTTTGAATTAAATCAAAAGTTTTTTTTTTAATCATTTCTTTAACTTTAACAAACGTTAAACTGTTAAACTTTTTATCTCTCTACTGCAAGCTATCCACGAAAAATACATATCAATTTTTGAAACTGTACAATAAGTAAAAATAATACATATCTGTATTATACGTTACCAACACAATCTCTACCGACACATCGATCGTGGCACCTCTAGCAGCGTTGTCCATAATGATTGTATGTATATACATCGATCTTTTTTTTTTTTAATTTCATACTGTAACAAGAGTGAATGAGTGTTATGTGCCAAGCGAATAATTTTAAGCTGGAATCCACGAAAATAATATTAATAGAAAAGTTAAAAATTTGTTATAATATCAATTTTGTTTCAAAGCTTTCCTTTTTAAGTTAAAAATAAATTTAATACAGGATCCTTGCTTCAGTAGCTGAAATGTCAATTATAAATATGAAAACTAAATTTATTGATTTTTTTTTATATTTATTTCGCACTTCATATTAAAAATAAATTTCTCGACTTGATATATTGTATGTATAAGATTTACAAAACTACTAATTAGGACTTGGTTCTTTAAATAATGTATTTCATTTTATGACAAATTCGTATATTTCCTATTCACAAAACTCATCTGCAGACACATTATTTATAAAAGTTATCATGATTCTAAAGAAAAAAAATCTAAAACCACATTACCAATTCGGTTCCATTTAGTTAATCCAGTTAATCTAATGCAATTAATATTTCGTATTAATAATAATGTTAAAAAAAATAATATTTAATATTAATAATAGATATTTAATACACATATATCTTTATTTTATTATCTATTAATAATTGATAATTGTTCTATAATAATTACATAGTATATAAATTAATAAGCAAATTTCAGTAAAAAAATTATTTTCTTAATGTATTTATTATCTTATATTTTCTCATTTTTTAAATTAACGTATTTATTATTATAAATTGTTGATATCGTTAGGCCATATTTATATGATTATTATACTTATTATTATATTATTTTGTAATAACATAATGTATATTTATTTAGTGAAAATTATATAAATAGATAATCCGAATGATAATACAGTTAATTTATTATATAATAGTTTTATGTTAGGAAACTAAATACATAGATTCCAGTCACTGGATCCTTCCATTTAGGTATGATTAATGTATTATTAATTTACAGTATTAATAGTATTATTAGTGGACAAATTATAAAAAAACGTAGAATACAAAAAATATATATTTGCTTTAACTTTTGAACTATTATTGAACATCTACTATTACACTAAAAAAAACTATTTAGTTTGTCAATGACATTGAAATTAGCAATGTTTTTATGTGAGCCAATGTGAGCACTCAAACGTGTATATAAAGACATTGAGCTTAAAACCGCTAGATAGCGGGGCGGTCGCACCGATCAAGTGTGTCGGTACCGTATATGAGCAATAAATAAAATAAAAAAGGTAAGTTAAATTATTGTAACTTTATCGGTCTTTTTATTTATCTGTTAAACGTACATTGAGGGCATTAGTATATTTTAAATTAATTGGTTTTTTTTTTCTTCTTTGTTTAAAATTTGTTTAATTTGCAGTTATCTTGTATTTGTATTTTTTTATAAATATTTACTTAAAAGTATAGAATTAGGTTTATAATAATGTTTAATATTGCATAAATAAAAATTAGGACTATTTTTTATTAATTGACACTATATAAAATATTTCATTTTTCATTAAAACATTTAAAACCTACTAGCTAGCACGTGCATAATTTTCCAGATCTAATAAATAAAAAATTATAATTCATAATTTAAAATATTGCAATTCTGAACGTCATCAGTCTTATTTAAAATTTATGCACCGTTTAATGTGCTTTAAAACAGAATTTAAGAAACGAAACATATGTATTGTATAAAATATTGACTAAATAAATTTTGCAGTACAAAGGTTTTATAATTATAACATAAATTCTTATAGATATATTGAACAAATTGACTACAAAATTTTTATTTAAAATAGTATAATGTTTTGTTTGTTTTGTTTGGTACATAATAAAATTAGACTGTCGCCATTATTGAATTTAATTATATTTATGTTTTACATATGGGCTAGCTTATTTAATTTCTGTATGAATGGATTTCTCAAACAATTTTGGTCTCAAAGAATTAAGTAGTTATTAGAATTAATTTAGTTACTTATATTATTAAAATATATATTATAATTTTGCATTGAAATTACACTAAAACAAAATCTTAAAGCAATATACATACTCATAATTGTTAAATACAATTAATATTTTAAAAATTAAATTATTTCTACAATTTTTTCTATCACATATATAATACTCATGCTGTACATATTTTTCAGTAGTCATCATATATAAAATAATTTTTAACTGGCTGATACTACAAGTTCGGTTTTAACTAATAACGGTTGCAAAACAACGTAACCGTCATAAGAGCAGGACTAAAGAAATGAATTGAAACATCCAAAACCGAGCTTGTATGTTTTATATTTATTTTTGTTGTTTAAAATAAATCGTACATTTCTCGACAACTGATTTATAAAATTATACAAAATTATTGGAAATAAACAACAAAACATGTTTTTACAAAATGTATCTTAATTTATAAACTACATTAAAAAATATATTTTTGTTGTGTTTATTTTTATTTAAGTTTACTACAAGATATACATAAATATTGATTATGAAAATTCATCATAAAAGCAACAACTGTCCACATCAGTTTTACGAACTGAAATAAATTATTAAATATTAATATTAGATATTAACAGTCAGAACTAATATAAATAAATAACGTACTTTGCCAAAACTTTCCATAGACAGTGTCAAAAATCCAGCAACATTAATTAGAAATGGTTTTTGAGAACGTAGTATCAATAGTAATATTTGTATTTGTAGAGATTTATCTGGTATTTCATACCATTTAACTTAATTAAATACTGCGCTGCTAAGCGATTCAGTCTGAAAAAACATATTTAATTTATATTTTTTTTGGATGTTTAAGTCTGATATGTAACGTTGGATTGCATGAAACGCTTATTTGTTTATTAGAAACAAATAGTTTGTTGAGTTGCATACATTAATATGATCTAAAAAAATATTAATTGATGGTTCTAGTTCTTGTAATAAAAAAAACAAAACAATGTATATTAATAAAAATATGAAAGTGGCTATTTATACATACAGTATGTATACGCAATTGGCTATTTATACATACAGCATGTGTACAAGAAGTTAGCAACGCCAAAACCGCCAAAACTACGCATTCAGCTAAATCTAACACCCCTGTAATATTGTATTAAAATGAACTTTTCCGCTGGGGACAGTAAAGTAGCTATGAGTGATGTCTGCCGTGTAATTATATAGAAAGTGGCTATTTATACATACGGTATGTATACGCAATTGGCTATTTATACACTCAGCATTTTTACGTAATTGGCTATTTAGGGCAGGTTAGGTTAGTAGGTTGGTTTAGGTTTTTTTTTTTTAGTATGTATAAATAGCCATTGCGTATACGTACTTTATTTTTATTTCTCTGATTTAATGATACTTTATAGTATATGTATTACTTTATTGAACAATATTGCAAATAAATTTTAATAAATAAAAATATAATTATTATTTATAGTTGTGTAGTTATTATCAAAATATTAATTGTAATAATAGCACATAAAATCAGTGTATGCAAATTTGTAAATAGTCAATTGCATAAAGTATGTATAAATAGCCAATTGCAAATACACATCGTATGTACAAATAGCCAGTTGTATACACATACTGTATGTAACAATAGCCAGTTGTATACACATACTGTATGTATAAATAGCCAGTTGTATACACATACTGTATATATATAAATAGCCAATTGCGTATACATACTGTATGTATAAATAGCCAATTGCGTATACATACTGTATATATAAATAGCCAATTGCGTATACATACCGTATGTATAAATAGCCAATTGCGTATACATACCGTATGTATAAATAGCCTCATCTTAAAAATATTTACCTCATCATAAATGGTTTGTCCCAAAATACAAAAAATAAATCAAATAAAATATCGCTTCTTATGAAGTTGCTGTGAGATTGCCTATTATTTAAAAAGTAAAAACACAGCTAAGCAAAGACAATAGAGGCTTTCCTTTTACGTGCTTGTTACTCCAGCGCGAACTGTTCGGAGCTGTTTTTAAAGGAACCATCAATTATTAGCTTCGTAACACGTGCCAACCTTAAAGGGGATTGCCATTCCAGGCAGTTCCAGGGCAACAAGCTCTACGTAAATGAAACACGAGTGTAATGCATAGAGAAAAAAAATTGCTACATAATAGTTAAGTAACTATTTTTTCTCTAACTCATTCTAGTTTGACAGGAAAAATTATTGAAAATTAATATTTTTTGCAGTTTAATTTTTTTTCCTTTTTGCCAAACCAGATGAGTCAGAGAAAAAAGTTACTTCGCTATTATGTAGCTGTTTTTTTTTTCTTTGGTTTACTGAATTTTTTCAGATTTTTTAGAGCAAATTTTGAAAAAGTCATATTTTGAAAAAAATCCCAAGGGTTACCTTGGAAATTTTCAAAAATTAAGTTTTTAATTTTTTTCTACTAAACGATGCATCTTAGAATAATGGTTTCTTCACTCAATTATAGTACTCATTATCCCGCATTTTTACATACCATGCTTATTTTCCTACACCTCATATTTTTTGAGAAAAAAAAAAAACTAAAAAATAAAAAAAAAATTCTAGCGCCAAAACGGCACATGCTAGCAAATTTAAACTAAAACCAGATTAAAAAACTTTTTATGCTCTATCGAAAAGTATTCTAAGTATTTCTTCGAATTTAACTCGAGAAAGAAGTATATTCCAAATTGTTGAAATTACATGTTAAACCCCCATACGAACTTAACGAACGAACACCCGGTATATACTAATACAAATAAAATTTTAAAAAATTTTAAAATTTGAGACGGAAACCTTATGTAATTTTTTTAAAAATTAATAAATTTTTTACATTTTTCAAAAGAAAATATTGAACCAATCTTTTTAAATCTTTTAAAGCATTTTTTTAAATTTAAAATATCTTGTATAAATTTGTATTGCAAGGGCGCAACCCTTTTTCGGGTAACACCTTTTTGCGTTACTACAGCACCTGCTGTAGTCATACAAATAAACAATTCAAGTATGGTTTTATAATTTATGAGTGTCTGCTTGATTCGTATGAATCTATTTTTAATATTTTTAAATGCAACATTAAGAAAATGGTGGCATTCTTAAAATTTTTGTATTTTTGTTGACTAACTGAATAAATAAATAATTTAAAAAAATATATAAAAATAGGTCCATATAATAATAAAAAAAAAACTGACATGAATTGAATACTTTTTGAATTACATTGCACGGATTTGTGTTGAGAAGAACGCTTATATACGTTTTGTTAACATATGAATTCAATGTCACTCGGGCAAAACTGGCTGTAGCCACTGTAATTTTTTGAATTACATTCTACAACATTGACAATACGTTTTTGGTATTTTAAAATTTATTTAAGTTATAAAATTCGTTACAGAAGATTCTCCAGTTAAAGTTAGTAATTTTTAATGTAATTAATTATGTCATTATTTTCAAATAATTTTTTCAATAATGTTAAAACTAATACAAAAAATTGGAAAAAATTTAATAAAAGATTTGTATTTTTTCAAGTTCTGGAACCGCTAGTTATCGAGCAGTTTTAAAAATTAGCGTATCGACACCAAATCGCATTTTTAACGACTTTTTCTTATAACTTTTTTCGATGTTTTGAAGAAAAATTTAATTTTCGGACAATTTTTCTTTAAAATTAAATTTTGCCGTATACCGAAAATTACGTGACAATATTTGACATTTGTCAATTATTTATAAGCAAAAGCAATTGAATTAGTATTTTCAAAAAATAATTGATGAAATAATTTATCATGTGATGCAGTCTTTATTATACATTTACATCTAAAATCAAGTTCTCTGTTCTAAATATACACAAAATTTGTTTTAATTTTAAAAATAAAACAAAAACACTTAGAAATGTATTATTAGATAGACATTTTGAAGTTCTGTCGAATTTTTTTATTAAATTTCAAAAAATTTATTTATTTACATCAAAATAAAGAAATATCATATTTGCCAAGTAATGTAAGTAAGAATTATACACATAGTAAATAAATATGTAATTTCAAAAATGGCAAATTTAATTTATTGTAGAAAAGTAATATAAAAAATATGGTATCAAGAAGATTTAATTCCAATCGCAGAATGACAAGATTATATTCCAAACAAATACATTTTGATAATTTCGAATCGTTACCAAGAAGAAAATATAAACAGCGTAAACAGCGCCCGAAAATAAAAAACCAAAAAACAAGATTAAATATTGAATCCATTGAATTAAATACGATATTAAAAGAAAATATGGATCAAAAAGGTTTGAGAACTGTATTAAGTTATTAGTTAATATGTATCTATTTGTAAATTCATATATGATGTATAAATATGTACTTTAAAAGCAAGATTATTAGAATTTTTAATTAGTAAATTTGTTAATTATCACATCCTGACAATGCGCTTTGGCATTTTAGATTGCCATTGTCAGAACGTTTTGTAAACAATTTTGTAATAAACCACAACACAAATTTTGTGTTGTGATTGATCTGAGAAGCTAAAACGAGTTGTAGTCAGGGTCAGGGGCAGATTAACGCATAGGCATAGTAGGCACTTGCCTACGGCGCGGCGGCAAATTCTCTTAGGGCGGCAAATTTCCAGTCCGAAAAAAATAATAATTTATTATAAAATTTCTTGTACTACTACTATTCAATAAATTTTTAATTTTAATAAAACACATTTAATGAATTACCCACATTAGCTTTGCTCTGTATCAAAGACAGATTTTTGCAGAAATTAAATTTATCTAAAAATCGATATTTTTTCGCTAGAACAGACGCCTCGCAAAAACTGTGGCATCTGAAGGGTCTAGTGGCTTTATAATTTAAATGTAATAATACATACATACATACATACACAATCACGCCATGTACCCAAAAGAGTGTGGCACAAACTCTTTTCATCATCCCGAAATCAGTCGCCTCCAAACATTCCTATCCAAGCAAGCAACTTTCGCTTTATCCACATTCATAATTCCTCTCATACATGCTCTTTTATTCTTACTACTTGGAAACTTTCGCTCACGCAAAACACTCTCAATCATATCACTCCAACTACTTACGACGTGCACGCAATCGTATACCATCAAAATCATTCAAATAAATTTTTTTAACCAAACGTTCATTAGACATTCGCTCAACATGTCCAAACCATCTTAACTGACTAACACCAACTTTTGCTACAACATTTTTTTCAATTTCACACTCATCATACACTAATCTATTTCGTACCCGATCTCTCCTATTTACACCACATACTCCACGTAAAAATCTCATTTCCACAGCAGTCATTTTCCGTTTATGCTTTTGCAACCAAACCCAACATTCACTACTATACATCAATGTAGGCACCAAAACAGCATTATATATACTCAAACGGGTTTCTTTGGAAACATTTACATTCCTATGTAATAATAAACTATATTATAACTGTGTATGGTGAAATGATACGCGAAAAATAAATTATTGTTATTTTCATTTGAGCGAATTTATATGGACGGCATTTTTCATGCGCCTATGGGCGGTAATTTTGTTAATCCGCCCCTGGTTGTAGTCAGAACATTATGTTTATCATATTAATGTTACAAGATAATCATTACCGAATACTAATTTGTAACAAATATTTTATAATATTCACAGGTTATTTTTATTTTAACTTGTAAAATAAGTATTGAATTAAAGCTAAGGTATTATAAAATTGATTATTAAAAACTTGAAATATTTTACAGAAATCAGTCAAATTACAGAAGATAATATTCAAAATGAAGATCAACAGGCATTAGAAAATGAGGTAAATGATGATGATGCAGAAATTGTTAATATTATACTCGATTTATCAGAAAAATATGGTGTTGGAATTGGCGAAGATCAAAAACCAGCCACTGTTGAAGACATTGAAGCTTATTTGATATCTGAAGCAGCAAAATTCAATACTCCTGTAGACAATGTTTCAAGTACTCTGTAGTGAATAACATTTGCATGACACATTTTCTCACTATGTTATCTCACTATTTTTCTAAATCAATTTGTGTTAAATTCATATAAAAATAACTATCATAAATTAAAAAATATTCCGATGTTGATTTTAATATAATTCTGATTTAAACAAAACTAACAAAAAGTTATTTATATAAATAAAGTAATTTAAATAAATTAATAATGGTTCGGTTTTATTAAGTTTTAAATAGTTATTATTAATACAATCTTTATTAATTAAGATAATTAAGAGGGATCGAGTACGAAATAGATTAGTGATAATGAGTGTGAAATTAAAAAAATGTTGTAGCAAAAGTTGGTGTTAAGTCATTTAAAATGGTTCAGACATCTTGAGCGAATACCTAATGAACGTTTGGTTAAAAAAATTTATTATTATTGGAGTGGTATAATTGACAGGTGGCTTGCGTGAGCAAAAGTTTGCAAATAGTAATATTAGAAGAGCATGTATGAGAAGAATTATGAATGTGAATGAAGCTAAAGTTGCTTGTTTGGATGGGGATGTTTGGAGAAAACTGATTTCGGGATAATGGAAAGAGTTTGTGCCACATTCTTTCGGGTGGCGTGATTGTGTATATATGTATGTATTCAGCTTATGATTGGTTGAAATTTGCGGTAAGTTTATATTGGAACAAAATATACAAATTATACTCGATGAATTTATGTTGAATTTGAAAAATCAGATTTATTGTCAATTTTGTTACAGCGTATTGTATGTTGGATGTCAATTTTGTTATAATTTTGACAAATTAATTATTTTATTTTTTAGATTTTTTACGCACATTGTAGCCGAAACTACTTCATTCTTAACGTTAATGGAGTATTTATTTTAAATAGATATTTCGACCAGATTTTTAATTTGGGTTCAGGTCCCTGTTTTTGCTTATACTAAAAATTCGTATTACAAGCTTTGTTTTTGGATGTTTTAAAGGGTCGTTTCTCAATTATTTAGAACAATGATTCAAAACAGCTAGAAGCTGTACTAAGCACTGTATTAGCTGTCAAAATAGTTGACGTTTATAAAAAAAATTGTGTAATTTGTGCGGTTCGCCAAGTAAATAATAATAATAATAATAATAATTGAATCTAGTCTACACTGTAAAAAAAAAGGTATTTGTATATAAAAACATAAATATGTATATGGAAATTATTTACATATATTTTAAGGAAAATTTTTACATTATATAAATATAAAATATTTTTATTTTATGTAATTACTTACTTTTTCAGTAAAAATAACATGTATAATAGATAAATTAATTTACTTTAAATTACAAAATTATATTATTTTTACAGAAAATTTATGTAAATTATCGATTTGCTGAACTAATATGATTTTTTTTTACTAGAATTTTTATGTAAAGTGGCACCTTTAAAGTGTAGTTCGTAAATAACTGCTAATTTTGTAACAATATTCAAATAAAATACTTGATAAATATTTTAGTAAATTTTTTGACGAAATATGGTGTACATTTTTATTAATAAAATATGTCTGTTAAATTTACATTTAAAAACTATTAAAATTATTTACACTTAAAAAAGAGAATAATAAGATTTAAATATTACTTATTACTATTTAAATTTAAATATTATTAAAATTATTAATTATTATTATTAAAATTGCAAAAACACCACTTGAATTAATAATAATGATAACTTACATTTCATATTTTAATATACTTTGCAGATAAAAAATGGTCAATATAAAATTAACAATTCTATATAAATTAATAAAAAAGTTAAAAAAATTTACAATATAAAACATATTGGCCCGTATTCTCACCTCACTTTTTTGTGAAAAAGTGCTTTTATCATTAATTTTAAAATAACTTTTTGCTTCTGTTTGTCATCAAATATAAATAATTTTTCTATATTTGATTATTTCTTTTATATTTGGTATTATAAAATTTAAATAAACTATTTTAAAATGCTTATTAAATGATTTTAAGTGAACGTCAAAAGCACTTTTTTGAAAAAGCACTTTTTCATATGATTTATTAAAAACAATTTTTTTTAATATTTTCCAGTTGTGGTGTATGGACACCACAATCTTATTGTAGAGTTATTCCAGGCGATTTAAACCAATTATATCCGTATTGTTGCCAAGAAGTGATTTGCTAATTTTGTGTTTTAAAACTGTTAAACATTTCTTAATAATTTTATATGTTTTATAAATAAATAAAAAGTAATAAATAAAATAATACATACCATTTGATAATTATAATGTTATTTATTACTCCATTTATTTTTTCGTTCATTTTGTCATTCTCATTTGCCGCAAAAAAATATTCAATTTTTTATCTTGTCTTTATCTCTATTCGATTAACATTAATGAAAAGATTTGTACTTCAAAAATGTATATGTACATAGAGTATGTTGTGAAATAACTGAAATTATACAACGAAATAATAATGATGAATTTTAAATTTCTAAAAAGTAAAATTTCGTTTAATTTTAATGATTTTTTTATTAATTTAGGTGACAGTTTTCAATGTCATTTACATTTTAAATTATTAAAATTGTCACTATATATTCACAAAAGAAAATGTGTTTCTTTAAATTTACTTTGTAATTTATGCTGACAGGTAATTATTAATTAATAAACAACTTTATACATTTCTTATTTATTAATTAAAATTTCTTATAAGTACATGTGGAAATAAATTAGCATTTTATATTTGTTTCACGGAACAACTGAAAACTTTCACATTGTTTTAAGAAACTAATAAGATGGCTAAAAAACAGAATGAGGTAAAAATTATTTAATTTATTCTTTTAATTTTGTGTAATTTTAAAATTGACCTGCAGATTGATATTAATGAAATTATTGCGAAAGAAATAAAATTCATGAATTATTGCGGAATAAATCCTAAAAATTCATCGACGTTTAGTAAAGTTTATACTATCATAATAGCAATAATAATTATTATAGAATTTGTGTTAATGTTTCTACATATAATGATGACTACATATTCATCAATAATTGTTGCTTCAATCGACGTTGCAATACTTGTTGGACATGAATTGGTAAGTAAAAATAATCAATTAAAATATAATCAAATTATTGCACTTAATTGAATTTACTATTTTTAATAACATATGAAATATTATCATTAGCATGGCAAAACGTTCAAACACTACATCATATAAATATTTAGCGCTGTTGCTAGGATACCAAACAATATTTTTTTTAATTTTACAGTTGTTATGCCCGTTTTACACGAAGCAACTTTCTGTGGGATTTTCTTGCGCAACAATATTGCACAAGAAAATTGCTCGTATAATACAGAAATTGCACACGCAATTTTGTCGCGGCGACAAGTTGCACGGATTAGAACACGCTGTAATTTAATTGCATGATCTTGCAATTTATAGTTACTTGTTAGTATCTTTCAGTTTTACCAACTTTTATTATGAAAGGCACAATACCAGTATTTTTTTTATTTATATTTGATTTTCCTATGAGTTGTGTCATAGGTACATTAAAAAAATAAATTACAATAAAAATTATTTATTTATTTTATATATTTCGTGTGTTTATTTTGAAGATTATACAGTTATGATATACTTTGCCGTTTAGTTATTTTTTTAATTAGTTGGCATCTTGGAATGAAATAACCAAAATCACAGTGCAATTTTCTTGCATCGTGTAAAACATACATATATTTTTGCAATTTTATTGCGCAACTTTCTTGTACAATTTTGTTACGCAAGAAAATCCCACAGAAAGTTGCGTCGTGTAAAACGGGCATTAGAAAGTGTAATGAAACACTCGCGTAGAATGTACATTTCCCACTTGTTGTTTTGTTTGTTGTTTGTTCTTTTTATTGGAGACAATTATTTATGTTTGTGCAGTGTCGACATATATTATTTTACTGGTTTTTGTATGCTACAATGCGCTTTATAAATGTAACGTCTTTATATTTAGTATCTGTCCGTCGGCGTCGGTTTGATAGCATGCATATGAAAAATAAACTTTATCATTATTATCGGTATGATAATAGCAAATGTGAAATGTAATATGTAGAATATATTAAATAATATTAAAAAAAAATGAATTTCCTAAATTTGAAAAAAACAAGATTAGAAGTATATGGGTATACCCATATATAGACCACTTTGACATTTCTCGGAAAGTTGGCAACACAATATCTTTAATAAAATTATAATTTATGTGGGCACGAGGAGAAACTTTCCCGAAATCGAATAATAATGTAGCCACAATGAATTTTAAAAAAACATTGTAATTTTTTTCGCCATAAAATGGCAACACTGTATTTTGTTAAAATTGCATAATTTATTTAGGATTAACTTTTATGAAAATTTGATTAAAATCGGTTAAATAAAATGGTCATAATGAATTTTTAAAAAATTTTGTAATTTTTTCTTGGAAAGTTGGCAACACTGGTTATTAGTAAAATTATATAATTAATGGGAGCAGTAGGAAAATCTGAAAATTTGATTAAAATCGGATAAATAATGTAGCCAATATGAATTTTTAAAAACTTTAGTAATTTTTTCTCGGAAAGTTGGCATCACTGGAAAAAATAAAACCACATGACCATCTTGGGTACTAGACAAATTTATCCTGAAAATTTTATTAAAATCGGTTGAACCGTCTAACAGGGGTTGCGGCCACATAATTTTGACTTACGACCGAGCGAGCGAGCTGACGACGCACAGACATGCACCCACATAAACTAAGTTCAGATTTGTCATCTAGGGACTATATGAAGGATTTCTATACACAATTTTTTTTTTTTTTTGAAAATGTTACAGACACCGTACCAAACACTATACCACTTTTCCTTGCAGTCAAAGTGGTAAATAGTGTTGTTTACATAGAAATGTTTGAAAATTGTGCAAGATTATTATTAGCTCATCAGAATTATAATAAATTTTTTGTTTTCCAGTTTATAATAAAACTGTACACATTCTCAAAAGAGCGACAGCTATTATCTAACTTGTTAGATCATATTAAATTCGAATTTTGGAGTGAAACCATAGCCAATCAAAGTAAACAAGATGAATTTCAAAAAATTTACAAATTAATTTACGTGTCTGTGAACTTGTTGCGAACAACAATTCTTATTACAATATTCGCCGTTTATTTTGGAGTATACATGACAGGAGATCATAATCTTATAGCAAATATATGGTTACCGGAGAAAGTAGAATGGATTAAAAATACTTCACCATTTTATGAAATTATATATTCTATTCAAGGAG
The DNA here is from genome assembly GCA_963966155.1 of Clivina fossor. Lineage (NCBI taxonomy): Eukaryota > Metazoa > Arthropoda > Insecta > Coleoptera > Carabidae > Clivina > Clivina fossor. The sequence goes on along the minus strand of OZ014558.1, from coordinate 17,611,727 downwards.
CATATATATTAGTAATAGGAATTGTTTGTTATGCGGGTGTAAATATACTTTTAATTATTATGGTAACAGTCGTTGTTATACAGTTTAAAATAATAAAGGAAGAACTTATGACTATTGGAGAACATAATACTTTGGAAAAAAATTTGAAAATAGTTAGAAAATGTATAATTCATCATATTTTACTTTTAAAGTTAGTAACGATTTCTTATTTCTTTTTTCCCTAACATTCTGAGACTATAAAAAGTATGTTAAAAATGCCTGAAATAAAAATAAAATACATTACAATATAATAGCAAAAATTCTTCCAGAACTCATTATATTAAAATAAAACGTTGTGGTTAACTTTTCGATATACTCAACATTAGAAAAAAATTATACAAATAAATTTTACAGTAAATAAACAGAACATAGAAACAAGTTACTAGGTAACAAAATAAGTAACTAAATTATTTTTTGTTATTATCGTCGAATATATTTTCAAAATTACTTCCTACAATTATAAATTATGATAATTGTCAAATATGACATCAATATATTGCTCGTTGTCAGATCAAAATGATTTTATAATAACATTCCAAAATAAAAAAAAAAACAACATATTTCAGTTTTATTGCTTTATCATATTTAAAGTTATTTTTAATTTGTTGCAATTTTTCTATTTTTGTTATCTTCCAATTAATTTTTAATTTTATTTAAATAATTTATTATTATAAATCACTGTTTTCAATATTTTTTAAATAAATTTATTAAAAATAATAATTTTATAATAAAATAGAACGTAAGTAAAACTAAAATGTAATTTATTTAATTAATTTGTAGTCCTTATAATTATTAGTTGTATTCTTATTCCAAAATATTATCAGGCTAACACATATAAAGAAAAAAAAATACTAATGAAATAGAAAATTTTAATGTTTAAAAAATATTTGTAAAAAATTAATTAGATATATATTTTTTTAGTGTTTTAGAAAAAATTGAGACAGTTTATTCTCCTATAGCTTTTCACATATTGTTCAGCGATGCTGTAATAGCTATAATAGGACTTTATGCTGTTCGTACTGTAACAAATTGGTAAATATCTTTTTTCCTAAATATGTAGAAAAAAATAATATTTTATTATTTCCAGGCTCGAGTTAGTTTTATTTGTGGCTTTCAATGTTGTGAGTTTTACAGAATATTTTATTTTTTGTATTTTGGGACAAACCATTTATGATGAGGTAAATAGTTTTATATTAATATATAGATACATTGTTTTTTTTTATTACAACAAAAATACAAATTAAATATGTTTTTTCAGACTGAATCGCTTAGCAGCACAGTATTTAATGAAGTTAAATGGTACGAAATACCAGATAAATCTCTACGAACACAAATATTACTATTGATACTACGTTCTCAAAAACCATTTCAAATTAAAGTTGGTGGATTTTTTACACTGTCTATGGAAAGTTTTGGCAAAGTACGTAATTTATTTAGTTCTGACTGTTAATATATAATACTACTATTAATATTTAATAATTTATTTCAGTTCGTAAAACTGATGTGGACAGTTGTTGCTTTTATGATGAATTTTCATAATTAATATTTATGTATATCTTGTAGTAAACTTAAATAAAAATAAGCACAGCAAAAATCTATTTTTTAATGTAGTTTATAAATTAAGATACATTTTGTAAAAACATGTTTTGTTGTTTATTTCCAATAATTTTGTATAATTTTATAAATCAGTTGTCGAAAAACGTACGATTTATTTTAAACAACAAAATAAATATAAAATATACAGTGGCTAGTATTACAAGCTCGGTTTTGGATGTTTCAATTCATTTGTTTAGTCCTGCTCTTATGACGGTTACGTTGTTTTGCAACCGTTATTAGTTAAAACCGAACATGTAGTATCAGCCAGTTAAAAATTATTTTATATATGATGACTACTGAAAAATATGTATAGCATGAGTTTTATATATGTGATAGAAAAAATTGTAGAAATAATTTAATTTTTAAAATATTAATTGTATTTAACAAGTAGGAGTATGTATATTGTTTTAAGATTTTGTTTTAGTGTAATTGCAATGTAAAATTATAATATATATTTTAAAATATAAGTAACTAAATTAATTCTATTAACTATTTAATTCTTTAAGACCAAAATTGTTTGAGAAATCCATTCATACAGAAATTAAATAGTTAGCCCATATGTAAAATATAAATATAATTAAATTCAATAATGGCAACAGTCTAATTTTATTATATACCAAACAAAAAAAACAAAACATTATACTATTTTAAATAAAAAATTTGTAGCCAATTTGTTCAATAAATCCATAAGAATTTATGTTATAATTATAAAGCCTTTGTACTGCAAAATTAATTTAGTCAATATTTTATACAATACATATGTTTCGATTCTTAAATTCTGTTTTAGAGCACATTAGACGGTGCATAAATTTTAAATAAGATTGATGACGTTTAACAGAATTGCAATATTTTAAATTATGTATTATAATTTTTTATTTATAAGATCTGGAAAATTATGCAAGTGCTAGCTTAGGTTTTAAATGTTTTAATGAAAAATGAAATATTTTATATAGTGTCAATTAATAAAAAATAGTCTTAATTTTTATTTATGCAATATTAAACATTATTATAAACCTAATTCTATAGTTTTAAGTTAATATTTATGAAAAAATACAAATACAAGAAAACTTCAAATTAAACAAATTTTAAACAAAGAAAAAAAAAACAATTAATTTAAAATATACTAATGCCCTCAATGTACGTTTTACAGATAAATAAAAAAACCGATAAAGTTACAATAATTTAACTTACATTTTTATTTTATTTATTGCTCATATACGGTACCGATACACTTGATCGGTACGACCGCCCCGCTATCTAGCGGTTTTAAGCGCAATGTCTAAATATACACGTTTGAGTGCACACATAAAAACATTGCTAATTTCTGTGTCATTGACAAACTAAATATTTTTTTTTTAGTGTAATAGTACATGTTCAATAAAAGTTCAAAAATTAAAGCAAATATATATATTTTTTTGTATTCTTCGTTTTTCTATAATTTGTCCACTAATAATACTGTAAATTAATAATACATTAATCATACCTAAATGGAAGGATCCAGTGACTGGAATCTATGTATTTAGTTTCCTAACATAAAACTATTATATAATAAATTAACTGTATTATCATTCGGATAATCTATTTATATAATTTTCACTAAATAAATATACATTATGTTATTACAAAATAATATAATAATAAGTATAATAATCGTATAAATATGGCCTAACGATATCAACAATTCATAATAATGAATACGTTAATTTAAAAAATGAGAAAATATAAGATAATAAATACATTAAGATAATTTTTTTCTGAAATTTGTTTATTATTTTAAATACTAGATATGTAATTATTATAGAACAATTTTCAATTATTAATAGATAATAAAATAAAGATATATGTGTATTAAATATCTATTATTAATATTAAATATTATTTTTTTCAACATTAATATTAATACGAAATATTAATTGCATTGGATTAACTGGATTTACTAAATGGAACCGAATTGGTAATGTGGTTTTTAGATTTTTTTTCTTTAGAAACATGATAACTTTTATAAATAATGTGTCTGCAGATGAGTTTTGTGAATAGAAAATATACGAATTTGTCATAAAATGAAATACATTATTTAAAAAACCAAGTCCTAATTAGTAGTTTTGTAAATCTTATACATACAATATATCAAGTCGAGAAATTTATTTTTAATATGAAGTGCGAATGTACTTATATGATCAAAATCAAATAAAATCAATAAATTTAGTTTTCATATTTATAATTGACATTTCGGCTACTGAAGCAAGGATCCTGCTTTAAATTTATTTTTAACTTAAAAAAGAAGCTTTGAAACAAAATTGATATTATAACAGATTTTTAACTTTTCTGTTAATATTATTTTCGTGGATTCCAGCTTAAAATTATTCGCTTGGCACACAACACTCATTCACTCTTGTTACAGTATGAAATTAAAAAAAAAGATCTATGTATATACAATCATTATGGACAACGCCGCTAGAGGTGCCACGATCGATGTGTCGGTAACGTATAATACAGATATGTATTATTTTTACTTATTGTACAGATTCAAAAATTGATATGGATTTTTTGTGGATAGCTTGCAGTAGAGAGATAAAAAGTTTAACAGTTTAACGTTTGTTAAAGTTAAAGAAATTATTAAAAAAAAACTTTTGATTTAATTCAAAATAAAGTCAAATAAAACGTAAACAGAATGTTAAAGCTAAAGTTGTTATAATTATTATGAATTTTTCAATATTTTTATAAAATTATGTTATTACATATTACTGATCATTGAAAATTTATTAAAACACTAGCTATAATTCCAATATTATCAATAAGGTATATTATTTTATAGTATTATATGATTTATATTTGAATTGTGTTTTAACAGCTAATAACTTTTCATAATTTGTTTTAACCTACCATTAAATTAGTTTGTAATATGTATATTTAAAACTGTTCAAGGTATGCACAATATGGATTTAGTTTGTAATTTACCATACGGTGTGTACTTCGTATATTTTTGAAGTTATATAATAAATATTTTTTATTTACTTTTTATTGATATCAATTTTTTCAAATGCATATAGTAATATCAAATAATATTGTTAATTGATTAGAAAAAAATTATTATTTAGTCCGGCATAATCATACAATAAAGAAAATTCATTACCTTAAAATTAAAATATTAGTTAAACGTAATTATACAGGGTGTAACAGAATAACTATTCTTAATTTTCAGAAATGATAGAGGGCACATAAAGAAAGATTTTTTATTAATAAACTAGTGTCCAGAATTTTTTTTTTTTTTTTCTTCAGTCGATTGTAAAAAACACAACTTTGTGTTATAACTCTAGAATTAACGGAGATTTATAATATACGTTAAGACCATTTCATTCTACTCAAAAAAGTGCCTTAAGAATGTGAAAATTATTTTCATTTAATTTAAAAAACCATCGAGATATCGCCATTTATCAAAATACGGAAAAAGCGAACTTTTCGCCATAACTCGAAAACAAAAGACGATAGCTAATTTTTGTTTTCATAATTGAGTTTCTCTCAAAAAAAGCGATCGAATATTCGCGGTCCATTTTTCCATATCTCTTATAGTTTCCGAGTTCCCCTATGAAAACTTCCAAATTTGCCCACCCTGTACATCGTTACAACTTGTGCATCGAAAATGGTGGTCGTAACTTCGAACAATTTTTATAAAGTTTAATGCACTATTATTTCTAATAAAATGTTCCTTAACTTAACTACTCTTTGACGTTGTAATAATTAAAATTGTTTTTAACGATATCTAGTGTATCTTGACAGCGAGAAATTTCCGGACACTAGTTTATTAATAAAAAATGTTTCTCTAAGTGCACTCTATCATTTCTGGAAATTAGGAATAGTTATTCTGTTACACCATGTATTAAATCAATTGTATAATAAAACACAAACATGAAAAATGATTACATATTATATTTACTGATACAATATTACAATTTATAATTTTTAACCAAAATCTAATCATAAAATTGTAAATATATATTCTCTCATGTGTGTTTTATGATTTGACGACAACACTCTGCGATATAAAGTATGTTATGTAAATTGTTTTATGTTTTATAAATTATTTTAACTGTATTGTTTTCTTGACTTAAATATTGCAAACATGGTTTTTGTTTTTTTGTTAATTTAAAAATATTATAATTTGTTCATAGCACATTAATTATATTTACACTTATCTAATAAATGGTTTTATTTTTCATGTGCAGCGACTTGAAAAAGGCAATAACTTTGCCGAAAGCTCGTCTTAATATTAAATGAGTGTTTAATTATCCTAATTATCTACTGTTTTGGCTGCTTTGCCCTTAAATAAATATTACAGCTATAATTCTTCCAGCCGTAAATTTTATTATACTATATATATATATATATATATATATATATATATATATATATATATATATATATTATAAATATAAAACTGAATATTATTTATAGCAATATAATAATTAATAAATAAAAAATAATTTTGCATCGAGAAGTGACATTCGATCATGTTCAACTTTATTTATGCGCTCTTAATACAAATTGAAATTTTCAGTCCTCGTTGTAACAGAAGATATCAGTTCGATATTCATTGTAAAGATGGTAGCACAAGCTAAAATAAATTCTTTAATTTTTCTTACTTATATTAATTTATTATAAATTAAAATATTAATACTAAATATTAAATATTAAATTTAAATATAAAAAACTAAATATGTAAAATATAAGAGTATTAAAGAAAGATTATTTAAGAGGGTAGCCCAGTTCTCTGATTTGTCGTTTTTTGCATAAAATTAATGATATAAATGTATAGAATGTGTGGCAGAAACGGTTTTTCCAAATTCGAAAAAAATATGAAGTTATAGCAAAAAACCTAAAAGCGTTCACGGCTGTCAAATAGGGATTTTAAAATATTTTGAAGCTCGTTTTCACAAAACGTACTTTTTCGTCATGATAACTCGAACAATTTCTAATCGTTTTGAACAATGTTTATTTAAAAAATTTTCATCTACATTTTCATAGGGAAGTTTTCGGAGTATATTGGAAACATTTTTTTTTCATTTTACAGACGGCAATTCCCGGAGCAATTAGGCCACCTTTTTTTGAAAGACCTTCAAGCGACGCTATTTTGTGGGCATGCAGTAAAAAAAAATGAATGACGTATAATAATGTGCTTTTACCCCATTCCAAAATATTAATTCCCCTTTGAGCTTTAAGCGTTTGAAAATAACCGTTTTTAGCTCTGGAGACTTGGGCTACCCCCTTAGCAACAGTTAATTATAACTAATAACTTTTATTTTATGATATATACAGGGTGTTTACGATCTTTCCTGTATTTTTTTCTGGGGGGCGATAATGCACCTCAAAAGATGTCGATGAAGGTGTCGTCTTATTAAGCGAGATAATAATTCTCGAAGGCTTAAACCTTGTTGACAAATAAAATTTTTAGTCAAGCGAAGGTGACAGTAAAAGGAATTACTGATAACAACTTTACCTGTCAAATAACAAACGTAATAACAATTGAAAAATATGATTGAGTGGTATGATTGTGTGTATTGCGTAAGTGGATGGTAGGAATAGAAAAGCATGTATGAGAAGTATTATGAATGTGGATAAAGCAAAGTTACTTGTCTGGAGAGAAATGTTTTGCGGAAAATAATTTTAATATAGTGGAAAAAGTTTGCAAAATACTCTTTTGGGTATATGGCGTGATTGTGTATCAATTTTGTCCTATGAAAAAATACCAGTTAATTTATTAGAAATGATACAAATAACCTAGCCACCAACAGATGCCTCCACTTTTTTCTGTACATAATCGATTATTACACCAACAAATTTACTTTTTATGTTTCATATAGAGATGGAGTTACCAGGATATAATTTTACGTTTTATATGATGTGAATTTTGTAAAATTTTGCAATTTGTTTTCATATTGATATTTTTTTCTATTTTAATCATATAAATTATTAATATACTGAAAAATATTTCAAAATTCATTATTTAAATAAAACTGGTTTAGGTTAAAATTCTGTATTAATATTAATTTATAATCGACGTTTCGACAAACTCAACGGTTTTCTTCATCAGGAAAACTGATACAAAAAATTCCACTAATGAGAGAAGGGGCGAACCCATCGGTAAGCCATCATTTAGTATATGAAACGAACATGATTATAACAGAAGTAATTTTGATCTAAGTAAAATTCCAACAATAATAAAATTTCTCTGGCTATTTATTTTTATTTATTCATTTTGGTCTTTATTTTCAAAAATTGTCGTTTCATAAAAAACAAAATAGAGCACGTGATTCACTGTTTTCGTGACACCGCGGAATCGGTAAACTGCGTGTATTGCAGCGTCTCTGGATTTATCTGTAACAAAAAATTAATAACAATGCCAAAAAGTAAACTAAACTTACTGGAGTATAGACCTATCAAATTTTCAAATTGTTTGTTTTAACTATTTTTTGTAAGGCCCTGAAATGTAAAAAAAGGGCCTAAAAGTCGTCCTCAAAGTTTGAGATCGTACCATATCGTCAAATTTTAAGTTATTTCCACATTCTTAGGTCTATACTCCAGTAAATTTAATTTACTTTTGGCATTGTTGTTCATTTTTTGTTACAGATAAATCCAGAGACGCTGCAATACACGCAGTTTACCGATTCCGCGCTGACATGGCCGACGAAAACAGTAAATCACGGGCGCCATTTTGTTTTTTATGAAACGACAATTTTTGAAAATAAAGACCAAAATAACATTTTTTCGAATCCCCAAACCGTTTCCTTCTATGTTTTTTCATTTGCGAATAATTTCCAAACTTTGCATACTTTTTAGTCATTCAGAGGAGAACCTCCCCTTAACCAATTTGCCAACATTATTTTTAATATAAACAAATATGGACAAAAAAAAGTATAACAACAAAATATCAATCAATATATAGGATGTTCGTTCACCAATTCGGAGAAATACTTAGAATACTTTTCTATAGAGAATAAAAAGTTATATAATTTAGTTCTAGTTTTAATTTGCTAGCATGTGCCGTTTGGGCGCTAGAATTTTTTTTTGATTTTTGGGTTTTTTTCTCAAAAACTGTAGGTGTAGGAAAATAAGCATAATATGGAAAAATGCGGGATAATGAGTACTATAATTGAGTGAAAAAACCATTATTCTAGATTGTAAAAAAACCTAAAAATTGAATTTTTGAAAATATCTCGACGGGGTATTCTTGGAATTTTTTTCAAAATTTGCTCATGAAAATCTAAAAAAAAATTTACTTTTAGCGGTATCAACAAAATAATTAAAATAGGGGGGCGGCGAATTTCCGGTCGGCTCCGGGCGGCAAAAACTCACGCTACGCCACTGGTTTCCGTTAAAATTCTTTAACTTTACACTCGTGCATAACTCAAAGATATACAATTGAATAATTATTGAACAACAGAAACACATTTCTAATAGAAAAGAAATATATAATTAATAAATTTGTACTATTTATTATAATAACCTGAACAAAGAGGAATAATTCTTGTATATTATATTGGCGCACATTAAACTATACCTAAACGTACCACCTACCCGACAAGATAAATAGATTTTACTGCGGCAATGCCGTATAGGAGGTATTTTCATATCATTTTAACGTTCTTCAGAAGACAAAATTAAATATTTCAGCGGAAATCAACTATCTACTATTTATTTATTTTTTGAAAACGCTATTTGTACCCATTTTATATACAAGTATATAATATTACGTAATTGTTAAACATTTACACCAAAAGAATTTATAAAAAATTAAAAATATCATTGCTAGATGTAAAATATTTCAACATCGTATTTGCCTGGATTAAATTCATGAGTTTATCATGACCAGTCAAATAAACAAAATGCATTGACATGTCGTAGTGGCCATGTAGCTCAGTTGGTAGAGCATTAGGCGCGAAACCTAAAGGTCCCGGGTTCAAACCCCGGCAGGGCCAATGCATTTTTCTTTAATTTAAAAATTGTCTAATGTTTAATTAGATAAATAAATATAAAATTAATGGTGTTTAATGCAAAAAATAAAAAATTGTTATATATATATATATATAAAGTCAACATTAAATATTATATATATATATATATATATATATATATATATATATATGTATATATATATATATATATATATATATATATATATATATATGTATATATATATATATATATATATATATATATATATATACATAATAAACATAAACATAAACATAATAAACAATTAATTTGCTCTAATAATTGTTTATTTAAACATGCAATTAATTTTTTCCTTAAAGTATTAGTTTTATTCGATCGATAACATAAAACTATGAAGTGAGTAAAACAGCAAATATTAATGCGGCATTAAACAGTAGACGCAAGTGCGTCAATCAAAATAATGTATAATATTTTATGAAAAATTACTTACTTGTTTTATCCAATATTATTAGAAAAATAATGCAGAATTTATCTGTCAATAAATATAAGTTCAGAAATATTACCCACGTTTGCAAGACCGTTACTTAATATTCTTCAAATATTTGAAATGAATATTCAGAATCAGTATTTTTTAAATACTCTAAGTACTTATATGTATTTTAGGTATTTTTATGCATTTTGAGTATTTGCATGTATTTTAAGTATTTTTATGTACTTTAAGTATTTTTATGTATTTTAAGTATGTTTATGTACTTTAGGTACCACAAAAGTACTTAGGTATTAAGTACTTATAAAAAAGCTTTATGTACAAGTATTAAATATCACATTTGAAAAATACTTAAAGTAAAGTACTCTAAGTACTAAATACATAAAGTACGTACTTAGAGTACTTTTATTTATTTTATTTATTTTAGTACAACCTAGCTCTGTTTACAATGTAATTTTTTTATCACATTGCATATTCATATATAAAAGACAAATTATATATAACGAACACACTGTATATTTCTGAGTACATTTATTCCTAAAACACATTGTATATTTATATATATATATATATATATATATATATATATATATATATATATATATTGTGACGATACGCTTCGCGTACGACACATATATTTAAATTTATTTAGATTAGCATGTAATCTGGGTTGTATAATTGTACAAAATTGTAAAACTCACTATGAGATAATAACGGTCAAAATTTCATTTTTCTATATTTTAAGTTCGTCAATTAAACGTTCTTCGATAAATTAAAATTTGAATTATTTTGTTATAATATAATAAAAAGAACGAAATTATCTCATAGCGATGTTCAGTCATGTCCGATGTTTTTAATGTTTTTGTGCGAAGGCCAGCTGTTAGTAAATATTATTTTTTTTCTCCGTACGGTATGAGTAGAGACACCTGTCGGCGCGTATAGTTACGACCGGCCGAGTTTTGTTTATTTAACAATATTAAGAAGAACTGACGCGCTCTCTCGCAATACGAGTGAGACAGCGCGCTGCAAGCGGTTATAACTAGTTTTAACGAATTGTCGCCTATAAAAGGGAAGATTCGTAGCTTAAAAAGACATTCGGTCTCGCGTCGAGACTGACAAACCTTCCCTGGTTGACCGGTGTCCGGACCCAGGGGAAGGGGAGTTTGCTTAGTATCTGAGCGAACTCACTCGGTGGCTGGTTCCCGGCCCCAGATTTACGATTTTACGGACTTAGAGAATTCGGCCGTCAGTTTTAAATTTTTTTGAAACTTAGAAAAATTTTTGAATTAATTTTTCGGACTTGTAAAATTTCGGTCGTCAGTTTTAAATTTTTTTGAAACTTAGAAAAATTTTTGAATTAATTTTTCGGACTTAGAAAAATTCAGCAGTCAGTATAAAATTTAATTTTTCGGACAGTCAGATTGGATCTAGTTTCGTGGACAGATAGAACGGTGTTGAATTATATTTCTGGTTTTAAAAAAAAATATATCAGTCGGTCAGCACGGAACTGAAGTTTATTAAATCTTTGTTGGAAATTTCTTGATTGTTACTGTTGTAATTAGATTAATTTATAATTTATAATTTAATAATTTCTTTTAATAAAATTTTTTTAAATAAAATTTGTGTTGTTAGTATTTCAAACTGTGATCTTTTAATTACGTATACAATTGTGTATCTTCCATTAAACGTGTGTATGAACCCCGGACAAACGCGACTGAGCTATCTGCAATCCGTTCCCTTTTTCCCGTATTACAGGTTGCAGGAAGTACGAGATTGGCGCCCGATATCCGGAAATAAAAAGGAGAACTAAAATAACGCACCGAAGCCGAGGTGTCGTTACAATATATATATATATATATATATATATATATATAAAATAGACAGTATATAAGTTTCCAAGTAGTAGAAATATAAGGCATGTATAAGAGAGGAATTATGAATGTGGGTCAAGCTAAATTTGCTTGTTTGGATTGGAATATTCGGAAGAAACTAATTTCGGTATTATAAAAAGAATTTGTGCCACACCCTTCTGGGTATATAGCGTAATTTTTTATGTATGTATACCATGTATTTTTTACTTTTTGTTTGCGTTAAACCACATTGGAATAGAAAAGCAAGTTTACATTTATTAATTAAACTAAGATTAAAATTTGAAACTCATTAAGGCATTTTGCGGTTTACTCTCCTTGATAAAATTCTTTTGATATAGAAGGAATATTTGGCAAGATTATCTACGGTCTATTTTCAGCTTCCACTTAATTTAAATTGAATGGACGGTTTTTTTAATTTAAATTCTTATAGAATCAAATTACTTCGTGAGCGACTTTTATTTCGTTTAGCTACAATAATTAAGTATTTACAACATATATATGATTTTTTACATATTTCAAAATTTTATATAATTTGAAGGGATTAAAACCATAAGGTTACAAGTAACAATATATTAATTTGTAACTTTTTATGTTTATACTTACGTACCATACTATAAATCGATGACTCCTTTATCGCTTTGGACTGTTAAGAATCAAACGGAATAATTACATCAGAAAAAAACAGTTTCCGGTAAATATCAATATCTATTTCATTATTAATTCTACTAATTTTTACATTTAGCAAATTAATATAATTATCTGTTTCTGTACTTAACTAATTTTTTTAATGTTACTTATACCCTTATGATTTTAACTTCCTCTTTCATTTAAAGCAATTTTTTTTGAAAATTATTTTAAAATTGGATACTTTCAATCGTCATTTTCTTGAGAAGAGTGCGGGCTGAAATGTGACGTAGTCATTGGAATAATTGCATTGTTGTGTTTCCAAGTAGTAGGAATAGAAGAGCATGTAAGAGAGGAATTATGAATGTGGATGAAGCTAATGTTGCTTGTTTGGATAGGAATGTTTGGAGGAGACTGGTTTCGGGATGATGAAAAGAGTTTGTGCCACACATTTTGGGGTACATAGCGTGAGTGTGTGTGTTTCACTAATAAGTTAAATTGAAACATATTAAGATTTAATATATATATATATATATTGCAACGACACCTCGGTTTCGGTGACGTTATTTTAGTTCTCCTTTTTATTTCCGGATATCGGGCGCCAATCTCGTACTTCCTGCAACCTGTAATACGGGAAAAAGGGAACGGATTGCAGATAGCTCAGTCGCGTTTGTCCGGGGTTCATACACACGTTTAATGGAAGATACACAATTGTATATGTAATTAAAAGAACACAGTTTGAAATACTAACAACGCAAATTTTATTTTAAAAAAAATTATATCAAAAGAAATTATTTAATTATAAATTATAAATTATAAATTATTCTAATTACAACAGTAACAATAAAGAAATTTCCAAAACAACAAAGATTTAATAAACTACAGTTCCGTGCTGACCGACTGATATATATTTTTTTTTTAAAACCAGAAATATAAATCAACACCGTTCTATCTGTCCACGCAACTAGATCCAATCTGACTGTCCGAAAAATTAAATTTTATACTGACTGCTGAATTTTTCCGAAAAATTAATTCAAAAATTTCCAAAAAATTTAATACTGACGACCGAATTCTCTAAGTCCGTAAAATTAATTCAAAAATTTTTCTAAATTTCAAAAAAAATTTAAAACTGACGACCGAATTCTCTAAGTCCGTAAAATCGTAAATCTGGGGCCGAGAATCAGCCAACGAGTGAGTTCGTTCAGACGCTAAACAAACTCCCCTTCCCCTGGGTCCGGACACCGGTCAACCAGGGAAGGTTTGTCAGTCTCGACGCGAGACCGAATGTAAATTTTAAGCTACGAATCTTCCCTTTTATAGGCGACAATTTGTCAAAACTGGTTATAACTGCTTGCTACGCGATATCTCACTCGTATTGCGAGAGAGCGCGACAGTTCTTCTTAATATTGTTAAAAACAAAACTCGGCCGGTCGTAACTATACGCGCAAACAGATGTCTCTACTCATACCGTACGGAGAAAAAATAATATTTACTAACAGCTGGCCTTCGCACAACAAACATTAAAAACATCGGACATGATTGAACATCGCATTGAGATAATTTCGTTCTTTTTATTATATTATAACAAAATAATTCAAATTTTAATTTATCGAAGAACGTTTAATTGACGAACTTAAAATATAGAAAAATGAAATTTTGACCGTTATTATCTCATAGTGAGTTTTACAATTTTGTACAATTATACAACCCAGATTACATGCTAATCTAAATACACTTGAATATATGTGTCGTACGCGAAGCGTATCGTCACAATATATATATATATACAGTCGATTCCGCTTAATTGGGACACATCGGTACTAGAGCATTTTGGCATAATTAAGCGGCTGCCCCAATTAAGCGAATTTTACATAAAATTAAACAATCCATATTTTTCTTTCAATAATTTTATTTTAGAAATTCTTGGACAAAACTATAAACTACATATAACCAAAAAGTATAAACTTTTAAGAAAAAATAATAATAAATTCCAAAATAAAATAATAAATAGGTACATACATTTTTAATTCAATGCAAAAATATGTCAAGTGTAGTCTGTTTTTTGTTTGTGTAACATTTCACTTCTACAAAATCGTGAATGAATGTGTTTGGCATAAAGTTTACAGCGCGCGATACTAATGTAATTAATTGATACATATTTGCTAGTTTTTTAAAAATAATTTTCCATCTTGTGAATCAAAAAAATATGAAGCGTATCATATTAAATTCTTTGTAAATATTTTTTCTTGTGAATATTTGTAATATAATATGTACTGTGATCTTAAATTTACTGGCCCAATTAAGCGGAATGTTGTCCCAATTAAACATGTAAATTTACTGTTGGTTCCTTGGTTTGGTTTCTGTTCTTTGAGATTTGGCCCAAATAAGCGGCTGCCCCAATTAAGCGGTGGCCCAATTAAGCGGAATCAACTATATATATATATATATATATATATATATATATATATATATATATATATGTATATGTATAGAAGTTTATGTATCAGAGGAATTATGAATGTGGATGAAGCGAAAGTTGCTTGTTTGGACAGGAATGTTTGGAGGCGACTGATTTCGGAATGATGAAAAGAGTTTGTGCCACACCCTTTTGGGTACATGGCGTGATTGTGTATGTATGTATTAAAAAAAATCAATTTTTAAAATACATAATTTATAGAGTGTTGTCCAATCAAATTCTGAAAGTAACAAAATACTTCTTTAGACTGCGTGGGTGTCTTTCATTAAATGCCTACGTAAAACAAATATTAAAATAATGATAAAATTTTCGATAATTATGTTTCAACAACTATACAGTTTTTGAACGTAAAAATGTAATATTTTGTAAATTATCACAGTAAAACTACAAAATGTTGTTATTTTTACTGTTAAGACCTATGTAACATTACATAAATTTCAGATATATTTTTTAGAGTGTATGGTTAGCATATTAATAAAAAAAATCTGCTGTGGCCACCACAGAACCCACAGTCATGGTATTAAATAAATTTACGGAATATAAAAATGTGTATAATAACAACTGTAATCATGGTATCTAAAACCTTGACAAAAATATGCCACCTATTAACAGAATTACTTATTTATCATAAAAATGTAAAACATTATTAAAAAAATTACAATATTAGCAATAAAAGTTGTTGGTTATAATTTGTTTAGCAATTTTTGTTAAATAATTTTTTCGAAATTTATTTATGTTGCGAAATATTCGTAAAACACATAAAAGTGACATTACTAAATTACCACTTTTGATTTGTATATTTTTATCAAAAGTTGATCAAATTGAGATAGTCTTCTTCGAAGTTTAAATATGTAATTTTACAATAATCCGTTCAGCCGGATTTGCTCTACACGTGTCCACAAACCGACAGACGGACATCACGCTAAAAACAGTTGATTTGTGTTATATAAGCCTAGTTCGTGCTTGTCTGTAAAAAATCTCGATATGTCAAATTTGGTATGATTACAAGAATATGACTCCATAATTTGGAACCCTTTTTATGTTATTCATATCGACTCTATCTAAGCTATACAACGTCGCTTTCTAAATTTTCTTTACTTTAAAGCTTTTGGATCATATCCTCTTCGTACTTGTTCTTATTATCATCTTCTTTCAACTTTCTCTTTTAACAGTTTGCGTTTGCGTAGGTCTATGATATCTATAATATTTCTTTTTAAACTTATAAACAATCTCATTGATGATTCGCAATTAGTTTCTTTACTTAATTTCCATATTCCTTCATTTTCTTCCAGGCAAACTTACATTTTTTATCTTCCTAGTATCCAAACTAATATGCGTCACAGCTCACCTGTCTACACTATGTGTCATTTATTTAATTGTCTTGTAGATTGCAATGATATCTTTTGTTCCTGTCTGTATGCTTTTAAGAAATCGGTTATTGTAAGTTTATTAGCATTCTATGATTACTCGTGATTTACTTTTGTCAATTTGTTTGTTTATCTTACTTGTATACATGTTTATTTTTGTATTTTACATTGTATTTTACTCTGTAATTGGGCTTTGGCTTGTAGACTAAACATTATTAAATAAATAAATATATACACATATACAGGGTGTTTGCAATCAAGGTATTTTATTTTTAAAGGGTGATACTACAGGTCAAAACAAGGCGATTAACGCCAAAACACCTTAGTAAAAGTTTTCTAATAAACGAGATATTCATTTTTTTTTAAGTAAAATGGTAGCATATGGTATAATTTTTATTATCCAGCTCACAAAAAAAATTATTCTTCATAATAGTTTTGGATTTGCTTGAAACGAATAAAAATGTAAAAATATTCCAGGTTTTAAATACAGGTTGACTCAGATTTGCTGATTTGTGTTTCAACTTTTAGGTAAAATACCCTTATTTGATTAATAGGATTATATTATGTTTAAAATTACAATTTAAGCTTACATACAAAAGTAAAAGTTGTAAAGCTTACATACAAAAATTTGTGCCGATTGTCGATTGTTAAAACACCCTAGTAAAAGTTGTCTAATGAACGAGATATTACTTTATTTGAATTTATGATTGAGGGGGCGAAAACTTTCATTTGTTCTTATTGTTTATCTGTCAAACATATTTCATTATTGTTTAACTGTGCATTATCTATTGCTGGTTGGTTACTAATTCTTGTGAAAAAATTGAACGATGGACTATTCTAATGTTGAATTGGTTGATATGATGCTAATTTATGGAGAAGCGCATCAAAATTCGGCTGCTGCAAGTTGTCTATACGCTGAGCGATTTCCAAATAGGCGACATCCTATAGCTCAGCAATTCTCTAGATTAATAATACGTGCTAGAGATACTGGTAATCTGCGAGGCCATCAACAGCGTGCTGGAGGAGCAGGTCGTCACCGACGAATTGTAGACGCCGAGGAACAAATTTTGAACCTCGTTGACGAAAACCCTTCAACCAGTACACGGCAAATTGCTCGGCAAGTTGGTTTGTCAAATCAAATTGTATGGCGAACATTACGCGAGCATCAACTGCATCCTTTTCATGTGCAACGAGTACAAGCGTTACAACCTCGAGATCATCCGCAACGCGTAGAGTTCTGTAGATGGTTTTTGCGCAAACATGATGAAATACTTAATTTTTCATCGATTGTACTGGCTACTGACGAAGCTACATTTACGCGCAACGGTATGAACAACTGCCACAATACACACTTTTGGAGTTTCGAAAATCCGCATGTTGTTCATCGTCACAATTTTCAGCACAGATTTTCTGTGAACGTATGGGCCGGATTGGTAAACTCACAGTTGATTGGTCCCTTTGTGTTGCCAGATCGATTAGATGCAAATAATTATTTATATTTTTTGCAAAATAATTTGCCGGAACTTTTAGAAGAAGTTCCCTTAAATGTTCGTCAGCAAATGTGGTTCCTTCATGACGGTGCACCGGCGCATTTTAGCCATATCGTTCGGCAACACTTAAACGATGTGTTTGAAAATAAGTGGATTGGTCGGGGCAGTCATATCCCTTGGCCTCCCAGGTCGCCGGATTTGACCCCGTTGGATTTTTATTTGTGGGGACTTATGAAAACCATGGTATACACCACCGAAATTATGGATCTCGATGATCTCCGTAATCGGGTAGAAGTAGCAGCGGCGGAAATTCGGCAACAAGGCATGGGTCTCGCTGCGTATGCGAATTCATGGGTACGCCGCGCAAGACTTTGCATACAACAGCAGGGTGATAATTTCGAGCAACTGGTGTCATAGTGCTATCACCCATTAAAAATAAAATACTTATCTTGATTTGTGTCATTAATAAAAATATTTAAATAAAGTATCTAATATCTCGTTTATTTGAAAACTTTTGCTAAGGTGTTTTAACAATCGACGATCGGCACAAATTTTTGTATGTAAACTTAAATTGTAATTCTAAACATAATATTCAAATAAAATTTTTCAAATTTTTTAAATAAGGGTATTTTACCTAAAAGTTGAAACACAAATCAGCAAATCCGAGTCACCCTGTATTTAAAACCTGGAATATTTTTACATTTTTATTCGTTTCAAGCAAATCCAAAACTATTATGAAGAATATTTTTTTTTGTGAGCTGGATAATAAAAATTATACCATATGCTACCATTTTACTTAAAAAAAAATGAATATCTCGTTTATTAGAAAACTTTTACTAAGGTGTTTTGGCGTTAATCGCCTTGTTTTGACCTGTAGTATCACCCCTTAAAAATAAAATACCTTGATTGCAAACACCCTGTACAAGGTGTTCGTTCGCTTGGTTGATATAGGGCAATAACATGGGATTTCGATAATATGCAGAATACTACTTTCTGAAGTAAAATTCGGAGAAATACTTAGAATACTTTTCGATAAGGAATAAAAAGTTATATAATTTGGTTTTAGTTTTAATTTGCTAGCATGTACCGTTTGGGCGCTAGAATTTTTTTTAAATGTTTTTTAGAATTTTCAATAATTTTTCCTGCTAAATCAATATGAGTTAGAGAAAAAAGTTACTTAGCTATTATGTAGCTAATTTTTTTCTCAATTTTACTGAATTTTTTCAGATTTTTTTGAGCAAATTTTGAAGAAAGTGTTTTTTTCGAAATAAGACTTTTTTCAAAATTTAAAACAGGATAGCTTTAATACCGGAATGTCTGTATAATTTAATATTTGATTTATCTAAATTTACCAATAAATTTATTATTAAATGTTAAATAATTGATCGGAAATTGTTGTTGCATATAATATTCGATATTTGTTGTTCTATGTGTATTTTATTCTGGGTTGTATGCATGTGTAAATTCCAGAATTTTAGCAAAAACCAAGAAAATCAATGATAATATAACATCACTTCATACAATTTTGCTGACGTCATTATATTCATATTATTTTGGATGAAGTGTTATCGAATTACTTCCATGTTCCAATAGAATAAATTTTATTCATTCACGCGATAAACACACAGGGTGTCTCATGACAAGCTCTGTATTAAAAAAAAAAAAATTTTAATTTGTCACGAAATTTGTTATATAGGGGTATTTCGATATGCTCAGTTGAAGTAAAATATTGGCAATAAGATGCCACTTCTGGTTTAACCGGAAGTCGTCCCTAGCTTTCTTATTTTAAATAAAATATTCCTTTTTTAAATTTTATTATTGCATTTAAGAGTAAATTTGATATAGGTATAATACATTTATAACATTTTTACTCTAGTTCAACTGTTTTTGATACATTTCAATTTTTTGATTTTTTGTTTGAAATTAACATATTTTAGAGTCCGTATCTCCAGAATGCAATCAAATATTTGGAATTTATAAACAAGCTACTATTTTTTTATGTACAATTAATTAAATTAGTAAAAATTAATGTTCCAAAATAATATATTAATGTTTTTTTTGAACTTTGAGCACACTTTTAAATAATTTTAATTTATTTGTTATGGAAATCTAGACCAAAACTTTCTTAATAAGACCTCGTTTACAAATTGCAAATAATTGATTGCATATTTAAGATGCGGACCTTGAAAAATGTTGCCGATTTCAAACAAAAAATCAAAACTGTTGAACAGGGTTGGACTAGAAGAAATTAAGTCCGGGGAATGTTGCACGATCCACCTTACATCTCAAAAATGTTTATAAAAATTATGTTATTATATTTTTTAATTCTAATTTACATGAAACTGACATTACAGAAAAATAAAAATGAATTATAACAATTACACATATAAAATGAAATATAATTCTTTATTTTAATCACAATCTTTATTTTATCACAATCACGCCATGTACCTATAAAAGTGTGAAACAAACTTGAAAAATTACAAAATGAAATAATAAAAAAAATTTAAGAACTGTTAGGTAGTAAACCTAACCTAACATAGAAATTTGAACCAATTTTGTTAACTAATTTATTTGAGAACACACAGTAAGTATAAAGAGGAGTGGAACGAAAAAGAACCAATTATGTCAATAGATTGTTTTCACTCGTTAACAAGCAAAAGCAAGCAAACAATAACGTAGAAAATAAACGTATAACTTTACAAAACAAAACGGAACTTAACGCCTGTGCTGAGCTTACGTTAAATTAATTGTGGGACACTTTAAAAGCACAACCCTGATAAAGAAAGAAAACAAAATTTCGCTTCTCTTAATTTCTAACAAGACGATATTTCAACGCTCGGCGAATACTTTGCCGCGTCGTCGTAAACGATAAAAAAATAACAAAGTTGACCACTTTGTGTTCTAAAAATTTCAAACAAAAGTGTGGCATGAAGCCAGCTACAAATGCTTTTACTCATGTAACTTAATGATAATGACGATGAAATATTAGTTTGAGCTTTAGTATTTAAGCTTATAGTCAGCTTCAGAGATGTTTTATGATTCAGCTTTTGTGAGAATATTTCATTTATTTTTTTTTATAATAAAAATTATATATATATATATATATATATATATATATAACGAGACACATTGTATATTTTTGAGTACATATATTTTTTAAACCCATTTTTACATTTATATATAGAAAATAGACAGTTTATAAATTTGAAATGATACAAGGCGTGCTTTCGATTTATTATGTACAAAGACCAGTAGTTTTGGTTTCTTTAGCGAAAAAATATTTTGCATAAATGCAACGAGCATTCTTCATAAAAAAATCACCTCCAACCTTTAAATTTAATTTACAAAATCAAAGCATGTATGTTTAGATACAAATTGAAAACTTTAAAAATGTTGTTAGTTGTTGTTATTGTTACATTTTTTATGGAGAATGCTACACTGCATGCAAAATAAGTTTTGCAAAAAAAACTAAAACTACCTCTCTTTCCACCTTTAAGGGGGGGGGGGTGATTTGCAAATCCATAAACAATTTTGTATAGAGAATGCAATATTGCAATATAAAGTATAACGGCTACCTACACATGTAACTGCTGTCTCTGTGTAGGTATCCAATTCGTGTATGTATGCGCGAAATTGATAGTGCACAATTATTAAATAAAATAAATTTCTGTGTACCTCGTATAACATCTAGATCACCACTTACTTTCTACATCAGTGTTGGAAGAACAAATATGTCAAAGAGATCTCCAATATTTACAATGTGCAATAATTATAATAATATAGAAAATACCACTGACTTGTTCTATAATTCTTTGAATGTCATATTACAATCAATTTTAGATTGAGTAATTAGTGAATAAATTGTTAAACTTCTTGCTCGTTGCATTTCTATGTAAATTGACTCATTCTTCTTTTTTCTCTTTTTTTTTCGTTTTTGTGATTACTTTGATTTGTATTAAGTTTTTTTTTCCTATTTTACTAAAAATGTTTATATATCAAATATGTACTTGTTATTATATGTAAATTTTGTATCTGTTTATTAATTTGTCCTGTTTTTACTGTTGGGCAATAAAGCATTATTATTATTATTATTATTATTATGTGTTTGTTTGCCCGTCGATTACAGACTTATCTATCATGAATAGAAAAAAATGTTTCAGACAAATCCTACGTATTTTTAGTCATAAAATCCAAATCTGCAATATAAAATATAGGTTCCAATGTAATATTTCAAAATTGACTTCCTTCCCAACCTTTGGGGGTGGTAGTAGGGGGTAGAGTGCAGTGTAGTATAGTGTATATATAAGGGTGATTCTAAATATGGTGATATTTGAATTGTGACCTGGTCGCCCCTAACTAAGTTTTAAATCGAGAATAAAAAAAATGTATAAATATTGTTTTATTTTTTAGATAACGATACACCGGGCAGAAATTGTATTTTGAGTATTTTTCGTGACTCTCGTTATAAATTTATATATAAAAAGTATTCCATAATAAAAGTATAACAAATATATTCATGAATAGATTTTATTTAATCTGCTTAATCTTAAGTTAAAACGTTAAATTTTTTTATCCTAATCCGACTCTACTCTGACTCCAAATCCGACATTTAATTCGATAATGATTTTCATGTTTTATACAGAAAATACATTCCGTATTTATAATATTACGTAGTAAACTAATATAAAACATTCACAAAAATAATAATAGTAATTATTTGAAATGTTGCAAATACAATAGATTTATTTATCAAAAAGATATAATGTAGTTTATCTAATTTTCACATATTGTTTAGTAATATTGCATTACAAATGTCTTTTGTTTGGTTCGTTTATTTTTTCTTTACTTTATTTGAATTTTTTGTTATGACTAGCAAAATGAGTGACTGTCTTTTCCAACATTTAGACGTAGTAATGAGCTCAATATTTACGTTTATCGATGATTGGATAATTTAAATTGTTATTGGTAACGTCATGGCGTTATTTGTAGTATTAAAAAAGAGAAAAAAACCATACCTTTTTGTTCATGTAGTTTTGTATTTGTTAATTGTTTGGTTTAAAGAAAAAAGTCGAAAGTCGCAATAATAAAAATCAACTTAGACAAAATTCTTCAACTCAACGACTCCGACTACACGTCCCTGATATTTTCAAATATAATTTCCGCAATTATAGATGCAAAATAAATTTTGTTTATCGATTTAACTGCAGAATTTTATGATCCAAATCATTTATTTGAAACAATTTCTTACAAAATAATTTGGGAAGCAATTTTCAAGGAAAAACTGCTTTTTCACGTTAGCCGCGTATATAAACATTTATGTCTTATCACTCGGAATATATATATATATATATATATATATATATATATATATATATATATATATATATATATATATATATATATAATATATATAGGGTGATTTATGTCGTCGGGAAAAAACTTCACCGGATAATTCCTATGAGTAATTTAAATAAAAAACTACAAATGAACATATGTTCGAAAATGCTTCCTAACGGAACTGTAGCCGTTAGAAATTTATTACATGTAACGTCAATCGCGTTAGCCTTATTTATTATATCAGGAAAAAAAAACAAGTCATAAACTTCTGAATAATTGTAAAATTACTGATTGATTTTCTAACATTTTGTTTAAACACTAGTAAACCAATTTACTAGTTTATAAATTTTTGTACACACATAAATAAATATTTAATAAACAATTTACAATAATTAAAAATCGAAGACAATTTTTGTCGGGACCTAGTAAGTCATAAAAAATAAAAAAAAATTTTTTTTTGTGATAAAATTCTGTCTATTTTATCGGTAACATTTTTCATAAACGATAAAGAAGCGTAAATTAAGTTATCGTTATCAAGCCAATCTTCAACAACTTTAGATCTTATCAAAAAAAGACAACATCAATCACTTTGAAGAAATTGAATTTAAAAAAATTTGGCTTCCATTAATTAAAAATCTACAAAATTTTATAATCTAGTCACTTATTTGTTACCTAATAAGTTATCTCTATGTACTGTTATTTACTGTAAATGTCATATAAATCAGTTTATCTTGATGAAGGTGAGCGTTGAGTTTCGTCGAAACATCGATTAAAAAATTAATACAAAACTTGACCCTAAAGTAGTTTTATTTTATATATGAGTTACTATGTTAATAAATTCAATTATTTATCCAAACTGAAAAGAAATGTAAAATACAAAATGATATTTTTTTGAGGGTCCATTATCACACGAAATTAATTTAGATTACAATTTTTTGTTTTTGATGGAAAACTTTCAAAATAAATTTAAAAACATTTTCGTTATATATTATAATAGGATTATTATATTTTAAATTACTTTGTATTATTATTTTTGTACAGAATGAATTTAAAAGCATTAGTTTGAAAAGTTGCAAAATGTTAAACATTTTCCATTTTAATGTAAAGACTTTCTTTTTTTCTCCAATCCTTTTAATAAAATGAAAGCTTGATGTATAAGCACAATGCACAGGTTGCACCAGTAAGCACAACTTTACAAAAAGCGATTGTTTTTATATTTACCTTGAAATATTCTAAAATATTTAGCAAGTAATTTTTGTTATTACCACTTTGACTGAAAGGAAAAAGGGATATAGTGTTCAGTCCGGTGTCTGTAACATTGTCCAAATTTAAAATAGAATATGTAGAAATCAACATAATAAAAATCTTTTAGAACTTATTATATAAAATAAAACTGCTTTAGGTTCAAATTTTGCATTAAAATTTTTATTTAGTAACAGTTTTTGTATCAGTTTTTTTCCTGATGAAGACAAGCGTTGAATTTCGTCGAAACGTCGATTATAAATAAATTTTAATACAGAACTTGAATCTAAAGCAGTTTTATTTAAAAAAGTTTTATGTGAACTATTTCTAATTTAAATTTACCTATTTTTTTAACATGTTTTTATTAACTCGTTTTCTCGTCTATCTGTTTATTTGTTTGTTTGGTAGAAATTTTGCTATCGATTTAAACTAAATTTCCAGTGAGCTAGAGATTTTAGCCAGATCTGAGCTATGTTTAAACATAGCTCAGAACTGGATGAAAATGCAATATTAACTAATAAATTAATAATATTAGAAATATTAATTTTTATCTTGTACCATATACGCGAATTCCGTACATTTGTGTATTTAGCAATTTTTTTTACAAAGTACAGAAATCACAGAAAACAACTACTGAAAATACAGAACACACATACAAGTCGAAAAAGCAGAAAATAATTATTTATATAAAAATAATTAATATATTATTTTTTAAAACGGAGTAAAAAGTATAAAATAATTTTTCCTAACCCCATACAAATTTATAACCCTCATACAGATTCCTGACCCTATATAGATTGTCCTGAAAATTTGTGATTGTAAATTTTTAATAGCTATGACAATACTTGTAATATTTAATACGAAAAAGGTAAAAGGGCACAACGACAGCTAGTCCCTACACACCTTACTATTAAAAATTCACAATTACAAATATTCAGGAAAATTTGTATGGGGGGGGGGGTCAGGAATCTGAATGGTTTATAAATCTGTATGGGGCTAGAAGTAATTAATTTATACTTTTTAGTCCGTTTTAAAAACGTGGTATATTTTTTATATTTAGTTAACAGTTATATTTTAATTTGATAGCTAATACAATTATGTTTTAATTTTCTTTTATAATTTTTGTAAATTTTAATTTCATGCTAGTACAATTAAATTGTAATTTTGTGAATTTTCAAAACTAATTTCCACAGCAATGAAACATGCGAAATATTAGTATATTATGTTACAAAGAGTAGAAAGCGATGATTATTTTGTTGAGCTCAGATATTTGTGGCCGAGGCCAAGCAAACTGGGCGAAACAGAAAAAGAGTATTCTATTCCGAGTCAGACATATATGATTTTTTTCTTCAAGCACCCTAAACAAAGCACTAAACTAAAAATAAATAAAAACATGCCAAATATCAAATATATGAGCTCAATAGAATAATCATCGCTCTCTACTCCTCGTAGCATAATATACTACTTTCTAAATTTGGTGATATTATATTTTGTGAAGCCGTACGAAACAAATTTTTGAATAAAAATTAATTATTTTTTAAAACATATTATTGAATTAACAGTAATTAATTATTAATTTATATAGAGAGAGGGCAGAAAAATTTGTTGCTTGTATTCTATATAGGCCTAAACAATATCACATTAAAGAAATATATATATATATATATATATATATATATATATACATAAATAATAGATAGCTTTGAATAAATGAAATCAATATCAAATTAAAGTGATGAAAATATCTCTCTCATATAGAATTCCCGCAGTAAAATCTATTTGTCAAGCGGTTAGAGGGTTATGATTAACTATAGTTTAATGTGCGACAACATAATATTCGCCACTTTCTACAGAACGAAATGCCTAATTCCATATTAAATGGCGCGCGCCTTTCATCATTTCAAATTTATATACTTTCTATACACGAATATACAATGTCTCCTAGAAATAAATATACTCGACATTATACATGTGTCCTTTATGTAAAATGTGAATTTTATATATGAATATGCAATATGTCTCAGAAACCTGGACTTAATTAATAATAATTAATAATATAATTAATTAATTGTTTTTTTTTAATTAACATGCTTTGTTACTGTAAGCAAAATTATTCGTCATTTAATTTATTTCAAACTATTTTCTGTTGAAAAACAATACAATATTCTTATTTAAAACAAGATTAGAAGTATTTGGGTATACCCACTGAAATATAGTAATAACTGGAACGCGCACTGGCCGCTCAAATGCGAGCCGAGAGAGATAGCGATATACGGGAATTTGTGTCTTTGTCGTATAGTCCGTTCAAAGACTTTCTATTGGCGTAGCATTGCTACTACATGATAACTTAGATAGCTATGAAAAAAAAAGAATCTCACTGCTATAATGAAAAAATGTCAAATTAATATATCAAAAATGATAAAAATACCTTTTATAGAGCAATTCCCCAATAAAATCTCATTACGTATCGTTTAGCCGATGCATTTAGCTACAATTTAATATGCAACAACATAAGATTGTCGCATTTTTACCGCAAGAAATCGCATTTGAATTTCAAATGCGCAAAAGTGTATATATTTATATTTTTATATTTTGTTTATATTTTTTCACCAAAATGATATATTTAAAAATGAATAAATAGTAAAGCCAAAATTATTTTTTTAAATTTTTAATAATTCTATTGGAAAGTTGGCAACTCTGTACGGATATAAAATTATATAATTTTTGTGAGGACTATAAAAAAATCTTTTGTGAAAATTTGGTTAATTACAAATAAATAATATAGCCACAATAAATTTTCAAAAACTTTAGTAATTTTATGTTTGTAGGTTTTTAGTTATTTTATTTTTTTTATTATTTTGTTAAAATTTTATAATATATATGGGCACTAGTTGAATTTTTTGTGAAAATTTTATTAAGATCAGTTAAATAACGTGAACATAATTATTTTTAAAAATTTTAGTAATTTGTTCATCGGAAATGTATTTTACTAAAGTTATATAATTTATTTAGGTGCTAGGAGTATATTCTGTAAAAATGATTAAAATTGAATAAATCATATGGCCATAATGAATTTTAAAAACATTAGTAATTTTATTTTTAAATGTTTTAGACCCCGTACCAATCACTATACCACATTTTCCTTGCAGTCAAAGTGGTGAAAATTATAATGTAATAATGCTATAAAAATTAATATTATTGACTTGTATTACAAACTCTGTTTTTGGTACTTTAATTCATTTGTTTAGTCAGGGCTCTTATGAAAATTACATTTTCTTAAAACCGGTAATAGTTAAAACTGATGTTAAAACCAAGCTTGTAGTAGCAGTCAATTAATGAAACAAAATCTTTTTAAATATGTATTTAAAAATCTACTATGGCCACCACAGACTGTAATTGTATTAATTAAATTTATGGAATAGGAAAATTTGTATAGGAATAACTACGAAGCTTTAAGCTTTACAAGTTTGGTACGTTCTATTCCATAGTCATTCTTTTCAAACAACAATCGCTATCTTACGGCAGGTCGGATACTTCTAGAATAGAGATACTATAGTATCTCTATTCTAGAACTACCTTCGTACTTGTAGTCAGGGTAACTAAAAACAAAACAGAATTATATAATTATAGATCATAAAAGATTATAAAAAAGTTATTAATAATAATAATAAATAATAATAATAATTTTATTTGTCCAAAAGATCTTACAAACAAGACATAGGATAAGTCAATACAAAACAATACAAGTAAATTAAAACAATAAATATTCAATTACAGATTTTTTATAGTAAATTTGTACTACTATTTTTCTGTAATTTCACTATATTTTTTTACAGTATACGTCAACTTACATTATATCAAACGAACACCATATGTGTATTTTTTTCTTTATCATCCTGTCGTGCAGCATGAAAACATTGCCTTTTATTTTCAATCTGATTATAATTCGTGAATATAAAGGATATTCGCACCGTGCTAGATCCGTCAAGAAAAAAAAACAATCCTTATCTGACAGTGGTCAACTGGGGCAATTATAAGCAATCATCGAACCGTTGTTGACGTACAGTCTGTTTATTTGGTGGAATAATTTTTGCGCGCGGACGGAACTAGATGGCGATTGGTGAAAAACAAAGCTTGTGCCGTATCCGGAAGTGAAAATCACCGAAAGTGATACGTGAATGAATAATATTTGCAAGGGATTAGAAAAGGAGATAAAATCTCTCAGCCAGATAAGTAGTAGTGTGCGTTATTATTTTTCTCCAGCGTTATATAAATACACTGATTGAAAAAATTCATAATACATTAATACAGACACAATCACGCAATGTTTTCAAAAAGGTGTGGCACAAACTTTTTCCACTATCTCGAAATCAGTTTCTTCCAAACATCCCTATCCAGAGAAGCAACTCTAGCTTTATTCACATTTATAATTCCTCTTATACATGCTCTTCTATTCTTATTACTTGGAAACTTCCGCTCACGCAAGCCATACTCTCAATTATACCGCTCCAACTACTCATCGGACGTCCATTTGCAAACGTATAGCTTCAAAATCATTCATATATATATATATATATATATATATATATATATATATATATTATATATATCTTTTTAACCAAAAGTTCATTATATATTTGCTATATCTTTTTTTCAATTTAACACTCATCATGCACTAATCTATTTCGTACCCCCCGATGCCTCCTAGTTAAGAAATGCTTATATAAGTTTGTTTCCTAAAAAGGGTAAGGTAGCCTTTTGTTAGTGTATAAAGTTAAATATTTTAAAATTCATAGAAAAACAGTAATATATTACATTAACAAAAGTTGGTGTTAGCCAGTTAAGATGGTTCGGACATGTTGAGCGAATGTCTAATGAACGTTTGGTTAAAAAGATTTATTTGAGTGATTTTGATGGTATACGTTTCCGTGGACGTCCGATGAGTAGTTGGAGTGATATGATTGAGAGTGTTTTGCGTGAGCGAAAGTTTCCAAGTAGTAGGAATTATGAATGTGGATGAAGCGAAAGTTGCTTGTTTGGATAGGAGTGTTTGGAGGCGACTGATTTAGGAATAATGAAAAGAGTTTGTGCCACACCCTTTTGGGTACATGGCGTGATTGTGTATGTATGTATGTAACAAAAATACAAATTAAATGCACTAAATTGTGAAAATAGTCGACTCTTAATATTTAATATATAATACAAGGCAACGTTTCGGTAAACTCTATTGTCTTCAGCAGGGCTAGTAGAAATTTATTCAGAATGTTCTACATATAATGTAAAAATACATTATTTGATGGAAAGTATGTCAAAATATAAACAATTTTTATAATTAATGTCACATAAGAAATGTTTTATTTTAATCTGATACAACTTCGGTGACCATATTGCGAAAACTACTAACAATAAATCAAGTTAAATTAAGTTAAGTGACAGTTGTATTCTATATTCAAGCTTAAGGATTAATTTGATTATTGAAAATATTTGAGGAAATGCAATGTGCACCGTCCAGAGTGGGCAGAAACTGCGTATTTGAGAAATACGGTCAAATGTATTTCATTTCAGATTTTCGACGGCTATATTAAAAAAAAAACATTACTTATGTGATATTTATTAATAAAATTGTTTATATTTTGATATACTTTTTATCAAATAATATATTTTTATATTACATAAAAAACCATCTAAAAAAAGTGTACTAGCATTGATGAAGGCAATAGAGTTTGCGAAATCGTGGCCTTGTAGTTTATATTAAAAACATTAAAAAGACTGAAATCCGTCTATTATTTATTATATAATAAATAAACAGTTCGAAATAAAAATATTTCTGAGAATGGCTCATATAAGTTTGTTTCTTAAAATGAGTAAATATTATTACCTTAAATAGGTAAATTTAAAAGAACCTTTTTTTTGTTTCAGAGATAGTGTAAAAGTGTAAGAAATGTCTATTCACATTGCATAACAACAACTTTTATATTATTAAATAGTAAAACAAACGAAGAAAAGTAAGTATAAATGTTCATTCATGTGTGTGCAATTTTTTTGCTATTTTATTAGTGTAAATAGTTACATATTTTATAAAACATAGAAAAAAGGGTAACATATTACACTAGTAAAGATATAGATTCACTTGTACTTGTAGAATTTGTTCTGTCACATGGTAATCGAGACACTATAGCTACTTTTTCTATTAAAAGAGATACAATAATGCTCTAAATTATGGTAAAATGCTCTAAATTACGGTAAAACATAAATAATATTAACCCCCGTATTCATATAGGTATAACGTTTGGTTAAAATGAAAATTCTTGGATTCCGTAAGAAATCTTTTTATGTATATTGCAATGAAATTTCTTACGAGATCCAAGAATTTTATTTTAATAAGCCGTTATTTTTAATAAAAATGTTTTTACATATTGCCATTAATAATATATTTTTCAAACAAGAGGTTCTCAAAATATTAAATACAACTTACTAGAAATATGTTTTTCAAGCTTATTATAATATTAATATTATATTACTATATTGATTATGTAGAAAGGCGTTATTATGTTACTAGTACAATAATGACATTTTTATATAGCAGTTAGATACAATATACACTACTGCTGGTAGGCACCGAATAAATAAAACGTTATGCGTATTTAATCCAGTGAAATGAAAGCCAATATGGAACGGAAACTTGGTCGTGTGACCTTGTCACCAAAAAATTTTATGCAACCCGCACATTTAATAGTATATCTGTCTCTCTCTCTCTTCGATCAGTTCTCAAAATGCTATGTTTGGTAATTTTGTCTAATACTGCTAATTAATAAGTCCCATATAAAATTTTCTGTTTAAAAAATTGAAAAAATATGACTTGCGTATATTTCAGCTTAATTTTAATTATGATGTTATTACTGATTTTGATTTTTATTGTTATAATTAGGATTTGTAAATATTAGATATTTTAAATATTGCTTTCATAAATTAATTTAAATTTAAATAAACCTGCTTACTTTAAAATGTAGTTTAATTACCTAGATCAGGTATTTTATTTTTATATATAATTATTATATATAATTTTATTTTTTTGTCTAAAATAAATGAAAACGAAATATCATGCTACAGTTTATGATATTTTTTTTGTTTTATTATTGTTCGACATTCGATTATTACCTGCATTGTTTAACTAAATTTAAAAAAATATTTTACGATTACATATATTTAAAAAATTCTTCAAACATAAAATTATTATTAGCAAGTTGGGTTAACCAGAATCATTAATTAAATTAAAATAAGAAGTTTAAAGACAACCCAATTCTTAAAACGAAAAAACATATTTGTAAATATAGCTAAAATGATATACTTACCTATGAAAATGCAAACACTTTATCATACCAGTTGTATTACTATAACCTAACACTGCACAATTTGAAATTATTAAATTTATCACAAACAAGTAAAAATCGCATATGAAAAAACGAAATAATTATATTTTTCGAAGTATTCGGGACGACTTGCAAAATGATAATGAGATACGCATAGATAACTATTTGAGAATCACTGCTAATTATGTTATGTTATGTTTGCGCATGCGCAACTAGAGAGAGAAAATTACACTAGGAAAAAATAACCAGCTCACTTTGAGTTTTTAGTGAGAGCTTTTAGTGCCAGCGCCTACAATGCTATTGAGATAGGAATTTCCATTCCATATTGGCTTTCATTTCACTGATTGCATTGTTTTTTTCTCTTCGATTTTAATTTGATTATTGAAAATATGTGAAAATTGCAAGAAATGCAATGTGCAACATTCAGGGTCGTCAGAAACTGCATATTCGATGAAAGAGACACGGTCAAGAGTATTTAATTTGACTTCTTCGACGCCTATACTAAAAATTATTAAGTCAAGTCAAGTTAATTGATAATTACATTGTTCATTTTCGTTTGAATTTGGTTATTAAAAATATGTGAAAAAGTGTAAGAAATGCGATGTATACCGTTCAGACTGTTATTGTATTGTATATTCGACCAAGGAAAAATAAATTCTCATAAATTACGTAACAAATATAAATTATATATATGTTATTCTACAACTATTAGTAAGATTAATTTTACTTGGCATGTATTTTTAGTTTGGTTTCTCGCTTAGAACATTTGAAGAAAATGAAAATATCGTATTTGTTACTCGGAATTGAAAATTATATTCATGTTTCGCCCAGATTGCTTTGCCTCGGCTTTGCTTCGGCCACAAATATCTGGCCTCTATTTTAATAATCCTTGCTTTCTACTCCTCCTAATATAATGTAATATTTTGTATGTTAAATTAAAGTTAAAATTAAAAAATGGCCGTAAAATAAATATATTTCAAAAATTAATTTACAAATAAAATAAATATTAAATACAATAAATGTATTACTAAAACACGTAATTATTTTGAAAAGAGTTTAAAAATGTTAATTAATTAATTTTTTTTACATATTAATACATATTAAAACTCATTATTATAAAATACATATTAAATACATTATTAGAAAACTCATTGTATACAATAAAACATATTGTAAATAAATTTCTTAGTGACATCGTATATAATTGCTCCGTACACTGCACCTTCGTAAAGAAATACAACTTATATGGAGACAGAGGAGAAAAATAAGTTACTTGTACACTATAACGGCGTAAAACTATGGCATTGAAAAAATATAAATAGTAGATAGTTTTGAAAAAAATTAAAAATGTGTTTTTCGCTGAAATATTGAATTTTGTCTTTTATAAAAATGTAAAGATCAAATGAAAATGATAAAAATATCTCCCATATAGCATTTCCATAATCAAATCTATTAAAAATATTCATTTTCTTAACGTTAGGCATCACGTATCTAATTGCTATATTCAGACACGTAGAAAAATACAAAATATGTTGGCCCGTATTCTGACCTCATATGAAAAAGTGCTTTTTCAAAAAAGTGCTTTTGACGTTCACTTAAAATCATTTATTAAGCATTTTAAAATAGTCTATTTAAATTTTATAATACCATATTTAATAAAAATGATCAAATATAGAAAAATTATTTATATTTGATGACAAACAGAAGCAAAAAGTTATTTTGAAATTAATGATAAAAGCACTTTTTCACGAAAAAGTGAGGTGAGAATACGGGCCGTTGAATTTCATATTGAATTTATTCGTTTAATACAACTTATTTATTGTAACTGACTGTTCTAAAAATTACATAATTAATGTTGAATTAATAATTCAATAATAAATTTAATATTATTAATTGATTTATATAAAATAAAAATTAGTATATTTTTTAACTGGCTCTATTTTCTACAAAAACGATAATTAATGAACCGATAAAATACCTGAGATATAATATCCTATGTAGAATAATACATACTCCTATTTATTTGTATTTTGGAAAATAAAAAAAATTTTTTTTTTTTTAAAAACACCACATTTTTTTGCTTTTTTTATCTAAACTATACATACGAAAAAATTAAAAAAAATATATATTATTCTACATAGGATATTATATCTCAGGTATTTTTTCGGTACATTAATTATCGTTTTTGTAGAAAATAGAGCCAGTTAAAAAATATATTATTTTTTATTTTATACAAATCAATTAATAATATTAAATTTATTATTGAATTATTAATTCAACATTTATTATGTAATTTTTAGAACAGTCAGTTACAATAAATAAGTTATATTAAACGAATAAATTCAATATGAAATTCAACATATTTTGTATTTTTCTACGTGTCTGAATATAGCAATTAGATACGTGATGCTTAACGTTAACTTAACCAAATTTAAGAAAATATTAGTAGGGGTTTGCGTTATAATGTTATAAGTAACAAGGGATAATGTTGTTAGTACAGTAGCTTAATCGTACGATTAGCAGAAGATTAAAATTTGAGAACAGACATAATCCGACGCTTTTAAGATATAATTAATTAGGTTAATTGCCTTATGTGTACATTAGTAGGCGAACATGAGGAAATTTTGGTCCATTTAGACATATTTTATGATGATTTAAAGCCAACTATTTTGTTACAAGTTTCCGTTTTATATGTGTACAATACCGAATTAGGCAAATTTCTTGTTTTATAATACAAATTATAATTATTATTATTTTCAGTTTTGTCTTTTCCATAAGGGCACATGGTGCACAAGGCCGCTGCCTCGATGGGGGCCCCAAAGTGCCGACATAGTCGTTTACACCGTAATATATTTTACTAAGAATTGTCGAAAAATTTCGAAATTTGAATGTAAATCCGAAACCTGATGAGATTTCTAAATACTTTTTGAACAGTGAACAAAATTTTATTATATCTGAAATTTTTTTTTAGCAAAATGCATAGCGTACATTTTTTTAATGAATTTTATAAAATGTATACCAATATTTAAATAACTTTAAAATATATAAAAGAAATTTTTATAAATTTATTTTCTTTTTTACCTAATTTCACTTAATTTTCACAAGAGAAATCCTGTCAGAAACCATTATCATTAGCATAAGTTCAATTCAAAACAATATCTACTTTACTTATATTCGATTTCTGTAAAGTTAGCCATAATAACCAATAAAGTCACTAAATAAAAGTACATACTGATGTTTTTATTCACAGTTTTTTAATTTTCTAAAAGGGCCCCAATTTCTATATGCCCAGGGGTCCCTGCATGGCCTAGGACGGCCCTAATTATTTGTGTAGTTTATTGTCTAAAGATGATTGCATTGATCGTGACATTGAAAAAAAGATTATTGTTGGTTGTAATTTTTTTTGCGCTTCCGGTACTTTTGCTGTTTTATTTTATGAAATATTTTTTCCTATGTTAAAAATAAATGTTTTCAAAGAAGCCTGTTTAAGTGTATACAATTCTGTATTGGTGCCTATGTTGATGTATAATAGTGAGTATTGGGTTTGGCTGCATTAAAAGAAAATGACATTTTTTGTCAGATTTAAATAAATTTTTGTAATAGCATCTTCTGCTGCCCCCAATTCTAATAAAATACAGTATTGCCAATTTTCTGAGATAAAATAACTAAATATTAAAAAAAAATGTATTATTGCTATATTATTTACTCGTTATAAACTAAATTTTCAAAAAATAAATTTCCACAAAAAACACAAAATTTTTATAAAATTAATAATAGCTACATTATTTATCTAAAATTAGTAAAAATTTTACAAAATAATTTTTCAGTATTCGTAAAACTTAATTTCTTAATTAATTGTTATACAGCGTTGCAAACTGATGATGTCAATGTAGTTCATATATGGGTTTACCCATATGCTGCTAATCTTGTTATTATTCAAGCCAAGTTACTTGGATTAGTAAATTCCTAAACATAAATAGAAGGTCAAAATATCGTGTTTATCGATCGTTCAACGAATTCAATCGTGGACGTTGTTCGCTCCAAATCGGTTGTTTTTCCGGAAAACATTGATGCTGCGTGCGTAAACTAATTTTGCAAGATTGTGATGTGACTTATCGTGAGGTTGAGGCATCCGTGGGCTTTAGTGGAACTAGTATACATTCATATATTGCATGAACATTTGGTCGTCAAAAACTGGATCCCGCAAAATTTGACAATCGCCCAAAAAAGGCTCGTGTCAATATTGCTCAAAAGAAATGCGCAAAAAATACGATCGCGTCAACTGTGGAGGTTTTTCAAGATGAACCAAATACAACAAAAATTATTCGAAGCAAATGGTAGCTTGCTTTTTCGGAAAAACTGAACATGTCGCAACCGTACCATGGTGCAATGTAGAACGCAACGGTCAATTATGAATGGTATATATGTATACAACCAACCATTCGTTTTCCAGATGTGTTTGGAGAAATAAGGAGGTAATATTTTTGGAGGTACTTCAATCAAAGTGGAAAAAGTGCTTGAAAATTGTTTCAAACTCATGCAAAAATATATTGATCCTTATGAAAAATATTTTGAAAAACAATAAAGCGTTTTTGTTGATAAATATTTGTTTTGGTTCTCTAATCCCGAAATATAAAAGGCAACTCTCGTAGAATATCAAAATATTAAATGAATAATTCTTCAATATTTAAGAAATCCAGTCTCTCTTAAAAGAACAAAGCTAAGTTTCTCTGATATTAAGAATTATACATTGTACCTTTTTTAGATTTTGATCTTATTAAATTAATATTTAATTTTCGTTTTAATATAAGTTTTATTGCAAAATTTGTATTATTAGTGCAACATTAAAACGTGGTTTCGTTAAATATTAAATGGAGAAAATAGAAAAGACATTGTAAATGAAAAACAAAAATAATTATAATCCTTTTAGTGTTAAAATGTTTTATCTTCTTAATAAAAATAAAGTGCATTAAAAAATGTAATAAAATGCGTTTTTTAATTAATCCGAAAATAAAAATTTGAATTATTTATAAATAATAATTTGTACAATAAAGTACATAAAAAAATATAACAAAGTTCTGCTCTTGCCTCATATTATATTATAAGTATATGTTATTTCTGATAATTAATATTATTTAATAATTTTTCTACAAGCATATCATAATATTATTACGTTACCATATTGCCTAAGTTGAAAGAGGTCATTGTGTTACTAGTACAATAATTACATTATTATACAGACATACATTTTTAAATTCGGAATATATTTTACGATTATCGATTTACATACCTACGTAGTAAGAACTTTGATTTAGACTCGATTTTATAAACACCAAAATAAATTATAAAGTAACTACATTATAGGTGATAGCTGGTTTCATTATAAATAATTTAATTAAAGTCGACTTTAAGCTGGCTAAAAAACATCGATTTCAAATTCTATTGTTACAATTATTATTAAATAGGAAAATAATCGACTTGTATAATTTTTATAAATAATAAGTAATAGACGGAAATGAGTTATATATTTTTATTATTTTCTACGTCAACGTTTCGGCAATCACTATTGCCTTCATCAGGGTTAACAAAATATATATATGTTATGGCTACATTACTTGATTCCGACTATTACTTATTATTTATAAAAATTATTATTGCTTGCAAGAAAAGGATGTATTTTTTTAAAAGTATCGTAATATTAATATTACCATATTGCTTTTGTAAAAAGAGGTCATTATGTTACTAGTACAATAATATACATTATTATACAGCAGATAGTTAATATATATGCCAATGGTAGCAGCACCAAATATACTACACCGTCAAGTGTATTTAATCTGAAATCTTCGGCGGACATACTGCAAAAACTATTACGTCAAGTTAAGCTAATTAAAAATTTAATTGTTTATTTTTGCTTGAATATGACTTTGATTATTGAAAATGTGTGAACACGTACAAGAAATGCATTGTAGTCAGAAACTGCATAGTCGACCAAAAAAACACGGCCAAGTGTATTTCATTTGATATTTTCGACTTCTATATTTAAAATTTCTTAAAAGAGTAACCCAGTTTTCTGGATCAAAAAAAAATCAATTATTTGAATTTTTTCATAAAATTAATACTATAGGTGGGAAGAATGTGTGGCCGAAACAGTTTTACCGAATTAGAAAAAGTTACGAAGTTATAGCCAAAAAAAATAAGCGCTTGCACGACAGTCAAATAAAGATTTAAAAATCTTAAAGCTTGTTTTCTCGAAATGTACCTACTTTTTGTCATGGCTCCGGTGATAACTTAAACAATTTTTAATCTTTTTGAACAATAAGCATTTCTGTCGACTACCATCGACTCTCGATCTAAATTTTCGATATATTTATTAAAAAAAAAAAATTATTAACATTTTTATAGGAAAATTTTCGGTAACAAATTTTTTTTCTTCAAAACGCTAATTTTTTTTAAAAAATCTGGATCGATAGTCTGTAGCCACACTCTTAAGAAGGGAAATACGACCTAACGACCTAAAAAAATAAAGTTTTTAGGATTTTTTTTGGCTGAATGAAACAAACTACAATGCTGTAGTTTCTTTTATTCTATGTGACATATAATCAGCTACACTTATGAATTTTTTAAAATTTCTGTGACCTCTGGGTGATCTCGAAACCGACTTTAATTGATGTCGCGTCCGCCTTGCCCGGTCGTATGGCGGGAATTCCTGGAACCGGAAAAAATTTTTATTTTGACATTTAGTCACTGATCATGATTCACTGATGTATTTTGTTCTATGTGAATTTCGAAAACTACAAAAAAAAAAACCGGATATTTTATCATTTTAACTCATTGTGAAAAAAAAGTCAAATTTTCAGCATTTTTTTTTACTTTAGACACCCCTAAAAATAATTTAATGTTAATATTTTTGTTATATCAGAATTTCATATAGAATAAAATTCTATTTCCTTTTAAACACACAAAGTTTCAACTCATTTATATGAAAATTGCTCGACTTATCACGTCCGCCATTTATAAAAATACCGATAAATCTTCGATGTATAAGCAATTAATTTCTTTAAAAAAAATCGAAAATTTTTTTTTTCATATGTATTATCCCCCTTAAAGTCGCCGGTTAGCCAAAGCGGCTACCGAGGCGCAGGTAGAAAAATGCTTTTTTCTCTGTAAATACATTTCTGATTGGTTAGATATTTTGCTGGGTAAATTTTCGATGTACAAGCAATTAATTTATATAAAAAAAATCAAATAAAATTTTTTTTTACATATATTTCTCCTCTTAACCTTCAAGGGAGTTTAGTGGAAACATTTTTTTTCTCTATATTTTATAGGCGGCAATCTCCGGAACACCCTTTTTTGGAA
Organism: Clivina fossor; assembly: GCA_963966155.1. NCBI lineage: Eukaryota > Metazoa > Arthropoda > Insecta > Coleoptera > Carabidae > Clivina > Clivina fossor. Next base: position 17,572,513 of record OZ014558.1, on the reverse strand, counting down.
GAACTTCGGACAATGCCATTTTGGCATACAGCAGCAAAAAAAAAATTATGATGTTATTTTGTTGTTCGAAGGACGTGTAGTAAAGTGCTTTTTATCCCATTCTAAAATATTAAATTCCCTTTGAGCTGTGCGCGTTTGAAAATAACCCCTTTTTAGCTCTGGAGAACTTGGCTACCGTTTAAGTCAAGTTAATTTAATTGACAATTGACTAAGCAACAGATGTCTAGACTTAACATAATAATCATCGCATTCGTCTCCTCGTTATATAATATACTATTATTTAATAGATAAGCATATGTTTTTAGGTATCATGAATTTGGAAGAAGCCAGATTTGCTTGTCTGGATAGGAAGGTTTGGTGGTAACTAATATCGGGATAGCGGAAAGAGTTTGTGCCACACTCTTTTTTGGTACATGACGTAATTGTGAATGTTTGAATATTTATTTAATATTAAAAAAAAATGTTGTGAAAGTTGATGCAACTGAGTGATATTAAAGGTATATGCGTCTACGTGGATGGGTAGATGGGGGTAATATAATTGATGGTATTTTCCGTTAGCGACTGTTTTCAAGTGGTAGGAATAGAAAAGTATGTATGAGAGGTATTATTATTGCGGATGAAACAAAAGTTACTTGCCTGAATAGAAATGTTTAAGAGTTTGTACATCACCCATTTAGGTACATGGCGTGATTTTATATGTATTGTATATATAGAATCAGGACAAGTAAAATTTCATTAAAAATTTAATACTGATTTAATTGTTTCTCGTTTATCACAACAGACGTCACCATTTTTCTGTTACAATATTGTTAACGAAGCCGGATTTATGTTTAAAAAAGATTTATATCCGTATGCATATAAACATTTTCGTTAAAAATAATGGTTCGTTAAAATAAAGTTTCTTGAATTTCGTTGCAATTAACATAAACTAAATGTAAATGCGGCCCTGACTGGTGACGTACACATCTGTTGCTACCGGTTTTTGGTGTTTTTTTTTTTTTTTCGATAAATTACCGATTTGTTATTCAACGTCTTTTTTATTGTTTGGTTTTTGCAGATTGTATTAGAGTAGTAAATTTTCTTTTTTGAAATATAATAAAAGCAAAACTACTTCTACACTATCAAAAAGGCTTTTGACTGTCAAATCAATTGATAAGTTTATGAAAAAATTTAGTCCTTTTTCTCACCTATTTCGTTTATGTTAATTTTCACTTTAAAATACAATTTTTCTTCTGCCTCTTAAGGAATATGAATAATATTTCTATTTTTGATATATTTTTTCATATCCAATATCATAAAATTTAAAAGTGCCTAATAAGTAATTTTAATTAAACGTCAAAGATAATTGTGACAAAAATCACTTTTAAAAGTGAGGTTAAAATACGGGTCTTTCTTTTTTGTAGCAAGAATGGAATACTATATTTGTTTATATTTTAAAAAAAAATTTATATTTTCTGTCAATATTGTTATGACGCATCCAATAATTTTATAAAAAATTCTAATCGAATAAAAATTTAAATAAATTAATTAATGTTGAATACAAATTTGCGGTGGGCACTACAGAACCAGCCTTCATCGTATTGTGTTAAATAAATTTGTTGAATAGAAAAATTTGTAGAACAACTACTGTAGTTATTTAATCAAAAAAAAATTTTTGGGCTGGTATGCCTCGGTCGGCCTATCCTTGTCGCGGACGTTTCGCTATACATCGTAGATGGCACCAAGCATTGAGGATGCCATTTACGATGCATGGCAAAATGTCTGCGACTTGGAGAGATTGACTTTGGCATACCAACCCAAAAAAAATTATTTAGATTATTACTCTAGTAATGGTAACTAAAACCGAAATTGTCTTAATATAAATATGTCACTTATTTACAAAAATAAATTGGGTTTTATTAATTCAAAATCTATAAATTTTATTATCCATTTACTTATTTTGTTACCTAGTATCTTATTTCTATATTCTGTTATTTATTGTAAATATCATTTGTATCATTTTTTCTGATAAAGACAGACGTTGAATTCGTAGAAACGTCGATTATTAATAAATATTAATACAGAATTTAAACCTAAAACTGTTTTATTTTACATAATGAGTTCTGAAAGATTTTTACAATGTTAAAATTATATGTTTTATAAAAAACTATAATATAAAAATAAATATTTAGCCGTATCAAAAAATGTTTAAAATAAAAGTCGTTAGTTATAACTTGTTTAGCAACTTTTGCTAAATAATGTTTGTCAAAATATATCTCTGTTACAAAATATTCGTAAAACACATGAAAGTGACATTTACCACTTCCAGTTGGCTGATCTTTAGCAAAAATTGATGAAATTGAGATATTCATCTCTGAAACTTTACACAATTTTTTCTGTAATTTCGCAAAAACGTAACGCATATGCTTCTAAAAATAAAATGGTAAATAATAATAAAAAATTGTGAATGAGGTTTCTTTAATTTTATATAAACAAAACCTAAAAGAAAACATTTCATTTTGTTTGAGAAAAATGCTGATATTATTAAAATTGAAACAATTTTCTTTAATAACAAAAAATAAAACATGTAATATGGCAAAAATAATGGAAACATTAAAAAAAAAAATATTATGTAAGGGAGATTATATACATGGTTAAATAAAAAATATATTAAAAATTATTTTAATTTATTTGTTATTATTTGTATTTTTTGACAGTATATTAATATTCTAGAAATATATTATTTATATTTTATGAATTTAAAATAACATTTCTCTTCAAGTCTATCACAATATAAATATTACATTACCATATTGCTTATGTAGAAAGAAGTCATTATGTTACTAATACAATAATGTACAATATTATACTGTAGCTAGTTACTATATACATGTACCACTGGTAACAGGCACTAAACATAACTACAACGTCAAGTGTATTTAATTTGACATTTTTGGCGGCCATATTGAGAATTGCATTGTTTATTTTTGCATGAGTTTTAATTTAATTATTGAAAATATATGATGAGGTACAAGAAATGTACTGCGCGCTGGTCCAGAGTGATCAGAAACTGCACATTCGACTAAGGAAACACGGTCAAATGTATTTAGTTTGATACTTCCGATGAATATATTAAAAATTATTAAGTCAGGTTAACGTTAGGCATCACGTGTCTAATTGCTATGTTCAGACAAGTAGCGCAAATACAAAATATGTTGAATTTTATATTGAATTTATTCGTTTAATACATAGGTTCTCAACCTTATTTTGCCCACCGCCCACTTTGAGAATATTTTTTTTTCTAGCGCCCCCCAATTTTGTTTACTTACCATCTGTCGCGAATCTGAAACAGCTATTGCCACGATATATTTAAACATGTAATTACACTATATTTTTTTCACTGTGCTGGGTCTTCTACCGCCCCCCTGAAAATCTCAAACGCCCACAAGGGGGCGTTATCGCCCACGTTGAGAACCTATGGTTTAATACAACGTATTTATTGTAACTGACTGTTCTAAAAATTACATAATGTTGAATTAAAAATTCAATAATAAATTTAATATTATTAATTGATCGCATTATTGTGTAGATGGTGTTGGTATATTTATTTATTGCTACTCTTCGTTATTAGTTCAAAGTACTTGGCATAAAAGCCAGCCAGAATTAACATCTGCATCAGTGTCTTCCTGACACTTATCAAAGCACCGTACTGATGAGGTCCTAAAGACCAAAACACGTGTCTACGGTTAAAACTGGCCAGTCATTGATGCATAGCTTAACAGCAGATTCAATGACTGATTAAATACTGATTATTTGTTCAAGGTCTATTACTATAATTGCTTATCGCATTATTGTATAGATGGCGTTGGTGGTATTTATTGCTACTCTTCGTTATTGCTTTGAAGTACTTGCTACAAACTTCAGCCAGAATTAACATCGGTTATCAGTTGCCTTTCAGCAACTGATCAAAGCACCGTACTGATGAGGTCCTAAAAACCAAAACACGTGTCTACGGTTAAACTGGCCAGTCATTGATGCATAGCTTAACAGCCGATTCAATGACTGAGAATCTTGTGAAATTTTGGAAAAAATATAAAATCTTAATATTCTTGAGTATTATTATATTAAATTTTACAATGACAATACGAACATTTATTTGTTCAAGGTCTATTACTGATTATCATGTGAAATTTTGGGAAAAATTTTAAATCTCAATTTTTGAATATTATTATTCTATTTATTTACTGTAATGTCATTTGTATCAGTTTTCCTGATGAAGACAAACGTTGAGTTTCGTCGAAACGGTGATTACAAATAAATTTTAATACAAAACTTAAACCTATAACAGTTTTGTTTTATATAATGGTACTAAAATTTTTTTAGCTATGTTAAATTATTTTAATTTAGAGATAACAACATTAAATTGAAAGTTATAAATCATTAAAGTATAAAAACATGAGTCCATATATATACACATCCTATATAATTGCACTGCATCTTCGTAAAATAATACAGGCTACGTAAAGAAAAAGGGAGAAAAATAGGTTACTTGTATATACATGGGTAAAAATATTGCATTAAAATTATAAATAGTAAATAGCTTTGAAAAAAATAAATGTGTTTTTTCTCGCCGAAATATTGAATTTTGTCATCTGAAAAATGTCAAAATCAAATGAAAATACCTCGCACACGTATAGCATTCTCGTAAACTATTTATCTGCAGAAGTTAGGGGGTACGCTTCCATTTTAATTTATTTGGGAAACAAATCACAGAACCATTTGATTTTTCTTATTAACCGTCTATGTGCACATGGATGGTTATATATATATATATATATATATATATATATATATATTTATTAATGAGTTTTTTTAGCCAATTCGTATACAAGTAAAGAATTTTCCTTTTCTTTCTCTTTTTCTCCACCTAAGCTATTTTATTTCAAAGATGCAGTGAATTATATACGATGTATATATATATATATATATATATATATATATATATATATATATATATATATATATGAAAAATTTTTAATCAAATTTGTTCTGTACGTGTCTACAAACAGACGGATAATCTGAACTAGTTGATTCATGTTACATAGAAAGAATCCAATTTATGTTTATCTGTAAAAATCACACAATGGTATAATTTCAATATCTATTTCACAGGATGTAACCGTCGGTAAACAGTGTTAAGTTGTTTGTGATTTTTTTTAAATCAAATTTTTTTCAAAAATATATGATTTTTTCTGATATATATATATATATATATATACAGTGCGATATTTTTATCTCTAAACATATAAACTGAACTACATAAAAATTTCCTATGTTCAATTTAAAAAAAACACGTCAAACGTATGGAGACATCCCTGACAGTTATGCAACCAATATTACGTAATATGATGATTATTTGAATAAAAAATGAAATATTTGACAGAATATGGACATTTATTGTAAATTGCTGAACACATAAATTTATAAATAATAATTAATAAATAATACTATACATTTTTAAACAGATTTCTTGAAATAATGCGAATAGTTTAATGCTTTCTAAATATTTTGTTGAAAGTAATTCATTTTTTCAAATAACTGTCACATTATGTAAGATTGGTTGCATAACTATCAGGGATGTCTCCATGCGTTTGATGTGTTTTTTTTTAAATTGAACATAGGAAATTTATATATATATATATATATATATATATATATATATATATATAGGGTGTATAATTTTGAGGGGCAATAGTACATCCCAACAGAAATCAATAAACCTTAAAACACGCCTTAGTAAAAGTCGCATCATAAGCGAGATAATAATAATTCTTTTAGTTTTTACATTAAATGACTAATTTGTTTAAATTCTAGTAATCTATTACTTAATCAGCATTGTCTACTAAAAAAGATGTTATTACCATGTTGTATACTCTCTATATTAGAATTTATTTATTTATATATATATATATATATATATATATATATATATATATATATATATATATTAATGTCCGTAAATATAATTACAGTAAGGCTAAAATCGATAATTTTACATCGAGAAAACAGCAGAAATTTTGCTTGTTTTTACGAAATTAACAGGTTTCTCTACAAAACTGAAATTTTCGAAAAACTCGTGTAAATATGTATATCGTTTATATCGTATATGTGTTAACACGCGTTTTCCAAAAATTTCAGTTGTGTAGAGGAACCTGTTACTTTCGTAAAAACAAGCAAAACATATTATTTTTGATGTTTTTTCGTTGTAAAATTATTACCGATTTTAACCTTACAGGAAAAATATTTTTTTACGGACACTAATATATATGCTAGATATAGGTATCTAGATATTTTAATTAAACAATGATTAAAAAACAATTTTAATTTGGAGAAGTAGAGATTTTTCTCAAAAATTTCACAAGTTCCTAAATCATTGAATCAGCTTGCTAAGCTATGCATCAACGACCTGCCAGTTTTACCATAGACACGTGTTTTGCTCTTTGGGAGCTTATCAGCATTTGGTGATTTGTTCAATATCGGTAGTTTAACAAGCCGATTCAATGAATATCAAACTTATTAATTGTTGGGGAAAATCTGAACAGTATCATATTATTATATTAATTTCATAGATACATTTAAGAACTTTTGTTCAATGTTATTTTTGTTACAAAAATTAACTAATTAAAACTGATTAATATTTAAAAAATCAAATAATTAAATTTGTGATTTAAATAATGATTCAAATTAAATTATTAAAATCAGCTCAATCTTGTCATTAAAAATCTAAAATTAATTAGTTTTTTTAAAATTCATCGAAAAAATTAAATAAACAACTTAATAATTTAATCTATAAAAAAAAGCTAAATCATTAATTTAATTTAGAGTATAAAATTACAAATTAAAACTGATTGTGTTCTGTGTATAGAAGGGTGTATTAAATTACAGAAGTTGAAAGCAGACCGAAAATTTAAAATATACATAGGTATAAATATTTGTATACTTTGTAAGCTTTCAAATACAAGAAATTTGATATTAAAATGTTGAATTGTACTGTAAACCTAAAATTTAAATATACCCATGTAGAGTCCGTATTTTATTTGCTACGTAATATGTATATATATACAGAGCGAGTGTAAAGTATGGAACTATCGCAATAAATCTTTTATTAAACGTTTTTGAAAAAAATCCTCGAACACGTCAATTTTTATCTTAAATAAGACATATTTTACTATAATCGTCACTTAAAGATCGTCTTTTGTTTTTGAATTATGAAGTAAGCGATAATTTTTTTAAATGGAAACCTATATTTTTTATTATTGATTTTGGTAGTACTTTTTATTCCGTTTCCAACCATATAAAATTTTGAATATGTTACATTTGAAAAAAATTGAGAAAAATTATCTTAAAATTTAAATATTAAAAACTAATTAAATTGGCAAAATGAATCTAGTTATTAGTGTATAAAACAAAAAACATTAGCTACAACTGTCAGAATTATACAATTTATAAATGTCAAAATAAAATAAGCGTTATTATTTTGCTTTTTCTCTGTTTTTCGCTCAATTACACAATTTTTATTAATAAAATAGTTTTTCAAATTTGGAAAAAGCAAAATAATAACACTTATTTTATTTTGACATTTATAAATAGTATAATTCTGACAGTTGTAGCTAATTTTTGTTGTTTTATACACTAATAACTAGATTCATTTTGCCAATTTAATTAGTTTTTAATATTTAAATTTTAAGATTATTTTTCTCAATTTTTTTCAAATGTAACATATTCAAAATTTTATATGGTTGGAAACGGAATAAAAAGTACTACCAAAATCAATAATAAAAAATATAGGTTTCCATTTAAAATAATTATCGCTTACGTCATAACTCAAAAACAAAAGACGATCTTTAAGTGACGATTCCAGTAAAATATGTCTTATTTAAGATAAAAATTGACGTGTTCGAGAATTTTTTTTAAAAACGTTTAATAAAAGATTTATTGCGATAGTTCCAGACTTTACACTCGCTCTGTATATATATATATATATATATATATATATATATATATATATAAATATACATATATATATATATATATATATATATATATATATATATATATATATATATATAAATATATATAAATATATATATATATATATATATATATATATATATATATAAATATATATATATATATATATATATATATATATATATAAATATGTATATACCGGGTGACCCATTTTAATTAATCCACATGAATATCTAGACAAATATGTGCTGTACAAAAAAAAATTTCCGAATAAAAGTTTAATGATTTTGAGGGGGCCATCTGATCCTGTCAAATTTTTTTTCATCTTTACTCGCCAGAAGCGGGAGAGGGAGGTTAACTTTGATATCTTAAATGGAAACTCCTATTTTTTATTACAGATTCGGATTCTACATAAAAAATATGAAGATTTTATTTGCACAATTTTTTTGAATTTGTCATGGCGCTGTAGTCGCAAGACCTATTTTAAATTTTGATATCTTAAATAGGAATGCCTATTTTTTATTACAGATTCAGATTCTACATAAAAAATTATGAAGACTTTAATGGTTCGATTTTTTTAAATTTGTGATAGATGGCGCTATAGTCGCAAAAATAAAATTTATCAAACTGAAAAAAAAAAAACGGGATCCACGGGGTACCGTCAGTATTTGTATGTAAGAAAAAGAATGAAAAAATTCTTTTAACTAAACGTTTATCAGCACTCAAGATGACTGAACCATCTTAACTGACAACTTTATATATTTAAAATATTATTAGATTAGATATAATAGGTTAGGTTAGAGTAGGTTAGGTTATATTAAATAGGTTTAAAATGTTACTTATAATATTTTTAAAAGATCATTAATATATTTTTTTAAATCAAAACTAATTTTTAAAAAATTTTAAATAAATATCAAATGACATTTTTTTTTTATATATAGTTAAAAGGTTATTAAGTTAGGTTAGGTTAGGTTAGCTCAGCTTAGATTTGATTAGCTTAGCTTCGGTTAGGTTAGGTTTGGTTATATTATATTAGACTATTTCCGAAGACTATTTCCGCGCATAGGAAAACCTGCTGTAATTAAGCGTCGGGTGGTAATGAGTGTAGTAGGCTCAATAGTCAAGTATGGGGTTTTGCAACGAAGATAGGGAGATACTCCAAGACTTTAATTACCGTGCAACGAAAAGTAGCGGTCGCCGCATGTAGGGCTTACAGGACGGTGTCGTCGCACCCAGGAACAAACGACACTAATTGAACAATGGCAGTGTAGATGGGAGGAATTATTACCAAGTTGGCTGCAGACTCTAATTCATCCATGGGTTACTCGAAAGCACGGTGAAATAACCTTCCACTTAACACAGGTAATGTCAGAACATGGTTGTTTCCAGGCGTATCTTTATCGGATGGGTAAAGTTGAGTCGGCCCAATGTGTGTACTGTGGCAAACAGGATACTGCAGAATGCACATTATTTGTTTGCAATAGATGGCATCACTTGCGAGAGCAACTTTTCGACTGCCTAGCAAAGACCATAAATTCTGTTATTCTAGTTACCACCATGCTAAGGAGTGAGGAAGAATGGAATGGAATCACTGACACAATCTCCAGACTAATGGAAAAAAAGAAAAAAAAAAAGTAGGCAAAATCTAATGTAAAAGATTAGTGCTAATTGGACTGCGATGTTACCCTTATAAAAATAAATTTGATGTAAGACTAAATTATATATATATATATATATATATATATATATATATAATATATATATAATATATATATAATATATATATATATATATATATATATATATATATATATATACCGGGTGTTCTTTCGTTAAGTTCGTATGGGCGTTTAACATGCAATTTCAATAATTTGCGATATACTATTTTTTCGAGTTAAATTCGGAGAAATACTTAGAATACTTTTTGTTAGACAATAAAAAGTTCTATAATTTGGTTTTAGTTTTAATTTGCTAGCATGTGCCGTTTGGGCGCTAAAAAATTTTTTTGATTTTTTGGTTTTTATTTTTTTCTCAATAACTATGAGGTGTAGGAAAATATGCATCATACGAAAAAATGCGAAATATTGAGCACTATAATTTAATAAATAAACCATTATTCTAGAATGGGATATAATAAGTGCATGTGTAGAAATAATAAACCTTATTATTTCGCAATTTCCAATGACTTTCGTCATATAATTTCGGGTATTTGATCAGAGTAACAAGATCGTTTTATACGGTAAAAAACAAAAAACGCGTATTAATGTGTTGTCAGTTTTGTTCGCGAATAATTTTCACAATAAAATGTTATTGCGTTTAATAATATTACGTTAAAACTGATTTGGTGTTTGTTATCAAATGTGTTGTTGACTGGTGTTGATTATACCGTAAAAATTCATCTTTAAAAAATCTATTGTGTGATTCTCGTATTGTTATAATTTCATTTTCGTGGAGCAGTAAATTTGTAAATATAAAACATTTATAATCTTATCGTGGTGAATTCGTATTTTATGAGTTCAAATAATTCATCGAGAATGGACGACAGTGATTCCAGATCAACATCAGACGATAGTTCTGATCAAGAAACTGGCCTAGCAACTAATTTGCATTATTTAAATCAAAGTAGTCTAATCCCGATTATTTTATCCCGGTACGATGGTGACAATTACTTGGAATCGCAGATTCCAAAAATTAAACACAAACCTAATACGTCTATTTTAGATAAAAGTGAATTTGCTTTGCAAACTAAACAGTCGTCTGGAATTGGTATTGGCAAGAGAAAAACTACATCGAATATCACTTCTATGCTCTTAAATAGAGAGCGAGGCGTATTTACCTACGAAAGCTTCTCAAATCAAGATCGTTGCAAACTAAGCAATAGATTTCTTCCAAATGAAATGAACGTTTTGGCACGCTACGGTGGCAAAGCATTTTGTGGTGTTTATTCGGAGAATGGTGATTATTTTATAAGCGGTTGTCTAGATCGACAAATACGACTATATAAAACGGAGGCTGGCAGTTTTCAGTTATTTAATGCAATACAGGCAAGAGATGTTGGATGGAGTGTCACTGATATAGCATTTAGTCCTGATAGCAGTCATTTTGTCTATTCCAGTTGGTCATCATCATTACATCTTTGTTCATTAACCGGTGACTTAGATAATCAAGAAACATTATCGTTGTCACCGAATAATATTAGATTTTGGATATTTTCTGTCGTTTTTTCATCGGATGGCAAAGACATTTTAAGTGGTGGAAATGATGGATGTCTTTATGTTTATGATCGAGAATGCAATCAACAATCGTTAAGAATAAACGCTCATGAATATGACGTGAACACAGTGGCATTTGCCGATGCCACATCACAAATTCTGTACAGCGGTAGCGACGATGGCCTCGCAAAAGTCTGGGATCGTCGCACCCTATCCGAAGCGAATCCAAAACCTGTAGGACATTTGGCCGGTCATATGGATGGGATTACGTTTATCGATAGTCGAGGCGATGGTAGACATTTAATATCGAATAGCAAGGATCAGAGCATCAAGTTGTGGGATGTGAGAGTATTTTCCGGTAGCGAAGGACAGGAAAATACGCGGAAAGCTGTACAGAATCAAACTTGGGATTATCGATGGCAAGAAGTGCCCAAAAGTTTCTATAATTCAAAACAGAAGCTGAAAGGCGATACAAGTATAATGACTTATCGTGGACATTCAGTCTTAAAAACATTAATTCGCTGTCGTTTCTCACCGGCTGTTACAACTGGACAACGTTACATTTATACGGGCTGTGGTGCTGGACGTGTCATTATATATGATACTTTAACCGGCGAAATTAAAAGAGACTTAACGGGACATCGTTCGTGTGTCAGAGATGTATCATGGCATCCTTATAAACAAGAATTTGTCAGCTCGTCGTGGGACGGTATAGTCGGTCACTGGACTTATTCGGGCAAGGAATCTCTCGATTCGGACGAAGACGAAACGGACGATTCGGACGAAGACGAAACGGACGATTCGGACGAAGACGAAACGGACGATTCGGTTTTCTGCGGCGAGAACCGGTTACGTCCGAAGATACTAAGGCGTAGTCGGCGTATTGCACAGAAGCGTGAGCAACAATTGCGTCAGTAACAGCAGCAGCAGCAGCAAAACTGCGAAAATCGCTGAGTCAGCGCTGTCCATGCGTTGTTATGCTGCAGCAGTGAGAGTTTTCATTGAGATAAAGAGATGTGATGTGTGTGTGAAAACGTTTGTGTTAGAATGATTAACAAACAGGTTTTTGAACTATTTTTGTTGAAAATTAGATTTAAATATTATTTATGAGTTTTTCTTCTCTCTCTGTTAGACTGATGGATTATAAAAAATATGAGATTAAATATTTAACTGCTCGAAGTCACTATATTTTATATGACAAAATTTTGCTACATTAATTTTGCTAAAAATATAATTTTCGGAAAAATTATTGCTGAAAATATATTCTTTAATTCTTATAACGCAAAAATAGAAATGTTAATTAAATATATTAAAAAAAAAAAAAACACAACAAATATGATTATAACTGGTTAGATCGGAATTATATATAATAATATTTAACTTTTAACACATTTTTCATCACTAATTTTTCATTAAAATATCACATGAAATATTAAAAAGTTCTATTTTTGTGTTTTTTTCTTCTGATTATCATTTTTCCAAAAATTTAAATATTAATAAAAGAAAATATGAAAATCTAACAAAAAAATTTTAACGAGTATTTTGTTTTCTGTATTATGTATTTTTAGTTGATAAAAAATAAATATTTATAAAAATGCATTATTTAAGCGTTCATTTATTATTTTATTATCGAAAGTTATTTTTATTTATCAATTTGCTAATAAGAAACTATTAGCTACCTGGATACATTTATTAAAAATATTTTTTCAATATTTTAAATTTTCGTTTATTAAAAAAAAAAATGTAAAGTAATGGTAAATTAAATATTTTATTTTATAATATAATAATATTAATAATTACAATAAAATATGTAAAAAAAATAAATGTAAAATATTATTCTAGAATGGATCGTTTAGTAAAAAAAAAATTAAAAATTGAATTTTTAAAAATCTCTCGGTATATCTCTCAAAATAATAATTTTTTCCAAATTTGCTGAAAAAAATCTGAAAAAATTCAGTAAAATAGAGAAAAAAATTAGCTACATAACAGCTAAGCAACTTTTTTCTCAAACTCATGCTGATTTGGCAGAAAAAAATATTGAAAATTCTGAAAAACATTTTAGAATTTTCAATAATTTTTCCTACCAAACCAGAATGAGATGTATGTAGCTAATTTTTTTCTCTATTTTACCAAATTTTTTCAGATTTTTTAAAAAAAGTCTTATTTTGAAAAAATCCCAAGGGTACCACCTTGAGAGATTTTCAAAAATTAAGTTATTAATTTTTTTCTCTTAAGCTATACATCCTAAAATATTGGTTTATTTATTAAATTATTGTACTCGTTATTCTGCATTTTTCTATATCTTGCTTATTTTCCTACACCTCATAGTTTTTGAGAAAAAAAAAATAAAAACCAAAAAATCAAAAAAAATTCTAGCGTCCAAACGGCACATGCTAGCAAATTAAAACTAAAACCAAATTATAAGACTTTTATGCCCTATCGAAAAGTATTCTAAGTATTTCTCCGAATTTAACTCGAGAAAGTAGTATATCGCAAATTATTGAAATTGCATGTTAAACGCCCATACAAACTTAACGAACGAACACCCGGTATATGTATATATATATATATATATATATATATATATATATATATATATATATATATATACATATATACATATATATATAAGTTAAGTAAACGATTATGGTTCGACATAAAAAAAATTATTTTATTTTTATAACGGATAATGATTTACAAATCGATGTTGACAATTTCAAATACAGAATGTAACTAACTTAAACATATAAAAAAGTATATAATGTAAAATTAACTATCAGCAGTTTTGCTTTACAATTTTATGTATTCAAGTATCATGCAGTGGCGGGGTTCTGCTGTTATCAGCAGTTTCCGTGGGAATCTACGATTCTAACTCCTCCCCCCTTAGAATTGGGCATCCCCTGGAAGATTGACGTGGGGTTGAAGATTTGATTATTTCTGTTCCGCGGATGGACTCTGGTTTGATTTTTTGCATCTCGTTTGCAGGAACTTTCTGAGAAAAACTGTGAACATTACAACGCCAATGATTAATAAAATAATATACAGAGTTGCAATTGAATAATTTGTGACGTTGTTGATGTCGTATTCATCGATGTCTTCGTATTTATTGATTGGTATCTTCAGATCTTGAATGTTGTTGAATTCGATGGCGAATTTTGGCTTCTGGTTTATATTCAGATTAGTAGTGAAATTTTCTATTACGGTCGGCTTTCCAAACGTTCCCTCTTTGAAATTTAACAATTGATTCTTGAATTTTATTTTACATTCTTCTTGTTTGATTAAAAATATTCCTTGTAGATTTTTTATTTCATCTCTATGTTTGCATGTCGTGTGAATTGTTTCGGTTGTTGGAAAAACGGCCAAATATTGATTGATTTCATCAATTAGCTCGACGTGATTTGTTCTTGTATCGATTTTCACATATTGACAATTTATGTTGTTCTTGTATAAAATAAAATGTGTTCGCATGAGTTGTTGGCGATTTCATTTATTTAATTCGGACATTGAAAGTTATTAGGTTCTGTAGTACAAACATCGTTTAGAGATTTTATTTGATCATTAATATATTTTAAAAAATATTGACTATTCGTGATTACAGTTACAAATCCAGACTGAAACTTAGTGGGAATGGATATGAGATGAAACAATTCAAAATTTATAAATTTTATTTAACTCATCATTTAGATTTAGATCATTAATTTTAATAATACTGGGGTGCATAAAGTGCAATTTTCTATAACTTGTAAAATACTTAAAATAATTGTAAATAAAGTTGATTATAATTTCTTAAATAAAATTATTTTGGCTTCACTGATAACAATATATAACAGTTGTTCGATTTTTTATTTTTAATTGTAATTTATTTTGTCTGATTGTTTCAATTATTTTTATTGAACTTTTCGATTGTTTGATTGCTAACTGAATATTAATATTTTAATTGATTATTTAATTTATTTTTATTATTTTTTAATAATTTAAGATTTTTGTAAATATTTAATTTCTAATCTTGCGTTGAACGCGATGTAGACGGACCTGCAATATCGAAAATATTTTGAGTGATTTTTCTAGGTCGTTTTATATTTGATAAATGAATTTTTGACTGTTTTTTGTTATTATCAGTATTAATTTCCGTTGTTTTTAAATTCTTATTTACAGATTTAATTTTTTTTTCTCTTTTTAAAATTAGCCTGCCGCGTTTTGTTAACCTTTTGTTTATTGTGTACATAGAGACTTTCGGGTATATCGGGTACATTTTCTCGATTTTGGTTTAATTTGTTAATTAATTTTGTTTTAATATTTTGGTAAGCTAACTTAACTTTCTTTTTGTGATTTTGATTTTTTACTTCGTATCTGTGTATATCTGGGAATCTGTACGACTTAGTGTAAACAGGCAACTCGTCTTTATTACGTATGCGGTGTTTAATTTCATTTGTAAAAGATAAGGGTTTATCATCTGTGTGGGAAAGGTCACTGTACTGTTTAATTAAATTTTTTATTGCTAGTTTTTCTTCAGTGTTTGTATGTTCTGTTCTAATTTGTGAAATGTCAAATTTATTATGAAATTTTTGGTTTTGAAAATTAATATTGTTTATTGCAAAATTATTTAATGATTGTACTTGTAATAAATTTGAAGTGTTTACTATGCATTCTTTTTCGTTTGTGTTTATAACAGGATAATACGTTATGTAATTTTTTATTTTTGCAATACCTTCTGGAATTCTAACATTTTTAATATTTATTTCTGAAATAAATACTTCGCCGTTTTCTATGTTGTTAATATGAAATTTTGTTATTTTTTCTGTTTTTGGAGGGATTGCAGTGTAACGCATGTGTGTAATAGGTTTGTAAAAATAAATTTTTATTTCAGTTTTTGGTGTTATGATTTTGTCGTGAGTGAGATCAATAATAGCTTCTAATATTTTTAAATTATCGAGTCCGAGTAAAATATCAAAATGACTATGAAAATCAAATAAATAATATTTTAAAATAGTATTAGAATTTTTGAATAAGTTTGAACTTGGCAATAAAATACTAAATTTTTCTACTGATGTGCCGTGAGCTGTAGTGATTTGAAATGTGTTGTTTTGAATTTTATTTTTAAAGAATTTATTTGCAATTTCTGGTTTTATAAAAGAACGCGTGCTACCGGTGTCGATTAGCACTTTTAAATTGTATTCTGGGTAAATAATAAATGGTAACTCACTTTGATTATGCGATAAAGTTAATGATTCAAAATTTAATTTGTTTCCGAGGCTTTTATCTCTAAAAAATTATTCGGATAATTTTGATCGTCTGGTTCGGAAATAATAACATTACTATCGTCATAAATTTGCTCGTCACAATTTTGATAATCGATATATTGATCACTAGAATTTTGTTCGACAAAATTTTGATAATTATAAACTGCTCGCTATTTATTTGTTCATAATTTAAGTCGTTTATTTCTGTGTTAAAAAGTTCTTCTGCTACGTATTTTGGTGTTTGTCTGTATTGTGCGTGCATATTTTGATAAGGACGCGGAGCAACAAAGCCGGAAGGGCCAGGTTTAGGTGTAAACGTTTGTCGTGTACTCACACTCATAGGCGTGGGTGTAGGTAATTTTTTGTAGGGATTCGGTTGGAACACGTTTTGTTTTTGTGTTTGCGTTGAATTTTTATTTGTGTAATGATTATTATGTAATAGTGGAGATCTGTAATTTGATTGTTGTGGTGTGGGTCTATAATTTAATTGTTGTGGTGTAGGTCTGTAGATTAGTTGTGGTTGTGTATTTTTATATAAATGTGTTTTGTTTGTGTGTGCGAATGTTTGATTTTGTTTGGCTCTAATATTTTGTTGTGAACTTAATTGACTTTCTAGTTGAAAATCATTAGTTAACATATTAAGCGCGGTGTTCATATCTGGAGGATTTTTAGTCCTCATTAGTGTACCTAAGGGCTCTTTGAGTCCTCTTAAAAGAATTCTAACAGCGTATGATTGAAAATAGGCTATTAAAATTTTACTATCTTCTGCTTTAATTTGTGTTGATATATACGAAATTTGTAAATTTAAAATTTCTTGAACTCTATTAAAAAATTCGAAAGCAGTTTCGTTAATTTGTTTGAGTTCGGTTAGTTCAATATTTAAAGTGAAACAATCACGTTTATCAGCGTATGCATCTAATAATGCTTTCTTTAAATCTGAAAAATTTGAGATTGTACAACTCGCGATATTGATAGCAGCATCGCCCTTAATTTTAGCTAAGATACTGGACATCAGATATTCATTCTGAAATGCAGTTACGTCGCTGGCATTATAAAATTTTTTTAACAAGTTTTTCGCAAGCTTCTATGAATCTTTGAAGTAATTTATGTTCACCGTTAAATTCGGGAATTATGCTTAAATATTCGGGTCTTAAAACTTCAGTCATATTTGAAAAATTTAAATTATTACTTTCGTTACATAAATTTTCTAAACTTTGCACTATATTACTTGTGTTTTCTAGGCTTTGCAATGAGTTACAGGATAGGTCTGAATCTGAATCTGTATCTGAATCGTTGCAATCGATTCTTATTGATTGTCTGATATCTCTAAATGACATTTAAATTGTACTTACAGAATAACAATCAGTTTGTCCATTTGTCTCTCCTCTCTTATGCACAGATTGGATTGATGTTGAACAATATGTGATCGATGATTGGTCAGCGATTGACTGGTCTTCGATCGATGGTGCGATGTCGTGTTGCGGCAACTCTGTATTCGTCAGGGCTGTGGCTGTACGATAAAGATCTTCTGCGTTGCGATGTTCATTCGCTGCTGTAGAGCTTCTCGTTCGACGTTTCGCGGACACTACCGTTATATGAATTCTCAATAAAACGTAAAAACGTACCGAAATTTAATTTTTTATTTTTTCGTTTGAGAATCCTACCGACTGCGCCAGTTAAGTAAACGATTATGGTTCGACTTAAAAAAAATTATTTTATTTTTATAACGGATAATGATTTACAAATCGATGTTGACAATTTCAAATACAGAATGTAACTAACTTAAACATATAAAAAAGTATATAATGTAAAATTAACTATCAGCAGTTTTGCTTTACAATTTTATGTATTCAAGTATCATGCAGTGGCGGGGTTCTGCTGTTATCAGCAGTTTCCGTGGGAATCTACGATTCTAACTTATATATATATATATGTATATATATACATATATATATACATATATATATATATATATATATATACATATATATATATATATATATATATATATATATATATATATATATAGTCTCGCAATTAGAGACTTAATAAAATTGAGGAATGGTGGAGAAATGAACCAACACGTGTAGTTGCAGCAAGTAATTACTGTAATTGAACACATAAAATAACAAAATAATACAATACAAATATATACAATATAATATACAAAGTACAGCACCTGAATCAACACAATTGTCGGTATTTCGTTCTAAATGTATTTACAAAAATACAATAATTGTATTTCGTATGACAGTTCATAAACGAATAGAATCTGTTTACACTCAGTTGTTTGTAGTGAGTGTTTCTCAGCCACCTTTACGAATTAATGTTGCCAACAACTAGGCAACTAAATTTACAAAGACGTCAAACTTACATATACAGGGTGATTTATTAGTAATTTAAAATATTTTAACTGGAGTATCCTGGGCTCAGAATATGACGATTTAACCCAAATTACTTAGATAAAATGTGGCTTCTTTCTGAGCTACAGGGTGTTTTATTTAAAAATTTAAAAACGATTTTTGCCCAGTACTTAAAAACTATTTGACGTATCCTTATCATACTTGGCAGGAAATGTAGGTACCGTACACCATACTAAATTATGTTAAATAAAAGTTTCTGGCTACTGCCAGTGGCGTACAACAAGGGCAAGTAAGAGGTTATTCCTTCCTAAATTCTACGCCACTAGCAGAATTGTCATTTTAGCACAATTTTTCGATTCTCCAATACTTTCTGTGTAAAAAAAATACTCTTCCTTTGTAACGATAAAGTCACTATTTTTCGAGATATTTAAGGTTGGACATAAGCTGCACCCTTGGGATTTTTTCAAAATTTGCTCAAAAAAATCTGAAAAAATTCAATAAAATAGAGAAAAAAATTAACTACATAATAAATAAGTAACTTTTTTTTCTAACTCATTTTGCTTTGGCAGGAAAAGTTATTGAAAATAAAAAATTAAAATGCAAAAAATATTAATTTTCAATAATTTTTCCTGCCAAACCAAAATGAGTTAGAGAAAAAAGTTACTTAGTTATTATGTAGCTAATTTTTTTTTCCATTTTACTTAATTTTTTCAAATTTTTTTGAGCAAATTTTGAAAAAATCCCAAGAGTGCAGCTTATGTTTAACTTTAAATATCTCGAAAAATAGTGACTTTATCGTTACGAAGGAAGAGTATGTTTTTTACACAGAAAGTATTGGAGAATCAAAAAATTGTGCTAAAATAACAATTCCGCCAGTGGCGTAGAATTTAGGAAGGATCAACCTCTTACTTGCCCCTGTTGTACGCCACTGGCAGTAGCCAGAAACTTTTATTTAACATAATTTAGTATGGTGTACGGTACCTACACTTTCTGCCAAGTATGATAAGGATACGTCAAATAGTTTTTAAGTACTGGGCAAAAATCGTTTTTAAATTTTTAAATAAAACACCCTGTAGTTCAGTAAGGAGCCACATTTTATCTAAAAGATTTGCGTGAAATCGTCATATTCTGAGCCCAGGATACTCCAGTTAAAATATTTCCAATTACTAATAAATCACCCTGTATATATATATATATATATATATATATATATATATATATATATATAAAAGATATCGGCATAGGTTTAATTAAGTTATAATAACATTAATGTAAACATCAATTTATTATTAAAATTCCAAATTTTCGCCTAACATTGTAGGCTTCATCAAGGAAATACTGAAAAAATAAACAATGACACAGAAAAATATATAAAGCCAAATAACAATCATTAACACAATTTAAAATAATGTATAAACTTACAAGTATGATGAAAACAATAATGTAGTTAATTAGTTTAAAATAATTATAACTACTTCTGGCATTGTAAATATTACTAATTAAAAACAATTTACTTTGTATATGTATAAAATGCAATAGTCAATATATTAAAATAATAAATAGTTGATAAAATAAAATAAAATATTAATAAATAGAATAAATAATTAAAAACTTGTCAGAATATAAAAATATAACACAAATACAACACTAAACTAAGCAGCATCAAACAATTAAGAAAATTTATAAAATTTAACGGTTATTTTGAATTTTGAAAAAACTTATGTATACTTGTCCTAACCAACTAGTAAATTTATGAATTTTGAAAACAGTAATTAAACCGACAAACAGAATTTAGATACAGGTCCACTGTTTGAATTTGGCTATATATATATATATATATATAGAGCTTTCCGGCGTTCTAAACAAAACTAAACCGAAAATAAATAAAAATACATGCCAAGTAACTTTAACTTTACTAAGAGTTGTAGAATAGTATGTATATTTATACTTTTTTTTATTTGATACGTGATTTGAGAGAAAAATCTATCTTTTGTTGACCATACAATATTTGGGAAATTTGGCGGTGTACATTGTATTTCTTGTACTTCTTCACACATTTTCAGAAATGTCATATTAAATTCACTTGACCGCGTTTTTTTTGTCTAATATGCAATTTTCCACCACCCTGAACGGTGCTCATTGTATTTATTGCCCTTCACACACTTTCGATAATCAAATTAAAATTTAAACGAAAATAAACATTGTAATTGTCAATTAATTTAAGGGGAGATTGCTGTACTGATCGACAATTTTTTTGCATAAATCTATTTATTATAGTATATAGAATATTTTGTTGAAAAAAATTTGTCGATGTCTAAAGTATGTCAGAAGTTACTGCTGGTTTAGTGAAACGGCTGCATACCAAATAGGCGCGATTCCTTATAATCCCTTGCAACAGGAAAGGTGGGCGACAGGTACCAAAAACCGTGTCTTTTAGGCGCGGTACCCTTCTAATCCTCAGTCGCATGTCTCTTTTCAAATAGTTATATATTAAGCAGGATAAGTTTTGTACAACTAATATGTTACAAATACGCGCCGGCTACAAAATAATTGAATTATAATTTCTAATTTAGTTTGTGATGCATTTTTTCTGGTCTTATTTTAGTTGGATCTACCTATATAGTTTTTTTATTTCAATAATTTTTACTTTTTAATTTCTATATCATTTGAATGTTTTATTTTTGCAATTGTTATAGTCAAGATTTGATTATATTATCGTACAATATATGATATTTATTTTTTCTACCATGATCTAATTTTAGTTTGTGCAATATATTTTTTTTATTTCGACAATGTTAATTTTTTTAATTACAATATTATTTGTATGTTGCTACACAATGTTTATTTTGTTTTTTGTTACTGACTAGAATTGATTATATAATTACGTAATATTAAATAACTGCGTTTATTTTTGCGAATGTACACATTTTTAATTGTAAATTTTTCCAATTCCTGTTTTATACCTGACCTACAGACTATGTCTATACCTGAGCACTGATGGGGATTATAGCGGTTATTCGCGGCTATTTGGTATTGCGGATTAACGCTACCTGAAATCGCGCCCATTTAGCATGCACCGAGTGAAACAATGCAACAACGGTCGGAAAGCTGGTAGTTACAAGTACAATATATATCCCAATTTATTCGAAAGAAAAACTTTCAACTTGTTTTTCTCGGTACAGCATTTTTCAGCTCGCGGTGCACTCTAACGCTGCAACGGATGCACGGACTTACTTGATTCTTTATGCACTACACGGGAAATTTAATTTGTGGAGCCATACCTTGACGTTTCTTTTATAAATATTTTTTCTTGTCCGTTAAGGAAAAAACAACAACAAAAAAGTGAGACATTTTTTCAAATGACTGGGATTTTGTTATCAAAGGCTTTAAAAAGAAAGCGATATGGTACTCCAAATTTAATCTAAATTACTAATTTTTAATGCTTCTCTGATTTAGATACACATGTAAAGCTGTAAAACGTTACGCGCACAAAAAAACCCGCCGCAATAAAACATGGTTGGTGATTTTGTTTTACATTAACCAAAGAATAAAACTAGCTAAACCCCATTCTAAAAAGCACTTTTGTTATGAGGAAAAAGTTTCCAAAATTCACTCAATTTTCAGACTAAAGTGCAGAAACCTCCCCTTAACCTAACTTGTCGTAATAGTTTGTCAATATGACCCCCGAAGGTGTCAGATTAAATACACTAGATGTTGTAGTTATGTTTGGTGCTACTACCACTGGTGTATAGTAGTAATTAACTGCTTTATAATAATTTCTGTACTAGTAACATGATAAACAATATGATAACATAATAATATTTTTTTTAATTTATATTAATTTATAATTTATGTAATTAAAAAATATAGTATTTGTAAATACTACTACAAAATAAAGTATTTGTATTTAGTATCTATAAAATATTTAGTACATCATTATTAGGAAAAACTATACAAGTACCATAAATAATAAATAAACAAAAAATACAATAAAAGTTACTAGATTATAAAATAAAAGTAACTAGATTACAAAATTTATAAATAAATAATTTTATATAATGTATTTGGTATTTTGTATTTCACATACGCATACACACACAATCATATACACAAACACATACACATATATACATGTACGTACATGGATATTTGTATGCATATATAGTAAAAAAACTGCATAATATTGTAAATTATTCTTCACTGTAAATATCATATAATTATTGTAAATATTTCATATCATTTATCAAGTAAGTTTTTTTTAATTGTTTTTCCTATATCTAATAAAATATCTTCTTTATAAATAAATTTGTACCTTAAATATTACAAATAACTAGAAACAAAATTTAATTATAATATAGTAAAAATCTTTCAAAACTCATTATACTAAAATAAATGTGATTTAGGTAAAAGTTTTTTTATTAATATTTATTAATAATTGACGTTCCCAAAGATATCAACGTCCGTCTTCATCAGGAAAAATAATACATTGATGTACCATTTTTCCTGCTGAAGACGGACATTGATTTCGTCGAAACGTCGATTATTAATAAATATTAATAGAAAACTTTAACCTAAATTAGTTTTAGTTTATAGTATTTTGTTTTTGCTTAAAATGTCATTAATTTATTTTGATGCACAATTTAAATCATTAGTTAATTTTTAAATGAAGAGAAAACCTTGCCGTAGTTTGATCTCAGGATCTTTCGCTTTTGCGGCAACTGCGCTACCAACTGCGCCACAAGATCAACGACAAGGTAATGCATATTTCTATATTTTGGTTGGTCATGATAAATTCATGAATTTAATTCAGTCGAGAACATTACATGATGAGTCTATAAATCTAGCATTGTTAGTATATATTATATTCTTAATTACCTTGCCGAGTTCAAACTCCGGCAAGGTCAAAATTGACTAATAATTTAATTGGTTTATCAAAATAAATTAATGGCGATTTATGCAAATACAAAATACAATAATCAAATATATAATATGCCATTTGTTAAGAATATAATATAGATCAGTTTTATTTCATGTTTAATTATATTTAAATTAGATCCCATACATCCAATAGGATAAGGAGTATCTATTAATAAACATTGTATTACTATGTAATTGATTAAGATAAATAAAAACACTAATGTACCAAAAAAAATTGTTACGTATTTAAATATTCTTTAAAAGTATTATATCCAGCTCCGCCTGATAAAGAAGATAAATAGAAGGGCAACCATAAAATCATAAATAATAATCTCAGTAAACGCCACATTTATTTTGTTATTTATTCTTTGACGTTATTTATTGTGAGCGAAGAATTTTTTATCTTTAGCTACCATAATTTTTAGTTTATATTTTAATGGAAAGCTAGAATTTAGCTCATGATAAAAAAATCTATTTCGTACAACTTATAATTTATTGAAATAAAAAAATTTTCTAATATATTTTTGTACATTCTATTATAGTGTATTCTATACTGTATTATAGTTTTATTACTGTAATATAGTTTTATTTTACCGAAAACATTTTCTGAAAATAAAAAAAAAAACGTGTACAAGGAACAAATATCATTTATGAATATTATTGTTATTTAAATGCATATGCAAATATAATTGATATTTTCTTCAAGACTATCTTAATATTATTAATACGTTATTATATTTTCTATGTAAAAAGACATCATTATGTTACTAGTACAATAATGATATTATTATACAGTAGTGAGTTACTAATATACACCAGTGGGGCCAGCACCAAACATAACTACAACGTCAAGTGTATTTAATCTGACATCTTTGGCGGTCATATTTTCAAGATTATTATGTCAAGTTTAGTTAATTGAAAATTGCATTGTTTTTTTCGCTTGAATTTTACTTAGGTTATTGAAAGTGTGTAAAGAAGTGTAAAAAATGCAATGTGCACCGTCCATGGTGGTCAAATTCATATTCTATCTAAAGAAACATAATCAAATGTATTTAATTTGACATCTCCGACGGCCATATTAAAAATTATTAAGTTAAGTTAATTAACAATTGACTAGGCCACAAATACCTGGGTTCAACAAAATAATTATCGCTTTTTACTCTTTGTCACATAATATACTAGGAGTATTATTTAATAGATGAGCATATATTTCTAGGTATTATGACTATGGATGAAGCAAAGAATATATACTATAGGAGAAGTTCCATGCCTATGTTATTTTATGTAACCATTATTTTTCCTCCAAATCCAGTGGGCAGCACCGTCGAATTCAGCACGCTCCATAGATGGCATAGTTTTTCAAGAAATTTTCATCGCAGAACTAGCGCATCTATTGTGCATTAGCATGTACTAATAAAATTTCAACAGTTTTTTAAACCATATAAATGTTGCCAAATTTACTGTTTTTGTTTTTCGATTTTTGCATGTACCTATATTAGTATCAAGGCGTTCTCCGGCTGCCCTCTGAAATGTGCCGCAACAAAGCGGCCGTCTGCTCTGCCTGTGCATAACGCCGCGCCGGCACTGATATTTACGATACGTTTATATTTTGAGATATTGTGCTTATTATAGGGCCTGTATATTTCATTTATAAAATAAGTTTTGGATGCTTTCTGTTTTCATTAATGTTGTGTTATCTTAAGTTTTTTTTACATTATTTATATTTTTATTAGCTTTTTCAAATTGAATTTTTGGTATAAGTAAGCTATACAATCCCGAGGAGTTGCTGTGTTCACGTTAGTTGAAAAACCAGTGACTCTCAAAATGTGTATTATGACAAAATGTAATTTTAAATGTGTCTTAACGGTCTTTAAAAAACAAACTCCTACCTGAAACCTACCTACCAAACCTACCCTAACCTACCGGACTTCTTAACGGTCTTTAAAAAACAAACTCCAACCTGAAACCTACCTACCAAACCTACCCTAACCTACCGGACTTCTTTACGGTCTTTAAAAAACAAACTCCTACCTGAAACCTACCTACCAAACCTAACCTAACCTACCGGACTTCTTAACATAACAAAACAAAAGGAAAATTACTAATGAAACATTTTGAGGTTCACTGGTTTTTATTCACCAAATATGGGCGTTCCGATGTTCACGCATGCGCAAATCTGGTTTTTTTAATATTCGTGAATACAGCAACATCTCGGGATTGTATATCTTACTCCAGCCGAATTTTTTTAATAATTATTGTTTTTATGTTTATCAATGTGTGTTTATGTCATGAATTGTTTTAGTTTTGTCGTGCTATATTTGTCGTTCGATATGCAATAGTACATTTCCCAGTCAAAATACAACAAATAGTTTTTTAACAAATGTTAATATTTATTTTATTAGTTTAATTAAAACATACAATTTCGGTTAAAGTAAACGAAATTCTTCCCATTAATCAAACAAGGGTCATTACACATTTTTACCACTTTGACTGCATAAGGAAAAAATTGGTATAGTGTTTGGTACGGTGTCTGTATCATTTTCAAAAAAAAAATAATTTTTGTATAGAAATCCTTCATATAACCTCTAGATGACGAATCTGGGCCTCGATTTTATAACTATAATTTCTACAAGATTTCAAAATCTACTAAATCGACTAAATAATGTAGCCACAATGAATTTTTAAAAAATTTTGTGATTTTTTTTTCGATAAGTTGGCAACACTGTATTTTGTTAAAATTGCATAATTTATTTAGGCTCTAGGAAAAACTTTTATGAAAATTTGATTAAAATCGGTTAAATAAAATGGTCATAATAAATTTTTAAAAATTTTACTAATTTTTTTCTCGGAAAGTTGGCAACACTGTATTTTATTAAAATTACATAAATTATATGAATACTAGGAGAATCTTTTGTAGAAAATTTGAGTAAAATTGATTGAATAACATGACCATAATAAAATTTTTAAAAGTTTAGTAATTTTTTTCTCGGAAAGTTGGCATCACTGGAAAAAAACAAAATCACATGACCATCTCGGGTACTAGACAAATTTATCCTGAAAATTTCATTAAAATTGGTTGAACCGTCTAGGAGGAGTTGCGATCACAAAATTTTGTCTGACGTCCGAGCGAGCTGACAACGCACATCCATACACCCACATAAACTAAGTTCAGATTCGTCATCTACAGGCTATATGAAGGATTTCTATACAATTTTTTTTTTTGAAAATGTTACAGACACCGTACCAAACGCTAAACTACTTTTTCCTTGCAGTCAAAGTAGTAAAAAACAAAGAAACATTATTATACGTAATAGCGCGTAACGCGTAAGCAGAATAGATAAGTGCTTCCCTTCTGTGTGAAATATGGAAGTCGGTAACAGCCAGTATAATAACAAACTTAATTTTTATTTACTATAGTATATATATATATATATATATATATATATATATATATATATATATATATATATATAATGTAATTAGAACAAATGTTAAAATCTGTTTCATATCCCAAAAACAAATTCGTTTTTCTTGGCAAAATTGGTGTAAAATTGTAAAAATTGTTTTAAAATGTGTATTTCTGACTTACTTTAATAAGATTTACAGAAGTAATTTTATTTATTGACGAATAAAAAATCCATAAAGTTTCAATTTAAATTAATTGTGCTATATATAATGGTTGTTTCGTAAGTAAAAATTAAATATTTTTAAAAAAATTGAAATAAAATTCTAAAATAAGTATATCAAAAGTTGATTAATTTTATTTAATTCTTTTATTTGCACTTAAAATCTAAGCGAAGAATTTGTTTTTATAATACACAATGTTAATGATTTTTTGTTAATAAATATATACATTATTAACATTAACAAATAAAATAAAAAAGTATTATGTAGATATCTTTTTTGTAAATAAATAACTGATGGAACAAATCTAAAAATTATAATAATTTGTATTTCTTCAGAATTTTCTTTATACTATCAATGGAAATAAAAAATTGCACTTACATATCATTAAATCAGACTAAACTTTTCTGTAAAAATTGTCATAAGATATTTTACATCAAATTTTTCTTTAAATCAGAGGTTCCCAAACTTTTTTTCCCCGTAGACCACTTTCAAAAATTTACTGGTTTCGGTGGACCCCCTGCTGCTACATTTCTACCATATTCCCAAAACTCGTCAAAAAATGTGAAGATTAGATCTAACGATGGATATATGCGTCGCGGCTGAGTTCCAACTCTAAATTCGGAGTGGTAAAAATAAAAAGAAGAATAGTATATTTTCATTATTCATTAAAATTTTTTATTAAAATAATATGATTAGACTTAATAGACTTAAAATTAAACATTAATAACGTAACTTCAACAATTAAAAAAAATAGTCATTTTTAATGGGAGGGATGCACTTGATGAATTGATAGCAAGTTATCAATATTTGGCTTCAGTTTTGTCAGGAATAACCGCAAATCTCCCCGTTCTGTGATATTCAATCTGCTCCTTTTTTTTGTTAATAGGTTTGTCACCACACTAAAACTTTTTTCGACAAGGTATGACGAGGGAAACGCTATCAAAAGTTTTCTCGCAATTTCCCACAGTCCAGGATATTTTTCGGCAATTTCTGCTTGCAGCCAAAATGTTTGATAGCCTTTTTTAAATTTCACCTTCAGCTCCTCATTGGTGGTAAGCTCGAGTAGCTCCTCTTGCAATACCACATTCGCCACTTCCGTTTCATCAAATGGATTTATGATCCATGGTGGTATTTCCATCGTCAGAATATCTTCAAATCTATTTTTGAAGTCATCATGCAAGGCATTTAAATGTTGAACGTATGTCTGAATATCCTCATCAAGACATTCTGCCTGTGACAAGTTTGGAAACTGTGCGAATTCGCGCCGACTAATATTTTGCTTCATAAATTTCAATTTTCCAAGAAAAGCCGAAATTACACCCTTTGTTTTTATTAAATTTAGGCTGTCCCCTTGCAACTGCAAGTTAATGTCATTAAATTTTTTGTACAAATCTGTCAAATACGCGATGTCTGCTTTCAATTTGATCAGATTTTCTTTTAAATCTGGATCTTTACTTTCCAAAAACTCTAAAACTGATTCAAAAAGTGAGTAAAATCTTGTTAAACATGCACCTTTCGACAACCAGCGTACTTCAGTATGTAAGAGTAATCGTTGGAAGTCTTCATCATTTTCGTCGCACAATTGTGCAAATAAACGGGTATTTAACGCGTTGCTTCTTATTTTGTTAACTGCTTTAATCACAAATTGAAGCGATTGGTGCAATCTATCACTCAAATTTTTCGCTACCAGGTGTTGTCGGTGTATGACACAGTGAATTGCAGTTACTCCTGGTATAATTCTTTGAAGATGGCTTATAAACCCACGATATCGCCCGAACATGGCAGGAGCTCCATCTGCTGCCACCGAAGTAATGTTTGTAAATGGAATCGATTTTTCCTTAAGAAAATCGCTCAGGACATTAAATATTGATTCTCCTTTTGTGTCCGTCTTCAAAGTTTTCGCGAATAGTAGCTCTTCATGGATTTCTTCGTCCATAACAAATCGAACATATGCCAATAATAAGGCTTCATTGCCAGGTAATGTTGATTCATCCAATTGAATAGAAAAATGAGTTGTTTGCAGATAATTGCACAAGAAGCTTTCAACATCAGAGCTCATTTCATCAATACGCCTTTGTACAGTGTTGTTACTCAAAGAAATTTTTTTAAGTACGTCAAATGGAGGTTTGTGCAGAACAGTTTTTAAAACCTCTTCAACAGCGGGTAAAATTAACTGTTCACCGATGGTGTGCGGTTTTCCAGATTTCGCGATAAGCAATGAGATATTGTAGGATGCCCGCAAGCCATCATCGTTACTTTGAGACGTTGAAGCGAACATACTTTGCACGGTGGGTCTTCTTTCATATTTTTCCTTCAATGTTTGAAAATATTTTAAATCTTTGCCTATTTTATCAGGATGACACCTTCTTAGATGATCTTCGAGCTTCGATGGTTTCATCGAGTCATTGCTCAAAACTTTGTTGCACAAAAGGCATATGGGCAATCGTTTGTCGGCCGTTGATGGAACAAAACCAAATTTCAAATATTGAACACTGTATTGTCGACATTTCTTCTTAGATTCAGCCATGTTTCGTATCAGTTACCTACGTGTAAAGAAAAAAAAAAGTTTGTTTTAGTAATCATAAGGTGATTTTAACAGGATATGGCTATTTGAACAGAATTGAATGGGAATAATTAGTTAATTATTGCAATGAAAAAACCAAAATGCCGGCGGCAAAACTGATTTTAATTATTAAAAGCAATAAGCCGCTAAGATTGAATCTATTTTAATGTAATGCAAAACATTTTTTGATTAATTATATTTTGATACATTTCTGTAAATTCGAGAGAAAATACTTTTAAAGAATATTTTGACGTCAAAACACCGCGATTTTAATGTTTTATTTATTACGTTGATACATTACTATACGAGTGGTACATTTTATGAAAATATTTTTAGTCATTTAGCATTAGCAACTACGAGGGCACTGAAATATGTACAAACATGCAGGTCAATTATAATAACTCTCTTTTAGTGAATCACCACAGTCGGGTAAATAAATAATTTTATAATAAAAAATTTTCGTGGACCCCCACTTACAACCAGTGAACCCCCATTTTTTTTTCTCGCCATCGTAGACCCCCGTCGAGTCTTCCGTGGACCCCTGGGGGTCCACCTGGACCACTTTGGGAATCACTGCTTTAAATCTTTAAAGAAAATGGTTTAAGGTTTAGCAACATTGCACTAGCAAAGACTGCAACCAGTTAAATTATATAGAATTTCGTTCAGTAGCTCATAGATACCAGCACTTTGCAGTGATAAAAATTGGGCTCGTCAAACTGGTTGCCTACACAAAACTGGTTACATATATTTGTATGCTATGATACATCTATCTAATATTAATTTATCTATGTTTATCAAATAATTACTGCGATGTATGCAATAAAAATAGATTATTAATTAAGCCTGATATTATTTTGTCCATAAAAATAGCAATTATGATATTTTTTAATTATTATTCGCCAACAGCTTAAAATTATTTTGTATAAATATTCAAAAATTTAAAATAATTAATAGATCAATTTTATTGTTAAATTCGTTATTATACACTAAAAATAGATTATTAATAGTGTCTGTTTTTTTTTTGTCCATGAAAACAACAATTATGATATTTTTTCAATATTTATTGCTAACAGCTGAAAATTATTTTGTATAAATATACAAAAATTTAAAATAATTAATAGATCAATTTTATTGTTAATGTTTAGTAGTTTTGAATAAGACATTATTACTTAATTTTTTTATATAACTTATTTTTTATTAACTGCAATGACATAATAAATAAGTATAAAGGGACATGAAATATAATACAAACTATATATATATATATATATATATATATATATATATATATATATATATATCTCAAAATCCACATCGAATTGTCAATCCAATTATATTGTAGAGATTACTTTTGATAATGATAATAAAATATTTATCTGCAAAAAAATATTGATTAAAAATGTAGGTAGGTATACTCATTAATTATTGGAACATAATAATCAAACTTTATTTTATATCAAAATCGAAATTTTCAAGGTATTAAAACAAACAACAATTGTTTGGAAAATTTAGAATTTTTTGCTTATTATACTGGAAAATTATCGCATAATGGTTTAAAATTTTATTTTAAATTTCTTTTTGTAATATATCATACAAAAAAAAAATATATTTTTGTAATAATATTTAATATTTATTTATCACTATAGCTAAAATACATATCATTACTAACACACATCATCTTATATTTACTGTTTTCTTAGATTATTCTTTACTTTTAAATATAATTTTATTCTTTTAACGTTTACTTTACTTATATACATACATACATACACAATCACGCCATGTACCCAAAAGGGTGTTGCTCACACTCTTTCCATTATCCTGAAATCAGTTTCCTTCAAACATCCCTATCCAAACAAGCAACATTAGCTTAATTTACATTTATAAGTCCTGTCTCATACATGCTCTACTATTTCTTCTACTTGGAAACTTCCGCTCACATAAAACACTCTCAATCATACCACTCCAACTACTCATCGAACGTCCACGCAAACGTATAGCTTCTTACCTTACTTACTAAGTTTACATTTTATAATAACAAATACAATAAATATTAAAAATATAAAAACTATTCATATTATGATAAAATTCTATTTTAAAATGTAATATATGATGAAAGCGCTTTTTTCACATAAAAAAGTAAGTTGGGAATATAGGTCTTTTGACTCTCAAATTCAAAAGCTTTGCCTCTATATTTCTAATGTAAATAACTATTTGTAGATTTATTCTGTAACGTTATAGAATATTTTGTCTACATCTATCAATAGAAGAATTCTTTTTTATAGAAAAAGACAAAACAATCTATAACACTACAGGTCTTACACAATAAAAAATGTAATATAAATGTAATATAAATTTATATAAAATTAGTAAAATAGCAGCATTCTGTAATTTTTACTAGGATAATTGACGTAATATTACATTTTTTCCGTAAAAATACATTTTTAGAGTATACATAATTTTTTTACCATGCTGTATATAAAGTTTTTAATAATAAAGTAATAATTTCTGTTCCAGCTTGTTTCTCCAAGGTTACATATCAAATCGAGAAAAGCTCCAGCACCAGAAGGCTTTGTCGAACATTCGTCCCGTTTGGATGAACTGAAAAACGAACCATTTCTTGTGCATTGGAAACATGGTCGCATCCAGTCTGTTTATATTTCTGCTAACGAACCACTTTCCTTTATCAATTTGAAAAAGGGTATTGCTAGTCTTTTCCAGGTAAATATTATATCAATATTGTTATTTTTTAAAATTAAAAAGAAAAAAAACGTATTTGGTAAAGTACTACATCAATTTTGTTAATTTTATTTAAAAAATTTAAGGGCGTTAGATTACAATAACAATACAAAAATAAAATGTACTTGCTGAATTTACAATAAGAAAATTGAAACTGTAAACTTACGTTTTTATTATTTGGCAAGATATTTATAAAAGTATAATAGAATGCAAAAAGAAAAAAATTCTGTGAAACCAAACGTTATTTTAAAAACTGTTTATTTAAATATTGAATAAAAATATAAATATTGCATAATAAAATTTAAAAATAAATAATTTTATTTAATTTAACTATTTCATTGAAACAATAAATACACGTTTTGTGATGTTACAAAATTTTATATTCTTTAAATAAATCTTTTATAACAGTAAAAAAGATCTTTTAAAACTTATTATCTTATGTTATGTATTAATTTTTATTAATAATCGACGTTTCGACGTACTCTACGTACATTATCATCAGGAAAAAATATAGAAATAACGTTACAATAAATAAACAGAATATCAGTTACTAGGTAACAAAATAAGGAACTGGATTATAAAATTTATAAATTTTTAATGAAAGGAAGCCAAATTTTATTTAAATAATTTTACTTTACAAATTTGTATTATTTCTCTTACTATAACAATTGCAAGACCCAAGATTGATAAAAGAAGCAATAGAAATTTATAAAGAAAAAGATAAACTCAATCACTGTGACTAGTAACTGATTTAAATAAAAATTTGGCTTCCTTTAACTAATAACTTATAAATTTCATAATCTAGTTATTTATTTCTGTTATTCTGTTTATTTACCGTATATCATTTGAATAATTTTTCCTGATGATGATGATGTACGTAGAATATGTCAAAACATTGATTATTAATAAAAATATAATACTATATCCTAAAGCCGTTTTATTTTAAAACGTCTGTATTTTTACTAAATTCGAATTGTCTACTTTTTTCTGTGTCCTAACTTATATAATAATAATGAAATGATTAGATTATAAAATTTCCATATAAAATATTAATAAATCTCTATGTAATATTTATTCAAACAAATTATATTAATATTAACATATCATAGTTGTGAATACTAAATAAGACTGTTATTTTATAATTCACGTCATTCATGTTTCTAGATAACACAGTATTTATTTTATTAACTTTGTATTCAAACTTTAGCATTTGTTGATAACAATAATTGCTAAATTATTTATAGTCATTATGCTATAAATTTAACAATGTTATTTTTTTAAATAATTTTTATAGAAATCTATTTTTCTTTCACAAAAAAAAAAGATTTTGTTCAGTATTATGCAAATTAGTAATAAACTTTTATATGACTTGTTTAAAGACATTCAAATAAATAAATTTTTAATTATAATATTTGTAAAAGCAAAATAAAAATAATAAAATTAATACACGTAATTCTTAAACGCCAAGAATTTAAAAATATTCACTCATTATTCTTAGAATAATATAGCTAAAAAAACATTTGATTAATTATTTAAAAATATAATTTACGAGTTTCATATATTACACTTCACGTTACTTACTATATCAGTATTATTATTGTTTTTTTTAGTTTCAAAGCTTGGATATAGAAACAAATGAAACCGATTCATCAGGCAATTGTAAAGTATCATACGTCTCTACCGGTCCATCATCTTTCAAAAAAATTAAAAAAATCTTGCACATCTGAAAACACCCCATACTTAGTCCATCCCGATAATTTATTCTCAGTAGGCGTCGATTCGGTCAGAGAAACAAAATACGTTCTATCTTCTAATAAAGTCTACATTCAAGAAGTAACCGCTGAAGAAAGTAATATTATGACAGTAAATGCAAAACCGGACGCCGGAAATAAAGTGAAAATCTCGCAACAATTAACGCATAAATCAACATCGACCGTTACGCCAATTGTTAGCGAGCATTTAGATGAAGTAATTCAACAACTAACCAATGTGATAACCGGTCATTTTACGCATGAGACTTTGGTCACCGAAAGGGAACCGAGATTATGTCAAGATACCGCATGTCCGGGTTTTGCGAAACTCGTTTCTGATAATCTGAAAATTTTTGAAAACAGCAATTACGGTACACTGAAGTCCACTAGCGGATTCATCAGAACGTTAAATGCTGCCAGAGATGCTAATAGAGATGATATTATTAAAGTACTCAAAAAGAAACAGAATAAACCTATTCGGTAAGTAATTATTTTTTAATTTTTATGTAAGTTTAAATTATAAACACGGGTGTGCGCTCAGCTTGAAACACCACGGAAAAAATGTGATTAACAAACAATTTATTGTAGTTTAACAATCTATGAAATTTTGGGTTCAGCGCAAACTTTAGAAGCCCACGAAGCCGCAATGAAACAACTCAGTTTCACCGATGAAAAACATATAGAAAAATTAGAACGTTACCTTTGGGCCTTATCAATGGGAGCCCATCCAAAATTGGAGATAATTAAAGATCTTTTAAACAAATATTTGCGCACTTTCGATCTAAATGAAAAACTTCAACACTCGTGTTAACAATTGCTTCCATGACAGATAAATATGTTAGACAGCCTCAAAACATTGAAAAGAAAAAGGTAAAAAATTTTTTTTGTATTGTTAAAGTTTGGTATTTTAGATAAAAGGTTTGTAATAATACTCATTTTTGTAAAATTTCACTACAATTTATTTCGTCAACATACTTAAATTTCGGCTCGCACCATTGTCAGTGTTATAATGAAAATAAAATACATATCAGAGTTACAATAATCAGATACATTGTTGATGATTATATCAATACATTACAATACAAATGTGAGTTACAACAATCAAAGTTACAATAATCAGAAACCATAGTTGATGATTATATCAATACAATACTATAAAATACAAAATGTAAAGGTTAAAAAATAATGAACAAAGTACTTTGGTATTTTTTTATATTTTTTTTATATCTTTTTATATTTGTTAGTATTAATTATTTAATGTATTTTTTGTATTTTTCCTGTAATTGGGTGTCTATACCTGTTGGAAAATAAACGTATTATTATTATTATTATTATTATTTTTATATTTGTACACTTATTGTTGGCGAAATTCATAATGCTGAAATAAAATTATGATTTTATAGAGTAAAAATATTTTATAATATTGAGTAATAGTTTGTAATCATTTATATTGTTTTATAGATACTCCAAAATGTAAAAGAAGCTATTTATAATGGAATTGATAACTGTGATAACAAACCTTGTCAATACTCATTTATCAGAGCTTTGAAAAACTTAAAATCCGAAGAAACTATTCCGAAACTCTTAGACATTGCTTTGAATAGATCCGAAAAATCTAGTGTTATTGCAATGAAAGCTTTAAGATCATTTCCATCTTCAGCTTGGAACAAGAACGTTATAACTACTGCCAAAACAATATTCTTCCAAATTAAGAAGAAACACGATACTAGTACAAGAACTTTAGCTTTAGATATAATTCTAGAATCTAGTTCAAATGAAGCAACAATTCAAGAAATACTTTTGTATCTCCTTTCCAATGATAAAGCTTTCGAAGTGAAAAAATATGCAATGCAGAAGTTGTTAATGCACTCAGATAAATGTAGCGAGTTTAGACAAATGTTGAAGAACGTGATCAGCAAAGATAAAAAAATTAATAATTACTCAGTGCTGGCGCAAAAAGGAATGTCAACGGCGCTTTCGAGACAGTTTCTGAATCATAATGCGGTGAACGGAAGCATGCTTGCCGTGCAAGAAATGAGTTCCGGTCTGGTGAAACGTGGGGTATTTGATGTTGTTTTCGAAAATGATGACAAGAATTGCGAAATGTTTAGTGTAAGTATAAATTTCTAGTCGAATTTCTTATCATCCAAGGCCATTACGTAATACTTTATTGTTTACAAAAAATTTAATTTAGTTATACATTAATTGGGATACATTATTGTTTAATAATTAATAGAAATTTGTTTTTGTATTAGTGTTTCTTGTATTTGATCATGAAGTTATTTAATAAAAAAACTAATAGTAGTCTTATTTTGTACAGTGTTGTAATTAGTTCTTTGTAATAATTATTCACTGTAAAAAACAATTTTCAACGCCAAAAATATTTAATTAATAATATTATTTTTATTATAGTTGGGATTATTCTCAGGCGGTTTAAGTAGTTTTATTTCATCTGATGATGATTTCACAGGACAAGGTGAACTTATGGGTCATGTCTGGTCTGGAACTGCTTCTGAAAGTACACCTGCGTTCCAGGTAAATTATCTTTGAATCTTAGTTTGCTAATTTATCTATTCACGTTTTATACTTAACCGAAAAATATTAAATTTCTATTTTCTACTATAGATGAACACTTTGGTACACGACCACTTGGAATACTTGCGTTTAGGGCCAGGATTAATTGCCGAACTAAGTTTGCAAACTGCTGTTTCATTCAACTTAGCTGGAGAAATTCAAATATCGCTGTGAAATCGCAACAGTCATTCCCTAATTAATCAGAAGTATGTTTTTACAATACTTGAAACAAATACTTTTTCTTTGAAACTAATTTTCCTTAAAATTCATTACAGTGTTGCGATGCTTATGAAAGGATTAATGCGAGTGGATACATCATTTGTACAATCCAAAGTTGAATTTGCTGTATCAATGGAACCGAGATTAGATCTTGAATCTGATATTGAATTTGGTTCGGGAGTGGCTGTTTGTCTCAGACTAACACAACCTAATACTTTGTTCAAGTAAGTCAATTTTTATTTCTGTAGGAAATATAAATGTTGTAGTTGTAGCAGAATGCTAACATATTTGTTAAGTAATAGTTACAGAGTAATTAAATCTAATTATAGGACAAAATTATAGTGGACAATAGATTCTATGAATAAAACATTAAATAATTTGTTTTATATTCATTACTTATATAATAAATTTGTAATACCTGTTCTCATATAAGTTCTATTTTAATTTAATGAATTTTATTTTTTCTAAAAAGTTTAAATCTTTTGGAGATTGAAGGATAGATCACTGCGATAGTAGATTATAGCCCGGTTGTATAAATCATTGTTAAGTTAAAATTGGTTAGTTGACAAGTTAACTTATACAAAGCGTTTAACAATGCTTTATGCAACCGAGCCTAAATTTTTGTTCTATACATTTAATTTGTTATGATCAAATATATTTTTATTTTTCTTACTAGGCACAATATTTACAAAATCAAAAGGATTCCGGGTAGCAAACACAGATTACGAAAGGCAAAATACAAGAAATTTGAAATACCAGGACGAAATAGATAAATAATGTTCGAGTGACTTAGTGTGTTGTTTGGTTTAAAAATTATTGCAATACAAGAACAATTATTAAAGAAATGTGTTGAGACTGAAATAACTTTTTTATTTTGTACAATTTAAGTGTTTTAATGTTTTAAATATATATATATATATAATTGTACGTAAAAACAATATGAAATTTATCGCAATTTATTTATTTGAATTTTTAAATTTTTTTTACATGAATCATTATCACCCGCATATTTTCATGAATATTAGCTCGAATCTGATTCTTTGCTATCTTCTGCATCGGTTTTCATATCAGTTTCATCGACACTTGCATTACTAATTGATAAATTTGAACATAATTCCGTTTACGAGTTTTTGGTCATATTTATATTCTTTGATGTTAATTCTACCAAGTTTCATTAAGTTACTCAACAATTTTAATGCATATTTTAATATGTCATAAAATTATATTCTATACAAATCTAATTTTCATATTAATACTTATAACAACTCATCATTTTGCAGAACATAAATAATGACTAAACTTTATATTTGTGTTTATATAGTGTTGTCAAATTTTACAAATTTTAACGACAAGCTTCATTATATTCAAATAATTTTGTTCGATTTGGAATGTGTAAACAAATTTAAAATCGTAGGATAGATATTTGATGCTACAAATTCGCGGTTTCCAAACTTTGTTCACTAACGGCCCCCTTTATAAAAAATCCCATCTCTGCCCTCCCCCTCCATATTTAAGAAATTTATAAACAATTTGTAAATAATTTCTTTATTGAAATAATAATCACAAAAATAATAATATGTAATGTAAATAATTTCTCTAATTTCTAAATATTTTTCTCTCAACATAAATCACGAAAATTGTATAAAACTATATTTTATTAATATTTTAATATGAAGTGTAGGCTTGTTTATTTTCATATAATTCGCTACATTGCGGTTTTTATCAAGAACGATCCACTTTTATTTCGTTTTCCGCTATTAATCGTGCTCGCTATTTTGTTTTGAAAATTCTGTTTTGCACATATATGAGGTCACAAAAGGTAAAAGAATTTTTATAGCTTTTGATAATAACGCGGAATATTGCTTGCTTACTTCCAACCAGAATTTCTCCGGATTATTCGAATTGAATTGAACTTTTAGCGCGCTATCACAAGAAAGTTCTATTAATTTTTCCAGTTTATTAATTGTTAGTTCAAAATTATCATTATATTTGACAATAAACGGATTAATAATTTTTTATATTTATAGGTGGCATATTTATGTCAAGACAGTTTTGTTTTTAGTTATCATGACTACAACAGTTGTTATACAAATGACATATTTGCAATTAACCCGCACCCCCTAGTAAATCTTGCATGACCCCCTAGGGCGGAGCACCCACTTTGGAAACCGCTGTACTTTATAGTTTTATTCTTTTTATTTAAAAAAATTAATTTAGGAAGTCAAAGATTTTTTGTATTATTATTATTAGGCACAATATTTATAAAATTGAGAAGATTTCAGAATAGCAAACACAGATTACGAAAGACAAAATACGGAAAATAATTTGTATAATAAAAATATTGAAATGTGTTTATCTTTGGTGCAAAAATTATTAGAGTACAAAAACTATTATTAAATAAATGACACTGAAATATACATTTTATTTTTTTATTTAAGTATTTTAAATACAGATATATTTGAAAGAATATGAAATTTGTTATAATTTTAATAAATTATGACAAATTTCATATTCTGTAAATACTGGAATTTACAAGATACATATACTTTTCATAATTTTGAATTTGTTCACAAAAAGTAATACAGTGTAGATATAATAAAACTACATTCTCCACCTCGTCCACCTTTATTTCCTGCGTTGCCACCACTTCCTCTATGACACGGGATCTTAAACTGTTGGTGACTGCCGCCTTGGCCCCCTTTGCCCCCTTGGCACCCTTGGCCTCCTCGGCCCCCTTGTTGTTGGAGAGCCAACTGACGATACGGTGCTTTTTGAGAATCGTTCATTTTATTCCAAATTTTAGCTCCTTGTGTATTCATTTCTAGTACCGAACTACCGCAGCAATTTTTTCGATAATCCCGCATAAAATTCAAAAATGGATTTCGAGTTGGTTTGCCAGGTTTAAATTTTTTACATGAATTAGATCTCTGAGAATCCGATGAATCTGAAGTGCATTCCGAAGTGCATTCCATCTCGTTTTCATTTTCTTTGTTTTCATTTTCTTCGTTTTCATTTTCAATGTTTTCAATGTTTTCGTTTATATTAGTTTCATCTTGTATATCATCGTAACTAGTTGATAATTCTGAACCTGATTCTCTAGATTCTGCCATATTTAGTTTAAATTCTTTGATTAATACCCCCCGAATTAAATTTTTCAATAATTTTTAGACAGGTTCGACCGCCTTTGACAAATTTTTCTACACTTTGTTTACTTGTACATAACAACAAATCATATGTTTTGTATTTTTTTTTATGTAAATAACGAAATTCAAGTAAGCAATGATAAACAAAAAAATGGACAAAATTTACTAATATACATTTTATAAAAATCAATATTCAAAATCAATTTTTGTGATATTTGTACCTGTGAACAGTATAATTCTTGATCATTTTGCACGAAATAAATAATATTTAAAGATTATAATGAAATATCAGTAAATGACGTGAAATTAGTTAAGTATTAAGTTGTCAAATTTGACAGTTTTTTTTTTTAACGACAACCACATTCGGTAACAACCATATCTTTGTATGCGTACCGATAAGTGAGTACACCTTGTGCATCGACGTACAGAACGGAAATTGAGTCGAGTTTGGTCGGCACACAACAGGAACGTGGGGCTTTCGATGGTGATAAGCTGTGTAACAACGCTTGAACTACGGCATGCTTTGTTGGTGATAGGTGTTCGGCTACTGGATAGAAACATTTTCCTGCGCATTGGTAAGCCTTAAAAACACATTACAACAACTAAAAACCAAATATTGCTTTGAACAAAAACTGCTTCTAAAAGGAACCATGCATACCTATGGGCCAAAAAGATCTATTTAATGATCTCGGTTAAAATTATTCGGTAGTTGGTTAAATTAAATACTTGATTAAAATGATACATTTTCTGTTTTTTTTTGTACTGGTTACATTAACAACTGGAAATATGTTCTATCTATCAAATTTAACTATGAATTTAAAACCTGCTTAATTTGAAAGCTCGATTAGATTCATGGGCTTAACTAGAACACAAAATACTGGCCCTTAAAAGTTAAAATTTAAAATTTCTCTCAAGCTACCTTTTTTCTTAAAATTTTATTAAGTTTTCTGATTAAAATTAACATTAAAATATCACTTAAAGTATTTAAATTTATTTGATAAATTTCAGAAAAACTAAAATTTACAAAAAAAAATAATTTTACAAAATTCCATTGTTTTTTTAATATTTAATGAGAAGACTATAAAATTGTGTTTTATAAATTGAGATTACGAAAATTTTGGAATACGTACAACTTTCCTTTTTTATCCAATTTTTTTAGTTTTTTTATCTTAATAATTTAAAAATAGAAACAGAAGTGTTACTTACAAAACAAATAATAAAGAAGTATCTGGTATTATGTGTCTATGAAAGATTTTTCATATTTTCGAATAAATAAAATAAATTTAGATAAAATGGAATTTTTTTAAATTACAATTACAACTTCACAGGTTTCAGTCAATTTATTTGAAACATATTTAAAAAATGCATCTTAGCATCTCAGATGATATTTTCAGTATATAATCCAATAAATACATTTTTGTTTCCGTTAATATGGATCTACTGCATTAACGAAAATGTATTCAATGGACTACAAACTACATGTTTCCAAGCAAATATTTACAAATTAAATTATTCATGATGGAAGATTTGGAGATGCTGAAATATTGAAAATTTTTTTTAAATATATTTTAAATAAATTAACTAAAACCCGAAAAGTTTTTTTGGTTTATTAAAATAAATTTAAATAATGAAATTAGAAGTACCTCATAACCATTTGGTTGAACAATCCAAGAATCGTACTGTATTTCAGCGAAATCAATATACAAAGGTTTCT
Organism: Clivina fossor; assembly: GCA_963966155.1. Taxonomy (NCBI): domain Eukaryota; kingdom Metazoa; phylum Arthropoda; class Insecta; order Coleoptera; family Carabidae; genus Clivina; species Clivina fossor. The sequence goes on along the minus strand of OZ014558.1, from coordinate 17,530,441 downwards.
TTTTACAATTATTTCTCATTCGTTTAATTCTTTTCGAAACTTTAGTAACAGAATCATCATCCCAAATTCGGTTTGTTTCTTCCTCATAGTCCTCTTCAATATTTCTTTTTCTTCTCGGTACAGTTTGATGATCATTTACAGAATTACTATCTGTCGAATTTGTTTCACGTTTTTCGCTAACGTAAAATAACAAAAGTATAGGATAATCATGCTCTAAATTTTCTTCCAAAGGCATCAAAGATAATTTGAATGTTCCGAATTGATTATGATGAATGGATTTGACAGTTATAACGAGTTTTAAGAATTTTTCGTTGTTGAACGATTTTAAAATCTTTTGGACTACATTAGTGACATTGAACGATATCCATGTATTATCGGAATGGTAAATATGTCTGTTTTCCAATAATTTAAATTCTTTTGTAGTTTCGTTTAGTAATGATACTGTTATTCGACGTTCCAGACCTTAAAATAAAGAACTATTGAGAATATCTGTTACAATCAGATTTTTAAAAAACATTTGTAAATATATGAATCATTTTCCTACGTGTCTACTTTTAAATAGGTGTTATTTATAATTAGCTTCTTAATGACAGAAAAAATATTTTAAATAACAAAATATATATTCTAAAGACAACGACAAAATATTTTATTAATATAAAAAAAACCATTTTAAAACACTTATATATTCTAAGAACAACAAAGTATTTGTTCTACGGCAACAAATGCAACTGAATGACAAAATATTTATAATAATGACAAGAAAATATAAGTGAAGCATCAAATATTTGTTCTAAAAGCAAAAAATGTAAATAGACGATCAAATACACCGGTTTAAAAATACCTACGAAAAATAAATAAACTGGCTCAAAGAAAAAGAAATTTTGAAGGTGTATTGACTGTCTCTAACCAAATCAAAAATTAATATTATTACCAGATCTATGTTGCAATAAATTGTACTAAAAATCTTCAGATATACTGATTGTTTCTAAGTAAATCAAAAATTAATCTTTTACCCGACTTATACATTTCTATATACACATTTCTATACACTAATTTTGTCGTAAAGTTTCTTATTTTTGTCGTGTTATATTTTTCGATCGGTATAATAATTTTGTCGTGTATTTTCTCATTTTTATGTTGTCATACGGAAAATGACTGCTGTGGAAATGAGATTTGTACGTGGGGTATGTGGTGTAAATAGGAGATATCGGGTACGAAATAGATTAGTGTATGATGAGTGTGAATTTGAAAAAAATGTTGTAGCAAAAATTGCCGTGTTAGTCAGTTAAGATGGTTCGGACATGTTGAGCGAATGTCTAATGAACGTTTGGTTAAAAAGATTTATTTGAATGATTTTGATGGTATAGGTTTGCGTGGACGTCCGTTGAGTAGTTGGAGTGGTATGATTGAGAGTGTTTTGCGTGAGCGAAAGTTTCCAACTAGTAGGAATAAAAGAGCATGTATGAGAGGAATTATGAATGTGGATGAAGCGAAAGTTGCTTGTTTGGATAGGAATGTTTGGAGGCGACTGATATCGGGATAATGAAAAGAGTTTGTGCCACACCCTTTTGGGTACATGGCGTGATTGTGTATGTATATATGTATATTTGTTTGCTGAATATACTAATTTCCCGAGATGTTGCCCATATAATTTAACAAGTATTGTATATTTTATAAGAAATTTTAGTTATTTAAAAGAACGAAAGTTCGAAATTTCATTGTCTCAGAAAACTAGCTAAATATTTATTTTACGCGACAAGAAAAATCCACCCAACTCGTTTAACTTTTCTAATGTTTAATTAATAGTTCAAGCTACTTACCTAATTCGATGTTTGACTTTAGTGCTACCAGAGTTAACACTCTTAGTTCTGCATTAATAAATAATTCATCTTTGTGCGAATTGGGTATATTAAATACTACAACATGATTATCTGTATTGACATCCTGTTGATACATGTACGAATATTGTGTTTCTAAAATTTTATAAAAATTTATTATTCGAAAATTGTAGAATTTTTCAACTAAGGCGATTTCAGTTATTTTAATTTAGGTGTATAACTCATAGGTATATAGCATCCGCTGGGATGAATACTTGTTTATTTTTAGTTCAATTTTTTTTTATAAAAAATTTACAAATTAATTAATATTAGTTCTTGTTTCCGTCCGAAAATTGTATAGTTTTTTTAATATATTTGTTTTGTAACTTTTATAATATTTTAAATTTTTGTGTGAAGTATACGTTTAATGAAAACTATGCGTAGCTCTAAAATGGAACTAATTGTAAAAGTTTTTTACAACTGTTTCGTTTAGGTACATACTTTTCATGTTTAAAGTCTTTAAATATATGTTTAAAATTGAAATATATGTTTAAAATTGAAATATATTTTTTTTGTGCAGAAGAAATAAGATAAATACCAAAATTGAAAATAAAATTTTTATGATTTTGTGTCACTTATTTGAGGACATACTCTATGTTACACTCCAATCGTGAAATTTACTCGTTTCTGAAACTAGTTTCTTTACTTGTTTTATTGGTTAACGAATTGCAAATTCAAAAACTAAAATCTTTACATGTCAAGTATTAATCTTCTCTAAATAATTAGCAACTAACTTTTTGATATAATCTATGCTTTACCATATTTTTCACAGTCAATCCGTTTACTGTCTGAACAATTTCATGACTGGAGTGTAACATCAGATCAACCATAATATAGATGAAGAACAAAACACAATGGCCCGTATTTCCACCTCTTTTATTTATGAAAAAGTGTTTTTATTTCTACTTCTTATCAGGTGTGAATAGGATTTCTATTTTTGATATATTTTTTTATATCTAATATTATAAAATTCAAAGAAACTAATTAAAATTGTTTAATAGGTAATTTTAATTAAAATTTTTGACAAAACTCACTTTTAAAAGTTAGGTGCGATTACGGGCCAATGTTTTGTTACATTAATAAGACAGAAAAGTTTTGTTTATAAACATGTTTTTGTTTATATTTGCTTTATTGCTTCTGTGTTAATTGGCGAGTCCATTTTAGACATATAGGGGAGTGTCAGGCAAGGTTGGACTGGCCCACCGGGGCACCGGACTTTTCCCGGTGGGCCGTCATCATTGTGGGCCGTCAAAATATTAAAACTGATCTCTGAGTTTTGCAAAAATTTAAGAATTCATTATTCTAATAATATCAATTTCTGAAAAGAGTAATTTATTAAATCGTCTTTTAACTTAGATATCAACATTTTCAAATAACATTTTGGAGTATATTTAAATTTAAAAGCACTTTACTCTTCAGCATAAATGAATATTTTTTTTATTTTTCCTGTATACCACTAAATATTTTACAAATTTGATTCTTGATTATTGATTTATATGTGATGCAGAGATTTTTATGAAGAATAATTTTTTTTGTAAAATTAATAATAAAAAAATTGCCTATTTGTTGCCAACTTTTTCAGACATACTGTATAATTTTATAAAATTTCGATTTTACTGGAAAATAATATCAAAAATTGTTATTTTACTTACTTGAATGAATAGGAATAACACTCTTCACAATATCCGGATGCATATGATTGTACTCATTTTTCTTAATATTTTTCGATTTCTCATACAATTCGAGCATGAACTTAGGTATATGATATTTCATCTTACCTCTGCTGATAACATTCGTTTCCGATTCATTCTTCATCAAATCTTCGCCACTATTCTGTACAATATTCACTTCAATAGCGGCATTCACATTCAAATGATCGCTTTTCATAATACCGAACGACAGAAACCAAACGCTAATAATCACTATTAGGAAAAATAAAGTGCAATACCACATCTTCATGATTTTACATTTTAATGTAGAATGATTTCACGATAAAAAAAACTTCACTGTGTATTCTTTATTTTATTTTCTTTCAAAGGAATGAAGCGGAGAGTTAAAACGTTTATAAGCAACTAAATGAGACGACCAGCGTCGGGATGCTGTCATAAAACCACTTGAATCCATATTAACTCGATGGTTTATGGTTTTATTTAGCATTACAGGCATTATCTGTTGTGCTTACGCCACAGTATCTAGGCAAAATAATTTTGTTGTTGTTTATTTTTATTATCGAATGCAGGGCCGGATTATGGCCTAGACAAAAAAGACAAATGTCTAGGGCCCGCATACAAAGGGCCCGGTCTGCAGTCGGTCAAATTTCATTTTTATGTATTTTTACGCAATAAAGTCCTATTATTTTTGCCCGGAGAAAAAAAATGTCTAGGGCCCCACAAAAGGTTAATCCGGCCCTGATCGAATGGATATATTAATATATTTCTATTTTGTACAATGGGGAAGTTTAGCGTGATTGAAGTTGCGTGTAAAATTATTTTTTCTCAAATATATAATATATAAAATAATAACAGAAACTGTCATTAAAATTTCTAATAATTGTTTCATTAATTGTTATTAACTTACTTACTGAGCTACAGGGTGTTTTATTTAAAAATTTAAAAACGATTTTTGCCCAGTACTTTAAAACTATTTGACGTATCCATATCATACTTGGCAGGAAGTGTAGGTACCGTACACCATACTAAATTATGTTAAATAAAAGTTTCTGGCTACTGCCAGTGGCGTACAACAGGGGCAAGTGATAGGTTTATCCTTCCTAAATTCATATTTAAAGTTTTAAACATAAGCTGCACCCTTGGGATTTTTTTAAAATTTGCTCAAAAAAATCTGAAAAAATTCAGTAAAATAGAGAAAAAAATTAGCTACATAATAACTAAGTAATTTTTTCTCTAGCTCATTCTGGTTTGGCAGGAAAAATTATTGAAAATAAAAAATTAAAATGCAAAAAATATTAATATATATATATATATATATATATATATATATATATATATATATAATGTAATTAGAACAAATGTTAAAATCTGTTTCATATCCCAAAAACAAATTCGTTTTTCTTGGCAAAATTGTTGTAAAATTGTAAAAATTGATTTAAAATGTGTATTTCTGACTTACTTTAATAAGATTTACAGAAGTAATTTTATTTATTGACGAATAAAAAATCCATAAAGTTTCAATTTAAATTAATTGTGCTATATATAATGGTTGTTTCGTAAGTAAAAATTAAATATTTTTAAAAAAATTGAAATAAAATTCTAAAATAAGTAGGTATATCAAAAGTTGATTAATTTTATTTAATTCTTTTATTTGCACTTAAGATCTAAGCGAAGAATTTGTTTTTATAATACACAATGTTAATGATTTTTTGTTAATAAATATATACATTATTAACATTAACAAATAAAATAAAAAAGTATTATGTAGATATCTTTTTTGTAAATAAATAACTGATGGAACAAATCTAAATATTATAATAATTTGTATTTCTTCAGAATTTTCTTTATACTATCAATGGAAATAAAAAATTGCACTTACATATCATTAAATCAGACTAAACTTTTCTGTAAAAATTGTCATAAGATATTTTACATCAAATTTTTCTTTAAATCTTTAAAGAAAATGGTTTAAGGTTTAGCAACATTGCACTAGCAAAGACTGCAACCAGTTAAATTATATAGAATTTCGTTCAGTAGCTCATAGATACCAGCACTTTGCAGTGATAAAAATTGGGCTCGTCAAACTGGTTGCCTACACAAAACTGGTTACATATATTTGTATGCTATGATACATCTATCTAATATTAATTTATCTATGGTTATGCGTTGGTTATAATCGGCTTTGTTCGCTAAAAATACGTGGAGTGAGCCAGGCATGAACACAACTGAAGCATAGACAAGAAAGGTAAATAGATGTCTCACTTGCAATTTGCAATATTACTGGCGAATGTGGCGCGACTAGGAAGATCTTAATAACTAATATGTGTACAGTGGCGTAGCGAGCATAACTTGCGCCCGGGGCACGATAAATTTTTCGCCCCCCCCCCACCCCCGAATAACATATAGTAATATAATATTTAGAATATCATCGTCTAAAAAGCAACATGACAACTTATTTTTGCAAAACTTTTCAGCAGGAAGAAAAAACTATTTTATTTTAATTTCGTTAACGCTTTCAACAGGATTTCAGTACATATTATGCATTTTATTTTTAAACAATGAAAAAAGTTAATGTATATTATATATAAGTAGATGTATTTATTATTAATAATAATAATATAATATAATACAATTAATTATTAGGTAAACATTTTTCTTGCCTTCGATGCAGCAAATTTATCAATTACTTCATCAAAGTCAATCATTTCAAATTTTTCTCTTTCCACACTTAAAAATGCTAGGTCACTTAAGCGATCTTGTCCCATAGTCGATCGTAGATATGTCAAAATTAATTTTAATTTGCTGAACGAACGTTCACAGCTAGCAATTGACACTGAAATAGTCAGGAGTATTTGAAGTGCGACTCTTAAGTTTGGAAAAACATCTTCTCCATACGAGATTATAAAAGTAAGAAACTCTAACGGAGTTTTAGGTTTAGTTTCTTTTCTACTGCGGAGTAACATCTTGCAGTCACATATTTCGATATAGAGTTCTGATCCATTAAAATCTGTATTGTAAAATTCACCCAGATTTTTACAATTCTTTTCAAGATCGTTATCAACATTATTGTTGTTTAACAAATTTTCAACGTCTAGTAAAAATCCAAATTTGGAATTAAGATCACTCAGTCGTGAAAATCTTGTACTTATTTCTTGCTGCAGACGATCAAGAACGCTTTTCATAATGCGAGAAATTTCACTTTCTGCGGAAAGGCCAACATCTCTAGCCAATTCTCCGGGCATTTTTCGGCGTTTTCTAATACGGATTGTTTTATCAATACCCCATTTGTCACAAAAAGACTTAGCATTTTCTATTGCTCCTTCACAGATTTTGTCTCGAATTTCTGCAAGTTCAGTCGCTAATGATTGAAGATCATGGAACGCTTCTCTAAAATTCATTTTAGGATCTTGTAATCTGAGCTGCACACGATCAATTCTCCTCAAGATTTCATGCCAGAAATGAATTAAAGTTATAAAATTAAAATTCAATATATTTTGCAACAAAATTGTAGCTTCACTTCTGGTGTCACTTGTGGTAGTACTGTCCTCTGCTAATTTTTCTAACAGTTCTACTAATTCATCCAGCCCATCGACAATAACGCTAACCGCTTGTGCTCTGGCGCTCCATCGTGTTTCAGATTCACGTTTAACAGTTCTTTTTAAAGCATTTTTTAATAATTCCCATCGCAATGTTGACCGTGAGAAAAAGAGATATATGTTTTCAACTATGCCAAAACATGTTACAACGACTGGATCTTGCTTAGCTACAGTAACTCCTACTAAATTTAATGAATGGTTATCACAATTTACAAATAATGCTTTATTATTTTTTGTCGTAATTCTTTGTTGAACGCCAGATATGTGACCTGACATCACGGCAGCATTATCATAACATTGTGATCTACAGTTTGTTAATAAAATCTGATCGGAATTTAATTTTTTTAAAATTGTACTTTCAATTGAGGCTGCATCTTTAGCATGCATTTCTATAAATCCCAAAAAAGATTCTTTGATAGAAACTTTTCTGTTTTTAAAATCAATATCTACATACCTAAAAACTTGTGACATTTGTTCTCGATGAGCGATATCAGGAGTCGAATCAAATAAAAGTCCATAATATTTATTTATTTTGATATCATTTATTAGTTGATTTCGAACTGTGGAAGCTAGAAGATGAATAAATTCATTTTGAATTTGTGGTGACAGGTATGAGACAGTTCTTGGCGTTTCTATTGCATTTTTAAGATGATTTGCTAGTAGAGGATCAAACTGAGCTACAAGTTTAAGTAAAGATAATAGGTTTCCGATATTTGTACTATCTTGAAGCGCTAGATTTTCAACATGACCACGTAGAGGAAGATTTTGTATAATCAGATACTTCATACAAGCTAATATTCGTTGCAATATATTTCGCCACCGTTCTTTTTCGGACTGTATATTTGCTTCTAATGATGCATCGATTCCCGTTTTATTAATTAATCTTCTTTCTGTTTCTTTCCACGTTGTAAACGATTTCCGATGTTTTGGACTTTTTTCATGGCTAATCAATTTATCTTTTTTCTTCCATTTATTAAAACCAGATGCTGTTACGAAAGATGATTGTGTATCGGAATCTGATGTAATAAACAGTAAGCAACAAAAGCAGTACGCTGCATTATTTTTTGGTGAATATAATAACCAAGATCGGGTAATTTCTATTCCTTCTTCTTCATTACCGACCCGTCGAGAAAACCAAGATTTTGGCATTAGACGATTAGCTGATGTTGCTACTGCATTTAGACTGGATTTGTTCTGAAATATGCGGAATCCACGAATAATCATTTCTGTGCGAAGTTGGTTCGATATTATTGGATGATTATTACTAAATTTTAAATAAGCAACATCTTTGAACTCCAAAACGTCCGGAATTACAGTGAGGGTTTCTGTTGCATTTTCTGTAGTTTTTAATAGATGTGGACATGGATTTAGAACTTCTGCTGTACTTGGACCCTCATCTTCATCATCTTCATTTTCTTGTATTTGTTTTGATGTGTTATCGCATAAAAGTTTAGCAGCAGTAGGAGTACAACCTGAATATGATTCTGACTTTGATTTTACTTCTTCATCCTTCTTATCTTCTGGTTTTTCCATTTTCGATTTTTTTACTAAATATGATTCCATTATTGTTCTGGATTTCTGAGCTTCTTTTTCTTGCTCTAGTTTTCTTTTCCGATTCTGAGAACCGCTAAGTTTTTTTCCTGGCATTGACATAGTCTAAATAAAAAAAAATTTTATTGTATTAATTAAGATATTACTTTTGAACAACACAACAACTGTAAATAAAATCAGGGTGACCACTTTTTGGAAAACTCAGGGTAACAGAAAAAATACAGGGAACTTGAATCGTAGAAAATATTTAGTCAAAACACAGAGAAAAAAATTTTCACGTTAAATTTTTTTTTGTAGTATTGGAGCTATCGATTATTCTGAATTGGCGGCATTAATTTATGTATGCACACAGTGCTAACTTGGAATAAATTCAGTAAATCACAAATCTATTTTTATTTTAAAAAATGCTCGGACACGTTGATTAGTATTTTAAGTTGAGGGCATTGTTCATAAAAAAAAAGTAGTATTCAATGTGTCCCAAATTTGATATACAACGTGATCACTAATTTGTTTAAATGTAGCCTTGTTTTTTATTGCGTATTTTTAAAGTACATATCAAGTTATTCGTAACTGCCAAATTTAAAATTTTTATTTCTTGTCATTTACAAAATATTAAACAAAAAATTAATTTTAATTGGAAAATAATAAGAAACATCTATCACATTAATAGTTTACATATTTCAATAAATGGTCAAAATGCTGTCCATTCACTATCTGACAGTTCCCTAAACGGGATTGAAACTCGTTTTGAACATTTCTAATTATTTCGGGGGAAATTAAACCTACACTCATTGATTCTTATACAAAAATAAAAATAAAAATTTGAAATTTGGCAGTTACGAATAATTTGATATGCTTTTTAAAAATACGCAGTAAAATATTTAAATAAAAAAAAATATTTTTAATATAGTACATTTTTAAAACGGGCTAAAAAGTAACAAAAATAATCGAAGTGCCCAAGCATTTTTCGAAATAAAAATATATCTATGGTTTACCGAATTTATTCAAAGTTACAGACTAGCAATGTATACAACATTTATTAATTATAAGAATCATCTTTAAATAACTATTTTTAATTAAGTTAATTACAAATTCTACGTCAGAAAATACAATGGATATATTCAATAGATGAATATAACTAAGGTTTACCGCTTAAAATAATTTTTCAAAGCAAATTTTTCATAATAATAATAAAAAGTAATTTATAATTTTACATGTATTTTATATATAAAATTTTTTTTAAAATATTTAAGTTTAATTTTATATGAAATAGGAAAAAGGTTTATTTGTATCTACGATTATCATGTTACAAAGAAAAGAAAAAAATGTTTACTATAAAAACAGTATTCTGCTCCGAGTGACATGCTATTTTTTCTTCAAGCATTTCAAAAATTAGAATAACATGACTAGGAAGCATATGGGTAAACCCATACATTGACATTATTACAAAAATACTAAGAAATGAGAATAAACAATTTATACTGTTTCATCAAGAGAGCCAGCATTTTGCAAAGTTTAAATTTTGTAATTATTTTGCATAAAAAGAATCTATTTTAAAAATTTGTTTTAAATCTTACAAATAGTATGCTTAAAATAAATTTTGAATAGTTTTTACGGAAAATTGGCAACATTGCATAATAATTAAATTGTTTAATTCTTTCAAGCATACATATTTATTTAAATCTGATCACATACGTTTTTTTTTTTTACAAAATAACTCTTTTATATGTATTGTATAAACTTTTATTGAAATTCTAAGTAAACTTCAAAATAAGATTAATACATTAATTTGGATAATTTTAATATTATATTAATTAAAAAATATTCAATTTTTAATAACACATTGATAATAATATTTTATAAACACAGGAACTGATTCAAGTATTTATCAACAAAAAATAATTTTATATTAATTTATTCAGACGTTCTGACAAAAACTGATGGAAAAATAACTCAAAACCTATACCTAATAAAATCATTAATGAACTGTGATTATTTACAAATGTGATCAACAAAAAATGTAGTTTATCTTATTTAGATTTTATAATATATATTTCAATAAAAAATATTAACATATAACGAGCCATTTAGTTGAAATTATTATGAAAATAAAAATAAATATTACCAATGCAAGAGTATAAGTCATAATAAAATTCTAAATTTAAAACAGGAAAAAGTGATAATAACACAGGAAAAATACGAGAAAAATAGATTTTGGTAACCAGTGGTAACCCTGAAAATATAAAAAAAAGAACTTACTTTATTGCAAATTGCAAACAATATACTAATAAAATTTGAATATTGTCTATTTCTTCAATTATTTTATTGAACAATGTTTATAATTTCACTCATACACAGTTTACTGAATAATAGAATTGTCTAGTAGATGTTTTGTGCCAACATCCCTATCGCACTGATTGACTTGATTCACCTGCTTTTGAACTTGTCGGCTGCTAAATAAAACTAAATCACTCACAATTAAATAAAAACTTAAAACTTGCAAACGAGGATTACTAAGAAAATTAGTTTCAACTCAACTTGGCGAACAAGAGGATGACTGATAAGTGATGAATTTCTAAAATCTATCATCTTTGGATAGAAAAAAATTATTACTACAGCAAGATAATCTAATTGGTCAGTTTTCCATAGAGGGTGGGTGGGGTGCCCAGACTTAAAGAGTACTAGAGAACAAGCGGAAATAAATAAACATTTCCCAAAGCAATAAAACTTTGGACTAAAAAATTTTAAAGAAACTATATTTTATGTTGTCGCAAATGTTGAATATCTGCTATATTGTATAATCAGTACGTGACAAAACGCATATTTTTGAATATTTATAATTGAATCTGACGCAGTCTTCTGTTTGCAATTGCAACTACTATTTAAAACAGAATTTTTATAAAGATCCCTAAAAGTAGATAACTATAGTTGTTAAAGATATACATAAAATTCGCAAAACAGAGGAAATTGTTTCCAGATGTTACTTTTATTGGCGACGTACAATAGCAGATACCTAGCTAGCCGGCCCAGAGCCGACCGCTAGTAAATAGGGTCTGGCGTCTGGCCTCCTTGCAGCGGGGTTGTGGAACCGAATGAATGACGACAAAGATAAAAAATTGCCTTTGCATTTTTAAGTTTGCTCGAAGAATAACAAAATAATGTTAAATTTTACGATATTTTTACATAACGATTCAAAATAATTTTATTATGACAAGAAAAATATTTTTTTTAAAATTTTAATTTTCCGGAAAATCCTCTTTGTCTTGGGGACCATTTGGCGCCCCTCTGCGAGTGGCGCCCGGGGCATGATAGACCCCCTTGCCCCCCCCTCGCTACGCCACTGTATGTGTAGCCTGTATAGCGCGCGGTTTAAAATAGTATCATTACTACCTGGTTCATATAGCGGTAAATAAATTAAAATAAAATCAAAATTATATTATATTTATTTATTTATTAAATTTCAAAAAAAATTAAATTATACATAAACATTAAATATATAATATTATCCCAATGAAAACATAATAAACAAAAAATTGATAAATTTATGAAAAATCTAAACGTAAATAAAATTTAAGAAATCTAAAACTTTCAAAATGATAAAAATTCCTAATTAATTAGACAAATAAAAACAAATTATCAATTTTTGATTTAATAGAACAAACAGTAACCACATGATATATTTATATTAATCAAAAATTGTTAATTTTATAAAATTAATTAGTGAAACTGGAAAAAGTAATTTTTTTCTCGGAAAGTTGGCATCACTGGAAAAACACAAAATCACATGACCATCTCGGGCACTAGACAAATTTATCCTGAAAATTTCATTAAAATCGGTTGAACCGTCTAGGAGGAGTTGCGGCCACAAAATTTTGACTTACGACCGAGAGAGCGAGCTGACGACGCACACACATACACCCACATAAACTAAGTTCAGATTCTTCATCTAGAGGCTATATGAAGGATTTCTATACACAAAATTTTTATTTTGCTAATGTTACAGACACCGTACCAAACGCTATACCATATTTTCCTTGCAGTCAAAGTGGTAATAAGTTGTATTAAACAAATTAATTCAATATGAAATTCAACATATTTTGTATTTTTCTACGTGTCTGAATATAGTAATTAGAACCGTGTGAACTAACGTTAACAGTAATGGCTATTATAAGAAAGTGTTGATGTTTTCACGCCGGTGTAATAATTGATGTACATACATACATACATACACAATCGCGCCATGTACCCAAATAGGGTGTGGCACAAACTCTTTTCATCATCCCGAGAAATCAGTCGCCTCCAAACAATCTTATCCAGTACAAGCAACTTTCGTTTCATCCACATTCATAATTCTTCTCATCGCATGCTCTCTTCTATTCCTACTACTTGGAAACTTTCGCTGCACGCAAGCCACTCTCTCAATCATACCACCACTCCACTCCACTCTTGTGTAATATCGCATTCAAAAATATAATATATGTATATGTCAATAAACATAGATAGCTATGAAAAAAAAGAATATCACTACCATTTTGTAAAATGTCAAATTAATATATCGAAAAATGATGAAAATACCTTATTTAGAGCAATTCCACAAAAGAATCTCACCGTGCATCGTTTAACAGGTACGTTTAGCTATAATTTAATATGGGACAACATCCGATTCGCACCGTTTTACCGCCCGAAATCGCATTTTAATGTCATGCGCGCATAGCTCCCTTGTGTGTAGTTTAGTGTGGAAAATTTAGAATTTTTTGCTTATTATACTGGAAAATTATCGCATAATGGTTTAAAATTTTATTTTAAATTTTTTTTTGTAATATATCATACAAAAAAAAATATATTTTTGTAATAATATTTAATATTTATTTATCACTATAGCTAAAATACATATCATTACTAACACACATCATCTTATATTTACTGTTTTCTTAGATTATTCTTTACTTTTAAATATAATTTTATTCTTTTAACGTTTACTTTACTTATATACATACCTACATACACAATCACGCCATGTACCCAAAAGGGTGTTGCTCACACTCTTTCCATTATCCTGAAATCAGTTTCCTTCAAACATCCCTATCCAAACAAGCAACATTAGCTTAATTTACATTTGTAAGTCCTGTCTCATACATGCTCTTCTATTTCTTCTACTTGGAAACTTCCGCTCACATAAAACACTCTCAATCATACCACTCCAACTACTCATCGAACGTCCACGAAAACGTATAGCTTCTTACCTTACTTACTAAGTTTACATTTTATAATAACAAATACAATAAATATTAAAAATATAAAAACTATTCATATATGATAAAATTCTATTTTAAAATGTAATATATGATGAAAGCGCTTTTTTCACATAAAAAAGTAAGTTGGGAATATAGGTCTTTTGACTCTCAAATTCAAAAGCTTTGCCTCTATATTTCTAATGTAAATAACTATTTGTAGATTTATTCTGTAACGTTATAGAATATTTTGTCTTTATCTATCAATAGAAGAATTCTTTTTACTAGAAAAAGACAAAACAATCTATAACACTACAGGTCTTACACAATACAAAATGTAATATAAATGTAATATAAATTTATATAAAATTAGTAAAATAGCAGCATTCTGTAATTTTTACTATGATAATTGACAATATTATATTTTTTCTCGTAAAAATACATTTTTAGAATATACATAATTTTTTTACCATGCTGTATATAAAGTTTTTAATAATAAAGTAATTATTTCTATTCCAGCTTGTTTCTCCAAGGTTACATATCAAATCGAGAAAAGCTCCAGCACCAGAAGGCTTTGTCGAACATTCGTCCCGTTTGGATGAACTGAAAAACGAACCATTTCTTGTGCATTGGAAACATGGTCGCATCCAGTCTGTTTATATTCCTGCTAACGAACCACTTTCCTTTATCAATTTGAAAAAGGGTATTGCTAGTCTTTTCCAGGTAAATATTATATCAATATTGTTATTTTTTAAAATTAAAATGAAGAAAATGTACAAAAATAAAATGTACTTGCTGAATTTACACTAAGAAAATTTTTGCTTTAGATACAAGGTTTTTACTTTGAACTCAAAAGTAAACGTACTTTTGAAACTGTAAACTTACGTTTTTATTATTTGGCAAGATATTTATAAAAGTATAATAGAATGCAGAAAGAAAAAAATTCTGTGAAACAAAACGTTATTTTAAAAACTGTTTATTTAAATATTGAATAAAAATATAAATATTGCATAATAAAATTAAAAAATAAATAATTTTATTTAATTTAACTATTACATTGAAACAATAAATACACGTTTTATGATGTTACAAAATTTTATATTCTTTAAATAAATCTTTTATAACAGTAAAAAAGATCTTTTAAAACTTATTATCTTAAAATAAAACGGCTTTAGGATATATTTTTGTATTAATTTTTATTAATAATCGACGTTTCGACGTACTCTACGTACATTATCATCAGGAAAAAATATAGAAATAACGTTACAATAAATAAACAGAATATCAGTTACTAGGTAACAAAATAAGGAACTGGATTATAAAATTTATAAATTTTTAATGAAAGGAAGCCAAATTTTATTTAAATAATTTTACTTTACAAATTTGTATTATTTCTCTTACTATAACAATTGCAAGACCCAAGATTGATAAAAGAAGCAATAGAAATTTATAAAGAAAAAGATAAACTCAATCACTGTGACTAGTAACTGATTTAAATAAAAATTTGGCTTCCTTTAACTAATAATTTATAAATTTCATAATCTAGTTATTTATTTCTGTTATTCTGTTTATTTACCGTATATGATTTGAATAATTTTTCCTGATGATGATGATGTACGTAGAATATGTCAAAACATTGATTATTAATAAAAATATAATACTATATCCTAAAGCCGTTTTATTTTAAAACTTCTGTATTTTTACTAAATTCGAATTGTCTACTTTTTCCTGTGTCGTAACTTATATATTAACAATGAAATGATTAGTGTTGGTGTGAGGATGGTAGATCGAAACAAGCAATAATAACAACACAACACATTCGATAAACACTAAGTTATATTACCAATATATAAATATACATGTGAGTGTGTACAACAGCAAGTCGGTGAGGCCGGAAGTCTGTCATCATAGCACATGCGCACAACAACAGTAAGTGGCGCTGTGTGTAAACAATCGGCGCGCGCGTAATACGAATTATGATTCTTTCCAACAATTAGATTATGATATTTCCATATAAAATATTAATAAATCTCCATGTAATATTTATTCAAACAAATTATATTAATATTAACGTATCATAGTTGTGAATACTAAATAAGACTTTTATTTTATAATTCACGTCATTCGTGTTTCTAGATAACACAGTATTTATTTTATTAACTTTGTATTCAAACTTTAGCATTTGTTGATAACAATAATTGCTAAATTATTTATAGTCATTATGCTATAAATTTAACAATGTTATTTTTTTAAATAATTTTTATAGAAATCTATTTTTCTTTCACAAAAAAAAAAGATTTTGTTCAGTATTATGCAAATTAGTAATAAACTTTTATATGACTTGTTTAAAGACATTCAAATAAATAAATTTTTAATTATAATATTTGTAAAAGCAAAATAAAAATAATAAAATTAATACACGTAATTCTTAAACGCCAAGAATTTAAAAATATTCACTCATTATTCTTAGAATAATATAGCTAAAAAAACATTTGATTAATTATTTAAAAATATAATTTACGAGTTTCATATATTACACTTCACGTTACTTACTATATCAGTATTATTATTGTTTTTTTTAGTTTCAAATCTTGGATATAGAAACAAATGAAACCGATTCATCAGGCAATTGTAAAGTATCATACGTCTCTATCGGTCCATCATCTTTCAAAAAAATTAAAAAATCTTGCACATCTGAGGACACCCCATACTTAGTCCATCCCGATAATTTATTCTCAGTAGGCGTCGATTCGGTCAGAGAAACAAAATACGTTCTATCTTCTAATAACGTCTACATTCAAGAAGTAACCGCTGAAGAAAGTCATATTATGACAGTAAATGCAAAACCGGACGCCGGAAATAAAGTGAAAATCTCGCAACAATTAACGCATAAATCAACATCGACCGTTACGCCAATTGTTAGCGAGCATTTAGATGAAGTAATTCAACAACTAGCCAATGTGATAACCGGTCATTTTACGCATGAGACTTTGGTCACCGAAAGGGAACCGAGATTATGTCAAGATACCGCATGTCCGGGTTTTGCGAAACTCGTTTCTGATAATCTGAAAAATTTCGAAAACAGCAATTACGGTACACTGAAGTCCACTAGCGGATTCATCAGAACGTTAAATGCTGCCAGAGATGCTAATAGAGATGATATTATTAAAGTGCTCAAAAAGAAACAGAATAAACCTATTCGGTAAGTAATTATTTTTTAATTTTTATGTAAGTTTAAATTATAAACACGGGTGTGCGCTCAGCTTGAAACACCACGGAAAAAATGTGATTAACAAACTATTTATTGTAGATTAACAATCTATGAAATTTTGGGTTTAGCGCAAACTTTAGAAGCCCACGAAGCAGCAATGAAACAACTCAGTTTCACCGATGAAAAACATATAGAAAAATTGGAACGTTACCTTTGGGCCTTATCAATGGGAGCCCATCCAAAATTGGAGATAATTAAAGATCTTTTAAACAAATATTTGCGCACTTTCGATCTAAATGAAAAACTTCAAGAAACACTCGTGCTAACAATTGCTTCCATGACAGATAAATATGTTAGACAGCCTCAAAACATTGAAAAGAAAAAATTAAATTTTTTTTTTTTGTATTGTTAAAGTTTGGTATTTTAGATAAAAGGTTTGTAATAATACTCATTTTCGTAAAATTTCACTACAATTTATTTCGTCAACATACTTAAGTTTCGGCTCGCACCATTGTCAGTGTTATAATGAAAATAAAATAAAAATTCAGCTTATATATATATATACATATCAGAGTTACAATAATCAGATACATTGTTGATGATTATATCAATACATTACAATACAAATGTGAGTTACAACAATCAAAGTTACAATAATCAGAAACCATAGTTGATGATTATATCAATACAATACTATAAAATACAAAATGTAAAGGTTAAAAAATAATGAACAAAGTACTTTGGTATTTTTTTATATTTTTTTAATATTTTTTTATATTTGTTAGTATTAATTATTTAATGTATTTTTTGTATTTTTCCTGTAATTGGGTGTCTATACCTGTTGGAAAATAAACGTATTATTATTATTATTATTATTATTATTATTATTATTATTATTATTATTATTATTATTATTATTTTTATATTTGTACACTTATTGTTGGCGAAATTCATAATGCTGAAATAAAATTATGATTTTATAGAGTAAAAATATTTTATAATATTGAGTAATAGATTGTAATCATTCATATTGTTTTATAGATACTCCAAAATGTAAAAGAAGCTATTTATAATGGAATTGATAACTGTGATAACAAACCTTGTCAATACTCATTTATCAGAGCTTTGAAAAACTTAAAATCCGAAGAAACTATTCCGAAACTCTTAGACATTGCTTTGATTGGATCCGAAAAATCTAGTGTTATTGCAATGAAAGCTTTAAGATTATTTCCATCTTCAGCTTGGAACAAGAACGTTATAACTACTGCCGAAACAATATTCTTCCAAATTAAGAAGAAACACGATACTAGTACAAGAACTTTAGCTTTAGATATAATTCTAGAATCTAGTTCAAATGAAGCAACAATTCAAGAAATACTTTTGTATTTCCTTTCCAATGATAAAGCTTTCGAAGTGAAAAAATATGCAATGCAGAAGTTGTTGATGCACTCAGATAAATGTAGCAAGTTTAGACAAATGAGGAGCAGACTTTCAAAATGCGTTTTGTCCAAATTCCATAATTTTCAAAAGGAGGCAAAATGTTTTTGGTTAAATCTGAAAGTACATTACGTGCCCATTGGACAAAACGCGTTTTGAATGTCCAAGTAACTTTTAATATTTATTTCAGACGAGACAATATGCGTTTTAAATGTCGAATTTGTCTTAAAAGATGCGTGTTTGCGCATAGAACGTAATACCATCACTAACTAAAAATTTTACATTTTGGACAAAATGCATTTTGAAAGTCTGCTCCTCAAATGTTGAAGAACGTGATCAGCAAAGATAAAAAAATTAATAATTACTCAGTGCTGGCGCAAAAAGGAATGTCAACGGCGCTTTCGAGACAGTTTCTGAATCATAATGCGGTGAACGGAAGCATGCTTGCCGTGCAAGAAATGAGTTCCGGTCTGGTGAAACGTGGGGTATTTGATGTTGTTTTCGAAAATGATGACAAGAATTGCGAAATGTTTAGTGTAAGTATAATTGTCTAGTCGAATTTCTTATCATCCAAGGCCATTACGTAATACTTTATTGTTTACAAAAAATTTAATTTAATTATACATTAATTGGGATACATTATTGTTTAATAATTAATAGAAATTTGTTTTTGTATTAGTGTTTCTTGTATTTGATCATGAGGTTATTTAATAAAAAAAACTAATAGTAGTATTATTTTGTACAGTGAATTTTTGTGCATTTTACGCCGTATATAATTAGTTCTTTGTAGTAATTATACACGGCGTAAAATGCACAAAAATTCACTGTAAAAAACAATTTTCAACGCCAAAAATATTTAATTAATAATATTATTTTGATTATAGTTGGGATTATTCTCAGGCGGTTTAAGTAGTTTTATTTCATCTGATGATGAAGAAGCGAGCGATGACGATGTTGCAACAGCTGGAATGGAACTTACCATGTTAGGAACTCAGATTCGTCCTTTTGTCTTTTTCACAGGACAAGGTGAACTTATGGGTCATGTCTGGTCTGGAACTGTTTCTGAAAGTACACCTGCTTTCCAGGTAAATTATCTTTGAATCTTAGTTTGCTAACCTATCTATTCACGTTCTATACTTAGCCGAAAAATATTAAATTTCTATTTTCTACTATAGATGAACACTTTGGTACACGACCACTTGGAATACTTGCGTTTAGGGCCAGGATTAATTGCCGAACTAAGTTTGCAAACTGCTGTTTCATTCAACTTAGCTGGAGAAATTCAAATATCGCTGTGGAATCGCAACAGTCATTCCCTAATTAATCAGAAGTATGTTTTTACAATACTTGAAACAAATACTTTTTCTTTGAAACTAATTTTCCTTAAAATTCATTACAGTGTTGCGATGCTTATGAAAGGATTAATGCGAGTGGATACATCATTTGTACAATCCAAAGTTGAATTTGCTGTATCAATGGAACCGAGATTAGATCTTGAATCTGATATTGAATTTGGTTCGGGAGTGGCTGTTTGTCTCAGACTAACACAACCTAATACTTTGTTCAAGTAAGTCAATTTTTATTTCTGTAGGAAATATAAATGTTGTAGTTGTAGCAGAATGCTAACATATTTGTTAAGTAATAGTTACAGAGTAATTAAATGTAATTATAGGACAAATTATAGTGGACAATAGATTCTATGAATAAAACATTAGATAATTTGTTTTATATTCATTACTTATATAATAAATTTGTAATACCTGTTCTCATATAAGTTTTATTTTAATTTAATGTATTTTATTATTTCTAAAAAGTTTAAATCTCTTGGATATTGAAGGATAGATCACTGCGATAGTAGATTATAGCCCGGTTGTATAAAGCATTGTTAAGTTAAAATTGGTTAGTTGACAAGTTAACTTATACAAAGCGTTTAACAATGCTTTATGCAACCGAGCCTAAATTTTTGTTCTATAAATTTAATTTGTTATGATCAAATATATTTTTATTTTTCTTACTAGGCACAATATTTACAAAATCGAAAGGATTCCGGGTAGCAAACACAGATTACGAAAGGCAAAATACAAGAAATTTGAAATACCAGGACGAACATACAATTTGAACAACAAAAATAATGAAATGTGTAATGTGCTACTGCGAAATAGATAAATAATGTTCGAGTGACTTAGTGTGTTGTTTGGTTTAAAAATTATTGCAATACAAGAACAATTATTAAAGAAATGTGTTGAGACTGAAATCACTTTTTTATTTTGTACAATTTAAGTGTTTTAATATTTTAAATATATATATAATTGTACGTAAAAACAAAATGAAATTTATCACAATTTATTTATTGGAATTTTTAAAATTTTTTTACATGAATCATTATCACCCGCATATTTTCATGAATATTAGCTCGAATCTGATTCTTTGCTATCTTCTGCATCGGTTTTCATATCAGTTTCATCGACACTTGCATTACTAATTGATAAATTTGAACATAATTCCGTTTACGAGTTTTTGGTCATATTTATATTCTTTGATGTTAATTCTACCAGGTTTCATAACATAAATAATGACTAAACTTTATATTTGTGTTTATATAGTGTTGTCAAATTTTACAATTTTTAACGACAAGCTTCATTATATTCAAATAATTTTGTTCTATTTGGAATGTGTAAACAAATTTAAAATCGTAGGATAGATATTTGATGCTACAAATTCGCGGTTTCCAAACTTTGTTCACTAACAGCCCCCTTTATAAAAAATCCCATCTCTGCCCCTCCCCCTCCATATTTAAGAAATTTATAAACAATTTGTAAATAATTTCTTTATTGAAATAATAATCACAAAAATAATAATATGTAATGTAAATAATTTCTCTAATTTCTAAATATTTTTCTCTCAACATAAATCACGAAAATTGTATAAAACTATATTTTATTAATATTTTAATGTGAAGTATAGGCTTGTTTATTCTCATATAATTCGCTACATTGCGGTTTTTATGAAGAATGATCCACTCTTATTTCGTTTTCCGCTATTAATCGTGCTCGCTATTTTGTTTTGAAAATTCTGTTTTGCACATATATGAGGTCACAAAAGGTAAAAGAATTTTTATAGCTTTTGATGATAACGCGGAATATTGCTTGCTTACTTCCAACCAGAATTTCTCCGGATTATTCGAATTGAATTGAACTTTTAGCGCGCTATCACAAGAAAGTTCTATTAATTTTTCCAGTTTATTAATTGTTAGTTCAAAATTATCATTATATTCGTCAATAAACGGATTAATAATTTTTTATATTTATAGGTTTCATATTTATGTCAAGACAGTTTTGTTTTTAGTTATCATGACTACAACAGTTGTTATACAAATGACATATTTGCAATTAACCCGCACCCCCTAGTAAATCTTGCATGACCCCCTAGGGCGGAGCACCCACTTTGGAAACCGCTGTACTTTATAGTTTTATTCTTTTTATTTAAAAAAATTAATTTAGGAAGTCAAAGATTTTTTGTATTATTATTATTAGGCACAATATTTATAAAATTGAGAAGATTTCAGAATAGCAAACACAGATTACGAAAGACAAAATACGGAAAATAATTTGTATAATAAAAATATTGAAATGTGTTTATCTTTGGTGCAAAAATTATTAGAGTACAAAAACTATTATTAAATAAATGACACTGAAATATACATTTTATTTTTTTATTTAAGTATTTTAAATACAGATATATTTGAAAGAATATGAAATTTGTCATAATTTATTTACTGGAATTTACAAGATACATATACTTTTCATAATTTTGAATTTGTTCACAAAAAGTAATACAGTGCAGATATAATAAAACTACTTTGGACATCCTTTATTTCCTGCGTTGCCACCACTTCCTCTATGACACGGGATCTTAAACTGTTGCTGACTGCCGCCTTGGCCCCCTTTGCCCCCTTGGCACCCTTGGCCTCCTCGGCCCCCTTGTTGTTGGAGAGCCAACTGACGATATGGTGTTTTTTGAGAATCGTTCATTTTATTCCAAATTTTAGCTCCTTGTGTATTCATTTCTACTACCGAACTACCGCAGCAATTTTTTCGATAATCCCGCATAAAATTCAAAAATGGATTTCGAGTCGGTTTGCCAGGTTTAAATTTTTTACATGAATTAGATCTCTGAGAATCCGATGAATCTGAAGTGCATTCCGAAGTGCATTCCATCTCGTTTTCATTTTCTTTGTTTTCATTTTCTTCGTTTTCATTTTCAATGTTTTCAATGTTTTTATTTATATTAGTTTCATCTTGTATATCATCGTAACTAGTTGATAATTCTGAACCTGATTCTCTAGATTCTGCCATATTTAGTTTAAATTCTTTGATTAATACCCCCCGAATTAAATTTTTCAATAATTTTGAGACAGGTCGACCGCCTTCGACAAAATTTTTCTACACTTTGTTTATTTGTACATAACAACAAATAATTTGTTTTGTATTTTTTTTATGTAAATAACGAAATTCAAGTAAGCAATGATAAACAAAAAAATGGACAAAATTTACTAATATACATTTTATAAAAATCAAGATACAAAATCAATTTTTGTGATATTTGTACCTGTCAACAGTATAATTCTTGATCATTTTGCACGAAATAAATAATATTTAAAGATTATAATAAAATATCAGTAAGTGACGTGAAATTAGTTAAGTATTAAGTTGTCAAATTTGACAGTTTTTTTTTAACGACAACCACATTCGGTAACAACCATATCTTTGTATGCGTACCGATAAGTGAGTACACCTTGTGCATCTACGTACAGAACGGAAATTGAGTCGAGTTTGGTCGGCACACAACAGGAACGTGGGGCTTTCGATGGTGATAAGCTGTGTAACAACGCTTGAACTATGGCATGCTTTGTTGGTGATAGGTGGTCGGCTACTGGATAGAAACATTTTCCTGCGCATTGGTAAGCCTTAAAAACACATTACAACAACTAAAAACCAAATACGAGGCATTGTAATCATACTTAAAAGTGCGAATATTTTATTATGAAAATATTATTGCTTTGAACAAAAACTGCTTCTAAAAGGAACCATGCATACCTACGGGCCAAAAAGATCTATTTAATGATCTCGGTTAAAATTATTCGGTAGTTGGTTAAATTAAATACTTGATTAAAATGATACATTTTCTGTATTTTTTGTACTGGTTACAAACAACTGGAAATATGTTCTATCTATCAAATTTAACTATGAATTTAAAACCTGCTTAATTTGAAAGCTCGATTAGATTCATGGGCTTAACTAGAACACAAAATACTGGCCCTTAAAAGTTAAAATTTAAAATTTCTCTCAAGCTACCTTTTTTCTTAAAATTTTATTAAGTTTTCTGATTACAATTAACATTAAAATATCACTTAAAGTATTTAAATTTATTTGATAAATTTCAGAAAAACTAAAATTTACAAAAAAAATAATTTTACAAAATTCCATTGCTTTTTTAATATTTAATAAGAAGACTATAAAATTGTGTTTTATAAATTGAGATTACGAAAATTTTGGAATACGTACAACTTTTCTTTTTTATCCAATTTTTTAGTTTTTTTATCTTAATAATTTAAAAATAGAAACAGAAGTGTTACTTACAAAACAAATAATAAAGAAGTACCTATCTGGTATTATGTGTCTATGAAAGATTTTTCATATTTTCGAATAAATAAAATAAATTTAGATAAAATGGAATTTTTTTAAATTACAATTACAACTTCACAGGTTTCAGTCAATTTATTTGAAACATATTTAAAAAATGCATCTTAGCATCTCAGATGATATTTTCAGTATATAATCCAATAAATACATTTTTGTTTCCATTAATATGGATCTACTGCATTAACGAAAATGTATTCAATGGACTACAAACTACATGTTTCCAAGCAAATATTTACAAATTAAATTATTCATGATGGAAGATTTGGAGATGCTGAAATATTGAAAATTTTTTTTAAATATATTTTAAATAAATTAACTAAAACCCGAAAAGTTTTTTTGGTTTATTAAAATAAATTTAAATAATGAAATTAGAAGTACCTCATAACCATTTGGTTGAACAATCCAAGAATCGTACTGTATTTCAGCGAAATCAATATACAATGGTTTCTTTTTACAATTATTTCTCATTCGTTTAATTTTTTTCGAAACTTTAGTAACAGAATCATCATCCCAAATTCGGTTTGTTTCTTTCTCATAGTCCTCTTCAATATTTCTTTTTCTTCTCGGTACAGTTTGATGATCATTTACAGAATTACTATCTGTCGAATTTGTTTCACGTTTTTCGCTAACGTAAAATAACAAAAGTATAGGATAATCATGCTCTAAATTTTCTTCCAAAGGCATCAAAGATAATTTGAATGTTCCGAATTGATTATGATGAATGGATTTGACAGTTATAACGTGTTTTAAGAATTTTTCGTTGTTGAACGATTTTAAAATCTTTTGGACTACATTAGTGACATTGAACGATATCCATGTATTATCGGAATGGTAAATATGTCTGTTTTCCAATAATTTAAATTCTTTTGTAGTTTCGTTTAGTAATGATACTGTTATTCGACGTTCCAGACCTTAAAATAAAGAACTATTGAGAATATCTGTTACAATCAGATTTTTAAAAAACATTTGTAAATATATGAATCATTTTCCTACGTGTCTACTTTTAAATAGGTGTTATTTATAATTAGCTTCTTAATGACAGAAAAAATATTTTAAATAACAAAATATATATTCTAAAGACAACGACAAAATATTTTATTAATATAAAAAAACCATTTTAAAACACTTATATATTCTAAGAACAACAAAGTATTTGTTCTACGGCAACAAATGCAACTGAATGACAAAATATTTATAATAATGACAAGAAAATATAAATGAAGCATCAAATATTTGTTCTAAAAGCAAAAAATGTAAATAGACGATCAAATACACCGGTTTAAAAATACCTACAAAAAATAAATGAACTGGCTCAAAGAAAAAGAAATTTTGCAAGTGTATTGACTGTCTCTAACCAAATCAAAAATTAATATTTTTACCAGATCTATGTTGCAATAAATTGTACTAAAAATCTTCAGATATACTGATTGTTTCTAAGTAAATCAAAAATTAATCTTTTACCCGACTTATACATTTCTATATACACATTTCTATACACTAATTTTGTCGTAAAGTTTCTTATTTTTGTCGTGTTATATTTTTCGATCGGTATAATAATTTTGTCGTGTATTTTCTCATTTTTATGTTGTCATACGGAAAATGACTGCTGTGGAAATGAGATTTGTACGTGGGGTATGTGGTGTAAATAGGAGATATCGGGTACGAAATAGATTAGTATATGATGAGTGTGAAATTGAATAAAATGTTGTAGCAAAAGTTGCCGTGTTAGTCAGTTAAGATGGTTCGGACATGTTGAGCGAATGTCTAATGAACGTTTGGTTAAAAAGATTTATTTGAATGATTTTGATTGTGTACGTTTGCGTGGACGTCCGATGAGTATATGGAGTGGTATGATTGAGAGTGTTTTGCGTGAGTGAAAGTTTGCAAGTAGTAAAAATAAAAGAGCAAGTATGAGAGGAATTATGAATATGGATAAAGCGAAAGTTGCTTATTTGGATAGGAATGTTTGGAAGCGAGTTTGTGCCACACCCTTTTGGGTACATGGCGTGATTGTGTATGTATGTATGTATGTATGTACTAACATTAATTTTAAAAAAAGTACTTACATACTAATTCAGCAAATTTCCGCATTACTGCAGAAACACGCTGACTCATTACCGCGGCAGTATAGCTTATCTTCATCTTTCTCATCTTTTGTGGGTTGACGTGTTCTTCTGTCAACCTCGGGCATACCTACGTTCCAGTGTCCATACGGTACAACTGCACTGAGAAAAATAGATATTTAACAAATTGTATAATAATAAGTAGATATTTATTTGAAATATACGAGTATGTTTACTGTATTCACAAATTTATACATTTTTAAAATCTACTCACATATATATTTTAATACTATATTAAGAATTAAGACTGTAATACTATATACAAATTGATGGTATTAAATTTTTGTTTTTATTATATTTATAGTTAATTTTTAAATATACTTATTTTGTTATTTTTAATATCTTGTGTTTGTGTCACCTTTTTAAATATAAATAGCGTTACGGTAACTATCCATTTTGCTCAGTGTGCTCAACAAGTTTTCATTTAGCTGTTTTTTTGTCCCTTTTTCCTCGAAGGCAATAGCTCCTTTAAGTAAGTTGTTCCGTACGCCTTTAAGAAGGTGGGAAAAGTCGTAAAAATGAATAACTTCCACGTCCTCGACTTCGTATACAATAGTACGCTTTTCCTCACTTTGCCGTACATATTTCTCGTCAGTCTGTTCCATTAACAAGCGTATTGCTCCAACTTTGTTAGAACCCTGATCCGAAATCATAGATACAACTTCCAAACCAGCACCTTGGGTCGCCCGAATCACCTTCTTCAACAGCACATGCAGATCTTGCTTGTTAACGGAGTTCTGAGAAAAAACATAAACAATCGGTTGCTTATATTTTCTAGATAATCCGCGACAGGGCCGTATTTATGGGTCCGCACCACAAAGGGGCCAGCACCACACTTTTCAAATTTAAAGTAAATAATTGTTTAATCGATAACCTTTTAAGTATTTTACTTAAATTTTCACAAAACAGAATATTCGAATAATCCGACTTGCAACCAGTGACAATACACTTCACTAGTACACACAGCTTCATTAGTACTAAGTGTAGGCGCAAACCAATTAGCCACTAAGATTATTTGATATTTTTATTTCTAAGTTTATTATTTATTTTTTTAAATACTCTATTTCAATTAAATAAATATAGGTAAAATTTACTTGTTTGTTACATTCCTTTTTATCTTGCATTTTCTTAACATGTTTATTTAAAATTATAAAATCACAACCTCCCCCTTCTAAGGGCCCGCACCACAGGTTCAGCCTAGGGGCCTACAGATCCTAAATACGGCCCTGATCCGCGAAGCATAAACACAGTTGCTTGGTTCGCAATTTTGCCAGATCTGGATGTTTCAAGATCTTGGAAATCCATGATAACGTCATTATTGGCATAATACTGTAGATGAGGTGCAATGGCCATCTCATCGAACAAAATAGACCACTTTCTTTCATCAGGCTTCAAACGCTTAGCGATATCCGCCAAATTATCAAAAATAATTGTATTGACGCCACTATCAATAGTGATATCGCTAAGTAGGGACAAAAGACGACTTCTACTAGGTAAAGAAAATATCTTTATTAGTAAACGATACGTTTTAGGTACCTGTTTATAAAGTGAAAGTGCTAAAATTTTGTCGTCTAAAGTGACGCAGTGCCCTTTAGGTTTTCTGGTCTGGTTTCGGACTTGGGACAAAAGAAACCTAAACGAAGGTTTGTTGAGCGATTCGCACCAACCAGCGAATTTACCATTCGAAATGATTCTTTCGGCAGCAGTTAGACGTTGTTGACACGTATGTAAACTAGCACGCAGCTGTCAAAGTTTTACTTCCAAAATTTTACTTTTTTTCTTACTGGGCATAATAGATGCCAACGTGTACATTTTCTTATTTCCTAAAAAATATTAATAAAAAAGATTAGTATTTTTAAAATAATGTTATAAATTTTGCAAAAAGTCCACAACCAAGCATTAAGAAAGCAAAATACATCAAATACATCATACACCATTACCAAAAAGCATACTGGTATAAATAAAAATTATTTATCGTATAGCTATAATAACAATTTAGTGATCCGTGAATTCTGATAATATATTTTGAGGATAAAAAAAAAAATATTATTATTTTTGTAAACTAAATAAATAAAATATAAAAACTTTAGGATTAAGTTCTGTATATATTTTTTTAAAAATTTACATTTCGATATATACGTATATCATCATCAGGAAAAAATATACAAATATCATAAATAATAAACAAATAAAACATAGAAATAAATTACTAAAATTTGTCTTCCATTAATTAATAATTTATAATAATTATTTATTATTTAATAATTTATTAAAAAAATTAGTCTAGTTACTTCGTTACCTAGTAACTTGTTTCTATGTTTTATTTGTTTATTATTTATTTGGTTTGTATATTTTTTCCTGATGCTGATATATGTAGAGTATATCGTCGATTTTTAAATAAAATATATGCAGAACTTAATCCTAAAACTTGTTTATTTTAATAAATATTTATTTATTTTATTATTATTTTATATTTATTTTTAAACTATGTTAAATAAATAAAAATAAAACTTGCGTGATAATACAGGAGAAGATAATACACGTATTTTTCTCATAGAGGAACTCGAGAAGTTTTTGCTTCATTATTTCGAGCAACTTCCTCAACGTCAATCGTTTCAGAATCTGAAATTATAAGAACGTCTTCAACGTCAATTGTTTCAGGATCAGAATTTATAGGAACGTTTTCAACGTCAATTATTTCAGGATGAGGAATTAAAGGAACTTCCTCAGCTTCAATCACTTCAGGATCAGTAGCAGACGTATTGCCTGAAAAAATCAATTTTTATTTATAACATCTGCAAACACCAATCATTATCAATAATAATAAATAATAACCTTTAATTACTCAAATAAAATGAATTAAAATTATAGAATAATTTACATAAAAAATTAAATACACGAATTAATACAGAAATGTTTTAAATACTCAAATTTAAATAAGTAGAATAATATAAATATTATTTGTAAAATCTAAATACAGTACAATCAAAGCGAAATGCAAATGAAATTTTAACTTTTTGACTATATTTAAATTTACTAAAACTCATTATTAATTACATTATCATTAAATATTATTTAAAATATTTTAAATATTATAAATTTCATATTATTATATTATATAATAAAATATAAATTTTTATTTTGTGCCAGATATATTTAGAAGTTTTAGTTAGAAAATTATTAAATACCAAATTTAGTTAAAAACGTCACTCATAAATAAAAATAATTATTAATATTGTAATTTAAATCAAATTATTAAAATTCGCCGAATCTTGATATACTATACTACTAGTTTGTAAAAACAAGTACACAAATATAAAACCAATTTGTTTGAATAGAAAAATACTGTAAAATAGCAGATAATTCTATTTAAATAAACAACAAATTTAAATGACACTGTTATTGAATAAAGTTTGAATGTTTGCGAATACAATAAATTAGATAAATATAAAATCAAATTTTTTCAATAGAAAAGTAATTTAGAATAACAGGTATTTTTATTTAAGTAAACCAAAAATAAAATGATATACCATTATTAAATACAGGTTGTCTATGAAATTTGAATGTTTGAAAATAATGGCAAGTAATTATATAAATACAAGACCAATTTGTTTGAACAGAAAAATAAATTTTAAACATCAGTTATTTAAGTATATTTAAAAGAGTATTTAAACTTAAAAAATATTGTAAAAAATCTGAAAAATATCAAATAATAAATTTAATACAAATAATCAGCAAAGTATTTATACAGAAATAAATAAATAAAAAATAATACAATTAAAAAATATTTATACATACCTAAGTTGTTCGATCCATCGTTTGATTGGGGCGTGAACGTATAAGGTGGAATACAAAACGAATTGTCTTCTAACGGTCTATCCGTGAAACCTATATATAAAAAAAACTTTGAGCGTTCGCTTTCCAATAAAAATTGTAAAAAAACTAGTTGTTAAAATAAATTGTATATCTTATCACTTTGAAATTGTAACACTATAAATCTTAAGTTTATACTTACGGATATTGAAATAAAAATACAATAATCAAGTAAATAATCTATTATAAAATATTAAATTACTGATATATTTTTTAAAAATAAATTTATAAGTAATGTAAATTACCTAGTACATTCACAGATGGAAGAGAAAATTTTCTCAAACGTCTTCCTTCTCTACATGTATCAATAAAATGATTTTTGCATAAACGGAACTTATTCAGTGGATAATCAAACATGCGAATATCTTGTCTTTCAACACGTTCTACCCAAATCTTGCATAAATTTCTATCTTTAGCAAATCAGGACACGTTTTGGTTTAAAAATTTTGACAATGTTTTTGTTCGTAAGGGACAGAACAGGTTTGGCTTGAGAAATATTAGAGAAAATATAACATTAGAGTAAATTTTTTTTAACAAATTACTTTCTTTTTTTAAAAACATACAATTCTATGTTACTATATTTTATTTTATTTTTTAATATGATGCAATTAACAACATAATATTAAAATTTATTTTTAAAATATTAGATATATTAAATAAATTAAAATAACTTAAAAGGCATTAAAATATTTAATATTAAGTTTTCCCTCACTATGTAATAATTATCTATTAATTAAACTTTGATAATAAAATATATAAAAAAAAAACTTTTTAAAAAACACGCTAATATTTACATAAATGCACTAAAAAGAGGAAAATAATTTTTTTTAAAAGCGTGGAGCACCAGGAAACTATATTTTGCAATGATGATTAAGCGCTCCACGCTTTTTACAAAAAATATTTTCTTCTTTTTAGTGCATTTATGTAAATATAAGCGTGGTTTTTAAAACGTTTTTTTTATATATTTTATTTTCTGCTTTTTAGCCTTGTCGTTTTGTCATATCTTGTAACCGGTTTTTTTTTTTTTTTTGTTAAAATATTGTGTTGTCTCCTGGAATAAAACTACATGCAAAATTTCAGTGAGATCAAATGATAGAAAGTAGTCTAAAAATTGGTTACAAAATTTGACTAACCGTGACAACAGTTTGAGCTAATATAAGCGTGGTAAAAAGCAACAATGGACTGACAAATTTAATTAGTCCGGAAAAGCTTTAATATTCTGGCCTCCATAAATTATGAATATGTTAGATAAATACATATAAATAAATTTTTGCAAATTGTTAAATAAAAAGTTATACAGATGACGATTGATATTTTTTTGCATGACAAGATTGGTATAATTCACGACAGGAAAATATAATGCACAACAAAAAAATGTAAAAAAAAGTAATAACAAAAAATAAATGCACGACAAAATATTTTTTCTCACGACAAAAAATTACTAAATTAACAATAACTAAAGTAACCTTTTAACCCGACCTGTCTAGTAGTGAGGGCAACCAAAATCTTCAGGTATACTAACCGTCTCTGAACAAATAAAAATAACCTAACTTACGATTATTAAAAATAAATTAAGAACTTCAACTTAAAGCTATTTTCAATTTTGAATGCAAAGAAAAGCGGTATAGTGATCGGTACGGTGCCGGTAACATTTACCAAGGTTAAACTAATCATATAGAAATCCATTATAGAGCCTCTAGATGACGAATCTAAACTTAGTTTATAAAGGTGTATGAATTCGCTCGCTCACTCTCTCGTTCAATTTTTTTTATCGTAATTCTTCCTAGTCCAGGGATGACGCACATTACACATTACATTTTGAAATGTTGGCGTGTCAGGTGAAATAAATAACCATTTAGGATTATGAGGAGATGAAGGGTAAATAACACAATATTTATATTAAGTACAAATTTTTATTGATACAACTTTTAATTAAATTATTAAATACATAACATATATATATATATATATATATATATATATATATATATATATATATATATAAATCTATTAATAAAAAGATATAATTAAACAAAAATAATAATTCTTTATTATATGTGTTCACGTTTAAAGCAACATTAATTAAGTACAATAAGAATTAAATTTTTATTGTGATTTTTGTTCTTGAATGCTTCTTGTTATGTTTGTTTTTACCATTTTGACTGCAAGAAAAAAGTGGTATAGCGTTTG
Source organism: Clivina fossor (assembly GCA_963966155.1). Lineage (NCBI taxonomy): Eukaryota > Metazoa > Arthropoda > Insecta > Coleoptera > Carabidae > Clivina > Clivina fossor. Next base: position 17,497,980 of record OZ014558.1, on the reverse strand, counting down.
GTACGGTGTCTGTAACATTTTCAAAAAAAAAAAATTGTATAGAAATGCTTCATATAGCCTCTAGATGACGAATCTGAACTTAGTTTATGTGGGTGTATGGATGTGCGTCGTCAGCTCGCTCGCTCGCCCGCTCGGTCGTAAGGTAAAATTTTGTGGCCTCAACTCCTCCTAGACGGTTCAACCGATTTTAACGAAATTTTCAGGATAAATTTGTCTAGTGCCCAAAATGGTCATGTGATTCTGGTTTTTTCCAGTGATGCCAACTTTCCGAGAAAAAAATTACTAAAGTTTTTAAAAATTCATATTGGCTACATTATTTATCCGATTTTGATGAAATTTTCAGAAAACATTTCCCTAATGCTCCCATTAATTATATAATTTTATTAATAACCAGTGTTGCCAACTTCCCGAGAAAAAAAATACTAAAGTTTTAAAAAATTTATTATAGCCATACTATTTATCCGATTTTACTCAAATTTCCACAAAAGATTTTCCTAATATTCATATAATTTATGTAATTTTAACAAAATACAGTGTTGCCAACTTTCCGAGAAAAAAATTAGTAAAATTTTTAAAAATTTATTATGACCATTTTATTTAACCGATTTTAATCAAATTTTCATAAAAGTTTCTCCTAGTGCCTAAATAAATTATGCAATTTTAATAAAATACAGTGTTGCCAACTTATCGAGAAAAAAATCACAAAATTTAAAAAAAATTCATTGTGGCTACATTATTTATGCGATTTTGATAAAATTTTCAGAAAAGTATCTTCTAGTGCCCACATAAATTATAATATTATTAAAATACAGTGTTGCTAATTACCCATATACTTCTAATTTTGTTTATATATCAGGTTGGTATTTCGTTATTTTTAATAAAATATAAAATGCTTGTTAAACTAGATTTATCCGTTAATTTATTTCTGAAATTATTTTTTATCAAATACATTCTCGAAAACAGTGGCACACAATTTTACTTTATTGAAAAACAATTAAATGCATATCAAAATTTTCTAATTTTAACCATTCAAAAATTTCTAAATCAAGTTTGTCAACTTTGGTTATGTCTGGGTAAATTTAGAACTTTAAAACTTGTTCGAAATTTTTAAACTGAGAGAATATCGCTAATACAATACCTAATTCATTTATTATTGATTCCACAGCTGTAGGTGAATCTTCAGTCAATTGATTTTGATTTATTTCAGTTTGACCTGTCAAATTTTCTATAAATAATTTTAGATTTCGAAAATATTTGAACGTATCTCGTTTAAATATTTATATGTTAGCAGTGTGTATTTTCCAAAAAATACCATCTGAAAATTTTAAATGTGTTTATACAGTCCTACTTTTGGGTTTTTCCAAACCTGGCAACCATAATTTATAATACTATATTATTCTATAAATCGTTAAATATTTATATAATAGGTTAAATTCTAGTAAAATTCTTCTAGTTTTAGGATCACTTTACGGGTCTCCGTGACGGTTCATTTGCCGCTGGCTGTGGTTGAGGGCCGGGCGTTTATCCAATTCTTCCAAATACGAAATAATTGTGTCCGTTCATGGGAAATATAATCAAGAACTAAATAACGTTTATCGTTCTTCAATATTTCTTAAATTTCTTGCATATGATTTTTGTTTTCTCACAACTTCGTCAAAGATTTGTGGTGATTGGTTTTGTTTCCGGTAACAGTCCTTTAAAATCGGCTTTATCCGCGACTAATTTTTCTTTGATATAATCGCGAAATTCGCGTTCGCAGCGTTCGCTTGACACGAATTTCATGTAACGTGGATCGTCTTTGATTGCAAGTCAAAGTATCGCACTAAAGCATCATAAGTCCTTGAAATTAAGTAAAATTTACATCGAATTGTTTGAATTTTTACGTCCTCTTGGTAAATTAAATCAATTTTTTTTTGTATGACATACATTATAATTTATTGTTATTTATTGTCAAAGTTTGACAATTTTTTGAGTCAAAAACATTTTTTTTTCAAGTTTGGCAGGAAGCGAAATGGCTTAAACGAGGCTTCAAAATAATTTTTTTGTCAAAAATTTTTCCATTTTCATTTAAAATTAAGTTATGCCCCAAAAATTCGCAAAATCCAGAATAAATTTCAAAAAATTATAACTTTGCGCCAAAGCATCGTAAGTCCTTGAAATTAAGCGAAATTACGTCTAATTGTTTGAATTTTTACGCGCTCTTGGTAGATTGAGTCGAATTTTTTTTTGTATATCATACATGTTGTCAAAGTTTGACAATTTTTTAAGTCAAAACATGTTTTTTTTTCTGCGGGGTGTGGTGGGAAGCGGAATGGTTCAAGTGGTCCATCATCTTGCATGACCTTAAAGATGAAACTTTAAATTTTTTCGGACGTAAAATTTCATTCAATATTGTTCAAAATCGGCCGAGTTATACCGATTTCAAGAATCGGTAATTTTTCTGATTTTTCGAGTGGCGAGTTTTTTTTTTGACGAATATATATATATATATATATATATATTTATATATATATATATATTTTTATATATATATATATATATATATATATATATATATATATATATATAAAATGTATGATGACTCAAATTTTTTATTAAAAAACCTAAGCATTTATATTTGATTTGTAATAATTGAGATTGTGTAATAATTTGTTTTGTGTTTGTTTGTGTTTCAGCGGACTTGGAAACTTGCTCGTGACAATTTTTTCCATTTTGCCGATGAAGTTAAGAAACGAAATGATCCAATTCCATCAATGGAACTCACTGAACAAGCATTATTATACGCTAGAAGAAAATTAGAAATGATTGTCTAAATAATATTCAATATTCTAATACTACTTTTTTCGTCAATAATTTAATTTTGATTTTGTATTACTTAGTTTATGCTTAGTGTTTGTACTAAATAAATAATACATTAAATTAATTGTTGTTTTTTTATTTTACTATATTTAGGACGTTAATTTGTTTGCAATATTACATAGAAAATATTTTTGATTACTTAACTATATTTGTTATGATTAGTTCTTAAATTTAAATTTTCTCATTTCTGCGCTGTGAAAAAAATTAATGGATGTCAAAATATATTTTGTATATATGTATATTAAAAAAGAAATGTTTTTAAAATTTCGTAAATATAGATATATTTAACAAAAATAATCATTCTTATTCAAAAACATTGGTCCGTATTCTCACCTCACTTTTAAAGGTAATTTTTTTTCGAAATTACTTTTGACTTTACTTAAAATTATTTATTAAGCAATTTTAATTAGTTTAAACATTGTATATAAAATTCTAAACACATTGTATATAGCTGAGTACTTTTATGTCTGAGACATATTTCATATTTATATATAAAAACATATTGTATTGTATAATTTTCAGGCACAGTGATTATATGATTCTTTTAGACACATAGTATGTAATTGCCGTGGCATACTTATTTTGCATTTTGATGAAATAATACAGCTTGCAAAATGTATTTTCAATATTCATTCTATTTAACAAACACTTTTAAAAGTGATTTTTATCAAAATTACTTTTGACGTTTACTTAAAATTACTTGTTAAGCAATTTTAATTCGTTTATTTGAATTTTATAAAATTAGTTATATCAAAAATAGAAATACTATTCATATTTGACAAGAGGTAAAAGTAAAAATATATTTTAAAGCGAAAAACAAAAGCAGTGAGTGGGAATACGGACCATTCTTTATTGTAAAATGTCTAGAAAAAATTAAGGGGTGCAATTTTGAGATTTGCTGAAGCTGAAGGTATTAAAAATTTCACGGCACGGCTCTAATCACAACAAATATTTTATTAATAGTAAATACATTTTTACTGGAAAAAATAACAGTGTATAGAAAGATAAGAGACACAAAATTATTTTATTTACTATGAATCATAGAGATTTCGATGAATTTTCTGTTAAATTTATCAGAAATGTTAAAAATGAAAAAGACGTTCTCATTACCTGTAACAAAATTAGAATTAAGTCAATTTATTTTATTTCTTAAAAATTGCTTATGCATCAAGATATTTACGGTCTTCTCTGCATCCTTTTAGGGGTCTTAAAACAAGTCAGTAAACCTTAAAACGCTTTGGTAAAAGTCGTTTTGTAAGCGAGGTAGATAATAATAATAATAAAGATTTAATTTTTACTGAAAAAGATTAATTTGTTTTTAACTCTAGTAATAATTATTACTTAATCAGTAATGTTAACTACAAAAGATGTTTGCAGCAGTCGCATTATGATGCACTTCCCCATAAATCAGCATTATATTGACTAATTCGATATTAGAATATCGATGGATCATTCAAAGAACTAATGTTGTTGGTAAAGATATGAATCTTGTGTTGAATGTTGATAAGTGCAAAGTTTTAGTTTTTGAGAAGTGTGACTTGATGACTGAATGTAATGTATATATATTGATGGTGCACGTTTAGAGTAGGTAGATGAATTTGTGTATTTGGGTAGTTTGCTGTCTAGAGATGGCCGTTTTGATCGTGACATTGAAAGGAGAGTAAATGCTGATTGTAAGGTTTTGGGTGCTTTGGGTATTTTTGCTAGGAATGTGAATGTTTCCAAAGAAGCCCGTTTGAGTATATACGATGCAGTTTTGGTGCCTACGTGATGTATGGTAGTGAATGTTGGGTTTGGTTGCAAAAGTATAAACGGAAAATGATTGCTGTGGAAATGAGATTTTTACGTAAGGTATGTGGTGTAAATAGGAGAGATCGGGTACGAAATAGATTAGTGTCTGATGAGTGTGAAATTGAAAAAAATGTTGTAGCAAAAGTTGGTGTTAGTCAGTTAAGATGGTTCGGACACGTTGAGCAAATGTCTAATGAACGTTTGCTTAAAAAAATTTATTTGAATGATTTTGATGGTAGACGTTTGCTTGGACGACCGATGAGTAGTTGGAGTGGTATGATTGAGAGTGTTTTGCGTGAGCGAAAGTTTCCAAGTGCAGTAGGAATAAAAGAGCATGTATAAGAGGAGGAATTATGAATGTGGATGAAGCGAAAGTTGCTTGTTTAGATAGCAATGTTTGGAGGCGACTGATTTCGGGATGATGAAAAGAGTTTGTGCCATACCCTTTTGGGTACATGGCGTGATTGTGAATGTATGTATGTATGTATGATGGATCATTCGCGATTTTTATAGAACAGGGTAGAAATAATAAAAATTTTAGTCAAACAAAAGTGATAGTCTATGGATAACAACTTTACCTGTCAAATAATAAATAGAACAATATGCTGATTAAATAGTTGATGACTAGAGTTTAAAACAAATTAACCGTTTAAAGTAAAAACTAACAGAATTATTATCTCGCTTATTGAGACGACTTTTACTAAGGCGTTATAAAGTATATCAACTCCTTTTCAGATCTACTATATATATATATATATATATATATATATATATATATATATATATATATACCGGGTGTCTACTTTTTTTTTGTTACATAGGGAATACAATGCTAAAATTTTAATTTGGTGATAAATTTTCCCCTAATTATTATAGAACAAAAGTACAAATACAAAAGTTGTTTAGGATTCAAAAATGCATCAAATGATGCCAAATTTATCAATATAGGATGTTCCGATCAAGAATTAGAAGCAAATTAAAATTTCCATTTTTGCGCTCTTTACATCAAAGTGCCATGGAAATTAAACAAATAATTTCATTTCTTCTGGAGTTTGAGTTTGACAGATCGTATTTATTTTATTGTTACGTTCTGTATTATTATCATTATTATTGAAAATAATGAATAAACTTAAGGTAAATGAAAAAGTTCAGTGCGTAAAATGGTATTTTACTGGAAATTCGATACGACGAGTAAGAGATTTATTCAGCGCTTTCTTTGAAAACCGTCCCATACCTTCCGCTATGACTATTCGTAGGATAATTAAACAATTCGAAGAAACTGGAAGTGTGTTAAAACGTTGTAAAAATTGTAGAAAAATCAACGCAGAAGATCAGGAGGAGAATTTAAATCAAAATGCAATTAAAGAAAATACATTGAATATACTTTTGTGTGTAACGGAAAACCCAAATGTTAGTGTGCGTCAACTTGGTGCTGAATTAAATTTGCATCCTTCAACAATACATAAGGTACTAAAAAATGAAAAATATCATTCTTATAAATATTCCACGCACCAAGAGATATTTGAAGCGGATAAAATGGCTAGAAGCGAATTTAGTAACATTATTATGGAAAAATCCAATTTAGACAGAAACTTCTTGAAATCTATTTGTTTTACTGACGAGTCTACGTTTACTTTACACGGCGAACCTAATACACAAAACTTTAGAATATGGAGCCAAACAAATCCTCATTTAATGGTAGCAACACGTACCCAATATCCAGAAAAAGTTAATGTATGGGCTGGAATTTTTGGCAGGTGTATAATTGGGCCATTTTTTATTGAAAATAATTTAAACAACGAAAAATATTTGGATATGTTGCAAAATCATATTGGTCCGCAGTTAGAAGAGTGTGCAACTCAAGATAATGTTGTCTGGTATCAACAAGACGGATGTCCGGCACATTACAGCTGCAACATTAAATTATATTTGGATCAATGTTTTCCAAATTCATGGATTGGTAGAGGTGGTCCAATTAATTGGCCAGCTAGATCGCCCGATTTAGCACCGTGCGATTTCTTTTTATGGCCATATTTGAAGGAGAAAATTTATAAACGACATATCAAAAATCTTGTTGATTTGAAAAATGCCATTGTTGAAGAGTGCAATAATATAACACAAACACAATTAAGCTCTGTACGTCACGAATTTTATAACAGATTAGGTTATTGTTTGGCAGTTAATGGCGATTTATTTGAACATTTAATTTAAATTGTTAGTTTCGTTTTTGTTCTCCTATATCTTGTATTCATGAATTTTTCTGTTTTATAGGTATATTGAATATTGTAATAAATAAAGAAAGTTTTACGGAGTTCAGCTATTTACTATTTATTAAACTCTTATCCGACGTTTCACTGCACAACTTACAGCATCCTCAGGGATAAGTTTAAATTATTATAATAAATATATTAGGCATAATGCCAGTCATCTAATTCAAATGTATTGTTTTTATAACTTGAAGTTAATAAATAAATTAAACAATTACTTAAAATTATAATGGAGACATTCACAATTTAAAACCACAGCTAGTACGTAGTGTACAGCCGAGTAAAATACCCTTTCATTGTAATAAATAATAAATACTTAATACTTTTTATACTTAATAGCTTTTCATTTACATTAAGTTTATTCATTATTTTCAATAATAATAATAATAATAATAATAATAATAATAATAATAATACAGAACGTAACAATAAAATAAATACGATCTGTCAAACTCAAACTCCAGAAGAAATGAAATTATTTGTTTAATTTCCGTGGCACTTTGATGTAAAGAGCGCAAAAATGGAAATTTTAATTTGCTTCTAATTATTGATCAGAACATCCTATAATGATAAATTTGGCATCATTTGATGCATTTTTGAATTCTAAACAACTTTTGTATTTGTACTTTTGTTCTATAATAATTAGGGGAAAATTTATCACTAAATGAAAATTTTAGCATTTTATTCCCTATGTAACAAAAAAAAAGTAGACACCCGGTATATATATATATATATATATATATATATATATATATATATACAGGGTGATTTGTAAGTAATTGGAAATATTTTAACTGGAGTATCCTGGGCTCAGAATATGAAGATTTGACCCAAAACACTTAGATAAAATGTGGCTCCTTACTGAGCTACAGGATGTTTTATTTAAAAATTTAAAAACGATTTTTGCCCAGTACTTAAAAACTATTTGACGTATCCTTATCATACTTGGCAGGAAGTGTAGGTACCGTACACCATACTAAATTATGTTAAACAAAAGTTTCTGGCTAGTGCCAGTGGCGTACAACAGGGCAAGTGAGAGGTTAATCTTTCCTAAATTCTACGCCACTGGCGGAATTGTCATTTTAGCACAATTTTTCGATTCTCCAATACTTTCTGTGTAAAAAACATACTCTTCTTTCCTAACGATAAAGTCACTATTTTTCGAGATATTTAAAGTTAAACATAAGCTACACCCTTGGGATTTTTTCAAAATTTGCTCAAAAAAATCTGAAATAATTGAGTAAAATAGAGAAAAAAATTAGCTACATAATAACTAAGTAACTTTTTTCTCTAACTCATTCTGGTTTGGCAGGAAAAATTAATGAAAATTAATATTTTTTGCATTTTAATTTTTTATTTTCAATAATTTTTCCTGCCAAACCAGAATAAGTTAGAGAAAAAAGTTACTTAGTTATTATGTAGCTAATTTTCTTTTCTATTTGACTGAATTTTTTCAGATTTTTTTGAGCAAATTTTGAAAAAATCCCAAGGGTGCAGCTTATGTTTAACTTTAAATATCTCGAAAAATAGTGACTTTATCGTTACGAAGAAAGAGTATGTTTTTTACACAGAAAGTATTGGAGAATTGAAAAATTGTACTAAAATAACAATTCCGCCAGTGGCGTAGAATTTAGGAAGGATCAACCTTCTTACTTGCCCCTGTTGTACGCCACTGGCAGGAGCCAGAAACTTTTATTTAACATAATTTAGTATGGTGTATGGTACCTACACTTCCTGCCAAGTATGATAAGGATACGTCAAATAGTTTTTAAGTACTGGGCGAAAATCGTTTTTAAATTTTTAAAGAAAACACCCTGTAGCTCACTAAGGAGCCACATTTTATCTAAGTGTTTTGGGTCAAATCTTCATATTCTGAGCCCAGGATACTCCAGTTAAAATATTTCCAATTATTTACAAATCACCCTGTATATATAAATATTGTTGGTTGCCGAATTTATTCAAAGATTAACAGAAAACATTCATTTTAGAATTGTTTTATTACATTTTCTAACAAACATTTTATTGCAGAATATATTTTGATACTTTTCCGTTCGTAAAGTACCTACGTCCGATTTAAGTTGGTCGATTTTTTTATGTCATACAACAAATAAGTAAATTTAAATTTTGAAAACAATACCGTAAAAAATAACCTTAATTATTATTAATCAATTAATAATTACGCTTCCTTTTGAGGCATATTATCGCCCCCTCCCCACCCCCTAAAAGGATACAGAAAAGAACGTAAACATCTTGTATAAAGTGTGCAACTTAAAATTATGTATTAATTTTTATCTAATTTAATCGAAGTTGTAGGTATAGTTTCTTATAGTTTTTCAAGATACCAATATACTTTTTACCACTTTGACTGCAAGGAAAAAGTGGTATAGCGTTTGGTACGGTGTGTGTAACATTTTCAAAAAAAAAATGTATAGAAATCCTTCATATAGCCTCTAGATGACGAATCTGAACTTAGTTTATGTGGGTGTATGAATGTGCGTCGTCAGCTCGCTCGCTCACTCGCTCGCTCGCTCGGTCGTAAGTCAAAATTGTGTGGCCGCAACGCCTCCCAGACGGTTGAACCGATTTTAATGAAATTTTCAGGATAAATTTGCCTAATACCCAAGATGGTCATGTGGTTTTATTTTTTTCAGTGATGCCAACTTTCCGAGAAAAAAATTACTAAAGTTTTTAAAAATTTATATTGGCTACGTTATTTATCTGATTTTGATCAAATTTTCAGAAAAGATTTCCCTAATGCTCCCATTAATTACATAATTTTATTAATATCCAGTGTTGCCAACTTTCCGAAAAAAAATTACTAAAGCTTTTAAAAATTTATTATGGCCATGTTATTTAACCGATTTTACTCAAATTTTCACAAAAGATTCTCCTAGTATTCATATAATTTATGTAATTTTAACAAAATACAGTGTTGCGAACTTTCCGAGAAAAAAATTACAAAAATTTTAAAAATTTATTATGACCACTTTATTTAACAGATTTTAATCAAATTTTCATAAAAGATTCTCCTAGTGCCTAAATAAATTATGCAATTTTAACAAAATAAACAAAAAAATCACAAAATTTTCTAGAAATATATTGTGGCTACATTATTTATTCGATGTTGATCAAATTTTCAGGATACTCATATACTTCTAATCTTGTTTCAAAATCAAATTGTGTAAATGCTATATATTCAAGGGTTGTAGATCATGCAGTAAGGTATGGCTTAACTGTTGTATAGGGTTGGTGCATAATTATCAGGCGTGTTTTATACAATATTTATGCGAAAACAAAACATAAAATTTAACAAAAACATTTTTAAATATATTTACTCTACGGAATAGGTGTCACCATCTACTTGAATAACTGCTCTCCCATTTGCTTGGAAGACGGTTGATTCCATGGGCAAATATTTTTATTAAAAAAAGTAAATAAAACAACAATTTTTATTAATAGATAATTCATTAAGTCAAGTTAGCGCCCCAAAAGTGATAGGGACTCAATTTTTGTTAGAGTTCTAGATAGATTTTAAAAAGTTCTAGAGTTTCTGAAAAAGTTCTGGCCGATTGAAGCATAAAAATCACATTTTTCAATTTTCCGGAAATAACATCACGCAGCGCCCAACTTTAGTCAAAAATGAGTTTAGAGTGTATCTTAGGTTAAGTTAGATACTTTCAGGAACTCTAGAACTCTAAAGATGGCCGTTTTGATCGTGAAATTGAAAAGAGAGTAAATGATGATTGTAAGGTTTTAGGTGCTTTGGAAACTTTTGCTAGGAATGTAAATGTTTCCAAAGAAGCCCGTTTGTATATACAAAGCAGTTTTGGTGTCTACGTTAATGTATGGTAGTAAATGTTGGGTTTGGTTGCAAAAGCATAAACGGAAAATAACTGCTGTGGAAATGAGATTTTTACGTGGGGTATGTGGTGTAAATAGGAGAGATCGGGTACGAAATAGATTAGTGTATGATGAGTGTGAAATTGAAAAAAATGTTGTAGCAAAAGTTGCCGTGTTTGGTTAAAAAGATTTATTTGAAAGATTTTGATGGTATACGTTTGCGTGGACTTCCGATGAGTAGTTAGAGTGGTATGATTGAGAGTGTTTTGCGTGAGCGAAAGTTTCCAAGTAGTAGGAATAAAATAGCATGTATAAGAAAATTTATGAATGTGAATGAAGCGAAAGTTGCTTGTTTGGATAAGAATGTTTGAAGGCGACTGATTTCAAAATGATGAAAATAGTTTGTGCCACACCCTTTGGGTACATGGCGTGATTGTGTATGTATGTAGAACTCTTTGAAATATATTCAGAACTTAAATAAAAATTGTGTTCCTATCACTTTTGGGCGCTAACTTCACACGAGTCAAATAACCCATCTTAGAAAAACGCCTAATAATAATTATGCACCCAACCCAATATTATTTCTAATTCTATCCCACAAACTAACACACATATGTATATAGGTTTAATGAATAAAAATCGTACAGTTGTAAAATTCTCCGCGCTTAATATGATCAAGCCGCCAACAGTTAACTCCATTTTACGTTGCGATTGCCTTATTATCATTATCAAACTCATTTTTACTTTTCGATCGGCAATCATATGCCATTTGCAATCATATGCAGCTTTTCCAACACTTAAGGCCTGAAAACGAATTCATATTAGTGGATTTTTTTAGAATTTTCAACAATATTGTGCAACAATTATTTATATATATATATATATATATATATATATATATATATATATATATACATTAGAGTGTCCGTTATTTTAAAAATTTTTGATCTCACTCCCTAAAAAATTTCAAAATGTTAAAAAAATAAGGTGTTCAAACTTATAGTAATTTATTTTAACACTAACCCGTGCCGCAAGACGGATTTTCTTTTTTAATTTGCTTAAGGGGGTTTTCTTCGCAGCCATTTTTATATGAGTAAAAATTATTATTTCAAATTCAAATTTGTCTAAAATGTAACTCAAACATTGACAAATAAAAGCATATAAGCATTATATAACTTATCTTTTGATTTCATTAAAAAAAATAATGTTGAAAATGAGGTAGGTTAGGTTAGGTTAGGTTAGGTTAGTTGTATTAATATTTTAAAACTTTTTCTAAAAGAGATTACTTGAAACATATTTGATAAAAAAAAAAATTTTCTTGAGAGAGTGGCTTGCGCGAGCGAATATTTTCAAATAGTAGGAATAGATGAGCATGCATGTATAACAGAGAGTGTCAGTATGAATGTGGATGAACCTGAAGTTGCTTATCGGGATAGGGGGATGTTTTGGAGAAAACTGTATTCGGGATAGTGTTACATTCACATAGGGTGAATTATGTATGCATAAACTTACCGAGTCTTGTATAATTTGTCCAGCAAGACAATATGCAAATACTTGTCCCATAACTGTACAATATATAAAAACACATCCAGCTTTATCTGATCTATAAATAACAAATATATTTCAAATATACTTATATTGTCTTATTTATTTTTATTAATATACAGGGTGTAACAGAATAACTATTCCTAATTTTCAGAAATGATAGAGGGCACATAAAGAAACATTTTTTATTAATAAACTAGTGTCCGGAAATTGTTTTTTTTTTTTTTCGGCAGTCGATTGTAAAAAACACAACTTTATGTTACAACCCGAGAATTAACGAAAATTTATAATATCCGTTAAGACCATTTCATTCTACTCAAAAAAGTGCCTTAAGAATGTGAAAATTATTTTCATCTAATTTAAAATAACTCGAAAACAAAAGACGATAGCTAATTTTTGTTTTCATAATTGAGTTTCTCTCAAAAAAAGCGATCGAGGATGCGCGGTCCATTTTTCCGTATCTCTTATAGTTTCCGAGTTCCCCTATGAAAACGTCCAAATTTGCCCACCCTGTACATCGTTACAACTTGTGTATCGAAAATGGTGGTCGTAACTTCGAACAATTTTTATAAAGTTTAATGCACTATTATTTCTAATAAAATGTTCTTTAACTTAACTACTCATTGACGTTGTAATAATTAAGATTGTGTTAAACGATATCTAGTGTATCTTGACACCGAGAAATTTCCGGACACTAGTTTATTAATAAAAAATGTTTCTCTAAGTGCACTCTATCATTTCTGAAAATTAGGAATAGTTATTCTGTTACACCGTGTATATTAGTATATATTAGGAAAACGCCTCATTGAGTTCGTTGAGTACGTCGACTTATTTTAATAAATATTAATACAGATTTGTTTACTATGTTAAATAATAAGTTTAAGTATATATTTATACGTACGATTTTATCTATAAGATCAAATTCCTGTACCTACGCTAAATTTTAATGAAACTTTCAATAATTTTTCATATAGACTTACATTTTATCGCTTGCCACAAATCCCCACATAGACACCGAACTTATTATAAAACTTGAAGCGCCAGATGGTAAAAATAATTTCGAATAAATATAATCAAATTTTGTAATAAACCTAAAAAAAATTAGTATGAGATTCATTATTTACTGCGGTGCTGTCGATATTTGAAAAAATTGGATTAAATCCTATATCCGGATCTAAGATTCGGATTCGAAATCCGAATCTTAAATTGTACATATGGTTTTTGAAACACATTTCATATATGATTCTTCAACATTGTATATAAAAAAATTTAAATAGCTAAGTATTTTTATGGGACACATCTATTAACATTTTAAATGATAAAAATGAATATTTTATTTATAATAAATCCGATGACAAGCAAACTAAAACCGAAGAAGAAAATCAAATCAATATAACAAACTTATAGAAATTGTGTATTGTCTGTTGTTTTTCAGTTTTACAAAAATTTAATCTTCACACATACACACACATTAACCTACTGCGTAGGTCCTACGCTAATTTATTCATTGCTTATAAATCTGTTTAAAATTACAAGTACATTTTAAACAGATTGCGAAATTGTTTAAGTCAGGATAGTTTCGAGGTGCTTTCATGCTCATGTCATGCGAGAAGGATATTAATGAAGATATCATTAAAAAAAAATCCTGAAAGATTCGTTTATTAAATCGTCTTTTAACTTAGATTTAAATAAAGATTAGTGTTTAATTATATATGTGTCATTTTTATATAATTCATCTTTATTTTTCTGTAATGTCATTTCCATGTAAATTAGAATAAAAAAATAAATAAAAACATAACGTATTTGAACAATATTTTGAGATGTACAATTTTCGCCAGGTCTAATTTTTAATTCAGTCCAATCCTGTATCATACTTACTTTAATATCAAAGTATGATGAATCACAGCCTGTTTCATCTGTTGGTAATCATCAGGTATGTCAGAAGTGCCAAGTTTTAATATTTTTTTACATATCATGTAAAATTGTACATATATCATGGATACCATAACAATAAAGAGTCTATCAAGTTGAATGACACATATAACTGTTGCAGCAAAACTAAATACCGCTTCTACCGTGAAGAAAATCTCATAATAAGGCGATGTTTTTAATAGTTTTTGGTCTGGTACCCAAACTTCCATAACTAAACGTCGTTCGCTAGCTAATAGAGGTGTAACTGTTACAGAAATTGCAGCGCCTATAGTGCAAAAACCATATATACGATTTAATAGCAGTGTTTTTTTGTACAATTCGATAATGTCTTTTCTAAATTCTACATCTAAGTTCTCCAGTGTCCAGAATTGATTCCAGATTATATCAATCATATCGGAGAACATATCTTTTCGATTTATTGCTGTATAATGCTTGGCTGTCATCTGAAAAAAAAAGTGCTGTAAGCATTAGATACAATTGCCTAATTCTGCATTAGGTGATGCATCCGCAATGGTTATTATTTTAGCTCTAACAGCTCTCTGAACAACTCTAAAACTTAAATGTACATTAAAATACGCGTGTTCAGTTCGTCGAAACGTTGGTTTATTAATAAATACCTATTAATACAGAACTAGAACCTAAATTCGTTTTATTCTAATATACTGAGTTCTTCTGAAAGACTTTTTACTATGTTAAATTTTAAAATAGTTAAAATATAATTTACTAATTTACTTTATTTGTACATAAAATACGCACGTTCAGTTTGTCCAAACGTTGATTTATTAATAAATATTAATACAGAACCTTAAGCCGTTTTATTCTAATATAATGAGTTTTGAAAGATCTTTTTATTATGTTAAATTTCAAAATAGTTATACTATAATTTACTATTATTTTTTTTTTTTTTTAACATTTATTTCTATTACAAAAATTCAATTTTATAGATCAAACGTATATTTATTTTTGAATTAATAGTAAAAACGTTGTTTAAGTAATATATTTTTTTGCAGGAGAAACAGGAAATCATTTTTTGCAAAAAAGTGTAGGAAAAGATTTCCTGCTTGATTTGTACAATCTGCTATTTTTATGATTGCTATAACATCATTATATATATGTTTCTTAAATTTCAATTAAAAACGTGTTACATAAACTATTTTAATTGAAATATTCTAAATGTACAATAGTTCAATTTGTGAATATAATAAAATTTTTACAGATGTTCTGAAAAAGTTGGAAAATACCACCGAAAGCTTGACACAGAATCTTAAATGAGAATTCAATTTAGAACACCTAACCTTTGACTATCTTCCCATAAACAATTTTAAATTATAATACAATCTAATCGTGAATTTTCTATTTACTTATATATATATATATATATATATATATATATATGTATGTATATTTACCTGTACAAATCCAAGACACATAATCAAATCAGCAATAAGCGATGTAACATTATTATATTTCGTAACCGAGATATTGATTGCCATAAGTATAGCAACTAAACCTGCGTTTGCTGCGAAAAAATAGCCCCAAATTTTACCAAAAACTGTTTTATTTTTTGGATTTGAACCACCAAGTTCCATTATCTTTAAAACTGGAATAATCATCGATTGAGAAGTAATCTGTAATAATAGTACAATATAAACACACACAACATTATCACCGTTCCAAAAATATGTACAAAAGTCGCGTTTGAGAGTTGTATCGTAAATATGTATTCTACAAATTATGAAAAATATTTTCAGTGTCTGTTAAAAACTCGATATGATATAGAAAAGAAATTTTGTATTATTTGTTTTTCTTCGTTTTTAAAAATTATTATTACGAGTGCTTTTCTAAAGTCGGGAGTACCAAGATATAATGACAAATATTTCAGGAAAAAAGTACACTCTAAAAAATGTGACTTAAATTTATCTAAATTTAAATATAACTTTTAATAGTAAACTTGTAATTTTATTATAATACTAATCTACGTAATATTACATTTGGTCGTTTTCATCGTGAAATTGAAAGAAGAGTTAATGTAGGTTCTAAGGTTTTTGAATGCTTTGGGGTACTTTTGCTAGAAATGTTAGCTACCCTGTTTGCTGTTATGGTGCCTGCATTGATGTATGATAGTGAATACTGGGTTTGGCTGCAAAAGCATTTAAAAAAATAACAGCTGTAGATATGAGATTTTTACATGGAGTAAATGATTTTTTTTTTATGGTGATGGACGTTGAGTACGTCCATTATTAATAAATATTAATACAAAACTAAAACCTAAAACTGTTTTATTTTAATAAATTTGTTTATAGTAATTTCAGATATATATATATATATATATTTATAAACGAAACAATTTGATAATTTCTCGAATTATTTATTAATTTATAATTAAAAGAAATCTAAAACAAGAAAAATTATCATAGTAAAAAATCTTTAAAACTCATTATATTAAAATAAACACGGCTTTAGGTTATAGTTCTGTATTAATATTTATTAATATTCGACGTACTCAACGTACGTCTTTATTAGGAAAAAAAGATGTAAATGACATTTACAATAAATAAACAGATAACATCAGATATAAATAAAATTTGGCTTCCTTTAACTGAAAATTTATAAATTTCCTAGTAACTTGTATCTATGTTCTATTTTATTTACTGTAAATGTCATTTGTATCTTTTATACCTAATGAAGGTGTACGTTGTGTACGTAAATATTGATATACAGTGTGTTGACTTGGACCGTCGTACATAGGGATTTAGCATGTAAAATCAGACATGTGCAATTTCCTGCTTCCCAAATTATTTTACAAAAAAAACCTTATAATAAATGTTTTAGGGCATACTTTTCTGCATGTAAATCAATTACTAAAATTTTTTTTTAACCTTCCTAACGTCAAGAATTACGTCTAAAATTGTTAAGAAATTGACTGGAAAATGGCAGTAGCCGTGAAATTAAAAGCATTTGTTTTATTTTTGTTCCAATTTCACGGCTAATGCCATTTTCAGTCAATTTCTTGCCAACTTTACAGCTAATTCCTGACGTTGGGATGGTTTCAAAAAAAATTTTGTTGAATGATTTACATGTAAAAAAGTGTTTCCTAAAACATTTATCCCGAAATTTTTTTTGTAAAATAATTTTTACATGCTAAATCCCTATGTACGACGGTCCAAGTCAACACACGGTATATACTACAACCTGAAGCCGTTTTATTTTACTAAAATGAGTTCGGAATGATTTTTTACTATATTAAACTATTCAATTTTTAATTAAATTCAATTTTTTATTATGCATATTCTACACTATTTTGGCTTTAAATTAACATAGAGAAAAATAAGTTTATTAGTTTGCACAACATACCTCGTCGGCGCCGTCTTCAAATTTCGACATGATTAATAAATATTTTTGGTAAATCAACTGCCGAGACCTTATATGTATACGTATAAGTCAGCCAGTCTTTTTTATAATTTATCGTAAACATTTTAATAATTTTCAAAGTTTTCATATACCTAAGTATATTAATTATTTACAATGTAATTAGAACAAAAATAGTATTTAGTAAGTACCTATAATTTTTAGCTATATGATTATTAATCTAGTTTAGTTTAATATAGTTAAATTTTTATTTTATTACTTTTAATCAAATATAGGTACTTACCAGAATATATTATCGAAAAAACTGAAAGTCTGATAGCCAGACGTAAATATAAATACTTTTTTTCTTCAAGCGTATTAAAATATTGATATTACTTTACTACCTATATTTGCCTATACCTATATAGAAAGTGGTCATTATTATTATATCACTAGTACAATAATGTATATTATTATACAGCAGTTACTATATGCTCCACTGATTGAATTAAAAAAGTAAAATGTTTTTAATGTGTCATATGTCAAATTAAAATGTGGATAGTGCACATTTAAAGCAGCTGGATGAATAGATGTGTAGTTTACTATCTAAGGAGATGATCGGTTTGATTGTGAAATTGAAAGAAGAGTATAGGTAATGCTAGTTATAAGGTGCTTTCGGGTATTTGCTAAGAATGTAAATGTTTCCAAAGAAGCCACTCCGTTAAATAAATAAAAATTGAATAAATTGACGTAACTTTATTGAATGGCCTGTTTTTACCATATACTACATAAATAAGTTATTTTAACATAAAATAAAACGGTTTTAGATTAAAGTTTTTTATTAATACAAAACTAGAACCTAAAACAATTTAATTTTATAATCACTTTATCTAAAAATACTTTTGAATGAGAATTTCGAATATGAAACCAATAGTATTTTGAAATGGATAGACTGAAACAAAATCATCTGCTTACAAGATATTTGAAATATAAACTATTGAATTTTTAATAGAACTTGAATTAATTTTTGCTCTGTTAATAATGGAGTCAGGGCCAGCTGCGGGTTTTGCGGGGCCTCGGGAAAATATTATACGAGGGGCCCCTTTCCGGAAAAGAAAGAAATGATACATAAACATAATTTTATTAATTATTTAATGAAATATTTCTTTCTTCAATACATAATATAATAAAATCCATAATATTTTTTATTTCTATTGAGTACAAACTTTTTTTTTTATAGCTAATTGCTTGATAACATCATCGAGATTAATGTCTTTCGCTACTTTTTGTTCTATTGACAACATAGCGACTCCCTCTAACCTGTTTTGTCTCATAGTTGATCTTAAATAATTTTTAATTAATTTTAATTTAGAAAAACTACGTTCGGCGAAAGCTACTGATACTGGTGTTTTATTTATTTATTTATTTATTTATTTATTTATTTATTTATTTATTTATTACATATTATAAATATAGCAAAATAACAAGGTTTTTCAAATAACAAGATACAAAGTGAAAACAGTAATTACTTATATAAAATACATGATTTAATAATAGAAAGTTCAATAATAGCCTAGTTATTAATATTGTTTGTTTAACAATAAATTCATAATTTTTCTTTTAAATGTATTAAATTTCATATTAAAAATATCAGTTTCACCAAAGTGTAAATTATAAGTAAACATTTGTCTATTTAATGTTGAGTTCTTACAGTAATTATTATGAAATGTATTAAGATAAAATAAATGATTAGTTCTAGTTGTTTTTAACGGTACATTGAAATTAAGTAAATGTAGATATTTAGATAAATCTAAATTATAATTAAGAATTTTGAACAAAGTTAGCATATCAGTTAATACTCTTCTATTTTCTAATGTTAACATTTGTAAAGTGTGAAGTGCTGAATCATAATTAGCAAACCTAGTGTTTAGTTTAATAGATAACAAATAAGTAAATCTTTTTTGAAGTGATTCTAGTGCATTAATTTGGTGTTTATATTGGGGATTCCAAATTGTGGAAAAAAATTCGAGTTGCAATCTGACTATAGTTATATAATAATATTATATAATAATATTAAAGTTTCTGATGATGTAAAATTACATGTTCGCCAAATAAAACCTAAAAGGTAAAATGCTCTTTTAGTAATTTTTTGAATATGTTCATTGAATGTGAGTATCAAATATGATGCCTAAATCTCGTATCGACTCTTTAGTTACAAGAAAACCATTATTTAATTGATAATTAAAAAGAAGTTTATTAGTATTTCTAGTGAAACGAACAATGTAGCATTTATTAATATTCAGGTTTAAATAGTTTATTTTACAATAATCTTGTAATCTCTGGAGATTAATTTGGAGAAGTATGCAATCCTGTAATGATTTTACTAGTTTATAAAGCTTTAAATCATCAGCCAACAAGGTAAATTCAGAATTTAAGAACAATTTATTAATATCATTTATATAAATATTAAATAATAAAGGGCCCAGGTGAGAACCTTGTGGGACTCCTGATTTAACAACAATATTTCTTGATTGATACCCTCAAAGTGCAACAATCTGACACCTATTGCCAATATATGATTCAACCCATCTTAACAATGAACCATGTATACCCATTTGTGATAATTTCTTAATTAATATAATATGATTTACACATTGAATGCTTTGCTAAAATCTGTATAAATAACGTCTACTTGAATTCGTTGGTCCATGTTTGAACATATGTTTTCATAAAATGGAATTAAATTTGTTAGTATGGATTTCTTTGAACAAAATCCGTTTTGTTCTGATATGATAATACTTACAAGTTGAAATTTAATTTTTATCACTATAATAGCTTCAAAGATTTTAGCATAGATTGATAGTTTTAAAATAAGTCGATAATTGATTACATTGGCGCTATCTCCAGATTTATATATTGGAGTTATATAAGAACTTTTCTAATAATCGGGAAAAATACTTAATTTTAGTGATTTATTAAAAATGATAAATACATAATGGTACAGTTAAGTAATATGCACATGTTTTTATAAAACTTGGAGGAATTTTATCTGGCTCTGGTCCAGTTTTAATATTTAAATTAGATATTTAATTAAAAATTTCATTTTCTATAATAGTATTTTAATTTCCCCCAGATTTACAGAACTATGTGCATTATTATAATTGTCTGTATTATTTATTGGATTTTTATCAGTATATGTAGTCTCAAAATATTTAGCAAATAAATTACATATATCTTGTCCAGCTTTTGCAGTTTCATTATTGTAATGTAAAATATGTGGAATATTATTTTTAAGTAAATTTATATAGGGACCGGGACGTTTTGCCGCCGCCGTTTTGCCGCCGGACATTTTGCCACGGCCGTTTTGCCGCCGGGACATTTTGCCGTAGGGACATTTTGCCGCCGGGACATTTTGCCGCCGGGACATTTTACCGCCGGGACATTTTGCCGCCGGGACATATTGCCGCCGGGACATTTTTCAGGCAGCCAAGTATTAGGCGTATATTATAGCATTATTTATTAATCCGAATCACTCAATAGTTGTAAAACCCAACAATAGGATAATAACTGTAAGTTGCTTTTTTAATAACATGGATATTATAATAATGAAATTAATATTTTAAATTTGTTATATAAAAATACATTATAAGTTGTGCGTATTAATATTTATTAAAATAGTCTAATGCCGATGTCACACTATCATTCATATGAATGATGGTGAATGATAAAGAAGAAGAAGTGATCCGTCACTGATAAAATTTTAGCGGGCCGCTATTTTTCGTCAATCTCGTATCATTCACGGCAATATGCGACTCACTTCATTATTCTATATTCAGACAGGTGGTGGGAATTCAAAAATGAATAATTTTACATTCGATTTATTCGTTTAATACTTTATATTTATGGTAACTATTTATTAAGAAAATTTGCTAATTTATGTACAATTAATAATTTAATAACAATTTTTATATAATTACAGAATTAGCATATAAAAAAATTAATCGAATATTTAATTGTCAATATTTTCTTTGTTTATCATTATTTTGATTTCCAAAAATTATATATGTTTTTAATTGTAATAAAGATTATAATCATAATTTTTTTCAAATAAAATATATGTGTGAAATAAGAGAAAATCGCATTTTTCAAGGAAAATGATGAAAATTATTATAACATTTTCTATGGTACTACCACTTGTAGTACTACCGCTTGTACTCATTTTTAATTCAAATCAGTTGTAAGTCAAAGGAACTATACTTTGGACCAAACTAGGTTAAAATACAAATGTCAAACAGTGAAATGAAAACCAATTGATGTCAAACATATAATAATATTCAGAAAAATATGAAGAAGAAATCAGTTTCATCAATTTTCTCATCAAACAGTGTGACATATCCAACACTCACTTTGTCATTCACCATCAAAATCTCTTCTTCTTTATCATTCACCATCATTCATATGAATGATAGTGTGACATCGGCATTATAGTTGAAGCTCCAACGGTATCGTGCAAGTGTTTTGTAACTTTTTGGTATATAGTTTATGAAAGGATTATCTTATAGGAAATTTTCTGCCCGATCTGATGGTGGGTAGACGCACTTTTTATTTCTTCGCAAAATTTCAAAAATCCACTTTTTCCAAAAAAATTTAAAAATTTAAATATATATATTTTTTAATTTTAACCGATCATATCTCGGTTATTAGACAAGTTATTAGCATAATTCTTTTTTTGTTTTATTTAGTAACTATTTCTGTGTATGTTTCTTAATTTTTTTTATTAATATAGTTATTAATTAACATAAAAAATAAATAAACAAATTACTGAGCAAAATTTTTTTCAATTTGAAAGCGAATTTTTCTCACAGTTACAAACTTTTCGGCCTTAAAAAATAAGTGCCTACAGTAAGTGACGAAGTTTTAGAGCAATATTCAAAGAAGTTTTTTTATTTGTAACTTTTTTTAATATTTTATACCATTCTCGAGTTATTTATTTAAAAAGTTAAAGCATGAATACGCGCGAAATTCCAGCTGGCGTCATGATAATGATGAGAATGATTTTATGATTTGATATTTGTATAAAATAAAATATATGATACATTAAGACATATTTTTAATGTCAATTTCATTGTTGCTAATTTATTGTTTTGTATAATATTTATTTAAATATGGGTATGCATTTAATATAAAGTAAAACTATAATACAAATTTATATTGAAAATATTTATTTACATATAACATACCTATAATTTTAATATAAATTATTACGATTATAATGATAAATTGCGATATAAAAAAATTAACAAAAAATATGATGTACGAGTAAAATACATTATCCAATATTGTTACATTTTCCTACACAGAGTAATTTACTTTTCATACATCGACACTTTACATTGTTGTAATTTACATTTACAAAATACATTTTTTTCATAATTTATTGGTTTAGATTCTTTGTTCATTAAGATTGGCAATAGTAAATCATCGTCATATAGTTTCCAGCCATTCATTTTAGGGTCCGAAATGCTGTAATTATGTTTACTTGCATTTTTATATAATTCTATTTGATAAAATGATCTTAAAAGTGTCTCAAGTGTCTGAAAATAATCACCAATAATTAAGAAAATAATTAAATAATATCTTGTTTACAATCAGCAAAAAGATGAGCTCGTAAACAATCAAAATTATCCTTAAAATTTGGCCGATTATAAATTATTTTTAAAAACAATTTGACATTTGCCTTTGCTTCTTCTAAATTAGAATATGGATAATTTGCAAAGGGTTTTAATAAATTAATTTTTTGTAAAACTAACTTGTACACTAATTTTTTACTTTTATTAAATATAAAACTAACCGTATCGCATCCAGTTAACACATATGCTGATAAAAGTAAATTTATTATAATATTAAGTGAATCATAATTATATTTCATTTCAAGTGATTGGAGAATCGACTTGCAACAAAGATTATTTCTTTGTATCCATATAGATATGTTTATTTTTTTTGTGTAAAACAAACTTAAAACAAAAACATCTGTATCTGGGGAGAATATAATTAACGAAATTAAATTATATAATTCTTTACAAATATTTATCATTGCAAATATTCTAGTATCGGCTTTTTCGTGATTACTTATTTTTATATCTAATATATTTGATTCAATATTATTTGTAATTTACACGGGCCGTAGTAGTTAATTGACACCTTCTTGTGACCTGTAATTTTTTAGTCTGCAAATATTAAATAAATGAAAAAAAAATGTTAATTACTACATTTATTTCTCTTATCGTCTTCGAAAAATTATCAAGAATTAGAAAAAATAACTATTAATCATAAAACAATAAATATATATGTATTGTAACAGGCCGCAGCCAGCTGATTAATTTTGATTTTAATATAAATAAACTTTCAAACAATAAACAAGAACAGCTGATATCTAAAATGAAATTTGTCAAATAATGGGATCGGCAGAGCGCACTCTATGATCGAACAATTTAATTAACAGTAATGTTCATTTATCGTTCGCGGAAATATAAAATTCTGAATAAATTCAGAATCGAACATGCGCTTTGGATTGATCCTGAAGACTTTCCGAACAGGTTCCGAAATAATTCAAAATTACTACCGTGAACAAAGCTAATATTATAGTAATAAAACTTTATCCCACAAATGTAATTGGTAAATTAAAATTGTAATTTACGTAACAGACGTGAAGGGGGGGGGGGGTAAAGAAAACAAAGCGAACCGCAAGCGAGCTTTGTTACCTCTCCTCTCCTATAGCCAAGGCCAAAAAATATTACGGTAGAAGTCTCTATTGGGTAAGTATGTAATAAAACTCTTATCCCACCAATTAAATAATAATAATAATAGAAAACTGTATTTAGCAAAAAAGTGCTATATAAACAAAATATAAACAAAAGTATTTAATATATTCAAAATACATAAAATGCATAGTAAACTACATAAAGTGTATTTCTAGATAATTTTTCTTTTTAATCCTAAACTTATACTACATAATTTTACTTATTTTAGACTATTATTTCTTAAAAACTATACAATATTTAAAACAATGTATGTATGTACATGTAAAATACATAAAATTTAATTAAACTACATTTTCCAAGTAATATTTCTTAATTTTAAACTTAAAACTATGTAAATTTGTATTTTTTATTTCATCAGGTAACTTATTATCATTTTGCGCAGCTTTGGTATTTTTATTTTCTAAGATAAAATTATTTTGATTAATTGGTAAATTAAAATTGTAATTTATGGGAGAGACGTGAGGGCCTAAAGAAAACAAAGCGAGCCACAGGCGAGCTTTATTTCCTCCAACCCCTATGGCCAGGGAAAATAGATATAATGGTAGAAATTAGAGCTGGGCAAAAATATCCGAGATCCGAATCCGATCCGAGGTCGGATACGGGTCGGATCGGATACAATATGTTTGGATATCGGATCGGATCGGATACCATATGTTCGGATATCGGATCGGATCGGTTACCATATCTTCGGATATCGCATCGGATACAATTGAGTTCGGATCGGATCGGATAAAGTCGGATACTGTTTCGGATTAGATAAATTTTGGATATCGGATACAATCGGATAAATTCGGATATTGTTTCGGATCGGATAAATTTCGGATATCGGATGAAATCGGATACATTCGGATCGAATATGGGTCGGATGCATTACATTTAAATAAGTTTTTTTTTTAATTATTAATGTATAGGTATATGTATATAGCACATATTGAAAATATACTTTCGTTTGTTTACTGCGTAAATAAATTATTTTAAATATTACATTAAAAATAATAATAATTGTAAGAATTTTTTTATTTTTTAAATACTAGGCACAAACTTTTTTCTTTCAATTATATTATAAATTATAACTTTAATAATTATATTCATAGTTTATTTTTATTTTACTTTTTATTATTAAGAATCTGTACTATATATAAATAAAAAAGATATGAAAAATGTATACAAAAAATTTATTTTAGAAAATATAAAATCAAATCCAAATTAAAAATAATACTTGCTTTGTGGTTTAAAATATATACAATTTTAATACACCTTGTACCTTTGCAATTAATGTACCAAATTTTATTTTCTAATTTAAAAAAAAATTACTATCCTTTTTAATGTACATGTATAATTAATAATTTTTTCATATAAATGTAAATAATTTGGCAACTCTACCAAAAAATAGTACATAACTTACAAACAATTATTAATAGGCAAGTAATATAAGATAAAAATTTATATAGCGTTCCATTGAAATATATATAAACATAAAAGCGATCAAAACAAATCTAATAAATAAGCTTTGATTAAACGTAAATTTACTGAACTCTAATTTAGTGTATTTCAAACTATTTTTTATTGAAAACAATGCTGCATGTCCAACTAAAGTACTGATATTTTTAAATAATATTAAAAACAATTTAGATAGCTATTTAAAAAAAAAATGTTACGTACGGCTATAAAAAATTGAAATTATTTTTCTAAAAATGAATTAAAAATTATATTATGCTATTTAAAATAATAAATTTGTATTCAATATTTCGAGAACCACTGATTGAAAAAAATGTCAACTATGTTTTAACATAATTTTGAGCATTTTGTATAATTTAATAGACATTGTATCTCTTCAAATAGAAAATAAAAAAATAGTGACCAAGTTACCGTAAACATTCTGTATATTAGATTAGTCACTGAAAACTGTGAAAAATAGTATATTGGGAATTTTTAACAGCTTTGTATTTCCAATGCTTCTAACAGATTTTGTATATTACTTTATTATTATTTTTATTTTATCCTTGCAAACTATTTAATATAAACTAACCATAGTTTTTCCAATGGAAACATTAAAATTATGCATACAATAGAAAAAAAATAATAAATTCAACCAATAAAATGTTTTCGAAATACAGGAAACTGTTAAAATTTTCCAATTTCTATATAATAATAATAATAACTATAATACAATATTATACTTACCATTTATATCTACTTAAATATAATAAAATATGAATAAAATAAATGAAAAATTTGTATATTGTAATTACAAATTTTAAAATGCCATAATAATAATAATTTGGTTTTTGGTAAAAACTCGAATTAAGTCTTTACCCAACGTATTACCCCAAGTACCTAAACTTGCAGGCAGCTAAACCCAAGTCATCCAAACCATCTGGATGACCGTCTCGCCGCACATCTGGGCCACAAGGTCAGTCAAATTGTACCTAAAATAACTTACTGAGAATACGGGGTATATAGGCGGATCGGATATAGTTCGAATGCAATTCGGATACAGTTCGGATACTCGGATACAGTTCGGATACTCGGATACAGTTCGGATACAGTTCGGATACTCGGATACAGTTCGGATACTCGGATACAGTTCGGATACTCGGATACGGTTCGGATATAGTTCGGATACAGTTCGGATACTGTTCGGATATAGTTCGGATACAGTTCGGATACAACTCGGATACGGTTCGGATGCAGTTCGGATTCGGATCGGATA
This sequence comes from Clivina fossor, assembly GCA_963966155.1. NCBI lineage: Eukaryota > Metazoa > Arthropoda > Insecta > Coleoptera > Carabidae > Clivina > Clivina fossor. The sequence continues at coordinate 17,470,864 of OZ014558.1, read as the reverse complement.
CGGATCGGATTTGCATAGTTATTCGGATACGGATCGGATTCGGATCTAATTCAGATCGGATCGGATAAAGATTTTTTCAGAAATGCCCATCTCTAGTAGAAATGTCTATTTGGTGAATATGTAATCAAACTATTATTCCACAAATTAAATTGGTATATAATGAATTCAAACAAATAAATATAAGAAATACAATATCATAAATATAGAAAAGTAATTAAATATTTGATGCCACACCTTGCAGATATTCAGATATCGTTCGGTTCTTGAAGTCGGAAACAATTCGATAAATACGATCATCGAGAGCCTGATATTTCGCTTGTTTCTTCTGCGGACCTTCGCCTCAAATATATTCACTATATTTGCGATCGTTTTCGCGTTGGACTGATTGGAGTCCATCTATAAATTTCCAGATCGTTGGATGATCAAGATCGAAGGCTGCATGTAAACGTTTGTTGGCAGCCTCAGGCCTCAGCGTAGTTATTGGTACGATGTGCGCCCACCAAAACGCGGTCATGTACAGACTACATTTCCAGAGGAAACAGTGGACATCGACGCTTATTGCTTCTCACGATACGACCCACATATGTGTCCTGAAATGCAAAGAAATATGAAACGATTGTATAATGCAAAACAATTATCTGTGTTTGTGTACGCACTTCAAACCACAGCACGAGAAATTGCAACTCATCGCGAATCTCGGTTGACAAGAATTCCAAAGCATCGTTTATGCTGTTGGTTAGTACAAAAGGAATACTCATAATGAGTTTTACATCGTTGGCAAAGTTTACGTCGTTATTGTAGTTCGACATCACGTGATTGGTACCTAATTGTTTTATAATATTTTGTTGCAAGTGGAAAAAACAACCATTTACTTTACTCGTTGGATAAGCCGCATGTAGTGCATTCTGTACAGCTTTTTCGAAGTCTATGAATATATTTTCTGGGCGGAAATTCGGAACAATATTTTTAATAATAGTGAATAAACGGTCGTAAGTATGTTGTGATTTGTCTGGCAGCAAGCAATAAAGCATAGGAATAACACAATTTGATCCACGTTCAGCCAGAATAACATAGATTTGTTTAAACAATTGAGGACATTCTTTAAACGTTCCGTCTATAAAAGCATTTTTTACTTTATCAGCCCATTGGTTACAATCTTCTCGACCAAAGATTAATATTTCTTTTGAATCTGTTATGTCATTTAATAAAAATTTTACGCGGTGATCCTCAGTGATGTTATAGTATAAATAATTGTCTGGAATTTCCAAGCTGTCGAGTGACGTTGGTGCTGGTGGCACAGCATGTACTGCAACTCGCTTTCTTTGTATCATTTTTCGTAAAGCTTCTTTGGCCGGGAGTTTAACAAGCACGGGCAAATCCGCGTTTTTCAAATGTTGTTGAATTAATTTCAATGGCCTCTCTGTACTATTGGCAGCAGCATCTTTAATTTTCTGTCGATGATCATTAGCGGAAAACGCAATGACATCCGAGTTGTGGTTATGCGAATTAACTTCTTGTTTAAAAACAAAAAACCAATATAAATATAAATAGTAATATATTACAGAACTACAATTTAGAGTAAAAATTGATGGCTAGTTATTTTATTTATATGTACAATATGATTAATAACTGTCATGTTTAGGTGACTCGGCGTATAAATCTTCTTTCTTTCGTTCTCCTGCCCAGTATTGTCTTTGTCTTTCCAATCTCATTGCCTAAATGAAATATTTATCAATATATATCGAATTTAAATAGGTTTATATTTAGCACACTGAACTTACATAAAACCTTTTCAGTTGCTTTTCCATACCAGCACATTCTTAAAAATCACTTATTAACGCTTCACATTTACTATAGCCACGATCTCTACCATATGCTTCCAAACAATCGATAACTTTCATTTCCATTTCGCCACATCTTCCACGAGTTTGATGATTTACTAAATGTCCAGTAAGATCAGTAAATGGAGTTTGGAACCACGGCCAAATCGACATTGTGCTGCTGAAATGCTTTTCCTTTCAATAATTTTTATACTTTAGAATAAGGCAAATCAAATATTTAGTTTAATTCATATATCTTATATGATTATAAATTCGTTATTATTAATAAATTACCTGTTTTTACTTTTTCAATATCCTCTGTCAACCAAAAATATATCACATTCTATTAGTGCTGCCATCTATGATTATTATAAATATTACGTAAATTCTAACGGGAAATTCAAATAATAATAAAATTTTACTATAAAAATATGTAATTTCATTTTACTATAAATATTCTGTATTTCTACCTGAAAATTCTGTAATTTCATTTTACTATAAATATTCTGTATTTCTACCTGAAAATTCTGTAACTTTTTTGCTTATTTTCTGTAAATTGTATCACACATACTTAATGTAGAATTACATATTGTTAAATTAAAAATTTGAGACAAATGTTTTCTTCATATATTTATTTCTAAATAGGATGTACATTTCGTCCACACTGTGGTCATCTTCAGTTAAGTCTTAACTGAAGATGAAGATTTGTCTCAAATTTTTAATTTATTCAAACTTCATGTACTCAACAATTAATAATAATACATATTGTAAGTATAACTTCTTAAATTATATAAAATTACAGCTTGCATATTAATATCTGTATTAATTGTAAAATAAATCTTTTATATAAATTTAGAAATATATGTAATTATACCAACAATAATATTACAAAACTAAACAAATTTTACCTATTTATGAAAAATTCCTGACAAGAGACTACTAAAAAAAAAAGAAACTGTAATATAACATACATATGTACTTTACTATTCCGTTGGTAATATCATATTAGATAATGTTTGTAATAACTCAGATATTACGTATTTTTAAACAATTATAGAAAATTACAGCAGTTGAGTCTTTATACCTAGAAATACTAGGCATGATAGTGTCTCATGGTTTGTAGGTAAAACTACATATTTTGTTGTAGGTGTAGTTAAAAAAAATTTGAACTCATTATATGAAAATAAATCGGCATTCTTATATTTTTAAACAACATTGTACATAAGGAAGAACATAAATAAACGTATTCTACGCAAAAAATATAAAGTCATTATTACATAATACTAATTTTTCTTCAATATAGATTTATAGAACCAACGCATAACTTCGTTTCGGAATAACGCTGGTGAATGCAGAACGCACAAAGAAATATAAGGCAGATACAGGTAGAAAAATATTTCCCATTACTAAACAAGTTACTGCTTCTAAATCAATTTGTGATACTGGAGTTAGTAGATACAATTCGTATTTGTTTTCATCAATGCCGCGAATAATACCAAAACCGAAACAATTAAATAATTTATTGTTTTCATTATCATTTCCTGCTTCATTGAAACGACTACAAAGGCCTACTAAATTTCCATTTAGGATAGGCAAAATATTTTCTTCGGAATGATCAATATGATGATGTAATTGTATAGAAGATAAATTTATGCTAAAATAAAAAATAATATTAAAACAAGAAAATATTTTTACATATCATTGTCTTAGAGCTACACTAAGATATCTTTCAGAAAATTAAAAATAGAGTTTTACACAATTTTATCTATAAATAATGATAATATAATAATTTCCATTCTCAAAATATTAAGTTTTTTACTTGTCTTAGTGTAGCACTGAGGCAACGATGTATTGTATGAATTTGACTTACGAATAGGGAGAAACTGCTGTAATTTCATTTTTATCGTCCAATATTTGACTAAAGTAAGATAAAATAGACATTTCTCTGATTTGTCTTGGCTCGTATTCCCATTCACCAGTAATTTTCTTATCAGCTTGTGAATTAATTGAATATACATAATAAGATAATTTTTTATTACATGATAATAAATTAAACGATGCATCATAATGCGATACAAAGTTATCGGATAATAAGGAAACATAATTACGGGCATGCTTTTTACTTTCGATTTGAACCACAAGATTCGGGGCAATCAGCTTGATGATTGAAACAATTAAATCTGTTCCGATAGACTTCGTAAAACCCATATAATTTATTAGCCACGGTATATCTTTACTAATATTCTCTTCACAATATTCAATCAAAGCTTTTACACTTTGTACGTATTTATCAAGTGACTGCATCACATTTACTTCGCCAATAAAAAAGCTCCTGCAAAATATAAATAAAATAAATATATGACAAACAAATAGTATATTATTTTACAACTGAAAAGTGCTCTTTCTACACAAGATATAATCATACGAGTGCAGTAGCTGGATTCTATAACAAAATCGAAATCTTATTCGAAATAGAAGAGAAAAATACAGAGTAAAAACGACCAATTTCGATATATTAGAAATTCAAATAATGGTATTTTGCTTGGTAGAAAATGAAAATTCTCGTTTGCACTGTAGCACTCCAAACGATTTCAAAAGATGCAGTCAAATTTATTTATATCAATGTTAAAAGATAAACTTTTGTACTTGGGTCCTGAACCTGCGTTATGATTAATTATAATGTTATTAAATTCCCTATCAGGTTCGTTATTGTTTTTAGCAATGACGCGTTTCGACTTTTCAGTCATCTTCAGATTTTCTGAGTTTGGTCGGTGTTGTGGCTCGAGTGTTCACTCACATAGGGAATTTAATAACATTATAATTAGTGAAATTTATTTATTTGTATTTATAGTTTATTGCTACTCGCTAGAATTTATTGACTATTATTTTTTTCTAATTTTTTGTCGATTACAACCAAGATTTCGATTTTGTTACGGAATTCAATTCAGGCATGAAATAACGTTTCAAATTTTAACCATATTTATTATTTGTTTTCGTTACATAACTTTATAAATAACATTTAAAAAATAAATTGTTATGTTATATAATGTTATGAAAATAATTTTTATTTGTAACTTTGAAATTATCTATAAAGTGTAAATTAAAGAAAAATATTACCAAATTAATTTTCGTGTTTGAAATACAAACAAAATAAATCTTTTTCTCAAACAAAAATTCATACAGAGTAATGATACAAAATAACTTTTTACGAAACGTTATTGTATTAGAAATTATAGTTTAATCGTTATTAGAACGTTATCGGATATCATTACGTTACTTTTTCCATCCCTAATTCAAACAGATTTGTGTTTTTCTATTCTTATTTATTATCTATTAAAACAAGTTTATAAACTTACTTTTGTGGATTTCTCAAATGCGTATAATTCGGTCCAAAAATGGGTGTATTGACAAAAGTTACAGAAACACATCCTCCAATTGTAAATTCTGATTGGTCTGGATCTAGATCTATGCAAACAACTTTATCAACCTTATTCAATAAATTATTGATCATATAACGAAGAAGAACAGATTTTCCAACACTCTTTCCACCACATAGAAAAGTTTTACATTCCCTTTTATCTAAATTTTGTAATATTGCATTCAGTACTGAATCCCAATCTTCGTTCTTTTTGAATGTTTTATAAGCATGAGTGTCTGTTTCAAAATAGCAACTTAAAATTTTCTCTAATTTATATAACGGACGCTTCTTATAGTTCATTTCAATGATTTTCGGATATAATTGTTTTTCTACATGTTTTTTTAGGTACGTCACCATTTTATTTTTTATATTTTTAACTGCTATTATACTATCATTCGCTTCAATATTAGCACAGAACTTTTCAATCAACTCATTGTCTTTTATATAATGATTTAAAATAGCTATGAAGTTTCTCGATGTTTTGTTTGGTAATGGTAATGTTTCTAAACATAAAAGACAACATCCTCTAAGAGAATAAATATCAAATTCTTTTTTACAATTTGTTTCGAGTATATGACCAAGAACTTCAATTGCGCCTGATAACACAGTTACAGACAGCTTTCCATAAAAATAAAGTTTTAATGGATATTTTAGAATTAAAATGCAATGATCATCATCAGTAACGTGATATTTAACTAATTGTTTATTTAAAGTTGAAAGAAATTTAGTATTAGATGACGCATTATCATTTATTTTATCTGTTATATTATTTTCATTAGTTGCGTCTACAATATCTGATGTGGTGTTTAAAAAATCATTTTCCGATGTTTGATCTGTAATATTATTTTCATTGGTTGAGTTTGACCAAATGTCTGTTGCGGTGTTTGAAGAATCATTTTCCGATGTTTCATCTGTAATATCACTGGTTGAGTTTAGAATGTCTGGTGCGGTGTTTGAAGAATCATTTTCCGATGTTTCATCTGTAATATCACTGGTTGAATTTAGAATGTCTGGTGCGGTGTTTGAAGAATCATTTTTAGATGTTTCATCTGTATTATTTTCACTAAAATCAGATTCATTTCCAGATGCTTTTTCTGTTATATTGTTTTCATTATTTGAGTCTAGAATTTTTGGTGTTGTATTGCATTTCATTGGTACTGTTATAATTTTACAATTTCTTCTATCAAAATTTACATTTGGTCTAGTAAGCATATTTATATCGTTACATTTATATCGCATATTTATATCATTACATTTGCTTAGAAATTTATTAACTTCATGGTTTACACTTACAACTTCCTCTATAACTTCACATTTATATCTTGGTGTTGTACTTGTTCCAGCAGTATCTTCATCAGAAATATAGTCTGTACTTGAATTTGCGCTTATATTACTGGTGTCTAGTAATAAATTTTCTATTTCAAATGTAGAATTTTCTGGCATACTAGTACTCGGATTAATAGTCTTACATGTTGTTACATGCCATTTTGATGTGCTACATACATTGTTTGTATCATCATTATCTTCCGAAGCACTATTGTTGAAAGTTAAAGGTATTATTTTTCCGTCGTTCTTTTTCATTTTTTTAGCTTTTATATGCGGTGTATCGCTTCTAGGATTCTTCCTTTTACCATTTATTTCAAATAATTCTGGTGACGCATTTTTCTTTTGAATATTTTTCATATTTATTATTTTTATATCGACTAATATAACCAAGAATATAATTTAATAAAGTAAGGTTATGAACTTCACATGGCACGTGTAAACCGTTTGGTGTAAACGCAAAACTTTACTGCGTTAGTTTAGAAGCTATATGGTGTAGTATGAAGTATAATGCAGTTTATGTAGGATTTTGTTTTAAATATTTTTTTGAATAAAACAATAACTATAATCAGGGAGGACCTGACTATAATGATAGTTTATTATAGATATTTATTTTATAATTTTATTTATGTATAATTTGTATATAAAATAATAATAAAATTATCCTTATTTTCAGGAGATAGAATGTAAATTAAAAGATGATGTAGAGAATATTTGTACCTGGATAAATATAAATAAATTAAAACTAACTGTAAATAAACCTAAAGCAATGATATTATGTAAAGATAGTATGTTAAAAAATACGGTTAGTTTAAAAATATTAATTAACTCGGATGAAGTCCAAATAGTAAATTCTATTAGGTAATTACACCTAAATAATTTAGGTGTAATTACAGAAAGAAAATTACCCTGAAATATAGTAATAACTGGAATGTGCACTGCCTATGTGTTCTAGTAGCGCCAATGCGAGCCGAGAGAGATAGGAGATACGGGGATCTCTATCACTGTCTTACACTTCTGCGAATTTGAAATTCAAATGCGATTTCTTGCGGTAAAAATGCGACAATCTTATGTTGTTGCATATTAAATTGTAGCTAAATGCATCGGCTAAACGATACGTAATGAGATTTTGTTGGGGAATTCCTCTTTAAAAGGTATTTTTATAATTTTTGATATATTAATTTGACATTTTTCAATATAGTAGTGAGATTCTTTTTTTTCATAGCTATCTAAGTTATCATGTAGTAGCAATGCTACGCCAATAGAAACTCTTTGAACGGACTATACGACAAAGACGCGAATCCCCGTATATCGCTATCTCTCTTGGCTCGCATTTGAGCGGCCAGTGCGCGTTCCAGTTATTACTATATTTTAATGGAAAATTGTTATTTAACGTTAATTCACACGGTTCTAATTGCTATGATTGTTCAGACAGGTAGCTCAAATACAAAACATGTTGAAGTTAATATTGAATTTATTCGTTTAATAACCCATTATGAACTAGCGTGACCATATGGTCACGATTTTTAGGTTTTATTAATGTGATTGTTTTAGGTACACTGGTTTTTTATTTTGTTATATTTTGCGCGCGTTATATTCTGTCTACTGTATATTCAGCTTATATATATATATATATATATATATATATATATATATATATATATATATATATATATATATTAAATATATGCTATTGAGTTATTGTTTTGGAATACTAGTAATAAATATATTGTGAGCTGTGAAAAACTCGCTGCAATGTGGTCTTCAAAGAGGTAAGTTAAGAATTTTGTAACTATATGTTGGTTGTTTGCACTAAATTTTGTTTTGGGGTTATGTTGAACTTTGTTGTAAATAACTATTATAAACTCAACGATAATAATTATCTAAGATTATTTTAATTGATGTTTTTTTTATCACTGTAACCATACGGTCACACTAGTCCTTTACGTTACTTATTTTTATTATTTGCAATTAAATTTTTTTTTTTTGAAATAACATTTTCGAAATTTTCGTGAATTATTTATATATATATATATATATATATATATATATATATATATATATATACGTCTACAGGGCTTTGTCTGTGAAAGAGCTAGCTGATATATTGGAAAGTGAAAACTTTTGGAACGATGACGTAACGGATATTTTCATTGAACCACCAGAAAATACTGTTCAGTCCGATGAAGATTCTGTTGATGAAGATAGTGGTGGGCTGATAAATAATCTATCCGGAAGACAACTGCTCGCAGGAGCCAAAGCAGTCTGTAAGAATGGGGAAAGAATTGGAGTTTCTGATGATTTTGAAAAAGAAGAAGATGATTTGCTACTAAGTGAAATTAGAAATCGGGAGCTTCCGGTAAAATTAGTGTGGGACAAAAAGTATGATTTACCTGTCAGAATAGAGGAGAGTTTTCCTGAACCAAACTATTCTGTTTATAAAGGAAAAACTCCTGTTCAACTTTTTGAATTATTTTTTGATGATGAAGTTGTTGACTTATTAGTGAAGGAATCACAAAATTATGCAATGTTTAAGAATTTGCCAGATCCAGAAATGGTGGTGGTGCATTTTCACCTGGCTGATAGACGCATCAGTGCAAAATGCCTGGGTTTTGATAAGAGAGTCGGGTTCCAATATTTCACATTTAGATTTTCGACGAGAAATTGCCCAAATTTATCTGACCAAGTTCCAAAATCCGCCAAAAGCCAGGAAACGATCTTCCACTAGTTTCTCTAGGTCGACAGTACCTCAAGATATCCAGTACGACCATTTGGATCATCTAATAGAGAATGTACTGAACAATAGAAGACGCCGATGTGCAAATAATAATTGTAGTAGTGTCATACGTACACAATGCAGAAAATGCAAAATTGGATTGTGTGTTCTTTGTTTTGCAGACTATCATACTGCAAAGTAAATTAAAATGGGTTTTACGTTATTAAATAATAAATAAATAATTATTCCGAAAAACATTATTTTATAAATCGCATACCTCTTGATCCTAGCGTAACCATATGGTCACACCATTTTTCTCTCAAACAGTAAACATTTTTTTAAAAATAATTTTATTTTAAGGTTTTTAAAGCAATATAAATGAGCATTTTGATACTAAATATAATTATTTAAAAAAATTTATATTTCAGTCCTTAATGGGTTAATACAACTATTTGTAATTATACAATTTATTGTAACTGACTATTCTGAAAATTACATAATGAATGTTGAATTAATAATTCAATAATTAATTTAATATTATTAATTGATTTATTGATTTATTATTATTTATTGATTTATTGATTTATTTAAGAAAAAAAAAAAAAAAATAAAAAAAAATTTCAGCACCCAAACGGCACATGCTAGCAAATTAAAACTAAAACCAAATTATAAAACTTTTTATGCTCTATCAAAAAGAATTCTAAGTATTTCTCCGAATTGAACTCGAGAAAGTAGTATATCACAAATTATCGAAATTTCATGTTAAACGCCCATACGAACTTAACGAACGAACACCCGGTATATAAAATAAGAAAATTGAATTTTATATTTTGAGAGTCACAGGTAGAAATTAAATTTTGTTTTCTTTATTGAAATCACCGTATGAAATGATATGTCTTTGCTGTTTTAACCAACCCCGTAGCTTTTTATATTTTTCCCGAAATAACAATAGTAATTCATTTAAATTGAAACAACCTGTATTATAAAATTTTGTACAAAAGTTATTTATATAAATAACTATTACAAGTTTATAAAGATGGGTTTTATGACGGTTTAACAATAACCTAATTAATTAATTATAATTTTATTAATTATAATTAATTAAGTTAACTAATTAACTTTAATTTAATATTTCCAATATTATTAATTATTTAGTTAAAGTTTCAAGTCTAAAGCTCATGTGGAAATAATTCAGTTTTTATTTTTTTTCTGCTAAACGATGCATTCTAGAAAAATAATTTACTCAATTATAGTACTCATTATTCCGCATTTTTCCATGTCATGCATATTTTCCTACACCGCATAGTATTCGAGAAAAAAAAATAAAAAACAAAAAAATTGAAAAAAAATTCTAGCGCTCAAACGGCACATGCTAGCAAATCAAAACTAAAACCAAATTATAGTACTTTTTATGCCCGATAGAAAAGTATTCTATGTATTTCTTCGAATTTAATTCGAGAAAAAAGTTATATTGCAAATTAATCGAAATTTGCAGAAATTAAGCCAATTTTTCATACTTATTAGGTAATTTTTTACTTATTTTCTGCGATTATTTATGGGAATTATGTTAAAAATTACAATATTTTTACTGTAATTTCGCTAATTTTTTTTACAGTGTATACATAATAGAAAAAAATACAATATAAAAATTATTATATTATATTTTGGGTACGTGGCGTAAAAAAAGTGTTGTACTTGGTTACCATGACGACGCGTTTCAAAATTAATCTATTTAAATATGTATCGATTAAATATGTCATTGTAAATGTATGTTTAAAAAGTTAGGTGTTTATAATTATTTTATTCGTAAAATAATCATTAAAAGTTGGTTAAAAAATCATTTTACGAAAGAAATTCGACAGAAAAACAAAAAATGACTTCAGAATTACTGCAAAAAGAAGAGGAATTTCGCAAACTTAATGACGAATTAGAAAGACAAACTAAGGCCTTATTGCAAGAAATGGATACGGTCATAGACAACGTAAATTACGTAAATATTAATTAATTATTACCAGAAAAATATCAAAATTATAATAACTCTACTCAAATTTATTACTATTTTTCAGAAATAAAATAATAAATAATAGGAAGGGTTTGTGCCAAACCTTTTTTGGGTACATGGCGTAATTGTGTATGTATGTATGTATGTATTTTTACAGAAATTACAAAATTTTGGCGTTAACAAACCCAGTAATAAAGCAAAATTAAAAATAGCAATTATTTTATTTATTATTTTTGAGAAATAGTGAATATTGAAAAAAAGGGTTTGTGCCAAACCGTTTTTGGGTACATGGCGTGATTGTGTATGTATGTATTTTTACAGAAATTACAAAATTTTGGCGTTAACAAACCCAGTAATAAAGCAAAATTAAAAATAGCAATTATTTTATTTATTATTTTTGAGAAATAGTGAATATTGAAAAAAAGGGTTTGTGCCAAACCAATTTTGGGTACATAGCGTGATTGTGTATGTATGTATGTATGTATTTTTATAAAAATTACAAAATTTTGGCGTTGACAAACCCAGTAATAAAGCAAAATTAAAAATAGCAATTATTTTATTTATTATTTTTGAGAAATAGTGAATAATGAAAAAAAGGGTTTGTGCTAAACCCTTTTTAGGTACATGGCGTGATTGTGTATGTATGTATGTATTTTTACAGAAATTACAAAATTTTGGCGTTAACAAACCCAATAATAAAGCAAAATTAAAAATACCAAAACAATTATTTCAATATCAAACACTGATAAAGCAATTATTTTTTCGGAAATAGTAAATAATAAAAAGAGTTTGTGCCAAACCATGACGTAATTGTATGTATGTATGTATATTTGTATTTTTCGGCGTTAGTTATTAAGTAAAATTAAAAATGCCAAAACAATTTAACATTTATTTTAGAGTGTTCTTGTAAATATTATCAAACAAAATCAACCAATTTTTTGCAGAAATTACAAAATTTTGACGTTAATGAACCCAGTAATAAAGCGAAATTACAAATACCAAAACAATTATTTCAATATCAAACTGAAAATACTGAAAATTATCATTGGGAAAATTATCCAGAAGAAAATAAAATTTCATCTATGACTGGCTTTTCCAAATGTTTGCAAACAAGGCTGATACAAATTCAAACCGAGCTAGAAACGACGAAAACGCAATATAAAGCCAAGGTTTGTTTTATGGGGGGAGGGGTCTAATTATTTATTTAATAATACAATAATTATCTAAAATTAATTTTTGACTCCAAATTTCGCGTTTATTAATAATTATTTCTTTAAAATGATACAAAAATTAATCTAAAATTAATTTTCGACTCCAAATTTCGCTATTATAAATTTTTATTTTCAGTTTATTTTTTTAAAATGATACAAAACTTAATCTAACATAAATTTTTGACACCAAATATAGCGTTTATTAATTTTTATTGCATAAATTTTTGACTTAAAACGCGTTTATTAATAATTATTTCTTTAAAATATACAAAAATTAATCAAAAATAAATTTTCGACTCCAAATTCCGCGATTATAAATTTTTATTTTCAGTCTATTTCTTTAAAATGATACAAAACTTAATCTAACATAAATTTTCCACATTAAATATCGCGTTTATTAATTTTTATTGCATAAATTTTTGACTTAAAACGCGTTTATTAATAATTATTTCTTTAAAATGATACAAAAATCAATCTAAAATAAATTTTCGACTCCAAATTTCGGGATTATTAATATTTTTATGTTTTAGTGCAACGAACTAAAGCAATTAAATTCAGATTTTTCAAAAATCGAACAGGAAAAAAATAAATGGCAACAATTAGCACAGAACTATCAAGAACAAAAAGAAAAACTTGCAAATCAGGTAAGATTATAATAATAATTTTGCAATTTTGCAAGAAAGTAAACAATTTTACTTACCTTATGTGATTATTATGTTAAAAATTACAGAATTTTGAGTACAAAATACAGAATTTTTCATAATTTGAAAAGTTATACCAAATATATGTAATTTTATATGCAATTTTGCGAGAGAAAAAAACAATTTTTGCATACTTATTACTTTTTTTATGTGATTATTATGTTAAAAATTACAGGAATTCTGTGCAATAATATAAATCACAAGATTAGAAGTATATGTGTAAACCCATATATAGACCACTTTGACATTTCTCGGAAAGTTGGCAACACTGTATTTTAATAATATTATAATTTATGTAGGCACTAGGAGAAACTTTTCGGAAAATTTAATCAAAATCGAATAAATAATGTAGCCACAATAAATTTTTTTTAAAATTTGTGATTTTTTCTCAATAAGTTGGTAACACTGTATTTTGTTAAAATTGCATAATTTATTTAGGCACTAGGAAAATCTTTTATGAACATTTGATTAAAATCGGTTAAATAAAGTCATCATAATAAATTTCTAAAAATTAATAAATTTTTTTTCTCGGAAAGTTGGCAACACTGTATTTTGTTAAAATCACATAAATTATGGTATAATTACTAGGAGAATCTTTAGTGAAAATTTGAGTAAAATCGGTTAAATAACATGGCCATAATATATTTTTTTAAATTTTAGTAATTTTTTTCTCGGAAAGTTGGCAACACTGGATATTAATAAAATTATATAATTAATGGGAGCATTAGGGATATCTTTTGTGAAAAGTTGATCAAAATCGGATAAATAATGTAGCCAATATGAATTTTTAAAAACATGACCCTATCTTGGGCACTAGACAAATTTATTCTGAAAATTTCATTGTAATCGGTTGAACCGTCTAGGAGGAGTTGCGGTCACAAAATTTTGACTTACCTCTGACGACGCACATCCATACACCCACTTATAAACTAAGTTCAGATTCGTTTGATTTAGAGGCTATATGAAGGATTTCTATACACAAATTATTTTTTTTGAAAATGTTACAGACACCGTACCCAAACGCCATACCACTTTTTCCTTGCAGTCAAAGTGTTAAAAATGCATTTCAATTGATTTCTAGGTCACATTACTCACATCAAAATTACAAATAAAAGGCACCGAATTAATATCGCTACGCAAAGATAATGAAACATTAAAAAAAGATTTAAATAAAGCTAATTTAACGCATTGTAACAGCGAATTAAAGCTAAATAAATTACTCGAGGAAACGGAAAAAACTAAAATCAATACGAAAAACGCGAAACAAGAAGAAAAGGTTTTTTCATACATTTATTTATGTCTGCTTTATAATAATAATGATAATAATTTAAGAACTAATTTTCTAGGAGCTTCGTGAAATACACAAAAAACAACTGAATGATTTAACAATCGCGAATAAACGTCTCGAAAAACAAGTTTTGGAACTTACATCTGGTTTTAAGAAACAAATGATGTTAATTGATAATTTGAAAAAACAGAAGGTTTGTAATAATTTTTTTTTTTTACATTTTTACCAACTGAATTTTCTAGCAATTTAGATTTAATTAATTATTTTAATCAGTACAATCAGTAAACTTAACAAGATTAGAAGTATATGGGTAAACCCATATATAGACCACTTTGACATTTCTCGGAAAGTTGGCAACACTGCATTTTAATAATATTATCATTTATGTGGGCACTAGGAGAAACTTTTCGGAAAAATTTCAGCAAAATCGAATAAATAATGTAGCCACAATGAATTTTTAAAATTTTTTGTGATTTTTGCTCGATAAGTTGGCAACACTGTATTTTGTTAAAATTGCATAATTTATTTAGAATTAACTTTTATAAAAATTTGATTAAAATCGGTTAAATAAAATGGTCATAATGAATTTTTAAAAAATTTAGTAATTTTTTCTCGGAAAGTTGGCAACACTGGCTATTAGTAAAATTATATAGTTAATGGGAGCACTAGGGAAATCTTTTCTAAAAATTTGATCAAAATCGGATAAATAGTGAAGCCACAATGAATTTTTAAAAACTTTAGTAATTTTTTTCTCGGAAAGTTGGCATCACTGGGAAAAAATAAAACCACATGACCATCTTGGGTACTAGACAAATTTATCCTGAAAATTCGATTAAAATCGGTTGAAATGTCTAGGAGGAGTTGCGGCCACAAAATTTTGACTTACGATCGAGCGAGCGAGCCATGGCCATGTTATTTAACCGATTTTACTTAAATTTTCACAAAAGATTCTCCTAGTAATTATATAATTTATGTAATTTTAACAAAATACAGTGTTGCCAACATTCCAAAAAAAAAAATCACAAATTTTTTTAAAAATTTATTTTGGCTACATTATTTATTCGATTTTGAATAAATTTTCAGAAAAGTTTCTCCTAGTGTCCACATAAATAATAATATTATTAAAATACAGTGTTGCCAACTTTCCGAGAAATGTCAATGTGGTTTCTTTATGGGTTTACTCATATACTTCTAATATTGTTATAAACACACATTGAACTGTCACAAGTACGTTGAGTGCATTAACCTTTCACGATTATAAATTATTTATAAAACTGAAACAATTAGAATCAAATTTGTAATCGTTTTTTTGGAAGAAAAACCGGGGTTTCTAACTGCTAGTACATTTGGTTCAACTTCGGAATATATACTTATTTATTTAACGAATATTCAAAAATATTACACATAAAGTTATGTTTATAAATTATTTTAAGTATTTTGAAAATTTAATCTTTTGAAAAACAATTATTTTTGAAAAATTTTTACAGATGTATTTGGAATCGACCAAACTCAACAACATAACTCAAGAGGAATTTTGTCGTATATTGGATTGGAAACCGACAGAATAATTAAATTTATAAATTTATACAAAAAACTAAACTAAAAATATATATATTAAAAATTATTTATTTATTAAATTGACGTTTCTTTGATTTCCGCGCTTGGTTGGAAAAACTTTAAAAACTCAACTTAGTTATTGTGGATGTTCCTTATTAATTACGCGTTTTTTTTTTAGTATAAATTGACGTTTTCCAGCCAAGCTGAAAAGCTCGCAATTTTAATAAATGCAATGGAAAAACTAAACTTCAATTTGTAAAAATGAAAAATTTAAATTTTATATAGTTTTTTTTTTTAAAGAAAATAATTCGGAGTGGTATCTTTTTGGACACTATTTGACTTACTCATGATTAGGAAACAAAATAAACAAGATTAGAAGTATATAGGTAAACCCATATACCTATAGACCACTTTGACATTTCTCGGAAAGTTGGCAACACTGTATTTTAATAATATTATAATTTATGTGGGCACTAGAAGAAACTTTTCTGAAAATTTACTCAAAATGGAATAAATAATGTAACCACAATGAATTTTTAAAAAAATTGTGATTTTTTTCTCGATAAGGATAATTGCGATAGAATTAATGTTGTAAGGTAAGGATATGAATTTTGTGATAAGTGCAAGATATTCGTTTCTAGGATGGGTGACTGGAAGACTAAATGTAATGTATCTAATGATAATGCAAATTTAGAAGAGGTGGATGAGTACCTAAGGTAAGATTGAAAGGTTTTGGGTACATTGGGTACTTTTGCCAAGAATGTAAATGTTTCCGAAGAAGCTCATTTAAGTTTATACAATGTTGCTTTGGTACCTATATTGATGTATGGTAGTGAATGTTATATATGGCTACAAAAACAGAAAAGAAAAATGGTTACAGTGGATATAAAATTTTTACGTTGGGTATGTGGTGTAACTACGTGTACGAAATAGATTCGTGTATGATGACTGTAAAATTTAAAAAAAAATGTTGGTGTAAAACTGGTGATAGTTAAGATGGTTCCGTCATCTTGAGTAAATGTCTTATAAACGTTTGATTAGAAGAATATATGTGAATATCTTGACGTGCGATGCATAGCGAATAGAGATATTATAAATGTAGATAAAGTTAAAGTTACTTGTCTAAACAGAAAATTTTAGAGAAATCTAATTTCGGGATAGTGGAAAGAGTTTTTACCACACTCTTTAGGTACATAGCGTGATTGTATATGTATGTATAGTTTGAATTGACATTTTTTATGAGAAAATTACTACTCTGCGTATGGTTCATGTTTTATAGTTTTATTAATAATGAAAAAATTAATATTTAGTGCAGTAAAAAAATCTTTCAAAAGTCATTTTATTAAATAAAACGGTTTTGGCATATACTTCTATATTACTTTTTATTAATTATCGACGTTTCAAAGTACTCTACGTACATAAACATCAAGAAAAATGATACACATGATTAATTAGAGTAAATAAACAGAACATAGAGACAAGTTACTAGGTAACAAAATGCAAGTAACTAGATTTTAGAATTTATAAATTTTTAATTAAAGAAAGCCAAATTTTATTTATTAATACAGAACTAACAACTAGTTTCATAATAAACACTTTAACTAAAATCGACTGTAAACTGACAAAAACACTTTGTTTTATTAATAACAACAACTAATTTTACGATTAAAATTGTGAAAGTTTGACAAATAGCATCGTTTTATTGACAGTAACAATAATTATTAATGTAGAATTTAAAATAGATGTTTTTTGTTCGGTTTAAAGTTGACTTTACTTCAATTATTTATTATAAAATCGGCCGTAAATCTTATAGCCGTTTTATTTTATTATAGTATTTTATAGATTTTTTTAGACAAAATATCTATAGTACTACGGAACTTACAGAACAATATTTATTTCTAAAATACATTTTATATTCATATATAGAAAACAGACAGTATACAAATTTGAAATTATAAAAGGCCAGCGTCTTTCGTTCGGTAGAGTTTGTGCAATGCGGTTACGTTATGTGTGTTGCCTATAGCTCAAAGGGGCCAAGGAATTAACCTAAGATTATTTGTTTACAAAAAAATACGACGCACGTATTCTTTATTTTATTTTTTATTTTAATTTTTTATTTTTAAATTTTATATAATTTGAAATTCATAGGAAAATTAACTGTGTAACCTTGGCGAAACCTGGCCATTATAGCAAAAAAAAATCCAAGAAAATTTCAAAAACGTTTTATTGTTGACGTATTTGTACATTTGTAAATTTACAATGATATACTCTTTGACAAAAGTACCTCAATAATATTCAAACTTAAAAATTTAATGAATCACGCTCGAATTTTGACCATTGGGCGAGCACTAGTTCATATATAATTCCTAAAAATACATTGTATACAATTAAAAAAATTGTACATAATTTTGTTAGACCGATCGTATATAATTGCCTCCTATATTCCATCCCCGTGAAATAATGCAGCTTCTGTAGACAGAGGCAAGCAAAATATGTTGCTTGTATAGTACCTATAATAAGTAAGTATATCGCATTTAAAAAAATTTAAATAGTAGATAGCTATGAAAAAATAAACGTTCTTTTTTTTGTTGAAATATTGAATTTTGTTTAATGAAAAAATGTCAAAATAAAATGAAAATGATGAAAACAAAAAAGTACATATTAGAAAAAGAGTTCTGTTAATCACTGTTCACAAATTCAAAGAAATTGTTGTTGGCTACAGAAAATAAAACATAAATATAAAAAATATATTGGCATTTAAACATATATCTGTCCAATATAAAGTCAAAGTAATGGCGTTGTGTAAAACGAGTGTGCTTCCGGTATACAATCAAGTAATTGAAGATGTAATTTGTGGTATACGTGATGTATTCGAAAACGAAGGTGTAGATGCAATAATTCTTCAGGAACTAAAATTTATTTGGGAATCTAAATTAAAGGCTAGCATGGCTGTAGATACGAGTACAGAAACAACAGCTATAAAATTGGATACGGTCTCGAATAATGCAACATCGTTCCAATTTGCTAAACGGGAACAGTTTAATGATGACGTAAATCGTCTAGAGGAGCAATTCGTACAAAATCATACAACTGAAAACAATCAGTTGCAACAATGCATTCGTCAAAATCAAGACCAGCAACAAATAGTTGAAGATGAAATGGTACCAATTCAATTAACTTTATCTAATCAATCTGCAACAGATGTTGTTACTCGCGCAGTAACCATTCAAGTTCCTGCTAGTGCTTTGAACGAAACGCAATTGGATACATTGTTAACAGAAGCCGTGATTAAAGCAACAATGGACTTGCCCAGTGAATTAGCTTCTGCTTATCTACAACAGCATGTGAATGCAGCGCTTCAAGGTCAACAACAACTCACCGTTAATAAAGTAGCGATGCCGCAAATGGATGGCACAGACACGAATTCATCGGATGAAGATGATAGTGGTTCTGAAGATCGGTCTTCTGATGAAGAAAATGATAATATAGTAGTAGATGAAGAATCTGATGAAGAACCTCTTAATTCTGATGATGATGTAACCGATGAAGATGTTAATGTGTTCGACACAAAGAATGTTATTGTTTGCCAATATGAAGAGGTAGTACGAAACAAAAATAAATGGAAGTTTTTTCTCAAACATGGTATTATGAATTTTGACGGTGAGAATTTTCTGTTTAACAAGGCAAGCGGTGATGCGGTGTGGTAAACAAGAAAAGTTCATAAATTTATTCGTATGATCGTTAATATTAATTTATTTTGACAAAGATTTGAATTATTATAGTTAAAAAAAATTACATTTAAACTTAAGTTGTGTTTTGTGTATATTTTTCAATAATCAATAATACATATTGATTTTTTTCTTTTGATTAAATGTGTATATACTCAGGAAGAGTTTTATTTTTTCACTGTTTATTATAGTGTGTAAAATTTTGCCAAAAGTAAAAAACTGTTTTCAAATATCTACAACATGCACTGTGACACTTTATTGTTAGAAATAGCCATTTCTTGTGCGTTTATGTATTTGTTTGGTTTCTCGAATTTTTGTGTTGTAATTGAGAGAATTAAAAATAAATATGAATGCAGTTAATAATTCCAAATATCCTGTTTTATTTATTATTTTTTTACATTAGCCGTAGTAAATGTTGTGTTTATTCTTATAACAAATAAACTTTTAATATAATAATTTCTCCTAGCCCCCCCTTCAGATTTAGAACTCTATACAAAAAAAATTTTGACGCCTCTTAAGGAATATATATATATATATATATATATATATATATATATATATATATATATATACAGGGTGATTTGTAAGTAATTGGAAATATTTTAACTGGAGTATCCTGGGCTCAGAATATGAAGATTTGACCCAAAACACTTAGATAAAATGTGGCTCCTTACTGAGCTACAGGGTGTTTTATTTAAAAATTTAAAAACGATTTTTGCCCAGTACTTTAAAACTATTTGACGTATCTTTATCATACTTGGCAAAAAGTGTAGGTACCGTACACCATACTAAATTATGTTAAATAAAAGTTTCTGGCTACTGCCAGTGGCGTACAACAGGGACAAGTGAGAGATTGATCCTTCCTAAATTCTACGCCACTGGCGGAATTGTCATTTTAGCACTATTTTTCGATTATCCAATATTTTCTGTGCAAAAAAACATACTATTCCTTCGTAACGATAAAGTCACTATTTTTCGAAATATTTAAAGTTAAACATAAGCTGCACCCTTGGGATTTTTTCAAAATTGTACAGGGTGTTCGTTCGCTTGGTTGATATAGGGCAATAACATGGGATTTCGATAATATGCAGAATACTACTTTCTGAAGTAAAATTCGAAGAAATACTTAGAATACTTTTCGATAAGGAATAAAAAGTTATATAATTTGGTTTTAGTTTTAATTTGCTAGCATGTATCGTTTGGGCGCTAGAATTTTTTTTAAATGTTTTTTAGAATTTTCAATAATTTTTCCTGCTAAATCAATATGAGTTAGAGAAAAATGTTACTTAGCTATTATGTAGCTAATTTTTTTCTCTATTTTACTGAATTTTTTTCAGATTTTTTTGAGCAAATTTTGAAGAAAGTCTTATTTCGAAAAAAAGACTTTTTTCAAAATTTGCTCAAAAAAATCTGAAAAAATTCAGTAAAATAGAGAAAAAAATTAGCTACATAATAGTTAAGTAACATTTTTCTCTAACTCATATTGATTTAGCAGGAAAAATTATTGAAAATTCTAAAAAACATTTAAAAAAAATTCTAGCGCTCAAACGGTACATGCTAGCAAATTAAAACTAAAACCAAATTATATAAGTTTTTATTCCTTATCGAAAAGTATTCTAAGTATTTCTTCGAATTTTACTTCAGAAAGTAGTATTCTACATATTATCGAAATCCCATGTTATTGCCCTATATCAACCAAGCGAACGAACACCCTGTATATATATATATATATATATATATATATATATATATATATATATATATATATATATATATTAGGGTGTCCCTTAAGAAGGGTCAAAATTTTTTTTTTCTCTTCTCACCCCTTAAATCGTCTCCAAATACGCTAAAAAAAATTATAAAAATACTCCCACATTTTTACTCGTTGGTTAAGTGGTCCCCCTAAATCCATATGTAATTTGATAATCAAGCTTATAAGTGAATATTTTCATTAAATTAATGTTTTCACTAAATCAAGCCAGAAAAAAAATAAATAGAGGTATTTCACCTCGCTGGGTACAAATCTGAGGTCAAAATTGAATTTTAATTATTTCTGGATGGCGCCACTATAGCCTATAATACACGATGAAGTTTTTCTGTACAGAAAATCTGTAAAGCGTTTCTGTACAGTTTTGCTTTGCAGAATAAAATGGATGAAATTTATACGTATTCCACGATACATATTTACTGTAAAGAAAAATCTAGCTACGCGCATGCGCATTTAATTATTCTAAACTGTCAGCAATCTGTCAAAATTAATAATTTGGTTATGTATGCATGTATGAAACATGGAAAATCATTTAGAAAATATATATTTGCTTGGTTATGCTGCTGCATTACTTACAAATAATAATTTGAAAACTTAAAAAAAGAAAATAATAATTTGGACGTATAATACATAATAATTATATTATATATAATTATAATAATTCTAAATATAATATATAATTATTATATTTAGAATTTATTTAATACCAATTACAAACATATGTTATTAATTTTTTACATATTTATTTGTATTTTAGAGTTACTTGCTTATAATAGTGTCTATTCTGAAGTATTAATGTGAACAATAAAATAAGCAAAACGTAAACTGTTGGTAAACTGTATAGATTATAGAATATGGATGAAAAATAGGACGCGTTCTAATTCTATCCATATTCTCATGCAGTTAACTTTCCCGCATTGCGCATGCTCGTCAATTAGAACACTGTACAGAAACTGGACACTGCATGAAAAACTGCATCGTATCTTATAGGTTTTTGAAACTGCATAGAAATATTCATGAGTTTCTGTACAGAAAATGGATCGTGTATTATAGGCTTATGACAAAAAATGAATGTTTACCGAGCCCCATATAGTTGGCGCCCCTTCACCAAAATTAAAAAGAAAATATGCCATAATTTTGTGCTTCATTTTATTCAATTCTAATCAAATATTCAAATACAGTTTCGGATTGCCTGAAAAAAGTAAGTAATTTTATTATTATTCAATTTTTCGGAAAAACATCTAAATTTATTTTTGATATACTGTTTATACGATTTGAAACTAATTTTATGTAAAGATTTTTTTTAAATACACGATAATTATATAATTTTATTTGTAAACAATGCTGCCAACTTTTGAAGAAAAATAAAAATGCCCCATCTTAAAAATTTATTGAAATAAGTTTATTTAATTTAAAATTTTATGAATTTCTTGTAATGTTGATATGATTTTTTATATGTTATAGTTGTAAAAAATAGACACGAGAAATAAAATTTAGCATGTAATTTATTGCCAAATACGTAAATTGTTTTATCCGTGTTTTTTTTTTTCTTTAAATAATTCAAACACTTATTTGACACAAAATACATTTAATATATGATAATTTTTTGTATCAAAATTAAAAAAACAAGTCATTTTTAAACTTTTCTATAATTTATGTTTGTTTCAAATCATAAAATTTATCAAACAATTAATTTAAATAATTCAATTTTTTAATATTTAACTTGTTTTGTAATTTATGTGACAGTTCAAAATAGCATGACATAATATCGAAAAGTTAATTTTCTTGGCTTCAAAGAGCGGCATTAAGTAGTCTTTCAATTATTTTATTATTTAAGATAATAACTTGGAATGAAAATATTTTTTATACAAAAAATATTACAAAAATATTTATATATATATATATATATATATATATATATATATATATATTTAATATTTTTATACAAAGTTTCATTTAGACTACCGTTTTACTTTTACGAACAAGAAGAATTTGACCAATCCAAACGCTTGACATATTTTTAGTATTTACACCAAATGCTTGGATTTGTCAAATGCTTGTGCATGTGCGTAAAGCTAAAACATACATACATACACAATCACGCCATGTACCCAAAAGGGTGTGGCACAAACTCTTTTCATCATCCCGAAATCAGTCGCCTCCAAACATTCCTATCCAAACAAGCAACATTCATAATTCCTCTCATAGATACTCTTTTATTCCTACTACTTGGAAACTTTTGCAAACGGCAGTCTGAATAAGATTTAAAACATTAATAATCCATTTAATTTGTTTTTTTCTCAATTTTATTTGTTTATGGCAAAAATTATTTCAATGCTGTTTTAATTATTAATCTTTATTGAACAATAATTTGAATAACTATATTATACATTTATTTCAAATTAAATTTGGTATTTATTGTAAGTTAAGCAAATTGAACTTTTGTTTAAAATTGTAATTTGGAATTTTGGACTAAACGCGACCCTGTAAATAAACGATAGTTTATATAAAACTAATATAACATATAAATTAAATAGTATTTTTGTTCTAAAAAAATATAATGTGTAATATTTTTTAATAATAAATAATTAATAAAGGCAGAACATAATGCGATTTTCCAGGTCTTCGAAACGGAACTAAACCGAAAACCGAAAATAAAAAACGTTATTTTTGCTGGAACAAAAACCAAAACTGAACCGAAAAAAAATATTTCGGTTTAATACATGTTGAAACAAGCGCGCATTAGTACAATTTTACTTTCATTTTTTCATTTCTTTAGTGTCTCGTTGCGTCGCAAGTCGCAAGTGCTGTATTTTTTGATAATAACTTTGCTTTTAATAATCTTTAAGTAATTTAAATAAAAATACATTCAAAAATATTTTAATAATTAAATGTAATTTTTATTTTTTCTAATTATAAATAAAAAGAAATCCTGTATACAAGAATGTGTTACGTTAACATTTTATCTTATTGTTATATAATTAAAACATTCATACAAATTATATAAGTTTTGAATAATAAATTATTTTTTTTTATTAATCCTTAATGTCCGTAGCTTCATGGCTTTTAGTCAGCATATAAACTTTTTCACTTTTTTCAAAGTTCAAAGTGTATTTCAACGAATTTTGACAACACAAACATCTATGCCCCAAGCGGGATTCAAACCCGGGCCCGCACAGTTACGAGCGGTTTCAGACACAATGAGACACACGTCCCAAACCGCTCGGCTGTGCCGGCCGGCAATAAATTATGTTATTATCATAGATTTTATATTTCTAATTATTTTACCTTTAATTAATTAATAATTCATATTATAATATTATCACATTTATGTAGTAATTATGGTAGAAAATAAGTTTTTAATAAAAATAAAAACATTTAAAAAATTTAAAAATTAATCACTCGGAACTGAACCTAAAACTGAAAGAGACAGTTATTTTTGCTGGAACAAAAACTGGAACAAAACTATATATATTTTTTGAATTAAACCCGAACAAAAACCGGAACGTAAAATAAAACGGTTCAAAACCCAGGATTTTACAATATGTCATAAATAGTTATAATGTTCAATAATTTATTGAAAATATATGTATTTTGAATAATTGAATATAGTTATAGTTCCGTTGTTGGTGATAAACCTAATAATACAAAAATTACTTAATATATTTTGTAGCTCGTATCTTTGCATAAAATTTTGTCAGATAGTTTTAAAATAGTTTAAAATCAAAATTTAATATAGTCAATTTATTTATCGGTGATATTTTATTATTAAATTTATAGAATTTTCTGGACAAGTATGTCATGGCAATTTATTGCAGACGTTTCGCCGTACAGCATAGGCATTTTATATATATATATATATATATATATATATATATATATATATATACATCTGTAGCCAGTGGGGTAGCCAAAAACTTGTCATGGGGGGGGGGAGGGTTACTAAAGAAAAAATATAATATTAATCATTAAAGATAATACTATAATTTGTATAAAAAATAAAGAGCAATAAAAATTATTTTTATAAAAATGAAAGTAAAATAACATACCTACTTATTTCATATTTCACATACGTATGTTTTTGGTAGTTCAGGATTTTGGGGGGGGGGGTTTCAACCCCTACCCCTCTAACACCCCCTGGCTACGACACTGTTTGTAGCCCCACCATCCTCTACAGGAGATGATGCTAAAGAAAATATTTTAACATTTTTATCTTTTATTATTGTTTAAATGTTCCTAATTCTATGTAATTGCTGATGTCACTCTTCCGAACGAACACTATATATATATATATATATATATATATATATATATATATATATATATATATATATAAATTTCCCTAATCCCGTAAAATTGTCGTAAATGTTAAAAAAATGAGATTTGTAAAGTATTAGAATTTTTTGAGATTCCCAAATGGTGAAAACGTAATTTGTGAAAAAAAAAAAACATCCTTTTTTGGGTAAAATCTCATGTAAGTGGGTCTGTTTCAGCTTATTGATATCAATCATTAATTTATGACTTAAGACTAGTCTTTGGGATTTTTTCCAGATTTTTCAGTCGTCAC
This sequence comes from Clivina fossor, assembly GCA_963966155.1. NCBI lineage: Eukaryota > Metazoa > Arthropoda > Insecta > Coleoptera > Carabidae > Clivina > Clivina fossor. The sequence goes on along the minus strand of OZ014558.1, from coordinate 17,444,765 downwards.
CGAACTTAACAAACTTGATTTAAATGGAGAAGAAAAAAATATATTTCTCTGACGTTAAAAAAAGCATGTTTTTTGCACAAAATACGTTTTCGGCACATTCAGGGACCTCAGAAAATTCTGATACTTTGCAAATCTCATTTTTCTAACATTTACAACAGTTTTAGGGGGTGGAACAAAAAAATTTTTTTTTAAACCATCTTAATATATATATATATATATATATATATATATATATATATTTATATATTTATATATATATATATATATATATTTATATATTTATATATATATATATATATATATATATATATATATATATATATATATAAATTGTCTTTGAATATATGTCAATTGGTACCTGCTCGTATTGTTCTTATTTAATAGAATTATATTTTGAGTCCGTCCCTGCATTAAAAACATAATTTTTTAACTCAAATATTATTTTAAATCAACATTTTTTTTAAAAATAATATCTTTTATCAAACAACATACATGAAATTTATTGCTATAAAATTATCACAAAATTCACGAAAATGATTTTTTTAAGTAAAATAATTACATATATAAAAGATATTTGCCGGTTCAAAATTCAAAATTTATTTGTTTCAGTTAACTTCTAACTTTACGCTGAAAATGAAGTACGAAAAATTATTTACATTAATATTACTTTTACCAATTATTGTAACTTCTCAAATTTTAAATGTATCAACAATAAATTATTATAATACAACTTTGAACCAAATGTACGAAGATGCGTTAAATTTTACTTTTCCGAATAATTTCACCGATTTTTCACAAACTGGTACAAATTATCAAGGTGAGACATTTTATTTTTCTAATTAATTTGATTACATCCAAGAACAATTTATTGACACGTTTCAATTTTTTATATATTATAAAAGTAATTATTGAACAAAAAGATATTTGGTTGAAAAACTATCAATGTCCATAATTCTAGAAAAAAATAAAAATCTTTAAATTTAATATGTATATTATTCAATAATATAAGTTTCTCTTAAAATTTAACATATTTACTTAATTCATTTATTCAAGTATGTCTTGTTATTGTGTGGTTAATGTTAATTACTACCTTAAATAATATTATATAGACGAACACCTTTTGTTATTGAGATGTAAAGGCAAATTTAAATTATACATACATACATACATACATACACAATCACGCTATGTACCCAAAAGGGTGTGGCATCATCCCGAAATCAGTCGCCTCCAAACATTCCTATCCAACACAAGCAGTTTTCGCTTCATCCAAATTCATAATTCCTCTCATATATGCTCTTTCGCTCACGCAAAACACTCTCAATCATACCACTCCAACTACTCATCGGACGTCTACGCAAACGTATACCATCAAAATCATTCATATAAATCTTTTTAACCAAACGTTCATTAGACATTTGCTCAACATGCCCGAACCATCTTAACTGACTAACACCAACTTTTGCTACAACATTTTTTTCAATTTCACACTCATCAGACACTAATCTATTTCGTACCCGATCTCTCCTATAATAATATTTATTTCCATTTTAATCAAATATATTGAAATGGTAACTACATAAATTAATATTTAAAACATGATCGAAAAATCTGAACGATTTTGTTTGGGAACTGTTTATAGATAAAAAGCTTATAGTAGATTGCATTCGTTGTTATCATTAACTAACTTTTTGTCAGAAATGAACTTATATATATATATATATATATATATATATATATATATATAAAATATACAGTGTGTTGACCGCGACTCCGGAACATATGACTTTAACATGTAATTTCGATAAATTGCGATATTCTACTTTCTCTAGTAAAATTCGAAGAAATACTTAGAATACTTTTCGATAGGGCATTATAAGTTCTATAATTTGGTTTTAGTTTTAATTTGCTAGCATATACCGTGTGGGCTCTAGAATTTTTTTTTGATTTTTTGGTTTTTATTTTTTTTCTCAAAAACTATGAAGTGTAGGAAAATAAGCATAATATGACAAAATGCGGAATAATAAGTACTATAATTTAGTAAATAAACCATTATTCTAGGATGCATCGTATAGTAGAAAAAAATTAAAAACTAAATTTTTGAAAATCTCTCAATCTCTTGTGATTTTTTTAAAATAAAACTTGCTGAAAGGGGGTACCTACCCCCTTGAGAGATTTTAAAAAATTCAGTTTTTAATTTTTTTTTTTACTAAACGATGCATCCTAAAATAATGGGTTGTTTACCAAATTATAGTACTCATTATTCCGCATTTTTCCATGTCATGCTAATTTTCCTACGTCTCGTAGTTTTTGAGAAAAAAAATAAAAACCACAAAAATCAAAAAAAAATTCTAGAGCCCACACGGCACATGTTAGCAAATTAAAACTAAATCCAAATTATAGAACTTATTATGCCCTATCGAAAAGTATTCTAAGTATTTCTTCGAATTTTACTCGAGAAAGTAGTATATCGCAATTTATCGAAATTACATGTTAAAGTCCGAAGTCGCGGTCAACGCACTGTATATATATATATAAGTTAAGTAAACGATTATGGTTCGACTTAAAAAAATTTATTTTATTTTTACAACGGATAATGATTTACAAATCGATGTTAACAATTTCAAATACAGAATGTAACTAACTTAAACATATAAAAAAGTATATAATGTAAAATTAACTATCAGCAGTTTTGCTTTACAAGTTTATGTATTCAAGTATCATGCAGTGGCGGGGTTCTGCTGTTATCAGCAGTTTCCGTGGGAATCTACGATTCTAACTCCTCCCCCCTTAGAATTGGGCATCCCCTGTAAGATTGACGTGGGGTTGAAGATTTGATAATTTCTGTTCCGCGGATGGACTCTGGTTTGATTTTTTGCATCTCGTTTGCAGGAACTTTCTGAGAAAAACTGTGAACATTACAACGCCAATGATTAATAAAATAATATACAGAGTTGCAATTGAATAATTTGTGACGTTGTTGATGTCGTATTCATCGATGTCTTCGTATTTATTGATTGGTATCTTCAGATCTTGAATGTTGTTGAATTCGATGGCGAATTTTTCGGTTGATGGAAGAACTGCCAAATATTGATTAATTTTATCAATTAGCTCGACGTGGTTTGTTCTTGTATTGATTTTCACATATTGACAATTTTTGTTGTTCTTGTATAAAATAAAATGTGTTCGCATGAGTTGTTGGCGATTTCATTTATTTAATTCGGACATTGAAAGTTATTAGGTTCTGTAGTACAAACATCGTTTAGAGATTTTATTTGATCATTAATAGATTTTAAAAAAAATATTGACTATTTGTGATTACAGTTACAAATCCAGACTGAAACTTAGTGGGAATGGATATGAGATAAAACAATTCAAAATTTATAAATTTTATTTAACTCATCATTTAGATCATTAATTTTAATAATACTGGGGTGCTTAAAGTGCAATTTTCTATAACTTGTAGAATACTTAAAATAATTGTAATTAAAGTTGATTATAATTTCTTAAATAAAATTATTTTGGCTTCACTGATAACAATATATAACAGTTGTTCGATTTTTTATTTTTAATTGTAATTTATTTTGTCTGATTGTTTCAATTATTTTATTGCACTTTTCGATTGTTTGATTGCTAACTGAATATTAATACTTTAATTAATTATTTAATTTATTTTTATTATTTTCTAATAATTTAAGATTTTTGTAAATATTTAATTTCTAATCTCGCGTTGAACGCGATGTAGACGGGCCTGCAATGTCGGAAATATTTTGAGTGATTTTTCTAGGTCGTTTTATATTTGATAAATGAATTTTTGACTGTTTTTTGTTATTATCAGTATTAATTTCCGTTGTTTTTAAATTCTTATTTACAGCTTTAATTTTTTTCTCTTTTTAAAATTAGCCTGCCGCGTTTTGTTAACCTTTTGTTTATTGTGTACATAAAGACTTTCGGGTATATCGGGTAAATTTTCTCGATTTTGGTAAAATTTGTTAATTAATTTTGTTTTAATATTTTGGTAAGCTAACTTAACTTTCTTTTTGTGATTTAGATTTTTTACTTCGTATCTGTGTGTATCTGGGAATCTGTACGACTTAGTGTAAACAGGCAACTCGTCTTTAGTACGTATGCGGTGTTTAATTTCATTTGTAAAAGATAAGGGTTTATCATCTGTGTGGGAAAGGTCACTGTACTGTTTAATTAAATTTTTTATTGTTAATTTTTCTTCAGTGTTTATGTGTTCTGTTCTAATTTGGGAAATGTCAAATTTATTATGAAATTTTTGGTTTTCAAAATTTATATTGTTTATTTTAAAATTATTTAATGATTGTACTTGTAATAAATTTGAAGTGTTTACTATGCATTCTTTATCGTTTGTGTTTATAACAGGATAATACGTTATATAATTTTTTATTTTTGCAATACCTTCTGGAATTCTAACATTTTTAATATTTATTTCTGAAATAAATACTTCGCCGTTTTCTATGTTGTTAATATGAAATTTTGTTATTTTTTCTGTTTTTGGAGGGATTGCAGTGTAACGCATGTGTGTAATAGGTTTGTAAAAATGAATTTTTATTTCAGTTTTTGGTGTTATGATTTTGTCGTGAGTGAGATCAATAATAGCTTCTAATATTTTTAAATTATCGAGTCCGAGTAAAATATCAAAATGACTATGAAAATCAAATAAATAATATTTTAAAATAGTATTAGAATTTTTGAATAAGTTTGAATTTGGCAATAAAATACTAAAATTTTCTACTGATGTGCCGTGAGCTGTAGTGATTTGAAATGTGTCGTTTTGAATTTTATTTTTAAAGAATTTATTTGCAATTTCTGGTTTTATAAAAGAACGCGTGCTACCGGTGTCGATTAGCACTTTTAAATTGTATTCTGGGTAAATAATAAATGGTAACTCGCTTTGATTATGCGATAAAGTTAATGATTCAAAATTTAATTTGTTTCCGAGGCTTTTATCTCTAAAAAATTATTCGGATAATTTTGATCGTCTGGTTCGGAAATAATAACATTACTATCGTCATAAATTTGCTCGTCACAATTTTGATAATCGATATATCGATCGCTAGAATTTTGTTCGTCAAAATTTTGATAATTATAATATTGCTCGCTATTATTTTGTTCATAATTTAAGTCGTTTATTTCTGTGTTAAAAAGTTCTTCTGTTGCGTAATTTGGTGTTTCTCTGTATTGTGCGTGCATATTTTGATAAGGACGCGGTGAAACAAAGCCGGAAGGGCCAGGTTTAGGTGTAAATGTTTGACGTGTACTCACACTCATAGGCGTGGGTATAGGTAATTTTTTGTAGGGATTCGGTTGGAACACGTTTTGTTTTTGTGTTTGCGTTGAATTTTTATTTGTGTAATGATTATTATGTAATAGTGGAGATCTATAATTTGATTGTTGTGGTGTAGGTCTATAATTTAATTGTTGTGGTGTAGGTCTGTAGATTAGTTGTGGTTGTGTATTTTTATATAAATGTGTTTTGTTTGTGTGTGCGAATGTTTGATTTTGTTTGGCTCTAATATTTTGTTGCGAACTTAATTGACTTTCTAGTTGAAAATCATTAGTTAACATATTAAGCGCGGTGTTCATATCTGGAGGATTTTTAGTCCTCATTAGTGTACCTAAGGGCTCTTTGAGTCCTCTTAAAAGAATTCTAACAGCGTATGATTGAAAATAGGCTATTAAAATTTTACTATCTTCTGCTTTAATTTGTGTTGATATATACGAAATTTGTAAATTTAAAATTTCTTGAACTCTATTAAAAAATTCGAAAGCAGTTTCGTTAATTTGTTTGAGTTCGGTTAGTTCAATATTTAAAGTGAAACAATCACGTTTATCAGCGTATGCATCTAATAATGCTTTCTTTAAATCTGAAAAATTTGAGATTGTACAACTCGCGATATTGATAGCAGCATCGCCCTTAATTTTAGCTAAGATACTGGACATCAGATATTCATTCTGAAATGCAGTTACGTCGCTAGCATTATAAAATTTTTTAACAAGTTTTTCGCAAGCTTCTATGATTCTTTGAAGTAATTTGTGTTCACCGTTAAATTCGGGAATTATGTTTAAATATTCGGGTCTTAAAACTTCAGTCATATTTGAAAAATTTAAATTATTACTTTCGTTAAATAAATTTTCTAAACTTTGCACTATATTACTTGTGTTTTCTAGGCTTTGCAATGAGTTACAGGATTGGTCTGAATCTGTATCTGAATCTGAATCGTTGCAATCGATTCTTATTGATTGTCTGATATCTCTAAATGACATTTAAATTGTACTTACAGAATAACAATCAGTTTGTCCATTTGTCTCTCCTCTCTTATGCACAGATTGGATTGATGTTGAACAATATGTGATCGATGATTGGTCAGCGATTGACTGGTCTTCGATCGATGGTGCGATGTCGTGTTGCAGCAACTCTGTATTCGTCAGGGCTGTGGCTGTACGATGAAGATCTTCTGCGTTGCGATGTTCGTTCGCTGCTGTAGAGCTTCTCGTTCGACGTTTCGCGGACACTACCGTTATATGAATTCTCAATAAAACGTAAAAACGTACCGAAATTAAATTTTTTATTTTTTCGTTTGAGAATCCTACCGACTGCGCCAGTTAAGTAAACGATTATGGTTCGACTTAAAAAAATTTATTTTATTTTTACAACGGATAATGATTTACAAATCGATGTTAACAATTTCAAATACAGAATGTAACTAACTTAAACATATAAAAAAGTATATAATGTAAAATTAACTATCAGCAGTTTTGCTTTACAAGTTTATGTATTCAAGTATCATGCAGTGGCGGGGTTCTGCTGTTATCAGCAGTTTCCGTGGGAATCTACGATTCTAACTTATATATATATATATATATATATATATATATATATATATAAAACAATGCAGTACCGTACAATACTAGATACGAGGGTTGCTATTTATGTATTGAGAATGAATAACAAAAACAATGATTGGGGTGTAGAAACTTCTTCATTGTTTTTCAAAATACTCTCCTTTAAGATTTACATATTTTTGCATTCGATTAAACCAATTGGCATAGCAGTTTTTCCACTCTGAAGTAGGTATCTCCAAAACATGGTTTTTGAATGCATTAACAGCTTCTTGTGGCGTCGAAAAGCGTTGTCCACGTAGTTTGTTCTTCACTTGAGGGAACAAATAGAAATCATTTAGTGCCAAATCAGGGCTGTACGTCGAATGACCCATCAATTCGACGTTTTGATTGCTCAAATAGCTGGTTGTTTTACCGGATGTGCGTGAGCTCGCATTGTCATGGTAGACGATAGAGAATGATTCTTCGTCGGCAGTTCGTTTTCCGTATTTCACTGACGACTTCTGACAAATAAATGGTTGTGAACCATTCAGAGTTGACCGTTCTCTGTTGCTCTAAAGGCACGATTGCCACATCACCATTTATACCGAAGAAACAAGCCACCATTTGCTTCGAAGTGCTGTGAGCACGAACAACTTTTGTTGGATTTGGTTCATCTTGGAAGACCCATACAGTCGACTGCTGTTTAATTTCGGGCGTATCACTAAAATAATTATACAAATTGTAGTAATTTTTTTTAATCAAGCATCAACGACCGCTACTCCTTACACTCCTTATTATTATCTACTACATGCACCCTACGGTTTTCTGTCGGGAGGTTATAAATCTGTATGGGGCTAGGAGAAATTATTTTATACATTTTAGTCCGTGTTAAAAACGTGCTATATTATTTTTTTTTTATTTAAACAATTATTTTTTGTTTTTTAATCTTATATGTGTATTCTGTATTTTCTGTAGTTGTTTTCTATAGTTTCTGTATGAGTTGTTTGTCTGGATAGAAATGTTTGGAAAAAACTAATTGCGAGATATTGAAAAGAATTTATTCCACACTTTTTGTGTATTTGGTGTGGTTGTGTATGTATGATAATATTGCATTGTCATCCAGTTCTGAGCTATGATTAAAGTTTCAAGTATATAGCTCATCCGTAAATTTGTTTAAAATTGATTGCAGAATTTGTACCAAACAGACAAATAAACAAACAAACAAACAGAAAGAAAAGCGAGCTAATAAAAACGTGTTAAAAATATACAGTAACTGAAAACTAATTAAATATTTGTATAATTTCTAGGTATTGGTACTTTCGATTTTATTATAGTCGGTGGAGGAACAGCAGGTTGCGTCTTAGCTCGAAGATTATCAGAAATAACTACATGGAAGATTCTTTTAGTAGAAGCCGGTGCTGTTTCTGATTCACCTATGACAGATTTACCAATGGCGGCACCATTACATCAACTGACCACAATCAATAATTGGGCTTATACTTCAACATCACAACAAAATTGTTGCTTAGGTATAATTAATTAAATTTTTATATTCTTAATTTCACATGGCGTATTATATTATGTTATAGTATTTTGTTTTTGTTTAAATCGCCATTAATTTATTTTGATAAACAAATTAAATAATTAGTTAATTTTTAAATAAAGAGAAATGCATTGACCTTTCCGGGCCCGGAGCCTTCAGCTTTTGCAGCAACTGCGCATTTTTCTATTTTTTTACTGGTCATGATAAACTCATCAATTTAATCCAGTGGAGTACATCACATGATGTATCTATAAATTTAGCAATTTTAATATATTTTTATATTCATGAGTTAATCATGACCAGAAAAAATATAGAAAATGCATTATCTTGTTGTTGTGATCTTGTGGTGCAGTTGGTTAGCGGAATTGCCGCAAAAACAAAAGATCAAAGTCAATGCATTTTCTTTCATTTAAAAAAAAATTGACTAATAATTTAATTAGTTCATCAAAATAAATTAATGGCAAATACAACAACCTAGTTAAATATATTTCAAAACAATAAATAATATAATTTAAAAAATATTTTGACAGGAATGACTCAGCAAAAATGCAACGTTCCTCGTGGTAAAGGCTTAGGTGGTTCGTCTTTAATCAATTACATGATGTACGTTCGTGGTAACCAGGCAGACCAAAACACTTGGGCTAATACCGGTCTTCCGTCCTGGACATACGACAAATGTTTACCATATTACATTAAATCAGAAAGAGTAAACTTAAACCCACCCTTAGATGCAAACTACCATGGTTCTAATGGTCCTTTATCAGTAGAAGAAACACAATATTCTAGTCCTGCCGGTCAAATGTATTTAGATGCTTGTAAGGAATTAAATCGAACTACTTTAGATTACAATGGTGCATCACAAATGGGCTGTAGACATTTACAATCGAATACAATTAATGGGGCACGTGCTAGTGCAAGTAAATCCTACCTAGATGCAACTACAAGACTCCGACCTAATTTGGTTATTAAAACTGGTGCATTGGTTACGAAACTGGTTATCGATAGTACAAACACTGTTAACGGAATACAATTTGTATCAGCTGCAGGATGTTATACAGCTTTTGCTAGAAGAGAAGTTATACTATCTGCTGGAAGTGTCGGTTCACCGCAAATTTTAATGCTTTCTGGAATTGGTCCACAAGATCATTTACAAAGTTTAGGAATTCCCGTTGTGCATAACCTTAGCGTTGGTAAAAATCTTTGGGATCATCCATTTCTATATTTTCAGCTATGCACCAACTATACTGAATTAGCTAATCTTGCGACTGGTCTTGTAAATTATTTAGTAAATGGAAACGGGTATATGACAGCGGCAGGTGACATACAATCACTTGGATTTATCAACACATTTGATGAATTTTCAAATGTTCCAAATATAGAACAATTTGGTGCAACTCTAACAACATTAGACAAATTTATAATAGCTGCAACGTTTCGTTATAATTTAGATACTACAAATTATTTTATGAACGTATGCAGTAACACTTTCAGTACAGGTTATGGTATCGCATTACTTCACGAAAATTCTCGTGGACAAATTACATTAAACTCAAATTCGCCTTTCGATCATCCCAATATCAATTTAAATTACTTTGATGATTCCACCAATGATATAGAAGTACTGTTATCAGGATTGAAAGATATTATCTATAATGTATCGCAAACAAATTCGATGAAACCATATGGTATTAAAGTTCCGACACTTTCATTACCAGCTTGCAGTAACTATACTTTTAATTCGGATGATTATTTAAAATGTTACATACGACAAATGACCTCTTCGATATTTCACTTGGCTGGAACTTGTAAAATGGGACCTTCGACTGATTCAAATGCAGTAGTTGGCGATAATTTACAAGTTTATGGAGTAAATAATTTAAGAGTGGTTGATGCAAGCGTGATGCCAACTCCTACATCTGGTCATAATAATGCTCCAGTATATATGATTGCAGAGAAGGCTAGTGACATGATTAAAAACGTCTATAACGTTTTAGGATAAAAATATACTTATACGTATTTTGATTGATGTTTTAACATTTGGATTTTTTGTGGTTATGGAAATATAAATAAATAAATATAAATAAATACAGAAATTTACTATTTATTTTATTTAAACTTCTACTAACATGTTTCATGTCCAATATTCTTATGTAATTTTTGTCTCGTTCACAATAATACTATTATTCATAGTTGATTCCATTCTGCACTAGTTTGCCAAATCTTGTGTTATTCTCAGATAACTGGTTTATTTTCTTTTCTTTATTATTTAAGTTTATTCAATTAGACAAAATGCTCTAAATTATGTTCAAACATAAATGATATAATAAAATAATTTTTTTAAACAAATGGTACATACCCAAAGTATTGAAAAAAAAATTCTTATTTTACTACTTGTCCAAAAAAATTATTTTTTATTAATGTTGTATAGACTTAAAAGTACTTATTTTTTTAAATATTTAAATAACAATAATTTGGTTGATTACAGTGCTTTTTTTAATTTTCGTGTAAATTATAAATAAAATATTCACTATCATCATATAAGATGTTAATAAATGTGTTCCATTTTCTTGAATAAATCTAACATTTTAATATTTATTTAATTTTATCCTTTCTTCTATGGGTGGGGACAGCTATAAAATCTTAAATGGAAACGTCCATAGACTAGGTATAGAGGGGTGAGACAGTTTATGCCTATATTAAAGCAATAAAAGAAATTGTCGAAAGATCTATAGTACTTAAGGTTCAAAATTAAAGGATCAGCTGATTTTAGAGCATTGATCAGTTAAATTATGTTTCTCTATAGCTAGTTATTTTTTGTATAATATAATTTCTAAAAAATAATGAATAATTATACCTATATGTATACATGTTTTTAATGTCGTTATTGTATAAGTATATATATATATATATATATATATATATATATATATATACATATATATAGAGAGAGAGAGAGAAACAAATAAGAAATTTATATTTTTTTAAAATTTGATTATATAGGCTGTCCCAAAAATATGTAGTAAAACCAAGTATGGCTTTTATGAACTTTCAGAAAATGTGCTTGCAAATCTAAATGTACCACAAATAGGTTTGCTTGTCGCAAAAAAGTATCACCAATCTTCAGATTGTACTAATAATTAAGCATAACTTTATCATATATGTTTTGCAAATTTATTAACTTAATTGTAATAATATTTTAAACCATTTGATTCTTTCTATTATAGTTTTTTAATTGATTGATGATTGATTCTATCAACTAATTTGATTGTTTAATTGTATTAGCTTTATTCTTTAACTATCAAAAAATAAATAAGTAACATTATGTTAATTTAAGCTTACAGAAACGTTGCTGTTGTTCCAGCAAAGATCTTTTTTCACTTTAACGAATGCCTAGTAGTTAATCTGCACATAACCTAGATAATCTGGAGAATAACTGATTTCTGCACTTTAGCGGTAACATATATTTATATATTTATATATATATATATATATATATATATATATATATATATATCAATTAAATTATAAATATTAATATTACAAAAACAAAACATTGTTTGTTATGTGTGTTACTAATTTTAAGTAATTTAAAAATATATTTTTAAAAACTTGTGTGTCATCGTTAAATATAAATTTTTAATGAATTTTCATAAATTAGCAATACATATATCTGACCAACTGTGTTAAACACTATTTAGATGGTTGATGCTCCAAAAACACATGACTTTACCTGAAATATTATGGTTATTTTGACCTTATGTACCATTCGACAATTTTCAATGCTTAGAACCTTTGTCCCTCTCTATACGTCCGGCTAATATTCTGATATCAATGCGTGATTGATAATATTATCCGTGATTTTCATAAGCGGAGTGCAGTGTACAAGTAATTATTAAGTACAGTAATATAATTAATATAGTAAAATATACATACATACATACACAATCACGCCATGTACCCAAAAGGATGTGGCACAAACTCTTTTTATCATCCCGAAATCAGTCGCCTCTAAACATTCCTATCAAAACGAGCAACTTTCGCTTCATCCATATTCATAATTCCTTTCATACATGCTCTTTTATTTCTACTACTTAGAAACTTTTACTCATAATATAGTGCAAAATCAATCTATTCATTGGTGAGGTTTATGAGAGCTGGTCGTTTGTTTTGAATATCAGCTACTCTACTGCACCAAATTACAGTGGAGGATAATAAATCTGTAGTAAGTAGTTCAACATTATCTAAAGATGAAAGTAGATTACGTAGTAATAAACTTAATTTGTAAACATGAATTTTTGGATAAACAGTATTGATTGTTCCAGAAACTATAAAATTATATCCATGTAGTTTCCATAGAAGCGCACTTGAAACTTCGACTACTCTATCAGTAGTTACTGATGTATGAATTGTTGAATTAAATTCGTCAACAATTTCTTTCGTATTTTTAATAAGAATTGAATAATGGCTGATCTATAAATACATATACATATATATATATATATATATATATATATATATATATATATATATATATATATATATATATATATATATATATATATAATATATATATGTGTGTCTTGCTGTAACCATAATTACATGAACATGGTAAATTGTATAATGTTCCTCATAAAAAACAGACCAATATATTCCTGCCCAATATTAAAGCTACTGACAAATTTTGTTAGAAATTCGTCTTTTTTTTACCACTTTGACTGCAAAGAAAAGTGGTATAGCGTTTGGTACGGTGTCTGTATCTTTTGTATCTGAATCTTTTGTGAAAATTTGAGTAAAATCGGTTAACTAACATGGCCATAATAAATTTTTAAAAATTTTAGTAATTTTTGTCTCGGAAAGTTTGCAACACTGGATATTAATAAAATTATATAATTAATGGGAGCATTAGGAAAATCTTTTCTGAAAATTTGATCAAAATCGGATTAATAATGTAGCCAATGTAAATTTTTAAAAATTTTAGTAATTTTTTTCTCGGAAAGCTGGCATTACCGAAAAAAAAATGAAACCACATGACCATCTTGGATACTAGACAAATTTATTTTGGCAATTTTATTAAAATCGGTTGAACCGTCTAGGAGGAGTTGCGATCACAAAATTTTGAACATAAACTAAGTTCGGATTCATCATCTAGTAGGGGCTATATGAAGAATTTCAATACAATTTTTTTTTTTTTAAAATGTTACATCAGTTTAACTTTGTAGTATTCATAAGTAAAATAAAAAAAATAAAGATTTGTATAATTAATAGATAGGTTTTACCTTAAACTTTAAACAATTTTTAAAATAATTATAAAAAGCATTTAAATAATTTATTTTATACTCTATTTTCGATTAAGATTAACAGTGATAGTCAAATAAGACTTTAAATGTCATATTTAATGGGAGTCTAGAAACAGCAAAAGACAACATTGGTCTTTCAGATTATATCATTTTTAATGTTAAAAAAGTTGGACTTTCTGTCACTATTTATGCACACAGTTTATTAAAGCAGATATTTTTTATCTGTTTCGTAACATTACATTACAGAATTTGTTTATTGTCTCTTGTATTTCTTGAATAATATTGAAATATAATTGATTTCAGTAATTACAAATACGTGTATTGCACTTAAATTTTATTGTACTTAACTAAAATAATTTTAATGTGGGTCATTTCTTAAAATAAATAATAATTGATTAGATAATTTTCTTTTTTGGAAACAATAGATTTTTTTTTATTTCATACAAATAATATCGTTTTTGTAAATTAAAATTTCAATAAATTTTATCAATAATAATAGATACTAATATAATATTTTATTTATTTAGAGGAAATATGTACTAACACTTTAGTAGTATAGTTGTACAGGGACTCCCTCACGATGAACACTGTTCATCCACATCTGAAGACATCGATGGCGCGTGCCATCCGAAACACCATTTTCGCGAAAAAAAATTTTTTTTTTAACTTTTTCGCCTCGTCTTTTTCAACCCTTAATGTGTCTTTATTAAATTTTGTTCAACCCCTTTACGATGGATTTTTCGGCGGCTGTTGAGCGTGGTAAAGTTTAACTCTTTTATGATAGGTTTTTACACCATCCGGAGCACAAATTTCGCGATTTTTCGCCTCGTCTTTGTTTCAACCCCTAACTGTGTCTTTATTAAACTTTGTTCAACCCCTTTATGATAGATTTTAGTGACGTATGGTTTTTTTCCATTTAGTTGTTTACGTAATCGAGTGAGCTGATTGGTGTCTTTATTAAATTTTGTTCAACCCCTTTAGTGACGTATGGTTTTTTTCCATTCAGTTGTTTACGTAATCGAGTGAGCTGATAGTGATATGAGAAAGATGCAAAACAAAAAAAACAGGTATATAACAGATAATTTGTATTTATTTTTTTAATTACATTTTATTATTATATTGTTACTACATTATAACTATGAATTGTTGTTTCTGTAGCGAGACCTAGGCAGATTAAACAATATTTGTCCCTTGTTAATACTTCAAATCTCCATTTTTGACATGGTTCGCAGAACCGGAATTCGTGGTGGTGCATACAGTATATTTTCGTAACCCTATCGTCAAGAAACTCAAGTTCTAATGAACGAGTTTTACACATAAAACATTCATCAAGAACTTTTCGACGAGCTAGACAAGCATTACAAAATATATGTATCGGGTATCGTGTATCCTTAAGAATTGTACCACCATCGTCACAAATGAAGCACTTGAGCTAAATCAAAAAATTTAATTTTTATTTTTATTTATTATTGTTATTAATGAATAAAAGATAAAATTTAAAATAATAATTATATAATATAACCAATAATTAATTAATACAATTAATACATTTTATACTCAAATGAAATATTTATAATTCTATTTTTGTAATCAAGGATGTTGGTATTTTTGTTTTTAATTTTTGTTAGAAAAACAAATTAGTACAGAAAAACGTAAACATGACGTAAACATCTTGCAAAATACTTTTCAGTAACGTTTATCATATCTGATCTTATTGTTGTATAATGGAAGAAAAAGCGAATGAATCTGAAAATACCAAAAATATCATAGAGATACAAGCAATATACAACATAATAAAATTAAATCTAAAAGATACACAAGATGATGGCGATAAAAATAATCAATTTTATTACAAACCAGTTATGGAATACATGAAGAAAATCGTACAGGAAACACCAGTCAACAGTCATAAATTTTTTAAATTGTTAGAATTTCAATGTGCAATTTATTACGAACAAGCAAAAATTTTTGGCGAACAGAATATATCACTAAGCATTGACACATTACAAAATGGCTTAAGTTTAGTTGAAGAATACAGGTTAAATCCACGTATAACTTATTTGTATTTTCGTATGTTAAATCAATTAGCGTATTTTCTTGGTAAAAATGAGTTATTCAGCCGTGCTGCAGATCTATTAGAACATGGCGAGAAAACCTATTTGCAGATTTATTCAGAAAATGATATATCACAGTTTACCAACAGTGATCTGTTCAATATTTATTTAAAAGAAAATGCAGCTATTCGAAAATTTGAGAAACTTATTACAAATACCTTTGAAATTCAAGCTCTGATCTATGATAAATTAAATTTGACACAGAAATTTCTTAAGTATTATCACACAGTACTTAAAAGACAATTAGAAGCAAAAGATGGTTACGCATCTGCTTGGGTTTCCAAATGTGCTGAATTTAGTACACATTTTCTTAGCACAAATAATTTTTAGTATGTATATTTCAATATTTTAATTATAAACGTTATTGTTATTACTTTTAGTTAAGTTTTAACATATGTAGATTGTATGCAATTGTTACTGCAAAGATTTTAAAAGATTTTTTTAATCAAAATTTTAAATAAATTATTGTACATTTTATTCATACAATTAAAACTTTGCAAAACTTTTTAATACAAATTCCAAATTTTTAATAATATACGTAATATTTAGTTGAAACAAAACAAAAAGTGTGCATTTTATATTATTTCTTTTTAAAATTTGTTGTATTTAACACACACACATATTATATACATATATATATATATATATATATATATATATATATATATATATTATAATAATTATATTTGATATCAATAATATTTTGCTATATTTGCAAATAATTAAGAACTAATTATATACAATAATATTCTGACATTTGTATTTATTTTTGCTATAGTGACAACCATGATTATTGTTAATTTATATTAATAAAAAAACTCAAAATTTGTATTAACAATCTTGCTTGATATTGCCAATTAAATAAATTTTTCTCGTTTTTTTTTTTTTTTGAAATACTTTTCAAAAATTAGTTTTTTTCAAGACTGATTTCGTAATTATATTTAATAATCCATTTAATTATAAAGAATAAAACAATAATTACAATATTTTATGCAATTTGCAGACTATTTGAAAAAGATATTTATTGTGCTCATATAAATATACTCAGTGATAATGTCATAGATTTAGTTACTTTTTTGGATGACGTACCAGTTACATACACAATCACGTCATGTACCCAAAAAAGTCTAACACAATCTCTTTCCACTATCCCGAAATTAGTTTTCTCTAAATATTCCAATCCAGACAAACAACTATAGCTTCATCCACATTCATAATATTTCTCATATATCCAGGTAGATATTAATAATTTTCGGAAAAATAAAGATGATAAAAATGAAATACGTTTAGTTTTGTAAAATTTTTGTAATTTATTATATTTATTATAGTATAATATATTAAGATATTCTAAAGTTGAAAAAATTAGTAATAGTAATATTTAATATTTTAATAGTGACGCAAGACTCCAATTAGCTGCAGCACTTGCAGTATTACGTGATTACGAAATGGATCTTTTAAGAGATCGTTCTAAAGCATATTTTTCCGATGAATGGAATAAGTTACAGAGATATTATGCTGATTTAGGAAAATATTGGGTTGATTATGGTTTATGTTTATTTAAAACGTCACATCATTTTAACAACAATTCTGGTGCAGATGACGACGCTCTTAATAAATCAGTTAAAACTTCATTCAACAATGACTTAAAACAAACAGAACATATTGAAAGTCAAGATTCTACATTTGATCAGTCAGCAGATGAATGTATTCTTAACAATAAAGAAAATACTAACGAAAATAAAATTGAACAACAAGAAGAAAATATTGTAAATAAAATGAAACAGACTGTATTTGAAAATGTAAACAAGGAAATCAATGGTGAAGCACAAGAAGCTGAAACTGAAAAGTCGGAAATAAATATTGAATCAGAATATAGTTTTGCTTATCCTTCACTAGAGTTGCAAGATATTGAAAATCAAGTTCCAGCTAATTTAATAGAAACAAGAGATAATGCGAAAACATTATTTTTATATATAGAGGTAATTTGAAATAGTTTTCTTATTTACATGAAATTTATTTCTTCAAAATCAAAATCTTAATTTAAATTAAGTAAAATACACATATTTTAACTATAGTTACAAGAGTTCATAGCCAGTAGAAAATTTATTTTGTATATATAAAATGTATATTATATGACACAAAGACATTACAAACAAACATGCATAAGTGGGATTTTAATTCAGGCTCTGATGGGTGACGAATAGTATCAAGTACACGCTTAAAGCACTTCATCATTAGAATTTACATATAATAAAAATTAATTATGTATTTAAATGTTTAATATTTTTATCAGATAAAAAAACCTAATTTTCTAACCCCACATACTTTGAACAATCTTTATAACAATTAACAATATTAATGTATTATATCAATGATGATATTACATATATCAAAATTTGGATTAATATTTCAATTGAATTTCATTTACCAAAAACCCTAGCAAACTGATTTAAACTCACAAAAATTTCCTCTCTCTTTCTCTCTCTCTTTCTCTCTCTTTCTCTATATATATGGGATAAATAAATTACGCCCGTCGGTTAAGAAATTAAGAAATAATTATAAGAATGAATAAACAACATTAAATAAAATTGAAAATTAAATTAAATCTTTTTGTCAAATTTATGTCTAGAAATTTGCTTAAGTAATTGTAATCGTAATTATAATTGTACAGGTACGAATACTTTATAATAATTAAAAATTATCAATCCGTTATCGTTAGCTTAGAAGGTAGAGCAGCCAGCCAGAAACTGGAATGTGCTGGATTCGATTTCCAGACTATAGAATTGACAAAATATGAAATTTAATTTTCAATTTTAATTATTGATATATATATGTATATATATATATATATATATATATATATATATATGTAAAAACTACGTGCCTGATATCGCTCGTACTTATGCGAGTCCGGGTTTGAATCTCGCTTGGTGCATTGATATTTATAATGTCTTTGTGTCGTTCAAACAAAATTTGAAATTTACCAAACATTGTTACTGGCTAAAAGCCTCAGTAGCTATGTATATGTGTATAAAATAAATTCTGTAATTTAATTACATAAGAAGTATTATTGAATAATTAATTTCATACATATTATTTAACTTTTGGAATAGTTAGTTATAGTAAATATGTTGTATTAAATAAATAAATTCAATATAAAACAGTTTCTTGTAATCGCGCTACAAGTCTGAATATTTAACCAACATTAGTGTAATGTTGGTTGAATTAGTCTAAGAAGAAAAATATGTTTTACTTCCTTTTCTTTTACTAAAAATAAGTCTTGAATTGAAATTATAGAAGTTTTTTTTTTTATTTATTTCTAAGAAATGGTTAAAGCGTTCGAAAACATTTTTCAATATTCTGGACTATACAATTGACCACGTAAATTTGGCATTGGATTTAAATGATTTGTATAAATATTTATTATGGTATGAAACCAATTTGGACGGTCAGTATAATATACAAAAACGTCGTGTTTATCTGCTTGAAATGTTAAATTCCATTATGAAGGAACTGAAACCGCATTATTATCGAAAGATACATTACGAATTGTTAAATGAATTGACAAACGCTCAATTTGAACTCATTAACTTGAATATAAAACTTTTAAATAATATTTCATCTGAATCTTGCTTACACCGTGAAGAACAACCCATGGGAGAAAATGGAGCTTTGACTGAAATTTGCAAACGTTTAACTCCAACTAGTTACGATCTAAATTGATCTAGACGAAATTAAATTGCAAATTTGAGTTTCACGATTTTCACTCAATAAAGTTATCCCATTATCTATATTTTTTATATTTGTTTTTGTTTAATTGTTTCTTGAACGTCACATGCATGTGAGATAGAGCAAACAGCATGTTTTTTTTTTGTTTATAGTTAAAAAAAACACAAATATTTGCCATATTATTATCATAAAATTTCAATTGTTTTGCCAAATATAATTTACAAAATTAATTGTTTTTCTTTAGAATAATGATAAACTTTTTGATTTTATTTTGATTATGTAAATCTAAATTTTATGGGACAGCTTCATTGCGTTATTTTATATGTTTTATGGTTTTAGTTAAAATTTTGTTTGTTATTTCTGTATTTATCGTGACCAAATAAAAAATTAGAATAAAATACTAGTTAAAATAATTTATTTAATATATTTAATTGTTAATTTATAAATTTTAGTAGAGAAAGAAACTAGCGTTAAATGTATTGTAGTAATATCGTTTCTACTTTATTTCGGCAATACATACGTAAAAAAAAATATACAAACAATAATACCAAAACCTAAAATGATTAAGGGGGTAGTACCCTTTTGCGGCCCGAAAAATAGGTCATTTTCAAGAATTTTTTTTTGAGCTAACAAAAGGACTTAGGGAAAAATGAATAGGCTAGTTTCATTCGCCGTTAAATAAACTTCAAAATTTTATTTTTTTCATAAAAATCGCGCTCTCCTTGCAGCCGGTGCACCAGGTGAAATCGGCCTCTGCAGCCGAATTATTTTAAGTTGGCGTGCTTCCTACGCGTCGTCCATCTGCATCTGGAATAAAAACAATTAGTGTGGCTGTGGCCTATTCCTTGATAGATTGCCTACCGTTGTACGTAGGATTTTTGAAAAATATTGATTTAAAAAAAAATGGCGGCACTTTGAACAAAATTGTCCGATTTTTGATGAGAAAAATGAGACAAAAACGTGCACCAAAAATCCATTTTTGAATATTTCCAAAAAATCCTACGTATAACTGTAGCCTATTTTATGTAGAGTATGAGAAGCCAACAACCTATTTAATCATTTAAACGGTATTCGAGCTAGGAAGCCCGCCAATTTCAAAAATGTGGTTTCGAGATATTCGCGTTTGAAGTTTTGACTTCGTTTCCTCGGCGATTTTAACCACATACCTTCAGTCAGCTAAATGATTAAATAGGTTGTTGGCTTCTCATACTCTACATAAAATAGGCTACAGTTGTACGTAGGATTTTTTGGAAATATTCAAAAATGGATTTTTGGTGCACGTTTTTGTCTCATTTTTCTCATCAAAAATCGGACAATTTTGTTCAAAGTGCCGCCATTTTTTTTTAAATCAATATTTTTCAAAAATCCTACGTACAACGGTAGGCAATCTATCAAGGAATAGGCCACACTAATTGTTTTTATTCCAGATGCAGATGGACGACGCGTAGGAAGCACGCCAACTTAAAATATTTCGGCTGCAGAGGCCGATTTCACCTGGTGCACCGGCTGCAAGGAGAGCGCGATTTTTATGAAAAAAATAAAATTTTGAAGTTTATTTAACGGCGAATGAAACTAGCCTATTCATTTTTCCCTAAGTCCTTTTGTTAGCTCAAAAAAAAATTCTTGAAAATGACCTATTTTTCGGGCCGCAAAAGGGTACTACCCCCTTAATCATTTTAGGTTTTGGTATTATTGTTTGTATATTTTTTTTTACGTATGTATTGCCGAAATAAAGTAGAAACGATATTACTACAATACATTTAACGCTAGTTTCTTTCTCTACTAAAATTTATAAATTAACAATTAAATATATTAAATAAATTATTTTAACTAGTATTTTATTCTAATTTTTTATTTGGTCACGATAAATACAGAAATAACAAACAAAATTTTAACTAAAACCATAAAACATATAAAATAACGCAATGAAGCTGTCCCATAAAATTTAGATTTACATAATCAAAATAAAATCAAAAAGTTTATCATTATTCTAAAGAAAAACAATTAATTTTGTAAATTATATTTGGCAAAACAATTGAAATTTTATGATAATAATATGGCAAATATTTGTGTTTTTTTTAACTATAAACAAAAAAAAAACATGCTGTTTGCTCTATCTCACATGCATGTGACGTTCAAGAAACAATTAAACAAAAACAAATATAAAAAATATAGATAATGGGATAACTTTATTGAGTGAAAATCGTGAAACTCAAATTTGCAATTTAATTTCGTCTAGATCAATTTAGATCGTAACTAGTTGGAGTTAAACGTTTGCAAATTTCAGTCAAAGCTCCATTTTCTCCCATGGGTTGTTCTTCACGGTGTAAGCAAGATTCAGATGAAATATTATTTAAAAGTTTTATATTCAAGTTAATGAGTTCAAATTGAGCGTTTGTCAATTCATTTAACAATTCGTAATGTATCTTTCGATAATAATGCGGTTTCAGTTCCTTCATAATGGAATTTAACATTTCAAGCAGATAAATACGACGTTTTTGTATATTATACTGACCGTCCAAATTGGTTTCATACCATAATAAATATTTATACAAATCATTTAAATCCAATGCCAAATTTACGTGGTCAATTGTATAGTCCAGAATATTGAAAAATGTTTTCGAACGCTTTAACCATTTCTTAGAAATAAATAAAAAAAAAAACTTCTATAATTTCAATTCAAGACTTATTTTTAGTAAAAGAAAAGGAAGTAAAACATATTTTTCTTCTTAGACTAATTCAACCAACATTACACTAATGTTGGTTAAATATTCAGACTTGTAGCGCGATTACAAGAAACTGTTTTATATTGAATTTATTTATTTAATACAACATATTTACTATAACTAACTATTCCAAAAGTTAAATAATATGTATGAAATTAATTATTCAATAATACTTCTTATGTAATTAAATTACAGAATTTATTTTATACACATATACATAGCTACTGAGGCTTTTAGCCAGTAACAATGTTTGGTAAATTTCAAATTTTGTTTGAACGACACAAAGACATTATAAATATCAATGCACCAAGCGAGATTCAAACCCGGACTCGCATAAGTACGAGCGATATCAGGCACGTAGTTTTTACATATATATATATATATATATATATATATATATATATATATATATATATATATACATATATATATCAATAATTAAAATTGAAAATTAAATTTCATATTTTGTCAATTCTATAGTCTGGAAATCGAATCCAGCACATTCCAGTTTCTGGCTGGCTGCTCTACCTTCTAAGCTAACGATAACGGATTGATAATTTTTAATTATTATAAAGTATTCGTACCTGTACAATTATAATTACGATTACAATTACTTAAGCAAATTTCTAGACATAAATTTGACAAAAAGATTTAATTTAATTTTCAATTTTATTTAATGTTGTTTATTCATTCTTATAATTATTTCTTAATTTCTTAACCGACAGGCGTGATTTATTTATCCCATATATATAGAGAAAGAGAGAGAAAGAGAGAGAGAAAGAGAGAGGAAATTTTTGTGAGTTTAAATCAGTTTGCTAGGGTTTTTGGTAAATGAAATTCAATTGAAATATTAATCCAAATTTTGATATATGTAATATCATCATTGATATAATACATTAATATTGTTAATTGTTATAAAGATTGTTCAAAGTATGTGGGGTTAGAAAATTAGGTTTTTTTATCTGATAAAAATATTAAACATTTAAATACATAATTAATTTTTATTATATGTAAATTCTAATGATGAAGTGCTTTAAGCGTGTACTTGATACTATTCGTCACCCATCAGAGCCTGAATTAAAATCCCACTTATGCATGTTTGTTTGTAATGTCTTTGTGTCATATAATATACATTTTATATATACAAAATAAATTTTCTACTGGCTATGAACTCTTGTAACTATAGTTAAAATATGTGTATTTTACTTAATTTAAATTAAGATTTTGATTTTGAAGAAATAAATTTCATGTAAATAAGAAAACTATTTCAAATTACCTCTATATATAAAAATAATGTTTTCGCATTATCTCTTGTTTCTATTAAATTAGCTGGAACTTGATTTTCAATATCTTGCAACTCTAGTGAAGGATAAGCAAAACTATATTCTGATTCAATATTTATTTCCGACTTTTCAGTTTCAGCTTCTTGTGCTTCACCATTGATTTCCTTGTTTACATTTTCAAATACAGTCTGTTTCATTTTATTTACAATATTTTCTTCTTGTTGTTCAATTTTATTTTCGTTAGTATTTTCTTTATTGTTAAGAATACATTCATCTGCTGACTGATCAAATGTAGAATCTTGACTTTCAATATGTTCTGTTTGTTTTAAGTCATTGTTGAATGAAGTTTTAACTGATTTATTAAGAGCGTCGTCATCTGCACCAGAATTGTTGTTAAAATGATGTGACGTTTTAAATAAACATAAACCATAATCAACCCAATATTTTCCTAAATCAGCATAATATCTCTGTAACTTATTCCATTCATCGGAAAAATATGCTTTAGAACGATCTCTTAAAAGATCCATTTCGTAATCACGTAATACTGCAAGTGCTGCAGCTAATTGGAGTCTTGCGTCACTATTAAAATATTAAATATTACTATTACTAATTTTTTCAACTTTAGAATATCTTAATATATTATACTATAATAAATATAATAAATTACAAAAATTTTACAAAACTAAACGTATTTCATTTTTATCATCTTTATTTTTCCGAAAATTATTAATATCTACCTGGATATATGAGAAATATTATGAATGTGGATGAAGCTATAGTTGTTTGTCTGGATTGGAATATTTAGAGAAAACTAATTTCGGGATAGTGGAAAGAGATTGTGTTAGACTTTTTTGGGTACATGACGTGATTGTGTATGTAACTGGTACGTCATCCAAAAAAGTAACTAAATCTATGACATTATCACTGAGTATATTTATATGAGCACAATAAATATCTTTTTCAAATAGTCTGCAAATTGCATAAAATATTGTAATTATTGTTTTATTTTTTATAATTAAATGGATTATTAAATATAATTACGAAATCAGTCTTGAAAAAAACTAATTTTTGAAAAGTATTTCAAAAAAAAAAAAAAACGAGAAAAATTTATTTAATTGGCAATATCAAGCAAGATTGTTAATACAAATTTTGAGTTTTTTTATTAATATAAATTAACAATAATCATGGTTGTCACTATAGCAAAAATAAATACAAATGTCAGAATATTATTGTATATAATTAGTTCTTAATTATTTGCAAATATAGCAAAATATTATTGATATCAAATATAATTATTATAATATATATATATATATATATATATATATATATATATATATATATATATATATATATATATATATATATATATATATATATGTATATAATATGTGTGTGTGTTAAATACAACAAATTTTAAAAAGAAATAATATAAAATGCACACTTTTTGTTTTGTTTCAACTAAATATTACGTATATTATTAAAAATTTGGAATTTGTATTAAAAAGTTTTGCAAAGTTTTAATTGTATGAATAAAATGTACAATAATTTATTTAAAATTTTGATTAAAAAAATCTTTTAAAATCTTTGCAGTAACAATTGCATACAATCTACATATGTTAAAACTTAACTAAAAGTAATAACAATAACGTTTATAAATAAAATATTGAAATATACATACTAAAAATTATTTGTGCTAAGAAAATGTGTACTAAATTCAGCACATTTGGAAACCCAAGCAGATGCGTAACCATCTTTTGCTTCTAATTGTCTTTTAAGTACTGTGTGATAATACTTAAGAAATTTCTGTGTCAAATTTAATTTATCATAGATCAGAGCTTGAATTTCAAAGGTATTTGTAATAAGTTTCTCAAATTTTCGAATAGCTGCATTTTCTTTTAAATAAATATTGAACAGATCACTGTTGGTAAACTGTGATATATCATTTTCTGAATAAATCTGCAAATAGGTTTTCTCGCCATGTTCTAATAGATCTGCAGCACGGCTGAATAACTCATTTTTACCAAGAAAATACGCTAATTGATTTAACATACGAAAATACAAATAAGTTATACGTGGATTTAACCTGTATTCTTCAACTAAACTTAAGCCATTTTGTAATGTGTCAATGCTTAGTGATATATTCTGTTCGCCAAAAATTTTTGCTTGTTCGTAATAAATTGCACATTGAAATTCTAACAATTTAAAAAATTTATGACTGTTGACTGGTGTTTCCTGTACGATTTTCTTCATGTATTCCATAACTGGTTTGTAATAAAATTGATTATTTTTATCGCCATCATCTTGTGTATCTTTTAGATTTAATTTTATTATGTTGTATATTGCTTGTATCTCTATGATATTTTTGGTATTTTCAGATTCATTCGCTTTTTCTTCCATTATACAACAATAAGATCAGATATGATAAACGTTACTGAAAAGTATTTTGCAAGATGTTTACGTCATGTTTACGTTTTTCTGTACTAATTTGTTTTTCTAACAAAAATTAAAAACAAAAATACCAACATCCTTGATTACAAAAATAGAATTATAAATATTTCATTTGAGTATAAAATGTATTAATTGTATTAATTAATTATTGGTTATATTATATAATTATTATTTTAAATTTTATCTTTTATTCATTAATAACAATAATAAATAAAAATAAAAATTAAATTTTTTGATTTAGCTCAAGTGCTTCATTTGTGACGATGGTGGTACAATTCTTAAGGATACACGATACCCGATACATATATTTTGTAATGCTTGTCTAGCTCGTCGAAAAGTTCTTGATGAATGTTTTATGTGTAAAACTCGTTCATTAGAACTTGAGTTTCTTGACGATAGGGTTACGAAAATATACTGTATGCACCACCACGAATTCCGGTTCTGCGAACCATGTCAAAAATGGAGATTTGAAGTATTAACAAGGGACAAATATTGTTTAATCTGCCTAGGTCTCGCTACAGAAACAACAATTCATAGTTATAATGTAGTAACAATATAATAATAAAATGTAATTAAAAAAATAAATACAAATTATCTGTTATATACCTGTTTTTTTTTGTTTTGCATCTTTCTCATATCACTATCAGCTCACTCGATTACGTAAACAACTGAATGGAAAAAAACCATACGTCACTAAAGGGGTTGAACAAAATTTAATAAAGACACCAATCAGCTCACTCGATTACGTAAACAACTAAATGGAAAAAAACCATACGTCACTAAAATCTATCATAAAGGGGTTGAACAAAGTTTAATAAAGACACAGTTAGGGGTTGAAACAAAGACGAGGCGAAAAATCGCGAAATTTGTGCTCCGGATGGTGTAAAAACCTATCATAAAAGAGTTAAACTTTACCACGCTCAACAGCCGCCGAAAAATCCATCGTAAAGGGGTTGAACAAAATTTAATAAAGACACATTAAGGGTTGAAAAAGACGAGGCGAAAAAGTTAAAAAAAAAATTTTTTTTCGCGAAAATGGTGTTTCGGATGGCACGCGCCATCGATGTCTTCAGATGTGGATGAACAGTGTTCATCGTGAGGGAGTCCCTGTACAACTATACTACTCACTTTAGTAAATATTTATAATAAAAAGTAGACATTGAACTTTTGAAGATTTATTTCAAATTGTGTATAGTTTAAAAAAGATATTTTTGTAATATAATCATTTTTAAACAAATTTTTTTCTGATACTTGAATCAGTAAAATTTTTCAATAAAAAAATAAGAAAATAGTTATAATAATAGCAAATATGCTTTATTTTATATTTTAAATTATAACACAAAAAAATCAATCTAATTTATAAAATATTTAACTGAATTATATTTGAAATATTTTTAATAATCTGGTAATTTTTTTGGTGCATAGTATAACTGTTTATATGTTAAAAGTCTGATTAAAAATTTAGATTTTTGACATATGTATTATCAAAAAATAGATAAATAATTATTTTCTGATAGTATAAATATTGGCTTAATCATATTTAAATGTATATGATGTTAAAAATTATTGTTATCATTTTTATTTATTTATATAAATTAGTATGATAAAATTATTTTTAAAATAATTAGTATCTGTTCATAACATTTATATTTTAACAATAAATTTTATATCTGTTATTGGATATTAGGTATATAATGTATATTTTTTAAAATTTAAAATAATTATATTTCCAATTTTATAACTGATATCATTTTTTAAATGGTAAAATCACAAGTTTTTAAGTATCGGGTAATTATAATTTTTTTATTTAAACAGAAAAAAATTATAAAGAAAGTTTTAAATATAAATAAAATATATTTTATTGCTTTGTAACAGTTGTCATAAATAATACATATATAAATTTAGTTAATACGAGCTTTGACCCAATCAACATAGGAAGAAACTCTGGTAAAGACATCGGGATCACCAACAGCGCAAGGTGAAACCCAGGAAGCCAAACCAGCAACCTTGCCTTTGTAAACCAGTGGACTGCCAGAATCTCCATGACAGGCACCTTGTCCGTATTTAGTAAATGTACAAACTTGTGTTTCATCTACGTTCCATTGTCCCCACGAGAAAGCTTCATTACATTTTTGCCATGAAACTGATTTTAATGGGAGCCATTGCATTTCGTTGGGAATATTGCCCGGATAAGAAGTGGTGCCCCATCCGCTAAGAACTACATCTTCGTCATCGCCAATTGGTTCTTCGTTTAATTCGATCGGTTGAACTTTTGTGTTGTATTGGACTGGGCTTTCAAGACGCAACAAAGCAATGTCGTTGTGCACGTGAGCCATGGAGAAGCCATCATGAACGACAACCTCTACTACTTGATAAGTGTCACCACCGGCATTGAGGTTGTTGCTGCCAGCGACTACGGTGAGAACTTCTGGGTTATCTTCTAAACTAAAATGAATAATTTTTTTAAATTTTTTTATGAGGCATTGAAATCTTTACAAAAAGAAAGAAAAAATGTGTAAAAAATTTATTAAATGACAATAAATTTTGATCTAAGTGTATACTAAGTGGTTAAAGATCGCTAACGTGTTAAAGAACAAATTTGCTAACTGCTAACAGAGAAATGGACACAGATAAAGTTTGTCCATTCTTCATAAACTCATTAAATTTTTGATTATTAAGTTAAGGACATAATGAGTTTATATGAGTACACAGGTAAAGTCTGTCTATTTTTCATAAACTCATTAAATTTGTGATTATTAAGTTAAGGACATAATGAGTTTATCTGAGTTTATAAAAAATGGATAAACTATGATTACATTTGATTGACACGTTACTAATCTTAAACTATTAAGTACGTTGAGTACTTATAAATCATTAGATTAATGATTAGAATTTTAAACTTATTCATACTTCTATTCTGTGTACATCTTGTAAAATTTGTAACATTACGACAAATTTTGTTCTGTAAATAAATTTTTTTTTTAATAGAAAAGACAGAATATCTTATTAATGCTACGAGTCTTAGGAAATGTGCAAAAGAATTGCACTTCTTTGTGTCTAAATAAATGTAGTGGTATAAAATATACAAATTTATAATGCTATTTACTATTTTTTGTAAATTAATTTTTACCTATTAAATAAAACTTACTCATAAACACAATGAGCAGCAGTCAAAATCCAGTTTTCGTTAAGAATAGCAGCCCCACAAGAATGACTATTTCTGTATCTTAAAGATACTTCGTAGGGAAATTGACCATCTGCAGCAGTTTGGCCTCCTACAATTCTCCAGTCAAGTTTTGCGGCACCTATTTGTACAATTAAATATATCAACGTACTTTCCTAAGTCTTTTGATTTTTATAAACCTTAGGATCAGTCATATAAAACGCTGTTCATTTAATCAATGAGTTAAGAGAGTTAACAATTTTTTGTGTTACTTGTGCTCTGCTTGTAATATTGAAACAGAAACAAATTGGAAATAACGCTTGAATCTCTCATTATCGAGTACATATCGTGACTTTATATTTAAATTATAATATTATATTTTATTTTTAAATTTAAAAATATATTTTTTTAATACTTACATGCCACAGAAATTAAAGCAGTAAACACAATGAAACTGTTCATTTTGATGTCCCCACCAGATGCAATGGAATGAATTACTCACAACTTTTTAATGTATTTATATTATTTAGATAACTGCACTTCTTAAAGATATGATTACCGTATTAATCTTATTTTTTTCTTAAATCTATTTTTAATCATTTATCTTTTAAAATTGAAAAAGTATAAAATCACTGATATCAAATCTGATGTTTTTTTGAAGTTTTGATTTAGTATTTGTAATAGTGAATAAACTTATATTTGGTTTGGAATTTCCAATATTTTATCGTACCAAACACTATACTACTTTTCCTTGCAGTCAAAGTGGTAAAAAAACAGTTGTTTCATATCAATGATAGATTATTATTGAATTTACGAATAAGGTCTATCATTTTATTATTAATGATTGACAAAAATATCCACATTACTTAAAAATTATTAAATTATATTCAAACACTTGATATTGGAACTTTGAATAATAAAATAATATATAATAATTAACTTAAAATGTATTTTTTAAAATATTGATAATAATTCAATAGTTCTATTATATTATTTAATCATTTTAATTTTTTTATAGCTAAATGTTTCTAATAAACCATAAATTTATAAATATGAATAAAAAAAACAAGATAGACATAGTGAGCTTTGGAAAAACAAATCCAATAGAAAAATAACAAAAAATTTCTTTTTTATTTTGAAAATATTACACATCAAATTTTCTGCATCATAAAGTTAGTTTTACATGAAATTTAAAGAAATACATTAAATAATAATTTTAAAAAACGATTCGAATATGCCGTAAAACAATAATGAAAATAATATTGTGGAAGATACGTAAGTCTATATTTTTTTATTAATATTATAACTTAATAAATATTTAGCATTGTTGTTTATTAAAAATGAGTTTTGTCAGTCGTTTCAAGAGTATTAACCATTTGCTAAAAACAAAAATGTCAATGATTGTAATATACATGTATTTAAAAAAATATGTTTTATTTGTCTCAAACAGAGCTGGGCAGTAATTAAATACTTTGTAATTAATTACTAATTAAATTACTATATTCCAAAAAGAATTTGTAATTGAATTACTTTATAGAAAAAAGTAATTGTACTCAATTACTTTTCAAATTTTAGAAAAGAATTGAAAAAGTAATTGTTTTTGGTAATTTAATTACTTCAAGTAATTGAAATTACTTCAAGTAATTGAAAACTAGCACACATAATTATGTATTTTTGTTTTTCTGTATTAATAATAAAAAATAGAATTTTATTTATGTTTCTTATTTAATATAAAAATAATAATAATTTTGTTGTTTATTTTTTAAATATAACGATGTATACTTCTTTTAAAAAATAAATTGAAAAAGTATTTAAAATAACTTGTTAAATTACAAAAGTAATTTGTTATTAAATTACCTTTTTTTTTAGCAATAATTTTTTGAAAGTATTTAAATTACTTTTTGCCAGAGTAATTAGTAATTGTAATTAATTACTTTCTTAATTATAATGTTATTAAATTCCCTATTAGGTTTGTTATTGTGTTTAGCAATGACGCGTTTCGACTTTTCAGTCATCTTCAGATTTTCTGATTACTTTCTCTGAGTAATTTGCCCAGCTCGGGTCTCAAATATTACAGTTCGAATTTTGAGATAACTATTTTACGTTATCATATTGGTAACACACCTAGTAAACATTATGTATGTGTACTTAACATTTTTGCATCAAATTGTATTAAAACAAAAACAGTTGTTTTATATGTATCAATGATGGATTATTATTACATACTTACATACATACACAATCACGCCATGTACCCAAAAGAGTGTGGCACAAACTCTTTTCATCATCTCGAGATCAGTCGCCTCCAAACATTCCTATCCAAACAAGCAACTTAACTGACTAACAAGGCAACTTTTGCTACAACATTTTTTTCAATTATTATTATTGAATTTACTTTCTACGGTTATGTAATCGATTTTCTTTAAACTTTACATACCGTTAATTTTGCATATTTTATTAATATAAATCGCAAAATTTTAGTGCGGAAACGATATTTATAATGTTAAAACTGATTTTGAAAACTCGATTTTAGCATAGGTTATACGTATGATGCAATGGTTGTAGTTGACATAAGTGGCGCTCATTGCAGGGTAGGTTAGACAAAAAGGTTAATTTGAGGTTAATTTGTTAATATTTTAAATATCATTTCCGCACTAAAATTTTGTGATTTATGTTTATAAAATGTGCAAACTTAACGATATGTGAAGTTTGAAAAAAATCGATTATAAAATTATATTCTAATTGCCAATTACCAATTATAAAATTATATTCAAACACTCGATATGTCGTATATACGAAATGCAATTATGTAAATATTAAAATAAAAAATATAATAACATTGATCGAACTGGCAATAATAAAATAATATATAATAATTAACTTAAAATGTATTTTGTAAAATATTGATAAATAATTCAATAGTTCTATTATATTTAATCATTTTAATTTTTTTATGGCTAAATATTTCTAATGGTAGTTTCTTCAAATTTAAATTTGACCATAAATTTATAAATATGAATAAAAAAACAAGATTGACATAGTAAGCTATGAAAAAACAAATCTAATAGGAAATAACAAAAAATACCATTTTTATTTTGATAATATTGCAGACCAAATTTTCTACATCATAAAATTAGTTTTATATTAAATTTAAAGAAATACATTGAATAATAATTTAAAAAACGATTCAAATATGCCGTAAAACAATAAGGACAATAATATTGTAGAAGATACGTAAGTTTATATCTATTTATTAATATTATTACTTAATAGATGTTTAGCATTGTTGTTTATTAAAAATGAGTTTTATCAGTCGTTTCAAGAGTATTAACCATTTGCTAAAAACAAAAATGTCAATGATTGTATTATATATATTTAAAAAAATGTTTTATTTGTCTTAAATATTACAGTTCGAATTTTTAGACAACCATTTTACATTATCATATTGGTGACAAACCTAGCAACATAAAAATATGTGTACTTAATATATTTGCATGAAATTTTATTAAAAAAAAAAAAACAGTTGTTTTATATCAATGATGATTTATTATTGAATTTACGAATAAGATTTACAGTTTTATTTTTTCACTGGTTTTTAGTCACCATTACATATGTATATACAATCATCACAATGTTTTATTATATTAATAAGATTAAGAATAATTTGTTTATATAAAGAAATGGACTGAGAACTTGCCGTGTGACCTTGTCACCAAAAATTTTAATGCAGGCTGCAAATTTTGACATATGTCTGTCTCTCTCTCTCTCCCTTTGACCAGTGGTTATTGCATTTACTTTAATGCGTATTATGTTAGCTGGTGATTCCATTTTAGACACATACGGGATACGGGTGTCAGGTTAGACCAGTGATTCCCAAAGTGTGCGCCGCGGCTCCCTTGGGCGCCGCGGTTAGGGAGCCACGGCGCACACTTTGGGAATCACTGGGTTAGACAATGTAAACAACAATGTACATAGCAAAACAATGTATAAGATACAGGTATTATTATCTATTTTATATTTGATCTATTAATCTATTTTACAATGTTGCATATGAAGCTTTTAGTATATAGGTTTAGCATAGGTTAGCATCAAATGACGCTACTTTACAATACTTTAAAATCAAAATTTTATGTAGAATATTTGTTTATTATTTATTGGGATCTAAATGATCTAAAATGTTCTGCATGGCATCTGGTGGCGAATTTCGCCAGGCGAAATGAGGAACTAAAACACTGCGTGCACTTGTGTCAACGATCAAAAATGACAGCTTGCAAAAAAATGCTATTTTCTAGCTTTTTTTCTTCTGTTTTGCAACATTATTGTATTATATAATAAATATTTAAATTCTAGATGTTACTGATTTGAATATGCGTTTGGTTTAAAGTTCTGTTGTGCAAAGTGTCAACTAACCTATAACAGTATAATAAGGTTGCAATGAAGTGTTTACACTTTTCACCTAAACCAGCTTTGCAGGAACACACTACAGACTTAATCGCACCGTTCCTGTCAATTGTCATTGAGATTTCATGTGGGACATCTTTTAAACTTGACGTTTTCAAACACAGAGATGTGACTGTCATCTTGCCATCACATCACTTTTTTATTAATTTTCCACATTGTATAATATGTCCAGCGTTTAAAATATGCTCAGCTTGTGTTAAATTGTTCTGACAAGGGTTTAAGCCGGCCCATTTGCAAATTTTTTCAAGAGTTCATAATATTTTTTAATTAAAAGAAACCATACACTTTGATTGAGTTTTGACAAGTGCACGCTTAGGTCCGCCATATTGAATAGGCTATGCCCCCATTTTAGAGCTCAATACTTTATTTTATTAATAGTCAAATAAGTTTTGATTACAAAAATATATTTTTATAATTTGAGCTGATCAGAGCTGAAGTAATTTAAGTCACTTTTTCTTAATTTTATTGAAAAAAAAAACTTGCATTTCATCTTACTATATAATATTTAATAACACAATAAAGAAACTTGAATATATGGCTAATGTAAAAATTATACTTTTACCACTTTACCTATAAACACTTCTTGGCACCTACTACTATGGCATAAAATAATATATATATATTTTTTAATTATAGCAATTCAATTCTGAAGTTAATTATTGCTACACGCTTTTTGGGTCGACAGTCAACATAAATTATTACTATTTTACCAACTTAATGGAAAAATTATATTATCTGGACTACGCGAACATACCTAAATATCTATGTTAAATAAACGTAAAATTTATCAGCGACTTACTAAGAAAGCTGTTATCAAAAAACATGCTGCAAAAATTGAGCGATTATGTAAATACTTGTTAGCAAGTTGCGAAGGAAAAGTTATATTTTTGATTTATATAAAATTACAATATAATGATTAAAGACTCAATACTTATCGAAATGAAATTCCGGAAAAACTTAAACAGATACATGCTCATATAGAAGAATTGGAGCGAATATATAAAATTTGCAGTAATTGAAAATCGAAATTAAATCAAAGAAGAAGAAGAAATCAAACATAATACTTTCTGTAATAAATAATTTAAAGAATAATCTTAAAATAGTCTGTAATAAAATATTGACCATTTTAAAGAACAATACAATATCAAACGATACATTGCCAAGAAATATTGTATAACCGCGAACAGATTTTACAATTTACTGCCAAGAAATTAATCATTATTGCTAATGTTACTATCAATGAAACGAGAAAACTTCATGATAAATTCGAATCATTTTCGGAGATTAGTAAATACAATAAATCGATATGGAGCAACAAGCATTGTTTTACTTCTCGTTTTCGTATTGAACGTCTTCTTAGTACCGTGAGCACATTTCGTGCTTAATAAGTCAATTTTTGTGGATATAATTTTAATCTGAATCTACCAATTAGTAAACATTGAATTAGCTGAGAATCGTCAATGACAAAATTCAGAATACTGCGGCACAATAAAATGATGCCAATGAAGTCAACATTCATCCAAACTTACTCAATGATGTCAACGACTTAATTACTTTTAATAATGACAAACATACCGAATAATATTTTTTAAAAATGATCCAAAATTTGCTGTAAAACAAAGAAGGAAGTTATGTAAGTTTATATTTATTTATTAATATTATAGTTTAAACTTTAGTGTTTATTTATTTTTTTTTCATTTTTATATCAAGACTGTTATCTAGTCATTATAAACGAAATATCTATGTTTGTAATATAGAGTGTGTAAATTAATGAGGTTTCCTATAGGGAATTTCTTTCAATGCTTTAGTATAGGTATAATCTCTCTCCCCTCTATACGTACTCTATGTTTCTGGCACATATGGTAGTAAAATTTTTTGACTTAATCTCGTAACTAAAAAACAAAATATAATTAGTAACTACATATTAAAATAAAACTTGAAAATAAAAATACTGTGTTATAAATTTAAATATGCATAAAAATAATTTTCTTAGGCCCGGTATTATAAACACTGATTTAATTTATTTGACAAGTAAATTTTTCTTGTTAACTAAATAACTTTAAAAATAAACGTTAATTCAACTATTTACTGCTGGATTATTATTAATAATAAAAATTATATTTTAATACCACTAGATTAAATTTATTCCCTATTTATAATAAGAAAATCTATAAAGTAAATACATTTACTCTTAAAGTAAATTTAACTATCGTTTATAGTACCGGCCCTTAATGCTCACAAGAGTTATACAATACATTTTTAATTAGCAATGCCAACTTTCAAAGAAAAAATATAAAAATTTATTTTGATTGCAGTGTTTTTCCAATTTTAATCAGTTTGCTACATTGTTTTTTCGATGTAAATGAAAATTTTTAGTATGGAATTACCAATATGCTTATAATTTTGTTATTATAAAGGGTTACTACAAAATAATTATCGGATTTTAAAAAGCTATATTTTACAAAGTATTGCAGATATAATATGAAATATTGCGCTTACAAATATCGTTTTAGGATCAGGTAGCAACACAAACTCAGTTTGCAAAATGGAGACTATAAGCGTTTCGTATTTTTGAGTATGCGAGGTATTCAATGTTTATCGGATGTTAGCGTCAACGTGCAATTCAAAAACAGTACAAAACAGAACCGCCAGGTTAGATAATTGAAGAGCACAGGTTATTGCGACTGTAATAAACATCAATAACCAATAGGGACGTTGTTGGGACCCGGTGCTGGCTTGGCGACCACGAAACACTGGTTGTGTTTGTGGCAAGTTGCTCGAGTTCCTTAAAAGGCGATGTGGCGTGTGTGCGGTGATGTAGAGAGCTAGTGGACTGTATTGCGGCGTAAATATGAAATAAGCGTGCGTAACTTGCTGAACAGAACTAACTAAATGATACGTAAGTGGATGGATAAAGGATCAGAGACAATCTTCACCTACCTGAGCGATAAATAGGGCTTGCACAAGAAGTGGTAGCTCTAGGAAGAAATGAGGAAAGAGGTTGGCCCACAACTGAGGTGTAGGAGTGCGGGAAGGTAGGCGAGGTGAATTAAACAAATAAATTATAGCAAGTCAAGTGTCAGCACAATTACTGCACGATTATAATGAATAATGTAAAAGCGACTTACGATTATATAATGTAGCACAGATCCTTAATAAATTTGCGGTTAGATACCTTACAATTGAGCGTAGGATCGTGTGGTTACTGTGAGAGCTTTCGAGATGCGTGTACTTCAATTAACGTAAGCTGACTGCTTCTGCGGTGTGTGTCTGGTGCTATGCGTGAATGTGTATAGATCGTCAAAATCTTCAACGAGTGTTGAGCGAGAATTAGTGTGAATAAGCTTCCAGAACAATTAATAAAGCACAAATAAAGAAAAGAACCTGCAACTAAAGTTGATAATAAATGTTGCAAACACAGCAATGCGAGCGTGGATGTTATATGTGAATGATACGACAATGATGTAAGCAGAATACATAAAATGCGTGATAATAATATTGCAAGCGCATAGAATTGGAATAACTCTATGCGTGACAGATATACAAGCGTTTGTAATTGTAAATAATAACATGTAAATCACAAAGAAACAAAATATGTTGTACTTTCCTGAATGTTTGAGGTTATTTCCAACACGTGTTCGGTCAACTATGCGAGAATATGGTATCTTGTAATTCACAATCAATTAATCACAATTAATAATAGAAATGATATAATTCTGCGTAATATGTGTAGAATAGCGGATGAAAGCGAATATATTTTAATATAGTAAGTAGCGTGGTGCAAGCGAGCGTTATATTTCATGCGTGTACGACAGAAATCACACGACAAGTCGTCCGCATGCCTGTGCAAATAACGGAGCGAAACTTGTGTGTTTAGTACGAACGACACAGAATATGAATAATACTTGCGGCGAATGCTTTCTGATAAGCTGAAATGTGCGTTCTTGTTGAACAGCACAGTGATAGATGTTCACTCGTTGACAGCCGGAAACGAACTCTTTACTTGTAGGCGTGCGAATTGCGAAGCGAGATAATAGTATTAAATGTGAAGCGATGTGTACGCGCTAGTGGCCAACAGATGGCACTGCGGTCTTAACAGACGTACTGCAATGTATGTTACAAAATGAACTACTGTTTAGAGCCCGTGATTTTCAAAGTGGGCAATATCCGCTTCCTTATGGGCAATTTAAGATCTGTAGTGGGCAATGATAGGCTAATAAAGGCTAAGAAAATTAGAAGGGCAAAATAAAAATAACGCGTAACGTGAAAAATTATCTCTATGTATCATGGGGGGGGGGGGGGAAAGCATTGGAGATTTGTTTTATTCATAATTGGGCAATAGCTTAAATAAGTTTGGAGTTCATATGAAATATTTGTAATGGTATGAGTAAAAACTTGGATATTTTTTTTTCTCTTATCATGTATCATTTAATATTATATCTGTAATACTTTATAGTAATAGTTTTGTAGTAAACTTACACATTTTTGTATAAATGTTATACAATATTCTAACGATAAAATTTTTTGTGGCATTTCAGTGAACCATCTCAACTCAAGACTTGAAGAATTGAAAAATGTTGACAATATTAATGTTGGAAAAATAGAAAATCTCAAGGTATCATTATCATTAATTTTGCTACTTTTTATAAGTTCTTAAATCATTGTATTTAATTTTTACAGAAACTATTACAAAACGCCTCAGATTCAAAAGCTGAAATTTTAGTATCTGTCACTGAATTTTCATCGTTATGCAGTACATTAAATATAAATTCGGAAAAAATTGGCCAATTAACAAAAAAAAAAAATATTAAAATATTTTTTCCAAATTTATCATGACAAGTCACACCTGCTTTTAAGACACAAAGAGATAGGTAGTTTAGTTACAATTGCTGATAAAGCTAAAAAAAAAGCAATATACTAAACTTCTTGAAGAATGTTCTAAAATACAAAATGACTCAAACAACTGTTTCCAAATTAATATAGCTTTAAATATTCCAATACGTCCGAGAAAACTTTAACCTAATCAAGTTGTTCTAACGTTAGATTTGTCTGCAATATACTGTAAGAAGATGCAACTTTGAAATACTCAGTATGAATACGCTGTAATTTGCAAAATATCTTATATATTATAGCTCTTTTTTAAAATAATGGTTATTGGAAATAAGATTAACGAACTTAATAACAAAAGTAATTTATTGTTCCGTATGCATTTTGTTATTCTTTTTCATTAAGTATTACTTTGATTTTGCCAAATTCTTTTAAAGCAATTTTATTATAATCAGAACATTTACGCATTTACTCTCTTGTGCTTCAATATTCTGAATTATGCCATTTAGGGTTTTCAACTGATTTAATTTTACTTGATTTTTAAATGTCATACTTAAATTGACAACAATTATTGACTTGTTGAGTATTAAATTTTATCACAGTATTAAGAATATGTTCAATAGGAACAGTAAAACTCAATGCTTGTTGCTCGCATATTGTTTTATTGTATTTACTAATCTCAGATAATTATTTAAAAGTTATTATAAAATTTCTTCCTATCACTGGTAGTACTATTATCAATATTGATTATTTTTTTGCCGGAGATTTCAAAGCTTGTACAATTTCACAATGTTTCTTGACAATGAATTTTTTTGATTTTGTTTCGATCTTTAAACTGGTCCGTATTTGATTACTGGTTACTTTAAGCTTATTTTTTAAATTATTTACTGAAGTTTCATGTGCGATTTCAATCTTTTTCTGATTAAAAGTCGATTGTATATTGTCGCAGGTTTTATGTATTCGCTCATATTCTTCTATATAAGCAAGTATCTGTCTACCTTTTTCTGTTATTTTATTTTGATTAGTTCGAGTTTTTTTATATACATTTTGTCGTAATTCTCTGAATGAAAAAGATTAGTGTGCCTTCACGACTTGCTAACTAGTTTTTACGTAAATGCTCAATTTTTTTAGCATATTTTTTGATAAAGGTTCCTTAGTAAGTCGCTGGGTAATTTTGGGCTTATCTGTTACATGTTTAGACCTGTTTCAATAGTTCAGCATATTTAACTTGTCAAGTAATCAAATGCGATTGTTTATATTGCAGAATTTAGTTGTTTCAACTAAATTTTGAAGTAGTTTATAAATGTGCGTCGGATAAACAAAAAAATGAAAACAAACGAAAAATTTCTAAATATAAATATTCAATTCAGTTTATGATTGATATTGCACGTTTTATGTAAACCATCGTATGTTGTTACTTGACAAATTAAAGTTATTGTTACAAGGTTTGTTACTACATGCAACGTAAATGAAATATTAAATACACTGAATAACAAAATGCGTTCGACAGTAATTAATTTAAATATTTTGGTTAAAAATTATAAATTGTAATATTGTATCAGTAAATATAATATGTAATCATTTTTCATGTTTGTGTTTTATTATACAATTGATTTAATATAATTAAAACTATAGAATCAGCTTTATAATTTGTTTAATATTGCATAAATAAAAATTATGAGTATTTTTTATTAATTGACACTATATAAAATATTTCATTTTTCATTAAAAAATTTAAAACCTACTTGCTAGCACGTGCATAATTTTCCAGATCTAATAAATAAAAAATTATAATACATAATTTAAAATATTGCAATTCTGTTGAACGTCATCAACCTTATTTAAAATTTATTCACCGTTTAATGTGCTCTAAAACAGAATTTAAGAAACGAAACATATGTATTGTATAAAATATTGACTAAATAAATTTTGCAGTACAAAGGTTTTATAATTATAACATAAATTCTTATGGATATATTGAACAAGTTGACTACAAAATTTTTATTTAAAATAGTATAATGTTTTGTTTTTTTTGTTTGGTACATAAAAAAATTTGACTGTCGCCATTATTGAATTTAATTATATTTATATTTTACATATGTGCTATCTTATTTAATTTCTGTATGAATGGATTTCTCAAACAATTTTGGTCTCAAAGAATTAAGTAGTTAATAAAATTAATTTAGTTACTTATATTATTAAAATATATATTATAATTTTGCATTGAAATTACACTAAAACAAAATCTTAAAGCAATATACATACACTTCTACTTGTTAAATACAATTAATATTTTAAAACTTAAATTATTTCTACAATTTTTTCTATCACATATATAATACTCATGCTGTACATATTTTTCAGTAGTCATCATATATAAAATAATTTTCAACTGGCTGATACTACAAGTTCGGTTTTAACTAATAACTGTTGCAAAACAACGTAACCGTCATAAGAGCAGGACTAAACAAATGAATTGAAAAATCCAAAACCGAGCTTGTAATACTAGCCACTTGTATGGGTTATATTTATTTTTGTTGTTTGAAATAAATCGTACATTTCTCGACAACTGGTTTATAAAATTATACAAAATTATTGGAAATAAACAACAAAACATGTTTTTACAAAATGTATCTTAATTTATAAACTACGATGGACGTCCGATGAGTAGTTGGAGTGGTATGTTTGAGAGTGTTTTGCGTGAGCGAAAATTTCCAAGTAGTAGGAATAAAAGACCATGTATGAGAGGAATTATGAATGTGGATGAAGCGAAAGTTGCTTGTTTGGATAGGAGGAGATTAGAGGCGACTGATTTCGGGATGATGAAAAAAGTTTGTGCCACACCCTTTTGGGTACATGGCGTGATTGTGTATGTATGTATGTATTAAAAAATAGATTTTTGTTGTGCTTATTTTTATTTAAGTTTACTACAAGATATACATAAATATTAATTATGGAAATTCATCATAAAAGCAACAACTGTCCACATCGGTTTTACGAACTGAAATAAATTATTAAATATTAATATTATATATTAACAGTCAGAACTAATATAAATAAATTACGTACTTTGCCAAAACTTTCCATAGACAGTGTAAAAAATCCAGCAACTCTAATTTGAAATGGTTTTTGAGAACGCAGTATCAATAGTAATATTTGTATTCGTAGAGTTTTTTCTGGTATTTCGTACCATTTAACTTAATTAAATACTGTCCTGCTAAGCGATTCAGTCTGAAAACAAATATTTAATTTATATTTTTGTTTGGATGTTTAGGTCTGATATGTAACGTTGAATTGCATGAAACGCTTATTTGTTTATTAGAAACAAATAGTTTGTTAGGTTGCATAAATTAATATGATCTAAAAAAATATTAATTGATGGTTCTAGTTCTTGTAATATAAAAAAAAAACAATGTATCTATATATTAATAAAAATATGAAAGTGGCTATTTATACATACGGTATGTATACGCAATTGGCTATTTGTATATACAGTATGTATACGCAATTGGCTATTTATACATTCAGCATGTGTACAATAATTTAGCAATGCCAAAACTACGCATTCAGCTAAACTTAACACCGCTGTAATATTGTATTAAAATGAACTTTTCCGCTGGGGACAGTAAAGTAGCTAGGAGTGACGTCTGCCGTGCAATTATATAGAAAGTGGCTATTTATACATACGGTATGTATACGCAATTGGCTATTTGTACATACAGTATTTTTACGTAATTGGCTATTTAGGGCAGGTTAGGTTAGTAAGCTGGTTTAGGTTTTTTTTTTTTTTTAGTATGTATAAATAGACAATTGCGTATACGTACTTTATTTTTATTTCTCTGATTTAATGATACTTTATAGTATATGTATTACTTTATTGAACAATATTGTAAATAAATTTTAATAAATAAAACTATAATTATTATTTATAATAATTGTGTAGTTATTATCAAAATACACGAATGTAATAAATACACGAGTGTAATGCATAGAGAAAAAAAATTTGCCGCATAATAGTTAAGTAACTTTTTTTTCTCTAACTCATTCTAGTTTGACAGGAAAAATTATTGAAAATTAATATTTTTTGCAGTTTAATTTTTGTTTCCTTTTTGCCAAACCAGATGAGTCAGAGAAAAAAGTTACTTCGCTATTATGTAGCTGTTTTTTTTTCTTTGGTTTACTGAATTTTTTCAGATTTTTTTGAGCAAATTTTTAAAAAGTCTTATTTTGAAAAAAATCCCAAGGGTTACCCCCTTGAGAAATTTTCAAAAATTAAGTATTTAATTTTTTTCTACTAAACGATGCATCTTAGAATAATGGTTTCTTCACTCAATTATAGTACTCATTATCCCGCATTTTTCCATACCATGCTTATTTTCCAACACCTTATATTTTTTGAGAAAAAAAAAAAACTAAAAAATCAAAAAAAAAAAATTCTAGCGCCAAAACGGCACATGCTAGCAAATTTAAACTAAAACCAAATTATAGAACTTTTTATGCTCTATCGAAAAGTGTTCTAAATATTTCTTCGAATTCAACTCGAGAAAGAAG
The DNA here is from genome assembly GCA_963966155.1 of Clivina fossor. Taxonomy (NCBI): domain Eukaryota; kingdom Metazoa; phylum Arthropoda; class Insecta; order Coleoptera; family Carabidae; genus Clivina; species Clivina fossor. Next base: position 17,401,768 of record OZ014558.1, on the reverse strand, counting down.
TATATCGCAAATTGTTGAAATTACATGTTAAACCCCCATACGAACTTAACGAACGAACACCCGGTATATACCAATACAAATAAAATTTTAAAGTTTTTTAAAACTTGAGACGGAAACCTTATGTATTTTTTTTTAAAATTAATACATTTTTTACATTTTTTAAAAGAAAATATTGAACCAATCTTTTTAAATCTTTTAAAGCATTTTTTTAAAATTTAAAATATCTTGTATAAATTTGTATTGCAAGGGCGCAACCCTTTTTCGGGTAACACCACTGAAATATAGTAATAACTGGAATGTGCACTGCCTATGTGTTCTAGTAGTAGCAATGCGAGCCGAAAGAGATAGGAGATACGTGGTATCTCTATCACTGTCTTACACTTCTGCGCATTTGCAATTCAAATGCGATTTCTTGCGGTAAAAATGCGACAATCTTTTGTTGTTGCATATTAAATTGTAGCTAATTGCATCGGCTAAACGATACGTAATGAGATTTTATTGGAGAATTTCTCTATAAAAGGTATTTTTATCATTTTTGATATATTAATTTGACATTTGACAGTTAGATTCTTTTTTTTCATAGCTATCTAAGTTATCATGTAGTAGCAATGCTACGCCATTAGAAAGACAAAGACGCGAATACCACGTATCTCCTATCTCATTCGGCTCGCATTTGAACGGCCAGTGCGCGTTCCAGTTATTACTATATTTCAGTGGGTAACACCTTTTTGCGTTACTACAGCACCTGCTGTAGTCATACAAATAAACAATTCAAGTATGGTTTTATAATTTATGAGTGTCTGCTTGATTCGTATGAATCTATTTTCAATATTTTTAAATGCAACATTAAGAAAATTGTGGCAGTCTTAAAAATTTTGTATTTTTGTTGACTAACTGAATAAATAAATAATTTAAAAAAATATATAAAAATAGGTCCATATAATAATAAAAAAAAAAACTGAAATGAATTGAATACTTTTTGAGTTACATTGCACGGAAATTTGTGTTGAGAAGAACGCTTATATACGTTTTGTTAACATATGAATTCAATGTCACTCGGGCAAAACTGGCTGTAGCCACTGTAATTTTTTGAATTACATTCTACAACATTGACAATATGTTTTTGGTATTTTAAAATTTATTTAAGTTATAAAATTTGTTACAAAAGATTCTCCAGTTAAAGTTAGTAATTTTTAATGTAATTAATTGTCATTATTTTCAAATAATTTTTTCAATAATATTAAAAAAAATACGAAAAATTGAAAAAAATTTAATAAAAGATTTGTATTTTTTCCAGTTCTGGAACCGCTAGTTATCGAGCAGTTTTAAAAATTAGCGTATCGACACAAATCGCATTTTAAACGACTTTTTCTTATAACTTTTTTCGATGTTTTGAAGAAAAATTTAATTTTCGGACACTTTTTCTTTAAAATTAAATTTTGCCGTATACCGAAAATTACGTGACAATATTTGACATTTGCCAATTATTTATAAGCAAAAGCAATTGAATTAGTATTTTCAAAAAATAATTGATGAAATAATTTATCATGTGATGCAGACTTTATTATACATTTACATCTAAAATCAAGTTCTCTGTTCTAAATATACACAAAATTTGTTTTAATTTTAAAAATAAAACAAAAACACTTAGAAATGTATTATTAGATAGACATTTTGAAGTTCTGTCGAATTTTTTTATTAAATTTCAAAAAATTTATTTATTTACATCAAAATAAAGAAATATCATATTTGCCAAGTAATGTAAGTAAGAATTATACACATAGTAAATAAATATGTAATTTCAAAAATGGCAAATTTAATTTATTGTAGAAATGTAATATAAAAAATATGGTATCAAGAAGATTTAATTCCAATCGCAGAATGACAAGATTATATTCCAAACAAATAAATTTTGATAATTTCGAATCGTTACCAAGAAGAAAATATAAACAGCGTAAACAGCGCCCGAAAATAAAAAACCAAAAAACAAGATTAAATATTGAATCAATTGAATTAAATACGATATTAAAAGAAAATATGGATCAAAAAGGTTTGAGAACTGTATTAAGTTATTAGTTAATATGTATCTATTTGTAAATTCATATATGATGTATAAATATGTGCTTTAAAAGCAAGATTATTAGAATTTTTAATTAGTAAATTTGTTAATTATCACATCCTGACAATGCGCTTTGGCATTTTAGATTGCCATTGTCAGAACGTTTTGTAAACAATTTTGTAATAAACCACAACACAAATTTTGTGTTGTGATTGATCTGAGAAGCTAGAACGAGTTGTAGTCAGGGTCAGGGGCAGATTAACGCATAGGCATAGTAGGCACTTTTTAGGGCGGCAAATTTCCAGCCCGAAAAAAATAATAATTAATTATAAAATTTCTTGTACTACTACTATTCAATAAATTTTTAATTTTAATAAAACACATTTAATGAATTACCCACATTAGCTTTGCTCTGTATCAAAGACAGATTTTTGCAGAAATTAAATTTATCTAAAAATCGATATTTTTTCGCTAGAACAGACGCCTCGCAAAAACTGTGGCATCTGAAGGGTCTAGTGGCTTTATAATTTAAATGTAATAATACATACATACATACATACACAATCACGCCATGTACCCAAAAGGGTGTGGCACAAACTCTTTTCATCATCCCGAAATCAGTCGCCTCCAAACATTCCTATCTAAACAAGCAACTTTCGCTTCATCCACATTCATAATTCCTCTCATACATGCTCTTTTATTCTTACTACTTGGAAACTTTCGCTCACGCAAAACACTCTCAATCATATCACTCCAACTACTCACGACGTGCACGCAATCGTATACCATCAAAATCATTCAAATAAAATTTTTTAACCAAACGTTCATTAGACATTCGCTCAACATGTCCAAACCATCTTAACTGACTAACACCAACTTTTGCTACAACATTTTTTTCAATTTCACACTCATCATACACTAATCTATTTCGTACCCGATCTCTCCTATTTACACCACATACTCCACGTAAAAATCTCATTTCCACAGCAGTCATTTTCCGTTTATGCTTTTGCAACCAAACCCAACATTCACTACTATACATCAATGTAGGCACCAAAACAGCTTTATATATACTCAAACGGGCTTCTTTGGAAACATTTACATTCCTATGTAATAATAAACTATATTATAACTGTGTATGGTGAAATGATACGCGAAAAATAAATTATTGTTATTTTCATATTGTTATTATCATATTAATGTTACAAGATAATCATTACCGAATACTAATTTGTGTAACAAATATTTTTTAATATTTACAGGTTATTTTTATTTTAACTTGTAAAATAAGTATTGAATTAAAGCTAAGGTATTATAAAATTGATTATTAAAAACTTGAAATTTTTTACAGAAATCAGTCAAATTACAGAAGATAATATTCAAAATGAAGATCAACAGGCATTAGAAAATGAGGTAAATGATGATGATGCAGAAATTGTTAATCTTATACTCGATTTATCAGAAAAATATGGTGTTGGAATTGGCGAAGATCAAAAACCAGCCACTGTTGAAGATATTGAAGCTTATTTGATATCTGAAGCAGCAAAATTTAATACTCCTGTAGACAATGTTTCAAGTACTCTGTAGTGAATAACATTTGCATGACACATTTTCTCACTATGTTATGTCACTATTTTTCTAAAACAATTTGTGTTAAATTCATATATGTAAAAATAACTATTATAAATTAAAAAATATTCCGATGTTAATTTTAATATAATTCTGATTTAAACAAAACTAACAAAAAGTTATTTATATAAATAAAGTAATTTAAATAAATTAATAATGGTTCGGTTTTATTAAGTTTTAAATAGTTATTATTAATACAATCTTTATTAATTAAGGTAATTAGGAGGGATCGAGTACGAAATAGATTAGTGATAATGAATGTGAAATTGAAAAAATGTTGTAGCAAAAGTTGGTGTTAAGTCATTTAAAATGGTTCAGACATTTTTTAGCGAATACCTAATGAACGTTTGGTTAAAAAAATTTATTATTATTGGAATGGTATAATTGAGATGTGGCTTGCGTGAGCAAAAGTTTCCAAACAGTAAGATTAGAAAAGCATGTATGAGAAGAATTATGAATGTGGATGAAGCTAAAGTTGCTTGTTTGGATGGGGATGTTTGGAGGAAACTGATTTCGGGAAAATGGAAAGAGTTTGTGCCACATTCTTTCGGGTGGCGTGATTGTGTATATATGTATGTATTCAGCTTATGATTGGTTGAAAATTTGCGGTAAGTTTATATTGGAACAAAATATGCAAATTTTACTCGATGAATTTATGTTGAATTTGAAAAATCAGATTTATTGTCAATTTTGTTACAGCGTATTGTATGTTGGATGTCAATTGTGTTATAATTTTGACAAATTAATTATTTTATTTTTTAGATTTTTTACGCACATTGTAGCCGAAACTACTTCATTCTTAACGTTAATGGAGTATTTATTTTAAATAGATATTTCGACCAGATTTTTAATTTGGGTTCAGGTCCCTGTTTTTGCTTATACTAAAAATTCGTATTACAAGCTTTGTTTTTGGATGTATTAAAGGGTCGTTTCTCAATTATTTAGAACAATTATTTAAAACAGCTAGAAGCTGTACTAAGCACTGTATTAGCTGTCAAAATAGTTGACTTTTATAAAAAGTGTAATTTGCGCGGTTCGCCAAGTAAATAATAATAATTGAATCTAGTCTACACTGTAAAAAAAAAAAGGTATTTGTATATAAAAACATAAATATGTATATGGAAATTATTTACATATATTTTAAGTAAAATTTTTACATTATATAAATATAAAATATTTTTATTTTATGTAATTATTTACTTTTTCAGTAAAAATAACATGTATAATAGATAAATTAATTTACTTTAAATTACAAAATTATATTATTTTTACAGAAAATTTATGTAAATTATTAATTTGCTGAACTAATATGATTTTTTTTTTACTAGAATTTTTATGTAAATTGGCACCTTTTTAAAAAGTGTAGTTGGTAAATAACTGCTGATTTTGTAACAATATTCAAATAAAATACTTGATAAATATTTTAGTATTTTTTTTGACGAAATATGGTGTACATTTTTATTAATAAAATATGTCTTAAATTTACATTTAAAAACAATTAAAATTATTTACACTTAAAAAAAGAGAATAATAATTTAAATATTACTTATTACTATTTAAATATTATTAAAATTACTAATTATTATTATTATTAAAAATTGCAAAAACACCACTTGAATTAATAATATTGATAAGTTACATTTCATATTTTAATATACTGTGCAGATAAAAAATGCTCGATATAAAATTAACAATTTTATATAAATTGATAAAAAAGTTAAAAAAAATTTACAATATAATAAAACATATTGTTTTTACATTTAAGGTGTAATAAAATGCTAATGATTTATTAAAAAAAAATTTTTTTAATAATTATTGTTGCTAAGAAATGATTTGCTAATTTCGTGTTTTAAAACTGCTAAATATTTCTTAATAATTTTATATGTTTTATAAATAAATAAAAAGTAATAAATAAAATAATACATACCATTTTCATAATTATAATGTTATTTATTTCTCCATTTATTTTTTCGTTCAATTTGTCATTCTCATTTGCCGCAAAAAAATATTCAATTTTTATCTTGTCTTTATCTTTATTCGATTAACATTAATGAAAGGATTTGTACTTCAAAAATGTATATGTACATAGAGTATGTTGTGAAATAACAGAAATTATACATCGAAATAATAATGATGAATTTCAAATTTGTAAAAATTAAAATTTCGTTTAATTTTAATGATTTTTTTATTAATTTAGGTGACAGTTTTCAATGTCATTTACATTTTAAATTATTAAAATTATCACTATATATTCACAAAAGAAAATGTTTTTCTTTAAATTTACTTTGTAATTTATGGTGACAGGTAATTATTAATTAATAAACAACTTTATACATTTCTTATTTATTAATTAAAATTTCTTATAAGTACATGTAGAAATAAATTAGCATTTTATATTTGTTTCACGGAACAACTGAAAACTTTCACATTGTTTTAAGAAACTAATAAGATGGCTAAAAAACAGAATGAGGTAAAAATTATTTAATTTATTCTTTTAATTTTGTGTAATTTTAAAATTGACCTGCAGATTGATATTAATGAAATTATTGCGAAAGAAATAAAATTCATGAATTATTGCGGAATAAATCCTAAAAATTCATCGACGTTTAGTAAAGTTTATACTATCATATTAGCAATAATAATTATTATAGAATTTGTGTTAATGTCTCTACATATAATGATGACTACATATTCATCAATAATTGTTGCTTCAATCGACGTTGCAATACTTGTTGGACATGAATTGGTAAGTAAAAATAATCAATTAAAATATAATCAAATTATTGCACTTAATTGAAATTACTATTTTTAATAACATATGAAATATTATCATCAGCATGGCAAAACGTTCAAACACTACATCATATAAATATTTAGCGCTATTGCTAGGATACCAAGCAATATTTTTTTAAATTTTACAGTCGTTAGAAAGTGTATAGTGCAACACTCGCGTAGAATGTCCATTTCCCACTTGTATATGAATTTTGTTGTTTTTATTGGAGAAAATTATTTATGTTTGTGCAGTATCGACATATTTTACTGGTTTTTGTATGCTACAATGCGCATTATAAATGTAACGTCTTTATATTTAGTATCTGTTCGTTGCAGTCGGTTTTATAGCATATGAAAAATAAACTTTATTATTATTATTGGTATGATAACAGCAAATGTGAAATGTAATATGTAGAATATATTAAATAATATTAAAAAAAAAATAAATTTGCTAAATTAGAAAAAAAATAGTGTTGTTTACATAGAAATGTTTTGAAAATTGTGCAAGATTATTATTAGCTCATCAGAATTATAATAATTTTTTTGTTTTCCAGTTTATAATAAAACTGTACACATTCTCAAAAGAGCGACAACTATTATCTAACTTGTTAGATCATATTAAATTCGAATTTTGGAGTGAAACCACAGCCAATCAAAGTAAACAAGAGGAATTTCAAAAAATTTACAAATTAATTTACATGTTTGTGAACTTGTTGCGAACAACAATTCTTATTACAATATTCGCCGCTTATTTCGGAGTATACATGACAGGAGATCATAATCTTATAGCAAATATATGGTTACCGGAGAAAGTAGAATGGATTAAAAATACTTCACCATTTTATGAAATTATATTTTCTATTCAAGGAACATATATATTAGTAATAGGAATTGTTTGTTATGCGGGTGTAAATATACTTTTAATTATTATGGTAACAGCCGTTGTTATACAGTTTAAAATAATAAAGGAAGAACTTATGACTATTGGAGAACATAATACTTTGGAAAAAAATTTGAAAATAGTTAGAAAATGTATAATTCATCATATTTTACTCTTAAAGTTAGTAACCATTTCTTATTTCTTTTTTCCCTAACATTTTGAGACTATAAAAAAGTTTGTTAAAAAAGGCTGAAATAAAAATAAAATACATTACAATATAATAGCAAAAATTCTTCCAGAACTCATTACATTAAAATAAAACGTTGTTGTTAACTTTTCGATATACTCAACATTAAAAAAAAAATTATAAAATACATATAACGTTTACAGTAAATAAACAGAACATAGAAACAAGTTACTAGGTAACAGAATAAGTAACTAGATTATTTTTTGTTATTATCGTCGAATATATTTTCAAAATTACTTTCTACAATTATAAATTACGATAATTGTCAAATATGACATCAATATATTGCTCGTTGTCCGATCAAAATGATTTTATAATAACATTCAAAAATTAAAAAAAAAACAACATATTTCAGTTTTATTGCTTTATCATATTTAAAGTTATTTTTAATTTGTTGCAATTTTTCTAGTTTTGTTATCTTCCAATTAATTTTTAATTTTATTAAAATAATTTATATTTATAAATCACTGTTTTCAATATTTTTTAAATAAATTTATTAAAAATAATAATTTTATAATAAAATACAATGTAAGTAAAACTAAAATGTAATTTATTTAATTAATTTGTAGTCCTTATAATTATTAGTTCAATTAGTTGTATTCTTATTCCAAAATATTATCAGGCTAACAAATGAAAGAAAAAAAATACTAATGAAATAGAAAATTTTTATGTTTAAAAAATATTTGTAAAAAATTAATTAAATATATATTTTTTTAGTGTTTTAGAAAAAATTGAGAGAGTTTATTCTCCTATAGCTTTTCACATATTGTTCAGCGATGCTGTAATAGGTATAATAGGACTTTATGCTGTTCGTACTGTAACAAATTGGTAAATACCTTTTTTCCTTAATATGTAGAAAAAAATAATATTTTATTATTTCCAGGATCGAGTTAGTTTTATTTGTGGCTTTCAATGTTGTGAGTTTTACAGAGTATTTTATTTTTTGTATTTTGGGACAAACCATTTATGATGAGGTAAATAGTTTTATATTAATATATAGATACATTGTTTTTTTTTTATTACAACAAAAATACAAATTAAATATGTTTTTTTAGACTGAATCGCTTAGCAGCACAGTATTTAATGAAGTTAAATGGTACGAAATACCAGATAAATCTCTACGAACACAAATATTACTATTGATACTACGTTCTCAAAAACCATTTCAAATTAAAGTTGGTGGATTTTTTACACTGTCTATGGAAAGTTTTGGCAAAGTACGTAATTTATTTAGTTCTGACTGTTAATATATAATACTACTATTAATATTTAATAATTTATTTCAGTTCGTAAAACTGATGTGGACAGTTGTTGCTTTTATGATGAATTTTCATAATTAATATTTATGTATATCTTGTAGTAAACTTAAATAAAAATAAGCACAGCAAAAATCTATTTTTTAATGTAGTTTATAAATTAAGATACATTTTGTAAAAACATGTTTTGTTGTTTATTTCCAATAATTTTGTATAATTTTATAAATCAGTTGTCGAGAAATGTACGATTTATTTTAAACAAAAAAAAAAAATATAAAACATACAAGTGGCTAGTATTACAAGCTCGGTTTTGGATGTTTCAATTCATTTTGTTTAGTCCTGCTTTTATGACGGTTACGTTGTTTTGCAACCGTTATTAGTTAAAACCGAACTTGTAGTATCAGTCAGTTAAAAATTATTTTATATATGATGACTACTGAAAAATATGTACAGCATGAGTATTATATATGTGATAGAAAAAATTGTAGAAATAATTTAATTTTTAAAATAATAATTGTATTTAACAAGTAGGAGTATGTGTATTATTTTAAGATTTTGTTTTAGTGTAATTTCAATGCAAAATTATAATATATATTTTAAAATATAAGTAACTAAATTAATTCTATTAACTACTTAATTCTTTAAGACCAAAATTGTTTGAGAAATCCATTCATACAGAAATTAAACAAGATAGCCCATATGTAAAATATAAATATAATTAAATTCAATAATGGCGACAGTCTAATTTTATTATATACCAAATAAAAAAACAAAACATTATACTATTTTAAATAAAAAATTTGTAGTAAAATTTGTTCAATATATCCATAAGAATTTATGTTATAATTATAAAACCTTTGTACTGCAAAATTAATTTAGTCAATATTTTATACAATACATATGTTTCGTTTCTTAAATTCTGTTTTAAAGCACATTAAACGGTGCATAAATTTTAAATAAGACTGATGACGTTCAGAATTGCAATATTTTAAATTATGTATTATAATTTTTTATTTATTAGATCTGGAAAATTATGCACGTGCTAGCTAGTAGGTTTTAAATGTTTTAATGAAAAATGAAATATTTTATATAGTGTCAATTAATAAAAAATAGTCCTAATTTTTATTTATGCAATATTAAACATTATTATAAACCTAATTCTATAGTTTTAAGTAAATATTTATGAAAAAATACAAATACAAGATAACAAATGCAAATTAAACAAATTTTAAACAAAGAAAAAAAAAACAATTAATTTAAAATATACTAATGCCCTCAATGTACGTTTAACAGATAAATAAAAAGACCGATAAAGTTACAATAATTTAACTTACCTTTTTTATTTTATTTATTGCTCATATACGGTACCGATACACTTGATCGGTGCGACCGCCCCGCTATCTAGCGGTTTTAAGCTCAATGTCTTTATATACACGTTTGAGTGCTCCATAAAAACATTGCTAATTTCAATGTCATTGACAAACTAAATATATTTTTTTAGTGTAATAGCAGATGTTCAATAATAGTTGAAAAGTTAAAGCAAATATATATTTTTTGTATTTTACGTTTTTTTATAATTTGTCCACTAATAATACTATTAATACTGTAAATTAATAATACATTAATCATACGCATACCTAAATGGAAGGATCCAGTGACTGGAATTTATGTATTTAGTTTCCTAACATAAAACTATTATTTAATAAATTAACTGTATTATCATTCGGATAATCTATTTATAGAATTTTCACTAAATAAATATACATTATGTTATTACAAAATAATATAATCTCTAATATATAAAATTCTTGTGTCACAGTTTTAGTGTTTATACTCCTCCGAAACGGCTTTGACCGATTTTGATAAAATTTTATATGTATATTCAGTAGGTATGAGAATCGGTTTATAACTAATTTTTATACCGCTAAGTGTTAAGGGTGGCTCACCCTAAAAAATTGTTATTCATTTTTTGGACAATTTTTTTTTGGTTATTTTTTTATGGTGTGCCATTAAAAATACATTTAGTCCTAAATTTTTACCCTCCTACCACCAACCCCTACTTTTTAATAGCATTTTATATTTTTTATCCCCGGTCGATAGCTGATCAATGGGGTTCCGTTTAGCCAAACTCAATAAAATAAAAATAAATAAATAAATAAATTTGTAACTTTGGGAAGTTGTTGAGTACACTCCCGCAAAGAATTTTACGGCCCTGGGGGGCATAGCCCCCCTCCCCCGGGGGGGGGGGAAATATAGAAAAGTGTGAAAGAAATTGATTCCAAATAAATCGAAAATAATTATAATATGAGAAATGTAATTAATTTTTTTTTGTAATACAAAAAAAATTCATAAAAAATTTGAAATGAATATTCAGAATCAGTATTTTTTAAATACTCTAAGTACTTACATGTACTTTAGGTATTTTTATGCACTTCAAGTGTTTGCATGTACTTTAAGTATTTTTATGTACTTTAGATTCCACAAAAGTACTTAGGTATTAAGTACTTATAAAAAAGCTTTATGTACAAGTATTAAATACCACATTTGAAAAGTACTTAAAGTAAAGTACTCTAAGTACTAAATACTTAAAGTACGTATTTAGAGTACTTTTACTTTTAGTACTATACCTAGGTCTGTTTACGATGTAATTTTTTTATCACATTGCATATTCATATATAAAGACAAATTATATATAACGAACACACTGTATATTTCTGAGTACATTTATTCCTAAGACACATTGTATATATATATATATATATATATATATATATATATATATATATATAAATAGACAGTATATAAGTTTCTAAGTAGTATTTAAGGCATGTATAAGAGAGGAATTATGAATGTGGATAAAGCTAAAGTTGCTTGTTTGGATTGGAATATTCCGAAGAAACTGATTTCGGGATTATGAAAAGAATTTGTGGCACCCCCTTCTGGGTATATAGCGTAATTTTGTATGTATGTATATCATGTATTTTTTACTTTTTGCTTGCGTTAAACCACATTGAAATAGAAAAGCAAGTTTACATTTACTAATTAAACTAGGATTAAAATTTAAAACTCATTAAGGAATTTTGCGGTTTACTCTCCTTGATAAAATTCCTTCGATATAGAAGGAATATTTGGCAAGATTATCTGCGGTCTATTTTCAGCTTTCACTTAATTTAAATTGAATCGACGTTTTTTTTTTTTATTTAAATTCTTATAGAATCAAATTACTTCGTGAACGACCTTCATTTCGTTTAGCTACAATAATTAAGTACTTACAACATATATATGATTTTTTACATATTTCAAAATTTTATATAATTTGAAGGGATTAAAACCATAAGGTTACAAGTAACAATATATTAATTTGTAACTTTTTATGTTTATATCCATGTACCATACTATAAATCGATGACACCTTTATCGCTTTGGACTGTTAAGAATCAAACGAAATAATTACATCAGAAAAAATCAGTTTCCGGTAAATATCAATATCTATTTCATTATTAATTCTACTAATTTTTACATTTAGCAAATTAATATAATTATCTGTTTCTGTACTTAACTAATTTTTTTAATGTTACTTATACCCTTATGATTTTAACTTCCTCTTTCATTTAAAGCAATTTTTTTTGAAAATTATTTTAAAATTGGATACTTTCAATCGTCATTATCTTGAGAAGAGTGTGGGCTGAAATGTGACGTAGTCATTGGAATAATTGCATTGTTGTGTTTCCAAGTTGTAGGAATAGAAGAGCATGTAAGAGAGGAATTATAAATGTGGATGAAGCTAATGTTGCTTGTTTGGATAGGAATGTTTGGAGGAGACTGATTTCGGGATAATGAAAAGAGTTTGTGCCACACATTTTGGGGTACATGGCGTGATTGTGTGTGTTTCACTAATAAGTTAAATTGAAACATATTAAGATTTAATATATATACAGTCGATTCCGCTTAATTGGGACACATCGGGACTAGAGCATTTTGGCCCAATTAAGCGGCTGCCCCAATTAAGCGAATTTTACATAAAATTAAACAATCCATATTTTTCTTTCAATAATTTTATTTTATAAATTCTTGGACAAAACTATAAACTACATATAACCAAAAAATATAAACTTTTAAGAAAAAATAATAATAAATTCCAAAATAAAATAATAAATAGGTACATACATTTTTAATTCAATGCAAAAATATGTCAAGTGTAGTCTGTTTTTTGTTTGTGTAACATTTCACTTCTACAAAATCGTGAATGAATGTGTTTGGCATAAAGTTTACAGCGCGCGATACTAATGTAATTAATTGATACATATTTGCTAGTTTTTTAAAAATAATTTTCCATCTTGTGAATCAAAAAAATATGAAGCGTATCATATTAAATTCTCTGTAAATATTTTTTCTTGTGAATATTTGTAACATAATATGTACTGTGATCTTAAATTTACTGGCCCAATTAAGCGGAATGTTGTCCCAATTAAACATGTAAATTTACTGTTGGTTCCTTGGTTTGGTTTCTGTTCTTTGAGATTTGGCCCAAATAAGCGGCTGCCCCAATTAAGCGGTGGCCCAATTAAGCGGAATCAACTGTATATATATATATATATATATATATATATATATATATATATATATATATATATATATATATGTATATGTATATGTATAGAAGTTCATGTATCAGAGGAATTATGAATGTGGATGAAGCGAAAGTTGCTTGTTTGAACAGGAATGTTTGGAGGCGACTGATTTCGGAATGATGAAAAGAGTTTGTGCCACACCCTTTTGGGTACATGGCGTGATTGTGTATGTATGTATGTATTAAAAAAAATCAATTTTTAAAATACATAATTTATAGAGTGTTGTCCAATCAAATTCTGAAAGTAACAAAATACTTCTTTAGACTGCGTGGGTGTCTTTCATTAAATGCCTACGTAAAACAAATATTAAAATAATGATAAAATTTTCGATAATTATGTTTCAACAACTATACAGTTTTTGAACGTAAAATTGTAATATTTTGTAAATTATCACAGTAAAACTACAAAATGTTTCAGATATACATATTTCTTAGAGTGTATGGTTAATATGTTAATAAAAAAAATCTGCTGTGGCCACCACAGAACCCACAGTCATGGTATTAAATAAATTTACCGAAATAAAAATGTGTATAATAACAACTGTAATCATGTATCTAAAACAAAACTCTCTTGACATAAATATGCCACCTATTTACAGAATTACTTATTTATCATAAAAATGTAAAACATTATTAAAAAAATTACAATATTACCAATAAAAGTTGTTGGTTATAATTTGTTTAGCAATTTTTGTTAAATAATTTTTTCGAGATATATTTATGTTACGAAATATTCGTAAAACACATAAAAGTGACATTACTAAATTACCACTTCTGATTTGCATATTTTTATCAAAAGTTGATCAAATTGAGATAGTCTTCTTCGAAGTTTAAATATGCAATTTTACAATAATCCGTTCAGCCGGATTTGCTCTACACATGTCCACAAACCGACAGACGGACATCACGCTAAAACAGTTGATTTGTGTTATATAAGCCTAGTTCGTGCTTGTCTGTAAAAAATCTCGATATGTCAAATTTGGTATGATTACAAGAATATGGCTCCATAATTTGGAACTTTTTTTATGTTATTCATATCGACTCTATCGAAGCTATACAACGTCGCTTTCTAAATTTTCTTTACTTTAAAGCTTTTGGATCATATCCTCTTCGTACTTGTTCTTATTTTCATCTTCTTTCAACTTTCTCTTTTAACAGTTTGCGTTTGCGTAGGTCTATGATATCTATAATATTTCTTTTTAAACTTATAAACAATCTCATTGATGATTCGCAATTAGTTTCTTTACTTAATTTCCATGTTCCTTCATTTTCTTCCAGGCAAACTTACATTTTTTATCTTCCTACTATCCAAACTAATATTCGTCACAGCTCACCTGTCTACACTATGTGTCATTTATTTAATTGTCTTGTAGATTGCAATGATATCTTTTGTTCCTCTCTGTCTGCTTTTAAGAAATCGGTTATTGTAAGTTTATTAGCATTCTATTATTACTCGTGATTTACTTTTGTCAATTTGTTTGTTTATCTTACTTGTATACATGTTTATTTTTGTATTTTACATTGTATTTTACTCTGTAATTGGGCTTTGGCTTATAGACTAAACATTATTAAATAAATAAATAAATAAATAAATATATATATATATATATATATATATATATATATATATATATATATCAAATAAAATTTAATTTTATATGAAACAAATATTTTAATAATAAAATAAAACAATTCTGATTTAAGTTCCGTATTAATATTTATTTAAAATCGATTTTTCGACGAAACTCAACTTTCGTCTTTATAAGGACAAATGATACAAGTTTTTTTTTGCTGCTAATATTGATTGGTCTAGCAATTGTTACAGTATCTTCAAATTTTATATCATGGTGATATTTTAACGCATGTTCAGCAGTAGCAGATTTATCTGAACGATTTAGACAAATTGACCTTTTATGTTCTGTCAATCTAGTAGAATATGAGAGGTCAATTTTTCTAAATCAGCCAAATAAATCTGCTATTGATGAACATGCGCTAGAATATTATCATGATGTAAAATTTGAAGATACTCTAATAATTGCTAGGATCAATCAATTTTAGCAGCAGATTGATAAGAAAAGCAATAGAAATTTATAAAGAAAAATATAATATGAATCAGTGTGAAAGCACTGAGTTAAATAAAATTTGGTTTTCTTTAATTAAAAATTTATAAATTCCATGATCTAGTTACTTATTTTGTTACCTAGTAACGTGTTTCCATATTCTATTTATTTACGACAAATGTCATTTCTTTTCTTTTTCCTGATGAAGACGTACGTCGAAAAGTTGAAACGTTGATTTATTAATAAGTTCTTACAGAACTGGAACCTCAAGTCGTTTTATTCTAAAAATTAACCTTTTAACCTAACCTACCTTGCAAAGAATTTGTTCGAAATCTTCAGTGTAATGACTTGTTTTAAAAATGTATAATTTTTGTCATTCGATATATTACATTTGTCGTAAATTTTTCTATTTTGGAAGTGATCTATATGTCGCTTAGTATATTAATTCTGTCGTAAATTTTCCATTTTCATTGTGCCATATTTGTCGTTTGATATATTATTTTTTTGTGAATTTTGTATTATAAGTTTTGTCGTATCGTATTTGTCTTTTGATATACAATTTTATCGTGCACAAGGTTGGACAAGCTACTCAATTAATGTAAAATAGTTAAGCTACAACTACAAGCTATTCTTTAAAATTTTATAAAGCTACAGCTATAGCTACTTTTTCTAAAAGTAGCTTAAGCTAGAGCTATAAGCTACTAAGTTTTAAGCTACTTTGTAAATGATGCAAATACCATACTGAGAAGTATAGAAAAGTGGCTATAAAACTACTAAACCTACTAAAAGTAACTGTAAGCTATTAAAAGTAGCTATAAAGTACTAAACTTTACATATATATATATATATATATATATATATATATATATATATATATATATATATATTTATAATACATTAATCTGGTTAGTTGATAGATATATCATTTAAATACAGTTAATACTCAAATATAATCATAAAGGAATAATCTGAAAATGAAAAATTCATATCGCCTCAACCTGGGATCAAACCAGGATCCTTCCGCTTGCCGGGCGAATGCTAAGCTACTAAAGTAGCTAGCTACTGCCCAGTGTAATTATATATATCCGCTTTAAAACAGGATAGCTTTAATACCGGAATGTCTGTTTAATTTAATATTTGATTTATCAAAATTTATCAATAAATTTATTATTAAATGTTCAAATAATTGTTCCAAAATTGTTGTTGCATATAATATTCGATATTTGTTGTTATATGTGTATTTTATTCTGTGTTGTATGCATGTGTAAATTCCAGAATTTTAGCAAAAACCAAAAATATCAATAATAATATAACTTCACTTCATACAATTTTGCTGACGTCGTTATATTCATATTATTTTGGATGAAGTGTTTTCGAATTACTTCCATGTTCCAATAGAATAAATTTTATTCATTCACGCGATAAACACACAGGGTGTTTCATGACAAGCTCGATATTAAAAAAAATATATATTTTAATTTGTCACGAAATTTGTTATATAGGGGTATTTCGATATGCTCAGTTGAAGTAAAGTATTGGCAATAAGATGCCACTTCTGGTTTAACCGGAAGTCGTCCCTAGCTTTCTTACTTTAAATAAAATATCCCTTTTTTAAATTTTATTATTGCATTTAAGAGTAAATTTGATATAGGTATAATACATTCATAACATTTTTACTATAATTCAACTGTTTTTGATACATTTCAATTTTTCCGATTTTTTGTTTGAAATTAACATATTTTAAAGTCCGTATTTCCAGAATGCAATCAAATATTTGGAATTTATAAACAGGCTACTATTTTTTGATGTACAATTAATTAAATTAGTAAAAATTAATGTTCCAAAATAATATATTAATGTTTTTTTGAACTTTGAGCACACTTTTAAATAATTTTAATTTATTTGTTATTGAAATCTAGACCAAAACTTTCTTAATAAGACTTCGTTTACAAATTGCAAATAATTGATTGCATACTTAAAATGCGAACCTTGAAAAATGTTGCCGATTTCAAACAAAAAATCAAAACTGTAGAACAGGGTTGGACTAGAAGAAATTAAGTCCGAGAAATGTTGCACGATCTATCTTTCATTTCAAAAATGTTTATAAAAATTATGTTTTTATATTTTTTAGTTCTAATTTACATGAAACTGACATTACAGAATAATAAAGATGAATTATAACAATTACACATATAAAATGAAATATAATTGTTTATTTTAATCTAATCTAAAGTGTAAAACAAACTTGAAAAATTACAAAATGAAATAATAAAAGAGTTGTAAGAACTGTTAGGTAGTAAACCTAACCTAACATAGAAATTTAAACCAATTTTGTTAACTAATTTATTTGAGAACATACAGTAAGTATAAAGAGGAGTGGAACGAAAAAGAACCAATTATGTCAACAGATTGTTTTCACTCGTTAACAAGCAAAAGCAAGCAAACGATAACGTAGAAAATAAACGTATAACCTTACAAAACAAAACGGAACTTAACGCCTGTGCTGAGCTTACGTTAAATTAATTGTGGGACACTTTAAAAGCACAACCCTGATAAAGAAAGAAAACAAAATATCTCTTCTCTTAATTTCTAACAAGACGATATTTCAGCGCTCGGCGAATACTCTGTCGCGTCGTCGTAAACGATAAAAAAATAACAAAGTTGACCACTTTGTGTTCGAAAAATGTCAAACAAATGTGTGGCATGAAGCCAGCTACAAATGTTTTTACTCATGTAACTTAATGATAATGACGATGAAATATTAGTTTGAGCTTTAGTATTTAAGCTTATAGTCAGCTTCAGAGATGTTTTATGATTCAGCTTTTGTGAGAATATTTTATTTATTTTTTTTTATAATAAAAATTATATATATATATATATATATATATATATATATATATATATATATAACGAGACACATTGTATATTTTTGAGTACATATATTTTTAAAACCCATTTTTACATTTATATATAGAAAATAGACAGTTTATAAATTTGAAATGATACAAGGCGTGTTTTCGATTTATTATGTACAAAGACCAGTAGTTTTGGTTTCTTTAACGAAAAAATATTTTGCATATATGCAACGAGCATTCTTCATAAAAAAATCACTTCCAACATTTAAATTCAATTTACAAAATCAAAGCATGTATGTTTAGATACAAATTGAAAACTTTAAAAATGTTGTTAGTTGTTGTTATTGTTACATTTTTTTATGGAGAATGCAACACTGCATGCAAAATAAGTTTTGCAAAAAAACTAAAACTACCTCTCTTTCCACCTTTAAGAGGGGGGGTGATTTGCAAATCCATAAACAATTTTGTATAGAGAATGCAATAGTGAAATATAAAGTATATCGGCTACCTACACATGTAACTGTTGTATCTGTGTAGGTATCCGATTCGTGTATGTATGCGCGAAATTGAAAGTGCACAATTACTAAATAAAATAAATTTCTGTGTACTTCGTATAACATCTAGATCACCATTTACTTTCTACATCAGTGTTGGAAGAACAAATATGTCAAAAAGATCTCCAATATTTACAATGTGCAATAATTACAATAATATAGAAAATACCACTGATTTGTTCTATAATTCTTTGAATGTCATATTACAATCAATTTAAGATTGAGTAATTAGTGAATAAATTGTTAAACTTCTTGCTCGTTGCAGTTCTATGTAAATTGACTCATTCTTCTTTTTTTTCTCTTTTTTTTTTTCGTTTTTGTGATTACTTTGATTTGTATTAAGTTTTTTTTTTCCTATTTTACTAAAAATGTTTATATATCAAATATGTACTTGTTATTATATGTAAATTTTGTATCTGTTTATTAATTTGTCCTGTTTTTACTGTTGGGCAATAGAGCATTATTATTATTATTATTATTATTATTATTATTATTATTATTATGTGTTTGTTTGCCCGTCGATTACAGACTTATCTATCATGAATAGAAAAAAATGTTTCAGACAAATCCTACGTATTTTTAGCCATAAAATCCAAATCTGCAATATAAAATATAGGTCCCAATGTAATATTTCAAAATTGACTTCCTTCCCAACCTTTGGGGGTGGTGGTAGGGGGTAGAGTGCAGTGTAGTATAGTGTATATATAAGGGTGATTCTAAATATGGTGATATTTGAATTGTGACCTGGTCGCCCCTAACTAAGTTTTAAATAGAGAATAAAAAAAATGTGTAAATATTGTTTTATTTTTTAGATAACGATACACCGGGCAGAAATTGTATTTTGAGTATTTTTCGTGACTCTCGTTATAAATTTATATATAAAAAGTATTCCATAATAAAAGTATAACAAATATATTCATGAATAAATTTTATTTAATCTGCTTAATCTTAAGTTAAAACGTTAAATTTTTTTATCCTAATCCGACTCTACTCTGACTCCAAATCCGACATTTAATTCGATAATGATTTTCATGTTTTATACAGAAAATACATTCCGTATTTATAATATTACGTAGTAAACTAATATAAAACATTCACAAAAATAATAATAGTAATTATTTGAAATGTTGCAAATACAATAGATTTATTTATCAAAAAGATATAATGTAGTTTATCTAATTTTCACATATTGTTTAGTAATATTGCATTACAAATGTCTTTTGTTTGGTTCGTTTATTTTTTCTTTACTTTATTTGAATTTTTTGTTATGACTAGCAAAATGAATGACTGTTTTTTCCAATATTTAGACGCAGTAACGAGCTCAATATTTACGTTTATCGATGATTGGATAATTTAAATTGTTATTGGTAACGTCATGGCGTTATTTGTAGTATTAAAAAAGAGGAAAAAAAACAATACCTTTTTGTTCATGTAGTTTTGTATTTGTTAATTGTTTGGTTTAAAAAAAAAAGTTGAAAGTCGCAACAATAAAAATCGACTTAGACAAAATTCTTCAACTCCTCGACTCCGACTACACGTCTCTGATATTTTCAAATATAATTTCCGCAATTATAGATGCAAAATAAATTTTGTTTATCGATTTAACTGCAGAATTTTATGCTCCAAAACATTTATTTGAAACAATTTCCTACAAAATAATTTGGGAAGCAATTTTCAAGGAAAAACTGCTTTTTCACGTTAGCCGCGTATATAAACATTTATGTCTTATCACCCGGAATATATATATATAGGGTGATTTATGTCGTCGGGAAAAAACTACACCGGATAATTCCTATGAGTAATCTAAATAAAAAACTACAAATAAACATATGTCCGAAAATGTTTCCTAACGGAACTGTAACCGTTAGAAGTTTATTACATGAAACATCAATTGCGTTAGCCTTATTTATTATATCTGGAAAATAAAATAAGTCATAAACTTCTGAATAATTGTAAAATTACTGATTGATTTTCTAACATTTTGTTTAAACACTAGTAGACCAATTTACTAGTTTATAAATTTTTGTACACACATAAATAAATATTTAGTAAACAATTTACAATAATTAAAAATCGAAGACAATTTTTGTCGGGACCTAGTAAGTCATAGGAAATATAAAAAAATAGAAAATTTTTTTTTCGTGATAAAATTCTGCCTATTTTATCGGTAACATTTTTCATAAAAGATAAAGGAACGTAAATTAAGTTATTGTTATCAAGCAAATTTGCAACAACTTTAGATCTTCTCAAAAAAAGACAACATCACACTTTGAAGGAATTGAATTTAAAAAAATTTGGCTTCCATTAAATAAAAATCTACAAAATTTTATAATCTAGTCACTTATTTGTTACCTAATAAGTTATCTCTATGTACTGTTATTTACTGTAAATGTCATTTATATCAGTTTATCTTGATGAAGGTGAGCGTTGAGTTTCGTCGAAACATCGATTAAAAAATTAATACAAAACTTGACCCTAAAGTAGTTTTATTTTATATATGAGTTCTGAAAGATTATTTACTATGTTAATAAATTCAATTATTTATCCAAACTGAAAAGAAATGTAAAATACAAAATGATATTATTTTGAGGGTCCATTATCACACGAAATTAATTTAGATTACAATTTTTTGTTTTTGATGAGAAACTTTCAAATTAAATTTTAAAACATTTTCGTTATATATTATAATAGCATTATTATATTTTAAATTATTTTGTATTATTATTTTTGTACAGAATGAATTTAAAAGCATTAGTTTGAAAAGTTGCAAAATGCTAAACATTTTCCATTTTAATGTAGACTTTCTTTTTTTTTCCAATCCTTTTAATAAAATGAAAGCTTGATGTATAAGCACAATGCACAGGTTGCAGCAGTAAGCACAACTTTACAAAAAGCGATTGTTTTTATATTTACCTTGAAATATTCTAAAATATTTAGCAAGTAATTTTTGTTATTACCACTTTGACTGAAAGGAAAAGGGATATAGTGTTCAGTCCGGTGTCTGTAACATTGTCCAAATTTAAAATAGAATATGTAGAAATCAGCATTGTAAAAAATCGTTTAGAACTTATTATATAAAATAAAACTGCTTTAGGTTCAAATTTTGTATTAAATTTTTTATTTAGTAACAGTTTTTTTATCAGTTTTTTTCCTGATGAAGACAAGCGTTGAGTTTCGTCGAAACGTCGATTATAAATAAATTTTAATACAAAACTTAATTCTAAAGCAGTTTTATTTAAAAAAAATTCTACGTGAACAATTTCTAATTTAAATTTACCTATTTTTTTAACATGTTTTTATTACCTCGCTTTCTCGTCTATCTGTTTATTTGTCTGTTTGGTACAAATTTTGCTATCGATTTAAACTAAATTTCCAATGAGCTACAGACTTTAGCCAGATCTGAGCTATGTTTAAACATAGCTCAGAACTGGATAAAAATGCAATATTAACTAATAAATTAATAATATTAGAAATATTAATTTTTATCTTGTATCATATACGCGAATTCCGTACATTTGTGTATTTAGCAATTTTTTTTTACAAAGTAGAAAAATCACAGAAAACAACTACTGAAAATACAGAACACACATACAAGACGAAAAAGCAGAAAATAATTATTTGTATAAAAATAATTAATATATTACTTTTTAAAACGGAGTAAAAAGTATAAAATAATTTTTCCTAACCCCATACAAATTTATAACCCCCATACAGATTTCTGACCCTATATAGATTGTCCTGAAAGTTTGTGATTGTTAATTTTTAATAGCTATGACAATACTTGTAATATTTAATACGAAGAAGGTGAAAGGGCACAACAACATATAGTCCCTACACACCTTATTATTAAAAATTCACAATCACAAATATTCAGGAAAATTTGTATGGGGGGGGGGGGGGGGTCAGTAATCTGAATGGTTTATAAATCTGTATGGGGCTAGAAGTAATTAATTTATACTTTTTAGTTCGTTTTAAAAACGTGGTATATTTTTTATATTTAGTTAACAGTTATATTTTAATTTGATAGCTAATACAATTATGTTTTAATTTTTTTTTTATAATTTTTGTAAATTTTAATTTCATGCTAGTACAATCAAATTGTAATTTTGTGAATTTTCAAAACTAATTTCCACAGCAATGAAACATGCGAAATATTAGTGTATTATGTTACAAAGATTAGAAAGCGATGATTATTTTGTTGAGCTCAGATATTTGTGGCCGAGGCCAAGCAAACTGGGCGAAACAGAAAAAGAGTATTCTATTCCGAGTCAGACATATATGATTTTTTCTTCAAGCACTCTAAACAAAGCACTAAACTAAAAATAAATAAAAACATGCCAAATATCAAATATATGAGCTCAATAGAATAATCATCGCTTTCTACTCCTCGTAGCATAATATATTACTTTCTAAATTTGGTGATATTATATTTTGTGTAGCCGTACAAAACAAATTTTTGAAGAAAAATTAATTATTTTTTAAAACATATTATTGAATTAACAGTAATTAATTATTAATTTATATAGAGAGATGGGAGAAAAATTTGTTACTTGTATTCTATATAGGCCTAAACAATATCACATTAAAGAAATGTATATATATATATATATATATATATATATATATATATAAAGCTATCTACTATTTAGATATATATATACATATATATATATATATATATATATATATATATATATATATATATATATACCTAAATAGTAGATAGCTTTGAATAAATGAAAGTTTTTTTCGCAAAAATATTGAATTTTATCTTTTGAAAAAGAATATCAATATCAAATTAAAGTGATGAAAATATCTCTCTCATATAGAATTCTCGCAGTAAAATCTATTTGTCAAGCAGTTAGTTAGCTATAGTTAATCATAACCCTGATTAACTATAGTTTAATGTGCAACAACATAATATTCGCCACTTTCTACGGAACGAAATGCCTAATTCCATATTAAATGGCGCGCGCCTTTTATCATTTCAAATTTATATACTTTCTATACACGAATATACAATGTCTCCTAGAAATAAATATACTCGACATTATACATGTGTCCTTTATGTAAAATGTGAATTTTATATATGAATATGCAATGTGTCTCAGAAACCTGGACTTAATTAATAATAATTAATAATATAATTAATTAATTGTTTTTTTTAATTAACATGTTTTGTTAATGTAAGCAAAATTATTCGTCATTTAATTTATTTCAAACTATTTTCTGTTGAAAAACAATGCAATATTCTTATTTAAAACAAGATTTGAAGTATTTGGGTAAACCCATGTATAGACTTTGACATTATCACATAAATACTAAGAAATAAAAATAAAATTTTTATATTTTTTCACCAAAATGATATATTTAAAAATGAATAAATAGTAAAGCCAGAATTCTTTTTTTAAATTTTTAGTAATTTTTTTGGAAAGTTGGCATCTCTGTACGGATATAAAATTATATAATTTTTGTGAGGACTATAAAAAAATCTTTTGTGAAAATTTGGTTAATTACAGATAAATAATATAGCCACAATAAATTTTCAAAAACTTTTGTAATTTTATGTTTTTAGGTTTTTAGTTATTTTTTTTTTTTATTATTTTGTTAAAATTTTATGATATATATGGGCACTAGTTGAATTTTTTGTGAAAATTTTATTAAGATCAGTTAAATAACGTGAATATAATAATTTTTTAAAATTTTAGTAATTTGTTCATCGGAAATGTACATGTATTTTACTAAAGTTATATAATTTATTTAGGTGCTAGGAGTATATTCTGTAAAAATGATTAAAATTGGATAAATTATATGGCCATAATAAATTTTAAAAACATTAGTAATTTTATTTTTAAATGTTTCAGACACCGTACCAATCACTATACCACATTTTCCTTGCAGTCAAAGTGGTGAAAATTATAATGTAATAATGCTATAAAAATTAATATTATAGACTTGTATTACAAACTCTGTTTTTGGTACTTTAATTCATTTGTTTAGTCAGAACTCTTATGACAATTACATTTTTTTAAAACCGGTAATAGTTAAAACTAATGTTAAAACCAAGCTTGTAGTAGCAATCAATTAATTAAAAAAAATCTTTTTAAATATGTATTTGAAAATCTACCATGGCCACCACAGACTGTAATTGTATTAATTAAATTTATGGAATAGGAAAATTTGTATAGGAATAACTACAAATCTTTAAGCTTTACAAGTTTGGTACGTTCTATTCCATAGTCATTCTGTTCAAATATCAATGCTATCTTACGGCAGGTCGGGTACTTCTAGAACTACTTTCGTACTTGTAGTCAGGGTAACTAAAAACAAAACAGAATTATATATATAGATCATAAAAAATTATAAATAAGTTATTTAGCGGTACCGAAAATCATTACAAATAAAAGTTGTTAGTTATAACTTGTTTAGCAATTTTTGTTAAGTATATTTTTTCAAAATATGCCTTGGATGTTACGAAATATTCGTAAAAAATTATAAATAAGTTATTTAGCGGTATCGAAAAATATTCCAGATAAAAGTTGTTAGTTATAACTTGTTTAGCAACTTTTGTTCAGTAGATTTTTTCGAAATATACCTTGAATGTTACGAAGTATTCGTAAAACAGATATCAGTAAATTACCACTTCCGGTTGGTAGATCTTTACCAAAAGATAATCAAATTGAGATATTCAACTCTGAAAGTTATATATAAAATTTTCGAACAATGCGTTTAGCCGAATTTGCTCTACACGTGTCCACAGAACGATCGACAGAGGGATATCACGCTAAAAACAGTTGGTTTGGTTCGTGTTACTATAATTAACGCTTGTCTGTAAAAATTTCGATAGGTTAAATTTGGTATGATTACAATACCTTCCTTATCATATACGTGTTTTAGTAATACATTTATTGTATTTAATATTTATTTTATTTGTAAATTAATTTTTGAAATATATTTATTTTACGGCCACTTTTTAATTTTAACTTTAATTTGACATACAAAATATTATATTATATTAGGAAGAGTAGAAAGCAAGGATTATTAAAATAGAGGCCAGATATTTGTGGCCGAAGCAAAGCCGAGGCAAAGCAATCTGGGCAAAACATGAATATAACTTTCAATTCCGAGTAACAAATACGATATTTTCATTTTCTTCAAATGTTCTAAGCGAGAAACCAAACTAAAAATACATGCCAAGTAACCATAACCTTACAAATAGTTGTAGAATTATATATATATATATATATATATATAGTACAAAAATTTAACGGGATACGGTATTTGGGTTGAAAAAATTTATAAAAATGCAAGCATTTACAATTCTATCAATTTATTGTACATTCCAATATTTCGCCAGCAATTTGTGGCTTCTTCAGGGAAACAATGTATGATCAGAACACTATAAATGCTGTTGTATAAGATTTGAATGTTTAGAGTTGATTAATATTCCTTATTTTCATCGTCCAACGTAAAATGTACACATTTAATCACAAAACTTATAAATAATCAAATAAATAATACAGTTATTAAAATATATTGTTGTAAAAGTCAGTAGTTAAAAAATAAATAAATAAATATAATAAAATTGTTAAATAAATAAATAATAAAATACAGTCAAATAATAAAAATACTATGTGTAAAGCTAAGTTAAAATTTTTTCTTAGCTTTTAACTTAGCTTAAGCTTAAAAAACATATTTCTAGTAAGTTGTATTTAATATTTTGAGAACCTCTGGTTTGAAGAATATATTAATAATGGCCTTATGTAAAAACATTTTCATTAAAAATAACGGTTTATTAAAATAAAATTCTTGGATCTCGTAAGAAATTTCATTGCAATATACATAAAAAGATTTCTTACGGAATCCAAGAATTTTCATTTTAACCAACCGTTATTTTTTGACGAAAATGTTTATGGATACGAGGGTTAATATTATTTATGTTTTACCGTAATTTAGAGCATTTTACCATAATTTAAAGCATTATTGTATCTCTTTTTATTGAAAAAGTAGCTATAGTGTCTCGATTACCATGTGGCAGAACAAATTCTACAAGTACAAGTGAATCTATATCTTTACTAGTGTAATATGTTACCCTTTTTTCTATGTTTTATAAAATATGTAACTATTTACACTAATAAAATAACAAAAAAATTGCACACACATAAATGATCATTTATACCTACTTTTTTTCGTGTGTTTTACTATTTAATAATATAAAAGTTGTTGTTATGTAATGTGCATAGACATTTCTTGAAGAAAAAAAACATTTTTTTTAATTTACCTATTTAAGGTAATAATATTTACTCATTTTAGGAAACAAACTTATATGAGCAATTCTCAGGAATATTTTTGTTTCGAACTGTGTATTTATTATATAATAAATAATAGACGGATTTCAGTCTTTTTAATGTTATTAATATAAACTACAAGGCCACGATTTCGTAAACTCTATTGCCTTCATCAATGCTAGTTGAAATTTTTTTAGTTGGTTTTGTATGTAATATAAAAATACATTATTTGATAAAAAGTATATCAAAATATAAACAATTTTAATAATAAATATCACATAAGTAATGTTTTTTTTTAATATAGCCGTCGAAAATGTTAAATGAAATACATTTGACCGTATTTCTCAAATACGCAGTTTCTGCCCACTCTGGACGGTCCATATTGCATTTCTTCAAATATTTTCAATAATCAAATTAATCCTTAAGCGTGAATATACAATACAACTGTCACTTAGCTTAATTTAACTTGACTTACTAGTTTTCGCAATATGGTCACCGAAGTTGTATCAGATTAAAAAAAACATTTCTTATGTGACATTAAGTATAAAAATTGTTTCTATTTTGACATACTTTCCATCAAATAATGTATTTTTACATTATATGTAGAACATTTTGAATAAATTTTTACTAGCCCTGCTGAAGACAATAGAGTTTGCCAAAACGTTGCCTTCTATTATATATTAAATATTAAGAGTCGACTATTTTTATAATTTAATGCATTTATTTTTAAGAAACAAGTAAAAGAGTAAAAGTTGTTGAGGGTAATTAAATTTGTATTTTTGTTAATGTAATATATTACTGTTTTTCTATGAATTTTAAAATATTTAACTTTATACACTAACAAAAGGCTACCTTACGCTTTTTAGGAAACAAACTTATATAAGCATTTCTTAACTAGGAGGCATCGGGGGGGTACGAAATAGATTAGTGCACGATGAGTGTTAAATTGAAAAAAAGTTATAGCAAAAGTTGCGCTGTTAGTCAATTAAGAGAGTTCGGTTATCTTGAGCGAATATATAATAAACTTTTGGTTAAAAAGATATATATATATATATAAATGATTTTGAAGCTATACGTTTGCAAATGGACGTTCGATGAGTAGTTGGAACGGTATAATGGAGAGTATGGCTTGCTTGAGCGGAAGTTTCCAAGTAATAAGAATAGAAGAGCATTTAAAAAAAAAATTATAAATGTGAATAAAGCTAGAGTTGCTTCTCTGGATAGGGATGTTGGGAAGAAACTGATTTCGAGATAGTGAAAAGAGTTTGTGCCACACCCTTTTAAGAACATTGCGTGATTGTGTATGTATTTATGTATTATAAATTTTTTCAATCAGTGTATTTATATAACGCTGGAGAAAAATAATAACGCACACTACTACTTATCTGGCTGAGAGATTTCATCTTCTTTTCCAATCCCTTGCAAATATTATTCATTCACGTATCACTTTCGGTGATTTCCACTTCCGGATACGGCACAATCTTTGTTTTCACCAATCGCTATCTAGTTCCGTCCGCGCGCAAAAATTATTCCACCAAATAAACAGACTATACGTCAACAACGGTTCGATGATTGCTTATAATTGCCCCAGTTGACCACTGTCAGTTAAGGATTGTTTTTTTCCCTTGACGGATCTAGCACGGTGCGAATATCCTTTATATTCACGAATTATAATCAGATTGAAAATAAAAGGCATTGTTTTCATGCTGCACGACAGGATAATAAAGAAAAAAATACATATATGGTGTTCGTTTGATATATGTAAGTTGACGTATACTGTAAAAAATATAGTAAAATTACAGAAAAATAGTAGTAAAAATTTAACACATCGTATATAATTGCCCCGTACACTGCACCTACCTAAAGTAATACAAGTAATATATATATATATATATATATAATTATATATAATATATATATAATAATATATAAATATATAATAATATATATATAAATAATATAATAATATATATAATATTATCTATATTAATATTGTATTAAAAATATTCATTTTCTTAACATGGGGCATCACGTATCTAATTGCTATATTCAGACACGTAGAGAAATACAAAATATGTTGAATTTCATATTGAATTTATTCGTTTAATACAACTTATTTATTGTAACTGACTGTTCTAAAAATTACATAATTAGTGTTGAAATAATAATTCAATAATAAATTTAATATTATTAATTGATTTATAAAAAATAAAAATTAGTATAATTTTTAACTGGCTCTATTTTCTACAAAAACGATAATTAATAAGCCAATAAAATACCTGAGATATAATATCCTATGTAGAATAATACATACTTCTATTTTTTTGTATTTATTTGTATTTTGGAAAATAAAGAAAAAAATTTTTTTTTGCTTTTTTTGTTCAAACTATAAATACGAAAAAATAAAAAAAAATATATATTATTCTACATAGGATATTATATCTCAGTTAAAAAATATACTATTTTTTATTTTATACAAATCAATCAATAATATTAAATTTATTATTGAATTATTAATTCAACATTTATTATGTAATTTTTAGAACAGTCAGTTACAATAAATAAGTTATATTAAACGAATAAATTCAATATGAAATTCAACATATTTTGTATTTTTCTACGTGTCTGAATATAGCAATTAGATACGTGATGCCTAACGTTAAGTTAACCAAACTTAAGAAAATATTAGTAGGGGTTTGCGTTATAATGTTATAAGTAACATGGGATGATGTTGTTAGTACAGTAGCTTAATCGTACGATTAGCAGAAGATTAAAATTTGAGAACAGACATAATCCGACGCTTTTAAGATATAATTAATTAGGTTAATTGCCTTATGTGTACATTAGTAGGCGAACATGAGGAAATTTTGGTTCATCTAGACATATTTTATGATGATTTAAAGCCAACTAGTTTGTTACCAGTTTCCGTTTTATATGTGTACAATACCGAATTGGGCAAATTTCTTGTTTTATAATACAAATTATAATTATTATTATTTTTAGTTTTGTCTTTTCCATAAGGGCACATGGTGCACAAGGCCAGGGCCCCTGGCTCGATGGGGGCCCCAAAGTGACGACATCGTCGTTTACACCGTAATGTATTTTACTAAGAATTGTCGTAAAAATTTTGAAATTTGAATGTAAATCCGATGAGATTTCTAAATACTTTTTGAACAATGAACAAAATTTTATTATATCTGAAAATTTTTTTTAGCAAAATTCATAGCGTAAATTTTTTTAATGAATTCTATAAAATGTATACCAATATTTAAATAACTTTAAAATATTTAAAAAAAATTTTTATAAATTTATTTTCTTGGTTACTTAATTTCAAGTTCAATTAAAAACAATATTTACTTTACTTATATTCGATTTCTGTAAAGTTAGCCATAATAGCCAATAAAGTCACTAAATAAAAGTACATACTGATGTTTTCATTCACAGTTTTTTAATTTTCTAAAAGGGCCCCAATTTCTATATGCTCAGGAGCCCCGGCATGGCCTAAGACGGCCCTAATTATTTGTGTAGTTTATTGTCTAAAGATGATTGCATTGATCGTGACATTGAAAAAAGATTATTGTTGGTTGTAATTTTTTTTGCGCTTCCGGTACTTTTGCTGTTTTATTTTATGAAATATTTTTTCCTATGTTAAAAATAAATGTTATCAAAGAAGGCTGTTTAAGTGTATACAATTCTGTATTGGTGCCTATGTTGATGTATAATAGTGAGTATTGGGGTTGGCTGCATTAAAAGAAAATGACATTTTTTGTCAGATTTAAATTAAATTTTTGTAATAGCATCTTCTGCTGCCCCCAATTCTAATAAAATACAGTATTGCCAATTTTCTGAGACAAAATAACTAAATATTAAAAAAAATTTATTATTGCTATATTATTTACTCGTTATAAACTAAATTTTCAAAAAAATAATTTCCACAAAAAACTCAAAATTTTTATTTAAAATTAGTAAAGTCTTTACAAAATAATTTTTCAGTATATATAAAACTTAATTTCTTAATTAATTGTTATACAGCGTTGCCAACTGATGATGTCAATGTAGTTCATATATGGGTTTACCCATATGCTGCTAATCTTGTTATTATTCAAGCCAAGTTACTTGGATTAGTAAATTCCTAAACATAAATAAAAGGTCAAAATATCGTGTTTATCGATCGTTTAACGAATTCAATCGTGGACGTAGTTTGCTCCAAATCGGTTGTTTTTCCGGAAAACATTGATGCTGCGTGCGTAAACTAATTTTGCAAGATTGTGATGTGACTTATCGTGAGGTTGAGGCATCCGTGGGTTTTAGTGGAACTAGTATATATTCATATATTGCATGAACAGTTGGTCGTCAAAAATTGGATTCCGCAAAATTTGACAATCGCCCAAAAAAGGCTCGTGTCAATATTGCTCAAAAGAAATGCTCAAAAAATACGATCGCGTCAACTGTGCGGGGTTTTCAAGATGAACCAAATACAACAAGAGTTATTCGTGCAGGAAGCACTTCGAAGCAAATGGTCGCTTGCTTTTTCGGAAAAACTAAACATGTCGTAACCGTACCAGGGACCGGGACGTTTTGCCGCCGCCATTTTGCCGCCGGACATTTTGCCACGGACGTTTTACCGCCGCGACATTTTGCCGCCGGGACATTTTGCCGGCAGACAAGTATTAGGCGTAGCGTTCGGTAGAAAACAAAAGAAAAGATAATTCGATGAAATATTGGTTTGGTTAGGTAAGGTTAGGGTAGGTTAGGTTAATAGGTTGTTTGTAGGTGTTTGTCTTTTACGCCTAATACTTGCCTGGCGGCAAAATGTCCCGGCGGCAAAATGTCGCGGCGGCAAAACGTCTGTGGCAAAATGTCCCGTGGCAAAATGTCCGGCGGCAAAATGTCGCGGACCCACCGTACCATGGTGCAACGTAGAACGTAGAACGCAACGGTCAATTCTGACTGGTATATATATACAACCATTCGTTTTCCAGATGTGTTTGGAGAAATAAGGAGGTAATATTTTTGGAGGTACTTCAAAGTGGAAAAAGTGCTTGAAAATTGTTTCAAACTCATGCAAAAATATATTGATCCCTATGAAAAATATTTTGAAACACAATAAAGCTATTTTGTTGATAAATATTTGGTTTGGTTCTCTAATCCCGAAATATAAAAGGCAACTCTCGTAGAATATCAAAATATTAAATGAATAATTCTTCAATATTTAAGGAATCCAGTCTCTCTTAAAAGAACAAAGCTAAGTTTCTCGGATATTAAAAATTATACATTGTACCTTTTTTTAGATTTTTGTCTTATTAAATTAATATTTAATTTTCGTTTTAATATAAATTTTATTGCAAAATTTATATTATTAGTGCAACATTTAAACGTGGTTTCGTTAAATATTAAATGGAGAAAATAGAAAAGACATTGTAAATGAAAAACGAAAATAATTATAATCCTTTTAGTGTTAAAATGTTTTATCTTCTTAATAAAAATAAAGTGCACTAAAAAATGTAATAAAATGCGTTTTTTAATTAATCCGA
This sequence comes from Clivina fossor, assembly GCA_963966155.1. Classification (NCBI taxonomy): domain Eukaryota; kingdom Metazoa; phylum Arthropoda; class Insecta; order Coleoptera; family Carabidae; genus Clivina; species Clivina fossor. Next base: position 17,369,004 of record OZ014558.1, on the reverse strand, counting down.
ACATAAAAATTTGAATTATTTGTAAACAATAATTTGTACAATAAAGTACATAAAAAAATATAACAAAGTTCTGCTCTTGCCTCATATTATATTATATTATAAGTATATGTTATTTCTGATAATTAATATTATTTATTAATTTTTCTAAAGCATATCATAATATTACCATATTGCCTAAGTTGAAAAAGGTCATTGTGTTACTAGTACAATAGTACAATAATTACATTATTATACAGACATACATTTCTAAATTCGGAATATATTTTACAATTATCGATTTACATACAGAGTAAGAACTTTGATTCAGACTCGATTTTATAAACACCAAAATAAATTATAAAGTAACTACGTTATAATTGATAGCTGGTTTCATTATAAATAATTTAATTAAAGTCGACTTTAAGCTGGCTAAAAAACATCGATTTCAAATTCTATTGGTACAATTATTATTAAATAGGAAAATAAATCGACTCGTATAATTTTTATAAATAATAAGTAATAGACGGAAATGAGTTATATATTTTTATTATTTTCTACGTCAACGTTTCGGCAATCACTATTGCCTTCATCAGGGTTAACAAAATATATATTATGGCTACATTACTTGATTCCGACTATTACTTATTATTTATAAAAATTATTATTGCTTGCAAGAAAACAATGTATTTCTTTAAAAGTATCGTAATATTAATATTACCATATTGCTTTTGTAAAAAGAGGTCATTATGTTACTAGTACAATAATATACATTATTATACAGCAGCTAGTTAATATCTATGCCAATGGTAGCAGCACCAAATATACTACAACGTCAAGTGTATTTAATCTGAAATCTTCGGCGGACATACTGCAAAAACTATTACGTCAAGTTAAGCTAATTAAAAATTTAATTGTTTATTTTCGCTTGAATATGACTTTGATTATTGAAAATGTGTGAAGACGTACAAGAAAAGCATTGTGGAGCATCCAGATCCAGGGTAGTCAGAAACTGCATATTCGACCAAAAAAATACGGTCAAGTTTATTTCATTTGATATTTTCGACTGCTATATTTAAAATTTCTTTAAAGAGTAACCCAGTTTTCTGAATCAAAAAAAAAAATGGTTATTTGAACTTTTTCATAAAATTAATACTATAAGTGGGAAGAATGTGAGGCCGAAACGATTTCACCGAATTGGAAAAAGTTACGAAGTTATAGACAAAAAAATTAAGCGCTTGTACGACAGTCAAATAGAGATTTAAAAATCTTAAAGCTCGTTTTTTCGAAATGTACCTACTTTTTGTCATGGCTCCGGTGATAACTTGAACAATTTTTAATCTTTTTGAACAATGAGCATTTCTGTGGACTACCATCGACTCTCGATCTAAATTTTCGATATATTTATTAAAAAAAAAAATTATTAACATTTTTATATGAAAATTTTCGGTAACAATTTTTTTTTTTTTTCAAAACGCTAATTAAGTACCACTTTGACTGCAAGGAAAAAGTGGTATAGCGTTTGGTACGGTGTCTGTAACATTTTCAAAAATAAAAAAGAATTGTATAGAAATCCTTCATATAGCCTCTAGATGACGAATCTGAACTTACTATTAGTTTATGTGGGTGTATGGATGTGCGTCGTTAGCTCGCTCGCTCGGTCGTAAGTCAAAATTTTGTGGCCGCATCTCCCCCTAGACGGTTTAACCGATTTTAACGAAATTTTCAGGATAAATTTGCCTAGTACCCAAGATGGTCAGGTGGTTTTATTTTTTTCCAGTGATGCCAACTTTCCGAGACAAAAATTACTAAAGTTTTTAAAAATTCATATTGGCTACGTTATTTATCCGATTTTAATAAAATTTTCAGAAAAGATTTCCCTAATGTTCCCATTAATTATATAATTTTATTAATATTCAGTGTTGCCAACTTTCCGAGAAAAAAATTACTAAAATTTTAAAAATTTTATTATGGCCATGTTATTTAACCGATTTTACTCTAATTTTCACAAAAGATTCTTCTAGTATATATATAATTTATGTAGTTTTAACAAAATAATAAAATAACATGTAATATGGCAAAAATAATGGAAATATTAAAAAAAAAAAATATTATGTAAGGGCGATTTTATACATGGTTAAATAAAAAACATATTAAAAATTATTTTAATTTATTTGTTATTATGTGTATTTTTTGACAGTTTATTAATATTCTAGAAATATATTATTTATATTTTATGAATTTAAAATAACATTTCTCTTCAAGTGTATCACAATATAAATATTACGTTACCATATTGCTTATGTAGAAAGAAGTCATTATGTTACTAATACAATAATGTACATTATTATACTGTAGCTAGTTACTATATACATGTACCACTGGTGGCAGGCACTAAACATAACTACAACGTCAAGTGTATTTAATTTGACATTTTTGGCGGCCATATTGAGCATTGCATTGTTTATTTTTGCATGAGTTTTAATTTAATTATTGAAAATATGTGATGAGGTACAAGAAATGTACTGCGCGCTGGTCCAGAGTGATCAGAAACTGCATATTCGACTAAGGAAACACGGTCAAATGTATTTAGTTTGATACTTCCGATGAATATATTAAAAATTATTAAGTCAGGTTAACGTTAGGCATCACGTGTCTAATTGCTATGTTCAGACAAGTAGCGCAAATACAAAATATGTTGAATTTTATATTGAATTTATTCGTTTAATACATAGGTTCTCAACCTTATTTTGCCCACCGCTCACTTTGAGAATATTTTTTTTTCTAGCGCCCCCAATTTTGTTTACTTACCATCTGTCGCGAATCTGAAACAGCTATTGCCACGATATATTTAAACATGTAATTACACTATATTTTTTTCACTGTGCTGGGTCTTCTACCGCCCCCCTGAAAATCTCAAACGCCCACAAGGGGGCGTTATCGCCCACGTTGAGAACCTATGGTTTAATACAACGTATTTATTGTAACTGACTGTTCTAAAAATTACATAATGTTGAATTAAAAATTCAATAATAAATTTAATATTATTAATTGATTGCATTATTGTGTAGATGGTGTTGGTATATTTATTTATTGCTACTCTTCGTTATTAGTTCAAAGTACTTGGCATAAAAGCCAGCCAGAATTAACATCTGCATCAGTGTCTTCCTGACACTTATCAAAGCACCGTACTGATGAGGTCCTAAAGACCAAAACACGTGTCTACGGTTAAAACTGGCCAGTCATTGATGCATAGCTTAACAGCAGATTCAATGACTAATTAAATACTGATTATTTGTTCAAGGTCTATTACTATAATTGCTTATCGCATTATTGTATAGATGGCGTTGGTGGTATTTATTGCTACTCTTCGTTATTGCTTTGAAGTACTTGCTACAAACTTCAGCCAGAATTAACATCGGTTATCAGTTGCCTTTCAGCAACTGATCAAAGCACCGTACTGATGAGGTCCTAAAGACCAAAACACGTGTCTACGGTTAAACTGGCCAGTCATTGATGCATAGCTTAACAGCCGATTCAATGACTGAGAATCTTGTGAAATTTTGGAAAAAATATAAAATCTTAATATTCTTGAGTATTATTATATTAAATTTTACAATGACAATACGAACATTTATTTGTTCAAGGTCTATTATTGATTATCATGTGAAATTTTGGGAAAAATTTTAAATCTCAATTTTTGAATATTATTATTCTATTTATTTACTGTAATGTCATTTGTATCAGTTTTCCTGATGAAGACAAACGTTGAGTTTCGTCGAAACGGTGATTACAAATAAATTTTAATACAAAACTTAAACCTATAACAGTTTTGTTTTATATAATGGTACAAAATTTTTTTTAGCTATGTTAAATTATTTTAATTTAGAGATAACAACATTAAATTGAAAGTTATAAATCATTAAAGTATAAAAACATGAGTCCATATATATACACATCCTATATAATTGCACTGCATCTTCGTAAAATAATACAGGCTACGTAAAGAAAAAGGGAGAAAAATAGGTTACTTGTATATACATGGGTAAAAATATTGCATTAAAATTATAAATAGTAAATAGCTTTGAAAAAAATAAATGTGTTTTTTCTCGCCGAAATATTGAATTTTGTCATCTGAAAAATGTCAAAATCAAATGAAAATACCTCGCACACGTATAGCATTCTCGTAAACTATTTATCTGCAGAAGTTAGGGGGTACGCTTCCATTTTAATTTATTTGGGAAACAAATCACAGAACCATTTGATTTTTCTTATTAACCGTCTATGTGCACATGGATGGTTATATATATATATATATTAGTTTTAGTGACTGTAAATATTTATATTATTAGTTTCGTGGGATTTTCAGTCAAAAATAAAAACAACTCAATTCAAAGTGCAAGCTTTCGGAAAAAATGTATTTCCTTCATCAGGCAAATGGCAGAGTTACAAATATAAAAATAAATACATGACATAAATATATGACAAGTGCATAGAAATAATAAAATGCTATGGTAACATATTAAGGTGTTGACAGTAAATATAAACAGATATGCCTTGGAAACAACCCAACAACAAAAAATAAATATAAAGATGATAAACCAATGTATAAGTCTGTACTATAGGTAATACCCGTTGGCGTTATATTATTTAATGAAATTAAGTAATCATATATTATACTTAAATTATGTATATCAGAACGCTTATTAATACACTTGCTTTGTTTTTTGATATAAATCATTTCTAATAATGATCTTTTCAAATCATTTGATTCAGTGCACAAAACAGAAACATTTTTAAAATCAAAACTATGATCACCAAATGCAACTGCTTTGTCTATCCATGCACACAATAATGATCATAGTTTTGATTTTAAAAATGTTTCTGTTTTGTGCACTGAATCAAATGATTTGAAAAGATCATTATTAGAAATGATTTATATCAAAAAACAAAGCAAGTGTATTAATAAGCGTTCTGATATACATAATTTAAGTATAATATATGATTACTTAATTTCATTAAATAATATAACGCCAACGGGTATTACCTAAAGTACAGACTTATACATTGGTTTATCATCTTTATATTTATTTTTTGTTGTTGGGTTGTTTCCAAGGCATATCTGTTTATATTTACTGTCAACACCTTAATATGTTACCATAGCATTTTATTATTTCTATGCACTTGTCATATATTTATGTCATGTATTTATTTTTATATTTGTAACTCTGCCATTTGCCTGATGAAGGAAATACATTTTTTCCGAAAGCTTGCACTTTGAATTGAGTTGTTTTTATTTTTGACTGAAAATCCCACGAAACTAATAATATATATATATATATATATATATATATATATATATATATATATATATATATATATATATACCAATATATATATATATATTTATTAATGAGTTTTTTTAGCCAATTCGTATACAAGTAAAGAATTTTCCTTCTCTTTCTCTTTTTCTCCACCTAAGCTATTTTATTTCAAAGATGCAGTGAATTATATACGATGTATATATATATATATATATATATATATATATATATATATATATATATATATATATATATGAAAAATTTTTAATCAAATTTGTTCTGTACGTGTCTACAAACAGACGGATAATCTGAACTAGTTGATTCATGTTACATAGAAACAGGGCCGGATTATGGCCTAGACAAAAAAGACAAATGTCTAGGGCCCGCATACAAAGGGCCCGGCCTGCAGTCGGTCAAATTTCATTTTTATGTATTTTTACGCAATAAAGTCCTATTATTTTTGTCCGGAGAAAAAAATGTCTAGGGCCCCACAAAAGGTTAATCCGGCCCTGCATAGAAAGAATCCAATTTATGTTTATCTGTAAAAATCACACAATGGTATAATTTCAATATCTATTTCACAGGATGTAACCGTCGGTAAACAGTGTTAAGTTGTTTGTGATTTTTTTTAAATCAAATTTTTTTCAAAAATATATGATTTTTTCTGAGATACTAACGGATGCCCCCCTTTGAGATATTAAAGTTTAGATTCAACAAATTTTCTGTTCGATGAGTATTTTTCCAAATATAACAAATTCCAGGTTAAATGAATCACCCGGTATATATATATATATATATATATATATATATATATATATATATATATATATACAGTGCGATATTTTTATCTCTGAACAAATAAACTGAACTACATAAAAATTTCCTATGTTCAATTTTAAAAAAAACACGTCAAACGTGTGGAGACATCCCTGACAGTTATGCAACCAATATTACGTAATATGATAATTATTTGAATAAAAAATAAAATATTTAACAGAATATGGTCATTTATTGTAAATTGCTGAACACGTAAATTTATAAATAATAATTAATAAATAATACTATACATTTTTAAACAGATTTCTTGAAATAATGCGAATAGTTTAATGCTTTCTAAATATTTTGTTGAAAGTAATTTATTTTTTTCAAATAACTGTCACATTATGTAAGATTGGTTGCATAACTATCAGGGATGTCTCCATGCGTTTGATATGTTTTTTTTTAAATTGAACATAGGAAATTTATATGTAATTCAGTTCATATGTTTAGAGATAAAAATATCCCACTGTATGTATATATATATATATATATATATATATATATATATATATATATATATATATATGTATATAGGGTGTATAATTTTGAGGGGCAATAGTACATCCCAACAGGAATCAATAAACCTTAACACACGCTTTAGTAAAAGTCGCATCATAAGCGAGATAATAATAATTCTTTTAGTTTTTACATTAAATGACTAATTTGTTTAAATTCTAGTAATCTATTACTTAATCAGCATTGTCTACTAAAAAAGATGTTATTACCATGTTGTATACTCTCTATATTAGAATTTATATATATATATATATATATATATATATATATTAATGGCCGTAAAAATAATTACAGTAAGGCTAAAATCGATAATTTTACATCTAGAAAACAGCAGAAATTTTGCTTGTTTTTACGAAATTAACAGGTTTCTCTACAAAACTGAAATTTTCGAAAAACTCGTGTAAATATGTATATCGTTTATATCGTATATGTGTTAACACGCGTTTTCCGAAAATTTCAGTTGTGTAGAGGAACCTGTTACTTTCGTAAAAACAAGCAAAACATATTATTTTTGATGTTTTTTCGTTGTAAAATTATTACCGATTTTAACCTTACAGGAAAAATATTTTTTTACGGACACTAATATATATGCTAGATATAGGTATCTAGATATTTTAATTAAACAATGATTAAAAAACAATTTTAATTTGGGGAAGTAGAGATTTTTCTCAAAAATTTCACAAGTTCCTAAATCATTGAATCAGCTTGCTAAGCTATGCATCAACGACCTGCCAGTTTTACCATAGACACGTGTTTTGCTCTTTGGGAGCTTATCAGCATTTGGTGATTTGTTCAATATCGGTAGTTTAACAAGCCGATTCAATGAATATCAAACTTATTAATTGTTGGGGAAAATCTGAACAGTATCATATTATTATATTAATTTCATAGATACATTTAAGAACTTTTGTTCAATGTTATTTTTGTTACAAAAATTAACTAATTAAAACTGATTAATATTTAAAAAATCAAATAATTAAATTTGTGATTTAAATAATGATTCAAATTAAATTATTAAAATCAGCTCAATCTTGTCATTAAAAATCTAAAATTAATTAGTTTTTTTAAAATTCATCGAAAAAATTAAATAAACAACTTAATAATTTAATCTATAAAAAAAAGCTAAATCATTAATTTAATTTAGAGTATAAAATTACAAATTAAAACTGATTGTGTTCTGTGTATAGAAGGGTGTATTAAATTACAGAAGTTGAAAGCAGACCGAAAATTTAAAATATACATAGGTATAAATATTTGTATACTTTGTAAGCTTTCAAATACAAGAAATTTGATATTAAAATGTTGAATTGTACTGTAAACCTAAAATTTAAATATACCCATGTAGAGTCCGTATTTTATTTGCTACGTAATATGTATATATATACAGAGCGAGTGTAAAGTATGGAACTATCGCAATAAATCTTTTATTAAACGTTTTGAAAAAAATCCTCGAACACGTCAATTTTTATCTTAAATAAGACATATTTTACTATAATCGTCACTTAAAGATTGTCTTTTGTTTTTGAGTTATGAAGTAAGCGATAATTTTTTTAAATGGAAACCTATATTTTTTATTATTGATTTTGGTAGTACTTTTTATTCCGTTTCCAACCATATAAAATTTTAAATATGTTACATTTGAAAAAAAATGAGAAAAATTATCTTAAACTTTAAATATTAAAAACTAATTAAATTGGCAAAATGAATCTAGTTCGTATGGGCGTTTAACATGCAATTTCAATAATTTGCGATATACTACTTTTTCGAGTTAAATTCGGAGAAATACTTAGAATACTTTTTGTTAGACAATAAAAAGTTCTATAATTTGGTTTTAGTTTTAATTTGCTAGCATGTGCCGTTTGGGCGCTAAAAATTTTTTTTGATTTTTTGGTTTTTATTTTTTTCTCAATAACTATGAGGTGTAGGAAAATATGCATCATATGAAAAAATGCGAAATATTGAGCACTATAATTTAATAAATAAACCATTATTCTAGAATGGGATATAATAAGTGCATGTGTAGAAATAATAAACCTTATTATTTCGCAATTTCCAATGACTTTCGTCATATAATTCCGGGTATTTGATCAGAGTAACAAGGTTGATTTATACGGTAAAAAACAAAAAACGCGTATTAATGTGTTGTCAGTTTTGTTCGCGAATAATTTTCACAATAAAATGTTATTGCGTTTAATAATATTACGTTAAAACTGATTTGGTGTTTGTTATCAAATGTGTTGTTGACTGGTGTTGATTATACCGTAAAAATTCATCTTTAAAAAATCTATTGTGTGATTCTCGTATTGTTATAATTTCATTTTCGTGGAGCAGTAAATTTGTAAATATAAAACATTTATAATCTTATCGTGGTGAATTCGTATTTTATGAGTTCAAATAATTCATCGAGAATGGACGACAGTGATTCCAGATCAACATCAGACGATGGTTCTGATCAAGAAACTGGCCTAGCAACTAATTTGCATTATTTAAATCAAAGTAGTCTAATCCCGATTATTTTATCCCGGTACGATGGTGACAATTACTTGGAATCGCAGATTCCAAAAATTAAACACAAACCTAATACGTCTATTTTAGATAAAAGTGAATTTGCTTTGCAAACTAAACAGTCGTCTGGAATTGGTATTGGCAAGAGAAAAACTACATCGAATATCACTTCTATGCTCTTAAATAGAGAGCGAGGCGTATTTACCTACGAAAGCTTCTCAAATCAAGATCGTTGCAAACTAAGCAATAGATTTCTTCCAAATGAAATGAACGTTTTGGCACGTTACGGTGGCAAAGCATTTTGTGGTGTTTATTCGGAGAATGGTGATTATTTTATAAGCGGTTGTCAAGATCGACAAATACGACTATATAAAACGGAGGCTGGCAGTTTTCAGTTATTTAATGCAATACAGGCAAGAGATGTTGGATGGAGTGTCACTGATATAGCATTTAGTCCTGATAGCAGTCATTTTGTCTATTCCAGTTGGTCATCATCATTACATCTTTGTTCATTAACCGGTGACTTAGATAATCAAGAAACATTATCGTTGTCACCGAATGCTTTTAGATTTTGGATATTTTCTGTCGTTTTTTCATCGGATGGCAAAGACATTTTAAGTGGTGGAAATGATGGATGTCTTTATGTTTATGATCGAGAATGCAATCAACAATCGTTAAGAATAAACGCTCATGAATATGACGTGAACACAGTGGCATTTGCCGATGCCACTTCACAAATTCTGTACAGCGGTAGCGACGATGGCCTCGCAAAAGTCTGGGATCGTCGCACCCTATCCGAAGCGAATCCAAAACCTGTAGGACATTTGGCCGGTCATATGGATGGGATTACGTTTATCGATAGTCGAGGCGATGGTAGACATTTAATATCGAATAGCAAGGATCAGAGCATCAAGTTGTGGGATGTGAGAGTATTTTCCGGTAGTGAAGGACAGGAAAATACGCGGAAAGCTGTACAGAATCAAACTTGGGATTATCGATGGCAAGAAGTGCCCAAAAGTTTCTATAATCCAAAACAGAAACTGAAAGGCGATACAAGTATAATGACTTATCGTGGACATTCAGTCTTAAAAACATTAATTCGCTGTCGTTTCTCACCGGCTGTTACAACTGGACAACGTTACATTTATACGGGCTGTGGTGCTGGACGTGTCATTATATATGATACTTTAACCGGCGAAATTAAAAGAGACTTAACGGGACATCGTTCGTGTGTCAGAGATGTATCATGGCATCCTTATAAACAAGAATTTGTCAGCTCGTCGTGGGACGGTATAGTCGGTCACTGGACTTATTCGGGCAAGGAATCTCTCGATTCGGACGAAGACGAAACGGACGATTCGGTTTTCTGCGGCGAGAACCGGTTACGTCCGAAGATACTAAGGCGTAGTCGGCGTATTGCACAGAAGCGTGAGCAACAATTGCGTCAGTAACAGCAGCAGCAGCAGCAAAACTGCGAAAATCGCTGAGTCAGCGCTGTCCATGCGTTGTTATGCTGCAGCAGTGAGAGTTTTCATTGAGAGAAAGAGATGTGATGTGTGTGTGAAAACGTTTGTGTTAGAAGGATTAACAAACAGGTTTTTGAACTATTTTTGTTGAAAATCAGATTTAAATATTATTTATGAGTTTTTCTTCTCTCTCTGTTAGACTGATGGATTATAACGAGTATTTTGTTTTCTGTATTATGTATTTTTAGTTGATAAAAAATAAATATTTATAAAAATGCATTATTTAAGCGTTTATTTATTATTTTATTATCGAAAGTTATTTTTATTTATCAATTTGCTAATAAAAAACTATTAGCTACCTGGATACATTTATTAAAAATATTTTTTCAATATTTTAAATTTTCGTTTATTAAAAAAAAAAAATGTAAAGTAATTGTATATTAAATATTTTATTTTATAATATAATAATAATATTAATAATTACAATAAAATATGTAAAAAAAAATAAATGTAAAATATTATTCTAGAATGGATCGTTTAGTAAAAAAAAAAATTAAAAATTGAATTTTTAAAAATCTCTCGGTATATCTCTCAAAATAATACTTTTTTCAAAATTTGCTGAAAAAAATCTGAAAAAATTCAGTAAAATAGAGAAAAAAATTAGCTACATAACAGCTAAGCAACTTTTTTCTCAAACTCATGCTGGTTTGGCAGAAAAAAATATTGAAAATTCTGAAAAACATTTTAGAATTTTCAATAATTTTTCCTACCAAACCAGAATGAGATGTATGTAGCTAATTTTTTTTTCTATTTTACCAAATTTTTTCAGATTTTTTTAAGCATATTTTAAAAAAGTCTTATTTTGAAAAAATCCCAAGGGTACCACCTTGAGAGATTTTCAAAAATTAAGTTATTAATTTTTTTCTCTTAAGCTATACATCCTAAAATATTGGTTTATTTACTAAATTATTGTACTCGTTATTCTGCATTTTTCTATATCATGCTTATTTTCCTACACCTCATAGTTTTTGAGAAAAAAAAAATAAAAACCAAAAAATCAAAAAAAAATTCTAGCGTCCAAACGGCACATGCTAGCAAATTAAAACTAAAACCAAATTATAAGACTTTTATGCCCTATCGAAAAGTATTCTAAGTATTTCTCCGAATTTAACTCGAGAAAGTAGTATATCGCAAATTATCGAAATTGCATGTTAAACGCCCATACAAACTTAACGAACGAACACCCGGTATATGTATATATATATATATATATATATATATATATATATATATATATATATATATGTTTATATATATATACATATATATATATATATACATATATATATATATATATATATATATATATATATATATATATATGTTTATATATATATATATATATATATATACATATATATATATATATATATATATATATATATAGGTATATATATATATATATATATATATATATATATATATATATATATATATATATATATATATATATATAGTCTCGCAATCAGAGACTTAATAAAATTGAGGAAAGGTGGAGAAATAAACCAACACGTGTAGTTGTAGCAAGTAATTACTGTAATTGAACACATAAAATAACAAAATAATACAATACAAATATATACAATATAATATACAAAGTACAGCACCTGAATCAACACAATTGTCGGTATTTCGTTCTAAATGTATTTACAAAAATACAATAATTGTATTTCGTATGACAGTTCATAAACGAATAGAATCTGTTTACACTCAGTTGTTTGTAGTGAGTGTTTCTCAGCCACCTTTACGAATAAATGTTGCCAACAACTAGGCAACTAAGTTTACAATGACGTCAAACTTACATATACAGGGTGATTTATTAGTAATTGGAAATATTTTAACTGGAGTATCCTGGGCTCAGAATATGACGATTTAACCCAAATTACTTAGATAAAATGTGGCTTCTTTCTGAGCTACAGGGTGTTTTATTTAAAAATTTAAAAACGATTTTTGCCCAGTACTTAAAAATTATTTGACGTATCTTTATCATACTTGGCAGGAAATGTAGGTACCGTACACCATACTAAATTATGTTAAATAAAAGTTTCTGGCTACTGCCAGTGGCTTACAACAAGGGCAAGTAAGAGGTTATTCCTTCCTAAATTCTACGCCACTAGCAGAATTGTCATTTTAGCACAATTTTTCGATTCTCCAATACTTTCTGTGTAAAAAAATACTCTTCCTTTGTAACGATAAAGTCACTATTTTTCGAGATATTTAAGGTTGAACATAAGCTGCACCCTTGGGATTTTTTCAAAATTTGCTCAAAAAAATCTGAAAAAATTCAATAAAATAGAGAAAAAAATTAACTACATAATAAATAAGTAACTTTTTTTTCTAACTCATTTTGCTTTGGCAGGAAAAGTTATTGAAAATAAAAAATTAAAATGCAAAAAATATTAATTTTCAATAATTTTTCCTGCCAAACCAAAATGAGTTAGAGAAAAAAGTTACTTAGTTATTATGTAGCTAATTTTTTTTTCCATTTTACTTAATTTTTTCAAATTTTTTTGAGCAAATTTTGAAAAAATCCCAAGAGTGCAGCTTATGTTTAACTTTAAATATCTCGAAAAATAGTGACTTTATCGTTACAAAGGAAGAGTATGTTTTTTACACAGAAAGTATTGGAAAATCAAAAAATTGTGCTAAAATAACAATTCCGCCAGTGGCGTAGAATTTAGGAAGGATTAACCTCTTACTTGCCCCTGTTGTACGCCACTGGCAGTGGCCAGAAACTTTTATTTAACATAATTTAGTATGGTGTACGGTACCTACACTTCCTGCCATGTATGATAAGGATACGTCAAATAGTTTTTAAGTACTGGGCAAAAATCGTTTTTAAATTTTTAAATAAAACACCCTGTAGCTCAGTAAGGAGCCACATTTTATCTAAGAGATTTGCGTGAAATCGTCATATTCTGAGCCCAGGATACTCCAGTTAAAATATTTCCAATTACTAATAAATCATCCTGTATATATATATATATATAAGATTTATATAAAGGATATCGGCATAGGTTTAATTAAGTTATAATAACATTAATGTAAACATTAATTTATTATTAAAATTCCAAATTTTCGCCTAACATTTGTAGGCTTCATCAGGGAAATACTGGAAAAATAAACAATGACACATAGAAAAATATATAAAGCCAAATAACAATCATTAACACAATTTAAAATAATGTATAAACTTACAAGTATGATGAAAACAATAATGTAGTTAATTAGTTTAAAATAATTATAACTACTTCTGGCATTGTAAATATTACTAATTAAAAACAATTTACTTTGTATATGTATAAAATGCAATAGTCAATATATTAAAATAATAAATAGTTGATAAAATAAAATAAAATATTAATAAATAGAATAAATAATTAAAAACTTGTCAGAATATAAAAATATAACACAAATACAACACTAAACTAAGCAGCATCAAACAATTAAGAAAATTTATAAAATTTAACGGTTATTTTGAATTTTGAAAAAACTTATGTATACTTGTCCTAACCAACTAGTAAATTTATGAATTTTGAAAACAGTAATTAAACCGACAAACAGAATTTAGATACAGGTCCACTGTTTGAATTTGGCTATATATATATATATATATATATATATATATATATATATATATATATATATATATATATAGAGCTTTCCGGCGTTCTAAACAAAACTAAACCGAAAATAAATAAAAATACATGCCAAGTAACTTTAACTTTACTAAGAGTTGTAGAATAGTATGTATATTTATACTTTTTTTTATTTGATACGTGATTTGAGAGAAAAATCTATCTTTTGTTGACCATACAATATTTGGGAAATTTGGCGGTGTACATTGTATTTCTTGTACTTCTTCACACATTTTCAGAAATGTCATATTAAATTCACTTGACCGCGTTTTTTTGGTCTAATATGCAATTTTCGACCACCCTGAACGGTGCTCATTGTATTTATTGCCCTTCACACACTTTCGATAATCAAATTAAAATTTAAACGAAAATAAACATTGTAATTGTCAATTAATTTAAGGGGAGATTGCTGCACTGATCGACAATTTTTTTGCATAAATCTATTTATTATAGTATATAGAATATTTTGTTGAAAAAAATTTGTCGATGTCTAAAGTATGTCAGAAGTTACTGCTGGTTTAGTGAAACGGCTGCATACCAAATAGGCGCGATTCCTTATAATCCCTTGCAACAGGAAAGGTGGGCGACAGGTACCAAAAACCGTGTCTTTTAGGCGCGGTACCCTTCTAATCCTCAGTCGCATGTCTCTTTTCAAATAGTTATATATTAAGCAGGATAAGTTTTGTACAACTAATATGTTACAAATACGCGCCGGTTACAAAATAATGAATTATAATTTCTAATTTAGTTTGTGATGCATTTTTTCTGGTCTTATTTTAGTTTGATCTACCTATATATATTTTTTATTTCAATAATTTTTACTTTATAATTTCTATATCATTTGTATGTTTTATTTTTGCAATTGTTATAGTCAAGATTTGATTATATTATCATACAATATATGATATTTATTTTTTCTACCACGATCTAATTTTAGTTTGTGCAATATATTTTTTTTATTTCGACAATGTTAATTTTTTTAATTACAATATTATTTGTATGTTGCTACACAATGTTTATTTTGTTTTTTGTTACTGACTAGAATTGATTATATAATTACGTAATATTAAATAACTGCGTTTATTTTTGCGAATGTACACATTTTTAATTGTAAATTTTTCCAATTCCTGTTTTATACCTGACCTACAGACTATGTCTATACCTGAGCACTGATGGGGATTATAGCGGTTATTCGCGCCTATTTGGTATTGCGGATTAACGCTACCTGAAATCGCGCCCATTTAGCATGCACCGAGTGAAACAATGCAACAACGGTCGGAAAGCTGGTAGTTACAAGTACAATATATATCCCAATTTATTCGAAAGAAAAACTTTCAACTTGTTTTTCTCGGTACAGCATTTTTCAGCTCGCGGTGCACTCTAACGCTGCAACGGATGCACGGTGTAAAGTTTTACACAATGAAGTATTTTATATGTGAGTCTGCCGTTGCGCTAGAGAACAAAACGTCTGCGTTCTTTCTCGTCCCTGGCTCGACTGAAGACAAAATCATGTCTGGTTAAGTTTTACGTACGCGTGACGTATGCGAATGCGCGGACATGCGTTATCATGCGCTAGACAGCATCACAATATATATATAAACTGGCGCTAAACTTTAAACGTATGCTAAGTCCTTAACATACCGCCCCCCTTGAAACACAGAGGGGTTTCAAACAATAAGAAACAATATTACATTTTTTTTTTTACAACATAATAGACATATCAAATAAATGCATATTCAATTCCTTATAACATAACAGTAGCTTATTTGCTCACTTCAGGTAACACACAAATTTTTGTTACTGAACGCCTTACATATTTACCACTACACCACAAGGTAACCACTCTCACTATACCGTCAGCACCAGGATGTACTTCATGTATTCGCGCTAAACGCCAACATGAAGGTGGCAAGTTGTCTTCTTTTAGCAGCACGACCATGTCCGGTTTCACGTTGAAGCCAGTCGTCTTCCACTTGGTTCTTTGCTGCAGGCAGGAGATGTAGTCTCGTGACCAAGCTCTCCAGAAGTTCTGTACTAGTTTCTGCAAGAATTGGTAACGATTTAGACGGGTAGTGTGTTGATCAGAAACGTCTGGATCAGCGATTGTCGTAAATGTACGACCAATCAAAAAATGCGCTGGGGTTAGCACTCGTATATCGTTCGGATCGGACGACAGTGGGCCTAATGGCCGTGAATTTAAGATTGATTCAATTTGAGTCAACACCGTGCACAACTCCTCGTACGTTAACGAACTATTTAGCACAATTCGTCTCAAATGAAACTTGACCGATTTTATACAAGCCTCCCAACCTATTTCTAGTTTCCATATATCTTGCATAATTAATTTTGCTATCACGATTATCGGACCTAACAATCCTAATGGGTCAAACAGTTGAGCTATGTGCGATAGTATGACTCTTTTCGAATAAATTGTATTCTCTGTACTGACAGCATGGTAAGCAATTTCGTCGCGTACAGGTAACCAATGAATACCTAATGTTTTTAATGAATCGTGTTCATTGCATTTTATTGTTAAATTTTCCTGTTTATTTAACGCTACATTGTCAATTATTTCCGAATAATTTGACGCCCATTTCCGTAAAGGGAATCCACCATTCTCTAACAGAATTGTTATAGTTTTTTGTAATACCTTCATTTCTTCGAGATCGTTACCCCCCGTTATTAAATCATCCATGTAAAAATCTCTTGTAACTATCTCGGCCAAATGATTATTACTGTTTTGTACACTTCGGCCCAACTCTTGTAGACATTTTGTAGCAATAAAAGAGGCTGGTCGCGTACCGTAAGTTAACGTTTGCAACTCGAAAATTTTTAATTCTTCGCTAGGAGAGAATCTCCATAATATTTTTTGATATTTTACATCGTTTGAATTGATTGTAATTTGTCGATACATTTTACTTACGTCAGCCGTTAACACGTACTGATAAGTTCGGAACCGTACAAGAATACTGAATAAATCGTCCTGCAAAACAGGCCCTGTCATTAAAATGTCGTTTAGAGAAATATTATTTGAAGTTTTTGATGACGCATCAAAAACTACCCGAACCTTCGTTGTTAAGCTATCGGCCTTGTATACAGCATGGTGTGGCATAAAATAGCCTTCTTTATTACCAGATTCTAATGTACCGATTTCTTTCATATGCTCTAATTGAATATATTCATTCATAAAATCATTGTAGCTAACCCTCGCTTCCGGATTACTCAATAACTTTCTTTCCAAACTAAAAAATCGCCGTTTCGCGGTTTCTAATGAATCACCGAGACAATTTGATTCTATTTTAAAAGGTAACGAAGCAATGAATCTACCATTTATATCGCGTGTTATTGTTTCGTTAAAATGCTTTTCGCACTCGTTTTCTTCGATAGATTTTACTTTTTTGTCAGGTGTTTCTTCTATTTCCCAAAATTTAGCTATATTTTTATCTAGACGTTGTACTAGACTCAAGTTACAACGTGCTACGTCCAGAATATTATGTGGTATACAACCCGATACTAGCCAACCAAAAACACTATTTTGTAAAATCAGCCCTTTTTGTTGGGTACGGATCTGACCGTTACATAACAATTCATAAAATATTTGCGCGCCTAACAAGATATCTACATCCTTTGTTTTATAAAATTCCGGATCTGCTAATTGCAGATTCCCTGGCAATTGTAACAATTTTGAATTTAAATCTATTGATGGCTGCGAGCCCGCTATTTTATCAAGAATATAAAATTCTAATTCTACGCAATAATTACTAATGTTAGATTTTAAATTTGTTTGAACTACCGCTGTAGCCTGACTATCCTTTGCATTTATACCTACGATTGGCAAATGCACCTTAGTCGATCTTAAATTTAATAAACTAAACAATTTTTTAGTTATGAAATTTACTTGTGAACCAGAATCTAACAATGCACGTGCTTCATAATATTTGTTGTTATTTCCCCTTATTTTAATCATACAAGTAGACAACAATACTTGTGTAGGGTTTATTCGACAATTAGATGAGAGAGTGGTAGCCGCCGCGCTAACCACATCATCCTTACCGCTCGCGTCATCGCTCGTTGTTCCGGCCGTTAAATGCAGTACCGTATTGTGCGGTTTTTTACAATTCTTACAACGTGTTGCCTTACATTCATATGCTATATGCCCTTCTTTTAGACAATTTAAACATAATTTATTGTTTCTAGCATATTTTATTCTCTCGTTTACATTTAATTTCAAAAATTGAAAACATTTGTTTGTGTAATGTTTATCATTTTTACAATAATAACAAAAACTATCTTTCGTTGTTAAATTACATTGTGCACGCGTATCTACCGTTTTATATTTAACGTATTTCGTTTCTTGCTTATCGTTTGTTTTATGATTTAAAACTTCTAACGTATGACATTTGTGAGTTAAAAATTCTTTCAATACTTTGAGTTTGGGCATTTCCGTGTTTGAAATTCTAGTTTCCCATTCGCGTCGTGTATTGAACGGTAATTTATTAACAATCAAATGTATTAACAAATCGTCCCAATATTCTACCGGCCTATTTAATGATAGCAACGCCCTAGTGTGTTGTGATACCGTGTCTAAAAGTTTTCTAATACCGTGATAATTTTCTTTTGATACCGGCTCTATTTCGAATAAAGCGCGTATATGATTATTTACTATTAGTCTAGTATGCTCAAATCTTTCTCTAAGTAGCTCGATTGCTTGACTATAATTTTCGTTTGTAATCTCTAAACCCGCAATTACATCTGCAGCGTCGCCTGTCAAAGATGTAATTAGATAATGCAATTTATCTACATTTGAAAGAGTTATATTTTTGTCTATTAATTCCATAAACTGATTCTTAAAAGATATCCAATGTTCAAATTTGCCGTCAAATGATGGCAAATTTATCGTTGGAAGTTTTGTTATGCGATTGGCACTCCCTACCGCATCCGTAGCAACAGACGGTCCTGTATTGCTATGATTTGAATTATATTTCGCGTAAATTTCATTTACTTTAACCTTTACATTTGCAATTAACTCATCTATTTCTTCATTTTCATCAAAAATATCATTAAACTCATCTTCTACTTCTGCGTCGTATATATCTTTAAAATACGTTTCATAATCGCTAAGTAAGTTTTCGCATAGATTGAATTGTTTATATGATTTATTTTGTGAATCTAAAGTTTCATTAGTTTTATCAATGTATTTTTGTGCTAACTGTAAATTTCTTATTAAAAACGATCTTTTATTTTTTAATAGTTTTAATTGTTCGTTAAGGTTCTGTGCCATCGTTGTTAACTCAATATAGTATCAAATAAGTGACAATAATAATAAATAATACGACCTAATCCGAACGATATAAAGGTGTCCTTGTGCTGAACGCCGCGCCGCGCCCTTGAATGTTGCTGCTGTGAATGTTGTGCCGTGCTGTGACGTCACCGCTGCTCTGGTACGCCGCCCGTTTGATTGTTGTTGCTGGCCGCCGCTGCACTGCCGCTGCACCGCCACCGCTGTGTGGATCTGCCGCTAGTGCTTGCTTGCGAAATTGCCGCCTGCAATTCCGCTATTCTTGGTATGCCGTTGCCTCGTGCTAGGACTTGTCGCTTGCTGTTCCCGATGGAATTCTTATGATTTCGATTGTGACCCAATGTCCGCTATGTAAAACTCGACTGTTTTACTTGGTGTGCCAATGTATCGATTTATATTGGCGTTTTCTTGCAACTATCGATTAGTTGTTTAGCTCCGATTGGCTAATTTGATATAACGATATACACTTGATAACTGCGATTCAGTTATTTTGCTGCGACGAACCAATGTAAATTTATTACATTGTAGTAACGATATACACTTTATGTAACGATATACATTTTTATGTAACGATATACATTTTTATGTAACGATATACATTTTATAACTGCGGTTCAGTTATCTGGCTAGCGAAGGACCATGTAAAAATATACATGATGTATGTTATCTGTGAGTCTGCCGTTGCGCTTGAGAACAAAACGTGTGCGTTCCTTCTCGTCCTTGGCTCGACTGAAGACAAAATCATGTCTGGTTAAGTTTTACGTACGCGTGACGTATGCGAATGCGCGGACATGCGTTATCATGCGCTAGACAGCATCACAATATATATATAAACTGGCGCTAAACTTTAAACGTATGCTAAGTCCTTAACACACGGACTTACTTGATTCTTTATGCACTACACGGGAAATTTAATTTGTGGAGCCATACCTTGACGTTTCTTTTATAAATATTTTTTCTTGTCCGTTAAGGAAAAAACAACAACAAAAAAGTGAGACATTTTTTCAAATGACTGGGATTTTGTTATCAAAGGCTTTAAAAAGAAAGCGATATGGTACTCCAAATTTAATCTAAATTACTAATTTTTAATGCTTCTCTGATTTAGATACACATGTAAAGCTGTAAAACGTTACGCGCACAAAAAAACCCGCCGCAATAAAACATGGTTGGTGATTTTGTTTTACATTAACCAAACTAGCTAAACCCCATTCTAAAAAGCACTTTTGTTATAAGGAAAAAGTTTCCAAAGTGCACTCAATTTTCAGACTAAAGTGCAGAAACCCTCCTTTTAACCTAACTTGTCGTAATAGTTTGTCAATATGACCCCCGAAGGTGTCAGATTAAATACACTAGATGTTGTAGTTATGTTTGGTGCTACTACCACTGGTGTATAGTAGTAATTAACTGCTTTATAATAATTTCTGTACTAGTAACATGATAAACAATATGATAATATAATAATATTTTTTTTAATTTATATTAATTTATAATTTATGTAATTAAAAAAAATTAGTGTTTGTAAATACTACTACAAAATAAAGTATTTGTATTTAGTATCTATAAAATAGTACATCATCATTAGGAAAACTATACAACTAACATAAATAATAAATAAACAAAAAATACAATAAAAGTTACTAGATTATAAAATGAAAGTAACTAGATTACAAAATTTATAAATAAATAATTTTATATAATGGATTTGGTATTTTGTATTTCACATATGCATACACACACACTTATATACACAAACCCATACACACATATACATATACGTACATGGATATTTGTTTGCATATATAGTCAAAAACCTGCATAATATTGTAAATTATTCTTCACTGTAAATATCATATAATTATTGTAAATATTTCATATCATTTATCAAGTAAGTTTTTTTTAATTGTTTTTCCTATATCTAATAAAATATTTTCTTTATAAATAAATTTGTACCTTAAATATTACAAATAACTAAAAACTAAATTTAATTATAATATAGTAAAAATCTTTCAAAACTCATTATATTAAAATAAATCTAATTTAGGTAAAAGTTTTTTTATTAATATTTATTAATAATCGACGTTCCCAAAGATATCAACGTCCGTCTTCATCAGGAAAAATAATACATTGATGTACCATTTTTCCTGCTGAAGACGGACATTGATTTCGTCGAAACGTCGATTATTAATAAATATTAATAGAAAACTTTAACCTAAATTAGTTTTAGTTTATAGTATTTTGTTTTTGCTTAAGTTGTCATTAATTTATTTTGATGCACAATTTAAATCATTAGTTAATTTTTAAATGAAGAAAAAACCTTGCCGTAGTTTGATCTCAGGATCTTTCGCTTTTGCGGCAACTGCGCTACCAACTGTGCCACAAGATCAACGACAAGGTAATGCATATTTCTATATTTTGGCTGGTCATGATAAATTCATGAATTTAATTCAGTCGAGAACATTACATGATGAGTCTATAAATCTAGCATTGTTAGTATATATTATATTCTTAATTACCTTGCCGAGTTCAAACTCCGGCAAGGTCAAAATTGACTAATAATTTAATTGGTTTATCAAAATAAATTAATGGCGATTTATGCAAATACAAAATACAATAATCTAATATATAATATGCCATTTGTTAAGAATATAATATAGATCAGTTTTATTTCATGTTTAATTATATTTAAATTAGATCCCATACATCCAATAGGATAAGGAATATCTATTAATAAACATTGTATTACTATGTAATTGATTAAGATAAATAAAAACACTAATTTACCAAAAAAAATTGTTACGTATTTAAATATTCTTTAAAAGTATTATATCCAGCTCCGCCTGATAAAGAAGATAAATAGAAGGGCAACCATAAAATCATAAATAATAATCTCAGTAAACGCCACATTTATTTTGTTATTTATTCTTTGACGTTATTTATTGTGAGCGAAGAATTTTTTATCTTTAGCTACCATAATTTTTAGTTTATATTTTAATGGAAAGCTAGAATTTAGCTCATGATAAAAAAATCTATTTCGTACAACTTATAATTTATTGAAATAAAAAAATTTTCTAATATTTTTTTGTACATTCTATTATAGTGTATTCTATACTGTATTATAGTTTTAATACTGTAATATAGTTTTATTTTACCGAAAACATTTTCTGAAACTAAAAAAAAAAAAGTGTACAAGGAACAAATATCATTTGTGAATATTATTGTTATTTAAATGCATATGCAAATATAATTGATATTTTCTTCAAGACTCTTAATATTATTAATACGTTATTATATTTTCTATATGAAAAGAGATCATTATGTTACTAGTACAATAATGATATTATTATACAGTAGTGAGTTACTAATATACACCAGTGGGGCCAGCACCAAACATAACTACAAGGTCAAGTGTATTTAATCTGACATCAACATGAA
Source organism: Clivina fossor (assembly GCA_963966155.1). NCBI lineage: Eukaryota > Metazoa > Arthropoda > Insecta > Coleoptera > Carabidae > Clivina > Clivina fossor. Next base: position 17,345,969 of record OZ014558.1, on the reverse strand, counting down.
TTTTAATTAGGTTATTGAAAGTGTGTGAAGAAGTTTAAAAAATGCAATGTGCACCGGTTTTAAATTTTCTATAAAACTAATATAATTTTGTAATAGCTGAATATTTTAATAGGATAGCTTGGTAAAACCCTAACTACTTGAAATGTTTAATTTTTTACCGTTTTGATAAATCGGAAAAATACGTTCAAAAGTGTTTTTTAAGTTTACATGTAAAAAAAGTTGGGTAATAACTGTTAAATATCCACTAAACGTAAATAATGTATAATTCTAGTTATTTGTTACAACAATAGATATGCCGTAAAAAATAATAAAACAAATTATAGTTAAAGAAGATATGTAATGCCACTGTAAAAAAGTTGGCATTTTACATAAAAACCATTGTAAAAATGTGACATATTGTTTCAGCAAAATAATGCTTTACACAAATTTTCCGTAAAAATAATAAATTTTAAAATTTTAAGTAAAATAATTAATTTTATCATATTATATATGTTTTTTTCCGAAAAAGTAACTGAATTTACATAAAATATACGTATTTTATATCCATATTATGTAAAAATTTTCTTGTAACATCTGTAAATTTACATATTAAACTGATGTAAATCAGTTGTCCCGGGGATTTTATGTAAAATTACCGATTTATTTTTCCGGTGTAGGTATAAAATATAAGCCCAAAAAATGTTAGGGAATTATGCAATAATAATTTGTAAATTTCAAAAACGAGTTCATAGCGAAAAGCTCATTCTAGGGCTACAAATTAAATATTTTTTCAAATTTTTTTTTTCTTAATATTTCTAAATGGAAATCCAACAATTTGTAGCCCTAGATTCATTCTTCATCTTTCATTTAGTTTTATTTGAAAATCATATCTTTAATAATAGTAAAACTTTTATGATAAGTCCTGAAACATAAATTCATGAAAAATTTGCATTGTAATAGAGCGAGCCAAACAATGTTAATACAACGTTTTAGCATTGCCCATGTACTAAAGATTTTTTTAGTGCCCACAAAAATTATATAAATTTACTTCCGTACAGGGTTACAAGAAAAAAATTACTAAAATTTTTCAAATAAAATTTTGGTTTTACTATTTATTCAGTTTTAAATGTATATATGCTGGAAAGAAATAAACGATTTAATTATTTAATTATTTTCCAAAAAAAACTAATCTAAATTTATTTTAAGCAAACTGTTTGTACGATTTAAATTTAATTTTAATAGATTTTTTTATGCATAATAATTATAAAATTTAATTTTTGAATAATGTTGCCTGAACTTTTGGTGCAAAAATATAAAATTATTTTTCTTATTTTTTAGTATTTATGTGATAATATCAAAGTGATATATGGATTTATCCATTTATTTTTTACAGTCAAAAAATCAGCAACATTGAAAATAATATTATAATGTACTATAAATGAAAAAAACTAATAGGAGTAATAATTAGGAAAAATAATCAAATTGAGCCAGGACATAAAAATAAAATTTATTTTCAGTCCGAACTGAAAAGTACGTAAAGGGTCACTTAGGTTTTTATGAAATTTTTTATTATTCTAGTTCAATTACAAAATGCGTCATATTATCCGTTATTAAGCTATATCCTGTGGAATATACGTGCATGAGTATTTTTTAATGTAAATTTGTCTGCTATGAGGTACATTTTGAATACTCTTGAGAATTTTCAAATTTAATTTTTACATTTTACTCAGACATCTGGCATAAATTGACTTAAACGGAATAATTTTGTGCGTTTGTCATATTTTTGCGTATATATATATATATATATATATATATATATATATATATCTTATAATAGGATACTTGCAAAAAAGTGTCTATTTTTTGCAGACACCAAAATATTTTTTTTAATATTTTTTAGTTATAATACATTAAAATAACTACGTTAATAATATAAGTTTTAAAGCAAAATCATTCATAATAAACGAGAAAATAAATTGTAAAGTTAAATGTCAAATTTGAATTTGCTCGTTGTGATGTATTAGTGTATCAGGTACTTTACAGCGTCTTTTACTGTAAAAACAAAACAGTGTTGCCTATATCTTTTATGTCAAAATCAAAACCACGTGTCATTTGCAAATTTGCTTCACAACGCGTAATTATATAACATAAAGAATAATAATTGATATAAAACAATATTTTACAACTATAATATATAATTTAGTTTTAATTTCAAAATGCAAGTCATGGAACTGTTTGTTTCCACTGTAAAATTATTTTCATTAAGGAAGGTTATTGCATACCCAGTCGTTTTAATTCGGATGTTATTTATTAAACCAGCGGGTACGAAATAGATTAGTGTATGATAAGTGTGAAATTGAAAAAAATGTTGTAGCAAAAGTTGGTGTTAGTCAGTTAGGATGGTTCGGACATGTTAAGCGAATGTCTAATGAACGACTGGTTAAAAAGATTTATTTCAATGATTTTGATGGTATACGTTTGCGTGGACGTCCGATGAGTAGTTAGAGTGGTATGATTGAGAGTGTTTTGCGTGAGCAAAAGTTTCCAAGTAGTAGGAATAAAAGAGCATGTATGAGAGGAATTATGAATGTGGATGAAGCGAAAGTTGCTTGTTTGGATAGCAATGTTTGGAGGTGACTGATTTCGGAATGATGAAAAGAATTTGTGCCACACCCTTTTGGGTACATAGCGTGATTGTGTATGTATGTATGTATGTATGTATGTATAATTATATTATATTATAATTATATTATATTATAATTATATTATAATTATAATATATTTTATTATGTTATATTATAATTTTCAGACATCCTGAAATACTCAAAAAATTTCGTTTCATCATCAATTAATTCCTTATATAAGATAGCAAATTCTCCTTCATTTTCTCTCTTTTTTCATTCTTTATGCACCCACTTCCGTTTCTTCAACTGATGCAATTCCACTTCCTCTTCATCTAAAATTATAGCAATCATTGCCAACTGAACATCCGAATACCTTACCATTTTTAAAATCACTGACAGCAAACTGATCAAATTGTACGGATATGTGTGAATAAGCACCACGGATACGTCACAGATGGCACTGACACTGAGCTGAAGCGGCACTGACACGTCACTGATATGTGTAAATGGACCTTAAGTCTACTAACAATACTGTCAATTTCCGAACCGACACTCTCTGTATTATCAACGTTTATTATCAATGCTGATTATTTCATTAAAATTTTTTTAGTACTCATTCATTTGAACAATCACATGTAACATGCTCAAGATTATCTGATATTTCAAAAAATTATTTGTTTTATAGTGGCAACATTTGAAAGCATTATCACATAGATCACTACAGTTTGATGTATGCTTGTTATTTATTTATTTATTTTATACTCATATTGGGATTATTGGTTTGCTCAGTTAAAATTGTTTAGTTTTTAAAAAAAGTTTTTGTTTTCATTCAAAAATAAGGACGTGCATAATATTATATTATCTTTGTTTCTACATATTGGCTAATCACAAAAGAAATTTTATTAGTATGGTATCATTAATGAATTATTAAATTCACACGGATATACAAACACATGCAAAATTTGATGGCTACTTGTGTTTTTTAATGAAAAAAAAGGTTTTTTTTTATTCGAATGACACCAGCTCATTATCAGCTTAAAACATTATTTACTATAAAAGCCAATTTAATTATTTTGAATGTAAATGTAAGTGTTAAAAATGTATTTTACTATAATTATCGTTATTTATATTGTATACTAATTTATTTGACATTGTTAATTTCTTGTTCTCTGTATATCATATTACAGTTCTCCTGATGAAGTGCTCTGTAAGCATGAAACATCGAGATATTTATAATATTTAATAAATAACATCCAAATTAAAACGACTGACAATGAGTATTCAATTACCTTCCTTAAAGAAGATTGAAAATAAGATTATAAAAAAACTCAAAACCACACTTAAATGTGGGTTTGGGATTTTTTATAATCTTATTTTTATTTAAATTTCGCCACAGTAAATCATTTTCTAATCTTATAACAAACATTGTATTCTTCGAAAAACACTATTATGTCACTCACAGAAAGCAAAATGGGTGTTCCGCAAACATCCTTATTATACCAAATTTTATTTTTAAAAATACTATAAAATGTAATGTAATGTATATGTATATGTTGATAGTGCACGTTTAAAACAAATAGATGAATTTGTGTATTTTATTAATTTATTATCTAAAGACGGTCTATTTGTTCGTAAAATTGAAAGACGAGTTAATGCTAGTTGTAAGGTTTTGGGTACTTTGGGTGCTTTTGCTAGGAATGTAAATGTTTCCAAAGAATCTTGTTTGAGTATATATAATGCTTTTTTGGTACCTAGGTTGATGTATGCTATTGAATGTTGGGTTTAGCTGCAGGAGCATAAAACGGAAAAAGAACAACTGCGGAAATGAGATTTTTACGTGGGGTATGTTGTGTAACTAGAAAGAATCGGATACAAAATAGATTAGTGTATGATAAATGTAAAATTGCAAAAAAATGTAGCAAAAATTGCTATGTTAGTTAGTTAACATTGTTCGGACATCCTAAGCGAATGCCTAATGGACATTTGGTTAAAAAAAATAATATGAATGATTTTGATATGCTTTTGTGTGGACGTTCGATGAGTAGTTGGAAGTGGTGTGATTGACAGAGTGATTTGTGTGAGCAAACGTTTCCAAATAGTAAGAATAGAAAAACATGTATGAGAGATATTATAAATGTGAATGAAGCTAAATTTGCATGTCCGGGTAGGAATGTTTAAAGAAAGCTGATTTCAAGATACTGGAAAAAGTTTGTGCCACATCCTTGTGGGTACATGGCGTGATTGTATATGTATTTATGTATGTATGTACTATAACATATTTCACGAAGTAAATTGTAATATCACCAAGTAATATCAATAACATTGTGTTTCGCTGAATAATTGCAGAAAACATTGTAAAATTTTATTTATAAATTTCGTATTTATCTCATTGTTATTAGATTATTATAAATATGTTAAATTATTTTAATTTTATAAATATATTTAATTTCATATCATATGTGAAGTGTTGCTCAATTAAATTGTAGAAGTAAACAAGCTATATAATTGAAACGTCAGTTTCATGTTTGTAAATGATATTTTAACTAATAAAATTGATTGCCATTCACCATTTAATTATCAATTTTTAGCATATACTGTTTGAATCAGTACGCTCACAACCAGTTGCCTTATTTCAAATAATAAATACATGAAAACAATTTGCATTGACTGTTCACAAGGTGTCATTAAACAAGATTAAAAGTATATCGGTAAACCCATATATAAACCACTTTGATATCACATAAATACTAAGAAATAAGAAAACAAATTTATATTTTTTTACCAACAATTAAATTTTATAATTGTTATACATGAAAAAAGAATCTATCTTGAAAATTTGTTACAAATCGTACAAACAGTGTGCTTATTGTATAATAATTAAATTATTTAATTCTTTCAAACATATATATATATATATATATATATATATATATATATATATATATATATATATAGGAGGCGTTACTATATATATATATATATATATATATATATATATATATATATATATATATATATATATATATATATAGTAACGCCTCCTACGTCTCGGCGTCGCAAAACTATAGCTTGTCTCGCGATGTAATATTGCTGGTTCGGGCGCCAGACACGCTTCCTGAAAAATCAAACGAGGGAGGGGGTTTGCCTGTTAGCTCAGACGTATCCCAGGGTTCGTAATATGGATTTCGGATGTTACGGCGAGGGTACGACAACACAATTGAAGCAACCAAACTAATAATTTTACTAATAATATCTGTTTATTGTAAAACGGCTTATTTAATCGATTTATTTTTAATAAATAAATATGAAATAGACAGAACAGAATTCTAAATAACTCAAATAACTTAATATCGTAAATCCAAATCTTTTCTAAGTATTATATTTTATAAAAAAAATATCCTAAGTTACAAAATAAACCACTTATGCCCGATTTCTTCACTATTTATTTAGACCTCGATTTTCTAAACTCCGATTAAAGTTAGCCGGACAATAACCATTTGTCGGATTTCTTCACTCACATGCAGGGTTAACTAATCTACGATTCGAAACTCCAAAAAATACATTTGGCAACGTCGCAAATAAAATTGCAGCTAGCGTCATACGGATTGTAGTGTCATTCTGTTTACGTCAGTTTTCGCTGAGTGAAAGTTTTTCCTTTGTCTTGTGTTTTTACATTTTTCATTATTTTCCTGTTTTTCTTCAAAAATTCCTGTCTTTAGTTTGTTCTTTTCCTAATTATATTAATCTTTGATTTTTATAAACAAAACTGTCCTTTTAAGGACAATTTTACCTTATTTTTGCCTTTTTGTTATTTCATAATATTATTCTTTGTTGTTAGTATTCCTTGTTGTTATTATTCCTTGTTGTTGTTATTCTTTGTTGTTATTATTCCTTGTTATTGTTATTCCTTGTTATTATTATTCTTTACTGTTTTTATTCCTTGTTATTCCTTGTTAGTGCAATATTATATTTTGAAGGTAAGTTTCTATTAATTTCTTTATTATTTCATATGATCTTGGCTCGTATTCATTTTGAAATAAATTAAATTAGAAATTATATTTTTCCACAACAAAATTTTGGTTATGAAGATTTTAATTCAAAAAGATAATAATATAAAAAAACACAATGTTCATTGACTGAATAAACAGTAAATAAATTATGCAATAAGCTACAAAACATTCTGTTTTTTTGGCTGTGATTTTGTGAGTTTATGTCACATGTTCAAAGTAATATAATCTGGAAATATATTTGTTGTTTGTATTTTAAGAAATTTTAAATTGTGACTATTAAATTAGATATTATTATTTTAAAATAATATTTCGAGCACAAATAAACCATAATGCATAATTAAATATAATGTGTATATAACATTTCATATGTTTGTTTGCAGTAAAATGGAAAAAAGAGGAGCAAATTTCACTAAAAGTGAAATCAATACACTCGTCGATATTGCATTGAAGTACAAGGATATCATTGAAAATAAAAGAACGGATGGTACGACTTCGCAAGATAAAAATAAAGCTTGGGATTTAATAGCTTCAGAGTTTAATGGAGCTAGCGGAAATTTTTCTCGGACTTCTAAAACAATACGCAATAAATACGATGCAATAAAAAAAGACCTAAGAAAGAAATGTTCTAATCTGAGATTAGAGCAATTGAAAACGGGTGGAGGTCTTTCGGACCATAAGGATTTTTCTTCATATGAAGAGAAAATTTTGGCAGCATGTCAAATCAGTATGGTTGGTTTGAGTTCCAAATTTGATGACGATGGAGCTCAATCTGAAGGTATGTTTCACTTTTTGTTTGAAAATAATTACACTATAAGATTTGAACATATGAAAAAAAAAATATGATATTAAGATATGAAAGTGATATGACAAAATATATATAAGTATATATTGTAATTTTTTAGAATCACTGACTACTAGACCAAACAATTCAATAGAATTTTTAGATGCTGACAGAGAAGGTATTCAACACTTATTTATAGTCATAAATATTTTTTTAATATCCTCATGTTTCAGAGTGTGCGATCTATTTACATTCCGTCAACGAAGCGCATGAATCTATAAACGATGGATATCCAAGTTGCAGTGAGCCAAAATTACCAGGTATGGTACCTATATATATATATATATATATATATATATATATATATATATATATATAAATTACATGTGTGTAATATTGAATATCTGATAATTTTACTTTGCAGTCCAATTATATAACGAAGAAGCGTCTTGCGAATTAATTGTTGAAAACGCGAGTTATAGCACGCCAAGTACTAACTCCAGAAAAAGACAAGGTTTGAATTGAATGAATGGTATTTTGTATACTTATATTTGAAATTTGTTATATTTTTAGCATCATCATCATTTGAGAAGTACCCGTTTAAGGAGAATAGAAAAAGAAAGACTTCTGAACGACGTAATGACAGAAGTGAGGTTACTGGAGAAGTAATCGATTTAAAAAAAAAATTATTAAAACTGCAAATAGAGTCAGTTCAAAAAGAAATGGATGACAAAGCCAAAATAGCAGCTTTAACCATTGAAAATTTGTTGTTAGAGCAAGAAATAAAAAAAGCAAAATTAAAAAATTTGCAATAAAAATTATATTATTTTACATAGATATAATAAATTTTCTGTTTTATACTATAGTAATGTCTTTTAAATAAAAACAAAAATTGAAGTATAAGTTTTATCATTATAATTATCTAATACTATTCGCTATAGTTTGATGAATTAATTGGCAATATGGATCGGATGAAATAATTTGAACAGTAAATGTTTACATTCTTTTTATTGAACGTTTCGGCTAGAAATCCTAGTCATCTTCAGCATGTTATAAAATTTTGAAAGTCAAAGTCACATGTTTAGTTAAATATTTAAATTATTGTACATCGTGTCGACGAATTGTGAAAATATAATATATTATGTCAATGAAATTACATTATTAGATTGAATCAGTAAATTAACATTTGTAGATATGTAGATGATTAAAATTTAACCACATTTTTTATTCTAATCTCGTTAAATCCACATTGCCAATTAATTCATCAAACTATACACAAAAGGATCATCATACAATTTTTTTTTAACTATTTTCTATGGTAAATAAATTAATCAATTTTATTTTTAAAACTAATAAAACTTGGAATTTAATATTAATCTTGATTGTTTGGTATAATCAATTTTGCATTATCTAATATTTATAATGTTTTTCAAACTCAATTTTATAGCTTTTATAATACATAATAACATGTTTACTTGGATTAGTTTTTTTATTCACATTTTTTAATGTCCAAATCAAACACAAAACAATTAGAAGTACGATTTGTTCTTTTTCTTCCCATTTTATTGATACTGTTGATAAATAATGTTGAAAATATGTATATTACAAATGGTTAATAATTTATGCTGCCATCGGAACGCTCAGTGTAATCTAGAAAACAAAATGATGGTAAGAATTCGGTAACATAGGAGTATTTTGTAAAATGAATGAAGAATTTCAAGGTTATTCAATTTTTTTTTTCAAAAATTCGTAATCACCAATAATCTTTATCCACACACATATTATATTCAAATATACCTTGTAAAGTAGTCATCGATGAGAGCCTGTCTAACTGCATTGTCTCTCACCACTCTATTAACGACATGATATCCCTCTTCTACATCTTCATCCGGAAGTATTTCTTCTAGAACTGGTGGTTCATCTTCTCCTGCATCTCTCACTATATTATGTAAATAAGCTGTTGCAACGATGATTGCTTGCACAGTTTCCAATTTCAGTCTCATCCCGATACTTAAAACTGGAAAACGACGCTTCTAAACTACATAAAACCGTTCTATAATATTTCTGGTTCTGATGTGTGCCTCATTGTATCGAATTTCTCCTGGGCTAACTGGGTTTAGTAATGGAGTAAGAAGAAAACGATTATTAGGGTAACCTCCATCGCCGAGTAACAGCCCGTTATGATATTCGTTCATCTGGAGTCTAGTATGCAAATTACTGTGCGATAATATTGTTGAATCATGAGCAGATCCCGGCCACCTTGCAACAATATTAATTGCTTTCATTTTTGCATCACAAACAACTTGAACATTCAAAGAAAAATATCCTTTTCTGTTACGAAACACTTCGGCCATATTTCCTCCTGTAAAATTTTAAAAGAAAAATATTAGCTTGCGAACATAAGAAAATTGTGGTTTAAAGGAAAATGATATATAAAAGATATTTGTAGCATACCTGGAGATTGAATTTTAATATGAGTACAATCGATACAACCAATAACACGCGGGAATTGATACATAGCATAGAATTGTTGTTGAGCAAGGCGAATTTCATCTAAAGTATGCGGCATCTTTATGGTTCTTTGTCCGAGCGAAGCAATAATTGTTGAAACTTTTTTAACAACACGACATGCTGTACTTATACAAACACCAGAAAAATCTCCACTCGCTCGCAAAAAATTTCCCGTGGCATAAAATCGCAGCGTCAACAACAGCTGATTCATTGCTGTCAATGCTCTTGACCTAAAAATTACAAAAATTGTTCAAAATTTGCTGCAGGTTTGACTTTATTGATAATAATAAATAAATAAAGTATCATATACGTACTGATTATAGTTTATCAACAATTGTTCCTCGATTCGGGCGAACAATGTTAAAAATGTTGGCTTTGTTAAGCGAAACCGAACAAAAAATTCCAAATCATTCCACGCTTCAAAGTGATTTGTACGAACTCGTAGCACATACGGTCTCGGAATATATATATTTTCTTCGAATTCGTCGTCACTTTCATCATCGGAGAAGACGTTAACGTCCATCAACGCATTCATATTTAAATATCTTATTTAAAATAAATGCAAAACACGAAATGTCAAAATTCGCGTAAGGTTATGAAAGATATGAATAGTTATAGTTCCATCAGCCCTCACTGCTAAATTTGGCGCTGGTGTAGATAAACCACGTTTAAACCCCCAATATTCGTCGGCTAACTATAATCGACGAATAACATCTAGCCGGAGTTTCGTGAGTGTGAAGAAAACCGATTTCAAGGTTTAAACTAGGTTTAACTTTAGTCGTGGTTTAACCGAGTGTGAAGAAATCGGGCATTAGAATGATAATCGTAAGTTAGAAACAAAACTTAACAAAATTTTCTAAGAACAAAAATTAAGTAAATCTGATCAAAATATTCAAAGTTAACAACAAGCGAACTTAGAATAATTAACCGTAAATCAGCATAAAATTTAACAAAATTTTCAAGTACAAAATTAAGTAAATCTTATAAAATATTCTAAGTTAAAACAAACGAACTTAGAATAATTAACCATAAATCAGATTAAAATTTAACAAAATTTTCAAGTACAAAATTAAGTAAACCTTATAAAATATTCTAAGTTAAAACAAACGAACTTAGAAAAATTTAACCGTAAATCAGAGACAAAATTTCAAAACTCCGTTTTAAACTTACCGTGATATAAATCGCGTAATCCGTAAGAAAAAAATAACTCCAGGAAAGAACACTCGTACCTCTGTAGATCTGGGACTCGGAAGCCAAGTCAACCAGGAGAAAAAGTTTAGCCAAGCAGAATTTTCGAGTGAGCCTGGAGGCCAAGCAAACTCTGCTTTTTCAACTCAAAATCGCCGGTATTTATACCCGAAATTTCGGCCTAGCAAGTCAAAACTTTGCAAAAATTTTTGTCTCTGTTTATAGAAAAAGGAAGACGTATTCTTCTTTTTGTTGCTTTGCACGTGACAGCAGAATACGTATTCTCTTATTATTCTTCCAAATTTCGCTAGCGATGTGCGCTAGGTAGCTTGCGCATTCGTATACTGTAACCTTCAACTACTGTGTTTTTGTCAAGTGATGTTGTTTATATTTGTGACTAGGTTAATTTGCTATTTGTTATGATTTGACACAATGTGGTTACAATTTACGTATGCTTCTCACATAAAAATGAACGAAGACGAGAAATAATAGAGTGATTTGTCCAATATACATATAGATTGTTTGTTTGCACGACTATACAGTAAGTTGTATCTTAACCTTATTTATACATCGTTCATGTCAATTTATATTTTCCAGGTATTTGTGTCGTAGAGTAATCCGAAACGTCACAACATATATATATATATATATATATATATATATATATATATATATTTTTATTTGATTTATTTATTTCAGGTAAGCAGTCTTTTTATAAATAAATCAAATAAAAATTTAAAATAATTTCAGTCGAAAAAACAAAAACAAATATACAGGGTGTTTCACAACTTAGAGCAAAAAATTAAAGGGTATATTCTGTACGACGTGCTGATCATGAAACAAAAAGAATTTTTTTAAAATTCGCAAAGTTAAGGGTAGTTTACTTGAAGTAGACATTTTTTGAACCACTGGAGTAGCATACGTCATAGAAAAAATATTAAATGAAATTAATTATCAAAGAAACATTATGTAATGTTAGTTTTATTTAGAGACAATAATTGTTTTGAATACAAAATAATTTATAATATTAATGCATTGTATTATTTAATATCAAGATAATTTGGGAAATAACATATCTGAAGCACAAAACTACAAATACTGTTCAAAATTTGCACCATTCATCCCTACACACATTGCAGCACGTTGAATTAATGACCTAGTACAGTCTTGACACGAATTTTGTTTTCGTATTATTTCTGCTGAATTTTCTATTCTCTGCCTAAGTTCTTCTTTGTTTTCCGGTGCATTTTGGTTGTCGTAGACGAGGGATTTAAAATGACCCCAGAAATAAAAATCCAGCGGATTTAGGTCAGGGGATCTAGCAGGCCAAGCTACAGGTCCACCGCGACCAATCCACCTGTCCTCAAACACTTGGTTTAAATGTTCTCTTACATTTAGAGCATAGTGTGATGGCGCACCATCGTGCTGAAACCATGTCTGCTGACGCACATTTAAAGGCACATTTTCAAGTAGTTCTGGCAAAGTATTTTGTAAAAATAATAAATAATTAGCTCCAGTCATCCTATTTGGTAGAATGTACGGCCCAAGTAATTTTCCATTAACAATACCTGCCCAAACATTTATCGAAAAACGATGCTGAAAACTGCCCCGTACAACAACGTGTGGATTTACTTGACTCCAATAATGAAAGTTATGATAGTTATGAACTCCCTCCCTCGTAAAAGTAGCCTCATCAGAAAATATGATGTACGAGGGGAAATTCGGATTTTCAGTGTGTTTTTGTAAAAGCCAGTTGCAAAATCGTACTCTAAACTGATAGTCAGGTTCTGTTAGCCCCTGTACCCGTTGAAAATGGAATGGGTGGTAGTTTTGATCTCTTAAAATTCGCCATACTGAACTATGTGATACTCCTAATTGTTGAGACGCTCTTCGGGTACTAATAGTTGGTTCAGCATGTACAGCATCTAAGATATCATTAATCATATTGTCGTGTTGATGCTGGCGGCCACCACCTCTCCCACGATTAGGTTGCACATATCCTGTGTCTCGAAGGCGCTGGACTATCCTCACAAACGAACGGGGAGTGGGTAATCGGCGTAAAGGATAACGTTCAGCATACAGACGTCGTGCAATAACGAATTTTGCCGTGCTTCGCCATAAATTAACATCATGTTCACTAATTCACTGTTACTAAATGCATTCATTTTAACAAAAACTACACTACACTGCTATTCACTGTAAAATGAAAACAGTGCACCAGCAAAGATAATAATAATTAACAGCAATGTCGACGAAAGACTACCTACCCACTACCTATCAAATTAAATTAAATTATTAATTAAACTATTACACATTTTATTAGTATTAGATATTACGTAAACAATTACTTTCATTGTAGACGATTTGAAAACAATTATTAAAAATAATTATCGACCAGTGGCAAAAAAAATGTTTGCTTGAAATACGATGCAATTTTTTTTGCAAATTTTGAAAAAATTCTTTTTGTTTCATGATCAGCACGTCGTACAGAATATACCTTTTAATTTTTTGCTCTAAGTTGTGAAACACCCTGTATATATATATATATATATATATATATATATTATATGTCGGAGTAGATAAATATTACAATAACCAATATTTTGAATATTACAATATGTTAACTATAACGACAACACAACGGACACGTGACAATTCCAAGATCTAACTTGATAGCATATCTACAACGTAATGACCTCATATTCCTTGCTCTGATATCTCAGCTCAACACTTACTCCAATCCTTATCGCTTACTATAACATAACTCTGTGATTTTTACTTCTGCGATCGGCAAAACTTGATTTTGTCAGCACTCGCATTTTTTTTAAATAAACGTTTTTCACAAACCTGAGTTCTTACGTATCCGATTACTTTGAAGATTTTATATGACTTTTATAAACAGTGTACACAGAATGATTCATACTTACTAATATGATTCACAAACAACTACACACACGCACACACACACGCGCATGTATATATATATATATATATATATATATATATATATATATATATATATATATATATATATATAAAAGGTAATCCCCGACATATATTTAAAAATAAATAGTAAAGCCAAAATTAAATTTAAAATGTTTTGAAATATTAAATATTTTTCTTGGAAAATTAGGAATATTGTATTTTGTTAAAATTATATAATTTTGTGAAAATTTAATAAATCTGTAAAATAACGTGGACATAATAAATTTTTAAAAATTTTACTAATTTTTTTCGGATTATACAATTTATATTGGCGCTAGGGGTAACTTCTGTAAAAATTTGACTAAAATTGGTAAATAATGTGGTCATAATAAATTATTAATATATATCCATAATTCTATAAATAAGTGGTATATTTATGTCAAAACAATTTTGTTTTTAGTTACCATGACTACAGTAGTTTATTTATTTATTTTTACACAGAAACGTTTAAACAAAAACTAATGTTATTTTAAATTAATTAAATAATAACATATAAATATTTTTATTTTCAATGTAATTACCGTAAAATTATATAATATTTGAAAAAATGTGTTAAAACATATATCAATATCTCCATAACATTGTAAAAATAAATTTCTTTGATAATTATAAAGCAGAGCCAATAAATCTCTTATTAAACGAATATAATTAAAAAGCTAATTAGTCCGCTTTCTGAAAGATATAATTTTGATTAATTAGTATTAATTAACTTTTCTGAAAACTTCTTATTTGCAGTCTAATAAATCAAAAACGGATTATATTATTAATTACGTTGTAATTTCAGTCGATACAATTATTTTTTTTTTACAGATATTTATTTAAAATTATCATTATACAGGTTGTTCCACTGGCAAAGTTGCTGAAACTAATCGGCTACCATTATCAAAAACATGTACTTATTGAACAATACATTGCGGTTGAAAAAAAGAAAGTTTGCAATTTTTATCATTCTGACTGCAAGGAAACGTAGTACAGTGTTCGGGTACGGTATCTGTAACATTTTAAAAAATAAAAAAAAAATTTATAAAAATCCTACATATAGAGAATCCGAACTTAGTTTATGAGGGAGTGGGTCGTCAGCTCGTTCGCTCGCTCGCCCGGTTAAAATTTTGTGATTGCAATTCCTCCTAGACAATTTAATCGATTTTAATGAGGATTTTCAGGATAGGTTCACTTAGTGCCCAAGATGATCATGTAGTTTAATTTATTCCAGTAATGTCAAATATCCAAAAAAAAATTACTAAAATTTTTAAACATTTATTGTGGCTTCAGTATTTATCTGATTTTGATCAAATTTTCAGAAAAGATCCCTGTAGTACCAGAATAAATTATGTAATTTTAATAAATTACAAAGTTGCTAACTTTCTGAAAAAAAAATGAATAAATTTTTTTAAAAATTATTATGGCCACAGATTTTAATCAAATTATCACAATAGATTCTCCTAGTGACCACGTAGATTATATAATTTTAACAAAATAAATTGTTAATTTTTTTATCGGAAAGCTAGCAAACTTTCCGATAAAAATTATTAAATTAACTAAATTAACTAACTAAATCATATATTTTTTAAAATTTTATGATCTAGTTACTTATTTTGTTACCTAACAACTTGTTTCTCTGTTCTGTTATTTACTGTAAATATTATTTGTATAATTTTTTTTGATGAAGATGGACATTGAATTTGTCGCAATGTCGACTATTAATAAATATTACTCCTAATACAGTACTTTAAACTAAAGTATTTTTATTTTAATTTTTACTATGTTAAATAAATTGATTTTAATCATTATAAGTTCCAAAAGATATTTTAACATCTCAAATTTGATTTAAAAGCCGTGAAGTAGACAATACAGCAATTATCTCATTATATCAAGTCTGTTACTACCTTATACATATTGAATTTCTGAATTTCATTTGCAACTTAAACAAAGAAATTTGCAAAAATAAATTTAAAATATAGCTTTAACTTTGTCTGTGCACATGTCTAAAAGCCATTTTCTTTCGAGCAAATAATCCAGAGAAAATTTCAAGAACTAAGCCCTTTTCTTTCTAACAAATGTAGATTATTAATTTTTATTGATTTTAATGAATAAAGAATTATGTAAGATTTAATATTTATGATTTCCTTGAGCGGAATCCCCAAAATCCCTGGTTCGTGCTACGCTCTCACCAGAAATTCAATTAAATATTATTTTTGGTATTAGAATTATATATATATATATATATATATATATATATATATATATTAAAAAATGAATTATAGTTACATCATTTATCCAAAATTAATCAAATTTTTACGAAATATTCTCTCAGTGCTTACAAAATTATATAATTTTATTGTTATACAGCATTATATCAGTAAACTGATGATGTTAATAATTAATAGGTGTAAACTAAAATTTTCATGCTTGATGAATCAGGTGGACTTTCATTATTTCTCAAATTACTAATATCTAAAATTAATTTCAGTATTTTATTAACTGAGTGTTTAAAAGTAATTATTTAAAAATATATTGACATTGTAATTTAATATAGTAAAACGGCTCTAAATATAATTTATATTATTAATTTTGTAATAAAATTTAATTTAGTTTTATTGCCATATATATATAATTGTTAATTCTTAATTGTGCACAAAATTTGTGCATTTTCTGTCGCCTCCTGTACCGATATTTCCTTTTTTCTTATTATTTTTATTACTTTTTTTTTGGGTCTGCACCTGTCTCTTTTTATCTGGCTTCTAACCTTTCATAACAGAACAGATCATAGGAACAGGTTACTAAGTAAAATAAGTAACTATTTTTATATTTCCATTGCACTAAAAATTTATAAAAAAAAAGATAACATCTATCAGTGTGACTAGTAACTGATTTAAATAAAATTTGGCTTCCGTTAAATAAAAATCTATAAAATTTCATGATCTAGTCACTTAAGGGGAGGTTCTTTTATAATTTTTTTAAAAAATCGATTTTTTTATTGCATAAATCGAATGCTATAAGTGCCTAGAATATGTGGGTAAAATGATTAGGCGATCCGTGACTTAGTTCCGTCGCTACACGGCCTTGAACCTACCGATGTCCTGAGCGGTGACGGGCCCTCAGGTAGCAAGTTCGCCGCGCGCTCCTCAACGGAATCGCGGATTGATTGTAAGTTGATCATTTGAATTCTTTAAAACTGATCTCGCTTTTTGTTCAATCTTCTCAAAAATCCTTGTTGTCAAAATTTCATAAAAATTGATTAAGATCACTTTTTGGCCGCCATATTGGATCCGCCATTTTGAATTTTTTAAATCTGACCTCAAATTCGTGTTCAGCGACCCCAAAAACCTATAAATTCACTTATTCTTGGACAAATTGATCAAGTAATTCAAATTGTACAAGAAAAAACCGTTTTCAAAACTTTAAACGCGTTTTATACGAAACTACATTTTTCGAATCCACGGGCATTGTAACTTTTGAACCTTTTAACCAATCAACTTCGCGTTTTATCCTCCTAAAAGGAAACAAAATCCTCGGGCATCTCTACCAACAAAATTGCAACATTTTGATCATTAACGATTTTTTACAGCAAGCCAAAGTGGAAAAATCATGCGAAAAAACAATACCTTATTTTTAAGTGGCCGCCATTTTATTTATATAACGAATTTTTTCATGTTTTCAGGTCATCTTCAAGGTAGTTTTGGTTTCATGCTTCTTGGTGACGAATTGCGACTTGTATCGTGTCCGCAGATAAGTTTTTTTTTACAACATCGTTTCGCGGAACCGCTATTTTGGACGACATTTTTAAATATCCGAAACTAAAAAAATTTGTTTTGTAGACAAAACCTGAATAAACATTTTGCAAAAAAGCGCGATATGTCAAAGTCAATTCAGATCCTCAAAAAAAATTGTCAAATATCAGGTACTTTTGGTACAATTATAAAAGAACCTCCCCTTAATTTGTTACGTAGTAACTTGTTTCTATGTTCTACTATTTACCATAAATGTCTTTTGTATCATTTTTCCTGATGGAAACGTACGTTGAATTCGTCGATTATAAATAAATATGAATATTTGCTCCGATTTGGTATATTTTCGCTTTATTTTGAATTTGATTATTGAAAATGTGTCAAGAAGTGCAAATAATGTAATATTTGCATGCGTTCATGGTGATCAAAAATTGTTTATTCGACCAAAGAAATAATAGTTTTCTCAAATAACGTAAAAAATATAAATAACACGTATACATACAATTCGGTTTTGCTCGGCTACAAATATCTGGACTCAACACAATAACTATCACTTTATATTCCTCGTAACATAATATAATATTTTGTAACTAATATACAATATGAAGCAAAAGCAAAAATAAATAAAAGTACATGCCAAGTAAGTTTAACATTACTAACAGTCGCAGAATAGTATGTATATGAGTATACGTATACGTGTTATGTGATCTGTGAGAATTAATCTTTTCTTGGTTGAATATACAATTTCTGAAAAATTTAGCGGTATGCATTGCATTATTTGCACTTTTTTATTCATATTCAGTAATCAAATTTCAAGCAAAAATAAACAATGCAATTGTCAGAACACTTAACTTATCTTGACGTAATAGTGTTTCAATATGGCCGCTAAAAGATGCCAGGCTGAATACAGTTGACGCTGAAGTAATGTTTGATGCTGTCACCGGTGGTATATATTTAACCACTAACTGCTGTATAATAATGTCATTATTGTACTAGTAACATAATAACCTCTTTCTACATAGGTAGGATTGATATAAATATATATTTTGTTTGTATTTCAAACTTAAAAATAAATTTTGTGTATATTTTTCTTTAATTTATATTAATTTTAAAGTTAAAAATAATAATTATTTTTATAGTGTTATTTGCGACGTTATAATAAATAATGGTAAATTTTTACTGTCCAGCAGTATTAATTAATTACAAGACAATTAGTACCAAATTAGTAATAATATGTAAAGAAAATAAATAATTAATAACGTTAACAACGTAAAAATTTGAAACGTTATTTCATCTCTGATTAAAAGGTTATTAAATATTCGCCCACACTTCCTGCGTAAAACAACTGAATAATATATTCTTTGATATATAACATTCTGTATTTAAATTTTGATTGAAAACAATTTTGTAATCAGCGCCTTGTGGCTTAAAAACTTTGTAAACAATTTTAGTTAATTTATTTATGTAATAAAAAGCATTACATGAACTTGTGTGGTGTTATTATAAAATTTTGGAATTATTTATTTAAAAATTTTACTATAAAATTAAATACATATCAGATAATCGTTTTTAAAATATATTGCTAAGAGGGTAGTTCCAGAAATACTCGACCTGACGTATAGATAGCGGTTCTTGTTTGAAAAGTATGACTAATGTAGAAAGTATTTGTTTGGCAGCCATCAATAGTGGAACGCGCTCTCAGAGTAATTTTGTATACATTTGCATACATATAGAAAAAAAATTGGTCATCGTTATGTGTGATAAAATACACTTGTATTTGAAAGGTCTCAGTCCAACCAATATCAAAGCGGAGCTAAATTCTACTCTAAGGAGAGTCTGCTTCTTTGTTTACAACAGTAAAATATTGGGTGGCAAAGTTTAAACGAGGCCGTATGAGATGCCAAGACGAATATTGCAACGAATAATGGTGAAGAAAATCCACATAAAATGGTATCGTATGACCGTTGATTGAAAGTGCGCGAGCTAGCAGACATAGTACGAGGTATTTTAAAAAGTGCACTACGCCGCGCATATTAACTGATAATAAAGCTGTGCGTAAGATGGGTGCCACGATTACTCACAATTTAATGGAGCATCGCGTGAGGATGTTTTAATAGAATATTTGGCGACAAAGTTTCACAACAATAAAGCTGAGCTTTTGCGTCAATTCATAACCGCATATGGTTAAAACATGGGTCCAACACTTCAACATCTGATACGAAGGAACAGTCAAAACAAAATGGACTGAAAGGGGGAGAAACAGCTCCAAAAAAGGCTATTTGGAAAAGCTGGACGATTTTCACTATAACCATTGAACATCTTGCTAGGAAACTTGTATAGAGCTACATAAAAAATATGATGAGAAATAAAAATAAGTTTTTTTATGTTTTCTTTGTCAGGTCGGGTACTTCTGGAACTATCCTCGTATTATTGATCGTAACATTTTTGGTATACATTTTCTGTTTTAATATCTTTGTTACATGATTTTGAGTAAAGGAGCTTATGTGAGATGAAGTAAGAGTTGCTAGTCTACAGGGTGTCCCACGACGAGCTTACTCTATCCGTATTTTGTAAACTATATAATATTATATCACGAAATTTGGTATAGTACTAACAATTTTACTTTATTAATGTAATTAATAACTTCAACATACTACAAAATTTAGTGATCATTAAGTTGCATTTATAGTTTGGTTTTATCAGTAGTAGTGGAGTGGGAATTCAGTAGTAACTCCTACCAATAAAACCGCAGTATAAATATAGCTTAATGTTCTTTAAATTTTGTAGTGACGAAGTTATTAGTTATATTAATAAAATAAAAAATAAAACTGCTTTAAGGTCAAGGTTTGTATTGAAATTTATTTATAATCAACGTTTCGACGAAACTCAACGCTTTTCTTTTTCAGGAAAAACTGATACAAATAATATTACAGTAAATGAATAGAACACGGAAACAAGTTACTAGGTAATAAATAAGTGACAAGATCATAAAATGGTATAGATTTTTAATTAATGGAAGCCAAATTTTATTTAATTCAATATTTTCACAGTGATTGATGTTGCCTTTTTCCTTATAAATTTTAATTGTTTTTTTTTAATACATACATATGTAAATTATACATTGATAAATTATAAATTGTTAACCAATTGTTAAATTGGGTTTGGTTGCAAAAGCATAAACGGAAAATGACTGCTGTGGAAATGAGATTTTTACGTGGGGTATGTGGTGTAACTAGGAGAGATCGGGTACGAAATAGACTAGTGTATGATGAGTGTGAAATTGAAAAAAAGTTGTAGTAAAAGTTGGTGTTAGTCAGCTAAGATGGTTCGGACATGTTGAGCGAATGTCTAATGAACGTTTGGTTAAAAAGATTTATTTGAATGATTTTGATGGTTTACGTTTGCGTGGACGTCCAATGAGTAGTTGGAGTGATATGATTGAGAGTGTTTTGCGTGAGCGAAAGTTTCCAAGTAGTAGGAATAGAAGAGCATGTATGAGAGGAATTATGAATGTGGATGAAGCGAAAGTTGCTTGTTTGGATAGGAGTGTTTGGAGGCGATTGATTTCGGGATAATGAAAAGAGTTTGTGCCACACCCTTTTGGGTATATGGCGTGATTGTGTATGTATGTATGTATGTATGTATGTTAACCAAATTACACATTTTTCTGTTTTACTAAAAATCTATCATAGGACATGTTATATAAACTAACAATATTTTTTTAATGTTAAATTCATTGAAGTAGTAAAAAATTTAAGTTTATTTTTGTAAAAAATAGATTTTTTTTAGTTTTTTAAATTTAAAGTTTTTAGCAATATTTTAGACAGATTTTTAAATAATTTTAATCTATTTTTAATTGAAAAAATAGCCCAATGCTTCTTTAAATAAACCTCGATTACAAATTGCAAATATTTGATTGAATTCTTGAGATAAAGACCCTGAAATTTGTTTAAAATATTTTTAATGTATCATATGAAATGTTTATCAAGTACTAAATTCAATGTAAAAATAAAAATAGTGTATCTATTTAAAATAAGGAAGTTAATTTCGGCTTTCGGCAGAGCCTTATTTAGCTTTTTCGAGGCCCCAGGCGCAATTGAAATATGAGGCCACCTTGCAGATATTCTTTAACTGAAAAGGAATTGTCTGTGGAAAAAAAATAGTTTTAGTCCTATTATTATTATTATATGAAAATCTGTTTAATTTGTTTAAATTGTTTATACATTGGTATTAGATCAAAAAAATCAGCAAAATCAAAACAAAATAATGTATAGGTACATAAGGAAAAAGGAAAATACACACATGTCTATAACAATAATAATAATCTTAAATAAACTTATTACGCGCTTTTACCTTAGCAAACGTATCAACAATATCATCATAATTGATGGATTTTTGTAACTCTGTTTCAATAAACAATAAGCTTAAATTACACAATTTTGATGTAAACTATTTCTCAAATAATTTTACACTCGTTTTAAAACTGAAAACGAACGTTCTCCAGATGCATTAGTCACTGATTTATAAATTTGTACATTTCGAGAGGATTCGTAAGATTTTCTTGTTTCGCAAATTTTTAACATTGCATAAATTTTTTGAAAACAAGTAGCAATAGCAACTAGCGCACTGAGAAAAATAGATATTTAACAAATTGGATAATAATAAGTAGATATTTATTTGAAATATACGAGTATGTTTACTGTATTCACAAATTTATACATTTTTAAAATCTACTCACATATATATTTTAATACTATATTAAGAATTAAGACTGTAATACTATATACAAATTGATGGTATTAAATTTTTGTTTTTATTATATTTATAGTTAATTTTTAAATATACTTATTTTGTTATTTTTAATATCTTGTGTTTGTGTCACCTTTTTAAATATAAATAGCGTTACGGTAAATATCTATTTTTCTCAGTGCGGGTATAGAGAAAAAAGTCCCTTTTGTTACAATAGCCAGATAGCCACCCTACTTAATATGCAGGTTTTTATTATCTTATTGACAATGACAACACCAGTACTTCAACATTAGAAACGTATTGAAATATAATTTACTCGTAAATTAAAACTAGAAACTAGAAATTAAAATATAATTTTCAAATTGATCTCAGTGACTGATATCTGATTTGAAATCTGAGGCCCCTTAGCTACGAGGCCCCAGCTTGCGCCTCATGCGCCTGTGCATAAATACGGCTCTGGCTTTCGGTTAAACCGGATGTGACATCTGACTGCTAATATTTTACTTCAACTGAGCATATTGGAATATCCCTATATTATAAATATCGTAAATTAATATTTGTCGTATTTTGTTTTTATAATACGGATTTCGTAAACTAGTCGTGAGATATTGAATATAAAATTCTATATACATTGCATATATAACTTTTATAAAACACGTTGTATACAATAAAGCATATTGTATATAATTTTCTGAGGCACATTGTATAATATATCTGTGAAATAATACAGCTTAGAGAGAGAGAAAGAAAAAGAGAGAAGAAAAAAATAAGTTATTTGTATACCATAATGGTTTAAAAATATGGCAATAAAAAATATGAATAGTAGATAGCTTTGAAAAAAATAAACAATGTTTTTTTCGCCGAAATATTGAATTTTATCTTCTGACAAAATATCAAAATGATATGAAAATTATAAAATGCCTCCCATTAAATATTCCCGCAGTAAAATATATTTAGCGAGCCGTTAGAAGGTATTCTTAGCTACATTTTAATAAACACCAACATAATTTGCCACTTTCTACCTTAAGAAATAGCTAATAATAATTTGAATTTTAATGCTTGATTATAAAAGGTTTGTGCCATACTCTTATGGACACATGTCGTAATTGTTTACAGTTGCGCGTAAATGCGATGCATCCCTCGTAGTTGATTAGATTTTTATTATCATAAGTTTATCCAAAAAAGTAATTATATCTAAAACATTATCACTGAGTAAGTTTATGTGAGCTTATAATAAATATATTTTGAAAATGTTTCGCAAATTGCATAAAATAAATTATTTGCTAAAATAAAACTACTTTAGGTTAAAGTTCTGTATTAATATTTATTTAAAATTGACGTTTTGGACGAAATTCAACGACCGTCATCATCAGGATAAATTATATAAATGATATTTAGAGTAAATAAAACATAGAAACAAGTTACTAGGTAACAAATAAGTAACTTGTTCGTACAAATTTTATAAATATTTAATTAATGGAAGCGTAATTTTATTTAATTCAGTGCCTTCATTAATTAAAAATCTATAAAATTTTATGTTTTAGTTACTTGTATTTTGCTACCTAGTAACTTGTTTCTATGTTCTATTATTTACTGTAAATGTCATTTGTATTATTTGTCCTAATAAAAACGGACGTTGAGTTTCGTCGAAACGTTGATTTTGTATAAATAATAACACAGAACTTTAACCTAAAGCAGTTTTATTTTAATATAAGGAGTTCTGAAAGTTTTTTTCTATGATAATATAATAATTGTTTCAATTTTTATAATTTTCAAATTTTTATAATGCATGTTAAATAAAAAAAATTAACTTAGTAAATAATTACCAAATAGTCTTGAAAAATCTGTTAGTTTTTAATATTTTAAACAAAACCGGAAAGAGGTCATTTAATTAGCAAGAGTAAAAAAAGAAGTGAATCCATTCTATAAACCTGTAAAACCTGTACTGGTAACAAAATGACCTTTATGTACAAAGGTAATATAGTAACTTAATATTAATATTATGTTAATCTTGAAGAAAAAATATGATTTTGAACGTCTATATCATCAATATCTCAACATTTTCATTTTTGGACTGGGTCTACTACAGTTCTGAATACCCCATTTACATATTTTGGTACAATTGTAATTTATTTTAGTAATATGTAAAGCTAAACGTACTTACTTACAAAATCATATCATGTACTCAGAAAGATTTGGCTCAAATTTTTCACATTTAAACAGAAATTAATTATCACTAAATATTCTTATTCCAACAAGCAACTTTTGCTTCATTTGCATTTGTGGTAGGTCTTGTACACGCCCTTTCACTCTTACCACGTAACAATCGTTTATGTAAAATACTTTTAATCATACCTTATCCGTCATAATAAATTAATGAAGTACGTGTAAGAAATAATTCTTCCTTTTTTAATATCGTGAATATATTATCATTTTTCTTATGTGTGTTTCATCATCAGTCTTGTTATTCCTAGGTGGAACGTAGGGGCTACATATTCGAGAAACTTAACATATGGGCCCGTATTACGAACTTGGTTTTAAAATTGGTTTTAGCTAATACAGGTTTTAAAACAATGTAATTGCTATAAAAGCAGGAGTAAACAAATGAACAAAACACCCAAAAACCAGCCATTTAATCTTAATTTTTTTTTATCTGCATTGTCAATGGAGCGGATCGTTAGCACAGCCAAGAAAGAATCTAAACATTATAGTGGGTTTCAAACCACACAAACCCCAGCCGATATCAGTTTAGTATGGTACAAGATTTTAATACCAAAAATAATTAAAGAGGAAAATAGTTGACTAGTTAATTTAATAAATAATAAGTAATAGACGAAATTCAGTCACTTAAATATTTTTATTATTTACTATGCCAACGTTTCGGTAATCACCGTTACCTTCTTCAGGGCTCTATAATAGATGCAAATATATATATATATATATATATATATATATATATATATACAATTATAATAATATACAGAACAACAGAAACAAAATCACACTTACAGCAGAATATAATTATCTGATGTTACATGTTTGAAAACATAATTAGTGTTTAATATTATGTAACGCAATATACTTGGTCAGACAACTAACAAATCAAAATTATCGTTTTTATATTAAATGCATATCAAATTGTCGTTTTATAATAAATTATTACATATGTAGATAAAAACAATCTATATTTAACTGCCTGAATGCCTGCTACTACTTATTATTTTCCAGAAATAATATTTAATGTAATTTCTGATACGAGAGTATCGCGAACCAGAGACCTTCGAGGTACGAGTCAAACAACCTACTACTAGCCTATAGCTGTCTGTTTTACGTATGCTTAGTATTAAATAATTAATTAAATCTAAAAAAATTAATATATTACGTTTTTAACACGAATTAAAAGTACAGAAAAACATATAGAAAAAAACAGAGCGCATGCAATAGATTGTAGGGAGTAGTAGTGATTGCCTTACGTTTTTTTTTTTTGGGTATAAATCTGAACGGGTGGAGGGGCTAAAACTATTTATTACTTTTTAGTCCGTCGTAAAAACGTGGTATATTAATTTTTTTATTTAAATAATTATTTTCTGCTTTTTAGTTTTGCTTAACATTAACTTTAACCTAATTAATTAATTATAAATTTCTAGTTATAATATTATTAATTATAATTACATAATTATAATTATAGTTAATTACTTAACTTTAATTTAATATTTTTAATATTATTAATTAATTAATTAGTTAATATTGCATTGTCATCAAGTTTTAAGTTATGTTTAAAATTTCAAGTCTCTAGCTTATCAGGAAATTAGTTTAAAATCAATTGCAAAATTTTTACCGAACAGACAAGAAAACAACCAACAAGAAAAGAAAGCGAGTTCATTAAAACCTGTTAAAAAATACAAGTTTTTGTGATATTTGTAGCAAAAGATATTATCGTACCTTTATTGTCATATCTCTGTATAGGCATTTATTCATTACACGGGCAAATTTACCTCCGCAAAATATGGTAGTTTATAAACAACAATTTATAATAGAATTTGAAACAGTTTTCTATAAATAACTTTAGAATGAAAAGGTAACTGGTAAACAAACTTGCAATTTAATTGGCTGTCATTTATATGACTAATTATCGTATGTAATTTAATTGGAATAAAATAATTATAGAAACTTCGTTTCCACTCTTTGAACATGATTTATTTACATTTTGAAACATACATTTATTTACCGGAGTAAAAAATTGTTTACCCCAATAATAATTATAATAATAATTATTAGGAGTATAATTTGTTTCGAATATCAGATTTTGAGACACATTGCATAATCATATATAAAAATTACATTGTATATAAAATACTTTAGATACATAGGGTCCCAGGAGTAATTTGTGTACGAAAAAACCGCATATTTAATATAACGAGTATGATCAATTGGGCGAAATATAAAAAAACACCGAAAATGGCCATTTTTTAGGCCTTTATGCTAGATAGGGTTAAACCTAAATTCGGAACTACGACTGGTTCCTTTTATAGAATCACAAAAACTATCATATTTTTACTACCCGTCTCAAATCAAAATTTTTCGACCCGCCCTAATATATATATATATATATATATATATATATATATATATATATATATATATATATATATATTAGGGTGATTCGTAATAAATTCGAAAATATATTTTTTACGACGCCCCTTAGCACATTGCCAAATTCAACAATAAATATATTTTTAGCTCTTAATTTTAACAATAAAACATGTTTGGAGATAACGTGAATTATAATAACTTTAATTCAATTTTTGAGATTAAAAAATGTTTTGTCTAGTGTTTTTGAACAACTGAGTTTAAAGCTGAAGCAAATAATTTGTAAATATTTGAAATTAAATGTTATGGGGTGAATGGTAGGCCGCTATAGGCACGGTTTATTGTTAAAATAAAACTTAAAATATATTTCCGATTTTTTTGTTGAATTTGGAAACGTTCTAGAGCAGGGATTCTTAACAGGGGGTCCGCGGCCTCCTGGAGAGCCGCGGACAGTATATAGGGGGGCCAAGAATATATTAGAGTTTTTCAAGTTTTTATATCTTTACAAATAAAAAAAAATGTTTTTATAAGTGATATATTTTTGTTGATAAATTATTTTATATAGTAAAGAATAAAAATTTGATTTTTGTTTTGGGTATCATAATATTAATATTACGTCACCATATTTTCCTATGTAGGAAGAAGTCATTATGTTATTACTACAATAATGACATTATTATACAGCTGTTAGCTATTATATACACTACGTCAAGTAAAGAACTGAAAGAAATTCAATGTGAACCTTCTAGAATGGTCAAAATTTGACAACATGGAATGCTATATTAGAAATAATTAAGTTAAGTTAAGTTAATTGACAATTGCATAGTTTATTTTTGCTTGAATTTGAATTTGATTATTGAAATTCAATGTATACCGTCTAGCTGTGTTCAAAATTGTATATTCAACCAAAGAAAAATTAATTCTCGCAAATTACGTAACAAATATTCTACAATTGTTAGTTGGTTCAGGTTATTTTTATTTATTTTTAGTTTAGTTTCGTTAAGTAAGCTAGAAGAAAAAATCGTATATGTCTGACTCGGAATAGAAATATTTTTTTTTGTTTCGCCTAGATTGCTTGGTCGCGGCTTCACCTCAACCATAAATATCAGGACTCAACACAAGAATCATCGCTTTCTAATCCTCGTAATACTTAAAAATTAAGAATTTTTTAACTATTTGTTGATTAAGTGGATAGCTTAATTCTCTGATTTGAAAAAAATTAATTTCTTGTTTTTTGCATAAAATTAATGCTATAAGTGTGTAGATTGTGTGGCCGACACGATTTTTTCGAATTTAAAAAAATTACGAAGTTATAGCTGAAAACCGTAAGCGCGTGTACGACCATTAAATAGAGATTTAAATAAAAATTTTAAGCCCATTTTCTCAAAACATACTTTTTTGTCATGGCTCGGTTGATAAATCAAACAATTTTCAAATTTTTTGAACAATGTGCATTTCTGCCGACGGAAGTAATGACTGCCTATTGTCTCTCGATCTAGATTTTTGATAAGTTTATTTAGAAAAAAATTATCAACATTTTTATAGAAAAATTTTCGGTAATTTTTTTTTTTTCAAAACGCCATAATTTTGTTAATTTTCAAAACAATCTAGATGTAGATCGATTGCCACACTCCTAATCTTCAAGGTAGTTTAGTGAAAACATATATTTTTCCATTTTACATTTACATTTATTATACTTTTCAGGTGATGTAAAATAAAATGCTTTTTACTCCATTCCAAAATATTAGTTTCCCATTGAGTTTGAAATAATAGTTTTTATCTCTGGAAAACTGCGCTACCCCAATTAGTTTATGTAGTAAAGAATAAAAATTTGTTAATTCTCTTTGAAAAATAAACCATTTTCTAACTTTGAAAAAGTATTTCCATTAAGATCATTTCTAACTCCGTTTTGTTCCTGTGTGTAGATTAGTGGATTTAAGGTAATTTTAATATTATGTTAATAATTAAACTAATCAAAAATTATATCCTAATTGAGAATTTATTAGAAATATATAACAAACAAAACTAATTTACGTAGGCATATTACTAGCAAATACTGTTAGATTAGCTACAATAAGCAATTTTACAATTAGTCCGATTCTATTCACACATATAATAACAATTATCTGGCATTATCTATCACATCTTATTTCACGAAATTTGATTCAAATACAGGAAAATTATATTATGTTCAAGTAAAGCTATTGTTAAACATAGCCATTAGTTGTACCCAGATTTCGTTCTATTTATGTATGTAGGTTAGTTCAATTGTGCTTTTGTATCGAACAACCAAACCCAATGGTCGGATTCTATAGCATCATTGAAATCATAGAGTAGGCATAGAGGGTTGTCTTTTATATGTTGGAATTGGATAACCCTAGTGCTGCCATCTGGTAACTGTTGTCTTTATCGAAAAGTTTGACATTTTTGACGGTATACGTACGGTTTGACGTACGAGCGCCATTTCTGTATGCAATAGTCGTATTGATCTTCATGGAAAATATATTGAAAAACAATAAAGCCATTTTCGATAATAAATATTTCTTTTTATTCTCTAATCCGCGAAATATAAAAGGCAACCATTCATCGTATAGAGGAGAGACGGGTCCTAGGCGTTGAAAAATTGTTGAAAGATATATGGTACATAAGGTTCAAAATAGCTATAGTATTTATTGGTCAGGCATGCGCTGCTTCTGTCTATAATTGATAAAAATTTATAATTAATGATGATACATACGTGTCTTTTCAAATATAATTTTTCAATTATTTCAAATAGGTAATATATATACAGAAAGAGAGAGAATAATATGTTTTTATGCGTAATTTTAATTAAATATTATATTAACATATGTATATACAATTTAATTAATATGCATAGATTAATCGTGTATTATCCGTTGGAAATGTTTTAAAAAGTATTTTTCTAAATACTTAACAGCTGCTTGTAGCAAATTCTTATAAACAGATATCAAACCTAAAACACAATTGCATTCTAAAGGGTTCGACAAGAGTTACGCAGCACTGCTTCTTAAAAAACAAACGAAAACGATTGATATCACTTAAGACAAGATGGACATTATCTTCAAATTTAAAAACGTGTGTTATAGATTTGCTTGATAAAAATCATTGTAAAAAGTCAATTGTCAAAAATACATATTTGAATTAGATGAAAATATAGCGAAATTTTATATTTACTATAAATTCTACTATTGATTAATTTTTTGAAAACTGATTATTACAAATTTGTTTGTTTAAAATATTTTTTTTTATTAATTTGTTGTTATTATTGTTGTTGTTTTAACATTTGGTTTTTCTAGATATTTTTGTTAATTTTTTTTGCATGAAAAGAATAGACAGTTTTATTTAATCACCAAAAACCTACAATGTATATTGAACGTCCTTTGCATTTCAATGCATAAACGATATCTATAGCTTCATTATATTAAAATAAAACTGTTTTAGGTTAAAGTTCTGTATTATTATTTATTTATAATCGAAGTTGAGTTCGTCGATACTTTATACATTGTATACAATAAAGCAAATTGTATATAATATTCTTAGACACATCGTATAATATATCCTTGAAATAATAGAGTTTAGGTGGAAAGAGAGAGAGAGAAAGAGAGAAGACAAATATGTAACTTATATAGTATAATGGCGTAAAAATATCGCATCCAAAAATATAAATGGTAGGTTTATTTTTTGAAGAATATCAAAATCAAATGAAAATGATAAAAATACCTCTCATACAGCAGTGTAAAATTTATTTATCTGCAGCGGTTAGGGGGTGCGCCACTTTCAACCGAACGAAATGCCTAATAATAATTTTAATGGCAAGGGTTTCCTTTTGACAATTTTATTTTAATTATATATATTTTAAAAAAATATTTCCGTGATTTTGAAATATGTCTTGATATGATTGAAACAAAAATATTTAAAGATACAATACAGAAAGTTCGACAAACAAACGTAATTTTTAACAGCCATTGTAAACTCCTAAGAAGCAATAAAGTTCTAGCAATAAATCCTACACCTCGCCATACTAATGTTTTGCTTAATAAGTAAAAAACTAATTAGCGAATTTTAATTCGGTTTACAGCGTTTGATAGCTTACATCTTCCTCTAGTTTCGTACTAGTTTTGTTTCACGAAATATTTATTAGAAATATGAAAATAAAAAAATTTTAATAAAGCGCTTTAAAAATTTTACATTTACTAATTATTCATATTACCATCCAATATTTTTTAAATCTCTAGTAGTACAAAACTCGTACTCAATAAAAGCTATCAATTAATACATTATTCATTATAATTACGTTTTTAATTAATTACAATTTTAACGATTTAATTTCTTGGAAAATTACATATTAATGAAATACTTAAAATTAACCTACCAATTTCTCAAATTCTTTCTGGACAAAAATCATATTATCTAGTTATGCTAAAAAGAATTTTAATTAGATAAGAAGTTATTTAACAAAATTATATTTTTTTTATAATTTGTATTAAACTCCGTCAAATTAATATATTTCTTGTTAAAAATTTGTATGGATAAAATTGGTATAGATAGAATGTAATATTATCTAATTATGGCAAAAAGAATTAGCAAACTATCTTGATTAAAAAAAAAAGTTATAATTAAATATAAGTCATTGCATCGCACTTTTAATCCAAACTATCAAAAAAATTATAAAATAAAAAGTTTTATTATTTATTAATAATTGAAAATAATAAAAATTACATTTATAGTAACTTGTTTCTATGTTCTGTGTATTTACTGTATATATCATTTGTATTATTTATCCTGATGAAGATGTACATTGAGTACGTTGAAACGTCGATTATTAAACATTACTACATAACTATAATTTAAAGCTGTTTTATTTTAATATAATGAGAAAAAATGATACAAATGATATTTACAGTAAATAAACAGAACATAGGAACAAGTTACTATAAATATCATTTGTATAATTTTTCCTAATGAAAATGTACGTTATTAATACTAAGGCCATTTTATAAAATTAAACAATGGCTAACTACTAATAATATTCTAACTTCAGATCAACAAGGTTTACTGCAAAAAGTCAACAAGTGCATTGGAATCATTACTTCATTTTGTTTATTCTAATATGGATTCAGGTAAATATGTATTTTTAATTTTCGTAGATTTTACTAAGGCTTTCGACTGTATCAATCATAATATATTGTTCAATAAACTTGAAATGTATGGTATCAGATGAAACACATTAAGCTGGATAAAATCTTACCTATCAATTCGAACGCAATATGTTGAAATTAACAATATAAAATCTAACATTTTACCGCTGTCACCAATAGGAGTTCCACAACTACCATTTTATATGCTGATGATACTACACTTTATACTGCTAATAAATGTTTTACACAGAATGTGATTAATTCTAACTTATACTTAGATCAATTAACAGCATGGTGTCAAAAAAATCAATTGATATGTAATCCTCAAAAATCAGCAAATATATGTTTTGCAACTGCTCAAAAACAAATTAATGTAAGTGCTTTGCTTAAATAGAATTCTCACTCAATTCCGCATGCTGATAATGTTAAAATATTAGGAATATATTTAGATAAATACTTAAATTTTACGGATCATATTGATTACATTTGTAATAAAGTACCAAGTTTAAATTTTGCAATTAAACGACTATTTAAAATTGTAAACATGAACACAGTACGATGTTACTATTTTGCTTGTATAAATTTAATACTAGCCTATTGCATTACTTTCTGAGGAAATTCTACATCTGCTGGTAGAGTTTTTATATTGCAAAAGAGAATTACTAGAAGTATGGCCAACATTTCTCAAACTACTTCATGTAAGCAATATTTTATAAATTTTAAAATTCTTCTACTCCCATGTCTCTACATATTTTATTTAGTAAATTTTTTATTTAATGTAAAACCAGATATTCTTAAATTTGTTGACATTTACCCATACGACATAAGAAATAACACAAATTTTCAAATTCCCAAACATAAGTTAGCTTTGTATGAGAAAGGTCCAACCTATGCTGGTATCAATATGTACAATGTCCTTCCGGCGGACATTAAATGTGTTGTTAGTATAAGATTATTTCGAAAAAAACTCTTTAATTTTTTTGCTTAAAAATACGTTTTATTCCGTGGACGAATATTTTATGAATGCACCTTATTAATTGGTTATTTTTTAATATCATATTTTTGCACTGAATTGTATTTATTTTAATGTCACTGTTTTTGTATTCTGTATTCTGTATTGTGACTTATTCCTGTCACTCAGTTGACATTGTGGAAATAAAAATATATTATTATTATTATTATTTATTTTATAATTTTTTTGTTTGTTTAAAAAAGGTCAGTACACCTAAAATTTTAGTCAGACTCATTGCTGGTTGGATAAAAAAGTTGTTTAGAGAAGATTAGTACCCTTGGACATTTTAGTTGCATTCGTTGCTTGATAGGTTGGATTAAAAGAATAATTTCAGATTTTTTTTTACTAAAACAAATATTTTATCGTTTTTTTGCATTTTTATCGTGCATTTAAATTTTTTGTTGTGCATTTACTGTCCTGAGAAAAAAATTGTCATATAAAAAATTATTTATTTATTTGTTGTAAATTTGCTAATCGATGCCTGGCGTCGCGGCGGTGACCAGCGTCGGAAATTTGTCTCGGGGCCTATTATGTCGTGGTACAATTTTTGGAAAATCGACGCTTGGCGTCACGGCAGATTTCGGCGTCTAAAATGCGATCGGGTAAGTTACATGTGAACCCAACGGTTTTGGGTGGTGTAATAATAATAATAATAATAATAATAATAGTTTATTGCCCAACAGTTTACAAACCAATAACAGGACAAAATTATATATATATATATATATATATATATATATATATATATATACATACATACGTACATACATACATGTATACAAATACATACATTAGAATATATAAAAAAAAAATATATATATATATACCTATACAAACATATAAATATATAAACAAATAAACATGTGAATAAAATTTTGAAATATTATAAAATAAATGCTAATTCTTTCTCAATAAAGTACATAGAGAATGCAAAGTTATATGAAATAAGTCGATATTATTTAAGCTATTTACATTGTTACACATTACATATAAAGGCGATTTAATCAATAAATTAGTTCTTGGTACAGGCAAACTGAAAGTGTAATTACTTCGAGAGTTTAATCTCGGAATATGAAAATTTATCATTTTTAGCAGTTCACTGCAATCAATAAAAAAATTTACTAATTTATACATGAAAATAATAGATAAATGTTTCCTTCTTTCTTTTAATAAAATAAAATTGAATCTAGATAATAAATCTATTTCTGAAATGTCCAAAGGATATATGTTGTCTAGTTTAAAAACTAAATATTTTAGAAATCGTCTTTGAATAGATTCAATTTGATCAATGTAATAGTTATAAATAGGATTCCATATAATACAACAGTAATCAAATTTAGATAATATAAACGGCTTGAACAATACAATGATGGCTGAAATATTATGGAAATTTTTCGTATTTCTAATTACAAAACCAAGCATACGATATGCAGAATGGACAGTTGATTCAATGTGATATGTGAAAGATAGAGAAGAATCGAAATGAACCCCAAGATCCTTAATTAATTTCAATCTGTCTAATATGTTATCGTCTACTTGGTAGTTATATATAATAATTTGTTTTTTCCTACTAAATGATACAATTTTGCATTTAGATGCATTTAGAGTTAACTTATTTCTATTACACCACATGTTCACGATTTGTAAAGAATTTTGAAGAGATTCACAATTAGTAACACTTTGTATTTGACAATAAATTTTTAAATCGTCAGCATACAATAACTTTCCACACGTAAGCTCTTCAGAAATATCATTAATAAATAGTAAAAAAAGCAAAGGTCCTAAATTTGAGCCTTGGGGAACACCAGAATTTGGTATGTACACGCTAGAGGCGTATCCGTTGAACAGAACAAATTGATGTCTGGATGTTAAATAAGATCTGAATAGCGCGACCAGAGCGTCTGAAAATCCTAATATTTCGAGTTTATGCAGCAATATGTTATGATCTATTTGATCGAACGCTTTTTGTATGTCAGTGTAAATCACATCTACTTGACTACCTTTATCCAATGCTTCAGCAAGATATTGCGTTAGTACGGCAAGATTTGTAAGAGTAGACCTTTTTGATACAAAACCATGTTGTGCTGACGTACCTGACTATAAATTTTACTATGTAATACTAACTCAAATTTTTTTGAAAAGTTGCATAAAATTGACATTTGCCTGTAGTTTTTTATGTATTTTTTGTCACCAGACTTAAATACTGGGCACACCCTCGATACTTTCCATTGATCTGGAAACTTTGTAGATTGTATTATTAAATTGAATATGGCTGTTAATGGTGTAGCAAGAACTAGTGCACAATCTTTAATTAGAAATGAGGGTATTTGGTCTGTACCAGCAGTATGTTTAGGTTTTAACTTTTTTATGGCGTATATTGTCTCCTCAATACTTATAGTTGGTATGGTTATATTTGAATTCATTGTTACTGAATGATTTGAATAATCTAAATTAGTATCTGTGGAAGATTTCAGAAATACACTTGAGAAATAATCGGTAAAAGCTTGTGCAATACTTAGTGGATCGTTTAGCACTGTATTATCATCTATCAACATCTTTCCAGGAATGCGTGATTCTTTTTTTTTTGAACGAACATAGGACCAAAAAAGATTGGGATCTCTGTTCAATGATGTTTCGGTGTTGTATACATATAATTTATAATCGTTCTGAACTTTTTGTTTGAAGTCACGTCTTAATTGCTTAAATTTATTGTAATCTGTAATTGAGTGAGATTTAATGTAGCGTTCATGCGCTTTATTTTTTTTATGTAATAGTTGAATAGTGCATTTGGTGTACCATTTAGGATATTTTTTTCTTGAATTATTTTTATAACGAGGTACACATATATCAAAAATTTCATAGAACTTACTGTAAAATATAGCACACGCCTCAGTGATATTATCAACATTTTCAGCAATAGACCAATCAGTTTCAGAGATCAAGTTATATAAATCATTAAAGTTTGCTTTTTTAAAATTGTAGTTGCCTTGATAATGTTCTGGAAAAGCTTGATTTTCCGAGTTGTTCATATGTAATTCAATTTCCAGTGACGGATGATAGTGATCTTCATTGACATAATGCACATCTGAGCGACGAACTTCACAAGGAAAGTTTGATATTACTAAATCAAGTATTCTTTGGTGCATGTTCATAACAGTATTATGTTGTTGCAAATACAAGAACTGCATGTAATTTTGGCAAATTGCAAATTTTTTATCAAGCATATTATTTGAAATAAAAGTTGGTATATTGAAATCACCAATCAAAAGAACATTTTTATTTGCCAAGTAATCAAGTGACTGAAAATTTCGAAAAAAAATTCAAATTCTGATAGTGAAATGTTGGGTGGAATATAAACAACAAATATTAATAATTTTTTTTTTATGACTTTGCACAATGTCAACATTAACACATACATTCAAAATTAAAGCTAAATTTAATTGTGTAATTGCAAATTTATTTTTTATGGCTAAGAGTACATGTAAGAGTAATAATATGTACTTCTAGCAATTTTGACACATCGACGCTCGGCGTCGAGACGGTGACCAGCGTCGGATGTCCGTCTCGTTGTCTAGTATTGGGTTTTGTAGTTTTTGGGAAATCGACGCTCGGCGTCGTGGCGGTGTTTCGGCGTTGCGGCGGTGATCGCGTAGGTGAGTTGAGAACATTTTACGCGCTCCACTAGGCGCCTCTCCCAACTCAGCGGAGTCGAGGTACTTCTCTAGTGTGATAGGTCGCGACGTAACTAGAGAGACGCTTGTTGTTATGACGTAGCGTAGGCTAGTTTCTGAGGATGGTACGTCGTGTCGGTCTCTCGACTCGTATGAGCCGAGGATGCTCTCGGAAACAAATCTCTACCGCACAACAACAGCGTATGTTACCCAATATGGGCCGCGCCGCGGTTCTACTCACGCAATTCGATTGATCGGTCGCGTTGTGGTTTCGACGTAGGCTAGTCTCTGAGGATGGTACGGCGCGGCGGGCTCTCAGCTCGTATGAGCCGAGGATGCTCTCAGAAACAAATTTCTACTTCAAAAACACAACGTATTTATCCAATGTGGATCGC
Organism: Clivina fossor; assembly: GCA_963966155.1. Classification (NCBI taxonomy): domain Eukaryota; kingdom Metazoa; phylum Arthropoda; class Insecta; order Coleoptera; family Carabidae; genus Clivina; species Clivina fossor. Next base: position 17,308,587 of record OZ014558.1, on the reverse strand, counting down.
GATAAAAATAATGCAGCCTGATGTGCAAACGGAAAACGGAAATAATACTCAAATATAGAACAATGATTCTCACCTTGTTTCGGAAGTTGTTTTGTTTTCGGCGCGGCGGTTGCTTTTTTTCGCTGTTCGGAATTATCGGCCCTCAGTTTAACTGAGGATATATTACTGTTTAAGCAGAAGTAATCGAAGTGTCTTTACCGTGAATCGGCTTCGGTTTTTATAATAAATTGTTACTTGACGCGTTTAGACAAGTTTTACAAAGTTTTTTTCACCATAATACCGAAAGTTGTCCTTAGTGGTTTGTGGACTTACAATAATTTTTTTGATTCATAACAAGTTTGTGGACTTACATTATTTTTACAAATTTTAATCATATCAACATTTTTTTTACAATAACTTTTGTGGCGAAACCTAGCTTCGTCACAATATATATATATATATATATATATATATATATATATATATATATATATTTAAGATTTTATAAAGGATATCGGCAAAGGTTTAATTAAGTTATAATAACATTAATGTAAACATCAATTTATTATTAAAATTCCAAATTTTTGCCTAACATTGTAGGCTTCATCAGGGAAATACTGGAAAAATAAACAATGACACATAGAAAAATATATAAAGCCAAATAACAATCATTAACACAATTTAAAATAATGTATAAACTTACAAGTATGATGAAAACAATAATGTAGTTAATTAGTTTAAAATAATTATAACTACTTCTGGCATTGTAAATACAGTCGATTCCGCTTAATTGGGACACATCGGGACTAGGGCATTTTGGCCCAATTAAGCGGCTGTCCCAATTAACCGAATTTTACATAAAATTAAGCAATCCATATTTTTCTTTCAATAATTTTATTTTATAAATTCTTGGAAAAAACTATAAACTACATATAACCAAAAAAATATAAACTTTTAAGAAAAAAAGCAATTTTACTAGAAACTGTCATATCACTTCTTGGCATCTTGGCAAGAGTCAATTTTTTTTAAATAAAATCGACAAATTGTAAGTTTAACGGACCTTCCACGCGCGAGGTGTAGTGGTAACTGAATCATAACTGAATACGTAACGATTGAGACAGCAGGGTAGACTCTCACAGCTTTAATGACCGGTGCCGCGCCACGCCGACGCGAGGGTAAACATTAACCTTTGAGCGCGCGTGGGTCCGTACTTCATACGTGAATGAATGTGTTGGGAAAAAAGTTCACAGCGCGCGATACTAATGTAATTAATTGATACATATTTGCTAGTTTTTTAAATATAATTTTCCATGTTGTGAATCAAAAAGATATGAAGCGTATCATATTAAATTTTTTGTAAATATTTTTTCTTGTGAATACATATTTGTAACATAATATATACTGTGATCTTAAATTTACTGTCCCAATTAAGCGGAATGTTGTCCCAATTAAACATGTAAATTTACTGTTGGTTCCTTGGTTTGGTTTCTGTTCTTTCAGATTTGGCCCAAATAAGCGGCTGTCCCAATTAAGCGGTGTCCCAATTAAGCGGAATCGACTGTATTACTAATTAAAAACAATTTACTTTGTATATGTATAAAATGCAATAGTCAATATATTAAAATAATAAATAGTTGATAAAATAAAATAAAATATTAATAAATAGAATAAATAATTAAAAACTTGTCAGAATATAAAAATATATATATATATATATATATATATATATATATATCGGGTGTTCGTTCGTCAAGTTCGTATGGACGTTTAACATGTAATTTCGATAAATTGCGATATACTACTTTCTCGAGTTAAATTCGAAGAAATACTTAGAATACTTTTCGATAGGGCATAAAAAGTTCTATAATTTGGTTTTAGTTTTAATTTGCTAACATGTGCCGTTTGGGCGCTAGAATTTTTTTTTGATTTTTTGGTTTTTATTTTTATTCTCAAAAACTATGAGGTGTAGTAAAATAAGCATGATATGGAAAAATGCGAAATAATGAGTACTATAATTTAGTAAATAAACCATTATTCTAGAATGCATAGCTTAATAGAAAAAAATAAAAAACTGAATTTTTGAAATTCTCTCAAGGATTCTTTCAAAATAAGACTTTTTTCAAAATTTCTTCAAAAAAATCTGAAAAAATTTAGTAACATAGAGAAAAATTAGCTACATAATAGCTAAGTAACTTTTTTCTCTACTTCATTCTGGTTTGGTAGGAAAAATTATTGAAAATTTTGAAAAAAGTCTTATTTTGAAAAAATTCCAAGGGTATACCTCCTTGAGATATTTTAAAAAATTCAGTTTTTTCTATTAAGCTATGCATTCTAGAATGTTAGTTTATTCACAAAATTTTAGTACTCATTATTCCGCATTTTTCCATATCATCATATAGAATTTAACTCGAGAAAGTAATATATCGCAATTTATCGAAATTTAACGAACGAACACCCGATATATAAGTGTGTGTGTGTGTTTTTGTGTGTGTCGATTGAATTTAATGCGTAGGTACTTGGTGAGAAAAATTTAGATGTTAGAATCAAATTAGTAATATTTAAGATTTTATATTAAGTATTCGATTGCATTTTCCACCTTCTTCAGGACCTACAAATTTGTATTAATTATATAAGTACAGTACAGTAAGCAAAAAATTAACAGTAATAACTACAATATTGCTACTTACATGCTCTGTTGCAGAATTGAAAAAACAAAACATAAAAAAAATGGTAACAGCCATTATAAAATATTTTACAGAACATGGAAAATTCAGGTAGTTGATTATAAAATTGTAACAATCAACACTGTCGTTGAAATTTTAATGATTTCACCACACTGATTAAAATAAGGATTTTCAAATGACTAAGTAAGTTGTAAATTAAAAAAAATATATGACTAATAGTATAATTAAATATAAAATAAATAACAATTATATAAATAACTAAGTTGTTATTTCTTTCATTTAAAATTTTTTTAGTTAATTTTCTTTTTATCAAATATACGAAATATTTTTCAATATATAAAACATGTTACAACGGAGTAGTAATAAATTATTATTAGAATTTTTATATATATATATATATATATATATATATATATATATATAACTACATATATATTTATATATATATATATATATATATATATATATATATATATATATATATATGAATAAGTAAATATCGCCTGTCGCCAAGATATTACAAAATAATAATAAGAGTGAATAAATATCATTAATTAAAATTAAAAATTAATTATTTTTGTCAACTCCATCGTTCGGAAATCGAACACAGAACCTTCAGTTTCTACCATATTTCTTACGTATCTACCCAAGTGTTATTTTCTACAAATTTGCTAATTTGTAATCAGAGGCGGATTAACGGGTGGGCGGAAGGGGCGCTCGTCCAGGGCCTACACATATTAGGGCCTCCACATAAAAAATTTATTTACATTTTTTTACAATATATTTAATTTTCACTAATTAAATTTTCATCGACAGAATGATTTGAACGAGCATAACTATTTGTAGTTTAAACTAAATATAGTACTTACAGACAATTTAATAAACGTGTATTATGTAATAATATAAATTTTCTTCTGTGAACACATAAAGCAAATGGATTCTGTACATAAAACTATTGAAAAACCGATAGCGCACAAAAATGTCCCAAGATCGCCTTTTGTGTCTTTCTTTGCCGAGCATCGAACTTGATCTACTCCGAGAACTGGATTTCAGTGATTTAATTCACAAGTTTTCTGAAAAGAAGTCGCGAAAAGTGTATATATCTGTATAAAATAAAGCTTTCGTTCAATTCAGATGTGAATATGTTCATAATCATCAATATACTATTAATAAATAAAATATTTAAACATCAACTAAAATTAGTTTTTTATCTGTATCTTGATTATTTTTCAAGTTTGTAAACAAATTTTTCTCAAAGAGGGGCCGCCACAGTAGCTTTCTGCCCCAAGGCCTCCACTACTGTTAATCCGGTCCTGTTTGTAATAGTAGAATTGTACAAATAAAAACATAAATAAATGTATGAATAATAATTTGTCTGTTATAGTTAGCACAGGAGATAGAATAGTTCAGTCAAAAACTGGGTTTGATTCCCAGATGACAGAATTTATATATATATATATATATATATATATATATATATATATATATATGTATTATGTACAAATTTTGTTGTTTGGTATAAACATTGTAAACGCTTCTAAACTATCTTTCCGATGAGCTAGAAACTTGAAACTTTATACATAGCTCAGAACTGGATAACAATAAATTACTAATTTATTAATTAATTATTTAATTAATTAACTAATTAATTATTAATATTAGATATTAAATTAAAGTTAATTAATTAAAATAATTAGTTATAATTACAATTATATAATATACTTATTAAAATTATAATTGTTAAATTATAATTTAATTAATTAGACTAAAGTTCAAGTTAAAGAAGACTAAAAAGAAGAAAATAATTATTTAAATTAAAAAAAATTAATATACCGCCTTTTGCAACACGGACTAAAAAGTATAAAATAATTTCTCCTAGCCCCTCCACACCCTAGAAATATATAATCCCATACAGGATTTAGGATTTAGTTAAAAATTAAACGAAAAATAAAAATATATGTCAAGTAATCTTAACCAGTTACTAGAAGTTATAGATTAGATATGTATGTATTATTTATATTTGTTACGTGATTTGTGAGAATTAATCTTTCTTTGTTCGAATATTCTATGTATGATCACTATGGGTGATATACATTGCATTTCTTGCATTTCTTTTCACATTTTTACATAATCAAATTCAAATTCTAGCGAAAATAAACAATTAACTTAACTTGACTTAATAATTTTTAATGTAGCCGTCGGCGATATCAAATTAAATATACTTGACCCTGTTTCTGTGGTCGAATATGCAGTTTCTGACAACCCTGGATGTGCACATTACATTTCTTGCACTTCTTCACACATTTTCAGTAATTTAATTCAAATTTAATCAAAAATAAACAAGGCAACTATCAGTTTTCTTAATTTGACTTAACAATAAATTTGTAATATAGCCGTGGTTAATACACTGGACGTGTTTTGATCAAATATGTAGTTTCCTACCATACTGGATGGTGCACATTATATATTTCTTGCACTTCTTCACACAATTTCAGTAATCAGAAAAAAATTCAAGCAAAAATAAACAATGTAATTGTCAATCTACTTAACTTAACTTGACAGAATAGTTTTATCAATGTGACCACAGAAGATATCAGATTAAATACACTTGACGTTGTAGTTATATTTGGTGCTACCACAAGTTGTGTATATAGTAACTAACTAATGTATTATATTATTATTGTACTAGTAATATAATGACCTATTTCTACATTGGCAATATGGTAACGTATTATTAATATAATGATACGTTTAAAGAAAAAAAAAAAAATTTATTTACACGTAAATGCTCGTATATGTTCTTTAAATATTGCAAATGTAATATAATAATATATTTTAAATTAGTTGTTCCACAAATTTTAATATTTTTAATACAATTTTTAGTTGTTTTATTTATTAAAACACTAAATAAAATATAAACACCAAAACCGTACATTAATTTCAAAATGATAAAATTAAAAATTTTCAAAGAAAAAAAGTTGCAAAGCTTGTCATCAACCCATGTTTCTTGTCATTTCAGTATGTTGAACAAACAATGTGTGTTGTTATTATATCTTTTTTGTATTATTTCGTTCATTTTTTCAGCACACAAGAAGTTGAGTCAAAATCACACAAATTCTGAAATTTATTTACGTATACATATATAAATTTTCACGGAAAATTTGGTAACATGATACGAGACAGAAAATTAATGCCAGCGTGTACATATATTTTAATATATCCGTAGCTTGATTGATGTCCTTATTTTTAAACTCATATAATAATGTAATGGAAATATGATATTTTTTTGACATATTCTGTAAAATATTTTAATTAAAGAATTTAATTTAATTATTAGTAGGTATGAAAAAATTAGCGAAACAAAACTAAAGATAACTAACGAGCAAACATATCGATTAACACTCCGATTTAAATGAGCTTCACGTATCAAGTAGAACACTAAAAACTAAGCAACATGTATTTTTTTTATCTGCCCTAGTCAAGGTTTAGGGGGTGAAAATCACCCCCAAAAATTAGAGTAAAATTGATTTTAATTTTTTTTCTCGGAAACTATGCATCTTAGAACAAAAGTGAAAATGTACGAATACCTTCTTTTTTTAAGAGCTATCCACCAGCCATCCTCCGGCTTCTCCTCCGGCTTGTCCTCCGGTTTGTCCTCCGGCTTGTCCTCCGGCTTGTCCTCCGGCTTGTCCTCCGGCTTGTCCTCCGGCTTGTCCTCCGGCTTCTCCTCTGGCTTCTCCTCCGGCTTCTCCTCCGGCTTGTCCTCCGGCTTGTCCTCCGGCTTCTCCTCTGGCTTCTCCTCCGGCTTTTCCTCCGGTTTCTCCTCCGGCTTGTCCTCCGGCTTGTCCTCCGGCTTCTCTGGCTTCTCCTCCGGCTTCTCCTCCGGCTTGTCTCCCTTGCCTCCCTCTGCCACGCGCCTTCCACACATCTAAAGGGGCGTGCGTTGAATTTCTTTCTACATATATATATATAATATATATAATTAAATGCTAGCATTTTAATAACCTAGTCAATCATATACCGTATCCCGTTATATAAATTTTCTCAACTTATATTCACGGTAGTTATTCTAAACTAACTAATATATATATATATGTATTATATACATCGTGCTATCTCATGTTACTGAAATCTGATGCCGTTCTTAAAACATAAGTGAATTTTGGTTAAGAAACCTTAGCCCGGCTAGACTTTGGCTGCAATGAAACAAAATTAGCTTATAAAAGTATAACCGCGCTGGTGCTGTGTATGTGTGTATCCCCATAAGCTTACATGTATAGCTCCGCGCTAAAATATAATAACACTGATTTCGCTAGCAAAAGAGCAGTCTGAATGAGGTTTTAATCTAGTATTAAATATAGCTAATAGATTTGTTAAATTCGTGCAATTAAACTATATTAAAACTAGTATCAGTTTATACCAATATTATTATAGAGACATTTTAAATGATCTAATACGTGTTTAAATTTAAAATATAAATGAATATAATATATTTTTTACGAAAATAATAAATTTTTGAAAGGAAATGTAAATTTTTCAGAATAATACTTTTATTGGAAAGTTGTAACTTTAAGCTTTGGGCTTTTGAAGCCTACAAATCTACTTTTAAAAACCTCAAGTTTCTATATCCCTTTAACGGCCAAAATTGTTTGTTTTTTTAAAAGTTGTTGTTTAAAAGTTGATGTGATATATCCATTTTTTATATTTTTCAATATGTAGCATTTCTATTATATACATATACAATAACGCCATGCCCATACGTGTGCGTCACAAACTCCGTTTTTATTCAAACAAAAATTAGGTTCCAACAGATATTCTTATATATCTTTACTCATACACATAATTCTTTCTTTACACGTATCATAATATTGATATTACGTTACCAAACTGCATATATAGAAAAAGGTCATTATATTACTAGTACAATAATGTATATTATATATAATTATATATATATATATATATATATATACAACGTCATCTACGGCTGCCATTTTGAAAACTATTGCATCCAGTTTAATTAAATTAATTTGCAAATTGCATTGTTTATTCTTACTTAAACTTTTATTTGATTATTGAAAAAGTATGAAAAAGTTTTCGACGGCTATATTAAAAATTACTAAGTCAAATTAAATTAAGTGATAATTGAATTATTTGTTTTCACTTGAATTTGAATTAGGTTATTGAAAATTTGTAAAAAAAAACGTAAGAAAGTGTAAGAAATGCAACGTATACCGCCCAGGATGGCCAGAAATTATATAATCGACCAAAAAAAGATTAATTCTATCAAATCACCTAACAAACATAAATAATACATACCATACTATTCCACAACTGTTAGTATCTGGTTAAGAAAACTTGGCATGTATATTTATTTATTTTTAGTTTAGTTTCTCGTTTAGAATGCTTGAAACTAAAAATCGTATATGTCTGACTTATAGAATAGAAAGCTCTTTTTGTGTTTCGAGCAAATTGCTTGGATTCGGTTATGCCTCAAACACAAATAACTGATCTGAACATAATAATCATTGCATTCTACTTTTATATTTTCATATATAAGGCACACTCAATTTACTTTATTTGTAAAAATTTTGAGAAAAGTTATTTGAAAATAAATTTTAGAATGACATTTTAGGACTTTAATCAAATTTTGTGTTAAAAATATGAAACGATTATATTACAAATCGTAATTTTTAACTTATTAATAATATCAGTCGTCTGAATGTATTATTACTTAAAAATAAATAATAAAATGCTACTGAAAATTTTAGTAATTTTTCATAAACAGGTATTACTACTTTGATGCAAAATTGTTATATGTTCTTATATTCATTCTCAATCTAACAATAAATTTATATCAAGAAGTACCTAAAAATTTTGTGCACATTTGCATGGAAATTTCAGATATAACTGTTATTTTATTATTAAAGAAATTTGGTATATTAAATAAATATGAGGTTTTTTAATATATTAAATGCTAAGTTAAATATAAATAAAAAAATTATAATCTAAAATATAAATAAGAAAAAAATAAAATTTGAGTGAATTGCTTTTAAGATAGAATGAAACAATAATAATATTATTGTTCCAAGTTGATTTTCTAACGCAATTGTCCTAAAAAAATATTCTACTTTCTATTATCTTAAACGATCGACAAAAATAATTCAATTTCTTTGTTATTTTTTTGATATTTTTATCGTATTTTTATTACATAATACAAGATAGATACACTTTTTGCTCGGTGCCTCTAAATCAACTGAAATCTTTTGGAAATTTTTACATTTACTATTGTCTGGCATACAGAACTGTGCAAAACACACAGTTAAAATCTTAATTTAAAAAATTATATATTTTAAATAAATCATAAATCCTAATCATTTTTCTAAGGATTTAAATCGAAAATCAGAAAGAATTAAATAATAAATCAAAATTATTCAAATCATGAATTCTAATTCAATAGTCAAATATTTTTTAATAATTACACGAGGTATATTTAAAAACAGAATTTACATTCAAGACTATTTTAATATAAATGTAGAATAGTAAAATATATAAATTAATTGTTTACTAATATTATGTTATCTTTAACTGAAGTTAAAATGGAAAAATATCTTTCACAATTCATTATATTAGAATAAAACGGCTTTAGGTTTAAGTTCTGTAATGATTTACTAATAAATCAACGTTTCGGCGAAATGAACGTGCGTCTTTAGCTTTTCCTGATAAAGACGCAGGTTCAGTTCGTTGAAACGCTGATTTAATAAATTAAAAAAACTAGAACATAAAGTTGTTTTATTTGATGTTAAAATAGGTTTGAAGTAGAAAATATCATAACGAAACATGGGCATTATACATAAATTTCTTTAAAATCTATAATCGGTTATTTAAAAACGTTCAGAAAATTTTGAAGAATTTATAATTGTTTTTAAGGTAAAAAATTAAAAATAACAGTATATGGTAGTAGTTATGTAAATATGGTAAAAGTTTTTCAACATATAACATGTTTAAAATCACTTTTAATATTGTAATTATTATTTTCACACTAAAATTTTGTGATTTATATTCATAAAATGTACTAGAATAATAGTTTGTAATGTTTGAAGTAATTTGAAGTAAATATATTTGAAGTAATATATAGTAATATATATAATTACAGTCAAATTTTACCAAAATTAAATTAATTAAAGAGTTAAAACAAATTTAAAATAAACGAAGTAAACGAAATATAAACTTACGTTATATTTTTAATTTTTAAATATTTTAACAAAAAAACGCGTTGCTCATTCTAAAATATTGTGATTCCAAATTATACCTAAATGTAAAAATAATGAAAATATTCTAACCTTCACTGAATTCTGATATAATTCTGGTATTTGACTTAAATTCTACTGAAGTTTTCTGAAGTATTTGGAAGTTGGAGGTAGTTTTAACACACTCTAAAAAATATATTTGCTGTTATAACAAAAATTTAGTTATGGTAACTCAAAATTTTTAGTGGATATTCTCACAGCAAAAATATTAGCAAAGAAAGCAATTTTTTTTAGCTAGTTTTTTTTTTGCTATGACAGCAAAATAATATTTGTTACACGCAAAGTTCCTTAGCAAATATAAATTTGTTATAACAATAAAAAAATATTAGCTACTTTAACAAACTTAAATTTGCTGTGGACGAAGTAAAATTATTTGTTGCAGAATTTATAGGTTAGAATTGACATAAAATTAATAGGTCACTAAAAGTCTTATCAAAAGCAATTACAACCATAACTAAAAATATCAAGTCTATACCTTGTATATTTAGTTATGATCACAATGCATCAAGATGTGACTTATCACGTATATCACCTATTAATTTCATATCAATGTGAAATTAATAAAAATAATAAAAATAAAGTTTTTATTTTACAAAAAATAATTATACATCTATGTACAAACAGCCATTTGAATAAGTTTTACAAAATGTAGGAAAGATATCGTATAATTCTTTAAATTCTTTATAAATAAATTTATTAGTTTTTAGTACCTCATAGCCGTTTATATGACTATAAGCCCTACTGTTTTTAAAACCGTAAAAATAAAAAAACATTTATTATTATTATTTACAAGTATATGATTTATAACACCATAAATAGGTAATAAATCATCCATGCCAATTAACAGTACCAAATTTGTTTCATATTTGACATTATTTATTTTAATCCATTTGGTTACGCAACATATGCTAAATTCTTCAGTGCAAGTGCACTTGCACTTTTACTTTTAAAACAGTGACGTATTAAAATTTAAACTAAACATTTTTTAATTATCATTGTTTAAAACTACGTAAAAAGTTTTAATGTTTTAAGATAATAAAAAAATTGTTTGTTTTATTTAAAATAAATTAATTCCATATAACAGATATGAAAAATTAACATATTTACACTCAAATCAAATCACAACTAACCTATGTTGAAACATTTATTTTAAAATTTAATTAATTTTGTTCGTTATCCAATTATTATCAATTAATTTTATATTGTGTCGTTAAACTATATAAAAATTAAAATATTTTAATAATAATAATATTTATTTAACTAGCATTAAGTTAATAAAAATACACATATTTATATGGATCATAAAACAGACCCTTTGAGTATTAAATTTTAAAACTTTTGACATTTTAACATAAAACACCATCTATACATCATAATTAGAGACGTCGCATCGTAATTAGTGATGGGAAAATTGGATGAAAAATAATCGATCATTCGATTATGAAAATAATTCGAGATATTCCGATTTAAATAAAAATCATTCGAATGATAAATGAAAAAAAATCGATTATAAAATTGAAAGAAACATAGGACTAAAATATTTTTAATTATTCGAAATCAGCGCCAGTCAATCTAACTAAGTATCAAATAATCATGGAACTATGAATACTAACGAAGTCATTTTGACTGATAAATGATAAAACAAGATTAGAAGTATATGGGTAAACCCATATATAAACCACTTTGATATTTCTCGGGAAGTTGGCAACACAATATTTTTAATAAAATTATAATTTATGTGGGCACTAGAAGAAACTTTCCTGAAAATTTGATGAAAATCGAATAAATAATAATTTTTTTTCTCGATAAGTTGGCAACACTGTTTTTTGTTAAAGGTTTGTGCCACACCCATTTGGGTACATGGCGTGAATATCATTTGTATCACTTTTTCCTTATAAAGAGCGAAGGTTGAGTTTCGTTGATCCGTCGATTATAAATAAATTTTGATACAGAATTTGAACCTAAAGCGGTTTTATTTTATCAAAAATAAATTTACACAAAGGCCTAGTTTTATAAACGGTAGTTAAATTTACTTCAGAAGTAACTGTAATAACTCTACAGATTTCCGGCTTAAATAGAAGGAATAAATTTAATCTAGTAGTATTTAAAAATAGTTATTATTATTAATAATCATAATCTAGTAGTAAAAAGATAAAAATAAAATTTATTTTTATAGTTATTTAGGTGGAAAATAAATATATTTGTGAAGTAAATTTAACCAGCATTTATAATACTGGTCTTAATTACTATTATTACAGTTTAATGTTAAAATGACTATATAATTTAACAATATAAATAAATATAAAGTTGCTGGCACATTTTTGTGTCTAACAATAAATAGTTACGACATTTTCATGTATTTCATGAATAAAACTAACAAATAACTATTTCGTTACAATGCAAATTGCATTTTATATTTTGCATATATATATATATATATATATATATATATATATATATATTGCTCATTACTTCGTTTATCGTTTCGTGCTTGTTTTTAATCTTGTATAATTTAATTTCATATTCTATATGATTCTATTATTTGAATTTTAAGAAAATTGTTCTCATTGTACTTGTTGAAAATGACAGATTAATTTAAACAATAGCAAGTTATTTATTATTATACAAAGGTATATGAAATTTTGTAATATGTAAAATAAAAATGCTTTAGGATTTAATTCTCTATTAATTTTAATTAAAAATCAACGTTTCAACGTAATTTACTTACATCACCATCGAGAAGAATGATGCAAATGATATATAAAGTAAATAAACAAACATAGAAACAAATAACTAGGTAACAAAATAGAGTAAGAGATTAAAAAAAATTATAAATTATTTATTAAAGGAAGTCAAATTTTATTTAGATCAGCTACTAATAACACTGATTGTTGTTATATTTTTTTTTATAAATTTCTATTGCTTTTTTTATCAATTTACTGTTTGACAAGTCTTTCATTTATTATATTTAAGAGTAGATTATATTATTATACTAGTAGATAGTTACTATATAGTATATACACATAATTACAATTTTAAGTGTATTTAACTTGATATCCTCGGCGTCCATAATGATAACTATTACATCAAGTTAACTAACAATTGAATTGTTTATTTTCGCTTGAATTTTAATTTGATTATTGAAAATGTGTGAAAAAGTGTAAGAAAATGCAATATCGCCATTGGTGGTCAGAAATTGCGTGTTCAACCGAAAAAAACATGATCAAGTGTACTTAATTTAATATCACTGACGACTACATTAAAAATTATTAAATAATTGACAATTACAGTGTTTATTTTCGTTTGAATTTGATTATTAAAAATGTGTAAGAAAGTGCAAAAAATGCAATATATACTGCCCAGGGGTGGTCAGAAATTATATATTTGACCAAAGAAATATTAATTCCCACAAATCACGTACCTAACAAATATAAATAATATGCATACTATTTACAACAGTTAGTAAGGTTAAGGTTACTTGGCATGCATTTTTATTTATTTTTAGTTTCGTTTAGAATGCTAGAAAGAACTATCGTATATGTCTGACTCGGAATAGAAAGCACTTTTTGTGTTTCGCCTTGATTGCTTGGTCTCCGCGACTAAAATCTGGATTTAAATCAATAATTACGCTTTCTACTCATTGTAATATAATATACTATTTTGATATTTTTATATATATATCTAGAATTATACATCTACATAGAGCTAAATAGAATTCTTGAAAAATAATAAAAAATTTGAAATATACATCAAGTTGTGTTTTTATCTAAAAGTGCTTCTATAAAAAGGACTATGAATAGGAATCATTAAGTTTCAACACTTGCAAAAAATGTAATAACATTTTATTTGAATTTTGTTGTAATTTACATACATATTAAATACACATTTATTATATACATAATTAGTAATGCTTGCCCGTAAAATTACTTGGTAATTTATGTGTAACGCATAATTTACCTGTAATATTATTATTATTATCTTTATTGATTAGAAATATGGAAATAACAGCAAAAAAATAAAAAGAGAAACATAAATCATTCTTTCAATTATTTAATTTGAAAAATATATCTGTAATTACTAATCTGAAATAAAAATATATTTCGGTTTTCCTAATAAATATTAAAAACGACGAAACTAGTTTGTGCCACACCCTTTTGGGTACATGGCGTAATTGTGTGACACAATGGGAAAACCGAAATAAATCGTTTTTAAATTAATAAATATGAGTCCAATATAATCAAAAGTATAATAAATAAACAAATACGTATTTATGAATATAAAGAAAACTGGTGCCCACCAGCCTGCGGGCTCTTAACTTGCGATAGAGTTAGAGAAAAATAGAGAGAGAGAGAGCTGCCTGATACTCCTTGAGCTGGAAAATACAAACAAACAAAAGACAACATTAAATTGAAGTTATTGACCATTTGTACAAAGAGAGATACAGTGCTTCTAAGCAAATAAGGATTCTAAGTGGGCGTGTCCGAGGTATAAAAATTTAAATTTGTAACAATATAACAAGATATTTTACAATAAAAAATAATTAATTTTATAGTAACAACTAATAATTAAAAATTAAGTAACAACAAGTAAATATTAATAAAGAAAAACTGTCTAACTGAAAAACAATATTACAAAGTAAAATCACAGACAATTAACGATCTGTCAAATCACATAAACAGGGCGCGTAGATTTTCTCCATAGACTGTACAATAAATTAAATCGACTGCGCTTAAATAATTTTAATTTAGCTTACATATTTTTCGGAGTTTTCGTTCGCTTAGAAGCACTATAGACATATAGCGCAATTATTACTAAAGGCAACATAATTATTAGATTTAAGTATAAAGGTCTATAAATATTTCTTATGATACATATGTACTATTTGTGAAATGTATAAAAAATGAATTTTTAATGTAGATTATTTAAAACATATCATTAAGTTGATGAATTTGTTCAGTTCTGTTTCATACTAAAATGATCAAATTTAAATTCATTTCTTTAAAATTATCAATATTAAAACATACATTAATAATCGGTTTCGAGGTTCAAACCCGGAAAAAGTCAATGGATTTTTTTTCAATTAAATATTAACTAATGATTTAATTAGTTCATCAAAATAATAAGCAAAAACAAAAATACTATAACCTTATATAATATACGCCATGTGTGTAATTAAGAATACAAAATATATTTTGTCATTAGAAGTTTGACAAAAAGCATAGTTTTATTGACAATCATTTTAATGGGTGGTATTCTTTTGTACGACAGAATTGGTATTATTCACAACGAAATTTATATAATTCACGACAGGAAAATAAAATGCATGACAATAGTATATTATGTTACGAGGAGTAGAAAGCCATAATTATTGTGTTGAGCCAATATATTTATGACCGAGGCTAAGCAATTTAGGCGAAATACGAAAAGTGCTTTTTTATTGCAAGTTATACATATACATTTTTTCTTCAAGCGTTTTTAACGAAGCACTAAACTAAAAATAAATAAAAATACATGCCAAGTAACCTTATCCATTACTAATATTTGTTGAATAATTTATGTATGTATATATTATTTATATTTGTGTGAATTAATATTTCTTTGGTAGAATCTACAATTTCTCAACACCCTGGGCGGTAGACATTGCATTTCCTGTACTTTTTTATACATTTTCATTAATTAAATTTAAATTCAATCAAAAATAAACAATGTAATTGTCAATTGATTTAACAATTTTTAATACAGCCGTCGGAGATTCCAAATTAAATACATTTGACCATGTTTCTTTGGTCGAATTTGCAGTTTTTGATCACCCTGGATGGTGCAAATTGTACTTCTTGTACTTCTTCACACATTTTCAATTATCGAATTAAATTTCAAGCAACAATAAAAAAATCAACTTAACTTAACTTTACTTGTAATAGTTTTCGTAATAGGTTGTCAATATTGCCGCTGAAGATATCAGATTAAGGTCACTTGAGGTTGTAGTTATATTTGGTGCTGCCACCAGTGGTGTATATAATAGCTAACTGCTTGTATAATATTACGAGGGCCACTATTTATGTATTGAGAACTGGCAACACTGGTATTGCCAGGTGAAATCTGAAGTTGCCGTCGTAAAGTTTGACATTTTTGAGGTTATAGGTATTCAGAACGTTTTGACGTGCGAGTACTATTTGTGTTTTCTGAAGTGTTTACAATTTCATCTCAGCCAAAATATGGAATTAACTCGCGAAAATTTTCGAGCTATGATTTATTATGACTTTCGACGTGGTCTAACTCAAGAACAATGCATCAATCAACTGAATTCAACTTTTGGGGATGAATCGCCATCCATAGCCACTGTATATCGCTGGTATACTGAATTCAAACGTGGACGTAGTTCGCTCACGGACGAAGTTAAAGAAGGTCGTCCAAAATCGGTCGTTGTGCCGGCAAATATCGATGCTGTGCGAAAACTAATTGAAGAAGATCGTCATGTGACATATCAAGAAATCGAGAGATGTTTAAGCATTAGTATGACCAGCATACATAAGATTTTGCACGAACATTTGTGTGTTCGGAAGCTGTGTGCGCGTTGGATTCCACATTTATTGACAGATGCGCAAAAACGAGCTCGTGTGGATTGGTGCCGTAAAATGATTTCAAAATACAAGTGTGGTGCATCCAAAGCGGTATACAACATCGTCACAGGTGATGAGTCGTGGATTTATGCATATGAGCCAGAAAGAAAAGGTCAGTCGGCAGTTTGGGTGTTTCAATGTGAAGCAAAGCCAACAAAAGTTGTTCGTTCTCGAAGCGTTAAAAAGCAAATGGTGGCGTTTTTCTTCACGAAAACTGGTCCTGTGGCAACTGTGGCTCTCGAAAATCAAAAGACCGTTAATTCAGAGTGGTATACGACCATTTGTTTGCCTGAAGTTTTCGGTAAATTGAGAGAAACCAACCCAAACCGACGAATCGTTTTGCATCATGACAATGCGAGCTCACACACATCACATGCAACAAACGAGTATTTGGACACACAAAAGATCGAATTGATGGGTCATCCGCCTTACAGCCCTGACTTGGCACCCAATGACTTCTGCGTGTTTCCGGTAATTAAAGATAAACTGCGTGGACAACGATTTTCATCGCCCGAAGAAGCGGTTGAGGGCTTCAAAACGCATGTTCTAGCGCTACCATTTTCTTCCTGGACAAAGTGCTTTGAAGACTGGTTCAATCGAATGCAAAAGTGTATCGATCTTAAAGGCGATTATTTTGAAAAACAATAAAAGTATTTTTCATCAAATTCATTTGTTTATTCTTTCTATTCTCAATACATAAATAGTTGCCCTCGTATCATGATTAATATTATGATACGTTTAAAAAAAATATTATTTTTTACACCAGAAATAATAATAATTGTAAATGTAGAACAAAATATTTTTCCTCATAAAAAAAAAGTAAATGTACGGCAAAATATTTTTTAGTTTTTTCGTAATAAAAAATATAAGTAAACAACATTCTAATAGCAAAAAAAAAATGAAAACTAATTTTTTAACCTTATCTTAATTTTGCCGTGAAATTTCCCATTTATATCGTTTAAAATATTATTTTTGTCGTGCTATACTTGTCGTTTAAAATAATAATTTCATTGTGAATTTTACCATTTTTGTCGTTTGAAATACTAATCTTGTCGTGCAAATTACATATCACTCATTTAAAACCGGATGCATATTTTACTTCAGCTAAAAGTTCACTTTAATTAAAATGTTTGTTAATGAAGCCAGCCGAGCGAGTTATTTGTCTTTTGTTTACCTTTTACATTTTGCTACAAGCATGTTCGTTCCCATTTCCAATTTGTGTAACCGAAGTTTCTTGTGACATTGGTCTTCGGATTGATGAGGTAAGCTGCGCCCGTCGACTTAAAATAGAATACTGTCTTTTCGATGTTGTAAGCGACATTGAAGTTGCACGATGACCTTGACAAGTATTACATCTTGATCTGGCTGATGTTACAGTTTGGCAAAAAAGGTATCTAGATAAGAAAATTTTACAAAATATTAGATACGATTCATTTACCACCTATTTATAGTAATATTAAGTGATGGCGGTATAATCGAATGATTGGTATTAGAATGAATATTATAATTGAATGATCATTCGAATGATATCGATAGGAATGAATATGGTACAATAGGGTCATTTCACATTTTTTTTTATTATTTCAAACGAAAGATCTTATGTATTTATAGGCATAAACAGCAACAACAATTTTTTTTTCGCTTTATTATAGCCGTAATTAACAAAAAGATTTGCCCGCCAAACGGGTTCCCAAAAATCGACGTCGGCCATTTTATGACGTCTTTCATGCACAATAGAGTTGTTTGACGTCATCGCAATGTCACCGTTGATACACCGTTGATAACGATATCAATTAAAAGAAAATATTTTTGCAGTACACATATATTTACATTAAAATGATCTTTGCAAACAAATATAGAACTTAAAAGACTATAATCTGAAATATTTCGTCCTGTTGCTTCTAACCAAACTTTTCTTCTATCATAATTAAATGGTACAGTAATAAAAAATTTGTTACTATCATTTGACTGGTACATATTGCATGATAAAACAAGTTGTTTGATGTATGACAAATGGTACAGCTTAATTTTAAATTTAAGGGACAGTAGGCACCTTGATAAGTGCGTTTGTTTTGCAAGGTTCAGAATTTTCTACAAAAATAAACTTTTTCAAAATTACTTCAAGATTTATTCTGTTAATTTAACTATACTTATAATTAACTTTATAAATATATAATAAAGTATTATATTAGAACTTGTATATTTTTTAATGTATATTATTAGTTAAAATATATATAAAACTTTCTGAATTTTTTCACTTGTATTTGCTAAATGTTGTCAGCCAATCAGGTTGTAAAACGTAATAAAGCGTCATATTATAGCTTTATTGTTCATTACATACGTCATTATTTTTAAAATGATTTGAAAATGTACACTGATTTTCAATTATTAATTAAAATGAACTATAAAACTTTTGTTGATTTTTTTGTTATGAAAAACTATGTTTCATATTCGACTCTCGATTGTGATATGTTTTTTTAAAATTTAAATTTTGTGAAATGACCCTATTAAAACGAATGATTGCATCTATCTGACATGTTAATTATATTAAAACCCATAAATGGTATCTCAATCGCAACGTATTACATTTGAATGCCTCTTTTAATAACTGAATATTATAACAATACAAATATTTTAAATTTTTATTATATGTTAAATAAATACATAGTTAATTATTTACTAAATAAAGTAAAAAGTATTAATGTAACTGGGTACAACAAAATAATCTTACTAAAATTACGGTATTTAATTAAATACATAATTATTTTTTTTTAGTTAAATAAGAAATTAAAATTAAATATAATTATTTATAAGTTATATGTTGGCATCTTATGTTTTCTCTCCACTTTAAGTGCATGTATCAATCAGTCGAAGTAACTTTGTTATATTAGTATTCATAGTTTTATGGTTATTTGCTATTGGTTAGATTAACCGGCTCTGATTTCCAATAATTAAAAAATTTTAGTTTCAAGTTTGTCTTTAAATTTTTTTAATATATTTTGTATATTTTACGGAAATCTGCTAATTTTTGTTTGTTTAATTATTTTAATAAATGATTTCAATTTAAAACGAGATAACTCAAATGATTTTCATAATCGAATGTTCGATTATTTTTCATTCGAATTATCCCATCACTACTAATATTACAAATTAAGAAAATTTGTGAATATGTTTAAAAGAGTTAACCACCGAATTCAGCTTTCCTCTCTTCATTTTTTAAACGTCAAGTCAAATTTTATTCACTTAAGTGATTTTGTAACTTTTTTCGAAATTTCAGATATTTCCGCGAAAAGGAATTCAATGAAATACAATGAAGTCTTCTCTCCTTCCCTAAATCAATGATATGATTATGATATGCTATAATTATCTATAATTGTTTTTCTAATACGGCAATTATTACCAATTAGTACCATAATAAAACATAAGCCATATTTTAAAATAATTTCATAAATAATGTAAATATAAATAAATATGAGAAAAAAATTATTAAAATTTTAACAAATTAATATACCCTAGAAAGATGACATTTGACACGGAATTACAAAAAACAAAACTATTTTCATATATCTCATTAGAATTTAAGTATATAATAATTATAAAATAATAATTTATATAATTTAATTGCATTACTTTTATGTATTATGTAGCTGAAGATGAAGATGGTCATGATTAATAAACGTAACATCCAAAAGAAAATATAATTAAATGAATTATATATTTTATTAATGATCCATTATTGCCTTCAAACCTACTTAAAATATAAATAACTTAATAAATGAAGCAATTAATATAAATTTGAAAATAAATACATATCTATTTTTGCTTGTCAAAACACTGTGCACAATATATATCTATCAATAATCGACGTTTCGTTTCGATGAACTCAACGTACGTCTTTATCATGAAAACTGATACAAATGATATTTACAGTAAATAACAGAACATAGAAACAAGTTACTAGGTAAAAAAATAAGTAACTAGATCACAAGTTACTTATTTGTTTCCTAATAACTTGTTTCCATGTTCTGCTTATTTACTGTAAATGTTAGTTGCATCAGTTTTCCTGATGAAGACATACGTTGAGTTCGTCGAAACGTCGATTTTTAATAAATATTAATACAGAACTTAAATCTAAATGTTTTATTTTAATAAATTGTTAAAGATTACCCTACACTGCAAAAAAATCGGTAATTTTACATAAACACTCGGGAAAACTGATTTAACACTAGTTTGATATTTAAATTTACAGACATCACAGGAATACTTTAACGTAATATGAATACAAAGTACGTATATTTTATGTATGTTCACTTACTTTTTCGGCAAAAAAACATATATGGGTCATAGTAATATAGTTTTAACATTTGGATTTGAAAAAAGTTGACAATTTGAAGTTAAAATTATTACTGTTTTTTGTTAAAATATGTAATTTATTTGTATAAAATTATTGCGTTTTACTTAAAATTATATTATTATTAGTTAATATTGTAAATTTATATTAATGAATACAACAATTTATCTATTGCCTGTTGTGGGAACAGCAGTAGGTGCTTTATTGCTGCCTCTTTTTTCCTCCATCGCTCAGAGTCGCTCACTGAACAGAGCACACCCGTTGTTTTTTTTGCCCTCTCGCAGAGAGGGCAAAATCTCTCATCTTTGCACACTTTCGCCAAGTGGCCCTTTTCACCACATCTGTTGTACAAATCGGATCGATCAGGACCTGTGCAGTTCTTACGGATGTGGTCAAAGCCCCAGCACTTATAGCACTTTTGTACTACACTTTTTCCCTCATCCTGCATTTCTCCAATCCGACTCTAACAACCTCTCTGGTCAGCTGGTCTGCCAAAGTACGAGGTGCCAAAACCGTCACCGACTGCGTTCGTTCGTACGCACTCCTTATCGGCTTGATTTCTAGATTGCCCAGCTCTTCCTTACCGACAATCTGCTCAAGTGCCTCCCCAACTTTTTTTACGTACATTTTTTGCGCTAGACGCAAACATATGAACAACATGTGACAGCGGTAGAAATGAAAGGTAACAAATTCTACTGCTTTAATGCAGTAAAAATCAAAATCTATACGTCGAGAACACTGGGGAGAGGAAACGTAATTCTTGTAGAATTTAAAATTTTGTAGAAAGTAATTTATAAAATTGGGATCCTGAACCGATTCGAATGGGATTTTCAGTGTAGAGAATAATTAGTCTCAATAATTATTATAGATAATCTCGTCAGATGACATATAGTTTTTCATTCACTAAATTTTCTATTTAATTAAAAATTAATATTAAATATTAGAAGTGAAATTGAGAGAAGTCTTAATGCTGGTTGTAAGGTTTGGGTACTTTGTGTACTTTTACTGAGAATGTAAATGTGTCCAAAAAAAACCACACCGTGTGAATATACATAATGCTGCTTTGGTGTCTATGTTGATCTATGGTAGTAAATGTTGGGTATGGCTGCAAAAAAAATAAAAGAAAAAATGAAAGAGTGGGGCATGTGATGTAACTAGAAGGAATCGGATACGAAATAGATTATTGTATAATAAGTGTGAAATTAAAAGAAATTGTTGTTGAAAAAGCTAGTGTTAGTTAGTTAGGATGGTTCGGACATCTCGAGTGAATGTCTAAGGAACTTTTGATTAAAAGAATTTATATGTGAACAATTTTGAAGGTATACGTTTTCTAGTGGACTTTCAATGAGTAGTTTGAGTTGTATGATTGAGAGAGTGGCTTGCGTAAGCAAAAGTTTCCAAGTGGTAAGAAAGAAAAAGCATATGCAAAAGGTATCATTAATTTTGGATAAAGATAAAATTGCTTGTCCGGATGGGGATGTTTGGAAGAAACTGATTTCGGGATAGTGAAAAATATTTGTGTCACACCCTTTTGGGTACATGGCGTGATTGTGTATGTATGCGTGTAAATATTAAAATACTTAAATTATTAATGTTCCGATTGCGACTTGTCGAATACAATTTACTCTCATTTTTATAGACTATGGTTATAATTATAAAATAATAGGAAAATATGTAAAAATAACTGATATGATATAAATGAAATGGAAACAAATTTGTTATGGGTGTTATTCCAGAGAATAAAAATGATATATTAACATGTAAAATATGTCAAATAATGTTTTTAAGTATATGCATTAAAACTTTCAAAGTTTCTAAAATATCATTAAATTTAAATTCAAGACCAAATAAAATAAATTGTCTGTAAAAATAGTCAACAAAAATTGCACCGATATATTTGCTACTGTAAACTATAAAATAATATAATAATAAAAGTAATATATATATATATATATATGTACAAGAAAATTATATAAAATTGTATACAAAGAGTTTTTGAAGAATTATATATGCAATATAACTAAAGAATTTTATATACATTGTGTTTTTTTATATAAGAATATGTAAGAAACCAGAGCATTCAGCTATATAAAATGTGTCTAAAAAATTCATATACAAAATATCTAAAGAATATTTAATCTATTATTTTACATTTACGCACGCACGCGCTATACGTCATTTCAAATTTGTATATTGTCTGTTTTCTATAAATATATAAGTATACAATTTGTCTTAGAAATAAATGTACTCAACAATGTACAATGTGTCTTTTATATATAGGGGTTAGTACAAAAGAATAATCGGGTTTGACGAAGCAATATTTCTGTTAGTATTACAGATTGAATAGTAAATGACATGTCTATAGATAGAGAAAATACTCACCATTTAGCAAATTACAAATATTTTATGTGGGCTCCTCGAGTCACACGACAGATGTCGCATCGATAGTCCAGTTCAGCCCATACACGCTGCAATGTGTCTCGGTCGATACTATTAACAGCATTAGTAATGCATCTTCTGAGTTCACCCAGTATTGTAGGTAGTGGTGGTACGTAAACCGTGTCTTTAATCAGGAGAATTGGGAATTCACGCAAACAACAAATCTCCTTCAGCGCAACGGCCTATCCAACGGTGAGAAAGTTCCTCGTTTAAGTACGCACGGACATCTTGTTGGTGTAACAACCTATATTGTTTTACTAAAATGATTTCGGCCAGGCCGAGCGGAAATATAGATTGCACATACGTGGTTGATTTCTTGAAGTTTTTTAATAAAAATTAACGAGAACAATTTAAAAGATAATTTTATTAAATAATAAATAAAATTAATTAACAAATGATTTTACAAAATAACTAAAAATTATAACAATATATGGACAGTATCTGTAGCTCACAATTTAATGTTCTACTTTTGGATGTCTATTCGTAACTCAATTGTTTAATGTTCTTCTCTTTGGCTGTCTATCCGTAACTGAATTAAATTCATTTAATTTTTGACTAAAGTGGATTCATAAAAATGCAGCTTAAACAAAAATTGAATGAAATCGAACTTTGAACGACGACTAAAAATGCTGACAAAATGACAAAGTTCGATGCACTCAACAGTCATGGATATGTCAACGTACTAACTTCCTAAATTCTTAAATATCAAATATCCATGACTGTTACATTGGTATATAAAGTTGTTGATATCATCCGTCAGTTGTGGAAATAACCACAATTGTAACATATCGAGGTACGACATACCGGTCACACACATTGCAGCGTGTATGTGCTGATGGACTATGACTCGACTGTGACTCGAGAAGCCCACATTAAACATTTGTAATATGCTAAAACTAGGGTATTTTCTCTATCTATAGACATGTCATTTACTATTCTATCTGTACTACTAACTAAAATATAACTTCGTCAAACACGATGCTTTTTTTGTACTAACCCTGTACAATTCGTATTTTTTATATGCAATGTGTCTCAGAAATCATAGTATTTAGCTATATACAATGTGCCTAAAAATATGTATCTACATAATACAAATACAAATATATTATTTTACATTTACGTACCGTGTTCTCTGGGGTTATAATACAAAGTTATAATACAATACACGACAAAACTTATGTGAAATATGATTATATATCGTATTGTTTTTGAACCATGGGAATAGCATCCAATGTGGTATTATCATTTTATATTTTAGTAGTTTCTTCGTAAATTTCTTAAAATTTATCTCTGTTTGCAATCAGTCGTTAAAATGCCATTAACAAATATCTGATGGATACAATCTACTCTGGTGGTTAAGTTATAACTCAATTCCTATGTAGTTTTTACTTTCAACAATTTATTTATTTCAATGATTTCAATCTAAAATAGAAGTAGAAAGTTCAATTTTATGCATTTTATTTGCTCTATAAAATTTTATTTTTCTGGTAATCTTATCGAATATTAGTGCGCGGAACAATGAACAAAAACTAGAACAAATTAAATAAACTTCATGCAGTATATATTATTATTTTTGCTACTAACGTCCTGGAAACTTATTATCGATATTTATAATTTATTATAACGCATAACCTTTTAATTGAAGTTAATTTGGAACTGCCGAAAAAACGAATCGATTTTATAACACAATTATACAAATGCTTTTTTTTTCAAGCGCATCATAATATTAGTATGACATTATCATATTGCCTATGTAGAAAGAAGTAATTATATTACTACTAAAATGATGAGAGTGTCATACAGCACTTAGTTACTCTATTCAGGAAGGAGAAAAAGTTCCGGGTTGGTTAAATATCTTGCGAAATACACATTGGATCAAAAACGACAAAATACATGTCAAATATTTTTCAAAAATCTATCCAATGATAACCCACTCGACCCCCTACTCTCATCCTCAGGGGGTGGGAAGGGGCAACTTTGAAATCTTAAATAGGAAACCCTATTTTTTATTTCAGATTCGGATTCTATGACTAAAAATACATATTATTTGTCTGAAACATTTTTTCTATTCATGATACACATGAGACCCATCCCACTCGCAAGAGACGGAAGCGGGGGGTCGAGTTTGGTATTATTGGATAGATTTTTAAAAAATATTTGACACGTATTTTTCCGTTCTTTGATCTAATGTGTATTTCGCAAGATATTTAACCGTCCCGGAACTTTTTCCCAATCCTGGTATAAACAACCACTGGTTGACAGCACCAAACATAACTACAACGCCAAGTGTATCTAACCTAACATCTTCTTCGGCCATATTGAAAACTGTTACGTCAAGTTAATTTAAATTAATTGATAATTGTATTATTTATTTTCGCTAAGAAATTTTATTTAAGTATTGAAAATATGTGAAAAAGTTCACCAAACGCAATGTGCACCTTCTAGGGTGGTCAAAAACTGAATATTCAACCAAAGAAATATAGTCAAATGTATTTAATTTAATATCTCCGACGGTTACCTATATTAAAAATTATTAAGTCAAGTTAAGTTAATTATAGAATGTCTCAAAATAAATGCAAAATAACTTCTCCGCCTATCCCAGCAGGTAGTTGATTAAACGGATTATAAGGGTAAAAGAACAGAGAGGTATTCAACATTTTTCTTACTAAATTTAAAACACATCAAATATAGTTATCCAGTTATTCATTTAATTTTAAACGTAACTAGTTAATACAATAATATTTTGAATTACCGAAAGATAACATTTAATTCATATGAATAAAAATATATACATAATTAATCAAAACAATCAACAATAATGCTTTCGTCACTTTTGCTATTACTACTTATTACACTACTATTTACATTTATTATAAAATCGTTTACAACATTATGTTCATCAGCACTAGCAAAATCTTTTATGAAAATTTGATTAATTTATTATATTATTTGGTTTTCAATTTCAGTGACATGTCTAATAGTATATATTGTATATTTACCGGTTTGTTACTGTAAATTTGATAATCCGCTCCTGGCCACTCAGGTAGGAAAATACCCTGTGGTGATGGATTAGGCGAAATTAAGAAGTCGAAGTCATTTTGCATTTATTTTGAGACATTCTATAACAATTGCATTGTTTATTTTTGATTAATTTTTTTTTAAATATCGAAAATTTGTGAAGAAGTACAAGAAATGCAATGTGCATCTTACAGGTTGGTTAGAAACTGTGTATTCGACAAAAGAAATAAAATCGATGTATTTAATTTGACGTATACGACGGCTATACTTATTAAAAATTATTTAGTCAAGTTAAGTTAATTGACAATTTCATTGTTTATTTTCGCTTGAATTTGAATTTGATTAT
Source organism: Clivina fossor (assembly GCA_963966155.1). Lineage (NCBI taxonomy): Eukaryota > Metazoa > Arthropoda > Insecta > Coleoptera > Carabidae > Clivina > Clivina fossor. The sequence goes on along the minus strand of OZ014558.1, from coordinate 17,281,840 downwards.
TAAAAATTTGTGAAAAGTGCAAGAAATACAATATACAAGATGGTCAAATTTTATATTCGACTAAAGAAAAATTAATTTTTACCAATCACGTTACGAATATAAGCAATATATACATATATATATATATATATATATATATATATATATATATATATACTATTCTACAACCGTTAGTAACTGGTTAAGTTTACTTGACATGTATTTTTATTTATTTTTATTATAGTTTACACTTTACACAATAATAATCGCTTTCTTCTCTTCCTAACATATTAGATTATTTTTATCAACTTATCAAACTTTTAATACCAAATTTTTTCGTCGTTGTCAATAAAAAAATGTCTTATGTCGGCTAAAAGTTGACTTTACTTTTTGTCTAAAATCGGACGTACGAGTAGTAACTTTTTGAAAATATGTTCTAAAGACATATATATTTAATAAGTTATTAATATATAGCCTTACGAGAAACAGAGCGCAATGTTTATTGTTTTGTGCCAAAATATTTGCGGCTCAGGCGTAGCCAAGGCCAACCAATTTGTGCGAAACACAAACAGAAAGTTTTGCTCCGAGTGAAAATATACTGTTTCTTTTTCAATCGTTAAATGGACTTTACATGAAGGCCGCATTTCTTTGGACGGCACTGTGCACCGAGCACATTAAAGTTTGCACTTTAACACTCCTCACCGCAACTGTCAAGTGTTCTATTGGGAAAATTTTGTGCACCGTGCACTTATTGAACAACACCGTGCTGTTTCAAATGCACCTACTCGTCAACAAGGGTAGTTTGATATACACCGATGTCAGTGTTTTCTGGCAATTATGAGTTTAGCAATAAGAAAATAAGAAAACAATTAGCGAATTATTCGAAATAAATTTAAAAAAAATTGTAATATTAATTTTATATTTTATTTTAATATATTTTGTAATATTTATAATTATTAATATTTTTCTAATAAAAATAGAAATTTATATATATATATATATATATATATATATATATATATATATATATAAATATATATAATCTATTTACTTATTTCAGGTATGTAGTCGTTTTTTTAAAAATAATAGGGTAATTAAATTCTGAAAATTTTTGTTTATTTTTCCTTTTTAATGAGTTTTTCACTTCACTTCACTTCACTTGTCACTTGTTACGCGTTTCGGCTATTGCCATCGTCAGACTATTGGGGTGGTTGATGCGATGGGTATTTATATGTTTTATTTTTATTTTTATGGTGGGAGTAAACATCTTACTGGAGCTAATGTTGTGTCGGAAATGCTGTTGATTGGTGTATTTATCATATTTTTGTTTTTAATTTTTTTTTTTATATATTTCGAAATTTACTTTTATGTTTAATCTATTGCCTTTTTGTTCTATTTTAACTATTTCCATATCTTGTATTGTGGCTGGTGTGTGATTGTGTTTGTTTAGATGTTCTGCATAATTAGAATCTATTTTATTATTTATATATGAATTTATGTGTTTTTTGAATCTATTTCTGAATTCTCTGCCTGTTTGACCAATGTTGTTCGCGTTGCAACTATTGCATTTGAGTTTATATATGCCACTGTTTGTGTATTTGTCTATTTCTTCTGTTTTGATGTTAAGTTGTTTTTTGATGTTGTTGTTAGTTCTGTATGCGATGTTTATGTTATGTTTCTAAAATATTTTTGTAATAGTATATATGTGTGGTCTTGTGTATGTGAATGTTGTCCATTTAATATTTTGTTGTGTGGTATTGTTTTGTTTTTTATTGCGTTGCATTATTTGTTGGTGTATATTCTTTATAGTTTTATTGGTAAAAAAAAAAACTCATTAAAAAGGAAAAATAAACAAAAATTTTCAAATTCGACAATAAAGTTAGGGAATATAAATAAACAAAAAAACATTAATTAAATTCTCATCACAATCCTCATGTACTAGTTGTTATTTGTATATTTATTGCTTCTTCAATATTTCGAGCCTGGATTTGGCTCTTTTTCAGGACATTTGCACTGAAAATAAATACAAATTGCTTTACATTGTTTTAAATTTATGAATATAAATATAGATACATTTATCTGCATTTATATTCATAAATTTAAAACAATGTAAAGCAATTTGTATTCATCTTCAGTGCGAATGTCCTGAAGAAGAGCCAAATCCAGGCTCGAAATATTGAAAAAGCAATAAATATACAAATCACAACTAGTACATGAGGATTGTGATGAGAATTTAATTACCTTATCTTTTTTAAAAAACGACGGCATACCTGAAATAAGTAAATAGATTATAAATTAAAGAAACTACAGTCGAATAACAAAATAAATATAATATATATATATATATATATATATATATATATATATATATATATATGCATAATTTTACGATAGTATTTAAAGTAATATAAATACTTAAAGCACAAAATATTTATTGTTACACATAAACAATACTTTTAAAACTGATAATATTAAAATTTATGTTTTATACGAATGCATTAAAATAGGCTCGGAAATTTACAATTTTCCTTCTCGCCGCGCCGTATCCCTTAAAAACACTCACAAGCAATAAGCGACGAATAAATGTTCCATTGGTAACTTATACGCGGGTTACCGTGACAAGTGCAAACTGCGCGGTGTAGAGTGCTCAGTGCTCGGTGCCGTCAAAAGAAATGCGACCGAAGATGTAAGGTCAAAACTGATGGACTGATGAATGGATTGACAGATTTCCAAATATTTTGAAATCTGAGATTCAATCACAGGAAGTGGAGGAACGTGATTGACAGTCTAGATGTTTCTCCCAGAAGCAAGGAAAGGAATCTTAATAAAACCGTTGATCTCTCACAAACTGACATTAAATCGCTCATAACTGTATTTATTTTGGATAAATATGATGTCAATATAGTGTTCAACGTGTCAAAAAAAATTTTGTGCATACGGTAGTAATTTTTATAGTCATCTAAAGCTAAAATTACTTCAGTCAAGTTGACAGTTTGACTGTTAAATGTGGGGTCTTCGTGATTGAAGTTAGGAATAACAGTCTGATTTTTCAATCAGATTATCATTCCTGATTGACCGTGTAAGACCCGCTTTAGAAAAGAAACGAAACCAAATATAATTAAAAATATGTGCCCAATAACAAACTTAGAGCTTATATTCAATATACAATTAATAAAGGAAAAAGGGTATAGTGTTCGATACGGTGTCTGTAACATTGTCTAAAATTAAAACATAATACATAAAAATCTTTCATATAGTCTCTAAATAACGAATCTAAACTTAGTTTATGAGAGTGTATATTAAGACAGTTTTGTTTTTAATTACCGTGACTACATTAGTTGTGGTTATACAAATTTTTATATTTCGTAAATTTATTTAATATGATGACGGTTGCTTCTGTATTATGGCATTAACATGCGATTATTTTTCAACAATAATTTTAAGTAACTTTATTACATTATTCTATTTACGTGTATACATACACAATCTCGTCATGTACTCAAAAGAGTGTGGCGCAAACTCTTTCCGCTCTCCCTAAATCAATTTCCTCCAAACATTCCTACCCAGACAAGTAACTTTAGCTTTATTCACATTCATCTAACCCATATCTCATACATGCTCCTCTATTCCTACTACTTGAAAATTTTCGCTCACGCAAGTTACTCTTTCAATCATACTTCACTCCAACTACTCATCGAACGTCCACTAGCAAAACGTGTACCCACTAGCAAAACGTGTACCTTCAAATCATTCATATAAATTCTTTTAACCAATTATTCATTTGATATTCGCTCAACATGACCGAAATATTTTAACTGACAAGAACCACACCAACTTTTGCAAGAACATTATTTTCAATTTAAATCTGATATTTTTCTAAAATTAGCTTAATTACTATGTATTCAAAATTTTTAATTTTGTTTTATTAAAACGATAATAAAGTTAACTTTTCAAGTAGCTTGATTTAATCAAGTTACTTGTGTTTACAGACCTGTCTCGGTTTGAAATTTTAAGGTAAAAAATATTTCAGAACTTGATTTGAAAACCAAATCAAGACTAAACCAAGCCCTCAAGCATTACACCAAGATCGTGAATTTATATTTATATATAATGTATATTTTTTAAACAAAATTTATTAATTTTTAAATTTGTTAGCAAAAACGGCTTTTGCATACATTCATGTTTTTTTTTTTACACAAATGGACTCGGTAGCAAAGACCATTAATTCAATAGATGCTTTATTAGATAAAGTGTATTTGGACGATACAAAGACAATACAAACTTCCAGCGGTATTCGAACCCGGGCCCGCACAGGTACGAGCGGTGTCGGACACACATCCTAAACCGCTCGGCTACATTCATGTTAACCAATATTAAAGATGGTAACTCAAATTGAAATATTAATTCTAAATTAAGATAATAATATTTTATAACCTATAATTAAATTTTAATTTTCTGAAAATAAAACATGGTAATGGGGAAGTTTAGCGTATTTTTTTTATTTCTTTATTTGGTTGGACCTGGCTTAAAAAGTGATGTTTAATTTATCATTTTTCTCGAAGATGTCCAGATTTCCTAAAAAATGCAAAAACATGTCGTGATGACGTCAGCAATGTCATCGCAAAACTTATGTCGACATCTAAATCAGACGCACATGTATTGCCATGATTACCGATACAAGCTATTAGCTGGGCGTAACCGAACCAACAAAAATCAACATTTACTACGACATACGTTTTCAAAATTATATCTCACCAACTGTTCTGCGCTTGCGCACAATAAGCTTGTAACGTCAGTAATGTCCTTACAAAAATTGTTAATAACAAATAAATGAAACAATTATCAAAAATTTTAATGACAGTTTCTGTTATTATTTTTTATATATATATATATAAGAAATAATAATTTTACACGCAACTTCAATCACGCTAAACTTCCCCATTGTTAAAAATTTTACTATTTGGTCATATATATATTATTTTATTAAAATATAATTTCACAAAATATACTTATACATTATTTTATAAATTTAAATAAAAAATACCATAGAATAAATAAACAGAAAATAGAAGTAACTTGTTTCTATGTTCTGTTTATTTACTCAAAATGTCATTAGTATTTTTCTTCCTGATGAAGACGAATGTTGAGTTCGTCGAAACGTTGATTATTAATAAATATTAATATATAACATAAAACTGTTTTATTTTTTTATAATTTTCATCCAAAATTTGGTAACTATTTAAATTTTTTATTAATTTTGGATAAACAATAGAACCGAAATATATTTTTTTAGAAAGTTGACAATACTGTAAGACACACTAAAATTATAATAGTATAATTTATGTGGGCACTAAAAAATCTTTTGTAAAAATTTGACTGATCTCGAAAAATTAGTAAAGCTAAAATTAAATTTCAAATATGTATTTTAGTAATTTTTTTTGGAAACTTGGCAGCGCTGTACATTAGAAAAAATATATAACTTATCTGGTCACTAAAACAAGTTTTGTGTAAATTTGATTAAAATTGGATGACACTGTAAGAGACTAAAGTTATATCGGCGCTAATAGAATCTTTTGTAAAAATTTAAATAAACTCGAATAAAGAGTGAAACCAGAATTAAATTTTAAAAACTTTATTAATTTTTTCTCGAAAAGTTGGCAATATTGTATATTATTAAAATTATATAACTTAAATGGGCACTAGAAAAATCTTTTGTGAAAATTTTATTAAAATCGGATAAATAATATCGTCATAATGATATCTTTTAATAATATAGTAATTTTTTTTCTACAAGTTGGCGTCATTTGAAAAAAATATAAACCCACATGACCATCTTGAGCACCAAATAAACCTGTCCAGAAAATATCATCAAAATCAGTTTTGATTACAAAATTTTGACGATCGAGTAAGCGAAAGAGCTGACGACGCTCATACATGCATCCTCATAAACCAAGTTCAGATTCGTCATATTCAATACTGGTTATCCGTTAACCAATATTTTATCGGTTAGATGCCCGGCTGAAAAGAACCAGTAATATAAATTTTTTTGACGAGTGTGGGATAAAATCCCGACAGACAGAGCAAACCTCTTGATACCGAATAACTTTTCAACAAACAATGTTTTTTTGAACAGTTGGCTTTTGCCGATATTTACCCGAATGCTTTTTGACATTTATTAACGATATTTTAAACTGGGTAGATGGTGAATTAATTTACTAGAAACAAAGCATATTTCTTTAATCTGAACCAAATTCCCTGAACCCAAAAAAACAAATTTGCTGGCGTTGAAATTAATAGTCGCAAACGATAAGACGAAGTGTAATTACATTGTTTACAATATTTTTAATTTCTTGTTTGTGATGGATTATAGGGCATTGCTAAAAACATGTTTTTGATATTTTCAATCACCATATAAAATTTAATAGAGTAATAAATTACTTTTACTACATTTTATAAATGCTTTTTTTAAGATGGTTTGCTCATTTTGAGCGAATGTCTAATGAACGTTTTGTTAAAAAAACTTTATACAGGGTGTAAAGAATAACTATTCCTAATTTTAACTGGAGTATCCTGGGCTCAGAATATGAAGATTTAATGCAAATTACTGAGATAAAATGTGGCTCCTTACTGAGCTACAGGGTGTTTTATATAAAAATTTAAAAACGATTTTTGCCCAGTACTTTAAAACTATTTGACGTATCCTTATTATACTTGGCAGGAAATGTAGGTATCGTACACCATACTAAATTATGTTAAATAAAAGTTTCTGGCTACTGCCAGTGGCGTACAACAGGGGCAAGTGAGAGGTTGATCCTTCCTAAATTCTACGCCACTGGCGGAATTGTCATTTTAGCACAATTTTTCGATTCTCCAATACTTGCTATGTAAAAAACATACTCTTCCTTTGTAACGATAAAGTCACTGTTTTTCGAGATATTTAAAGTTAAACATAAGCTGCACCGTTGGAATTTTTTCAAAATTTGCTCAAAAAAATCTTAAAAAATTCAGTAAAATAGAGAAAAAAATTAGCTACATAATAACTAAGTAACTTTTTTTTCTCTCATTCTGATTTGGCTGTAAAAATTATTGAAAATAAAAAAAATAAAATGCAAAAAATATTAATTTTCAATAATTTTTCCAGCCAAACCAGAATGAGTTAGAGAAAAAGTTACTTAAATATTATGTAGCTAATTTTTTTCTCTATTTTACTGAATTTTTTCAGATTTTTTAAGCAAATTTTGAAAAAACCCCAATTGAGCAGCTTATGTTTAACTTTAAATATCTCGAAAAACAGTGACTTTATCGTTACAAAGGAAGAGTATGTTTTTTACACAGCAAGTATTGGAGAATCGAAAAATTGTGCTAAAATGACAATTCCGCCAGTGGCGTAGAATTTAGGAAGGATCAACCTCTCACTTGCCCCTGTTGTACGCCACTGGCAGTAGCCAGAAACTTTTATTTAACATAATTTAGTATGGTGTACGATACCTACATTTCCTGCCAAGTATAATAAGGATACGTCAAATAGTTTTAAAGTACTGGGCAAAAATCGTTTTTAAATTTTTATATAAAACACCCTGTAGCTCAGTAAGGAGCCACATTTTATCTCAGTGATTTGCATTAAATCTTCATATTCTGAGCCCAGGATACTCCAGTTAAAATTAGGAATAGTTATTCTGTTACATCCTGTATAAATGATTTTAAAGGTATAGGTTTGCTAGTGGACATCCGATGAGTAGATGGAAATAATGTATGATTAAGAGACTGGCTTGCGTGAGCAAAAGGTTTCCAAGTAGTAGGAATAAACAAGAGCATGCCATGAGATATGGGTTAGAACAATGTGTATGAAGCTAAAGTTGCTTGTCTGGATAGGGATGTTTGAAAAAAACTGATTTGATGATAGTGGAAAGAGTTTGTGCCACATTTTTTTAGGCATATGTTGTGATTTTTTTATGTAAGTATGTGTGTATATTATAAATGAGAATTATTAGATAATATTTAAAAAATAATGATAAAAACAAATATTTGTGTCAAATTTTAACGTAACTTAAGTGTTAAATAATGTTTTAAGTTTTAAGCGATTTAATTTTAATTATTAGAATTTATAAGTACGTTTCTACAAATTGATTTAAAACACGATGGGTTTAGATAGTAAGATTTTATCAAATAAAATTATAGTTCCGTAATTTTCTAATTTTAAGCAAAAAACATTCCAATTATGTTTAAGAACATAAAATTTTGTATTTAAATTAATAACCTATATTCATTTCACATACTTTGTTTCGGTAGAGTTTAGATATACAATTTTATTTTTTTTCAAGCGTATTGGAACATTAATATTACTTTACCATATTGCCTATGTAGAAAGAAGTCATTATGTTACCAATACAATAATATAAGTTATTATACGCAGTTAGATATTATATACATCACTGGTAACAGCACCAAACATAACTACAACGTCAAGTGTATTTAATCTGACATTTTCGGCGAACATATTGAGGAAACTCTTACGTCAACTTAAGTTGAGTCGACAATTGCATTGTTGATTTTCGCTTAAATTTGTATTTGATTATTTAAAATGTCGCCCAAAAATAATTGCATAAAACGCTCTTTGCGTGTTTCGCCCAGAGTGCTTGGCTTTGGCTTTGCCTCGGTTACAAATATCTGGACTCATTACAATAATTATTACTTTCGACTTCTCGTAATAATATATATTATTTAATATTACTGGAAGGAATCCAGGTTAGAAATGAGTAAAATTAAAAAAAAATTGGTTTAAATCAATTAAAAATAATTCGACAATTTTGAACAAATATCTAATAAACGTTTAGTTAAAAGAACACAATGTTAGTGATATTAAAGTTGAATGTATATGTGGATCTCCGATGACTAGATTAAATTGACAAGACTGTGTTCTGCGTGAGCCAATTACTCCAAGTGATTAGAATACAAGATTAGAAGTATATCGGTAAATTCGTATAAGATTTACTTTGACATTATCAGTTAGCAACGCTGTATAACCATAAGATTATTATAATTTTTGCGAGTATTAGAGGAATATTTTGTAAAAATTGAACTAATTTTTGATAAATGAAGCGGCCATAATTAATTCTTAAAAATTCGGCAACACTGTATAATTTATGTGGGCACTAGAAGAATCATTTCCGAAAATTTAATTAAAATTGGATAAATAAAGAAACCCCATAATACATTTTTAAAAATTTCATTAATTTTTCCTGAGAAATTTGACAACACTGTGGTCACTGGGAGAATATCTTGTTGAAAATTTGTTTAAAAGCAGCTAAATAATATAGTCATATTTATTTTTTTTTAATTTCAGCAATTTATTTTCGATAAATTAGCAACACCATTTTACTAGAATTATATAATTTGTGCGGTCACTAGGCGAATCTTTGCAAAAATTTGATTTAAATCGGATAAGTGATGTAGCCATTATGAATTTTCAAAAATTTAGTAATAATGAAGAAATTTTTTAGTATTTTGTATTTTTTCTCAGAAAGTTAAAAACACTGGGAAAAATAAATTTACAAGTTCAACTTGGGCACCAATTCGACCTATCCCGCACATTTTGTGGAAATTGAATGAACGATCTACGAGGAGTTGCGATCGCAAAATCCACCTTCATAAGCTAAGTTCGATTTTGTCATCTAGAGGCTGTACAGAGAATTTTTATATATAATTGAAAAAATGTTCTTACAGACACCGTATAGCGATCATTATAGCAATTTTTCCTTGCACTCAAAAATAATTAAAATATGTATTATGTGTGGGTGAAGATATCATGAATGAAAATAAAGCAAAAAATTTTTGTCTTGATAGGTATATTTGGCGAAAACTAATTTCTTTTTAAATAAAAAGATATTGTGCCCACGTCTATGGGTACATCCCATTGTTAGCTCTGTTAGATTCGCACACTTGAGTATACTGTTAGCTGCTGGGTCAATATTTTTAATTTAAATATCAAATCACTGCATCGATCACGGCGGCGTTTTACAGTAAAATGCAGGAAAATCAATAAAACAAACCTATTGTGTCTGTATGAATGTATGTAGAATTATACATACATACACAATCACGTCATGTGCCCAAAAAAGGTGTGGCACAAAATCTTTCCAAAATCTTGAAGTTAGTTTTCTCGAAACATCCCTATCCAGACAAGCAACTTTTTCTTTATCCACATTCATAATAACTATTCCTACTACATAGAAATATTTCGTTACGGCAGCCATTCTCTCAATCATACACCACTCTAACTACTCATCGGATGTCCACGCAAACGTGTAGCTTCAACAAGATTCAACATCATTTTTAACTAAACGTTCATCTACCAACCGAACCATCTTTACTATCTAACACCAATTTTTGCTACAATATTTTCTTCAATTTTAAACTCATCGAACTAACTAACCTATTTCGTATCCGATTTCTTCTAGTTACACCACATACCCCATGTACCAATATTATTTTTACAGAAGCCATTTTCCGTTTTATGCTTTTGCAGCCAAACCCAAAATTTACTACCATATATCAACGTAAGCAACAAAACTCCAATGTATATACTCAAACCAGAAAAGGGTTTCTTTGGAAACATTTACATTCTTAGCAAAAGTACTTACAGCACCCAAAACCTTACAACCTGCCTTAACACTTCTTTCAATTTCACGATCAAAACGACCATCCTTAAAAATAATGTACTACCCAAATACACATCTACTCATCTACGTACTCTAAACGTACACCATCAACAGATACATTACAATCAGTTGTCAAATCACCCTTTTCAACAACTAAAACTTTGTGGGATTATAGACAACAAAATTTTTAAAAGAATATATAGAAGATTTGTTCGGTGTCATAAAACATTTTAAAAATGCAAATACGATTTCAAATTATAGAACGACTAACAAATGTAAAACAAGATTTATTAAAATTTATCTTAATTTTAATTTAAATATTACTAGATAGCTGCATGCAAATTTCGTACATGTGTATGCTGATGACGTGGTTGTTTTGGCTGAATCTGAAGAAAAACTGAGAAGGATGATTGATAGAATTAATGTTGTTGGTAAAGATATGAATCTTGTGTTGAATGTTGATAAGTGCAAAGTTTTAGTTTTTGAGAAAGGTGATTTGATGACTGAATGTAATGTACATATTGACGGTGCGCGTTTAGAGCAGGTTGATGAATTTGTGTATTTGGGTAGTTTGCTGTCTAGAAATGGCCGTTTTGATCGTGAAATTGAAAGGAGAGTAAATGCTGGTTGTAAGGTTTTGGGTGCTTTGGGAACTTTTGCTAGGAATGTAAATGTTTCAAAAGAAGCCCGTTTAAGTATATACAATGCAGTTTTGGTGCCTACGGTGATGTATGGTAGTGAATGTTGGGTTTGGTTGCAAAAGCATAAACGGAAAATGACTGCTGTGGAAATGAGATTTTTACGTGGGGTATGTGGTGTAACTAGGAGAGATCGGGTACGAAATAGACTAGTGTATGATGAGTGTGAAATTGAAAAAAATGTTGTAGCAAAAGTTGGTGTTAGTCAGTTAAGATGGTTCGGACATGTTGAGCGAATGTCTAATGAGCGTTTGGTTAAAAAGATTTATTTGAATGATTTTGATGGTTTACGTTTGCGTGGACGTCCAATGAGTAGTTGGAGTGATATGATTGAGAGTGTTTTGCGTGAGCGAAAGTTTCCAAGTAGTAGGAATAGAAGAGCATGTATGAGAGGAATTATGAATGTGGATGAAGCGAAAGTTGCTTGTTTGGATAGGAGTGTTTGGAGGGGACTGATTTCGGGATAATGAAAAGAGTTTGTGCCACACCCTTTTGGGTATATGGCGTGATTGTGTATGTATGTATGTATGTAATCCTTCTCTTATTTTGTTTACTTGATATCAATTGAATGAGTAAATAATAATTTGTTTGTTCTTCAGTATATTTTTGTTTGTTTGAAAATTTAACAAAATGTTTAAATGACGCGTGTTTCCATTTTATTATAATGTTTAAACCAGGGCTGGAAACCAATTCAAACAAGATAAGAAGCAGTCAATCCAGTCAATCCCAGTGAAATTACATTTAATTAGAAAATTTTATAAATTTGGAAAAAATTTATTAGCTTTGTCGGAATTCCAACCAGGGACCTCTTGCTTTAAATTTTTCCAAATTTATTACATTTTCTAATTATATATTAGTTCACTGCGATTAAGTGAAAATTAAAATATTTGTTAAAACTCTTAGTGTCATCGCAGAAACATTGCTTTAATATCCATATTAATGTAATGACTAGGTTAACACATGACTTAGTCATAACTAGTCACCAAAAATATAACTCAAAAACTGTGTTTGTTTCGTCGTGATCTTGTAGTCTAGTAGTTAAAACGTCTGCCGCGAAAGTAAATAGTCCTGAGTTCGAATATCGGCGAGGCCAATTTATTATTCTAAATTTATTAAATTTTCTAATTATATATTAGTTCACTGCGATTATATAGGAATTAAAATATTTGTAAAACTCTTAGTGTTTTTATATTTCACCGCAGTTTCTATATTATTGTATAGCTGAATTTTGTAAGCAATTCAGGAAAACATTCGTGTATATTGGCGCCATTTGGATTAGATTTAGACCTCAGCACTATGGCCGCCGGGCCGCAGAATCGGCTTCAGTTTTTGATACGCTATAGTATACTCTGAAATTTTAAGGCTGATTATGTATATGTTTGTGTAATGTAATCTGTGCACGCAAGCAAACAAAGCAAGCCAAACCAAAATAAACTGTAAACATGTGGTGTGCAGGTTGCATAAAAAATTTTGGCGACAGAGTCATACTGCAAATTTCCAATCCATTTTGGTTATAGGTCACTGTTTCGACTTGCCTCGTGCGCCAACGTGCTCAGATGTGTACCCGAAACCAAAGTTGTAAATATACTGTAACAAAGCGAAGTATTGTATAAGTTTCAGAGAACAATTATATCTGCATGTGTGTATGAGTGCTCATATGTGTGTATGTATGTGAGGAAGATTCCACAAAGACTCTAGATTGTTGTGGAAGCCTTCGCGAAGGATTGGTTGAAGGTATATTAGGCGCTTCGAACGACGACCACCCAGTCATCATAAAATAGCCGATATGGTGAGATCGAGTATCGGTCTGGTTGTATTATTGGGCCGAACGATGATGGCTCGGTTAAATAAATATTAGTGAGAAATAATTGTGATATAAATATGTGCGCAAGTGTATTAATGTAGTGTTAGTTTATAAGTAGTGTGTTAATGCCAGTCCGATATTTGTAAGGTAGATTATAAGTAAATGTAAATAGTTTAAATGTTTGTTTAGCTGCGCTCGGCTAACCGTTGTTATTTGTATTGTTATTTTGTGTTTAAGTGTTGTAAATAAAAAGATAATAAAATACAATCGCAAGTATGATGGTGATTAATTAATATAATATTTCCAATACTGCTCAGACAGCCCCAAGACGAATCAAATTCACGTTACAATACTTCAACAGCAAAATATATATTTTTGTTATGTCTTTAGCCTATCTTTAGAGAACGATGATTAATATTCCTAGCTTTTATGTGTAATAAAATCATGGTTGACTAGATTCACTGTCTTCGTTGATTAAATAAGCTTATTTACGTCATTATCTTACGAAAAACATTTAATAATTAATTAATTCCAGTATATTAAAAATCAGTTGCATAATTCGTTATTATCTTGATTAATGGGTTAACTGGACAACTAGACAAATAACCTATTAAGGGGATATTATAATCTAGCAAAGTTAAAAAGAACGGCCATTATCATACGCGCACAGCCCAAAGGAGAATTAATATTTTGGAATGAAGTTAAAAGCGAATTTCCTCCTTGTAATAAGAAGTACACAATATTGTTTTAAATCCATTTTTGTGATGCACTGCCGCAATATGGCGTCGCGTCGCCCGAGGATCCAATAAACTTTAAAAAAAATTATGGCGTGAAAAAAAAAATTTCACCGAATATTTAAGTATAAACATGTTGATGCATTTTTTTTAAATAAATAGAAAATCGAAGAGTGACAGTTTGTAGGCAATTAAATTAGCTTTGTTAGCTTTGCGAGAAAATAATTACTAAATTTTTTAAATTTAATTTTGGCTTTATTATTTACATTGTTTACATTGCACAATGTTAATAAATAAATTCTTTTTTATGTATAATAATAATAAAATTTAATTTTTGAATAATGCTTCCCGAACTTTTGGTGAAAAAATATAATTTTATTTCTATTTCTTAGCATTTATGTGATAATATCAAAGTGCGTTTATCCATATATTTCTAATCTTGTTATAAATAAAAATAATAAGTACCTAATATTTATTTAAACGTATTTTTTTTCTTTCAATATTTATCTATTAGAAACAAATATGATTATTTGACAGAATCAATTATATTTTTCTTTTCACATATATAGAAACTGTATTCAATAAAGCAAAACATTATTTTATATCTGTTGTCTTAACATATAATTGATTTCTTGAAAGAAATAGTAAAATAAAAAAATAATAAACTATTTAGCTAATTTTTTTTCTACTTTGACTGTCAGAAAAAAAGTGTTAACATAAGCTGTATTATTTCACGTAGATGCAGTATATAAGGTAATTATATACGATGTGTCCAAAAAATACATTCAATGTTTTTAAAAAACTATTGCATACAATGTGTTTTTTTAAGAATTATATATTTGAATTTTTTTTTTTTTCAAATAATTAATTGTAGTTAATGAGTTTTGCTTTTAAATCAACGATATGTTAAAAAAACATAATTAAATAATAGCAGAATATGTACGCTATCAATAATAAAAGTATAAATATTGTAGAACAATAAATAAATGACATCATATATTTATTAATATTTGTAATAAACACATTTAGATTAATGTATAATGTAAAAATTCATTAATATTGTTTACAGAATACTTAAAAAGTTGTTATAGAACAAAACTATATACTTAGTGTGTATATGGAATGTAAATGAAAAAAATCATTAAACATAGGAAATAAACTATATTAAAATCTAAGTTAATTAATCAATAATATATATATATATATATATCAACTAGTATTAGAATAAAAGAATAATTTTTAATATAGCGAAAATCTTTCAAAATTTATTAAATAAAAAAAAGCTGTTTTTGGTACAAGTTCTGTATTAAATTTTTTATTTATAATCGAAGTTTTGACGAAACTGAACGCTCGTCTTTATAAGGAAAAAAAACTAACACAAATGGCATTACAGTAATTAACAAAACATAGAAACAAGTTACTAAGTAGCAAAATAAGTAACTAGATCATAAAATTTTATAGATTTTTTTAATTAATTTTATCAAATTTTATTTAACTAAACGCCTTCACAATGATGAATGTTACTTGTTTTTTATAAATTTCAATTGTTTCTCTTATTGCTGTAAATACTGATAGATCTTGCAATTATTAAATCATGAAGATATTCTAACGCATGTTCAGCAATAGCAGATTTATCTCGATGATTTAGATGTATTGACCTCTTATGTTCTATCAATCACTGTGAAGGCATCGAGTTAAATAAAATCTGGCTTCCATTAATTAAAAAACTATAAAATTTTATGATCTAGTCACTTATTTGTTACCTAGTAACTTGTTTCTATATACTATTATTTACTGTAATGTTATTTGTATTAGGTTTTCCTAATAAAAACTAGCATTGAGTTTCGTCTAAATATCAATTATAAATAAAAATTTCGAAAACAGTACTTGACCATAAAGCAGTTGTATTTTATAAAATTTTTAATATTAACTGAACAAAAAAGACATATTTTCTTCAAGCGTATCATAATATTAATATTACGGTGCAATATTGCTTATGTAGAAAGTGGTTATTATGTTACTAGTGCAATAATAACATTATTATACAGTTGTTACTATATAAACCACTGATGGCAGCATCACCAATATATCTGCAACGTTCAGTGTATTAATGTATTCAATCTGATACTTTCTACGGCCATATTAAGAAAAGTATTACTTCAAGTTAAATTAATTGACAATGGAGAAGTTTAGTGTATTTTTTTTATTTCTTTATTTGGTTGGACCTGGCTTAAAAAGTGATGTTTAATTTATCATTTTTCTCGCAGATGCCCAGATTTCCTAAAAAATGCAAAAACATGATGACGTCAGTAATGTCATCGCAAAACTTATGTCGATATCTGAATCAGACGCATATGTATTGCCATAGTTACCGATACAAGCAATTGGCTGGGTGTAACCGAATCAACAAAAATCAACATATACTACGACATACGTTTTCAAAATTATATCTCACCAACTCTTCTGCGCTTGCGCACAATAGGCTTGTGACGTCAGTAATGTCCTTACATAAATTGTTAACAACAAATAAATGAAACAATTATCAAAAATTTTAATGACAGTTTCTGTTATTATTTTATATATATATTTGAGAAAAAATAATTTTACTCGCAACTTCAATCACGCTAAACTTCCCCATTGCATTTGAATGCAAACTGAATTTTGATTATTGAAAAATGTGCAAAGAAGTGCATAAAATGCAATATGCATCGATCCAGGATGAGCAGGAACTACATTTTCGATAAAAAAAACACAGTCAAGTGTATTTAATTTGACATTCCCGACGGCCATATTAAAAATTATTTAATCAAATTAAATAAAAAATTGCATTACTTACTTTTGTTTGAATTTAAATTTAATTATTGAAAATGTATAAATAGTGCAAGAAAATGCAATGTACACAGCCAAAGAAACATTAGATTTTGACATTCCCGACGGCCATATTAAAAATTATTTCATTAAATTAAATAAAAATTGCATTATTTATTTTTATTTGAATTTGATTATTGAAAATGTATAAAAAAAAGTGCAAAAAATGAAACGTACACGGCCAAAGAAACATTATTTCTGACAAATCACATAACAAATATAAATATATACATATATATATATTATTCTACAACCGTTAGTAAGGTTAAGGTTACGTAGTATATACCTTGATTTATTTTTAACTTTAGTATTTCGTTTAGAACGCTTGAAGAAAAATTCATATGCCAGACTTGGAATAGAAAGTTCTTTTTATGTTTCGACAAAATTGCTTGGCCTTGGCGACAAATATCTACATTCAACACAGTAATCATTGCTTTCTACTTCTCGTAACATAATATACCTATGTATAATTGGCTGTCTTCAGATTTAATTTTATAGGTTTTAATAAAAATTTTAATATTATTTACTTATTTTAAGTATTTAATAAACACCAAATAGCAATAAATAAATTCCACAAAAACAGATAGACCGATACACACACACACACACACACACACACACACACACACACACACACACACATATATATATATATATATATATATATATATATATATATATATATATATATATAGTGATTAAAGAGAGAACAGGTTTGGTGCCTATGTTGATGTATGGTAGTGAATATTGGGTTTGGCTGCAAAAGCATAAAAGAAAAATAACTGCTGTGAAAATGAGATTTTTACGTGGGGTATTTAGTGTAAATAGGAGAGATCGGTACGAAATTGATAAATAGATTAGTGTATGATAAATGTGAAATTGAAAAAATGTAGCAAAAGTTGGTGTTAGTTAGTTAAGATGGTTCAGATATCTTGAACGACTGTCTAATAAACGATTGGTTAAAAAAATTTATATAAACAATTTTGAAGGTATACGTTTGCATGGACGTCCTATGAGTAGTTGAAGTGGTATTATTGAAAGTGTTTTGCGTGAGCAAAAGTTTCCAACTAGTAGGAATGGAAGAGCATGTATAAGAGAAATTATGAATGTGGATAAAGCAAAAGTTGCTTGTTTGAATAGAAATGTTTGGAGGAGACCAATTTCGGGAAAATGAAAAGAGTTTGTGCTACACATTTTTGGGTACATGGCGTGATTGTGTATGTCTGTATGTATATATGTATGTAAAGAGAGAACATCTCAATTAGATTTCAGTATAATGGTCTGCATATATCTTATGATACCTGTATACTATTTATGAATTTATCAACGTATACATTTTTACATGAACGGTTTTTTAAAAATCTTATTAAAACCAGTGCATAATAAAGCTATAAAATAAAACAGGTATAGAATTAAGTTCTGTATAAATTTAAAAAAAAATTAAATATTAATAAATTTTATTTATATTATCATCAAAAATAATTATACACATTATGACATATACAATAAATAAATAGAACATAAAAACAAGTTACTAGGTAACAAAATACAAGTAACTAGATTATAAAATTTATAAATGATTAATTAAAGGATGCTAAATTGTTGTTGATTCATTTTTTATTAATTTTCTTCAGGAGAACTTAATCCTAAAACCTTTTTATTTTAATATTGTATAATAAGTTCTGAAAGATTTTCTGCTATTAAAAAACTTTTGGTAATGAGAAAATTGCCGCAATATAAAGCAGATTTAAATAAAAATGATACAAAAGTTAAATGTGAGAGTTCATCAACAGCATGTGTAATAATATTGTCAACTTTGCATTATAATTTTAGTGTGCGAAAAATAAATTTACACCAATTTAATAATTTGTCTTAATAATACTTTTTTAAAACCCACAGAATCAACCATCATCATATTAAATAAATTGATTGAATATAAAAATTTCTATAACAACAACTACAATAGCCATGGTAAGTAACCAAAACAAAATATATCATCTATTTTCAAAATTTTATATATATATATATATATATATATATATATATATATATATATATATTCTGAAAAAATACTTTTTGTCAAGCTCCGAAATTTAAAGAAAAAATAATTTATTAAAAAGTATTAAAATTTATAACGTAGATGGCATTACTGATATGACGTACAAATTTTTTAGTGGAAAGAAAACCACATAAAATCGCTGAAACTAGTATCTTGTGAAATTTTGGAAAAAATATAAAATCTCAATATTTTTGAGTATTATTATATTAAATTTCACAATGACAATACGAACATTTATTTGTTCAAGGTCTATTAATATTTTATTTATTAATTTACAATCATATTCTGATTGACTTAGAATGACTTTATATTCTCGGACTATAACATCCAGTGCTTCTGCAATTAGATTCAAATTACATAATTTTTTTCAGCACTAGGAAAATCTTTTGTGAAAATTTGTTTAATTTTGGAAAAATAGTAAACCCAAAATTAAATTTTTAAATTTTAATAATTTTTCACTTGGCAATACGAGAACCTACTTAAAAAAATTTTTTCAGATATTTTCAAATAAACAAATTTTTAACGTTTCAACTTAAAATTAAACAAATTAAATAAAATCTGTTTATAAATATTTGTTTTTTTTTTTTGTTGCGAAATAATTTTTTTATATAAATTTAATTAAAAGTTAAAACAATATTTTTTTATATATATTTTTCGATTTGAAACCTATTTAGCTACTTATTACAAAATTATATATAAATGATAAAAATATGAAAAATTATTGAAAAACATTATTTAACCGTATCTAAAAATATTTCAAATAAAAGTTGTTAGTTATAATTTGTTTAGCAACTTTTTTCGAAATATCTCTGTTGCGAAATATTCGTGAAATATACAAAAGTGATATCAGTAAATTACCATTTTCGGTTGGCAGCAGTTAATTACCAAAAGTTGATCAAATTGAAATATTTGCCCCCGAAGATTAAATATGAAATTTTATAACAATATGAATTTGCTGTACACGTATCCACAGAACGCCAGACAAACAAACACACCGACAAACGGACATCACGCTAAAAACAGTTGATTTATGTTACTATAAGCCTATTTCATACCTATTTGTAATGATATGGATATGTAAAATTTGGAATGATTACAATACCTTTCTTATTATATGTAATATGGTGATTGAAGATGAATTCTCTTACCGGTTGAAATGTTTTCGAAACGTTCCGCTAACACAATATAGCGCCACAGGATTGACACATGAGTTGAGAAACGTTAAACAAAATCCCAGAATCCTTAGAAAGTGCCAGAAATCATTGTATTCTTCTTCAGCGTTCGGATTGAAGTAGAACCAAAGCATAAAGATATTTGACGGTAGAAAACAAATTGCGAACACCACTACAAATGTTAACACAGTTACAGCAACTTTTTTTCTTACACGAATCTGGAAAGAAATACGAAAAAGTTTGTTTTATTATTATTTTGTTTTTTTTTTTAAACTATAATTAATTTTAGACATTTTTATATGAAAATTATTTTATCTACAGCTGCTTTTAAACATTATAAACGCTGTGGAATTTTGTTTAACTGATGATATAAATAGAAGGTTAAAATGCGATATGCAAATAGAAATAATATATGTAATTACAAGGACTTCAAACCAAAACTGAACTGAAAACCAAAAACAAAAAAAAAACGTTATTTTTACTGAAACGAAAACTAGAACTGAACCAAAAAAAATATCGATTTATTTCGGTTCGATACAAATTAAAACGTGCGTGTAAACACAATCTTACTTTCCAGTTGTCGTTTTTTCTTTCTTTTCATTTTCGAAGTCTCGTGGAGTTGTCGCAAGTCGCAACTCGTCTTACGCGAAAAATATTTGATTTGTTTTTCTGGATGAATACTTAGTTATTGAAATTGAAAATAAAACTAGGGATCACTTTGAGGAAGATGCATTTTTTAAAAATAACTTTGTTTTTAATAATCTTTAAATAGTTTGTGTGCCGTGATGTGTGTGTGTGTGTGTGTGTGTGTGTGTGTGTGTGTGTGTGTGTGTGTGTGTGTGTGTGTGTGTGTGTGTGTAGTATAATCGAATGGAAAGGGGCCTAGTACACTTGAATAATTTTGAAAACGTAGATTTCGGATCAATCCACGCACCTCTACTCTAAACCCCTGGTGTATAAAATTTTTTAAATACAAACACTGAGTTGGCCATATGTAAATAAAGATTTATAATGATGTATTCAATTACATATCTTCAATCTGATAACATTTGAAAAAAGATTGATATGTTTATTTGTTATAAAGAAAAAACTGTCCGTTTACAAATTTTTTGAAATCTAAATAAATTAGTAATTTTTAGACTTTTATGGCTGCTATTCCTTGAACTTATAGGATTTTCTGGATTGATATGCCGTAGTTGATCTCTCCTCGTCGCAGACGTTTCCAGAAGAACCAGAATCGACCAATGGCAGAAGATGGTGGAAGCTTACGTACATATGTCAGATTGGGGAGCAGAAATTGCAATTCACTCAATAAGCACTGAGGATGCCATTTGGAATGTATGGCAAAAAGTCTGCGACGAGGATAGATTTACCATAGCACACCAGCCCAGAAAATTTTATTAACTCAATATTCTTCAACTGTTAGTAACTGGTTAAGGTTACCTAGCATGCATTTTTTTATTTATTGTTTATTTCGTTTAAAACCCGTCTGAAAACAAAACGTATATATGCCTGACTCGAAGTAGAAAGTTTATTTTGTGTTTCGCCCAGATTGCTTGGCGTCGGCCACAAATATCTGGGCTCAACACAATAATAAACTCTTTCTACTCCTTATTACACACATACATACATAATCACGCCATAAATCCAAAGAGTGTGGCACAAAGTCTTTCCACTCTCCCGAAATTATTTTCCTCCAAACATTCATATCCAGACAAGCAACTTTAGCTTCATTATATAATACTAACCTGTCTCTGCGCTCCTTGCACCTCACCAGGAACATTTCTTGTACTTAACACTAGATGTCTCGCCATTAAAGCGTAGAATACACCAATTATGGTAAGAGGTATCAAGTAAAAAATTAAAAATTTTGAAAGGACGTTTATTTTCGGATACTTGCTGCCCCATTGCTCGGGAAACGGGTAGCATGCTACGAATAGGACCTGTAAAAAAAAACAATTTCAAATGTACGAAAGATAAAACCACTGCCTTAAAGAAGAATTTTTAACAGAGAAAAACCCTAATTTGAATGTTATTTGCTCTGAGTGTTAAAATGATACTCGTTCTAGAATTAAAGATTAACATACTAGTTTTTTATTTTTAGGAATTTTTGTTATAATTAGGGATCTATAATTAGAGTCAAATGTGATGTCTAAAAATTGAAAGAATTTTTCCGGAGTCAGAATCGATTTTTTTACGTGTTCGACACTGACTTTTTCGCTAAAACGAAAAATTAACAAATATAAAACCACGCGACTGAATATATATATATATATATATATATATATATATATATATATATATATATATATATATATATATATATATATATATATATATATTATAATTCATTAATCTGGTTCGATCCCAGGTTGAGGCGATAAGATTTTTTCATTTTCAGATTATTCCTTTATGATTGTATTTGAGTATATATATTATATATATATATATATATATATATATTATATATATATCTATATATATATATATATATATATATATATATATATATAGATATATATATTATATATATATATATATATATATATATTATATATATATCTATATATATATATATATATATATATATATATATAAATATTATTCTACAACTATCGGTAAAGCTAAGGCTGCTAGCACGTATTTTAATTTATTTTAAGTTTAGTTTCATTTGGAAAACTAACAGAATAAAATTTATTTATTTATTTATTTATTTATTTTGTTCAGATTGCGTGGCCTCAGTTTTTTTCTCGGCTACAATTATCTGGGCTCAACACAATAACCATCGCTTTTTACTTATTGTAACATAATAAACTATTTTCATATTTGAAAGATCATTTTATTCTGAATTCAACAACATAATAATATTAGATACTTTTATTTTGTGTATTTGGAAAGCAAAGCCCGTTTAAGTGTATACGAGTACAATGCTAATTTTGGTGCCTACATTGTTGTATGACAGTGAATGTTAGGTTTGGTTGCAGGACAAAGGAAAACGACTGCTCTGGAAATGAGATTTTTACGTATGGAGGGAGGAAATAAATTAGTTTATGAAGAGTATGCAATTGCAAAAAAGTTGCTACAAAGGATTGTGTTAAGCCTTATTCGGACTGTTCTTTCGCTAGAGAAATTAGTGTTATGTTTTAGCGCACAGCTAGTTGTTCTAAACCAAACTGACATGTATACTTATGGGAACACAAACTATACATGCGTGGTTTTAGTTTTATAAGCAAATTTTGTTTCATTGCAGCAAAGGTCTGGCCTGAGAAAGATTTCTTAACACAAATTCACTTACGTTTTTAAGAATGGCCAATCAAATTTCAGTAAAATGAGATAGCAATATATATATATATATATATATATATATATATATATATATATATACCTATATATTTGTTTTTATCAAAGAAACGTCAAATTTGTAATAGGAAAATGACCATTTTGGAAGATAACATTAATATTAATTTAAAAATGCCTATTTAATACAATAAAGTAACATTTATATTAGAAACATCACAAAATAATTAGCGGAAACAAAGAAAATGATGAATTCATCCTATATACCTGTAATATTTTATTTATGTCCTATATTGTTCTAAATGTTCTATTTCGCATTCGTATATTCAAAATGATTGTAAAGCTTTATTTCGTATTTCGTGTAACACAGTCACTTTCAGACACATTTAGCAAAACAAAACTAGTTAAACTGCCACAAAAATTGTACTGTAAATAATCGAAAACCGTTTGTCATATATACAACCATGTAAACAAAGAAATGTCAGAAATTATATTAACAGCATTTAAATTGTCATCACCGCACAGGCGTAACTAAAAATTTATATTGAAAAACAGGCATTGTGAACGATTAAAATTGTTGCGTTGTGTTAAATCGTAAAACTAAAACTAAATCGTAAAAATATTTTCACACACTTAAAATGATTTTTAATTATAAACAAACCGAATATCTTTGTGTGGAAGCTCATATTACTCCGCTTTTAGTTGACACCGAACGTATTTTCTAGCATTTGTTCTGTACGTACGTAAGATCAATTTAAACATATTTACTTAATTTATTAATAATTTATGAATAAATATTTTTGAAATAAATCATAAATAATTGTTTGTGATTGATTTATTATCAATAAATATTTGGGAAAGATTTGTGAGGACTGCGGATTCATATCATCTACCACTGCTACAAACTAACAATAAATGGCTGGTAATGCAAAACAATGGCGGTTATATGCTGTTCGTTAGTAGTAATAGATGACATGAATAATCATACAATCACAAATCTCTCCCAAATATTTAGTAAAATAAATTAATTCTAAATATTTTATTTATGTTACTAGTACAATAATGCAGCAGTTAGTTATTATATAACGGCAGCAACAAACACAACTACAACGTCAAGTGTATTTAATCTGGCATCTTCGGCACTCATATTGAATACTGTTACGTATAACTTAACTTAATTGATAATTACATTGTTTATTTTCGCTTGAATTTGAATTTTATTATTTAAAATGTGTGAAAAAATGCAAGAAATGCAATGTATACTGCCCACGATGGTCATTAATTATACTGGGTGTACCATTTTAATCCGCCACTTGCAATAACTTTAAAATCGTGCATCGGACAAAAAAATGTTACGGATAAAAAGTAAATGGTTTTAAGGGGGACATCTGATGCACGGACCCTTGCTCCTCTTGGACCCCCTGGGGGGCGGAAACGGGAGGCAACTTTCAAATCTTAAATGGAACCCCTATTTTTTATTGCAGATTCGGATAGACCATTAAAAAGTATGTAAATTTTATTTTGAAACTTTTTTTTATCTTTGATAGATGGCGCTGCAAACAGCATTTTTTTTCTCAGTTTATCAGTCTTCAATTTGAAAAAAAAGTTGTAACTAAATACGATATTCCAGTTCTTTTCAGTTCTATGGAAAGAGGAGGGAGGGGCAAAGGTCACTGAATCAGATATCCTCTCGAAACCATTAACTTAAAGTTATCCCCCTCGAAACCATTAACTTAAAGTTAATGGTTTCGAGGGGGATATCTGATGCAGTGACTCTTGCCCCACCACTCCATCCCCAGAACTGAAAAAAACTTGAATATCGTACTTAGGTACACCTTTTTTTCAAATTGAAGACTGATAAACTTAGAAAAAAAATGCTGTTTGCAGCGCCATTTATCAAAGATAAAAAAAAAATCTCAAAATAAAATTTACATACTTTTTAATGGTCTAACCGAATCTGCAATAAAAAATAGGGGGTTCTATTTAAGATTTCAAAGTTGCCCCTCGTTCCCGCCCCCCAGGGGGTCCAAAAGGGGCAAGAATCCCTGCATCAGATGTCCCCCTCAAAACCATTTACTTTCCATCGAGAACATTTTTTGTCCGATGCATGATTTTAAAGTTATTGCAAGTGGCGAATTAAAATGGGACACCCAGTATATTCGACCAAAGAAAGATTAATTTTCACAAATCATAACAACTATAAATAATGTATACATATACATACTATTCTAGAACTGTTAGTAATTGGTTATGGTTAATTATTTTAATATGTATTTTTATTTATTTTTAGTATAGTTTCTTATTTAGAACGTTTGAAGAAAAAATCGTGTATGTCTGACTAGGAAATTGCTTGGCCTCGGCTTTACCTTGGACACAAATATTTGAACTCAACACAATAATTATCGTTTTCTATTCCTCGTATACTATATCAGTGACAGATGACATGATTGAGCATGTCCTCACAAATTTGTTCCAAATATTTAGTGAAATAAATTAATTTCAAATATTTATTCATAATAGCTATTCGTAAATCGTTAACGTCTAAAGTGGCCTTTATAATATGGTTTCTTTTCAATTTCGATTATAATTATATATAGAATCTAGCCACATATCCAATATTGTTATAACGCACTTGATGATAATGATATATAATATTGCATCTTGTCTTAGTAATTAATAATTAAATTAGTGTCTAATGCTTAACAAACCCGATTATAATGCAATTATTTGCTTAATCTGCTAACTATATTAATAACAAGTAACAGCTATTCAATTACTTTCGGATTTCTACTTTATTGAAGTTCATTTGTAAAATATTAATGTCCGTATGCATACACATTTTTGTTAAAATTAATGGTTGGTTAAAATGAAATTTCTTAGATTTCGTAAGAAACGTTGCAAAAAGATTGCTAACGAAATCCAAGAATTTTTATTTCAACGAACCATTATTTTTAACGAAAATATTTATGCATACGGGCATAATTTTGCTAAATTTTTTCTTTAAATGTATGTGTAATATTTCAGCTTCTAAATGGAAAAATTATTGTTGTAAAATTAATTACAATTCAATTATCGTAATCTCCATTGTACGTCATCTTGTTGATTACAAACCTAATGACACAGAAGTATTTGTACTTAATATATTTTGTAAATATATATGTATATAATTTTATATAAGATAGCTTGCATCAAAATTTCATGTGGTTATTTGGTTATATTTACAAACAAATAAGTACTAATTATATACGATTATATTTGAATTTATTTTGTATTTATACATAGCAACAATGATTATTTTTGCTAAATTTTATGTTTACATTAAAAAACAATAAACCTACATACACCATCATGTCATGCACCCAAAAGGGTGTGGCACAAACTCTTTTCATTATCCCGAAGTCAGTGTTTTCCAAACATGCCTATAGCCAGACAAGCAACTTTAACTTCATACACATTCATACTGACACTCTGTCATACTTGTTCTTCCATTCCTACTACTTGGAAACTTTTGCTAACGCAAGCCACTCTCTCAATCATACCAACTTCAACTACTCATCAAACGCCCACTTGCAAACAATAAATACTTATTTGTTTTTGTATTATCAATTTTATTTAACGATTGCAAATAAATTGATATATCTTGTTTTTTTTTGAAATATTTATAAAAATCAGACATTTTCAATACTAATTTACTAATTCAATTTTTACTTTGCTTAACATGCATTATAAAATATAAAATTATAAAAAGTTAAACAATAATTACATTATCTTATGCAATTTGCATAACTTTTTAAAAAGATATTTATTATTAGCTGATATAAACATATTCAGTCATATATTTATCGAACTATTATGTATATTTAATAATATTTATATTTTTGGTGATTCATCTGTTCATCCGATTTTAAGATATGATCAGTTAATGTCCACTTCCCGAAGAAAAAATTACTAAAATTAAAAAAAAACTCATTATGGCTACATTATTTATCCGATTTTAATCAAATTTTTACAAAAGTTTCTCCTAGCTTCTACATAAATTAGATATTGTTAGTATAATACAGTTTTGCCAACGTTTCGCCAAAGAAATTACCAACATTTTTAAAAATTCATTATGTCTAACCGATTTAAGAATTTTTTTTGCAAAAGATTCTCTTATTGTCCTCGTAAATTATATAATACTAGTAAAATACAGTGTTGCCAACTTTTCTAGAAACAAATTATTACTAAAATTTTTCAAAATTCATTATTGCTACATTTTACCTATTCATTATTTATAAAGGTTTTCAAAATTTAATATGGCTATATTATTAATCCGTGATTAGCCAAATTTTTTACAAAAAAAGATTCTCCTAGTGCCCACATGCAATACATAACTTTACTAAAATATAATGTTGTCAACTTTCCGAGAAAAAATTACCTAAGTTTAAAAAAATCAATTATGGCTACAATATTTATCCAAAACTAGTAAAAAAATTATAAAATATTCTTTTAGTACTCGCAAAAATTATATAATTTTATTGTTATACAGCGTTGCCAAATGATGATGTCAAATTGTCTATATTCTAATCTATTTATACACATTATAGATTTTGATGGTGTCCCGTCAAAAGCGCCCCGACATAAGCGCCCCGACATAAGTGCTACCGACATTTGCGCTACACGACAAAAGCGCCTCCCGACAAAAGCGCTCTATATAATAAAAATAAAAAACGTGTGCTTATATATGGTTATATACATTTATATATATATATATATATATATATATATATATATATATATACATATATATATTATTATTATTATTATTATTAAAATTGAGTTGCAAAGCATTATTCTTGTGACATTAGTTAAGAGTACATTTTCTAAATTTATAATTATAACTTTTATTATCGTATGATGTTTTATTTTATTCGTTTATTTAATATGATGTTTGACAAATTAAATAATTTTATGAAATTCATTTTTGACTTTTATTCCTAACGAACGAAATACCTTAATGCCATTATTTTAAATTTTTATATTTTTTATATATACATACATAGGTTAAGGTGACCAGACGTCCCACATTAGGTGGGACTGTCCCACAGTTGGGTTTCTTGTTCCACATCGAAAACTGTCCCACAAAATGTCCCACTTTGGACAATATTTTGTTTTTTTGAGTAAATACAAAGATGTTTATATAATACAGACATGTTTTGGAATTTTCAAATAAATAAATAAATAATAATAATAATAATAATAATAATAATAAAATAATAATTAAAAATAGAACGTGTGTTTTTATCTGTTCCACATCCCAATGTAAAACATCTGGTCACTTTAACATAGGTATATAAAACACATACCTAATTTTAATAATAATAATATTTACAATATTATTTACATATCATCTATTCTTCTGATAAAAAATAAATAGTAATTCAAAATAATATTTATTATTATATTTTTAACCATAACCCAAAAATACTAAATTTTTAATATCTGGAGCGCTTTTGTCGGGAAGCGCAATTGTCGGTGGCGCAATTGTCGATACCGCTTATGTCGGGGCGCTTATGTCGGGGCGCTTATGTCGCGAGCGCTTGTGTCGGGGTACCGATTTTAATATACGTTTGCGTAGACGTCCGACATGTAGCTGGAGTGGTATAATGGAAAGAGTGGCTTGTGCTTGAGCAAAAGTTTCCAATTAATATGAATAGAAACGTATGTATGAGATTGATAAATATGAATGAGGATGAAGCTAAAGTTTCTTGTCTGGATAGGAATATCTGGATAAAATTGATTTCGGAATATTGAAAAATCAGTTTGTGCCACACCCTTTTGGTTACATGACGTAATTGTGTATCTATGTATGTATGTATGTATGTATGGATTTAGAGTAGAAAGATATCTCTTTCTAATTTGGTAAATAAATATCATTACATACTGAGAAACAACAATCGATAAGATAAGCTGATATTCAATCGCGTGCAAGATGAAATTAAGAGTGGATTTGAGTAGGTGTGAATTGCCCTAGAATTAGTTCTTACCTCTTGCGTCTGTTGCGATCTGAATTCGCGTAGATATGATCCAATGCCAGCGGGAAGTGCGCATATTATTGCTAGCATCCAAATTAGGGCAGCTGTAGCTATTGTTATACGAGTTGCTCGGCGACCGCCTCCTGAAACAAACTCATATTCTTAATTTTTATGAAATATATTTTTCGAGTGTGGTTACAATTTTAAAACTGATCTTGTAATAGTATATTATGTTAAATATATATATATATATATATATATATATATATATATATATATATATATATATATATATATATATATATATATGCACGGCAAGCATAAGATAATCTTCAGGTTGTAAAATTCGAAGATACTATAATAATTGCAGGACCAACCAATATTAACAGCAGATTAATAAGAGAAACAATAAAAATTTATGAAATGAAAAACATCATTAATCAATGTGAAGGGGCATTGAGTAAAATAAAATATTCCTTGCTTTAATTAAAATTTAAAAATTTTATGATCTAGTTACTTATATTGTTAGCTAATAACATGTTTCTATATTATGATATTTACTGTAAATATCATTTGTATCAGTTTTCCTGATAAAGATGGACGTTGAATTAAATCTATTAATTAAATAATCTAAAGCCGTTTTATTTTAATATAATGAAGTTCTGAAAAATTTGTCACTATGTTAATTTTTATTCTTTCTAATTTTTTATAACAATACTGTAATATATTTTATATAATCTTGAAATATTTAGATTTAATATAATAAACTTTACTAAGTACAATTAGCTATCTGACAAATTTTGCTGATGCTATAACAATAACTTCAAGTAATACATTAATGTCATTTTAATACAAAAATATAATTATTATAGCAACTAATACTTTACAATAAATTGTGCAGAAATAATCAATCTTAAACATGCTGTCTGAAAGACAAATACGATATCCTTGCAGCACTATATTTTACTTAACCTATTCTAAGCTGATGGATACAAAATGATAGGCAGATATACCCGCACGTACACATTCACACACGCACGCACACACATGTATAAAGGCAGTACTTAAAAATAACAAGAATTAACAAAAATTTAATTGTAATTAATAAAGTAGTTAATTGTGAAAAAGTCAATTGTAATTCAAAAACTGTCAGTTATAAACGTAATATGAGTGTTTTCCAAAGCAGGAAAATAGACCACCCATAAAACACGTTAGTAATTCAGCACAACATTAACACAACGTAATTATTTAAATAAAACAAAAATTTTAATATACCTACCAAGTTTTAACACGGACTAAAAAGTATAAAATAATTTCTCCTAACCTTCCCATACAGATTTATAACTCCATTATCCAGAAAAACGTGGAGCTGCGGCAGCTCTTCCCTACAATCCTTACTTGTTATCTATTGCATTCGCCCCAGGTTTTTCTGTATGGAGTTATAAATCTGTATGAGGCTAGGAAAAATTATTTTATACATTTTAGTCCTTGTTCAAAAAGGGGTATATTACATTTTTTCATTTCAATAATAATTTTTTGTTGTTTAGTTTAATTTTGACTTTAATCTAATTAATTAATTCAATTAATTATAAATTAATAATTATAATTAATTAAGTTAATCAACTTTAATTTAATATTTTTAATATTATTAATTAATTGTCATCCAGTTCTGAACCACGTTTAAAATTTCAAGTCTCTAGCTCATTAGGGTGTTAGTTTAATATATATATATTACAGGGTGTTCGTTTGATAAGTTGTTATAGCCGATTAACATGGAAAATCGACAATATTCAAAATACTTTTTTCTCGATCTAAATTTCGAGAAATTACTATTCGGATCACTTAGGTATTAAAAAATAACAATGAAATCATTTCATTGTCTTGCTGGTACAGTGACTAGCGTAGTGACTTACTCGCTCTCTTCGCAGCTATAGTTCGATTCCCAGCTCTCGATTTATTTTTATTTTTAATAATTAGCAAATTATAATTATTATATCACAAAATAGCAAAATAATTAACAATAGTACTAATTAATAATTATTTACTAGGATTTTTAAATATAGTCATAGCAATAAAATAAATCTTTATTTAGCTATTGCTATTTATTTTGAATAATGATACATATTTAAATAGTTTTATTGTATTTAATCATTTTTATTTTTTAATATCTAAATATTCCTAATGATAGTTTCTATCAAAATTAAACTCGAAAACAAATTATTTCATATATAATAATATATAATAATATATAATCATATATAATAATAATAATATATATATATATATATATATATATATATATATATATATATATATATATATATATATATATATCAGAGTATATCAAATATAAGCATGAAATAATTATTAAACTGAAAATGAAAAAACACATATATATATCACCTCGACCTGGGATCGAACCAGGGACTCTTCACTTGCCGGGTGAAGGCTTTACCACTGAGCTACCGAGTTGACAACCGATCTTAGTGACAGAATTTAAAATCTGTCACTAAGATATGTTGTCAACTCGGTAGCTCAGTGGTAAAGCGTTCACCCGGCAAGTGAAGAGTCCCTGGTTCGATCCCAGGTCGAGGTGATATGTGTTTTTTCATTTTCAGTTTAATAATTATTTCATGCTTATATTTGATTTATTCTGTTATATATATATATATATATATATATATATATATATATATATATTTATATACCGGGTGTTTGTTCGTTAATATACTTCTTTCTCAAGTTAAATTAGAAGAAATACTTACAATACTTTTTGATACATCATAAAAAGTTCTATAATTTGGTTTTAGCTTTAATTTGCTAGCATGTGCCGTTTGGGCACTAGAATTTTTTTTGATTTTTTCGTTTTTATTTTTTTTTTTTCTCAAAAATATGAGTTGTAGGAAAATAAGCATAGTATGGAAAAATGCAGAACAATGAGGATTATAATTGAATGAAGAAGCCATTATTCTATGATGAAACGTTTAGTAAAAAAAAATTAAAAACTGAATTTTTAAAAATTTGTCAATGGTACCCTTGGGATTTTTTCAAAATAAGACTTTTTTCAAAATTTGCTCAAAAAAATCTGAAAAAATTCAATAAAATAGAAAAAAAAAATTACCTACATAATAGCTAAGTAACTTATTTTTCTAATTCATTCTGGTTTGACAGTAAAGAAAAAATTAATTAAAATGCAAAAAATATTAATTTTCAATAAATTTTCCTGCTACACCAGTGTGAGCTAGAAAAAAAAGTTAGTTATTATACAGCTAATTTTTTTCTCTATTTTTCTGAATTTTTTCAGAATTTTTTGAGCACATTTAAAAAAAAAAATTTATTTTGAAAAAATCCCAAGGGTACCCTTGACAAATTTTCAAAAATTCAGTTTCTAATTTTTTTCTACTAAACGAGCCATCGTAAAATCATGGTTTCCTTATTCAATTATAATTCTCCTTGTTCCGCATTTTTCCTTACCATGCTTATTTTCCTACACCTCAAAGTTTTTGAGAAAAAAAATAAAAACCAGACAATCAAAAAAAAAAATCTAGCGCCCAAACAGCAGATGCTAGCAAAATAAAACTAAAACCAAATTATAGAATTTTTTATGCCCTATCGAAAAGTGTTCTAAGTATTTCTCCGAATTTAATTCGAGAAAAAGTATATCGCAAATTATCGAAAATGCATGTTAAACGCCCATACGAACTTGACGAACGAACACCCGGTATATATATATATATATATATATATAATTTAAGTAAGTAAATCACGCCATAAGGCTAAATAGTATAGTTTAAATTGAATAAATACCATTAATTAATTGAAAATTAAATTAAAAATTTGTCAACTTGTATCGTCTGGGAATCGAACCCAGGACCACTATGTTTCCGGCACAGCGCTCCTACCTTCTGAGCTAACAATACAACAGGATTTCAACTTAATCGTCTGTTGTATTGTTAGCTCAGAAGGTAGGAGCGCTGTGCCGGAAACATAGTGGTCCTGGGTTCGATTCCCAGACGATACAAGTTGACAAATTTTTAATTTAATTTTCAATTAATTAATGGTATTTATTCAATTTAATATATATATATATATATATATATATAGTAAATGCTATATTGTAAATTAAAAAAAAATTTGGCCGAGCCCATTATATTTCTAAATTACAATAAACAGTTTCTGAAATACAATTAACTTTTTTTGAATTACAATTAACACTTTCTGAAACAAAATTGACTAATCTGAATTACAGTTGATGAATTTTAGAACAAAATAAATAAATAAACTTATCCATTTGCACAATACAGTTACATCCATAGACTAGATATAGAGGGGTGACAGTTTATGATTATTCTAAAGCAATGAACGAAATTGTTGAAAGATCTATAGAAGTTAAACTACATTCACAACTTCCAAATTAGCAGTAGCATTAGTAGCTATAATTAACCGTAAAGGTTTGGCATATGCAAGCGCATGAAGTCGTTCACAATGACCGAAATTAGTACTTAACGCAGACTTGCAATTAGTAAGCAACGCAGAACCTTGCAAACTACAAGCTTTTACGTTAATTTATGTACTAATTCTGCGCTGCGGTCAAACTGTGCATACTCTGAGGTTATGCAAGTATAAAATAGTTAAGTAGTAAATATATTAGGTTATGTTAACCACAAGTCAAACGTCATTTTTCAAATTACAGATATTTATGTATCCGACTTCTTACGTTTCAAGCTTTTCTTCCTAGGTGGATTCATGCATTTTTGCCGTAAATTAGTTTGCAAAGTAATACATTGTGAATGCTGTGTGGGAGTTCATTTACGTTATGTTTTATGTATAATTATATCCACAAATTCTACTGCTAATTTGGAGGTTGTAAATGTAGCTTTAAGGTTCAAAATTGCTTGCTTCGATTAGCTGTTTTTGAAGCATCGAGCAGCTAAGTAATGTTTCTTTATAGACAAACAAATAGTTATTGTCTATTTCATGAAATTTGTCAAAATTTATAAAATGCATAAATATTACAGAAAAGCAAATTAAAAAAATGATTCTATTTTGAACTTAATTATATTAATTAATATACATATATATCATAAGATAAAAATAATATTATACATAAAATATCTAAATAATATTAATTAAGTAAGTTGTTTAATATTTATAAACTTAATACTATGCTTCGTATTTCAAAAATATTAACATATAATTATATTATTTCACTAATTCTTTGTTTTTCTCTTGATATCTGTTGACAAGTATTGCTACAAGCAGCTGCCAAGTATATAGAAAAATACGTTTTAAATTATTTCCAACGGATAATATACTACTAATCATACATATTAATTAAATTATAAATATATATATATATATATATATATATATATATATATATGTTTATAAAATTTGTTTAAAATTATAAATTTTTAATAAATATTTTATAAATTAAAAACATAAGCGATACATATCTAACCAACTATGCTAACCATTTATTGAGATGGTCGATGCACCCAAAAACACATAATTTTGACGTTAAATGTGGCTATTTTAAACCTTATTTTTCGACAATCATTCAATGCTTAAGACGCGTCTTCCCTCTACACCTAATCTATGGTTTCATCGAAATTCTAGTTACTTTTAGGTCTACCTTTGGTGTTTGCTAATAAACAATTCGGTTTTGCATAGGAAATCGAACTTGGTTGTCAGACCCCTTTCGCATTTCAGTTTAGTTGGCGTGTATGTCACGTACATGTTTAATAGTAATTACTTGATAATTAAAGCTGAATTACTCGCGTAATATTTAGTGTGAAAATAGAGTATTTGCATGTATAACCTAACTCTTTTTTTCAATCTTAATATATGATTTATAATTTATTTATTGTCAAAATGAACCCCCCCCCCAAGGCTAGTAGAATTAGCACAATTTTTATTCGTTTAGTCATATATTCAGCAGTCACTTCTAACGCTACAATTATTTACGCCCAAAATATTGAGCCAACATTCATTATTTTAAGCTATTAATTATTCGATTCATGTAAGATAAAGTGGAAATCTGATTAGTATTTTCTTTTTTTTTGCTTCTCCAATGTTATATACGTCAAGATGGCGCATGGTGATAACTCAGTTTTACTACAAGAGTTAAATAAATTAAAGAAAAATGATTTAATCGAAATAATATTAAATAAAAAGTTACCAGATACTATAAAAAGTGAAACAATAGAAAAATTCTTATCCAGCAGTAACCAAGACGAGGAATTTCAAGAAACACTAGAGTGTCAAAACAATCAATGTCAAATACAATCCAATATTTTTGAAGGTACTGTAACACAAATGCAGTTGCAGAAGCAACTCATTAAACACCTGGAAAAACGAATCGAAGATCAAGCAGTAATAATAGATTTAATAAAAAATAAAAATAATTTTGAGGTTAGTAATAAAATAACAACTATTCAAAATAATAAAAAACATGCAAAAACAATTGGTACTACCTGTTCGGACAGCAAGGTCATTAAAATTCCAGAGACCCCAAAACAAATATCTACTACAGTAATTAATAAAAAAACTGAAGATAGAGAAGTAAATAAAGAAAATTTTATAAAAAATAATTCAGTTACTCAGAGAAGAAACACAGTAAAATCTGTTGCAATAAAGAAAACTAACATTATTAAGGGTTCAGCTAAAACAGATGATAATCAAGGTTTGAGAGCCGCTGACAGAAAGGCGTGGTTATATGTCGGCCGACTCAGTTCAGCCACTACAGAACAAGACCTTGAGAACTATTTACAAAACAAATTCAGAAATAAAAAATTTGTTATTGAAGAAATTAAAAAGCACACTGAAAATAAAAGTCATAATAAATCTTTCAAAGTAGGATTTGATATGGATTTGCTAGATGAAGTAAATAATTCAAATACATGGCCTGAAGGAATAATTATAAATAAATTCAAATTTTTTCGAGGCTTCAAAAATCAACCACAACAATAACACTATGGGACAATACTTCACATTATTAAATATAAATACACGCTCCTTAAATAACAAATTGTTAATACTAAATTCTATTTTGCAGTCTAATAATAAAATTGATGCAGTTTGTATCACAGAACATTGGTTAGATGAAACATTAGTACACCGAATAAATATAGAAAATTTCACAATGGCATCTGCTTTCAGTAGAAAATACTCGAGAGGAGGTGGAACATTAATACTTATAAAAAATAAACTACCATACACAGAAATTAAAGAAATAAAACTACTGTCAGTTGAAAATGACATTGAATTAGTAAGTATAAAACTAAAACATGGAATTATATTATCTGTTTATAGACCTCCAAAAGGAAATGTAGACATATTTATACAAAACTTGAAACAAGCATTAATAACAATAACTGACAAATATAAATTCCAAAAAATTTTTGTGGCTGGAGATTTTAATATAAATTTTTTAATTAATAATTACTTAAAAATTGAAGTAGAAAATTTAATGTTAATGTTTGGACTAAAACGTATTTTTAATGTACCATCTCGTATAACAAATACTTCTGAAACATGCATTGACAATATATTTACAAATGCTGAAAGTCCATTATCGGAAACAACAAATTGCCATATAGCTGATCATATGGGGCAAATTGTAAAGATACCTGTGACATTCGAAACCAAAAATACCAATAATGATTTTTTAGAATTTAGAGAAATGAATACTAATAATATAAATAAATTTAAAAACGCACTGGTCTCGATAACCTGGCAAGATATTACAAACGAAGCCAAAGCAGATATAGCATTCACGAAATTTCATCGAACTATTCTATTTAATTTTAATACATGCTTTCCTATTAAAAGGAAAAATAAAAGAAATAAAAAGAACACTCAACATAATCCACATGTTAAATATATAAAAAAATAAGCTGGACTGTTTAGATATTATTTATAGAACAACAAAAAGTGAAACAATATTAAATGAATATAATAAATGCAAAAAAGAATATCATCAATCATTAACTGATGAAGTACAAATGCAAAATAGTAAATACATAACTGAAGCAGAAAACAAAACCAAAGCTATATGGACAGTTATTAAACAACAATTTAAAAATAAAAAAAATCTAACCAGTAATCTTTCAAAGTTAACACCTGATAGCATAAATGATTACTTAGCTAATATAGAAAAAAAATCGTTAAACAAAGATGATGAATCAAATATAAATTCTATGCAAGACTATTTAAAGAATGTAAACATCAATAATGTTAATTCCTTGTTTTTTGCTGAAATCACAGAGAATGAAATAATAACGACAGTCAATAACATGAAAAGTAAGAAGACAGAAGATATTTATGGATTTTCAACTTTGCTGTTAAAAGACATTATCGTAGAAATTGCAACACCGTTAGCTATATTATTCAATAAATGCATTAATCAGGGCATATTTCCAAATGAAATGAAAATCGCTAAGGTAATTCCTATATATAAGGATACCGGCGACATAGATGATCCTAATAACTATAGACCGATATCTATTCTACCAGCAATATCAAAAATATTCGAAATTATAATAAAGAATAAAATAATAAATTATTTTGAAAAAAACAATTTTTTACACGAACAACAATTTGGATATCGAAAAGGTAAATCCACAAAATCGGCATTGATTGAAGTATTTCAATCAATGAACGAAGCTTTAGATAAGAAGGAATATGTCGAATTAATGTGCTGTGATCTTAGTAAGGCTTTCGACACAGTAGATCACAGTATATTAATAGATAAATTGCATTATTACGGAATAAGAGGTGATACAAGTACACTATTGCGATCTTATCTAAATGAGAGAAAGCAAATTGTGTATTGGAGAAAAAAATATTCTACTATTCAACAACTATCTTGCGGAGTACCGCAAGGATCAATTCTGGGACCGATTTTATTTATAATTTATATAAATGATCTCGCATATAATATTGAAAATAGTAAAATATGTCTGTATGCTGATGATACTTCGTTTTTGTCAAGATGCAGTTCAATAGCTGATGTTGAAACAATATCGAACAATACAATATTATGCATGAAAAATTGGTGTAACAGTAATAGTTTAAGATTAAACGAATCGAAAACAAATAAGATGATTATTTCAACTAAACAAGAAAGTCATCAAAAACATATTAAGTTTTTAGGAGTAACTATATGTAACAAACTTAAATGGGAAGAACACATACGGAATATCAGCAAAAAACTGTCAACTGCCATATATACTATATTTTCACTCAAAAAAATCGCAACGCATATTGTGACCAAAACAGCGTACTATGCTAATTTTCACAGCGTTGCATCTTATGGCATCCTCTTCTGGGGCTCATCTTCAGAGGCATCAAAAATTTTTATATTACAAAAGAGAGCTGTTCGAGTACTATGTGGGCTCAATTACATACAAACTTGCAAAGAAGCTTTTATAAATGAACAAATTTTAACGATTCCGTCAATGTACATATTTGCTTGCCTCAGATATGTACATAACAATAAGGAAAAATTTATAAAAAATGAAGAAAATCACATTTATCAAACCCGCAACAGAGAAAATTTTATAATACCACATCATCGCATATGCATCACCCAACAAGGTATAGATTACTGGGGTGTCGTGTTGTACAATAAGCTACCGAATGAAGTAAAGCAACTTGAAGCAAAAAAATTCGACAAGTGGCTGAAAAATTTATTAATTAGTCACTGTTTTTATTCTGTATCCGAATTTTTTAAATATGAATATTGTTTGTAATGAATACATTTTATTATTATTTTATATTTTGACATGTCTTTTGTATGTAAATATTAAGAGCCAATAAATATTATTATTATTATTATTATTATTATATTTAAAATCCTTGCCCCCTCCCCCAAGACAAAATCCTGGCTGCGCCACTGGTGGCGCCAACATAATATTCGCCACTTTCTATCTTAATAAATAAGTTGAAAAGATTGTGTGCGATTTGTATATGACCATTACTTTTTTGTAGTTTAAAATGGATTAAAGTGTTATGTGAAAATGTTTTTAAATGTATTATGTTTACGCAATATTTTAGGTACAAATTCCCTTGAAACACAATACAATACAATGGGTTTATAAGAAATAGATAAACTACACTATTATTTATATTTGTGTTCTCCCTTTGTTACATTGTAAAAATGGGATAATAATATGTTAATAATAATATTTATAAATATTTATGCTTTGTTCCTATTATTGTAAAAAATACACAAGATTTGTTATAAAATTGTTATTTATAATTGAAGTTTCTTAGAAATACGTAAAAATATCTAATTGAATAAATAATATATTTTTACTTAAAATGTTTTCTTTTTCCAAAAATAATAAGCACAAAATTAAAAATATTTAATATAGAAGGTTTAGTTGTTTTACAGTAAATTTGAAAAAAAATTGCATTTGAGACATAGTTTGTGAAGAATTTTAAGTTTTATTTATCTAAATCATTGAAAACTATTTAATAATTTTATAAATTTGAAATACATATCAGTTTGTTGTCAAACCAAACTGTCTATCGAAATTCGGTAATAGAGAAGGGAAAAGGGCAGCATACGTTTGGAGTAGGGATAAGTCTGCTTGCTTCGTCACCGCCCATATACTCTGAATTTTGTACCTCGCTTCTCACCCCGTGGAGAACATTACCAAAACAGAAAGTGTCTTAAGTCAGGATAATTTCGAGGCTTTCATGATCATGTCATGTGAGTAGAATATTTTGAAAAAATTAGATAATAAAGGTATCATTAAAGAAAAATTCCAAACAGAGTCATTTATTAAATCGTCTTTTAACTTAGATTTAAATAAAGAATTATATTTAATTTTATATGTCATTTTTACAATTCATCTATATTTTTCTGTACTGTTATTTTCATGTTTATTAGAACAAAAAAATATATAAAAACATAACGTCTTTTAACAATTTTGTGATATAAGGTCCTGCAACTTACCCCAGGCCTAATTTTTTTATCCAGTCCAACCCTGGATGAAAATAATCAATTTTTATATCAGATTGTGTTATTATTATATCTAAGTACTTTATTACTTTCTAGCGTCATTCATACTGTTCTTTCAGTTTTACACACAAACACAAGAATTTGACCAATCCAAACGCTCGACATTAAAAATAAAAGTATGTCGGATGTTTGGATTGGCCAAAATCTTGTACTTGTACATAAAACTGAAACAAAAATAGCAGTCCGAATGAGGTTTAATTCATTGAATACATAAATTTGCTTTACCGATTTATTGTAAAATATCAAAAAAAAAAAAAAAATTTGTATATAGAAGAAAAATCGATATTAATTTTGGCTAAACTTTAGTCATAAAATGTATTTACTTGAAACTTTACATACTGTTATTTTTGCACATTTAATAAATATAAATCGCAAAATTTTATTGCAGAAATGATATTTACAATGGTTAAAATTTATTTTGAAAACTCGTTTGTAACATGGGTTATACATAAGACGAATTGGTTGTAGGTGACATATATGGTGGCGTTCACTGCAGGATAGGTTAGGTAAAGTGGTTAATTTGTTTAAGTTTAAAAAAATTTAAGCCACGTGAAGAATTTTAAGTTGTTTTTAATGTAAAAAATTAAAAATAACAGTATCTGCTAGTAGTTATATAAATATGGAAAAATATGGTAGTAGTTTTTCAACATTCAACATATTAAAAACGAATTTTTAAAATCAGTTTTAATATTGTAAATATCATTTTCGCACTAAAATTTATAAAATGTGCTAAAGTAACAGTCTGTAAAGTTTGAAGTAAATACCTATGTTTTAGCCAAATGAAATATTATTAATAAATAAGTATATAATCTTACCAAAATCAACATTAGTACAAATTCTAACAAAAAAATTTATTAATATTTCTAAAAGTTATTTAAAAACTTAATAGAAAGTCATATATTA
The DNA here is from genome assembly GCA_963966155.1 of Clivina fossor. Taxonomy (NCBI): domain Eukaryota; kingdom Metazoa; phylum Arthropoda; class Insecta; order Coleoptera; family Carabidae; genus Clivina; species Clivina fossor. Next base: position 17,240,622 of record OZ014558.1, on the reverse strand, counting down.
GGTTATATAATTTTGTATGATATTATATAAATTATATATTTATAAATAAATACATTTTTATATTTAACGTTCAAGGTCAACGTGTTTCAAAAACAAACCCCACATTTTATTTTACTAGTAAAAACCAGAACAAAACAACCGGTTCATTTAGTTTAATTTCGGAATATACTATAATTTATTAATCAATCAAATTTAAATCATTTGTTTCGTTGCTAACTTCTCACTATTGAGAACAACTGCGCATGTGCCTAGCATGACGTAGTGGTTCTCAAGATTCGTACACAACTTACAAATGTGTCTGCTAGTATTTGCTATTTAATCTGAATTTATTTAAAAAAATTTGCGTGATTAATTGATTATTATCAGTCAGGTAAGCAATACATTTACTAATTTATTTACATATATATTTACCATTATTTTTAATGTCATTTCATAATAAATTGTATATTTTGTTGACTTTATTTACAAAAGAAAAGAACATCTATAATGACAGAATTTTAAATCATATTAGAATTAAATTAATAATATTTTTTAAATAGAAAATAAATTAAATAAAATGAAAATAAATTCAAATTTGTATTGACATTTCATTAGAAATTACAATAAAATAAATGTAATGTTGTAATCATTTATATTGTTACAATAAAAGTGCATGTTTGTTTAAGAATAAAAATAATATTTTTAAACGTTCAGTACATTTTTACAATGTATGTTTAGTAAACTGTCAAAAATACTTTATTTATTCGACTTTTAGTAAAAATTAGCCTACAAAAATAAGTAAAATGTCACTATCAGACGTGTTTGCCGAAGATGTCGAAAAAATTCCAGACATGGAATTAACTCAAATAAAATTTAAGCTCTCATTAGAAGAACATCGAAATGACGAAGAATTGAAAGCTAAATTATTAGATGCAATTAAAAATAATTCGATGGCTCCGTGGTATGAAACAATTTGCTCAGAACTACAATGGACTCTTGATAAAGCGCTTTTAAACGAAATGAAAATGAAGAATGATGAAGATTTGAAAGTTTTGGATGAGAAAATTAGTGAAACTGAAGAATCATTGAATGATGTCGAAGTACGTGACGCATATCTTCGAAAAGCTGAATATTTGTCGAAAATCGGTGATCAGAAAAATGCTTTAGAAGCAATGGAGAATGCTTTTAAGAAAACTGTGTCGTCAACTATTAAAATTGAAATTTTATTTCATTGTATACGCATTGGATTGTTTTTTATGAATTATCAGGTATGTGCGTTGGCATGATTGAGAGTATTTTAGGTGAGAATAAGAGAGAGCGTGTATGAGAGGTGTCATAAATGTATATGTAACGAAAGTAATATATCTTAATAGACAGGTTTGTTATTGTGTATTATAAATTATGGATGAATGTATGTATGTAAATATATATATATATATATATATATATATATATATATACTGGGTGTCCGAAAAGTATGGACTGGGTCAAATATCTCGAGAACGAAAGGTTGGATTAACACGATTGCAAAGGAACGTTGATTTTGATACAATTATCTACCGAATTCTGTTGTAAAAAAATTACCCCCACCCTTCCTAAAAGGGTGAGCGTAAGGGTAGTTTTAAAATTTTAAATGGAAACCCCCAATTTTTTTTTATTTTTGGATTCCTTGACAAATTTTGTGTATGGCCCCAAAATTTCACACCCAACCCTCGCCACCCCTCCACAGGGAATGAAAAAAATGATTGAAATAAAAATGATACTGAACAGTTTAAATGCTCAACTAAATCCACAACGAAAATAAACATGTCAAAAAAAACATGTAACCCCACCCAAAATTTTACCCCAACCCCCGCCACCTCTACACAGGGGAGGAAAAAAATGAAGAAAATAATTGAAATAAAAATAAAGAGGTGGCGGGGGTTGGGGGTGAAATTTTGGGTGAGGTTACATGTTTTTTTTTGACATGTTTATTTTCGTTGTGGATTTAGTTGAGCATTTAAACTGTTCAGTATCATTTTTATTTCAATCATTTTTTTTATCCCCTGTGGAGGGGTGGCGAGGGTTGGGTGTGAAATTTTGGGGCCGTACACAGAATTTGCCAAGAAATCTAAAAATAAAAAAAAAATTGGGGGTTTCCATTTAAAATTTTAAAACTACCCTTACGCTCACCCCCTTAGGAGGGGTGGGAGTGGTTTTTTATAACAGAATTCGGTAGATAATTGTGTCAAAAACAACGTTTCTTTGCAATCGTGTTAATCCAACCTTTCGTTCTCGAGATATTTGACCCAGTCCAAACTTTTCGGACACCCAGTATATATATATATATATTCGATTATTAAAAAATTATCACAAAAAAAATACATTTGATAAATCACTAATTGGTGCTGTCAATAAACATTTTTAACTATTTTCCTGGTATGGGTAGATTAATAATAGATTAAAATAAAAAAAAATTGACACGATTAAAAAATATTTTGTGCATCTCGTACAAAAATGCATTTTCAGTACTCTCTATGTACAAAAAAATATTAAACAAATAAAAGCTTCAATTATTCATTATTCTTATTAAACTTGTTATACTTATAATATATTTGTTATTATAAATATAACATTTCGACTTATTATAAATTATTAAATAGAGTACATATATATATATATATATATATATATATATATATATATATATATATATATATATATATACAATTACGCTATGTACCCAAAAGAGTGTGGCACAAAATCTTTCTGCTATCCCACAATTATTTTTCTCCAAACATCCCTATGCAGACAAGCAACTTTAGCTTCATCTAACCTATCTTATACATGCATTTCTATTCCTACTACTTGGAAACTTTCGCTCCCGCAAGCCACTCTCTCAATCATACCATTCTAGCTATTCATCGGACGTCCATTGGCAAATGTATACTTTTAAAATTATTCATATAAATTCTTTTAATCAAACGTTCATTAGACATTCGCTCAAGAGGACTGAACCGTATCTTAACTGACTAACACCGCAACTTTTGCAACAACATTTTTCAATTATACACTCATCATACACTAATCTATTTCGTACCCGATTTCTCCTAGTTACACCACGTATACGCCAAGCAAAATTTTATTTCCACATCAGTCATTTTTCTTTTATACTTTTGAAGCTAAATCCAACATTCACTATCCATACATCAACGTAAGCACCAAAACAGCATTGTATGTACTCAAACGGCGGGCGTTTTTGTAAACATTTACATTCCTAGCAAAAGTACTCAAAGCACCGACAAACTTGCAACCAGCATTAACTCTTCTTTCAATTTCACGATCAAAACGACCATCCTTAGATAATAAACTACCTAAATACACAAATTCATCAGATTTTTTAAAACTATATATGAGGGTGTGTGAGTGTGAATGTGTGTGTGTTTGTATGTAGATGTGCATAAATTATATATAATTTATAGAAATTGTTTCATGCCAATTGTGAAGTAGTCAAAAGTAGTCAATAAAAAAAATTGGATTTTATTTTCAAATATTTATACTTTCTAATTTAACGAAATGTTTGTGCATGCTTAAATTTAGTTTATTGTTATTTTATATGTACAATAAAATTATATTGCACATTAATTTAATTTATTTTAACGAGCTATTTAATTTGTTTAATATAATCTTATTAGAATAATGGTTATTAACTAGAATTTGATTGGATCAATTTTCAAATTAAATATGTTAGAATTATAAAAATTTTTTTTTATATATAATAGAGTAAAATTTGAAAAATAAATAATTTTTATTTTAACAAAATTTCAAAATTAAATTGAGATAGCCCAAGTGTAGTTGAGTTATGATGAAGAAAAGTGTAAGGGTTTATTAAAACTACACTGTTCAGAATTATATTTACTTGATTACCGGTTTCGAATATTTCATATTCGTTTGCGTGGACGTCCGATGAGTAGTTGGAGTGGTATGATTGAGTGTTTTGTGTTTTGTGCGAAAGTTTCCAAGTAGTAGGAATAGAAGAGCAAGTATGAGGAATTATGTATGAATGTGGATGAAGCTAAAGTTGTTTGTCTGGATAGGAATGATTGGAGGAAACTAATTTCGGGATAATGAAAAGAGTTTGTGCCACACCTTTTTGGGTACATGGCGTGATTGTGTATGATATAACACAAATCTGCTGAACTCTTATATGTTATATCGAATATGATTTTTAAAATTATACTTTTTATATATTCTACAATTAAATTGTCATTTAAAAGGTGATAAATCATTATTAAAATAAAAATGCTTTAGGATTTAGTTTTGTATTAATTTTAATTAAAAATTGACCTTTCGGACGTTCAACATCATTACAAAGTACGTCAAAGCGTCGATTTTTAATTAAAATTAATACAGAACTAAATCCTAAAGTCTTTTTATTTTATAATATTATTATTATTTTTTTTAAATAAAAGTCAATTTGACAAATGTATATATTTCAAGATTTACAAAATAAAATGTAACATAGTAAAAAATCTTTCAGAACTCATTATATTATTTTAAAATAAAATATATTTTTCATTGACATAATTGTGTGAAAGATAAAAGATGTCGAAGCAAAATTAATATATTCGCATTGACAATTCACAATTTTAAATACATCTTTCCGAAACTTTTTAATCTTTCGTTATATTATTTATCCTGATGAAGACGGACGTTGAGTTTTATCGAAACGTCGATTTAAAATAAATATTAATACAGAATTTTAATTAAAGCAGTTTTATTATTCTTTCAACAATTATTTTAGGTTATAACAAAAAACTTAGAACTAGTGGACCAACTAATCGAAGCAGGCGGTAACTGGGACCTTCGCAACAAATTCAAAGTTTACAAAGGTTTATATATGATGACAATCCGAAAATTCCGTGAAGCTATCGATTTATTTTTGGAAACAACGAGCACTTTTACATCATACGAAATTTTAGACTACAACTCGTTTCTCAAATACTCCGTCCTGATTTCAATGGTTTCACTGCCACGCAGTCTTTTCAAAGAAAAGATTATTAAGGCGCCTGAAATTCAGAATTTGCTTCTCACAGAACAATCACTAAACAGTTACGTAATGTCTCTGTACAAATGTCACTATCAGGATTTTTTCCAAAATTTAGCCGAGGTGGAGCAGTTTTTAAAGAATGATTTGTTTTTGAGCCCGCATTATCGGTACTATGTTAGAGAAATGAAGATCAAGGCCTACTCGCAATTGTTGCAGTCGTATAGATGTCTTTCGTTTAAGTTTATGGCGAACGCTTTTGGAGTTACAACGGATTATATTGATGAAGATTTGCAAAGGTATTCGAATGTTTTATACAAAAATTAATAGGGCTTCGAACCGGAACTAAATCGAAAACCGAAAAGACCGTTATTTTTGCTGGAACAAGAACCAGAACTGAACCCAAAAAAAAATATCGGTTTATTTCGGTTCGATACATGTTGAAAAAACACGCACGAAAACATTTTTTTCATTTTCTGGATCTCGTAGCGTAGTCGTAAATCGCAACTCGTTTTATGCGAAAGAGTATTTGGTTTGATTTTTTTTTTTGGTGGATGAATATTCAGTTATTGAAGTTGAAATAAAACTAGGGTCACAGTGATAATAACTTAGCTTTTAATAATCTTTAAATAATTGAAATATAAATATATTGGAAAATATTCTAATAATCACAGATAATTTTCATTTTTTCTAATTGTAAATAAATAAAAATTTGTATATAAAAATTTGTTACGTTAATATATGTTAATTAAAACACATATACAAATTATATAAATTTCGCATAATAAATTATGTTATTATCATATATTATATACTTTTAATTATTATAACTTTAATTATTAATTAATAATTATTATTATTCATATTATATTAATGATTAATGTATCAATTCAGCTAGTATGCTTATTATAAAAGTAGGAATAAAATGTTCTAAATTACGGAAGAAAATTAAGTTTTCAATATAAATATAAACTCAAAAATATTGAGATTTTCAATTTTCCCAAAATTTTACATGATAATCAGTCATTGAATCGGCTGTTAAGATATGCGTCAATGACTGGCTAGTTTTAACCGTAGACACGTGTTTCGATCTTTAGGACCTCATCAGTACGGGATCAGTGTCGGGAAAACACTGATGCATCAGTGTCTTCCCGACACTGATTAAAACACGGTACTGATGAGGTCCTAAAGACCGAAACACGTGTCTACGGTTAAAACTGGCCAGTCATTGACGCATATCTTAACAGCCGATTCAATGACTGATTATCATGTAAAATGTTGGGAAAATTGAAAATCTCAATATTTTTGAGTATTATTATATTAAATTTCACAATGACAATACGAACATTTATTTGTTCAATGTCCTAGTATTATAAATATAAACATTAAAAAACTTTAAAAATTATTCACTGAACCGAAAAAAAATGTTATTTTTGCCGGAACGAAAACCGGAACCGAACCGATATATATATATATATATATATATATATATATATATATATATATATATATATCAAACATTTAACATTTAAATAATTATTGATTTTGTTTTCTAAGATTTATAACGGCTGGAAGATTAACCTGCAAAATCGACAAAGTTGATGGAATCGTGGAAACTGTAAGACCTGAACTACTGGGCAATAATTTTCAAGAAATTATCAAACATGGCGATTTATTACTGAATCGCCTAGAGAAATTGTCTCGAGTTATTAATATCTAAATTGCCAATTGAACTGACTATATTGTTATTATTAGTATGATGATTGAAGATGAGTTTCATCATATTTAATAGTTCATTTGTTTTTCTATATCTAATCTGAATTGGTTTCGTTTAATTTATTTTTTATTTTATTAATTTAGTTGGTTTTGAGGTTAAAGATTGTAATGTTCTTTTTTTCTGATTGTATATTATTGAAAAATATAAATGTTTCGATGTATTTTTTTAAATAAATTTAATGTATAAAATAAATCTCAGATTAATTCATTTGTAATCTTATATTAGTATGTAGTTTTTAATTTGAGATCTTCGATGGCTATATTAAAAATTATAAACTCAAGTTAAGTTAATTGATAATTTCATTGTTTATTTTCGCTTGAATTTGAATTTGAATTTGATTATTGAAAATGTGTGAAAAATTGTATATTCGACCAAAGAAAGATTAATTCTCACAAATTATATAGCAAATATAAAAAATATGTATGCATATACGTACTATATATTCTACAACTGTTAGTAACTCGTTAAGGTTACTTGTATTACATGTATTTTTATTTATTAGTTTCGTTTCGTTTAGTGTGCTTGAAGAAAAACTCGTATATCATTTGAAATAGAAAACTCTTTTTGTATTTCGCCCAGATTACTTAGCCTCGGTCACAAATATCTAGGCTCAACACAATAATCATCGCTTTCTACTCGTAACATAATATACTATTTATTTTTGAAAGGTGAATTCGTTTAAATCAAACTATTTTATTACTATTTCCATGTTGACTGCCTATGTACACATATATGTCTGACCACCCGATATAAATGTTTATTATACTTTTTGACAGTGCGATTATTTATCGCAAATCAAGCCAAAAATATTGTAATATAAATTGTCAGTAACTAATAGTTTTGCATGTTTCTTCCATAAATTCTCGTCGCGTAAACTTGGTGTAAATAAGGCATAAGACAAGTGACACTAGAGTCCGGCCACAATTAATCAGTGTTGTAAACTGTGCACATTGCGTTACAGCTATTTAAGTTCTGTAATTAAACATCTTTGAACGTGTGTGTGTGTGTGTGTGTGTGTGTGTGTGTGTGTGTGTGTGTGTGTGTGTGTGTGTGTGTGTGTGTGTGTGTGCAGTGTGTAAAGTTATTCCTTTTTGAAAAACCACAAGTTGCAATAAGTCGGGTTAGGTTATCTGCCATTTTCTTTTTAATGTAATGTATCTAATGATATGTTACTGGCAAGAAATTGCTTATTTGCTGCTCATGAACCGATTTATGGCGTTACAAGATTGTCGGTAAAAATTCGAGTTATTTTAAACATGTGGAAAGGATGAGGTAATTTAAGAACATATTAATGTTAAGTGAAAGTTATTAATAAAATATTTAAGTATATAAAAATGATTTTCAATTATATTTATCATACGGATATTATAATGATTATTTGAGAATTATACTTAAATTTTCTGTTTGTGGTTAGTTTTCTGTAATATTGAAATTTCTATATTTTGAAACTAGTAAGACTTTTCGATCATCTTAATAAATAAGTTGAAAAGATTGTGTGCATTTTGTATATGACCATTACTTTTTTGTAGTTTAAAATGGATTAAAGTGTTATGCGAAAATGTTTTTAAATGTATTGTGTTTACGCAATATTTTAGGTACAAATTCCCTTGAAACACAATACAATACAATGGGTTTATAAGAAATAGATAAACTATACTATTATTTATATTTGTGTTCTCCCTTTGTTACATTGTAAAAATGGGATAATAATATGTTAATAATAATATTTATAAATATTTATGCTTTGTTCCTATTATTGTAAAAAATACACAAGATTTGTTATAAAATTGTTATTTATAATTGAAGTTTTTTAGAAATACGTAAAAATATCTATCGCCGGGTTAAGAAATACCTAATTTGCTTTTAAATTGCCAGGACTTCTTTTAAGCAGTACGTGATGAGCAACTCTTAGTTATTAAGGCATTCAATGACTCTTGAATAAAAAAAGCTCTGGTTTCTTATTATATTATAAACACTTAAGTATGCAGTACCAGTTTTACAATAAAAATAATGTCCATAAACTTTGCATTTTACGTTAAGGATAAAAAAATAAAAAAGAAATATGCTGAAAATTACTCCGCAAAGCAAAAATTTCTGCTTTTTTGTTCATTTTCTCATTATAGTAATCTCATTTGTATTCCGTACCGACATTATTAGATTTTGAAGTCAAATAAATATAAAAGCAATTCATTCGTTTATGGTGACACAATTAAAATTTACAGTTTTATATTATACTGCCCGCCAAAAAGTCTGCATAACTCGGGGGAAAAAAATAATTATATTTTTCAAAAATTATTAATAGGGAATTTTTCGGTGCTTGTCTACAAACTATAAACATATATAAATGTACACAATAAGTTCAATTTTACCGAAGTTACAACTATTATATTTCTCAAAATCCTGAATTTGGAACAATAGATATGTATTTAGAAAAATGTAGCAAAATAATTATATAGATATATTATGTTTGTTCGATTGACTCTCTTGCGTTTTACAGAAAAACGGCGCTGTAAATGATGCAGCGATTTGCCGTTTAGATAATATGTAACTACAAAGTAAATAAAACATCAAACAATGACGCAGCAGGAAACAGTAGACGCAAGGAAGGTGAATCGAACAGGACTAATGTCATAAAAAAATGACTCAACAAATTTGTACCAAAAGTATAAAAATCGAATTTACCCTATACAGCGGCCAATCCCGCGCCCGTAAGCGATTTATTATGCGCCCACGACACGATTCCCGATAAATTAAAATAATTTTTTTATTTTATTTTCAATCAATTTCATGATTCAGCTTCTAAGCAGAATTTTTTTTGAAATTACTTATTACTTATTTATTAATTGAAATTTTCAAGTTATTATTTATTGACATATTAAATAACTCTATACAGGGTGTAACAGAATAACTATTCCTAATTTTAACTGGAGTATCCTGGGCTCAGAATATGAAGATTTCATGCAAATCACTGAGATAAAATGTGGCTCCTTACTGAGCTACAGGGTGTTTTATATAAAAATTTAAAAACGATTTTTGCCCAGTACTTTAAAACTATTTGACGTATCCTTATCATACTTGGCAGGAAATGTAGGTACCGTACACCATACTAAATTATGTTAAATAAAAGTTTCTGGCTACTGCCAGTGGCGTACAACAGGGGCAAGTGAGAGGTTGATCCTTCCTAAATTCTACGCCACTGGCGGAATTGTCATTTTAGCACAATTTTTCGATTCTCCAATACTTGCTGTGTAAAAAACATACTCTTCCTTTGTAACGATAAAGTCACTGTTTTTCGAGATATTTAAAGTTAAACATAAGCTGCACCCTTGTAATTTTTTCAAAATTTGCTAAAAAAAATCTGAAAAAATTTAGTAAAATAGAGAAAAAAATTAGCTACATAATATCTAAGTAACTTTTTTACTAACTCATTCTGGTTTGGCTGGAAAAATTATTGAAAATTAATATTTTTTGCATTTTATTTTTTTTATTTTCAATAATTTTTACAGCCAAATCAGAATGAGTTAGAAAAAAAAGTTACTTAGTTATTATGTAGCTAATTTTTTTCTCTATTTTACTGAATTTTTTCAGATTTTTTTGAGGAAATTTTGAAAAAATCCCAAGGGTGCAGCTTATGTTTAACTTTAAATATCTCGAAAAACAGTGACTTTATCGTTACAAAGAAAGAGTATGTTTTTTACACAACAAGTATTGGAAAATCGAAAAATTGTGCTAAAATGACAATTCCGCCAGTGGCGTAGAATTTAGGAAGGATCAACCTCTCACTTGCCCCTGTTGTACGCCACTGGCAGTAGCCAGAAACTTTTATTTAACATAATTTAGTATGGTGTACGGTACCTACATTTCCTGCCAAGTATGATAAGGATACGTCAAATAGTTTTAAAGTACTGGGCAAAAATCGTTTTTAAATTTTTATATAAAACACCCTGTAGCTCAGTAAGGAGCCACATTTTATCTCAGTGATTTGCATTAAATCTTCATATTATGAGCCCAGGATACTCCAGCTAAAATTAGGAATAGTTATTCTGTTACACCCTGTATATAATAAAATATAAGTACATAGTTCCACTACAATAATTTTTATTTTACCAAATTATATAGAATTTTAGCGCCATCTTCTATGTTTTTATTTTAATATTACTGATCATTCTGCCATCTATGAGCCACGTATGTCATTTAGTCAGTGACATTTAGTGTCATACGAGTGTTGACATTAAAGATTTTGTGTTGTATGCATATTATATCGTAACTTGAAATAGCGATATTGTAACCAATTTGTTTATTTTTTTGTTAAAAATATCTTTTTACTTTATGTTATTAATTTAACAATAAAAAATACTCAGTATGGTTGAGGCAAGTCCTAGTAAACGACCACGTTTTTACATTTTCCAAAAAGATTGGAAAGAATAATATTAATTTGTGGAAGTAAAAGAAAATAGTGTATGTCTTCTGTGCAATCGCACCGTAACTACTAAAATATATAATATTGAAAGACATTTTAAATTACAACATGAGAACTTCGATAACAAATTTATGCCTCATAGTACATTCGAACTGAGAAAATAAATAATTTAAAGAAGAAATTGTTGAGCCAACAATTATTTTTCAAAAAGATAATAAATAAATCAAAAAATTTAAAATAGCACATTTTTTTGCGAAGAACAAAAAATCATATTGATTTATTTAAACAAGCTTTAGATATTGGTAAAATAAAAGAGCATGTATGAGAGGAATTATGAATGTGGATAAAGCAAAAGTTGCTTGTTTGGATAGGAATGTTTCGAGGCGACTGATTTCGGAATGATGAAAAGATTTTGTGACACACCTTTTGGGTACATGGCGTAATTGTGTATGTATGTATGAATGTACATTCTTATATTTAGCAATTTTTTTTAATACAAACCTACAGAAAACAACTATAGAAAATACAAAAAACACACACACAAAATTAAAAAGCAGAAAATGATTATTTAAATAAAATAAAAACAATTTTAATATACCACATTTTTAAAACGGATTAAAAAATATAAAATAATTTCTCCTAGCCCCATACAGATTCCTTACCCCATAAAAATTGTCCTGAAAATTTGTGATTGTGAATTTTATTTGCTATAACAACACTTGTTAGATTTAAAACGAAAAACATGATTCCAACGGCAGCTACTCCTTACACTCCTTACTATTATTTATTGTATGTACTTTTTCTAACATGCCAGAAATAATTAGGGCAATAAATAATTTACAGTTGTCACGCAATACAATAAAAAGAACAACTGCGGCAATATCTACCCATATTAAAGATCAACTTGAAGTTGATATGAATAGATTCTCTTGGTATTCAGTTCAAATCGACGAATTTTTGGATGTAACGGGAACATCTCAATTAATAGTAATAACAAGAATGGTTTTTGAAGACTATTCTGTGAAAGAAGAAATATGTGCCTTTTGCCAATGAATAAAAAAACGAGAGGTGCAGATATTTATCAAGTTTTTAAAAATTATGTTTTGAAACAACAACTTCCCTTACATAAATTATCTTCAATTACGACTGACGGAGCTCCAGCAATGATCGGTAAAAATAAAGGATTTATAACTTTATGTAGAAAAAATTAATCATTTTCATTTTTTTTTGTTTACCATAATAGATCAGCAAGTTCTGTGTACTAAAGTTCTTTCATTTAGCCACGTTTTGGACCTTATAACAAAAATTATAAATTCTATAAAAGCTGCTCCATTACAGCACAGACTTTTTAAAAAGCTATTGGAAGATGGTAATGCTGAGTTCTCAGATTTAATAACTTACACAGAAGTGAGGTGGCTTAACCAAATCAAAGTATTGAACCGGTTTCTTAATTTGATTACTGAAATAAAAGAATTTCTTGTGCAAAAAAAAAAAATTATAACGAACTTGAAGATCCTAGTGATTTAGCTTTTTTAGCTGATATTTACCACAAATTAAATCAGTTAAATCTTGAACTGCAAGGTAAAAATAAAAATTTAGTAGATATCGTAAGTGCTATTAAGGCATTTAAAAGTAAATTAGCCCTTCGGAGTTCGCACTTTCAATAAAATTCTTTGACGCATTTTCTACACATGTCGAAAATATTTTTAGAAAATCATTTAGATTCTCGAACGTATGTTGATTATCTAACAAAATTAAATAATGAATTTAATGAAAAATTTAATCAATTTGACGACTTGGAATCAATTTTATTTTTTATTCAAAATCCTATGATTAATGTTGACATTACTAATTTAAGTGCAGAAATAAATGAATTTTATGCAACAAATCTAGAAAATTTAAAACTGGAAATTGTAGAATTACAAAATGACGTCGATTTAAAAGTTATTATCATGGACAAGGAATTTTGGAAATTAGTTAAAACACGTAAATATCCAATATTAAAAAATTGTGCACTGAAGCTAAAATCTATTTTTGGATCGACTTACTTAAGTGAAAGCACATTTTCTTTAATGCAATTTATCAAAAATAAGTTTAGATCACGTTTTACGGATAAAAATTTGTATGACAATTTTAGAGTAGCAGTATCTATAATTACTGTCCTGGTTTTGAAAAATTATGTCAAGAAGTTACAAGAATACAGTCACAACCTTCTCATTAACAAACTAATAATAATTTTTCATGTATTATATTGTAAAAAAAGTCGTTCAATAAAAATGTTATTATAAATTTTTATTATTATTTTAACCTATGAAATTAAATCAAAAAAATCAAAATTAAATAAAAAAAAATTTAAGAAAGTATAATTAAGCATTATCAGAAAAATTAAAAATAACTTTAACAATAAACATATGTGATGTCATTACATACTACTGCGCCCGCAACATTCATGAAAATTTTTAATTGCGCCATTGCTTCCAAAAAGGTTGGCCACCCCTGCTTTACAGAGTGTTTACCCGGTCTTCTCTGTATCCTTTCAGTGGGCGAAAATACGCCTCAAAAAGAGTCGATAAACCTTAAAACGCCTAAGTAAAACTCGTCTCATATGCAAGATAATAATTCTATTAGTTTTTACATTAAAAGATTAATTTATTTAGTCTACTTAGTGAATCAGTGTTGTTCGTTTGTTATTTTACAGGTAAAATTGTTACCTTAGTAACTCACTTTTACTGTCACATTTCTTTGATTAAAATTTTTATTAGTTTTTATCTTCTTTTTTAAAAATCGTGATGGGCCCATCGATATTCTAATATCGAATTAGTCGATATGATACTGATTTATGAGGAAGTGAAAATTTAGTCTGAAAATTATGTGAAATTTGGGAATTTTTTTCTCATAGAAGAAGTGATTGTTTAGAACGGGATTTAAATAAATTTATTCTTTAGTTAATGTACAATAAAATCCAATTTTTTCATAAAAGCAAAAACAAAATGGTGGTTCCAACTTTCACAAACTATGTTCCCTTTTTTGTGCGCGAGGCGTTCCACAGCTTTCCATGTGTGTCTGAATCAGAAAAGCATTAAAAATTAGTAATTTAGATTAAATTTGGGAGGCCTTATCATTATCCTTTTTGTAACAAAAATTCGTGCTAACAAAATGGCAGCTATTTGACGAAAAAAACAACTTCTTTGCTCTGTTTTTTTTTTTCTTTTAATGGACAAACAAAATATTTATAAAAAAAATACTATGTCAGGGTTCCACAAATTAAATTTCTTGTCTAGTGCGTAAAGAATCAAGTGTATCCGTTCATCCGTTGAAGCACTAGAGCGTCCCGCGCGCTAAAAAATGCTGTTCCGAGAAAAACGCGTTTAAAATTTTTTTTTTCAAGAATTCGGAGTATATAATTCTATGCTTTCCGTCCGCTGCATTATTTCACTTAACCAACTGTAACTTCTGAGATACGTTAAATATCGACAAATCTTTTTCAAACAAATATTCTAGACATTATAGTAATTAAATTTAAGTAAAAAAATACTTTTTGTCGATCAGTACAGCAACCTCCCCTTAATACGGCTGCCGGAAGTTGAGCGAGACTTTGTATACAACAACAAAATGATAATTGTAAACATCTTGTGTATTGGAAAATATTGATTAAGTAGTAGATTACTAGAGTTTAAAACAAATTAATCGTTCCCTATATAAAGTAAAACCATTATTGGCTCGCTTATGAGACGAATTTTACTAAGGCAATTTAATATTTCAGGTGTACTATCGCTCCCTAAAAAAATATATATGGCCAAAAATAGACAAACAAACCAATATCAGGCTAAAATATTTGTTTCATGTTACAAGGAAGTTAGTTCGTTTTTATATGTAAAAATCTCAAGAAGTCAACATTTGTATGATTACAGTTTACAATAATGTTTTTTATTAATGATGGTTTGTAAAAATTGTACAAGATAATTTGTAAAAGTGTACTAAATTTTAACAGTTTGTTAGGGAGGTCATTTCTAATAAAAAGTATTATATAAACATAGATTTATATTCTGTCTAATTACGCAACTACAAGAAATTAATTAAATTAAAGTAGAAAAACAAAATAAACTAGAAGAAAACTTGCATATCCTTCAGCATTTATATGATCATTTAAAACTTCAATATTAAACAACTCCCTGTTGAAAATACCAGCCCAAATATTAACACTAAATCGTTGTTATCGTTGTGAATATCTATATATTGTTTTACTTGATTTTTCTACGGTAACTTTGTATTAAGCTCATAATTTTACTGACACTAATAAAATTTTAATTTATTAGTTGCGCAACTTGATAGAATCGGACTTATGTTTATATGACACTTTTCACTTAAAATTACCTCCCTAACAAATTTTAAAAGTTTGGTACATATATATATATATATATATATATATATATATATATATATATATATATATATTACGTTACATAATATTAAACAATAATTGTATTTCCACACATATAACATCAGCTAAATAATTATGTTCTCATGTAAATGTGTGCTTTTGTTCAGTTGTTTTGTGTAATATTATATATGTATTATATATAAACCTATTTTTTTAATGTATACATATTTGTATCTACACATTATAGAGCCATGAAAAAGGCAATAGTGATTGCCTTTATAGCATAGAAGATAATACAAATATTTAACTAACTGAATTCCGTCTATTACTTATTATTTATGTATTTAGTGTTTTAATAGAATTTATTATTTAATAAAATTTATTTGGAAAATAACGTAACAGAATAAAATTCATGCAATGTTAAATTCGAATGAACAAACAACGAACAAAATTAATAACAGTTTCTGTCAGAAGTTTTCTGTCATTTGTTAAAAGTTAGTAAAAATGGATATTCCATTAAATTACTGTACATTAAAAAGTTAACAAATGCCTTTTCTCTTGAACTTAAATCATATTTCGTATTTATTTTAATTTGTTACAAGGCAAAGATTTATAAAAACCTAACGTAAATAAGTTTTCTTGAATATATTTCAAAATATATGTACACTATAATTAAATTTATTTACTTCAATTTTTTTTATATATTCTTTTAATAAAATCGTGTATTATCAATATTTTTATATATTATTATATCTAAACATACATACATTGTAAATAACAAACTAACATAAAATAAGCTGCTTTAATTTCATGTTTTTATTAAAATTTATTTATAATCGACGTTCCGAAAAAACTCAACACTCGTCTTCATCAGAATAAACAGATACAAATTATATTTCCAGTAAATAACAATACATAGAAACAAGTTACTAGATAATAAATAAGTGACTAGATTATATAATATTATAGATTTTTAAATAATGGAAAACAAATTTTATTTATCTCAATGCCTTCACCGTGATTGATGTTTTTTCCTTATCAATTTCAATTGCTTCTCTTATTAATCTCCTGCTAATATAGATTGGTCTAGCAATTTTTAGATATTATAATGCATGTTCAGCAATTGCAGATTTATCTGGATGATTTAGACTTATTAACCTTTTATGTTATGGCAATTAGTAGAAAAAATTCTACCTGTTTGTCTAATATGAACATAACAACAAACATATTTAAGTAAAATGATTAATTAAATTTATAAATGTTTTAGAATTTTATTGCGTATATGTAGCTGAATATAATACACATTCATATATAAAAAAACTACATGGTATATATAAAATTCTATTGATACATTGCATATATAATTCTTCAAAATTGTACATAATTTTCTTAGACACATCTTATATAATTGCCTCGTACACTCCATTTCCGTGAAATAATACAGTTTATGTAGAGAGAAAGGTAAAATATACGTTGCTTGTATATAAAATACATAAAAATATTGCATTAAAAAATTATAAATTGTAGGTAGCTTTGAGAAAATAGAATAATGTTTTTTTTTCTCAAAATTATTAAATTTTGTCTTCTGAAAAATATTAAAATTATATGAAAATGATAAAAATACTCCCTATACAGTATATTCCTGCAGTAAAATTAATGGGGTTGTCCCGTTTTTTCTAACACCATTATTTTTATTTTTTTTCTGAAAGTTGAAGGCTCAAGTAATTAAAATATATCATATACATATTTTTTAATTTTGTTTCATTTTAAAGAAAAAAAATATTAAAAAATATCCACAAATTCAAATTGTTTCTCTATGACGTATATTACATTGAAGCAGATGTTGCCGTTAATGACAATTTTCAATTATAATTATTTTATTTAAATAATGTATTTAAGTAAAAATACAACAAAAACTATTCATAATAATTTAATAAAAATGAAGTATAAAATAATTATGCATCAGTTTCTTGTAAAAATTGAAATTGTTTTCCTTAACAGTATGCATAATTACAAATGTGGCAACGCTGTTACATGCAAAGAATGTAAACAGTTATCAACTATCAGTGATTTATGTGACGTCATAATTCCGATGGCGGGTAAAAACTCGATATTTTAATAATTAATATCTACGAAATTAAAAGGTATTTTATAATAATTTCTTTTTTCTATAGTATATTTAAACATAAATAATCGTTTTCTGCAATTACATTGTATACTTAAAAAAAACGGGACAACCCCATTTATCCTATCGGTTAGAGGGTATGCTTAGCTACAGTTTTGTGTGCGCCAACAGAATATTTGTTACTTTTTATATCGAACAAAATGCCTAATAATAATTTTAATTTCAAGCGTTCTTTGTTTGTTTTTTATTATCTGAAACATCTGATGTAATGAGTAAACTTTATTTAAAAAAAAAACATTTTTTCAAACTTAATTCAAATACGCAGTTTATTTCAAATTTTATTTTTTTAAAATAAGTTACGGTAACGTAAAATTTCTGGAATAAATTAACAAAAATAAAAATCGGTAATTTAAATATTACAATTTTTTTTCAAAAGTATTATAATATTAATATTAAGTTACCATATAGCCTATGTAGAAAGAGGTTATTATGTCACTAATACAATAATTACATTAATTATATAGCAGTTAGTAACTATATATTCCAACAGTAGCAGCACCAAACATAACTAAAACATTAAGTGTAGATATTTCATCGGACATCTTTCGGCGGCCATATTGAAAACTAATTAACTTACGTTAATTGACATTTGCATTGTTTATTTTCGCTTAAATTTAAAGTTTATTATTGAAAATGTATGAAAAAGTGCAAGAAATGCAATGTACAACGCCCAGGGTGGTCAGAAACTGCATTTCGTCTCAAGAAACACGGTCAAGTTTGACATCTCCGACGTATATATTAAAAATTATTAAGCCAAGTTAAGTTAATTGACAATTCCATTGTTTATGTTCGCTTGAATTTGAATTCGATTATAGCAAATATGTGAATAAGTGCAAGAAATATGCAATTGTACCTATATTTGACAAAAGAAATATTAGTTCTCACAAATCACGTAACAAATATAAATAATATATACATATACATATTATTCTGCAGCTATTAGTAACTGGTTAAGGTTACTAGGCATGTAATTTTATTCATTTTTGTATAGTGCTTCATGTAGAACGCATGAAGAAAAGTTGTATATGTTTGACTCGGAATAGAAAGTTCTTTTTTTGTATTTCGCCAAGATTGCTTAGTGTCGGCTTTGCTTTGGCCACAAATATCTGAGCTCAAACTTTAAGAATCGTTTTCTACTCCTCGTAACATAAAATACTACATTGTGAAAAAATTACATTAATGGAATATGTAAATTTATAACAATTTTTAACAATGTTTTTACATAACAAAAGTTACGAATATAAATATATAAGTATTTGATATTTTTGGCAATTCATTTTTTGAACAGTAGGCGTTTCTCAGAAGGGCGCTACATTTTATTAGCCCAAGATGCTAAAATATTTTAGTACAGTCTTGTTACAAAATAAAAAGGGACAGCATATAGTAGCTAAAAGGTATATTAAAAAGCAGCTTACAAAATATCTTAATAAATAGTATAAAAATAGCTTACAAACTAGCTTAAAATTAGGCAGCTACTTATACATATAGTAGCTCATAGCTGTAGCTTAAGCTAGTTTTGAAAAAATTAACTGTATTCTGTAGTTTTATAATTTTTTAAAGAATAGTTTGTAGCTATAACTTAGCTATAGATTTAGATTGAGTATCTTGTCTAGGCTCTGTATTATCAAAGCGTCGGTCTTACCTGTAGCGTGTAATTTTCTTAGCGGATCAACAATCGCAAAATATCGATCAGCCGATAGTGCTGTAAGTGTAAAAACACTAACACCAATCGATATATCTTTGATTGTTTCTGATAATTTGCATACGGTGACACCCCAAGGCCATGACACCACCGTGTAGACAATTGATGTAAATGGTACGCAGGTGGCTATGACGAGTAGATCAGCAAGTGCCAATGATAAAATATATCTGAAAACAAAAAGAATGGGGGTTGGTAATATTTACGCCTGGTTGCATACAGAACTATTAACTTAACTAACGAGTTAACTAGTTAACTATTTAAGACAACTACTTTAGTCAATTGTCTCCATACTGTCACATTAATTGGTTAGCTGGCAATTAACGAAAGAGTTAGTTTGCAAAACGATTAACAATGATTTGGGCAACCGGATCTTAAAGCTTATTTGGAGTGTTATTTAATGTGTTTGCGGTTATAAGAAAATAGTAAATTACGTTACGAGAAACAGAAAATATATATATGTACAAAATCGGTTAAACAACATGGCCGTAATAAATTTTTTAAAATTTTAGTAATTTTTTTCTCGGGGTATATATTATACAGTGTGTCCCCGGATTGAGTTCACTATAGATGTAATCGGCAAAAAATTTAAGAATTTCATTTTCAAGTTTTGGGATTCCGCCCAGCTTTGTCTGAAAACAATTTTAAGCATATTTTTAGATTTTTAAAAATTAAGGCGACCATTAAAAATGTAAAAAACTGTTTTATATTCAGGTAAAGTGCCTTTTTGGTCAATAATACAGCATAATGTTTTTGAGAAAAATTGTTCAGAATATGAAATTATGGCTCTGTGCAAAATTTTAGAAAGATCAGTTTAAAAAAAAAACATAACGCCGACTGGACAAAACGCCGACTGTTCATTGGCATTTGCGCAAGCTAAATAAACGAAAAGTTGACGCTTGCACAAGCCAAAACGTTGGGGGTTGAGTAAAATCTGTCAATACATCAATCTCATGCAAAATATCTATGAATAACAACGATTAGCTTGCGTAAATGCGAATGAACGGTCGGCGTAGTGTCCTCAATCGGCGTTTTGTCCAGTAGGCGTTATGTCCAGACACATTTTTTTTTTCTAAAATTTTGCATAGAGCCATAATTTCATATTCTGAACAATTTTTCTCAGGAAAATTATGCTGTATTATTGACCAAAAAGTCACTTTACCAGAATATAAAATAGTTTTTTACATTTTTCAAAAATATGCTTAAAATTGTTTTCAGACAAAGCAAGGCGGAATCTAAAACATGAAAATAAAATTCTTAAATTTTTTGCCGATTACACCTATAGTGAACTCAATCCGGGGACACACTGTATATATTGTGCTGAGCCAAAATACTTGCGACTGAGATATAGCAGATGTCAAGCAATCTGGGAGAAATACAAAAAGAACATTCTACTCCGACTAATATACAATTTTTTGAAGTATTCCAAACGAATCGACACTAAATATACATACCAAGTAATTTTACTAAAATATTATTTATATTTTTCTTCAAGCGTATTATAATATTACGCTATTGTATTGTCTATGTAGAAAGTTACTATGTAGAAAATGTTACTAGTACAATAATGTACATTATTATAAAGCAGTTAGTTACTGTATACGCTACTGATGGCAGCAATAAACATAACTACATCCGCAACTTTATGTAATCTGACATTTTCCGGCGGTCATATTGAAAACACTTTCACGTCAAGTTAAGTTAATTTAATAATTACATTGTTTATTTTGGTTTGAATTTTAATTTAATTATTGAAAATGTGTGCAGAAGTGCAAGATATGCAATATATACCGTCCAAGATAGACGGAAACTGAATAATCGACCAAAGAAACACGATCAAGTGTATTTAATTTGATTTCTCCCGAGGCTATATTAAAAATTGCTAAGTCAAGTTAATTTAATCGACAATGGCATTGTTTATTTTCGTTTGAATTTTACTTGGATTATTGAAAATGTGTACAGAAATGCTAGAAATGTATACCGCCAAGCTGTGTCCGGGACTGCATATTCGACAAAAGAAACTCGTAACAAATATAAACAATATATACATACGAGAATACATTATATTACTAAAATATTTAAAGCACCTAATTAATAGTTACTTATTTTTAACGACTATATTTAAAATATTAATAAATAAAAATTTATAAGCTATTATTAGGTATATAGGTATTTTAAAGTATAGGCGTTCTAATATTGTGGTAATTAAAACAAAAATTATTATTTTCTTAAATATTTCAATAAGTGGGAATCAAGCCCAGAATAATAAAATGTTAACTACTGGGCCACTATGACAGTACAAAACGCAATTTTGCAATATGTCATAAATATAGATTATGTTCAATAATTTATTTAACATGTAATTTTTTAAAATTTGTAAGTAATTAAGTGGTTTTAATATGTTCGAACATTGTACTTTTTCTAAATTGAATTCAAGTAAAAATTTTCGTATATTGTCAAAATTCCATATTAACTGCCTGTGGCAACTTTTCCAACGAAAACCTTGTATATTTATATATCCTTTTAAACAAACGAAAAAGTATAATATAATTTTTCTAAAAAAAGATGATTGGTTCTATTTAACATTTTATATTTTATTAGACAACTGTATATTTATTCATTATAAAATACGAGGTAATAGAAAAATATTTTTTAAAATAACAAACACTCAAACTGTTTATTTATAAAAATAAATTGTCTTGGTGAAGGTCATGTCAAAATTTACGTTCGGAAGGTGCAAATAAAATTATATATATATATATATATATATATATATATATATATATACAGTGGCGTAGCCAGAAACTTGTCATGGGGGGGGGGAGGTTACTAATATTAATCAATAAAGATAATACTATAATTTGTATAAAAAATAAAAAGCAATAAAAATTATTTCTATAAAAATAAAAGTAAAATAACATATTTCATATTTTACATACGTATGTTTTTGGTCGCTTAGGTTCTTGGGGGGGGGGGGTTAACTCCCCCCCCAACACCACCCTGGCTACGCCACTGGTTGACACAGTGCAGAATAATCTTACAATAGTAAAGTCTAAAGTTATATTGTATTAATAAAATGTTCGAAAAACTGAAATACATAATATATAGAATATGGAAATAAAGTTACAGTATAATTTCGTAGATAAAGTTGTTCAACTAAAACACAAATTTGACCTAAATAAAAGTTTTACTTTATCAAAATTATTCGCAGTTTTGGTTGAATTCTTTCTGTAATAATTTTTATTTAATATTATTAATAATAAGTAATAAAAATATGCAAGATGCATTATGATAAAATAAAACGGCTTTAAGTTACGTTTTACTGAAATTACATATTTATCAGGAATAATTATTTAATTAAAAAAAATGTAATGTACCACGTTTTTAACACGGATTAAATAGTTTAAAATAATTTTTCCTAGCTCCATATATAGATTTATAACCCCATACTGAAAAACATAGTGCAATGACAGCTACTCCATACACTCTTTATCTATTGCATGCGCCTCTTGTTTTCTCTATTGGGGTTATAAATCTATATGGGGCTAAGGAAAATTATTTTATACTTTTTTGCCCGTGTTAAAAACGTGGTAAATATATTAATTTTTTTTTTATATTTAATTTCTGTTTTTTAGTCTTGTTTAACTTTAACTTTAACATAATTATTTTATTCAATTAATTAAAATTTAATAATTACAGTTATATACTTATAATTAATTAACTTTAATTTAAATATTTTATATTATTAATTAATTAGTTAATATTGCATTGTCATCTAGTTTTGAGCTATGTTTAAAATTTCCAGTCTCTATAGCTCATCGGAAAGTTAGTTTAAAATCGATTGCAAAATTTGTACGAATCATGCAAATAGGGAAAAAAGCGAGTTAATAAAAACAAGTCAAAAATGATATAAACGACATTTATGGTAAATAACAGAACATAGAAACTAGTTTAACAAATATGATCTTGTTATATTTTTGTTACCTAGTAATTTGTTTCTATGTTCCCTTATTTACTGTAAATGTCATTGGTAATATTTGTCCTGATGAAGACGGACATTGAGTTCGTCGAAACGTTGATTATTAATAAATATTAATACAGATCTATAACCTGAAGCTGTTATTACAGTCAAAATTTAATTTAACAAAATTAGAAGTATATGGGTAAACCCATATATAGACCACTTGACATTTCTCGGAAGATTGGCGACACAATATCTTTAATAAAATTATAATTTATGTGGGCGCTAGAAGAAACTTTCCTGAAAATTTCATGAAAATCGAATAAATAATGTAGCCACAATGAATTTAAAAAAAAAATGTGAATTTTTCCTCGATAAGTTGGTAACACTGTATTTTGTTAAAATTGCATAATTTATTTAAGCACTAGGAGAATTTTTTATGAAAATTTGATTAAAATCGGTTAAATAGTGGTCATAATGAATTTTCTAAAACTTTAGTAATTTTTTTCTCGGAAAGTTGGCAACACTGGATATTAATAAAATTATATAATTAATGGGAGCATTAGGAAAATCTTTTCTGAAAATTTGATCAAAATCGGATAAATAATGTAGCCAATATGAATTTTTAAAAATTTAGTAATTTTTTTCTCGGAAAGTTGGCAACACTGGATATTAATAAAATTATATAACTAATGGGAGCATTAGGGAAATCTTTTCTGAAAATCTGATCAAAATCGAATAAATAATGTAGCCAATATAAATTTTTATAAATTTTAGTAATTTTTTTCTCGAAAAGTTGGCATCACTGGAAAAAAATAAAACCACATGACCATCTTGGGTACTAGACAAATTTATCCTGAAAATTTCATTAAAATCGGTTGAACCGTCTAGGAGGAGTTGCGGCCACAAAATTTTGACTTACGACCGAGCGAGCGAGCGAGCTTACAACGCACATCCATACACCCACATAAACTAAGTTCAGATTCATCATCTAGAGGCTATATGAAAGATTTCTATACACAAATTTTTTTTTTTGAAAATGTTACAGACACCGTACCAAACGCTATACCACATTTTCCTTGCGGTCAAAGTGGTAAAATGTCAGATTTGTTGCTTAGCGTACTATAGCGCAACGAGCTATCAGCTAGGCATGGAATTAACATGTCTAGTTCGGAGCGAAAAAATATTAAAAACAAAAGGGATTCCGTTTTAGAATTTTTCCAAGTAATTCGTGATTTAACACGTGGTCAGTAGTTTTGGGGTGTAATATTCGAAGTTTATCGTGCTACCTTGTGGTGCATCGCTATTTTGCGGATTTATCGAACTGCCGAATAAATATTGTTTTGGAGATTTTTGGTTTTATCATTTTGGGCCCTTTTGTGCAACAAATAGAATTTTTGGTTTCTCCATCTACAAGTGCTGGTCTCAGGATTTGTCACACAGCAACCAACTCCGGCCCGTGAGTTTAATCAACGTACCGACAACACAACAACAATTAAGATAAGGACTACATCTACTTATTTTGACAGCATCTTTTGACTATGCAGTGAGAAGTGATACTTCGCTTTTGAATTCATTGCGTTATATTTTATTATACTTTTGGCTACGATTTACTCGTATATACATTTCAGGATAAATTTGTCTAGTGCCCGAGATGGTCATGTAGTTCGGTACAATTATTGTGCTTTGTGAATTTAGTGAGAACAAATTCAAATCGGTCCGTGTTAAACTCTATTTAATTTACTGTTTGGACAAAATACGGCATAGCCTATTGCAGTTACACGAGATTTGTATAAATATTGTAATTGATAATACTTTAGTAGTAACTAATTTGTATTGCGCTTTTGTACGATTGAAATTGTTGTTTTTAGAGTATTATTTCATATAAAGTTCGCGATATTCGCTTTATTTTGTATTAAATATAAATGTTATTACTTGATTTAATTCGGATTGGCCAATTTCGATACGTGTAAACAAAATACAGTGAATGACAACTTATGCAGCGCAAGTTACATTACTGGGTTGCGTAAAATATATATATTTATATTATATCCAACTATTGTTGCGAAATGTTTACAGCTTTTATTATTGCTGTTCAATAATTGTACGATTATCTATTAGAATTATAATATCTTTTTTTACTGTTAGTGAAATATAATTGTGTGACTAAGGTTTTGTCAATCTTTGTGAAACACGCACCGAATTGTATTTTTTGTTTGTCAGATTGTCGAGTTATAATTTGAATAATATTTTGTTAAATTTATATTAAACTTAAATTTTTTTGTTTTAATTTATAGCAAACTTAATTTTCAATTTCAATTTATATTAAATTTAATTCATATCAATTTAATTGTGTTAAACCTTAAATTTAAATGAAAAGTAATATTGTCAAACTTAGAATTTATATTGTGGTTATTGTACATGAGTACTTACATTTAATTGTATAGTTTTGAGTACAACTATAATTTGAGGTTTGTAATTTTTTTTATATCAATAGACTTTTTTTTCAAATTTTGAAAACTCATATAAAATTAATTAACGACCTAAAACAAAAATATTTATAACAAAAATAACATTTTTAGAACTATGTTTAGTATATTAATATCAATCTGACCAAAACACGTATTCAAAATGGTGCTGAGTGCGCGCCATTTATGCGTGACGTCACCAACCAGATCGCGAACGTAACGACATGGAGAATATTATGTTGTTGCATATCAAATTGTAGCTAAATCACAGCCTAAACGATGCGCAATGAGATTTTCATGCGGAATTACTCAGGAAAAGGCATTTTCATCATTTTGATATATTAATTTGACACATTTTCAATATGACAGCGAGATTCATTTTTTTCATAGCTATCTATGTTTATTTATATATATAGATATTTAGTTTTTAATTGCGCGATTTATTTACACTTATTATAGTATAAATACAAGTAAATCTTTCTCTCTCTCTCTCTCTCTCTCTCTCTATATATATATATATATATATATATATATATATATATATATATTTAATCTGTGTATTATTTCACTTGTAGTGTACGAGAGAAACAAAATTATATATGAATACAAAAAAAATCAAAGTCTACTTATACAATCTGGATAATGACGTCACGCGGGCACTTGGCCAATCCCAAACCGTTTCAGTTACTTGGTCAAAATTCAAATATTTTGGCCATTTCAATCGATTATTTTGATGAAACCAAACAGTTTAAAATTCATGTTTTTGCACATTTGATGTTTATATTACACAATCAGCATATTTAATAACAAAAAAAAGACTTTTTATTTTTTTTTAGAAAGAGTCTATTGTAAAATTTCATTATTTAAATTTAATACAGCCTTGGTACTTGAACTATAAGATTTATTTTGTTTTATTTAATAAATTGGTTATTGGGGCTAGGTTCCGAGTGACGACTTTTGAGAGACCAGCACTTTTCGAAGATCGGTGTTAAAATAATAAACTTTGTTGCGCTCTTTTATGCAATTAGTTTTGTGAATCGGAATTTCTTAAAGAACCGAATATTATCTTTACCCCGCCCGTCTTCACTTCAGTTAGTCGCGGTTTGGTCGGAAGTCGTTACAAATAGTTTTTGTTATTTCGCTTTGAGCACGTATTACCGTTATATTTTAATATAATAAGTTCTAAACAGTTTTTTACTATGTTATGTATTAGGTTATTAATAAAATGAAATAATTTTCCTTAAATCACAGACAATAATATTGAAAAAGTAATATAAGTATTGCAAAAGCTAAGCTCTTATCATCTGTAGTAAAAGGTAAAGCTAAATGCTAATCAACATTCGAAGGTTGCAAGATACTCAACATGATAAATGATTAAATTGTTATTTGGCCACTGGGTAGAACTTTAGCTTTATTTTTTGCTGTTGATGATGAAAGCTAAGCTTCTGAAATACGTTTTCAAAATTATTTTATTTAATTAACTATTCGCCACATTAAGATCATATTTTAACTTATTAATATAATGTAATAGTAGAAAAAAGGTAAATATAAATTAGGTTACTTGCAAAATATATGTTTGTTTTTTTGCGTACTTCAAACCTTTTTATTCATAATTTAATTAAAATTAAAATGTGAATCCATTCAAATCGCAATTATGTGACACGTATGACGTATGATGCCTAGAGGTGACCCTGTTAAGAAACACAGAAATGTCATGAAACAAGGTTAGAAGTATATGGGTAATCCCACACTTTGACATTATAAATTAGCAACATTGTATTTAATAAAATTATATCTATATATATATATATATATATATATATATATATATATATATATATATATATATATATAAACGAGTGTATGTCTGTTTGTCCTTTATACGTTACTACACCATTCATCCGATCGCCATGAAACTTTGGGAAGTTGAAGAGTACACTCCCGCGAAGGTTTCTGGGGCACTGGGGCCTCCAGGGCTCCAGGAAAAAATTGGAAAGTATAAAAAAGAAAATAATTTCAAATAATATTGAAATTTTTGGAAGTTGTTGAGTACACTCCCGCGAAGGTTTATGGGCCCCCCAGGGCCCCAAGAAAAATATTGAAAAATGTGAAAGAGAAATGATTCCAAATAAATTTGAAACTTTAGGAAGTCGTTGAGTACAATCCAGCGAAGGTTTCTGGGGCTCCAAGAAAAATATTGGAAAGTGTGAAAGAAAATAATTCCAAATAAATTGAAAATAATTATAACATGAAAACTGAAATTGATTTTCTTTTTGTAATACAAAAAAATTTATAAAAAAATTTAATATTTACATTAAAATTAAGGCAAGACAACGTTTGCCGGGTCAACTAGTAATTTATATAATTTCTAGCAAAATCTTTTACGAAATTTTGATTAAAATCCGATAAATAATATAGCCATAATAAATTTTTAAAAGTTTCAGTAATTTTTTCTCGGAAAGTTGGCAACTCTACAAGATAATAATATTATATAATTTTTGTGAACACTAAGAGAAATGTTTGTGATAATTTTATTAATCACGATATACTAACACGTTGAAATGTCTCCTTCACTATTTAATTTATTATATGGATGTTCTCCAGAAAGCCTTCAGTAGTGATGATGGTATACATATAGGTGATTGTGTTTCTTTAGCGTATGCTGATAACATGGTTGCTTTGGCTGAATCTGAAAAGCAACTGACAAGAATGATTGATAGAATTAATGTTGTTGGTAAAGATATAATTCTTGTTTTGAATGTTCATAAGTGCCAAGTTTTAGTTTTATAGAAGGGTGACTTGACTAAATGTAGTGTATCTGTTGATGATGCACGCTTAGAGCAGGTAGATGAATTTGTGTATTTGTGAAGTTTTCGGTAGGATTTCGGTAGTTATTTCGGCGAAAAAACATTATTCATTTTTTTCAAAGCAACCTAAAATTTATATATTTTTAATGCGATATTTTTACGACATTGTAGAATACAAGTAACGTACAATTCTCTATTCTTTCTCTCTCTCTCTCTCTCTGTCCCTTCATCTAATTGTAAGCTGTATTGTTTTACAGATATATTATACAATCTGTCTAAGAAAATTATGTACAATAATATGTTTTATTGTATACATGTGATTTTTAAGAATAATTATTATTTTCTAATATATAAAATTCTTGTGTCACAATTTTAGTGTTTATATTCCTCCGAAACGGCTTGACCGATTTTGATAAAATTTTATATGTATATTTAGTAGGTATGAAAATAGATTCACAACTAATTTTTATAGCCCTAAGTGTTAAGGGTGGCTCACCCTAAAAAAAATTTTTTCATTTTTTGGACAAAGTTTTTTTTGGTTATTTTTTTATGGTGTGCCATTAAAAAATACATTTAGTCCTAAATTTTTACCCTCCTACCACTAACCCCTACTTTTTAATAGCATTTTATATTTTTTAACCCCGGTCGATAGCTGATCAATGGGGTTCCGTTTAGCCAAACTCAATAAAATAAAAATAAATAAATAAATAAATAAATAAATTTGTAACTTTGGGAAGTTGTTGAGTACACTCCCGCAAAGGATTCTAGGGCCCTGGGGAGGCCCCAGAAAAAATATAGAAATGTGTGAAAAAAATTGATTCCAAATAAATTGAAAATAATTATAATATAAGAAATGTAATTGATTTTTTTTGTAATACAAAAAAATTCATAAAAAATTTAATATACACATTAAAATAAAGACAAGACAACGTTTGCCGGGCTAGCTAGTAGTTTATAAAATGTGTTTATTCAATCTATTTTTTTTTATTGTATTTGCTTTATTTAAAATATAAAAATGTACTAAATGATCCAGTTTTTTTTTTTTTAGCTTAAGTAGATTATAAATTATGTACACTTTATCTTTAACGAGATTCTTAAATTATAAATGAAATATTAAATTTAGTTAGAAATTTTAAACATATATCTTTTATAGATCAATAAATCTCTCTTAAATAAATAGAAAACAAAATTTGTTTTAAGCTTTGAGCCGGAAAATCCATTCATTAAAAGTTTTATATACATAATTTTACTACTATACTTACAAGCAAACATATCGAGATGTTACACGCCGATTTAAATGAGCTTCAGGTATCAAGTAGAACACTAAAAACTAGTATATTTTATATATATACAGGGTGTTTCATTGGTAAACGGAAATACTTAAACGGTGAATAGAGGTCCCCGAGGCGGTTCTAGAAATACCCCATTTATTGGACCTGACGGTCTTTGTAATCGAGATACAGGGTGTTTTATCGATTTTGCTTATTTCTTCCTGAGGTCATAACTCTCGAATCACCCCGTATATGTTTTTGATATTTGGTACACATGTAGATACCCTGGCAGTTTCACCGCCAGCCGCTAATTATGCCCGCGGGGCTTTTTTGTTTTCGTGACCTGGTTTTAATTGGTTTTTAATTAGATTAAGGAATTTTTATTTTTAAATTTTTAATTTTTTTACATATTTGCCCCTTCCCCCCTCTTAGATAAGAAATCTTTGATAAACACCAATTTTGGCATAGTGAAAAGAGTTTGTGCCATACCCTCTAGGGTACATGGCGTGATTGTGTATATAGGTATGTAAATGAAATAGATGAAAAGTTGTTTATCTATTTGTGAATGGGTATTAGATCATTAGCATTTTAAATCCTCAAAGGTATTTTGTACCTAGAATTTTCCAAAATTGGTTTTTAACACCAGAGGTGTTAATATTGTGATTATTATTCACTTTCCATTTTTAAACTAGTACTTATTATATTTTGTTGCCAAATATGATTAAAAATGAAACAATTAATATATTTGATATTTAAATATATATATATATATATATATATATATACCGGGTGTCTACTTTTTTTTTGTTACATAGGGAATAAAATGCTAAAATTTTCATTTGGTGATAAATTTTCCCCTAATTATTATAGAACAAAAGTACAAATACAAAAGTTGTTTAGAATTCAAAAATGCATCAAATGATGCCAAATTTATCAATATAGGATGTTCTGATCAAGAATTAGAAGCAAATTAAAATTTCCATTTTTGCGCTCTTTACATCAAAGTGCCACGGAAATTAAACAAATAATTTCATTTCTTCTGGAGTTTGAGTTTGACAGATCGTATTTATTTTATTGTTACGTTCTGTATTATTATTATTATTATTATTATTATTATTATTGAAAATAATGAATAAACTTAATGTAAATGAAAAGCTATTAAGTATAAAAAGTATTAAGTATTTATTATTTATTACAATGAAAGGGTATTTTACTCGGCTGTACACTACGTACTAGCTGTGGTTTTAAATTGTGAATGTCTCCATTATAATTTTAAGTAATTGTTTAATTTATTTATTAACTTCAAGTTATAAAAACAATACATTTGAATTAGATGACTGGCATTATGCCTAATATATTTATTATAATAATTTAAACTTATCCCTGAGGATGCTGTAAGTTGTGCAGTGAAACGTCGGATAAGAGTTTAATAAATAGTAAATAGCTGAACTCCGTAAAACTTTCTTTATTTATTACAATATTCAATATACCTATAAAACAGAAAAATTCATGAATACAAGATATAGGAGAACAAAAACGAAACTAACAATTTAAATTAAATGTTCAAATAAATCGCCATTAACTGCCAAACAATAACCTAATCTGTTATAAAATTCGTGACGTACAGAGCTTAATTGTGTTTGTGTTATATTATTGCACTCTTCAACAATGGCATTTTTCAAATCAACAAGATTTTTGATATGTCGTTTATAAATTTTCTCCTTCAAATATGGCCATAAAAAGAAATCGCACGGTGCTAAATCGGGCGATCTAGCTGGCCAATTAATTGGACCACCTCTACCAATCCATGAATTTGGAAAACATTGATCCAAATATAATTTAATGTTGCAGCTGTAATGTGCCGG
The DNA here is from genome assembly GCA_963966155.1 of Clivina fossor. NCBI lineage: Eukaryota > Metazoa > Arthropoda > Insecta > Coleoptera > Carabidae > Clivina > Clivina fossor. Next base: position 17,208,783 of record OZ014558.1, on the reverse strand, counting down.
ACATCCGTCTTGTTGATACCAGACAACATTATCTTGAGTTGCACACTCTTCTAACTGCGGACCAATATGATTTTGCAACATATCCAAATATTTTTCGTTGTTTAAATTATTTTCAATAAAAAATGGCCCAATTATACACCTGCCAAAAATTCCAGCCCATACATTAACTTTTTCTGGATATTGGGTACGTGTTGCTACCATTAAATGAGGATTTGTTTGGCTCCATATTCTAAAGTTTTGTGTATTAGGTTCGCCGTGTAAAGTAAACGTAGACTCGTCAGTAAAACAAATAGATTTCAAGAAGTTTCTGTCTAAATTGGATTTTTCCATAATAATGTTACTAAATTCGCTTCTAGCCATTTTATCCGCTTCAAATATCTCTTGGTGCGTGGAATATTTATAAGAATGATATTTTTCATTTTTTAGTACCTTATGTATTGTTGAAGGATGCAAATTTAATTCAGCACCAAGTTGACGCACACTAACATTTGGGTTTTCCGTTACACACAAAAGTATATTCAATGTATTTTCTTTAATTGCATTTTGATTTAAATTCTCCTCCTGATCTTCTGCGTTGATTTTTCTACAATTTTTACAATGTTTTAACACACTTCCAGTTTCTTCGAATTGTTTAATTATCCTACGAATAGTCATAGCGGAAGGTATGGGACGGTTTTCAAAGAAAGCGCTGAATAAATCTCTTACTCGTCGTATCGAATTTCCAGTAAAATACCATTTTACGCACTGAACTTTTTCATTTACCTTAAGTTTATTCATTATTTTCAATAATAATGATAATAATACAGAACGTAACAATAAAATAAATACGATCTGTCAAACTCAAACTCCAGAAGAAATGAAATTATTTGTTTAATTTCCATGGCACTTTGATGTAAAGAGCGCAAAAATGGAAATTTTAATTTGCTTCTAATTCTTGATCGGAACATCCTATATTGATAAATTTGGCATCATTTGATGCATTTTTGAATTCTAAACAACTTTTGTATTTGTACTTTTGTTCTATAATAATTAGGGGAAAATTTATCACCAAATGAAAATTTTAGCATTGTATTCCCTATGTAACAAAAAAAAAGTAGACACCCGGTATATATATATATATATATATATATATATATATAATTGAAATAAAAAATAATTTCTAACAGTTGTAAACATGAAACTTAATTATAATATTTTGTATTATAATAAAAATTATTAATTAAACTACTTTTACATGATAATATTTTATTTAATTAAAAAAAATGAATCAAATCTAACCAATTAACAAAATTATTTAATTTGTCTTTGAATAAAATTATTAAATAAATATTACATTTAAAAATTAGTGTTTTAAAATGTACAATTTTATTTTTACACTTCAATTATATCGATGTTCATGTTAGCTTGGTTATTTATGAAATGACAGAATAAGCTGTTTGACAAAAACAAACACTAACATTAAGTAATTACCATGAACTTTTTATAGTTAAAAAAAAAAAAAAAAAAATACCTAGTAAAAAAAAAAATAAAAAAAAAATAAATAAAAATAAAAACCAATGTATTTAATAGTTATTCAATAATTTTAAAAGTTTTATAATTTATTATTAAAAGTTAATAATAACTATTTTTTTGGTTCTTAAAAATTTTACTTTAAGTTTAAAATGTGAATAGTTAAATTTTCTGCGGAAAAATTTAAAGTGCACATTTTAATTTAGTTTTTTGTACTCTTTCCAAATATGCAAACGGATTTTGAAAATTTCAATATATAATGTGTTGTTTCAAGGTCACAATTGCTATTTATTTTTTTGTTAATCCGGACCTGGATTTTTCTTGTGAATAGTAAGTGGATCATTTGGGCTCTGCATGAGAAACATGTGTACCAAATATCAAAAACATATACGGGGTGATTCGAGAGTTATGACCTCAGAAAGAAATAAGCAAAATCGATAAAACACCCTGTATCTCAATTACAAAGACCGTCAGGTCCAATAAATGGGGTATTTCTAGAACCGCCTCGGTGACCTCTATTCACCGTTTAAGTATTTCCGTTTACCAATGAAACATCCTGTATATATATATATATATATATATATATATATATATATATATATAATAGTATATCAAATATAAGCATAGAATAATTATTAACTGAAAATGAAAAAACTTTTATCACCTAGATCTGGGATCGAACCAGGATCCTTCCACTTGCCGGGCGGAGACTCTACCGTTTGAGCTATCTAGTTGACGCCAGATCCGCCCCTGTTGTACGCCAGTGGCAATAGTCAAAAATTTTTATTTAACATAATTTAGTATGATGTACGGCAGCTATTCTCAACCGCTGGTCCGGCGGACCACCAGTGGTCCGCGGAGAAATTTTACTAGTCCGCGGTCAATTTTTTCTATTCGCAAAAAAAATTTAATTATCAAAAAAATAATAATAATAATAATCGTAAGAGTGATATTTTTTGTTGTGTTCCTATGTCCATGAGTTTGTGATTTTTTATAATTTTCTGTGATTTTTGTTAAAGCTTTATATACTCAATTTTTATATGTATATATAATTACATATCTTTAAATTTAAATATTATTGTAAGTAAATGATAATAAAAATGTTACAATAAACATATGTAGTAGTTCTTTAATATCTAGTAAAATTTTGTTGTTAAAAAAATATCACTGGTCCGCGAATTTTTTTTACAAATTTTACTGGTCCGCGGGCCAAAAAAGGTTGAGAAACGCTGATGTACGGTACCTACACTTTTTGCCAAGTATGATAAAGATACGTCAAATAGTTTTAAAGTACTGGGCAAAAATCGTTTTTAAATTTTTAATTAAAACACCCTGTAGCTCAGTAAGGAGCCACATTTTATCCAAGTGATTTGCGTTAAATCTTCATATTCTGAACCCAGGATACTCCAGTTAAAATATTTCCAATTACTAATAAATCACCCTGTATAATACGTAATTTGTAAAAAGTAATTTTTCTTTTGTAGAATATGTATATAATTTCTTACGGGCGGTATACTTTGCAAATTCATATTCAAATGAAAACAACGTAATTGGCAATTAACTTAACTTAGCATCACAATTTTTAATATAGCCATCGGAGATGTCAAATTAAATAAACTTGACCGTGTTTTTTGATCAAATATACAGTTTCTGACCACCATGAATCAGTGCACATTGCAGTTCCTGCACTTCTTTACACATTTTCAGTAATAAAATTAAAATTAAAGTAAAAATAAACAATAACATTGTCAATTAATTTGCCTTAATAGTTTTCAATATGGCTGCCAAAGATGTCAGATTAAATACAAATAGTTATGTGTTTAATGCTGCCAACAGTGAGGCATATAGTACTTAATTGTTGTATAATAATGGCATTATTGTACTAGTATAACATAATCACATCTTTCTACCTAGATAATATGGTAACGTAATGTTAATAACATGATACGATTGAAGAAAAAATTTTTTTTAATAATTTTCAACAGAATACGTTATTTATTTGTCGGTCATTACTTCAACATGGCTGCAATTTGAATCTAACCTGTAAATAGTGAATGACAGTTGTATCTCTTTTTGCAGTTTGTTATTTCTTGATATTTTTTGTAAACAAATTTATTTTATTGTTTATTGTATATTACGTTTGTTTAGAAAACTTAACATATTCACATACATTCGTAATATATTTTTGTTTATTCCTGTAATTCTATTCGCATTATAACATCGAGTAGTTACAGACAACCTTGCAGACAATTGTTTATTAAATTAGGAATATTGACGTTACCGTCCTTATACATTTTGCAATGCTTACTAGATATTAAAGAAAATTGTACAGGCATAAGTAAAAATAAAAATTATCATGATTATGACACCAGGCAAAGGGATCATATTAGATTAGATCTATGCAGATTAAATGTAGCCAAAAATCTTCCAACAAATATAGGGGCAAAGTTATTCAATAATTTACCTATTGAAATCAAAAATCTTACATATGGCAAATTTAAAATTGTAATAAAAAACTTTTAATTGAAACATTCATTTTATGAAGTAGAAAAATTTTCTAAAATTTCTAATCAAATAACTGTTAATATGTCATAATATGTTATTCATGTATTTTTTCTTCGACTTTAGCTTATGTATATATTTTGCATATTTATCAGCTTCAATAAATTATTATTATTATTGGGGATGCAGATAAAATTTTGTATACAACATGTGAGTAAACTAGGTTTTTTTAACAATTGTTCAAATGTTTTGAACACGTTTTTATTAACTTGCTTTCTTTCTGTCTTTCTGTCTGTGTATTTGTTTGTTTGTTTGGTACAAATTTTGCAATCAATTTTATACTAACTACCCGATGAGCTAGGTACTTGAAACTTTTAACATAGCTCAGAATTGGATGACCATGCAATATTTACTAATTCATTAATTAATTGTAATGTACGAAATTCGTGAATATCACAAGATAAAAATTAATATTTTTAATATTATTTATTTAATTAATAAATAATATTAGAAATATTAATTATTATCTTCTGCCCTATTCACAAATTCCGTACATTCGTGTATTTAGTATTTTTATACAAAAACTACAGCAAAACAACTACAGAAAATACAGAGCATACACGCACAAATCTAAAAAAAAACAGAAAATAATTATCTAAATTGAAAAAACAAGATTAGAAGTATATGGTTAAACCCATATATAGACCACTTTGACATTTCTCGGAAAGTTGGCAACACAATATCTTTAATAAAATTATAATTTATGTGGGCACTAGAAGAAACTTTCCTGAAAATTTCATGAAAATCGAATAAATAATGTAGCCACAATGAATTAAAAAAAAATGTGATTTTTTTTCTCGATAAGTTGGCAACACTGTATTTTGTTAAAATTGCATAATTTATTTAAGCACTAGGAAATTTTATTAATGAAAATTTGTTTAAAATCGGTTAAATAGTGGTCATAATGAATTTTCTAAAATATTAGTAATTTTGTTTTCGGAAAGTTGGCAACTCTGGATATTAATAAAATTATATAATTAATGGGAGCATTAAGAAAATCTTTTCTGAAAATTTGATCAAAATCGGATAAATAGTGTAGCCAATATTAATTTTTAAAAACTTTAGTAATTTTTTCCTCGGAAAGTTGACAATACTGGATATTAATAAAATTATGTAATTAATGGGAGCATTAGGGAAATCTTTCCTGAAAATCTGATCAAAATCGAATAAATAATGTAGCCAATATGAATTTTTATATACTTTAGTAATTTTTTTCTCGGAAAGCTGGCATCACTGGAAAAAAATAAAACCACATGACCATCTTGGGTACTAGACAAATTTATCCTAAAAATTTCATTAAAATCGATTGAACCGTCTAGGAGGAGTTGCGGCCACCAAATTTTGACTTACGACCGAGCGAGCGAGCGAGCGTGCTGACGACGCACCCACATACACCCACATAAACTAAGTTCAGATTCGTCATCTAGGGACTATATGAAGGATTTCTATACACAATTTTTTTTTGAAAATGTTACAGACACCGTACCAAACGCTATACCACTTTTCCTTGCAGTCAAAGTGGTAAAAATATTAATGTACCACGTTTTTAAAACGGACTAAAAAGTATAACATAATTTCTCCTAGCCCCATAAAAATTTATAACCGATACAGATTCCTGACCCCCATACAGATTGTTCTGCAAATTTGTGATTGTAAATTTGTAATTGCTATGACAATACTTGTTAAACGAAAAAGGTGGAGCGCAACGACAGCTACTCCCTACACTTCTTAAATTAGTTTCATTTACCAAAAGCCCTAACATACTGCTTTCTACGCACGATAATTTTATCTTTAACTATTATTATCCAGTCACGATAAATCTGATTGTATATACAGGGTGATTTATTAGTAATTGGAAATATTTTAACTGGTGTATCCTGGGCTCAAAACATGAAGATTTAACGCAAATCACTTAGATAAAATGTGGCTCCTTACTGAGCTACAAGGTGTTTTATTTAAAAATTTAAAAATGATTTTTACTCAGTACTTTAAAACTATTTGACGTATCCTTATCATAGTTGGCAGGAAATGTAGGTACCGTACACCATACTAAATTATGTTAAATAAAAATTTCTGGCTCTTGCCAGTGGCGTACAACAGGGGCAAGTAAAAGTTTGATTCTTCCTAAATTCTACGCCACTGGCGGAATTGTCATTTTAGCACAATTTTTCGATTCTCCAATACTTTCTGTGTAAAAAACGTACTCTTCCTTCGTAACGATAAAGTCACTATTTTTCGAGATATTTAAAGTTTAACATATGCTGCACCCTTGGGATTTTTTCAAAATTTTTTCAAATTTTTTTGAGCAAATTTTGAAAAAATCCCAATGGTGCAGCTTATGTTTAACTTTAAATATCTCGAAAAATAGTGACTTTATCGTTACGAAGGAAAAAAATGTTTTTTACACAGAAAGTACTGGAGAATCGAAAAATTGTGCTAAAATAACAATTCCGCCAGTGGCGTAGAATTTAGGAAGGATCAACTTTTTACTTGCCCCTGTTGTACGCCACTGGCAGCAGCCAGAAACTTTTATTTAACATAATTTAATATGGTGTACGGTACCTGCACTTCCTGCCAAGCATGATAAGGATACGTCAAATAGTTTTAAAGTACTGGGCAAAAATCGTTTTTAAATATTTAAATAAAACACCCTGTAGCTCAGTAAGGAGCCACATTTTATCTAAGTGATTTGCGTTATATCTTCATATTCTGAGCCCAGGATACTCCAGTTAAAATATTTCCAATTACTAATAAATCACCCTGTATAGGATGTTTACGATCTTCGATGTGTTCTCTTAGGAGGGCGATACTATACCTTAAAAGGAGCCGAGAGACCTTAAAAAGTCATCTCATAAGCGAGATAATAATTCTTTTAGATTTTACTGAAAACAATTAATTTTTTTTTTAACTCTAGTAATCTACTACTTAATTAATATTGTGCAATTGTTATTACGTTTATTATTTGACAGGTAAAGTTGTTATCTCAGTAATTCACTTTTATTACAATTACCTTTGTTTGACGAAAAATTTTATTAATATTTTTTTGATTTGTCAACAAGGTTTGGCTCTTGCACAGTAAGTGAGAAATTCTATACAACATGGTGATAACTTTGAACATCCTTTGTAGTGGACAATACTAATTAAATAGTAGATTACTAGAACAAATTAGTCGTTTAATGTAAAAACTAAAAGCATTATTATCTCGCTAATGAGACGACTTTTACTAAACGTTTTTACTATTGCTCCCTACAAAGATACAGAGAAGACCGTAAACACAAATAAATACATGTATTTCATAAATAAAATAATTTCCCTTAAACCACAAAATAATTTATAAACGCCAAATACGTATTTCAAAAGCTAAGCTTTCATCATCAGTAGCTAAATTATTAAAATTGACTTTAGCTACTGATGATAAAAGCTTAGCTTTCGAAATACGTATTTAGCGTTTATAAATTATTTTGTGGTTTTAGGAAAATTATTTTATTAAAATTTTTGCCACAGTAAGAACATATATTTTATTTATTATGTATTATATACTTAATTTAAAGAATATATTTTTCTATTGTACATTTATATTAACAATAAAGTCTATATTTACTGAAATGAAAATTTTGTTTTTGATTAACTTTAGGATTATTAAATTACAATTCATGATTTAGATCTTTTTAAGTTATGATTTAATTTTTTTTTATTTATAATTCAAATCCTTAAAATAATAATTTGGATTTATAATAATTTATATAATTTTTCATAATTAATATATATGATTTAAAACATTTTTCTGTGAATTTTTACGGCTCTTTTTTGTGTGTATGTAAAAAAAGTATACTCACGTGTTAGGAACATTTCGCATTGCACTATGTCTAACAAACACAACAATTAAAGTTCCATTACCCAACACACCAACAATGAAAATAATTGCAAACACCACAGGCACAATAAAAGTCTCTGGTCGTTTACTTAAATCATACACAAATGCTGTAGTACTATTTGGTTCAACAGTACTGGACATTAAATATGTCGCATTGTAATCACTCTCACTCGAATTTACTTCCATTGTTTCAAACATTGTCACTTTTCCAATTAATTAACTACTGACTAACTACATTTCTTTAGAATTTGCAATAATTACAATCACACCTGCACTGACAAATCAAAACTGTAAATTTATTGTAATTAAATTTGTTCCAAGTGAATTCTCATTGTCTCTTCCAAATAACTAGTCAAGAAGTAACCACATTTATTTAGTTTTATAACCATCATATAATCTCGCTTAAATTATGAGGAAAAACATAAATTGATTTTTGAAATAAATTCAGATTTAAGAAGTTGTTTTAGTTAATATCCTATTGGCAATTAAAACGTAAAAAAATGATTTTTTTTAATTGTAAGGATTTGCGTAAACGCTTTAGTTCTTGTTGAATTATATTCACTATTATTTAAAATTACTTTTTTTTATTGTTTTAGGTCAATGTTATTTCTTCCAGCCAAGTAACTAGGAAAAAGCTAACTTTAAAATATCAGACAGTCACGCCTCGGTTGACACTAAGAAATTATTCGAAATAAACGCAAATATATAATTGAATTTCTTCCAAGTGAAAGCAATCCTGTATATAGGAGTCGTTTTATTTAATATTCTTGTGTGGAAAAACAATTTTCTTTTAATTCCTAGTCCTGTCGTCTTTCAGGAAATTGAAGATAATTCCAGTTCTGAAACAGAAAGAAAATATATTTACAACTTATAATCAATTGCGCTTCATGTCAAATAAGTTAGTTAATAAATAGTTAGTTGAAATTTAGTGACGAACGATCGCGATAAAATATACTAGGTGTTTATACCTAACAATTTATATATAGGAATAATATCCGGTTCACCGAGATAGCAAACTGCAATTAACTGGTTAACCGCGATCAACCGATTACCCGGTTAACCGAGATTAATCAGTTAATCGTTATATACAGGGTGCCCATTATGTATGGAATATAGTATATATCTCGGTGAATATCGACTTTATAAAAAAAATTGTTTATAAAAGTTGTTTAACATTTCATTTTCCATAAGAAGACAGCATTCAATTTTTTTTATTTCAGTAAGCAAATGAGTAACGAATAACAATTTAATTTTTTTTAAATAGCAATGTACCCTTTCATTAGGTTCATTTGATAGAGATTTTCTTTCTCTTTTCGATGACGTAAAATTTTAGTACCCTTATACCAGAAAAATCATATTTGCGAAATGAGTGTGCATAAGTGAAAATAGAAAAACAATAAATTTTAAATATTTCAATTCAGCTTAGTGTGTTTTTATTTTCTAAATACCGAAATACATATTTATGAAAATGAGAATATCAAATAAAGATGAAATGACAACAAAATTATAAAATAATAAATATTTTACAAATACTTTCGGTATATTCAACAGCTGTGTATGAACAGCTTAAAATTATAATTCAAAGCAAATTTTTCTAAATAAATAATAAGATGTAATTTTAAATAAAATAACAACGTTGCCACAATTAGGCGTAAGTTTTGATGTTACATTTTTTTTTATCGTAAATGTGACAACTGTGACATGATATAGATATATTTTACTAGTAATAAATATATTGTAATTTATAAGGAAAAAGACAAAATCAATCACTTTGATGGCGTAGAGTTAAATAAAATTTGGTTTCATTGATTAAAAATCTGTAAAATTTTATAATTTTGTCACTTATTTGTTACCTAGTAACTTGTTTTTATATACTGTTATTTACTGTAATGTCATTTGCTTCACTTTATCCTGATGTCTGATGCGTTGAGTTTTGTAGAAACGTCGATTATAAAAGAATTTTAATACCAAACTTGAAACTAAAGCAATTGTATTTTATATAATGTGTTCTGAAAATTGTTTTACTATGTTAAATATATTGTTACTATATATTGTTACTATACAAATTGTAACCATTAAGTTTTGTTTTTAAATTGCAATTATAATAACCTATTAACCTATAATTAAATATAATAAAAACGCGAATTTAAATTAACTAAAATAAATTAATTACAAAAGCGAAGTTCTAAATTTTGACACTAGATGGCGTTACTGTATACAAAACTGAATAATAACCACAAAATAACCACAATAAAAAAACGTTGCCATCAAACAACAAAATATAACAAATCAGCATTTAAAATTACCCTACATAAGAAAAACTGTAAGTACACATCATGGATAACAAAATTTGAGTGAAATTCATTGCAATGTTTATTTTTAGGAACAAAAGGAATCCGGAAAGGTACAAATGAAGTTTGGTTCTGAATATATGACAGGATTTGAGGATTATAGGATAATTTGGGACAGGAACAAAAAAAAACATGTAACAAATGGGTACGGTGTATGTACGAATGGCGCAACCTACCAACACGCACGCGCTAGATTTAAACATTCTACCTGGTATATAACCTGTTCTAGAGAAGGGTAGATAGAATGTTCCGGAATGCTCTAGCTAGACCTAGAGCGTGTTCAGCAAGAGCAGATTTAACTGGATGATTTAGGGTCTAAATCATCCAGATAAATTTGCTCTTGTCTAAATTTTAGACGAATTAACCTCTTATGTTCTAATTTAAAACTTATTTTTGGTAATTGTAAAGTAAAAGTTTATTTAAATTTAAAATATAACTTAATCTGCGCGTTTTGACAGCAATGCTTACCATCGTCAGTACATATATGAATACATAAAACTAAATACAATTTATATATATATATATATATATATATATATATATATATATATATATATAAAATACAATAAATCTACAATTTGTTATTAGTTATAAATCATAACAAACGATTTTGCAAAGATGCTAAATCAAAATTCTGTAGGTTATCTTTATGTTAATACATGTATAATATTCAAATGTGTTTAACCTAGTTAAATTATTATTATTATTACAAGTCTTTTCGCATTTTACATTTTGTATGCTAAAGTTATGTACTGTATTATGCTGATCATATGCAATAGGTAGGTGATTTATAAATTTCTTAAATTGTGTACTTTATATCTGGTAGAAATTTTTTGTTTAGTTCGGCCAATGTATATGTTATTTTTACATTTTATATTCGTACATGTTATTGAATAAATGGCTGAATTTTCTAAGTTGTCTCGATTAAAATTGTTGTTTTATTTAATATGTTTTTTATTTTATATTTGTTAGTGAAAGCTAAATTGATATTAAATATTTTGAATAAATTTTTGAAGCTATTACTGATGTTCTTTTTGTATATAGATAAAATGTCAAATTAATATTTCAAAAATAATAAAAATACCTAATCTACAGCAATTCCACAATAGAATATCATTGTGCATCGTTTAGCAGGTACGTTTAGCTACAATTTAATATGCGACAACATAGTATCCGCGCACTTTTACGCAAGAAATCGCATTTTAATTTGACGCGCGCATAGCTCCTTTTGTGTAGTTCATCAGAAAAACTGATTCAAATGACATTTACAGTAAATAACAGAACATAGAAACAAGTTACCAAGTAACAAAATAAGTAACTAAATCATAATAGAGTGTATGGTTGTGCGTCGTTCGCTCGCACTCTCGGTTATCCAAATTTTATAATCGCAACTCCTCTTAGACTGTTTATACGATTTGCAACAAATTTTCAGAGTAGCTTCAGTTAGTGTACAAAATGCATTTTTTTTTCAGTGTTGCCAACTTTCCAAGAGGAAAAAATTATTAAAGTTTTAAAAATTTATTATGGCTGCATTAATTATCTTGATTAACCAAATTTTCACAAAAAGTACTCCTAATAGCCCAGAAAAATTATGAAATTTTACTACCGCATAGGATTGCCAATTTTCTGCGAAAAAAATTAATATACTAGGTATCTATCTGATTTTTATTAAATTTCCGAAGAAGATTCTTCTAGTACCTATATAAATTGGGACAGGCCCATTTTGGGCCGGCCACTTCGATCCGGCCACTTCGGTGCGGCCATCTCGGTCCCGGACATCTCGGTCCCGGGTCAACTCGGTCCCGAGCCAACTCGGTCCCACCGCATAGAGAACTCAGCCACAAATGCATTTAAATGATTATTTTGCGTTTTTTTTCTATAAATTTACGTTTTTTCGGTCTAGTGTAAGATATATTAAATTATATTAAATTTTTACAATACTTACCTTTTGCTGATAGTATGCTTCTATTTGATTGCCGGCTGACCATATCCATGAAACAATTTAATTGTACTTAGAAAAATACTAATGATGTGTATTTTTGTTACTTACACACACATCATCATCATATACAAATTCATACTTACTTGATTTTTTTTCTGCATTTGTTTCTAATGTTAATATTGTCAGCCGGCAATAAAATAGAAGCATACTATCAACGAATAGTAAGTATTGCAAAAATTAAATATAATTTAATACATCTTACACTACAACGAGAAAACGTAAATTTATAAATAATCATTTAAATGCATTTGTGGTTGAATTCTCTGTGCGGTGGGACCGAGTTGGCTCAAGACCGAGTTGGCCCGGGACCGAGATGGCCAGGACCGAGATAGCCGCACCGAAGTGGCCGGACCGAAGTGGCCGGCCCGAGATGTCCTAGACCGATATAAATTATGCAATTATAGTAGAATACAGTGTTACCAAGTTTCTGAGAAAAAAATTAAAAAAAATTTAAAAATTTATTATGGCTATAATATACTTGCAAAATATTGAATAAGATTTTTTTGTGCAAAAATATTTTAATAAAATACAGTGTTGTCAATATTTCGAGAAAAAAATTATTAAATATTTTAAAAATTTATTATGGCTATATTAATTATCCGTGATTAACCGAATTTTCACAAAATATTCCCTTAGTGCCCATATAAATTACATAACTTTACTAAACATTTAAAAAAAAAATTTAAAATCAATTATAGCTGCATTATTTATCCAAAATTAGTCATAGTTTTACAAAATACACATTAAGCATTAATAAAATTATGTAATTTTTATTGTTATACACCGTTGCCAACTGATGATGACAAAGTGGTCTGTATATATGGGTTTACCCATATCCATCTAATCTTGTGTTGACCTAAAGGCGAATTTAGTTAGTGTTTATTGTGAAATCGGCCGTTAAACAGGATTTATGTAAAGAATTACAGTTAACAATCTAACGTTTCTAAACGATTTTAATCATCACAATGAACTAATTTCAATTAGTTACAAATTGAAAAAATGTATTGACTTCACCGGGATTCGAACTCGGTGAAGTAAATACATTTTTTCAATTTGTAACTAATTTAAATTAGTTCATTGTGATAACTAAAATCGTTTAGAAACGTTAGATTGTTAACTGTAATTCTTTATATAACGTCGTCAGCGAGTGGTAAAAATCTTAATATACTTAGGATTTATGTATTTTAATTCAATTGTTTCTGTATTATTTTGTTGTATTAAAATTTAAATAAATAATTAAATTTTAAAAAATCGCGAATATAAACGAAATTACAACGTGTTTAATTCAAAGTTACATACGTAACAAAATAAAAAGCTGTTTTATTCAGCTCTGGACCGTTTTTAAAACCAGTACATTTCAAACGATTTAATTTAAAAAAAATTTGTAAATTTTGATAAAAAGTTGGGGATCAAAACAAATTACATGTTTATTTTTTATTATACTTAAATTGATTAATTTATTTTAATTTATTAACACTATATACTTTAATTTTATTAAACAATGTGCAATTATTATTTAAATAAAAAAATTAACATACCACCGAAAAGTTGGGGAGCACGCAATAGATAAAATAGTAAGGTGTGCAGGGAGTAGCTGTCCTTGCTATTTTTTTGTTTTTCAGTTTTGTGTGTATGTTTTCTATATTTTCTGTTGTTTCTGTATTTTGAAAAAAAAAAAAAGAAAATTGTTAAAAACACGAATATACGGAATTCGTGAATATAACGCAAGGTAAAAATTCATATTTCTAATATTATTAATTAATTATTTAATTAGTTAATATTTCATTGTCATCCAGTTCTGAGCTATGTTTAAATTTTCAAGTCTCTAACTCATCGAGAAGTTAGTTTAAAATTGATTGCAAAATTTATACCAAACAGACAAACAAACAAACAGGAAAAAAAGCAAGTTAATAAAAACGTGTTAAAATAAAATAGCTTTAGGTTTAAGTTCAAGTTCTTAATATTTATTGATAATTGTCGTTTCGACAAACTCAATGTTCGTCTTTATCACGAAAACTGATTATCAATAATACAAAACTTAAACAAAAAGCCATTTTAATTTACATTGTCTATTGTGCAACCTAAATTCCTTTATTGTGTAAAACGCAATTTTTAACAAGTACGTTTTTAGTTGGATTTTAAATGTGTGTAATAATAAGTTAGCATTCTCGTAGCATCTAAATATTTGTATGTATTTATACTTAATATTTAATGATATCGTTAAATTATCAACATTACATTATGATACAAATCAGCCTAATGTACTTATACATATTCAATAATCAACTATTAATGTTACAAAGTAAAAAATAATATTTTCCATGTTTATATTCTATTTGAAAACGTACGAAAATATTGTTTGAAATAATAAAAACAAATATTTGGATGAAATCTTCTCTAGAAAAATATAATGGTTGTAACCCAGAAATAAATAGTTAAAAAAATTAAATTAAATTTTTTTTTATTTTTGATCTCTTTTTTGCAATATCTACGTCAAAGACAAAAGAAAACTCTGCATTCTTTTGTCTACCACTGCAATTCAACTTGCAGAAATTAAATTTTTTTTGCTTTATATTTTTACCAGTACACAAATGGTTCTGAAATATATAAAATATTTTCAAGAATGAGGTAAAGATATACGTACATTATTCTGTATAACAAATTAGTTCTGATATAATTTTTAAATATTTTTGATTTACAGTAATCAAGATAAAATTCATGCAGAATATGTATTTTGTAAAAAATAATTTTTAAAAATGTCAATAATAGTTTATTATATGTTACGAGGAGTAAAAAGCATTGATTTATTGTCTTGAGGCCAGATATTTGCGATCTAGGTGAAACACAAAATTTCTATTCCGAGAATGACATATACGATTTTTTCATCAGGCCTTCTAATCGAAACTGAAATAAAAATACATGCCAAGTAGCCTTATTAACAGTTGTAGAATAGTACAGGTATGTACATATTGTTTATATTTTTTTACATAATTTGTTAAAATTAATTTTATTGGATCACATATACAAATTCTGACCACGCTGGACCGTATACATTAAATATCTTACACTTCTTCACACATTTTCAATAATCAAATTAAAAGTCAAGCGAAAATAAGCAATGCAATTGTCAACTAACTTAACTTGGCTTAATAATTTTTAATGTAGCAGAACCGTGTTTCTTTTGACGAACATTCAATTTCTGACTATCTTGGACCGGTGCACTTTGCATTTCTTGCACTTCTACATGCATTTTCAATAGTTAAATTAAAATTCAATCGAAAATAACAATGCCTTAACAATAACAATGCCTTAATAACAATAATACCTTAACTAAACATTATATTTTTTGCAACATGGTAACCGAAGATATCAGAATAAATGCTAAATGATTTGTAAGAATTAATTTTTTTCGGTATACATTTTATTTCCTGCAATTCTCAACTAACTTAACTTGGCTTAATAATTTTTACCACTTTGACTGCAAGGAAAAAGTGGTATAGCGTTTGGTACGGTGTCTGTAACATTTTCAAAAAAAAAAAAATTGTATAGAAATCTTTCATATAGCCTCTAGATCAGCGCTTCTCAACCTTTTTTGGCTTGAGTACCCCTTGGCAGTTCATTATTTTAAATTGTACCCCTTATATTAGAAAAAAAAATAAAATATTAATACTCGCGGATTTTTTATTATTTTAAACTTGTTCAAACACTAAATAAATGGCAATAATGTGTCAAGGAGTATGCTCAGAATGTGTATTGATGAAAAGTAAAACATTTATTATAGTTACATATATTTTAATAAAAAACGACATAAATATAAACTAATATATTTTTTAATTATAAATTTCTCATTAATTTTAACTTAACTTATTACATTTAGTAAGATCCTTGAGCTTGCTTTGAGGCGCATAGTTTTTTGAAGTCAGGTTCGATTGATGCAAGGTATAATATTAAATCTGAAGCTGCATTCAGCTTATTACGGTATTTGTTTTTAATAAAGAGATATGAAGAGAATGCTCTTTCCACCAGCACTGTACTTGTAAATGGTATCAAAACGTTAAGCGCTTTGACAGAAAGCTGTTCATATTCGGTGCTGATATGTGACCAAAAGTTAATAAGACATTTTCCTTTAAATTCGACTTTCAAAGTAGAGTCATTTGAAAGTTCAATTAAGTTCTCTTTTTCAGTGATTGATAATTAGCTATTCGAAAGTATTCGTCATTGAAAGGATTTGAAATCCAACTGTTTCCTACATCAGGTTTGTCAAAATACTTCTCGAAATTTGATTTTAGCTCTTTTAAGTGTTCAGATATGTCGTTGCTCAATTCTCTGGAGAGGAAAAGTTTATTCTCTGATAGGAAATTGTGCAAAGTTTCAAATACCTCCGGCTGACCGTTTTCAATACACGTTCTCCAAAAATTAATTTTTTTAATCATTGCTTCAATTTTATTCGAGACATTGAATATCGATATGGAGGTGTTTTGAAGTGCTAAATTTAGATTGTTTGTACGTAGGAAAATGTCTGATAAATACGCAAGCGTCTGAACATTGGGACATTGGGTCCATTTGAATTCTAACCTAACACAAACCGTTGTTATATGATGATGCAACTCTGAGGATTGTTGCATCGCGTGCGTTCGCTGCGTGAAGCCGCCGCGCCGCTGCGCCGCTTCGCGTTTAGAATGAGTGGGGGCTCTTTTGTTTTGCATGGGTCCACGGCCTGGCAGCACTGGCAAATTTACTGAATTTACCCATTTTACCTTCGAAAAGCCAAAAGACCGACGCGTCGGGGCACACATAACTTTGAACAATATTTTGTGTATAAAAAGTGAGCCCCAAAACAATTTTCTTGTCCAATATTTGCCACCGCTTTAAAACTAAATTGAGGGGGAATTATATTTTTAACATCCGGCATTACTAATATTTTTTTCACGTACCCCTGAGCCATCAGACGCGTACCCCTAGGGGTACGCGTACCACGGGTTGAGAATCGCTGCTCTAGATGACGAATCTGAACTTAGTTTATGTGGGTGTAACCAGTGTTGCCAACTTTCCGAGAAAAAAATTACTAAAGTTTTAAAATTTTTATTGTGGCCATATTATTTAACCGATTTTACTCAAATTTTCACAAAAGATTCTCCTAGTATTCATATAATTTATGTAATTTTAACAAAATATAGTGTTGCCAACTTTCCGAGAAAAAATTAGTAAAATTTTTAAAAATTTATTATGACCATTTTATTTAACCGATTCTAATCAAATTTTCATAAAAGTTTCTCCTGGTGCCTAAATAAATTATGCAATTTTAACAAAATACAGAATTGTCAACTTATCGAGAAAAAAAGTCACAAAATTTTTTAAAAATTCATTGTGGCTACATTTTTTATTCGATTTTGATCAAATTTTCAGAAAAGTATCTTCTAGTGCCCACATAAATTATAATATTATTAAAATTCAGTGTTGCCAACTTTCTGAAAAATGTCAAAGTGGTCTATATATGGGTTTACTCATATACTTCTAATCTTGTTAATATAGCCGTCGGGGATGTTAAATTAAATACACTTGATCATGTTTATTTGGTCAAATATATAGTTTTCAACCACCCTGGACCGGTGCACATTGTATTTCTTGTACTTCTTCACACAATTTTAATAATCAAATTAAAATTCAAACAAAAATATATAATGTAATTGTCAATTAAATTGACATAATAATTTTCGAAATATGGTCGCCAAAGTTGCCAGACTACTCTTGACGTTGTAGTTATGTTTGGTGCTGCAACCAGTGGTGTATACAATAATTAACTGCTGTATAATTAATATTATTACTGTACTGATAGCATAATGAGCTTTTTCTATATAGGCAATACAGTACCGTAATATTTATATCATGATTAATACTTTCTAATAGAGTAATTATTATTAAAAGAGATAATAAAATTTCAATTTAATTAATAAATCTTGCAAAAGTTGTTCTAAGTCATTTAAGATAATTCTATTATCTTAAACGAATATCTAATAAAGATTTAGTTACAAAAATATATGTAAGTATTATTAATGATGTAAGTCTCCCTGTAGATATCCGATAGGCAGATGGGTAAGCAAGATTGATAGTGTTTTGCAAGAGTAAATATTTGGTAAAAGTAAAAGGATTATATTAAAAATTATTAAATCAAGTTAATTTAGTTGATAATTGTATTGTATATTTTGGCTTAAATTTGCATTTAGTTATCGAAAATGTGTGAAAAAACGCAATATATGCAATGGTGGGCAGAAATTGTATATTCGACCAAAAAAACTTAATTCTCACATATCACGTAACAAATATAAATAATATATACATATACATACTATTCTACAACTATTAGTAACTGATTAAGGTTACTTAGCATAAATTTTTATTTATTTTAGTTACATTTCCTCTAGAACGTTTGAAGAAAAAATCTTATATAGCTGATTCGGAATAGAAAGCCCTTTTTGGTTTTGATGAGATTGCTTGGCGTCGACTTTGCCTTGGCCACAAATATTTGAGCTCAACACAATAATCATCACTTTCTACTCTTTGTAACATAATATACTATTATATAACGTCAGAATTACAGCACTTTTACTTACTTACAAAATTACTTAAATTAAAAAAAAAAAGTCACAAATATATTTTCTGTTTTAATGAAATGTAACCTACTTATAATATACAATCATAACCAGTAATTATATAAAATAGACAATAAATTAGATATGAAGCAATTTAATATGGAGTATAATTAACATATTGAAGTTATATTTAGAAACCTATTACTCTTTTGAGAATTAATTATTTTATAATGAGCCATCATCATTTATCTATATATCATATCCCCCCAAAAGTTTGTGTGTCATATGGAAACAAAATTATTTGTCTTTAGATAATAATTATTATTATTACGCTACCTGTTTAGTACTTGTCTAAAAACTAAAACTACAATAGCCGGAAGTACTAATGTCACTTCCGGGTTAAGTCAAATTTACTAGTAATGCAAAAAATTTCAGATTAATTTAATTTACTTGTGAAAATTAAAAAAAAATTATTTAACAAAGTTTTTGAATATTATTTTATATTAAGTCTGTATGCAATTTTTGAGTTAAAATACTAAAGGATATTTTTCAAAAAATTTTTAGTGACAATTTTTAATTTATTTGAAAAGTACTATTATAGGTTGAAACATTATTTTAATATAATATATATACATACACAGACACGCCATGTATCCAAAAGAATGTGGCACAAACTCTTTCCATTATCCCAAAGTCAGTTTCCTCCAAACATTTCTATCCAGACAACCAACTTTGACTTCATCCATATTCATTATACCTATCACACATGCTTTTCTATTTCTTGGAAACATTAGTTCACGAAAGCCCCTCTCGCAATCATACCATTCCAGCTACACATCGGACTTTCAAGCAAACGTATACCTTTAAAATCATTCATATAAATTCTTTTAACTAAACGCATATTAGACATTCGCTTAAGATGACCGAATCATATTTTACGTTTACGTTTAAAAAATGCGTAAAAAAACATAAATAAAATATTTTTTAGTTTTTTTACTACATCACTATGTGGCGTTTTGTTTCCATTTGTCAAATCTAATTTATTTCTAAATATATCTCTGTTGCAAAATATTCGCAAATCACATAAATTCAATAAATTACTACTTTTAGTTAGCGATCTTTAAAAAAAGTTGATCAAATTGACATATTTATCTTCGAAGATTTTGTTTGCAGAAAGTTGGCAGCATTATATATATATATATATATATATATATATATATATATATATATATAGAAGATTATGGCTGAGATATATTTAGTAACAAAAACTAATGGTATTGCAGCCAGGAGTTGGGATTTAAGCCAAAAACTCAATTTTTATTACGTAGGCAAGCTTTCGAAAAATTATATTTCCTTCTTCGGGCCTTCTACAAATTTGAAACAAGAAATAAACAATTATCAATGGATACAAGAATTACAATTAACACATAAATAACAATGATTACATAAAAATAGAACTTACAATAACGGAAGAGTTTATACTCCATCAAAAATTATTAATATAATAGTTATTTTATACATATTAAATGATAAACATGTGAAAGTATGTAACAAGAAATTATAATTGATCATGCAAATAAAAATAGTCGATACAAATAAAAAAAAAAATTTTTTTAACATGTAAAACAAACACTTTTGATTTTGAAAAAAATACCACTATCAAGGTCAAACCAACTGAAACAACATTGTCATGAAATTTAATTGAAAGAACGCAAACTAGACAGTTCGAGACATCTGTTGTTATTTTGAAATAGTTTATACGTTCGAAATTGTCAAAATTTTAAAAACATTTTTAACCTAACTTAACGATATAAATTAATTTTTATTATTTTTATTTTTATTTTTATTTATAATGGGCCAGCGGAACCCGAGCACATTATGTATCCGACGGTTCATTCAAATGTAAGGTATTTTTGCACATTTTTAATAAATAATCATAAATGATACTTAATCCTTTCAGATCTTATCTTTTGTTGATAGAATTAGCTTCAGATTTGATGTAAATCATTTCTAACACACCGCGTATAAATTTATTATTCTCACTACATATTATATAATTATATATAATTATATAATATTTAGATTAACCCGAACAAAATATATAACGGTTCAAAGCCCTGGATATATTAATAAAGTAATAACATTATGACCAAATTATATATTTTTTTATTGTATTAAAAATCAATCAATTTATTCAAGTTGTAAAAAAAATAAAAGTTTTCATTAAAAAAAAAGAGATTTTAATAAAATAAAACTGCTTTAGGTTCAACTTTTGTATTAATATTTATTTAAAATCGACATTTGACAAAACTCAACGTCCGTCGTCATCAGAATAAATAGTAAATGAAAAATGTTCTATTTAAAATAAGAAAGTTGGGGTCGACTTCCGGTCAAACTGAAAATGGCATCTTATTTATTTAGTGACAAAATATTATGTGGTGTTTAGAATACAAATGGCGTAAGATTGTTTTGGACACACTGTATATGTGTATTTACTTCAAATCTTCTAAATATATATATTAACGGAAATATAGCAGTTTATAAATTCACATTTTTATAAACATTTATTATAGCAATAGTTAACTGGTATTTAAACAGGACGCATTACCCTCTACCTCTACGATAAATTCCAATAAAAGAAATAAAACCCAAGATTTTTTTCTGTCTCTCTGATGGTGTTTTTTTTTCTACGTCTACATTTACTATTTTACTTTATTGCAAACGTGTCAAATGTAATCCAAACGGTAATTTACTACCAGCTTTGTTCTTTTCTGCTAACTGTTCCGTTAAAGCTAACCGGAATTTTCCCGATTTCTATCGATTACAAATCAAAGAAATTTCAGTATTGCTAAGGTATTTATCGCAATTATTACTATACTTAGAACAGAGTTAGTTAGCGAAAACAATGTATATTCTACAACAGAAGTTCGAAAACTTTTTTGTCTCGTAGACATCAATTTCAAATGTGTTTTTAACAGCTGACACAGTGCTACTCACTTTGATTGGTATAACTATCCCTCCTATTGACTCCTAGGAGTCGATATAGACCACTTTGAGAATCATTGGTCTACATCGTAAAAGATATGGTAAAATATATGATCCTTAATAACAAAATTATGATATTTATATGATAAAAATATATGCGAGTGTAATTTTATAAATAGCAAAATTTATTTAAATCTTTACACAAATTAATGTATAATATATATTTACTATTATTTTTTTTTGAGAATAATTTGCTGAGAAGTTAAAATTATATATTTTATTGTAAATATATAGCTTTCTAAATATAAATCTTGTAAAAAACGACTTTAGACTGCAGATGTACTCAACGAATATCTTTATTTTTCCTCATAAAAATGTACGTTGAGTACGTCAAAAAGTCGATTATTAATAATTACAACAGAATTACAACCTAAAACCGTTTCATTCTAATATAATGAATTCTGAAAAACATTTTATTATGATAAATTATGTACTGCGAAACAGCTTATGTTATGAAAAGTAGAAAGCGATAATTATTGTGTTTAACACAGAAATTTGTGCAATCTGTACGAAAGAGCTTTCTATTCCCAAGTCAGATGATTTTTTTCTTCAAGCGTTCTAAACGAAGCACTAAATCAGTGGTTCTTAACCGGTGTGCCGCGGAACACTAGTGTTCCGTGGGATTAGGTGAAGTGTTCCGCTAAACTTAAATATTCAAAAAAAAAAATAGTATCAAATATTATGTATAAAATTTTTCAATAAATTCATAAATATATGTTTTTTCAGAATTCAATTTAGTTTCATTTTTACATTAAAATGCTTTAAAATTGCAATTTCAAAAAATTTCTTGCGGTGTGGGGAGACCCTCTCCCCTCTCCGCACCAGCAACCATAAAGTTTAGATAGGTTTTGCGCTTCGCGCAAATGTTGCAGCTTCGTTCTTGATCGGTACACAGTTGGAAGGGCCCCAGTAGTTCCGCTAAAAATTTTGAGATATCAAAGTGCTCCTTCATTACCAAAAGGTTAAGAACCACTGCACTAAATAAAAAATAAATAAAAATACATGCCAAATAATCTTTACTAATATGTAATTGTATAATAAACAAAGCAAATAAACAAAGCAATTGTCAACTAACATAAGTTGACTTAATAGGTTTTAATATAGCCGTCAAAAATGTCAAATTAAATAAAGCTGACCGTGTTTTTTTTTTTATCGAATATGCAGTTTCTGACCAGTCTGGACTGCACTTTGGCCATATTTTTAATGCAATTGTCAATTAACTAAAATTGACTCAATAATTTTTAATATAGTCGTCGGAAATATCAAAGTCAATACAGTTGACACTGTTGCTTTTGTCGAATATGCAATTTCTGACCACACTAGGCCGGTGCATATTTCTTGCATCTTTGTCACACATTTTTGCGAAAATAAACAATGCAATTGTCAATTAACTTTACTTAACTTCATGTAATAGTTTTCGCAATATGGCCGCCGAAGTTATCACATTAAATACACTTAACAGTGTAATTGTGTTTAGTGCTGCTACTAGTGATGTATACACATAAAAATAACTACTAAAATATAATAATTTCATTATTGTACTAGTAACATAATGACCTCTTTCTACATAGGCAATATTAATAATTATTATTAACGTAATATTAGTAATATGATACGCTTTAAGAAAAATATATTACAATTCAAGTATTAGTCATTTAATTATCATATTTTTGACAAAAATTGTTGTCTTTCAGGACGTATTACCGACAATCATATAACATATAATATTCTAAACATACCAAATTTGACATCGAGATTTTTGCAGATAAGCACGAATTAGATTTATAGTAATACGAATTAACAATTTTTAGCGTAATATCGGTGTATCGGTCTGTCTGTGGATACATTTAGAGCAAATTTGGGTGAATGGATTGTTATAAAATTTCATACTTAAGCTTCAGAGGTGAATAATCTCAATTTTATCAATTTTTGGTAAAGATCTACCACTCGAAAGTGGTAATTTACTGATGCCACTTTTATGTATTATGTATTACTAATATTTCCGAACAGAAATATATTTCAAAAAATATTATTATACAAAAGTTACTGAACAGGTTATAACTAATAACTAAATATTTTTTTATAATTTTTTACATTCTTATGTGCTATTTAATTCTGTAAATAGGTGGCATACATGTGTAAAGATAGTTTTGGTTTTAGTTACCATGACCAGATTATTTGAAAAATATTATTTTTTCGCAAAATACGTAAAATACCACTATGAGCTAAAGAAAAAATTCTACAATATGGGCAAACTACCTAATGGAAAAATACCAATGACCATCTAAATGACCATATTAAATGACTATATTATATCTCTATAATATATAAAATTCTTGTGTCACAGAATTAGTGTTATACTCCTCCGAAACGGCTTGACCGATTTTGATGAAATTTTATATGTATATTCAGTAGGTATGAGAATAGGTTTATAACTAATTTTTATACCCCTAAGTGTTAAAAATTTTTTTTTTATTTTTTGGACAAATTTTTTTGGTTATTTTTTTATGGTGTGCCATTAAAAAATACATTTAGTCCTAAATTTTTACCCTCCTACCACCAACCCCTACTTTTTAATAGCATTTTATATTTTTTAACCCCGGAAGATAGCTGATCAATGGGGAAGTTGTTGAGTACACTCCCGCAAAGGATTCTAGGGCCCTGGGGCGTAGCCCCCCCCCCCCCCCGGGAAGCCCAGGAAAAATATAGAAAAGTGTGAAAGAAATTGATTCCAAATAAATTGAAAATAATTATAATATGAAAAATGTAATTAAAAATTAAAATGGACAGCATTTTGAACATTTGCTAAAGCAATTTACGCATACACGTACACGCATAGACACCCGCATACACACAAACATACGCACAAGCATTTGCGCGCGCAAACACAAACAAAACACATCTATGAGACGTAAAACCTACCAAGCATCCTCCTCATCAGGGGGGTGACACGCATATGGAGCTACTTGTTATGGGATTCCGGAGGGTTGGGGGTTGACGTAAGACGACGTAAAATAGTTTGACATGGAATTGTAGATGTCGTTAGTTGTGTTTATTTTCATTGAAATATAATAATTATGTATAGTTATATAATATAATAATAATGTATAATAATATAGTATAATATTATACAGGTGACACACGGGAACCGGACGTTTTTTTTAAATGGACTGTACTCAGTTGATTTTCAAGAAAAACTGATTTTAGTTTTATTAAAGTAAAAAACAGCACCCAAAGGGTCCCTGGTTTGCGCGGCACTCACACCAGAATTTAATTTAACGTATTATTTCTGGTATTAAAACCTTGTACAACTGAACTGATATGAGGTGAGGGTCTTAGTAGTTTGGAACCCACTATATAAGTTGGTAGGTCCCTTGTTTGCCTGTAGGCTAACAACGCGCACTATTAAAAATTCGAATAAAAATTGTTAAGAATCTATTTGTTCAGCTTCTCTAGATAGAATATAGCCCCATGTTCCTCTTAGGAAGTACGGAAAAAAATATTTAAAAAAAAGAGAAAGAGAGAGGGTAAAGAGAGTAAAATTTTGGGACTAGATCAACATTTCAAAAGCGATTTATTGTATTAAAATAAAATTTAATTTTTATATGGATGTTCTTCTTCGGAAAGCTTTGTGAGGTAATAATGGTATACAAATAGGTGATTGTGTTGTACCTGCTTTAGCGTGTGCTGATGACGTGGTTGTTTTGGCTGAATCTGAAGAACAACTGAGAAGGATAATTGATAGAATTAATGTTGTTGGTAAAGATATGAATCTTGCGTTGAATGTTGATAAGTGCAAAGTTTTAGTTTTTGAGAAGGGTGACTTGATGACTGAATGTAATGTATATATTGATGGTGCACGTTTAGAGCAGGTAGATGAATTTGTGTATTTGGGTAGTTTGCTGTCTGGAGATGGCCGTTTTGATCGTGAAATTGAAAGGATAATAAATGCTGGTTGTAAGGTTTTGGGTGCTTTGGGAACTTTTGGTAGAAATGTAAATGTTTCCAAAGAAGCCCGTTTAAGTATATTCAATGCAATTTTGATGCCTACGTTGATGTATGGTAGTGAATGTTGGGTTTGGTTGCAAAAGGAAAATGACTGCTGTGGAAATGAGATTTTTACGTGGGGTATGTGGTGTAAATAGGAGAGATCGGGTACGTAATAGATTAGTGTTTGATGAGTGTGAAATTGAAAAAAATGTTGTAGCAAAAGTTGGTGTTAGTCAATTAAGATGGTTCGGACATGTTGAGCGAATGTCTAATGAACGTTTGGTTAAAAAGATTTATTTGAATTATTTTGATGGTATACGTTTGCGTGGACGTCCGATGAGTAGTTGGTGTGGTTTGATTGAGAGTGTTTTGCGTGAGCGAAAGATTCCAAGTAGTAGAAATAAAAGAGCATGTATGAGAGGAATTATGAATGTAGATGAAGCGAAAGTTGTTTGTTTGGATAGGAATGTTTGGAGGCGACTGATTTCAGGATGATAAAAAGAGTTTGTGCCACACCCTTTTAGGTACATGGCGTGATTGTGTATGTATGTAAAATAAAATTTTAGGTCGATAGTGACAATACTGTAACCTACTTCTGCAATAATTTTGAATTTTTTATTGCTGGTGAATTTTAAACAAAACCAAAAATGACATTCAATAAATGGCAACCAGAGTTAAAATTCGATTTCATTATCTAAGTGTAATGATATCTTAGTTTAACAGAGTTTGATAAAAAAATTAAAATAATAATAAAATAATTGAAATTACTAGAAAATTTCGAAGTCGGAGTCGGATAAAACAAAATTTTGAGAACTAAGTTTAAACCGAAAACTGAGTTTAAACACCTACCGGGTCTAGGATCTTAAAAAAATAGATTATTTTTTTTTTAATTCTTAAATGCACAGCGCGTATTATACCGGGTGAGTCTGGGAAGGCGCCCCCCATCTTACTTTCTTTATTATACGTAATAGAAAATTTTTTCTCCTATAAAAGTTTTATTATTTGAAATGTACTTTTCGATGCTGTAAATAGATATTTTTCTAGAGCATAGTTTACACTATACGGCTATCAACTTTTTTTTTTTTTAATGCAAACCTAATTTTTTTTACTTAAATATAAAACAAAATTTTTTTCTCTTTTCAACGATGTATAGTTTTATATATAAATTATAAGAAAAAAATCGAAAAAATACGATAATTGAGAAATAAGAAAAATTGCTTTTATTTAAAAATTCTTAGGCGACTATGGGAATATACACAAAACATAATAATGTCAAATAACTAAATTATCACTGAAATATAATAATAACTGGAATGTGCACTGCCTATGTGTTCTAGTAGCGCCAATGCGAGCCGAGAGAGATAGGAGATACGTGGTATCTCTATCACTGTCTTACACTTCTGCGCATTTGAAATTCAAATGCGATTTCTTGCGGTAGAAATGCGACAATCTTATGTTGTTGCATATTAAATTGTAGCTAAATGCATCGGCTAAACGATACGTAATGAGATTTTATTGGGGAATTCCTTTATAAAAGGTATTTTTATCATTTTTGATATATTAATTTGACATTTTTTCAATATAGCAGTAAGATTCTTTTTTTTCATAGCTATCTAAGTTATCATGTAGTAGCAATGCTACGCCATTAGAAAGACAAAGACGCGAATACCACGTATCTCCTATTTCTCTCGGCTTGCATTTGAGCGGCCAGTGCGCGTTCCAATTATTACTATATTTCAGTGTAAATTATTAACAATACAATACAAGAAAGAACCTGTAGATAAAGAAGATATGAAACAGCGTATTCGAATCGCTTTCCAAAATATTTCTCCGAACATGCTATGCTGATGGATGTACGTGCACCCTCATTCAACGATTGAATGTTTGTATAAGGGAACTGGGTCGTAATTTTGAACATTTGTTTTAAGTAGGTTTTTACCTTACAAAGTTGTTTGACCTAATTTAGTTGTTTTATCTTGTACATTTTGTTTATATTTGCATAGCCGCCTAAGAATTTTTAAATAAAAACGATTTCTCTTATTTCTCAATTATCGTATTTTTTCGATTTTTTTCTTTTAATTAATACATAAAATTATACATCGTTGAAAAGAGGAGAAATAGTTGTTTTATATTTAAATAAAAAAAATTTAAATTTGCATTTAAAAAAATAAAGTTGATAGTCGTATAGTGTAAACCTGGCTCAAAAAAAAAATATTTATTTTCAGCATCGAATAGTACATTTCAAATAATAAAACTTTTATACGAGAAGAAATGTTCTATTACGTATAATAAAGAAATTAAGAGCGGGTGGCGTCTTCCCAGACTCACCCTGTATATTAGGTTATAGTATTTTGTTTTTGCTTAAGTCGCCATTAATTAATTTTTAATAAACTAATTAAATCATTGGTTAATTTTTTAAAATGAAGAAAAATTTATTGAACTTGCCAGGGTTTAAACCCGAGACCTTTTTCTTTCGCGGCAACTGCGCTAACCAACTGCGCCACAAGATTACAACGTCATGATAAACTCATGAATTTAATCCAGACAAGTACATCACATGATGTGTCTATAAATCTAACAATGTTAGTATATTTTTTATATTCTTAATTACACATGGCGTATTATATGTATTTTAGGTTATAGTATTTTTTTTTTTTTGCTTAAATCGCCATTAATTTATTTTGATGAACTAATTAAATCATTAGTTTATTTTTAAATAAAGAAAAATTATATATTTTTTATATTATATATTATACAGTTCATCGAAATAAAATAATGGCGATTTAAACAAAAACAAAATACTATAACCTAATAGATTAATTTTATAAATCTTATGATATTTCCTAAGTTCACAAGTTCATACGTATAACTCTATATAAAAGTAAATATTATCTACAATCTGTAGTCTTGCATCCCCCTAAATCCTCCTACATCCGGCCCTGATTTGTTGATTAACATTTTGAAAGCACCATATAATCAATAAACTATGAGATGAATCATTCGGTATAGCCTAGTAACTGATAATACCAAAATGAGTTAAAGTTTTGGAAGTTTTATAAAAGAACATGTACGTACTACATTATATTATATCATTGTAATTATTATGTGTCAAAAGATTAATAGTTGATTGATTTTAATTGTTTTTATTTTGTAAATAAAATATTTAATTTTAATTTACATTAATTTACGTTAATTCCAACTCAGTGTTAATTAGTATGACGAAATTACAAAGTTGTTATAATATTGTAATTATATTAGAAAAATAGTCGACTGTTAATATTTATTAGATAATTGGTGGTTGACAGAATTCAGTTTTTTACATATTTTTATTAAGTACTAAGCCAACGTTACGGCAATTACTATTGCCTTCTTCAGGGCTCTACAGAGAATACAAATATGTATACCTATAAATATGTATGTATATATTTATATGTATACATATTTGTATTATGTTTAAAGCCCTAAAGAAGGTAATAGTGATTACCGAAACGTTGTCTTAGTAATTAATAAAAATATATAAAAGACTTAATTCCGTAAACTACTAGTTATTTATTGTAATTTTATTTTGTATTTTATGATTTTTACCACTTTGTTTGCAAGGAAAAAATGGTATAGTGATCGGTACGGTGTCTGTAATATTTCTAAAAATTAAAAAAATATACTGGGTGTCTCATTTTAATCCGCCACTTGCAATAACTTTAAAATCGTTCATCAGACAAAAAAATGTTACGGATAAAAAGTAAATGGTTTTGAGGGGGACATTTGATGCAGGGACTCTTGCCCTCCCACGGACCCCCTAGGGGCGGGAACGGGGAGCAACTTTGAAATCTTAAATGGAACCCCCTATTTTTTTATAGATTCGGATAGACCATTAAAAAGTATGTAAATTTTATTTTGAGACTTTTTTTTTATCTTTGATAGATGGCGCTGCAAACAGCATTTTTTTCTCAGTTTATCAGTCTTCAATTTGACAAAAAAGGTGTAACTAAGTACAATATTCAAGTTCTTTTTAGTTCTTTGAGAGGAGGGGGAGGCAAGGGTCACTGCATCAGATATCCCCCTCGAAACCATTAACTTTATGTTAATAATTTCTAGGGGGATAACTTTAAGTTAATGGTTTCGAGGGGATATCTGATTCAGTGATTCAGTGCCCCCCCCCCCCTTCTTCCGCAGAACTAAAAAAAAACTTGAATATCGTACTCAGTTACACCTTTTTTTCAAATTGAAAACTGATAAACTGAGAAAAAAAATGCTCTTTGCAGCGCCATCTATTAAAGATAAAAAAGTCTCAAAATAAAATTTACATACTTTTTAATGGTCTATCCGAATCTGCAATAAAAAATATGAAGTTCTATTTAAGATTTAAAAGTTGCCCCCCGTTTCCGCCCCAGGGAGTCCGTGGGTGGGCAAGGGTCCCTGTATCAGATGCCCCCCTCGAAACCATTTACTTTTCATCCGAAACATTTTTTTGTCCGATGCACGATTTTAAAGTTATTGCAAGTGACGGATTAAAATGGGACACCCAGTTATATAGAAATTCTTAATCAGAACTAAATTTATAAAAGTGTATAGACAAGCGTCGTTCGTTCGATCGCACTTGTCCAAATTTTGCGATCGCAACTTCTCCTAGACCGTTGACATGTTGATTTATTTTGTCAGTGCCAATTTTCCGGAGAAAAAATACTAAAATTTTTAAAAATTGATTATGGCTACTTAATTTATCCGATTTTATCAAATTTTCGCAAAAAAATTCAGATGGATATATAAATTATATAATGCAAGTAAAATACAGTGTTCCCAACTTTTTGAATTTTTTTTTAAATTTATTGTGACTATATTATTTATCCGTAATTAAAATTTTTTTTACAAAAGATTCTTCTAGTACCCATATAAATTACATAACTTTAACACGTAGTATTCAAAATCGCGACATATTTCAGAAGAAGACACTTAAAGGAAATTAAAATAAAAATTTTTTTTTACTAATCTATTTTATGAAACTATCGAAAAATGCAAACAAATCTGATAAGAGATACTTAAATTTTTATCTAAAAAAAAAAGTAGCATAATAACTCATTAATAAATAACACTTGTGTCAACTCTTTAAAAGCTTTATAACATATTGACTTTAAGCATTATACAAATATCGATATTTATAAATGGTAGGACATATCTTTCAATTGGTTTTTCAAATTGTCTGTTCTATTGATTTAAATGAAATTTGGCTTCCATTATTAAAAAATTTATAAAATTTTTATGATATAGTCACTTATTTGTTACCTAGTAACTTGTTTCTATGTTCTATATTATTTACTGTAAATATCATTTGTATCATTTATCCTGATGAAAACGTACGTTGAGTTCATCTAAACGTCGATTATTAGTAAATATTAAAAAGAACTAGAACTAAAACAATTTTTTTGAAAAGTTAATTAGGTTTACAAATGTTATACGCGAATTTAAGTTCTATTTTTTAAATTAATTTCAAAAGATAAAAATAGTGTAAAATTCAGTAACAAAATGCTGCATTCATACAGTAAAAACAAAATTTCACATTTTCTTATATAAAACACATTGTTGAATATGCGTTGGGCATTGTATGTGTGTGTCTTCAAATCCAAAATCATCATATCCATTGAAATTGAAGAGGGGATGCAAACAGGACTTCTCAGCAAAATATCCAAGTAGGCAGTGGAGCACTAGTAAATTGTAAAATAGAATCGGTGACACACAGTGGCGTACACGAGGAGTGGGGACTAGCGAAATATATCTCCTTTCAAAAATTCGTTTAAACTAAATTAGTAAAACACTAACTTTTAAAGTTAATTTACTTAATAAAATTTCTTTTGACTAATTATTGTTGACTGTAATACACTTAAATGTGTGATTGAAAAAATATCATATAATTTGATATGTATATGATGGACTAATTTCATAGTCAACAAGTTTAGTTTGTAATTCATTCATATAATTTTGTTTCAATTTGAACTCTAACATTAATATATAACATTATAATTTTACTTCACTTTCACATATTGTATATAATTTTATATATTGATAATGAGGTTTATATTTATAATGCAACATGATTTGCTTTTCAAGTATTTGAGTCTGAAATTTAATAGTAGTATACATATAATTATGATGTTAGAAATGCAGATAATTTTTGTATTAACTAAAAAAGCTAAAACTAGTACTACCAATAATATATATTTTACAATGGATTACTTAAATAGAATAAATTGACGATATATATTAAAGTTTCAAAAAATTTAAAAACTTTTAAGTTTGAAATTAATTTCTTTTTTTTTAATAAAGTTAATAATTTGATAAATTGTAAATGTCAGCAGTTATGTAAATATTATGTTACAGTAGTAGATTTCCTGTAATTTTTATAGTTTTCTAAATAAGTATTACAATGTAATTAATTAGCAAAAAAAACTAAATAAACTGAATATTAATATTATTTACTTTAGTTTTTCAAATCATGAACTAAACTGATGGAACCAAAATGCAATTGATTATTTATTATTTCCGTTCCTCTACGTCTAGTGCTTATGGAAAAAAAATTGTGGAAAATTTTTTCTAATGTAAGTAATTGCGTGCACGAGCAAGCACAAAATAAAATAAAAGCAACGGACTGCTTGTCCATACATATAAAATATATTATAATATATTTGACTCATAAATACTATTTTTGGGTATGTGTCATTTTGAAAATTTTAAAAATGTTGCCTAGCACATTGCTACCTGGGGGATTACCGCCACCTACAATCCCGCGACCATCTCATAAAGCAAACTTTTTGTGTCTAGCTTCTCTATATCATTTTCTAAATGCATCATTAACATGACCGGTTAAAATTTATCAGTACCATTAAGATCACTCCTTAAAATATTTTGCTGCGTACGCCACTGGTGATATAACGTATAAACATTGTTTGGAAAAATTACCGTAAAAAGTACTTATTTTGCATTCATTCTCAAAAAAAGGGTAAATTGTGTTACCCTAAAAATGCACTTTTATAGTGAAAAAAATATAAGTACTTTTTGGAACAATTAAAAATTGATTATTAATATCGGGTAACAATAAATGTAACAATTTGCTATCTTAGTGCAACTTAAGATGACAAATTATACTTCTGAGTAAATCCTTTATCTGGTTAGATAAAGTTGCACTTGGATCTTGGTTATTGAATAATTACGATAGAACAAATATAATGAAATATAGATATATAACTTTAATAAACAAATATAATAGGAACAATTACAAAATAATTACTTATAAATTTAACGACAAAATATAAATCCAAAATGTAGCTTAAAACTGAATTGAATCCTAACTCGACTCTGACCGTTACTCTGACCGTTACTCTGACCGTAACTCCCCGTTGACCGTAACTGACTCAGTCTTGAAGCTAACCCCTTTTTAAGTTACATTTTGGCCATCGAACTGGACTCTGCGGGGAGGCAACGTAAGCATAAATAACTAGTTCACTGTGCAATCAAACTTTGAACGTTATTTCAATATATGTTGAAATTGCTGACACTAGCTCAAAGTTCGATGCACAATAATGCTTAACAAACATTTACGTTTGTTACATAAAGGTAAATAATTACTCATTTATGTATGGAAAATTATTTACTCTTGCTTTTTGTATTTAGTTTTCCCTTTCACTAAAGCAAGAAATTAAATTTTTTTAAATAGGTAGAAAAAACGTAATATAGTACCCTTAATAATAGTAAAAATTCAATTGCCCTAAGTAATTTCTACTCTTTCACACTACAATAGTGTACAGGGCCAGGAGAAGGTTTGGAACTGAATAAATATAACAAAATATTTTATTTTTTTTCAAATGTATTATAATATTAATATGACGTTACCATATTGCCTGTGTAAAAAGAGGTTATTATGTTACTAGTACAATAATGATATTATTATACAGCAATTAATTGTTATATACACCACTGATGATAGCACTAAACATAACAAAATTAGAAGTATATGGGTAAACCCATATATAGACTACTTTGACATTATCACATAAATGATAAGAAATAGAAATAAATTTTTTTTTTATCAAAAGGTGGCAACATTGTATTTTGCTAATATATAATATTATAGGCGCTAAGAGTATCTTCTGTGAAAATTTCATTAAAATCGGATAAATAATGCGGGCATAACAAATTTTTAGAAAATTATAAATTTTTTTTTTGGAAAGTTGGCAACACCGTATCTTAATAAAATTATAATTTATGTGGGCACTAGGAGAAACTTTCCTGAAAATTTGATCAAAATCGGATGAATAATGTAGCCACAATGAATTTTTTTAAATTTTAATAATTTTTTTTCGTTAAAATTGCATAACTTATGCGGTCACCAGGAGAATCTTTAGTGAAAATTTGATCAAAATCCGTTAAATAAAGTGGTCATAACAAATTTTTAAAAATTTTAGTAATTTTTTTCTTAGAAAATTGGCAACACTGTACTTTGTTGAAATTATCTAATTTATATGGATACCAGAAGAATCTTTTGTGAAAATTTGAACAAAATCGGTTAAACAACATGACCGTAATAATTTTTTAAAAATTTTAGTAATTTTTTTCTCAGAAAGTTGGCAACTCTGTATTTTATTAAAATTACCAAATTTATGTGGGCCCTAGGGGAATCTTTCCTGAAAATTTGATCAAAATCGGATAAATAATGTAGCCACAATAAATTTTTAAAAACTTTAGTAATTTTTTTCTCGGAAAGTTGGCATCACTGGAAAAAACCGAAACCACATGACCATCTTGGGCACTAGACAAATTTATCTTCAAAATTTCATTAAAATCGGTTGAACCGTCCAGGAGGAGTTGCGATCACAAAATTTTGTCTGAGGACCGAGCGAGCGAGCGAGCTGACGATGCACATCCATACACCCACATAAACTAAGTTCAGATTCGTCATCTAGAGGCTATATAAAGGATTTCTATACACAAATTTTTTTTTTGAAAATGTTACAGACACCGTACCAAACGCTATACTACTTTTTCCTTGCAGTCAAAGGTCGTTAGGTGCAATTATTCTGATATCTTCGACGGCCATATTGCAAAAACTATAACGTCAAGTTAAGGTAAGTTAATTAACAATTGCATTGTTATTTTCGATTGAATTTTAATTTGATTATTGAAAATACGTGAAGAAATGCAAGAAATACAATGTGCGCCGGCCTAGAGTGATCGAAATTGCATATTTGACACGGTCAATTGACAATTAAAAATTTTCGATGGCTATATTAAAAATTGTCAAATCAAGTTAATTGAAAATTGTATTGTTTATTTTCGTTTAAGTTTGAATCAAATTATTAAACATTTACTTGAATCTTAAATTGATTATTGCAAATGTGTCAAGAAATCTAATGAATAAAATGTGCACCGGCTCAAGGTAGTCTAAAATTTTATATTCGACGAAAAAAAAATTAATTCGCAAAAATCACTTATCAAATGAGTCGTACAGATGCAAAACTCACTATTTCCAAATTTTAAGTTCTGAGATATTTGCAAAAAACAGTTATAGCTAAACGTAATTGTATTTTGATAATAAAATCTTGTTACTAGATGGCAATACTTATTTAAAATCGTGAATCATTGGTTTTATACATCATTAATTCATACAAAGTAACTCTTTGCTTTCCACCAATAAAATTTTTATTGGTAGAAAGCAAACAGTTACTTTTGCATCTAAACTATCAACTCAAGTAGTGAGTTTTGCATCCAACATTAAACTTTAAAGAGTGTTTCTCATATTAAATACTGAGTTTTTTCTAACTAACCTAAATATCGTATTCCTTGTAAAATTCTACGTCCAAATTACGCAAAATCTCATTTTTCACTTTTTGTCGAATAGTGAGTTTTGCATCTATACGCCTCAAATATAAAAAATATATAAATATATGTACATACTATTCTACAACTGCTAATAAGGTTAAAGTTACTTGAAATGTATGTATTTTTATTTTAGTTCTATTTAAAATACTTGCAGAAAAAATTGTATATTTAACTCGGAATAAAAAGCTCTATTTATATTTCGCCCAGATTGCTTGACCTCGGTTAAATCTCGGTTACAAATATTTGGTTTTAATACAATAATCATAATAATACGTGAATGATGTGTTATGTTGTCTATACACAGGTACAAAAAAGCAATTACAACAATTACTTCATTTACAAAATTCACCTAACAAAAATATTCTATTTACTTCCAAAATTGAAGTTAATAATTCCTTAATTTTTTTTAGATATTTCATTTGAAAATAATTCAGCTAAATTTAATTTTAGTATTTTTAGAAAGAAAACCTATACAGATACTATTATTTCCGCTAAATCTGATCAATCGTGAAGTACAAAATTAGCAGCGTTTCACAGCTTCACGTATCGGTTAGTTAACATACCAATGAACAAAGATAATTATAATAAGGAACTTTTAACTATTATAAATATTGATCAAAATAATGGCTATGATAAATCTACAGTAGTTTCTCTGATAAGTAAGAAAAATAAACGTAATATTTAAAATTAATTTATTGCACATCTTCTCCTGATTCTTCTAATTTTGTCTATAGAAAGTTAAATTATGTTAAGGGATTCAGTTCCAAATTAGTAAATAATTGAAAAAACTTGGTCATATTATAAGAGCAGGTTTTTACAATAAAAATTCTTTAAGACATATTCTTAATAACAATAAATTAGCTTGTAAAGATCCTTTGTTAAATTCTGGAATTTATAAAATTAAATGTAACGATTGTAATTTTATATACCTAGGATAACCTGGACGTAATTTTAAGACTAGAATTATAAAACACCTCGTGGAAGTACCAATTCCAATGTAGCTAATTACTGAATTGAAAATATACATATTTGTTACATCGACAATTTTACATTGTCAGACTAAAATTATTTCACTAACCTTCCTACAAAATTTGGAAATAAAAAAACATTAAAATCAGGTATAAATTTAATGAACGAACAGTTTGCTTTAATTGCTTCTCCGTTTACAAATATATTTTTACAGGGATTTCCATAATAACTTTCTCTCCCTACCCATTTGTCAATTTTATTTCTTGTATTTTTTTAAATATATAAGAGCAAATTTTGTAAAATAAAGATTTTTTTCTTTTATTGTAAAAATTAACCGAGTGTTTTTATTTTACATTATTTTATAGTGTTACACTGAGCTCCAACAGCTACTCCAATTGAATTGATTAAATTTATAGATTTTTAGGTAATGGGAGTCAAATTTTATTTATTTCATTGCTTTGTTAACTTGCCAACTGACCAATCAATAAGGTGATTTTAAAACAGTTAAAAATCTAGTTTTTTAGTTAACTAATTAATTAACAATGCCTTGAGCAACCGAGCCTTAATAATTAATTATCACAAAAAAATACAATAAAATTTTCAATTTAATCAATCATCTTCTCGTAAATATCACTATGAGCTTAGCTAAGTAATTTACAACCCATATTTAATAGATAACAAATAACAAACCTACATAAATGTCGTCATATTGTTATATACATAGCAAAAAGGACAATGAGAACCACGCACAACTTTTGAGTCGTAAAGTAGGAATAAAACCCAATTAAATTTTATTTGACCTTTTTATACCTTGTTGCATGCTATGTTATACTGTCATTTCTAAGTATTATTAAACAATATTAAAATAGTATGTTATGGTTACAAGGAGTAGAAAGCGAAGTGTTAGGGGCTAGATAGTTATGGTTGAAGCAAAGTCGAGGCCAAGCAATCTGAACGAAACAAGAAAAAATGCTTTCTATTCCGAATGATGTAACTATTTTTTTCTTTAAGCGAAATTAAACTAAAAGTAAATAAAAGTACATGCCAAGTTACCTTAACCTTAGTAACAGTTATAGAATTATACCGGGTGTAGAAATGAAATGTGAACCATAGGGATTTCAATGTTATTTTTTAAATACGGCTGTATCTCTTTCCCTATTGACTTTAGAGCAAATATTTAAATACAAAACTTGTTCAAAATGTGAAAATGCATGGTATAAAGTTATTTTTTTTTACATAAATATTAATATTTTACGATATACAGGATTAACCACTAAAAAATGAGCTATAACATTGGGAAACGGGAATGGTATCGAAAAATGCGAAATAATGAGTTCTATAATTTGGTGAAAAAATCATTGTTCTACGATACTTCGTTTAGCAGAAAAAAATTAAAAACTGATTTTTGAAAAATTTCGTAAGGGGGTACCCTTGTGTTTTGTTTAAAAAAAAAAGATTTTGGATATTTTAACACTGGCTTTCGTTGTCTACACTTTTATCCTACTCTTTGTACCTGACACTTTTTTTTTCCTGTTCTTCTTTAATTTTTTATTCACGTTTTTCTGATTTTTCGAAAAGTTGATAAGGGGGGACCATTGGCATTTTTTTCAGAATAAGACTTTTTTACAAAATTTAGTCCAAAAATTTTGACAAAATTCTGTAGTATAGAGAAAAAAATTCTCTACAAAATAGCTAAGTAACTTTTTTCTCTAACTTTTACTGATTTGGCAGAAAAAATTATTATTATTATTTTTTTTAGCTCATTTTTTTAGTGGTTAACCCTGTATATCGTAAAATATTAATATTTATGTAAAAAAAATGACTTTATACCATGAATTTTCACATTTTGAACAAGTTTTGTATTTAAATATTTGCTCTAAAGTCAATAGGGAAAGAGATACAGCCGTATTTAAAAAATAACATTGAAATCCCTATGGTTCACATTTCATTTCTACACCCGGTATATACAGTAAAAGCTTGCTTAACGAGCACCTCGCATAACGAGCAAAATAAATTGTAAAAAATGACTCGCTCAACGAGCGACGTTTCGCATAACGAGTGACGTGGATAGGGAAATTCTCGAATTGTGCGATGGAACTTGCCGAGTCATTGCTACATCAACCTGTGTTTAGTACAAAATGTAGCAAAAACAAATGTCTCTAGACAGCTTTCTAGTAAAAAGGAATTAGTTATGTTACTAATTATCTCGATTTTTTTTGTTTTCTGCAAATCGAATTCTTATTCCAGGTTGGTTCATTCCGCGATAGAAAAATAAACGTTACATATAACGTTTTTTTTTGAGTATTTTTTTTTAAATTTCATTTTTTGAGTATTTTTCGGCATAGAACGCATTATTTTATTTTACATTAACTTATATGGTAAAAATTGTTTCGCTTAACGAGTGTCTCGCATTATACGAGTATGACTTCGAAACTAATTATGCTCGTTATGCAAGGTTCCACTGTATATTTATATATATTATTTGTTAGGTGATTTATAAGAATTGATCTTTCTTTGGTTAAATATACAATGTAAGACCACCCCGTCGGTATACATTGCATTTCTTGCACTTTTTCACATATTATCAATCAAATTCAATTCAAATTCAAGCAAAAATAAACAATGCAACTATAAATTAACTAAACTTTACTTAATGATTTATAATATAATCGGAAATGTCAAATGTTTCTTTGGTTGAATATACAGTTTTTGACAACCCTAGATACGAGTATGACTCCGGAACTATTTATGCTCGTTATGCGAGGTTCCACTGTATATATATATATATATATATATATATATATATATATATATATATATATATATATATATATATTATTTGTTAGGTGATTTATAAAAATTGATCTTTTTTTGGTTAAATATACAATGTATAACCACCCCCGTCAGTACACATTGTATTTATTGCGCTTTTTCATATAATTTCAATAATCAAAAATGTAAATTCAAGCAAAAATAAACAATCTAATTGTCAATTAACTTAGCTTGACTTAATAATTTTCAATATAGCAGTGATAAATATCAAATTAAATACATTTGATCATTTTTCTTTGGTGGGATATGCAGTTTTTGACAACCCTGGACGGTATATATTGCAATTTTTTTCACACATTTACAATAAATTATCAAATTCAAGCACAAATATACAATGCAGTTGTCAATTAACTTGTCTTAAATTGTTTTAATATTTTTTTTAATATGGTCACCAGTTGTTGACCTGACTAGTGAGTGGTAAGATATTTGTGTAAGAAATTATTGGGTATATCAGTCCAATTTGAAAAGGTTCTTAAATAAAACTCATTTAAGTTTGAAACGGCAAGCTTTCGATTTTTCTGAAATCTTCTTCAAAGCCTAACTAGCAGAGTTTTTTTTGTTACATTCCATATAACATGTGTTAAAGATAAAATAATTTTCCGTAAATTCAAAGTTTGGTTAGTAAACTTTATTAATTGTAAATACATGGTCAAATAACATACAAAAAAATTATAAAAGTTATTAATTATTGTTATTAATAGTAAGATTACTTAGATATTCAAATATACGATGTATCATTGCAAAACCTGCAGACAATCGAGTATTATTCAATTTATTTATTATTTAATATATATATATATATATATATATATATATATATATATATATTATTATTAGTTCACTGCGATTAAGAGGAAATTAAAATATTTGTAAAACTGTTAGTGTCAACGCAGAAAAAAAAATTGTGCCACACCCATTTAGGTACATGGCTGGCGTAATTATATATATATATATATATATATATATATATATATATATATATATATATATATTTATATATGAAGTATGTATATATTTATAATCGACGTTTTGACAAACTCAACGTTTGAATTCCGTTAATTTGGATTCCATAAATTAAAAAAAATTTATAAAATTTTATGATCATGTTACATATTTTGCTACAGTTTATCCATTTCTCATAAGTTCATTATATTGTATTATGTTTGAAGGGAATTTGTACTTAAAACATTTTCTAAACACATAATATTTAAAAACATTTTCGCATAACTTTAAGTTCTATTGAATAGGTTTATGTCAGTTTACGTTGTGTGGTAACTTGCTTCTATGTTATCTTTATTTGTTGTATATGTCATTTATATCAATTTTCCTAATAAAGATGGACGCTGAGTTCATTGAAACGTCGATCATCAATAAATATTAATACAAAACTAAAACCTAAAGCAATTTTATTTTAATATAATAAGTTCTAAAAGATTTTTATGTTAATTTTTATTTTCTATTATATCAGATAAGTGTAATTCAGAATCAAATTCTACAAAATTGGGGAAATATGGGTAAACCCATATATAGAACAGTTTAGCATCATGAGTACTAAACGAATATTTTGTAAAAATTTAACTAATTTTGGATAAATAATGTAGTCATAATTGATCTTTTTTTTTAATTACTAATTTTTCTCGGTAAGTTGGCAATATTGTATTTTAGTAAAGTTTTGTAATTTATGTGGGCACTAAGAGAATATTCTATGAAAATTTGGTTAATTACGGATAAATAATGTAGCCAAAATAATTTTTTTTAAATTTTAGTAATTTTTTTTCTCCAAAAGTTAGCAATATCGAAGCAAATTGGATGCAAGATCTAGGAGGAGTTGTAATCACAATAATTATTTACTCACAGTTCGAAGAGATTAGTGTTAATGGTTGAAGCTCGCGAAAACAAACACATATCTTTGTGTAGAATTCATGAAATTGGAATTAGATGTTTGAGATTAAAATTAAAATTATTTTTGATTGTTACAAGTTAAAATTAAATAAGTTATAACTAATAAAAACACATTATTTTGTGTATTTATTTACAAGAAACCATTGTACTAATAAATAAAATGTCCGTTAAAAATTTTAATATTACTTTTGAAATTTATTTAAAATTTTGACACCATTTTGTACGATCGTATGTGCAAAAACTTGTTCATGAATATTGATTTTTTCAAAAATGTTGAGAACCAGATCTCGATATCATCCGACCAAGACATGTAATAAGCGCCAGAACTTATGAGTATGTAATGATCTGCCTGTCAAATATTGTTTGTTTGTCTGTATTATGCATAAATTCTGTTTATTGTAAAATGTTTATTACAACGAAATAAAATCTTTCAGTTTCCCTGAAGATGGCCTAAAATAAGGCCGAAAGCTCGGAATTAAATTCAAATAGAGGTTTCAATTATTTAGCCCTAACATTGATGATCGACATTCCAATATCTCCTATTTTCTAAATATAATCTTACGGTCAAAATCTTATATTTTTATATTTATATATATATATATATATATATATATATATATTATATATATATATATATATATATATGTATATATATATATATATATATATATATATATATATATATATATATATATATAATAAACAAACTCTTTCAACTATTTCGAAATTAGTTTCCTCCAAATCATCCCTATCTAGACAAGCAATTTTAGTTTCATTCACATATGAAAATCCTCTCATACATGCTCTTCTATTCTTACTACTTGGAATCTTTCGCTGATGCAAGCCACTCTCTCAATTATACACCAACTACTCATCAAACGTTCATTTGCAAACATATTGCTTTAAAACAATTTATACAAATTTCTTTAACCAAACGTTCGTTAGACATTCGCTCAAGATGATCAAACCATCTTAACTGACTAACACCAACTTTTGCTACTAATTTTTTTCAATTTCACACTTATGACACACTAATCTATTTTGTAATACATACGTACATAATATTTAATACATACATAATATTTAAACAATTTTTTTTTACAAATACTTTATAAACAAACAATGTAATCTTGGATAATTATTTAATAACTTAATAATGGTATATAAAATTTTTATGATTATTTAGCTAAAAGATCAAGGTAGCTGTGTCATCATTTTACGCAAACTTATTATTTAGGTTTTTTAATAATTTCTGCAAATAAATTCAATTCGAGTTTTATAATTAGTATAATAAATAATTATTTTATTATCAAGTTGTATATAGCAAAGTAAGTTAATACTAAAACAGGTTGCGCCATAATGCAGTTTATAGTTTGTAGATAATTTGGTCGAGAGCAAAATTAATAACGTCACCATTGTCAATACTGTTTATGCTGAAAATATTCTTTTTATAAACATTTTTGTTAAAAGTGATATTGTATTTTTTCTATAAAATGCTTAGTTTTTCAATTCTTATTTTGCTTGTTAAACTTGATATTGAATTACACTCATCTGACATAATACAAAATAAAAGATAACATAGTAAAAAAATCTTCAAGAACTTATTATATTAAACCTACAAGTATTAGGTTTAATTCTGTATTAATATTCATTAAAAATCGACGTACGTCTTGATCAGAATAAATAATGCAAATTACAATTACAGTAAATAAGAAGAACATAAAGATACGTTACTCGATAACAAAATAAGTAACTACATTATAAAATTTTATTGATTTTTAATTAATGGTAGCTAAATTTTGTTTAACTTAGTACCTCCACAAAAAAATCTCTAAAATTTGATGATCTAGTTACTCTTATTTTGTTACCTAGTAACTTATTTCACTGTTCTGTTTATTTAAATGTCACTTGTTTCGTTTTTCCTAATAAAGACGACCGTTGCGTTCGTATTAAAAAAGTATATAACGGAAAATATAAATAAAAATTATAATTATAAATTCCAGGTTACAGACAGAGTGATCATTTCGCGTGAAAATTGTCATACCAATATGGGTCCTATTTTATCAAATTGCGCAACTTTAAAAAAATTGATGATTTATTAGTGGCATAGTAAGTTTACGAGTTAAATAATAAGTTACCGTAGAAAAACAAAATAAAAAATAAATTAAAATTTCAATTTCG
Source organism: Clivina fossor (assembly GCA_963966155.1). Classification (NCBI taxonomy): domain Eukaryota; kingdom Metazoa; phylum Arthropoda; class Insecta; order Coleoptera; family Carabidae; genus Clivina; species Clivina fossor. The sequence continues at coordinate 17,165,109 of OZ014558.1, read as the reverse complement.
TTGTAAGCATACCCCCTAACTGCTGCAAATAATATTTATTTGATTTTACTGCGGAACTACTGTGCGAGATGTATTTTAATCATTTTTATTTAATTTTGACATTATTTCAGAAGACAAATTTCAATATTTCGGTGAAAAAAAAACAATTTTTTCAAAGCTTCCTACTATTATATATATATATATATATATATATATATATATATATATATATATACATATATTCATATATACATATATATTTGTAATATGATATTTTTACGCCATTATAGTATACAAGTAACATATTATGAAGCAATTATATACAATGAGTCTAATGCCCGTATGCATAAACGTTCATTAAACGTATAACGCTCCGTTTTCCACTAAACGGTCAGTTAAATTGTATTTTTCGTATTCATAAACGTCCGTTAGCACTTACAATCATTATATTCTTCGTTAAATTTAATGGCTTGATTTTCTGCCATTATATTTATAACGCTTGATTATATACAAATAGATTGTACAAAAAGCAAACTTGTTATTATATTAAACTTATAATTACATATTTTATAAATTTCATACTTTTATTTTTAAATTTCGTGATAAAAATATCGTTAAAGGTGAGTATTTGTTTTTCCTTTTTTACTTATGATTTATGCTACATAATGTTTATTATTAAAAAATTGATTTTATAGAAATGGACACATCATCAACATCTTCATCATCATTGTCTTCATCATTTTCAGAAACATCTGATTCTGATTCTGATTTTGTAGAAAAAGTTTTGTCATTGGTACCAAAGCCAAGAGTTTTCCGAAAAAGAAATAACCCTTATGAAATATATGATGATTTAGAATTTAAACAACGATATAGATTAGAAAAAGAAACAGTGCTTCATCTTTGTGATATTATTGGTCAAGATCTAAGAACAGATACATTACGAAATAAACCATTATCTGCAATGGATAAAATTTTATTGACATTGAGATTTTATGCTACCGGTTCTTTTCAGCAAGTATTAGCTGACCACATTAATGTCAGTCAATCAACTATTAGTAGAATTATTCCAGTTGTTACTAGAAAAATAGCTTCTTTAAGTAAAGAATTTATTAAAATGCCGAATACTGAAGTAGAGCGGCGAAAAATCCAGTTAGAATTCTATTCTATCCATAGATTTCCATGTGTAATTGGGGCAGTCGATGGAACTCATATACGAATACAATCACCAGGTGGTAGGCATGCAGAATTATATCGAAATCGTAAAGGGTATTTTTCATATAATGTACAATGTGTTTGTGATGCTAAACTAAAATTTCTTGACATTATTGCAAGATGGCCTGGCAGTGTACATGATTCTACAATTTTTTATGATTCACCATTAAGAATAGACTTTGAACAAAACAAATACCCTAATTGTTATTTGTTGGGCGATTCAGCTTATGCATTAAAAAATTATTTATTTACACCGGTATTAAATCCAACAGTAGAGGCCGAACGAAGATATAATGAAGCACATATCCATACTAGAAATAGTATTGAAAGAGCATTCGGTGTTTGGAAAAGACGTTTTCCTTGTCTTTCATTAGGAATGAGATTGAAAAAACAAACTATTTTGCACATTATAGTTGCAACAGCTGTTTTACACAATCTTTGTATTATTTTGAACGACGAAGTTGATATCGAATTAGAAGATTTAAATCATTCAGACGATGAAATTGACGTTTATGAAAATGTTAATAATAACAATCGAAATATCTTTATAAATAATACTTTTATTCGATAAATGTATGTTAATAATATGAAACAGTTATGTATTATATACACATTATGAAATATACATTTAGAACAAAAAATAAACAAAATAAATTTTATTATTTAAAGCCGAGTCCGTACATACGTTATTCGTAATCGAATACTGAAGTATCTCTTTAAAATACGCAATGCGTAATCGTATTAATAATACAAAACAAATACATATTCATTAATATATCTATAAACATATATTAATTGAATTTAATAATATAATACGAATTATTTATTATTATTCCTAATTCATATATGACTAACATATGTGCGGTCTCGATTTAAGAATATAATGTAATTTATATCTAAAATTATTTTTCTTGTAAATCATTTTTATTTAATTTTAATAATTCTTGTTCAATTTTAATTTCTTGTAGTTTTATGTCATTTTTAAGTTTTTGTTTCTCGAATAAAAATAATTCCGATGCCTCTTTGTCTGATTGTATTTTTCTTTCCAAACACTGTCTTTTATAATCCAATTTTAGTTTGAAATAATCGGATTCCAATTTTTTTTTTGAAGTTTTTGATTCTGTCAATTCTTCTAGAGCATTATAAATTGTTTTAGGTTTTAAATTTTTTGGCACTTTTCTTTTACGAAATATATTTGGCACTATATTTTCTTCATTTCCAAAATAACTAGTCGATGGTGTGCTTTCAGTATTACTTTGACATACAATATTTATGTTCTAGAACAATATACGCATATAAATATTAATTTGAAAATTAAATATGTAAGTTATGTACACACATAGTAGCAATACTAACTTGCATATTGGAATCTTCAAATGTTATAATGCTATGTTCAATATTTTCTATTTCAATGGGCTCTACACAGTTGTGACCGGTACTTATACTCTGAAAACAAATTTGTCATATTAAATAAAAAAATATTTTTAAATTTCTGTTTTCATTAAAAGTTATTTAAAAATGTTTTGCGTGTAGCTCAAGATAAATTTACCTGCTCTGAATGGTTTGATAAATTTGCATCTGCATCTGCATCATGGTATTGTGAAGCACTATCGTATATGTTATTATCTGGTTCAAACTGTTTTTTTATCATATTTATTAGACGTTCGCCATTTACATCCAACTTTTTTATATATGTACCGCCACCAGTTTTGTAAAATTCAGCCTATAAAAAGCACCATTGTTTAATATAATAAATTAATAAAGAATAAAATAATATTTATATTAATTACTTTATCGTCAGCGTTATCCTTCCTTTTTTTTCTTTTGTAATTGTCATAAAATATTTTCAATTGTGACACTGTTCTTTGAATGTCGTTTATAGCATTAAATTCTTCAGTTATTTTTTCCCATGTATAATTTTTTTGTTTGACATTTATTGCATCGGTTTTTTTATTTTCTATTATATGTATGTGCTTTTCAAGTACATCTAAAATAATACTAGTCTCCTTCTCCGTAAAATTTTTTGCCTTAAAACGCTTTTTATCGGTCGATAAATTCATTTTGTAACTTGTAATTTAAGGTTATAAACAGTTATAAATACGAATTCTGTCAGATGAAGCACATGGATAAACTAGTGTGATATACCGTTCAACACCAAAAGTCACTAAAAAGTTACCAAACAATTTAACGAACGTTCATTTCAAAACGAAGCGTTAAATATCTCTTGTTATATTTATGAATATCAAAAATAATATAATGGTCATTATATGTTAACGGTTCGTTTTATAATTACTCGTTAAATTTAGTTTTATGCATACGGGCATAAGTAAATTATTTACAATGTATATATATATATATATATATATATATATATATACATATATATATATATACACATATACATATACATATATATATATATATATATATATATATATATATATATATATAAGGGTGTCCGTTATTTTAAATTCAAATTGTTAAAAAAATAAGGTGTTCAAAATTATAGCAATTTATTTTAACACTAACCCGTGCCGCGAGACGGATTTTCTTTTTTAATTTGCTTAAGGGGGTTTTCTTCGCCGCCATTTTTATATGACTAAAAATTATTATTTCAAACTCAAACTTGTCTAAAATGTAAGTCAAACATTGACAAATAAAAGCATATAAGCATTATATAACTTAACTTTTGATTTTTATTTAAAAAAGTAATGTTGAATATGAAGTAGAAATCGGGCTTCTAGACTAGAAAACCCTCCTTTTTTTTAACATTTTAAAACTTTTTCGGGGGTGAGATCAAAAAAATTTAAAATAACGGACATCCTAATATATATATATATATATATATATATATATATATATATATATATATATATATTGTATATATATATATATATGTATATATATTAGACTGTGCCAAAAAAAAAAAAAATTTTATTTCTCGCTCTTCTTTTAGTATATGTTACAATACATAAAATCATGGCAGTATGCCGGATTTGAGCCAAATCAGTTAACATTTAGAGGTCGCTCAAGTCGAAAACGTGTTATCGTTTTCGACAAATTATTGATTATGGAGACTTTTTAATATTTATTCACGTCTATTTATTATTTATGCAATAAATCATGTTTTAGTATTTGAAAACAGTATTAGAAAGATTGCTGAACGATTGAAGTCAACGTCGGTTGAGTATTACGGAAGTACCGTAACTATTTGCTTGGCTATCTGAGCTAAAATTTCAGTTTTTTTATAATAATAGCTGAAACAACTATACTTACATGCATCCTTATCATTCATTTAATGTTTTTCAGTTTATACATGTTATATAAATTGTTTTTAATGTACATGTTCTTAATTGAAACCAACATATATCTACCAAAAAATAATTATTTACATTACTTGAGAAATCGCACCTATGCTTTTCCGAAGTAAAACTAAAAATAATAATAATTAATTGTAAATTGATATTCAATTAGTTAATTAAACTTTATTACATACAGTGTAATATATGCTTTTTAAGCTTCCCGTATCCGACATGGGTATAATATACCCTTGTCTGTATTACGCGATGCCGTTCGATGTCGGCTTGTCGAAGGCTAAGCAACATAAGTCGATAGTTCTAAATTATATTGGAGGAATCAGATGTTTTTGTTTATTTAATTAATATAATTAGTAATTTTAAAACATTTTAATGAGCTAATATAAAGTTTTATTTATTCAACATCTTTTGTTAATAGTCCATAATAATATTTACAAATTCGATTTAGCGGAACTTGGTTTCAGCCTTCTATGTTCGCTTACAATTTTTGCAAATATTGCTTTTGTTCTTCATTTTTTGTGAGAGAAGAATTGAATTGTGTGATCAATGCTACTCCTCTTTCTGATGCATCGTTGATAATGCGCAAATGCGAAAACAAATATTTAGCTTTTCTGTAATTATCATTTGATTCCCATGATACTGGATCATCGTCAAGAAAATCACAATTAATCTGAAATCTCTCGAACAGTTTTTGTGTATGTTGTGATACTAACTCTTCGAAATTACGTGTCTTCCAATAATCTAAGATTGCATTCAAACTCGTATCTATCACTACTCGGTTTACTGGTTCGTTAAAATTAATATTCTCCTTTAAATCTGTAACCATTTTTTGTTTTATTTTGAAGGGTACATTGGAATCGAAAAATGCTAGACCAATGATTTCATCTGAAAGGTACCATAAATGGTTTCCAAATTTCCTAAGAGCTGCAAGAGCAATTTGCTCATTTTCAACTCACACAATTCAATTCTTCTCTCACAAAAAATGAAGAACAAAAGCAATATTTGCTAAAAATTGTAAGCGAATATAAAAGGCTGAAACAAAGTTCCGCTAAATCGAATTTGTAAATATTATTATGGACTATTAACAAAAGATGTTGAATAAATGAAACTTCATATTAGCTCATTAAAATGTTTTAAAATTACTAATTATATTAATTAAATAAACAAAAACATCTGATTCCTCCAATATAATTTAGAACTATCGACTTATGTTGCTTAGCCTTCGACAAGCCGACATCGAACGGCACCGCGTAATACAGACAAGGGTATATTATACCCATGTCGGATACGGGAAGCTTAAAAAGCATATATTACACTGTATGTAATAAAGTTTAATTAACTAATTGAATATCAATTTACAATTAATTATTATTATTTTTAGTTTTACTTCGGAAAAGCATAGGTGCGATTTCTCAAGTAATGTAAATAAATATTTTTTGGTAGATATATGTTGGTTTCAATTAAGAACATGTACATTAAAAACAATTTATATAACATGTATAAACTGAAAAACATTAAATGAATGATAAGGATGCATGTAAGTATAGTTGTTTCAGCTATTATTATAAAAAAACTGAAATTTTAGCTCAGATAGCCAAGCAAATAGTTACGGTACTTCCGTAATACTCAACCGACATTAACTTCAATCGTTCAGCAATCTTTCTAATACTGTTTTCAAATACTAAAACATGATTTATTGCATAAATAATAAATAGGCGTGAATAAATATTAAAAAGTCTCCATAATCAATAATTTGTCGAAAACGATAACACGTTTTCGACTTGAGCGACCTCTAAATGTTGACCGATTTGGCTCAAATCCGGCATACTGCCATGTTTTTATGTATTGTAACATATACTAAAAGAAGAGCGAGAAATAAAAATTTTTTTTTTTTTGGCACTGTCTAATATATATATATATATATATATATATATATATATTGTATATATATATATGTATATATATATATATATATATATATATATGTGTGTGTGTGTGTGTGTGTGTGTGTGTGTGTGTGTATTTTATATTTATATAATTCAAAAAAATTTGACATCTGTAAATTTACATATTAAAGTGGCGTAAATAAGTTGCCCCAATTTTGTATGTAAAATTACCGAATTTTTTACAGTTTATATATTATATAACATATAATCTACATAGAATTTTGCTTCATCAAAAAAGTTCGATTAAATACGTAGAACTTTTTAATATTAATAACTAGTGTAGCGAAAAAATTGTAATATAGATCCTTATAATTTCAAGCCAGCAACATTATATTACCGTATCGATATTAAATTTAATATCATCTTGTATACATTAGTATCACATGTAAAATTATTTTTTTCAATATATTCTAATTTATAATACCTCAGAAAAAATTTTCCAAGCGTAAAGAAAATCGTTATTTTAAATATTCAAAGCAAATTTCGAAAGAATAACACACACATGCTGCAAAATAATTATTTCAATTTCAATTTAAATCTTTAAATTTCAGAATTTTTTTATCTCTGGAATATTAAAAAAAAAAACACATTACAGAAATTAAATAAAAATACATTGAGATAAATAAATAGTTAAGATAAATTTTTTTATCAAGAACGCCTTACAATTAAAAAGATCTAGAATTGTTAAAGATTTACTTGATAATTTACCTTTGTGAAAAATATTACAACACATGTTAATGAGTTTCGTTTTCATTAATTAAAAATCTATAAATTTTAGTATTATATTGTTATTTTGTTACCTAGTAACTTGTTTCTATGTTGTTATTTACTGGAAATGCCATTTGAATAATTTTTTCCTGAGGAAAGCGGACGTTCAGTTTGTCGAAAAGTCAATTACAAATAAATATTATTACAAAACTTTAACCTATTATTCTTATATTTTAATTTGAGGTATATATCAATATTTTAATATTTTAACCACAATTTAAGGGAGTAGTCCAGTTTTCCAGAGCTAAATACCTGTTAATTTCAACCGCGCACAACTCAAATGGAAATTAATATTTTAGAATTTGACAAAAATCACTTTATTTTATACGTTATTCGAACAACAAAATAACATCGTGCATGTTTTTTTTTTTCATTTTCTTATTGCATGTCCGCAAAATGGCGTCGCTCAAGGGTCTTCTAAAAACGGTTCCACTAAACTCTACTAAAAATTAAGAGTGTGGCTGTCGACTTTTAATCCAGAGTTTTTGAAAATTAAGAAAATTAGAGCGTTTTGAAAAAAAAATATAAAAAATTTATAATTTTATCTTTTTCCGGTGTTCAAATTTAACAGCGAATACGAACCACATAAGAGGTTCTTTAAATTTTTTACTATGCAGCATCCAGCTTGCTAAAGTACATAATTTAAATAAATAATAGTCAAAACATTAAAATAGAAAATAATGTTGGAAAAAATTTATAGCAACACTACCATCCATTAAAACTGAGTGTGTAGTGCATCTGACATCCTTGAAATACTCTATTTTGTTTATAGTTTTGTAATTCATTTGGACGCTCTATATTATATCCATATGGCATATGGCAAAATGTGTTTCTATCTCATTTCATAATAAAAATTTTAATTATTTGACAGATGTGGTTTTTGTAATATCCATTTACGTTTACAAATTTATTGTTAATTTTATTTTTAGATTTTTTTTTACAGTAGTTATTGGTAAAGTCATGGCTATGCATAAAAATATATAGCGTGTGTCAGAACTTTAGAAATAATTTTAACATTTTTTTTTTCTGAAAGATTATATATATATATCGATTGACATTAGTGTTTCTTACACGTTAAAAAACTGTATAGTTTTTGAGATGTAGTTTTCTGAAAAATTTAACAAATTTTAAATTTGATTGTGATATAATAAAATATCAAAATGTGCCTCTAGCGGACATAATAAGAACTACAGTTGTTCACAACTGTCAGAGTTGTCAGATAATTAAAGAAAATAGAGCATATAAACTGCACGCCGCTATCAAAAATTCCAAGTTTAAATAACGAAACTGCACGCTTAGTTCAACGGCTACTCGAATATCGGATTATAAGGGTCTAGGAATATATATTTGTTAATTATAAAGCATATTTTTATTATTATATGCCACAGCAATTTTAACTGTAAACTTGAAATTAATATTGTGTTGTCCTAGCAATAATAAGCAAGATTACAAATTAATATAGCCAAAAATTTATTACGAACATAGATAATAGGTTAGGTTAGGTATATGATTCTATAGCAATGGTGTATAAATAAGAAAAAATGTATGGAGAATATGGATTTATTGTTAGCTGTAACTTACATAATAATAAATATATACAAAATTATTGAGAGGCTTACCTGGTTTTACATCTTAATCCCTTAATCTCTTTGGAAATAACTGGCGTGCAGTTTCGATATGCAAAATTTCGGTAAAAGATTAAAACCCAACCGCCGCGTGCAGTTTATATATACTCGAATTAAAAAGACAGAGGAAGGAGCATATAAATAAAAACAATACATACATACATACATACACAATCACGCCATGTACCCAAATTAGTATTTCAAAATGGCAGACTTTGTTGACGTCATCAATTACAAGTTGCGTAATATACAATATGCACGTAAACAGTAGAAAACAAAAAAACAAGATTAGAAATATATGGGTATACCCATATAAAGACCACTTTGACATTTCTCGGTAAGTTGGCAACACTGTATTTTAATAATATTATAATTTATGTGAGCACTAGGAGAAACTTTTCTGAAAATTTAATTTGATCAAAATCGAATAAATGATGTAGCCACAATAAATTTTGGTAATTTTTTTCTTGGAAAGTTGGCAACACTGTATTTTGTTAAAATTACATAAATTATATGAATACTAGGAAAATCTTTTGTGAAAATTTGAGTAAAATCGGTTAAATAACATGGCCATAATAAATTTTTTAAAACTTTAGTAATTTTTTTCTTGGAAAGTTAGCAACACTGGACATTAATAAAATTATATAATTAATGGGAGTATTAAGGAAATCTTTTCTGAAAATTTGATCAAAATCGGATAAATAACGTAGCCAATATGAATTTTAAAAAAATTTAGTAATTTTTTTCTCGGAAAGTTGGCATCACTGGAAAAAATAAAACCACATGACCATTTTGGATACTAGACAAATTTATCCTGAAAATTTCATTAAAATCGGTTGAACCGTCTAGGAGGAGTTGCGGCCACAAAATTTTGACTTACGAGCGAGCGAGCGAGCTGACGACGCACATCCATACACCCACATAAACTAAGTTCAGATTCGTCATCTAGAGGCTATATGAAGGATTTCTGTACAATTTTTTTTTTTTTGAAAATGTTACAGACACCGTACCAAACGCTATACCACTTTTTCCTTGCAGTTAAAGTGGTAAAAACACGAAAACAGAATACAATTGTCGCTAACTATACTATCTAACTGTTCAACACAGCAACAACCGAAATACATAAATGAACTCCAAGCTATTGAATGAAAAGACTCTTCTTATTCAATGAGCTTCCCTAAACAGACACGAGTCAAACTCTGGATGTTACGGACATTGCAAAATTTAATTTAAATTGAATTTGAACTAATCGGAACATTATATTTTGTGCTTTAATATGGTCGAATTCCGCCGCCCTACTTGCAATGCTAAAATACGATATACTTTTTCTTCTATCTTTTTATTTAATGAGTCAAATTATAAATCATTTTATTTAACAACTTCTTGTAAACAGTCAATTTGAACTTCATTCATTTAGTACAATAAAGGTGATAGAAAAAGTGAATTACTTAGATAACAACTTTACCTGTTAAATAACAAACTTAATATCAATTGAATTAAATAGTAGATTACTAGAGTTTAAAACAAATTATTTGTTTCCAGTAAAAACTAAAAAAAATACTATCTTTGTTTTTTCTTATCGAAAAAGTTAGTAATTACTTATATAATACTGACGTCTGTAAATTTACATAATAAACTGGTGTAAATCAATTGCTTCAGGGTTTTGTGTAAATTCAATATTTTTTACAGTGTAGAAAATAATATTGTCCGTAGTTGTCAGAAATTTTATTTTAATATTATACATAATTTTCTAGATAATTTGGTGTTTCCATAGTTTTGACACACATTGTATATGTGTGTGTGTTTGAATATGAGACATTTGTTATTTTAAAATTGAGATGTCGTAAAATTTTGTTTATTTAAACTGTAAATGTTGTTTTATTACTTTGTTAAATACTACATTACATATACAATTTTTTATATGTTTGAACAGTAGAAAATTTTATCAATGCTTAACAAATTAGTTTTTTTCAATGTTGTAAAAATTATTAAATAAATATATATGATTGTTATTTCATTTCCATAAGTTTTAGCAAATATTTTAAATATAAATTTCGTTAAAATTTCTTTCATCCGGCATCTGCAAAACCGCCATGTTTCTAATTAACGAAATTTGCCTGTTAAAATAGCGTAAATGGTTAAAGAGGAAAATACATGTAAACGCCATAAAAAAAAAGGTGATTTTGAACAACTTTTTGCATATTAATGAAATTTTTTTTTAGGTAATTATATATATTTTCAGCTATCAATGCGATTTGTTTGAAGAATAGAAGTTCATCCCTCACCGAGTTTCATGTGGTTGTATACTTTATATATTATGCGAAAAGCACTAAATTCTTAATGAAATTCCACTATGGATCAACCCATTTTACTTTAACAATATTCACATCTACTAACCGCTGGATAAATAGATTTTATAGCGAGAATGCTGTATAAGACTTATTTTCATCATCTTCATATTCATTTTGATATTATTCAAAAAACGAAATTCGGCGGAAAAAGAAAAAATATTCATTTAGATACCTACTATTTATATATTTTTAATGCGATATTTTTACGCCATTGAAGCAGTAACGTAATATTGGTTAAAACTAATTTAAAACAAAGCTCGTAATATAGGCTATTATGTTTACAGAATTATATATGCAATGTATCTAAAAAAATATATATATAGAATGTGCCTTATATACTGCATTTTTTGCACTTTTTTAGTTTTTCAAGTAAAACTGCATCTTATATTAATTGAAACTGGTTCAACTTTCGATATTTTATTCCCAGATAACCCTCGATAAAGTCATTGTAATAACATGATATGTCATTCTATCCCTAAAATAAAAAAAAAATTCTTAAAGTGCCCAAAAATCATTATTATTACATTAATTTTGTTTTTTTTTTCCGAAAAATTGTATTTAATACCGTAACATATTCAGAAAAGTAAATTTATCATTTTTGTAATTGTAAAAACTTATTTCAATAAAATAATAATACTTACAGATGGCAGCACCGTCTTAAGGGGGTTTTTCTGTTTAACTATATATATATTGTGAAGTGAAAAATAAAATGAAAATAAATCGTATCATATTTTTGAACAAATTTAATATACAGGGTGTAACAGAATAATTATTCCTAATTTTCAGAAATAGTAGAGTGCACTTAGAGAAACATTTTTTATTAATAAACTAGTGTCCGAAAATTTCTCGGTGCCAAGATACACTAGATATCGTTAAAAACAATCTTAATCAAAACATCAAAGAATAGTTAAGTTAAGGAACATTTTATTAGAAATAATAGCGCATTAAACTTTATAAAAATTGTTCGACCACCATTTTTGATACACAAGTTGTAACGACGTACAATCGACTGCCGAAAAAAAAATTCCGGACACTAGTTTATTAATAAAAAATGTTTCTAGGAATAGTTATTCTGTTACTCTCTGCTTATCACAAAATTAGTGTTATGTTGTAATGTAGAGTATGGTGGTTCTAAACTAAAATACTCGCTAACAGGGCATAAAATATCAAATTCTAGAATTTCGTGCGATGTATAACAGATTTAATAAAGTTTATAACAATTGATAATATAATATTATCAATATATGTAATTATACTATATAATCAATGGTATAATATAATTTTCATTTCAAAGATTTTTAACTTTTACTACGATTACAAACAAATTATTATCTCATATAAAATTTGCGATATTCTGTACTAGATACATAAAAGATCATTTTAAAATATTTTAAATAAAAACTTGAAAATTTTAAATTTATTTATAGCTGATAAACTGATGCAGATATAATTCTAAATAATTTAAAAAAAGGTAGTCACCAGTTGCTTCCACGGTACTTGTTTTTTATTAAGTTATATTTCAAACTTGTTTCATCTTTACCTTTGTAACACTAAACCTCTAAACTCCAGTTTAACAATTAACATTATGTCTGACAACATTATGCTTAGCATCGTGCTTAGCCACATCTAGCCGAGTTTGAAACGGTTCTGGCCATACCGCGTCCCGAGAAGCGATCAGACTACCCGACAGACCCTAACTTAAAATTCGTATATATAGCAAAACTTGTCTTTTAAGCCACACACGAGAAGTAATATTTGTTCAATTATTTTTCCAATTTCATTAATTATTTACTATATTTACTATCTAATATTAAATTTATTTGTAGTTTTAATACTTATTGTAGAAGATTATTGTTATTATTTTTAAATTAAAAATATTAAGATATGATTGATTAAATACTATATGCAAGAGTAATGACAGCGAAGCTCGGTTATATGACATTAAAATTTAAAATTTATATTTAGTTCTATAATAAATAATAGTAAATAATTAAATTATTGTGAAAGACAAATTAAAAACTTTTCTATATTAGTAGACTGAAATATAATAATAATAGAAAACTTTATTTAACAAAAAAAAATGCTATATAAACAAAAGTATTTAATGATTTAATATATTCGAAATACATAAAGTGTATACATAGTAAACTACATTTTCTAAAAATTTTTAGTTTTAAATCCTAAATTTACACTACGTAATTTTGAACTTTTAATTTCAACAGATCACTTATTATAAACTAGTAACTTATTGTAGACTATTATTTCTTAAGAACTACACAAAATTTAAACCAATGCGTTTAGTACATGTAAAATACGTAAACTTTAATTAAACTACATTTTCTAAATAATATTGCTTAATTTTAAACTTAAAACTATGTAAATTTGCATTTTTTATTTCATCAGGTAACTTATTATTATTACCTATTAAATACAATAAATTCGAACGAACAAACCGACATTTTTTCAAATTAGGTGTAGAAATATTTTATTATTTCATATAATGAAAAATGTGGTGTATTTTGGAGAATTATAACAATTGATAATATAATATTATCAATATATGTAATTATACTATATAATCAATGGTATAATATAATTTTCATTTCAAAGATTTGTTTTAACTTTTACTATAATACGATTAAAAACAAATTATTATCTCATATAAAATTTGCATTATTCTGTGCTAGATACATAAAAGATTATTCTAAAATATTTTTAATAAAACTTGAAAATTTTAAATTTATTTATAGCTGATAAACGGATGCAGATATAATTCTAAATAATTTAAAAAAAAGTAGTCACCCAGTTGCTTCCACGGTACTTGTTTTTTATTAGGTAAACTTGTTTTCTCACATGTTTCATCTTTGCCTTTGTCACACTAGACTTAGGACACCTTCATACAGAATCATTACGACTGACAACATTATGCTTAGCCACATTTTGCCGAGTTTGAAACGGTTCTGGCCAGGGGCGTAGCAAGACCTTTGTGGGCCGGTGTGCCACTGACATTAAGAGGCCCCTCCTTACTTCTTGTATTGTTTAAAATTTTAATGTTTTTTTGTCTCATGTTAAGTTCTAAATGTCATTTTAATTTTTTAAATTTGTGTCTGTGCCTTATTCGAAAAAATTTTTCAAATAAAAGTTGTTTTATTTTTATGATAATCAAAATTAATTAAAATTAATTTTTGTTAAAATGCAATCTGTATTTTCAAAATTAATAAATTAAACTGAAATGCCTAAAGAAACAACTTGCCAGGAAATATATATGTATGTACCTAATAATGTTGGCTTAACCATAGACAAGAAATGTGTGAAGATTTTCGATTTAATAGTTCAGAAAATAATTTTAGCATAAACGTTTTTAACGCTAAGTTAGATATTATAATTGCACAATTAAAAGATAGATTTTCAAGTTTTAAGGAAATGAATAAATTATTTGCAGTAATTTTTCTAGAAAATTTAAAACAATTATCTGATGGTGAAATAATTGATTTTTGCCAACCTTTACTAGACAAATATACTGACGATTTAACCGCAGATTTTAAGGCACAGATATTATCTTTTAGGAAAACCTTTAAAAAACAGTTAGAAAATATTAATTCGGTATTTGAATTAAGAGAATTAATATTTACAGAATATTCTATTCTTAGTTCGACATTTCCGTAACTTTGTTCCGTTCTTATTTTGTTCCCATTCCCATTCCCAGTATCTACTTCTAGCGCTGAAAGAACATTAAGAAACTCTATAGGGGACAAGCGCTTATCAAATTTGGCGATTTTGAGAATTGAAAATGAAAAAGCATGTAAATTAAATTTAAATAATATCATCTTTGCTTTAATGAAAGCGAGAAAAGTTAAGTTCAGTTAAAGTTAATGAACTATGTTTGTAAATCTAAACTTTAAATTTGATTTGTACTGTATGTTTTTGTGTTTGTAAACTTAAAAGAATCTATGAAAATGTATTTAACTTACTATAATAAATTAATTTATATAATAAATGTATGTAATCCTATGAATGGTATTTTTTTCCTCTTCTTTGTCCTTTATTTATTACAAAAAAATTAAAATAAACAAAAAAATGGTAAATATTAATGAAAATAAGGCCGCATTGGGCACTTTAGCTCGTGGGCCCCTCTTGCTCATGGGCCCGTGTGCATCGCACTCCTTGCACACCCGGTTGCTACGCCTCTGCTGTTACACCCTGTAGATGATAAAAAGTGGTTATTGTTATCTACTAATAAACAAAATAGTTTATTTTTTTACATTTTCAATTACACGTTCATATTTGTGTTTTACAAAGAAAAAACATTTTACAAATAATTAGAATATTTTTATTATGTTACTAACTGAATATAAATGTTCATTACTTTTATTACTTGACAACAATAATTTTATATATTAACAACAACACATATTTAATTCTTTCATGTAAGTCTTAATTTTATACTATAATTTGTAATTACATTGTAATTTATACTTCTGACTATTTATATTGTATATTGTTGCATTATTTCAGTGTCTACCCTGAAGAAGCCGGAAATATTGGTACTAATAATAAATCGAATGAATATAATGTTCGTAAATTCTTAATTTCCTTCTTACCGTAATCCCGCTATCAATTTATTATATATACAGAGCGAGTGTAAAGTTTGGAACTATCGCAATAAATCTTTTATTAAACGTTTTTGAAAAAAATCCTCGAACACGTCGATTTTTATTTTAAATAAGACAAACTTTACTGTAATCGTCACTTAAAGATCGTCTTTTGTTTTTGAGTTATGACTTAAGAGATAATTTTTTTAAATAGAAACCTATATTTTTTATTATTGATTTTGGTAGTACTTTTTATTCCGTTTCCAACCATATAAAATTTTAAATATGTTACATTTGAAAAAAATTGAGAAAAATAATCTTAAAGTTTAAATATTAAAAACTAATTAAATTGGCAAAATGAATTTAGTTATTAGTGTATAAAACAAAAAACATTAGCTACAACTGTCAGAATTATACAATTTAAAAATGTCAAAATAAAATAAGTGTTATTATTTTACTTTTTCTTTGTTTTTCACTCAATTGCACAATTTTTATTGGAACTCTTGATTGTTATCAGATTTTTGTTTTAAAACTTTAACGGCAATTATCTCGAAAATTTCAAAATACAGTACCATACTTTTTTATCATATTTGGTCTTAGAATTTCATGTTCTTTCCAAATTCACCATAAAAAATTAGGGTTTCCATTTAAAAAAATTATCGCTTACGTCATAACTCAAAAACAAAAGACGATCTTTAAGTGACGATTACAGTAAAATATGTCTCATTTAAAATAAAAATCGACGTGTTCGAGGATTTTTTTCAAAAACGTTTAATAAAAAATTTATTGCGATAGTTCCAAACTTTACACTCGCTCTGTATATATATATATATATATATATATATATATATATATATATATATATATATATATAAGAGAGAATATATGTTGCCTGTCAGCAGAGTATTAATTTAATAGTTTGAATAATTACTCATCGAATTTAATTAGAAAATTAAATTAAAAATTGTCAAACTGCCTCGACTGGGAATCGAACCCAGGACATATTGGTCGCTCAGTCGACAGAGCAATTGGCTAGCGACCAATATGTCCTGGGTTCGATTCCCAGTCGAGGCAGTTTGACAATTTTTAATTTAATTTTCTAATTAAATTCGATGTGTAATTATTCAAACTATTAAATATATATATATATATATATATATATATATACTGGGTGTCCCATTTTAATCCGCCACCTGCAATAACTTTAAAATCGTGCATCGGACAAAAAAATGTTTCGAATAAAAAGTAAATGGTTTCGAGGGGGACATCTGATGTAAAAACCCTTGCCCCCTCCGGACCCCTGGGGAGCGGGCAAAGGGGGCAACTTTAAAATCTTAAATAGAACCCCCTATTTTTTATTGCAGATTCTGATAGGCAATTAAAAAGTATGTAAATTTTATTTTAAAACTTTTTTTTTATCTTTGATAGATAGCGCTGCAAACAGCATTTTTTTATCAGTTTATCAGTTTTCAATTTGAAAAAAAGGTGTAACTAAATACGATATTCAAGTTCTTTTCAGTTCTTTGGAAAGAAGGGGGGGCAAGGGTCACTGAATCAGATATCCCCTTGAAACCATTAACTTAAAGTTATCCCCCTCGAAACCATTAACTTAAAGTTAATGGTTTTGTGGAGGATATCTGATGCAGTAACCCTTGCCCCCCCCCTCTTCCCAAACAACTAAAAAGAACTTGTATATCGTACTTAGTTACACCTTTTTTTTCCAAATTGAAGATTGATAAACTGAGAAAAAATAATGCTGTTTGCAGCGCCATCTATCAAAGATAAAAAAAAAGTTTTAATATAAAATTTACATACTTTTTAATTGCCTATCAGAATCTACAATAAAAAATAGGGTGTTTCATTTAAGATTTCAAAGTTGCCCCCCTTTCCCGCCCACCAGGAGGTCCGGAGGGGGCAAGGGTCTTTGCATCAGATGTGCCCCTCAAAACCATTTACTTTTTGTTCAAAACATTTTTTTGTCCGATGCACGATTTTAAAGTTATTGCAGGTGGCGGATTAAAATGGGACACCCAGTATATATATATATATATATATATATATATATATATATATATATATATATATATATATATGTAATGATATACAATTTTATTATATATATATATATATATATATATATATATATATATATAATTCTGCAACTGTTAGGAGGATTAGATTATTTGGTGTTAATTTTTATATATTTTTAGTTTAGTTTCATTTGAAACACTTGAAGAAAAAGTCGCATATGTCACGTCAGAGCAGAGTGCTGTTTTTATGTTTTGCTTAGATTGTTTAGCCTTGGCTCTGTCTCGGCAGCAAGTATCTGAGCTCAATACAACAAAAATCGTTTTCTGCTCCTCGTAACAAAATGTACTATTATTTTTTAAATATATTACAAAATTAAATTTTTTTTTTTAAATGGCATGTATTGCCAAGAATAGATTATTGGAGTAGACAATATTTTTACAGTTGCAACTTTGCTGCTATTTCTATCAAAAATCGTGCTACTCTATTACTGCAAACTCTAGCTTCAAAGCCATGCTAAAAAAAAAATTAATTTGCACGGCTCTCTGTCTGTAGGTAGCTGGTTTGTGTGTCCGTCGATTACAGCGCTATCTGCCATGAATAGAAAAAAATGTTTCAGACAAATCCTACGTATCTTTAGCCACAGAATCCAAAGCTGCAATAAAAAATAAAGGTTCTTATTTAAGATTTCAAAGGTGATCCCCTTCCCACTTTCTAGGAGTGGGGTAGAGGTCGAGTATAGTATCATTAGATAGATTATTTAAAACTTATAAGACGTATTTATTGCTTTTTCAATCTGATGAGTATTTCTCGAGATATTTGACATTTGGGACACCAGTATATATTTGTTACTTGATTTGTGAGATTTGTATTTCTTTCATGAAAAATGCAATTCCTGACATATTTAGCGGTGTATATTAAATTTCTATAAACTAATTTAAATAAAATTTGTTTTTTTTTTAATTAATAATTTATGGAAATTTTATAATGTACTTACTTATTTTGTTATATCTAGTAACTTGTTTCTATGTTCTTTTTATTTATTATATATATCATTTGTATCATTTTTTCCTAATAACGATATACGTAGAGTACGTCGAAACGTCGACTTTTTAATTAAAATTACTTAGTTAAAACTAGATCCTAAAACCATTTTATTTTAAAGGTAATAAATTCAAATTAGCAGACAAAATTTATTTATTTATTTACAGAAATTAATGCAAATATAATTGATAAAATTTTAATATATTTATGTATTTAACCGAATAAATACAGTTTTGTTTTCGCTGAAAATGTACATCATGGATTTTGTGTCCAAAAAAAAGAAATAAATTATTATTATTATTATTACTTTTTTTCTCTATAAATATATATGGTGGGGTGCGACTAAGGTAGGTAAGGTCAATTAAAAATATAAAAATTTAATTTTTATTTAAAATTTCTTTCATTTCTTTTGTTCAAATAAAAAAATTGAATTAATTAAAATGCTAGTCAAAACTAATTAATTTAAGTCTCAGAGGATAAAATTACTTTAATTAGCTTATACCAATTTAGTTTCATTTAACTTAACTGACATTTTCTGATTAAATCTAGATGGAAAAGTGGGATTTTCAATCACAATTTAATTCAGTTCAGAACAGTCAGATATATTCAGAATATCAAGCTAAACTTTTCAATAAACATAACAATAAAAATAGGAGTTTTGGCCACTACAGAACCAACCAATAGGAACTTAACATGTAAAAGAAACAAAAATATATTTATTATTAAAATAAAATGGCTTTAGGTTGTAGTTCTATATTGATATTTATTAATAATAATAGACCTAATCAACGTACTCACCATCCGTCTTCATCAGGAATAATTATTTAAATTAAAAAAATTTCTATACCATGTTTTTAAAACGGACTAACAAGTATAAATTGAGTTCTACAAGGAAGGCATCAATCACTGTGAAGTGAAGGCACTGAGTTAAATAAAATTTGGCTTCCATTAATTAAAGATCTATAAAATTTTATGATCTAGTTACTCGTATTTCGTTACCTGGTACTTGTTTCAATGTTTTGTTCATTTACTGTAAATATTATTTGTATCTTTTTTTCTGATGAAGACGGACATTGACTAAATATTAATACAAAAATCTAACCTAAAGCAGTATTATTTTTTTATAAATATATTTTTTTATTAAAGTAATAAACTATCCTGAACAAAAAAATATATTTTAATATAAAGCTAAAATAATTAAAAATTTATTGTTTTGGTGGTATTTTTATTGGGAATACATATATTTAAATAAAATACATAAAATTAGAGAGTTATAAAATTGCAATATTCAAATTTTTTGTTCTTGTTTCACAGAATATATATATATATATATATATATATATATATATATATATATATATATACTGGGTGTCCCATTTTAATCCGCCACCTGCAATAACTTTAAAATCGTGCATCGGACAAAAAAATGTTTCGGATAAAAAGTAAATGGTTTCGAGGGGGACATCTGATGCAAAGACCCTTGCCCCCTCTGGATCCCCTGAGGGGCGGGAAAGGGGGGCAACTTTGAAATCTTAAATGGAACACCCTATTTTTTATTGTAGATTCTGATAGGCCATTAAAAAGTATGTAAATTTTATTTTAAAACTTTTTTTTTATCTTTGATAGATGGCGCTGCAAACAGCACTTTTTTTCTCAGTTTATCAATCTTCAATTTGAAAAAAAAAGTGTAACTAAGTACGATATTCAAGATTTTTTCAGTTCTATGGGAAGAGAGGGGGGGAAGGGTCACTGCATCAAATATCTTCCTCGAAACCATTAACTTTAAGTTAATGGTTTTGAGGGGTATAACTTTAAGTTAATGGCTTTGAGGGGATATCTGATTCAATGACCCTTGCCCCCCCCTCTTCCCAAAGAACTGAAAAGAACTTGAATATCGTACTTAGTTACACCTTTTTTTTCAAATTGAAAACTGATAAACTGAGAAAAAAAATGCTGTTTGCAGCGCCATCTATCAAAGATAAACAAAAAGTCTAAAAATAAAATTCACATACTTTTTAATGGCCTATCAGAATCTACAATAAAAAATAGGATATTCCATTTAAGATTTCAAAGTTGCCCCTTTTCCCGCCCCCCAAGGGGTCCGGAGGGGGCAAGGGTCTCTGCATCAGATGTCCCCCTCGAAACCATTTACTTTTTATTCGAAACATTTTTTTGTCCGATGCACGATTTTAAAGTTATTGCAGGTGGCGGATTAAAATGGGACACCCAGTATATATATTATATGTTTTAGTTTAAATAGCACAAATTTCTTTGAAAACAATTTTAAAAAATGATATTGAAAAGATTATAAAATTATAAATGTATTTTTTCTGATTTTCTATCATTTAAGCACTTCTGAGGCACTTGGAACTTGATTGAAATGGTAATGGTCTCAAACATCAAAATTATTAACGTACATTAAATTTACTTTAAAATTCCATAAAAATCATGTAGTTTTGTTGAAATTGTAAGTTTTTATTTTTTTGATGTTTAATTTCTTTTATAAAAGTTCCAATCCATTTTTTAGTTCAAAAAAAAGATGAGGCTATTTATACATACGGTATGTATACGCAATTGGCTATTTATACATATTGTATGTAACCAAACTTAACCTAACCTACTAAAATAACCTAAATAGCCAATTGCCTAAACATACTGTATGTATAAATAACCAATTGCGCATACATACCGTATGTATAAATAGCCACTTTCAAAAAAAATTAGTTTCGTCATATTCAAAAATTCACCAAATTTAATACATAATAATATAAGTAATCTCAAAACGCTATAATTTCGTTATTTTCATCCAAAATATATGATTTTTAGCACTTTTAAAGGAAATTTAATATAATTTAATAACTTGGACGTTTAAAATCATTTCAATTAAGTTCTAAGTGTCCCAAGAATTGCGTAAATGCTAGAAATTCAAAATAAAAGCAACATTTTGTAAAATTTATTTTTCTTGGAACATGAATTATTCACAAAATTTTGTGCTAAATCGCTTCAAACCCAATTTCGAACAATTTAGGCGGGAATGCACTTGTTGAAATTTGAAATATATATATATATATATATATATATATATATATATATATATAGTACATATATTAATGTCAAAAGATAAACTCTCGTTCTTTAGTCCTGAACCTGCGTTATAATTAATACATTATAATTATATATACATATATATAATCTGTTTCAGTTTTAATAGCACAAATTTCTTTAAAAAATTATTTAAAAAAATTATTAACTGCTTAACTACAAGCTATAAATTAACATAATCGCTACTGACTAATAGACGCAAGTCTTAAGACCTATAATAAATTGAAAAATAAAATAAAACATATATTATTTCAAAAAATAAATCATATTTATAAAATAATTGCTAACATAAAATGTAAAACTAATACAATAGTTGTTTAACTTTTAATATAAAAAAAAGGGATATTCTGACAATAATCTGTTTCTTTTATCTACAAAAATATTCCGACAAAATTTCATGTTAAAACTGGTTTCTTATAATTTTTTTGATAAGAAAATTTATTATGCGACTGGATAATCTGTTATCCGGCTGTTAAATTGTTGAAAATTTATATAGAAAAAATATTCCGCAACAGAAAAATTACAAATATACATAAAAAGAATTTATTTAATCTGATTAAAAATATTTTTTACGTGAAAAAACGTAAACTGAAATAATTTAACTTTTTTTAAAATCACTAAAAATACCGAAAACACGTCTTCGGCATGGTTTTCGAATTGGAAACTATTAATTAATTAATTAATTAAAAAATTAATTAATTAAAAAAATTAAAAAATTAATTAATTAATTAACTCAACACCCTGTACTTTAATAATAATTAAAATAAAATCAAATAACTTATTATAACTTACATGTTCTTTTTAGAAAATTCAGAAACAAATGCATAAAAAATTTTACAGTAAACATAAAATTTGCAAAATATACAAATCATGAAGTCGATAAATAATTAAAAGTGACAGAGTAATTTTGTTAATAAGAATCAATATAACAAAAATTGTAGTCAAATATCAAAATAAATTAAAAATAAATTTTTTAAAACCTTTCATTTTGTTCTCGAATATTTCAAAAAAAAAAAATTGATAAATGAGAAACCATTACATATCTGATTACTTTTTTATTCATTTTAATATTTCACTACAATTTTTGTTATAACGACTCTTATTAATAAAATTTCTTGCAATCAGTTATTTTTAATTATTTATCGATTTATTTATCGAAGAACATGTCCTGAAGTAGGTGGAAAATATCATGCAAAACTTGACATAAAATTTTTAATGAAAGTTTAATTTGAAAATCTAACCTATAGTCTACTTTCTCATCGAAATTTTAAAAATGATAATACATTCTAGTCATGAATTTTCTATATATAATTATAATTTATTTTAGTTTGTCAACCATATGAATTAAATTTTAATTTTATTAAACACAAAATATATAACATAATTTAAAAAATATTTTGTGGCAATTTAAAAAAGTATTTTAAAAAAAAAATTTATAAAAATAGTATAAATAAAAATAAGCTTACCAATTATTTTTTTACATATACACTCTTCCAAAGTTTGGCGAATATTTTTTTTGCTTCAACTTCACAAGCACATATTTAATTTGATCCAAACTAGAAAAAACACAAGTATAACAATTTTTTTTATAAAGTAAGTATAATTTCTTTTTAAATTCTTTTTTTTTTATCAAATTAATATCACTACTTAATAAATCATATGGGTAAAATTACTTCACGAAAATTTGTATTACTATATCGACGCTGGGTCACGCCGTCGCACTGTTCGTAATTTGAGCGTCGCGATGTTACTGTCGCAAAACGCGTTCTCTAACTTTGCAGGAAAAGTTGAAATTACGAGCGCATCCGAACTGTATCGGAAATATACGATTAGATTATCCGGTGTGTTTGCCTATAATCCACCTACGATTTGTTAACAATAACAATTTATTAACCTGAAACTGATTTTAGGCCGGAAAAAGGAAAACACTAACATTGATTTTAAATTCTACTGACAAAATTATTATTAAAATAAAACGGCTTTAGTTTACAGTTTTGTATTAGTAAATATTAATTCAGAACCATAACCTAAAGCCGTTATATTTTAGTATAATGAGTTCTGAAAGATTTTTTACTGAGTTATAAGTATTATTGCTATCAATTTTCGTAATACGATGTTTCTAACAATTTCAAATACACGTAAAAAGGCTTAATTCAATTGAAAATGTCTTAATTGAAAACAGGGCAATTTGAAAAATTGTGTCAAACATCAATTACTATTATTATTATTATTATTATTATTATTCACTTCACCTCTAGAGGTACACAACATTGTACAACGGCCTCCGTGGAGGCAAGTATGTACAACAGTGATATAATACATTATATTACAAAATTATTATATAAATATAATAAAGAAAATCACATTCAAATTTACTTGTTTGTTTCAATGTGTTATGTTAAATTTTGCTACTCTTTATTTACAATTCCCCCATGGTTCAATAGATTAATTAAATATAATTTGAAAAAGAAGTAAAATCTTAGAATTAAACATAAAAGAACCAACAATCCGATGTTTTTAGACCAGTATAAAACTGTGCGATCTTTGATTAAAGTGTAAATAAATACAGCATACAAAGAATATTTGATTAAATACAATAGATGCTATAAATAATTTTGTAAATTTTATTTACAACAAGTTAGATAATAATAATAAAGTAATAGGAGTATTTTTGGATTTCAGCAAAGCATTTGACCGTGTTGATCATAAATTATTATTATTGAAATTAGAAAAGTACGGTGTTAGAGGACAGGCCTTAAATTGGATGTCCTCATATTTAACAAACAGACAAGTTGTAGAAATTGAGAAATTACAATCTTCTTCACTACATATGAAACAAGGAGTACTTCAGGATTCCATATTAGGACCTTTATTATTTATAATCTATATGAATGATATACCAGCTATCGAAGATTCAAACAAAATAAATTGTTTTTATACAGATGATACTGCAATACCAATATCAAACAACAATGCGTTAGATATTACTAGTCAATCTAACTACTATCTCTCAACTATAATTGATTGGTTCAATACAAATAATTTATCATGTAACCATGCTAAAACTTTAGCAATATCGATTACCACTTCGAGAAAACAATATGAATCGCCAATTTTAGTAAAGATGAAAAATAAATCTGTACCTTTAAGTGCAGAGGTAAATTACTTTGGATTAATTATAGATTGTCAACTACAATGGGATCAGCATGTGGATCACATTTGTAAAAAATTAACTAGTATTTGTTTTGAATTTAGTAGATTAAAAAATTTAGTTGACATTTTAGTTTTAAAAAGTTATTAAGTACTTTGCTAATTTCCAGTCAATTGCAATATACGGAATTATCTTTTGGGGTAGTTCTACCTCTGCACATGGAGTTTTTCGAATTCAAAAAATATTAGAATATTAGCTAATATTTGTCCATATAATTCCTGTAGAAATTATTATAAATTCTACAATATTTTGCCTATATCTTGTTTACATGTATATTACTTTTTAATATTAGTATATTAAAAATAATATAAATTTATCCGTTACACATAAAGATATAGATTTTTGTAACACTACAAATAAAGATAGTTTTATAATTCCTAAAATTAACAGAAAATTAACAACAAAAATCCGAATTTTGCCGGGATTTCATTATATAATAAACTTCCTGACAATATTAAAAATAGTGATTTATAGTCTTATAAAATTAAATTACATAACTTGTTGCTATCACATTGTTTTTATTCTGTTAATGAATTTTTGAATTATAAATTATAATATAAATTTATCATCTATTTTCTATTATATATTCTGTATTTTTCACTTTTATGTATTTACATAATTGTATATGTTTGACTGTTTCTATGTCCTATTACAAGGATCAACAGAAATAAAAAGTATTATTATTATTATTGCATACTTTTTGAAGATTGAATGCCTTTTCATCTTTCAGTAAAATATCTAACATTTAATTTTAGTTTTCTAATTTTTTTGTAACTAAAATTCGTTAATTTATAAACAAACTTTTACATAAAAATATCATATTTTAATGATATGTTTAATAATGTACACTAGTCAAAAACAACAAACATTATAATGCTGGCATATCATGTAGCCAATTTTTAATTAAATTAATACGCGCAAGTAAATTTCATCTTTTGTGATTTTGCTTTAGTTTCCTTTGCCAACAAATCAAAATACGAATACAGTACCCAAACGAAATAAAAACAAATTAATAACATAAGTTGTTATCCAACATGTTGAGAATGCAAGAGACGTGGGTTAGTTAGATTTTGCAATTTAATCTACAGAAATTAATGATGAGAGTGATATGCGTAAGCGAATGTTTCCAAATCCTAAGAATGCAATAGCAGGTATGAGAGTAATTATGAATGTGGATGAAGCTAAAGTTGCTTGTCTGAATAGGGATGTTTAGAGGAAACTGATTCTGAAATAGTAAAAAGGGTTTGTGCCACACCCTTTTGGATACATGGCGTACGTATATATGTATGTAAAATTAATGTACTGTTTTGATTATTGCTTTAACAAACAAAACAATTTTCAAAGCTGATACATATTACATAATGCTATATTATGTTACGAGGAGGAGAAAGCAATGATTATTTTGTTGAGCTTTGCCTCGACCAAGCAATCTAGATGAAACACAAAAAGAGCTTCTATTGTAAGTAATGTATACTATTGTTTTTTTTCAAGCGTTCTAAATGAAAAAATACTAAAAAATATATAAAAATACATGCCAAAAATAATATGTATATGTATATATTATTTATATTTGTTACGTGATTTGTGTGAATTAATTTTTTTTTGGTCTGAACATTCTGGGCGATATACATAGCATTTCTTGCTCTTTTTCACACATTTTCAATAATCAAATTCAAGCAAAAATAAACAATGCAATTGTGAATGACCTTAACTTGACTTAATAATTTTTAACGTAGTCGCCGAAAATGTCAGATAAAATATACTCAACATTGTAGTTATATTTGGTTCTGCCACCAGTGGTGTATATAGCAACTACTGTATAAATATGTCGTTATTATTGTACTTGTAATATAATGACCTCTCTCTACATAGGCAATATGATAACCTAATATTAATATTACAATGAGCTTGAAAAAAAATTATTATTTTTGCATCAAATTGTATTTTTAAACTATTGTTTGATTTTTTTGCAACACTGACAAAAATAATTGTATTAAAATATCTAAATTCAAATTTGTAATATATTTTAAAGCAACTATTTAGTAGTTAGAATGAAACTGAACGAAAGTAATTACCTAAGCTCATCTCACAGTGGAACACCTGAGAGCAGGGTACCGATTGTCGAGTTATTGTAGAGTGAGTGAGATAAATTAAATATTTCATTTCACAAAATTTTCGCTTTTTTTATTTAACTATATTCTCGAATACATGTGCAATTAGAGTCGTGATATATACGGA
This sequence comes from Clivina fossor, assembly GCA_963966155.1. Taxonomy (NCBI): domain Eukaryota; kingdom Metazoa; phylum Arthropoda; class Insecta; order Coleoptera; family Carabidae; genus Clivina; species Clivina fossor. The sequence continues at coordinate 17,137,696 of OZ014558.1, read as the reverse complement.
CTTGGTTTTACAGATGATACTTGACATGCGTGCGCATTTGTTTTCCGTTAAAATTTACATATAAGTAAATTGTGAGGTACATTAACAGAAACATAAAAATTAAAAATAGCTTTTTTGATTATATTTTATTAATATAATATAAATATCAATTAAATTGCAGTTGCAATTTCTAATTCATCAGCTATTTCTAACATTAAACAACAATATTATAATACTCAAAATTCATGTGCATTTTTAAATATAATTCGTATTTTTAAACGTAAATTAAATGTTATAATCAAATTATTTAGAATTTATACATACATTGTGCTGTTAAATTTCACAGAATTTCACGACAATCTCACGTACTAAAATATGATGAGATATTTTATGTATGATGCGATGAAATGAAACGTTGACTCCTTTTAAGGTGTATTAATCGCCCCCTAAAAGGAAACAGAAAAACCGTAATCAGCCTGTATTATATTTCTCAATAATTCCTTTTTTATGTTTGTTCCTTGTGTGGGAATTTATTTAGCTTTCCTTTTCATAATAAATTTTGCTTTTTCATTAGTGCAAAAATTTGTATATTTTAACATACATAGGAAAAGGGAAGTATATTACACTAATAATGATATAAATTCAATTACCCTCAGAAATTTTTACTATTATCTTAAAATTTTGAACATTTTACATAATTGTTCTTTAAGTGGGTTTTTCGGTAAATGTACCTGAAAATAAGTCTATTTTCGTAATTTTTTTTTTTTATTGAAAGTATAAAAAATACAACTTAGGGATTCGTTATCAGATAGTATATATCTTGGACTATATATAGGTTTTTTTTCAGTCAAAAATTCTTTCAACGGAAGCGCACGCGCAACTGGAACGCTCTATTAAAAATGGAATGATATTCTATAAATAGATTAAATTTCTGGGAGCTTGACGTAGAAAAAAGTGGAAAAAGTTGATTTTGTGTGTGAAGAAAAGGCATTTTTTCCCATGTTGCCCCAACGCTGTAAAAAAATACTTAAAATAAACTTTTTAAAAATTTTCCGAAAAAACTTTCCCTGTAAACAAGTTCAAATCGTAATACTATATGTCAGGTTCGTAGCCAAGGAGTGCCAGGGGATGCTCAGCCCCCTGTAACTTTTAGAGCACCCCCTGAGAAAAATAAAACATTTTACCAATTTATATATCTTATCAGAATTAATTGCTAAACAATTCTATTTTTTTAAATTTATGAAATTATTGAAAATTATGAAAAAAAATTATTTTGTTTTATGTAGGTACCCACTTTTACGAATGCCTTGGTGTACGAGTAGGTACCTACATTAGATTCTAATGATTAGAAATTATAAGTTTTAATTTTTAGTAAATTCTTGTCTATAAAATAAACTCTAAATAACGCTACGTACAACGTACAATTTGAACAAAACGCATGATTGCCCAAGAGCTGGCATTGCTTATTGTAAATTTGAAATGATACAAAATATGATTTATGAATTTATTTTACATAATTTATTAAAGGTAAATAATGTTGATACCTATCTATTTTGAATTTTTTCAAAATTATAACAGCTACATACATATTGTTTTCAAAATATGTATTCTAAATAAATACGGCATACGTAAATATATACGAGTATTTAATTTTTAACGCTTTTGTACACAGCGTACAGATGCGCCCATACAACTCTGAAATTTCTTGACCAATAGAATCAGTTAAATTGGCAATTGCGCAGTCCGGTGTAGGCAGATGTTTTTTGTTATTACAATTTGTATATTTTTTGAATTACTCGCATTTATTGCACAAAAATTGTTTTCACACATGAGAGATAATATATATTTACATTTTTATGATTTGACGACAACACTCTGCGATATAAAGTATGTTATGTGAATTGTTTTATGTTTTATGAATTATTTTAACTGTATTGTTTTCTTGACTTAAATATTGCAAACATGGTTTTTGTTTTTTTGTTAACTTAAAAATATTATAATTTGTTCATAGCACATTAGTTGTATTTACAATTATCTAATAAATGGTTTTATTTTTCATGTGCAGCGACTTGAAAAAGCCAATAACTTTGCCGAAAGCATGTCTTAATATCAAATGAGTGTTTAATTTTCCTAATTATCAACTGTTTTGGCTGCTTCGCCCTCAAATAAATATTACAACTATAATTCTTTATTATACTATATATATATATATATATATATATATATATATTGACGCGCCCAGAACAAAATCGATGTAAAAAAACCTTGTTGAGCAAGAAGAAGTTAAATTTTGTATGAGGGCAAAACTGATTCTAGTAGTATTATTTGAGTAAAAATGAAACACCTGAAGTTCCACGCAAGAATGCAACAACCAAAAAGGTCCAGGCAAAAACTAATTAGGTATTTATTTCGTTTTTACCAGGAACTTACATTTTTGTCCCTAACTTTCTACTACAACAAACTACAAGTTGCAATGACATTACAACTACAACTATAGAAAGACACAAAAAAAGTTCAGAGTAAAAACGAATTAGACGATTATCCTATTTTTACGCGGAACTTTTATTGTCGCATTTTTCTTCTTAGCTTTTTTTAATTTGTTTTTGCTCTCGTGAATTTGTATGGCGTTTTTCCTCATACTAAATATTTTGTTCGTTTTTGATCTCAGGGCGTCATATGTGAATGATTTTGAAGATATACGTTTGCAAGTGGACGTTCTATGAGTAGTTGAAATAGAATGACTGAGAGAGTGGCTTGCGTGAGCTAATGTATCAAAATATTAGGAATAGAAGAGCGTGTATTTATAGGTATCATAAATGTAGATAAAGCAAAAATTACTTGTCTGGATTGGGATTTTTGGAGAAAACTAATTTCAAGATAGTGGAAAGAGTTTGTGCCACACCCTTTTGGGTACATGGCGTGTTATGTATGTACGTATCTCTATATGATATATGTATATATATATATATATATATATATTACATAGAAAAATGTATTTTTAAATATATGATAAAAGAAATTTATTAAAAAAAGTGAGGTGAGAATACGCGCTTTTGATTTTGCTATTGAATCTAAAAACTGGTTTTAAAGTATATTATTTAGAAGCGATTACTGCATTATATCAAAATAATGCGACGATTTATTATAGTATAGAATCGTGATTATTTGAGATATTTATAGATTAAATATATTTGGTTAACTTTAAACGTGTTTAAGTTTTAAAAAATGCGATTAATATCAAACTCTATATTTACAGCATTCATATTTATAATTTAAATATTTTTTTTTAAATACAGAATTTTTGCTTTGGTATATAATAAAATCCTATTCTCTAAAATTTAGTGTTATAAGCTACGAGGTTAGTCATAAAAGTACCTGACCTAACAAAGAAAATACCAAAAGTTTGGAAAAACTTATCTTTATTTCTCTACCTAGCGAGATGTTCAACAGCTTCGATACTCTGTTTATAGTGAGAATCGTCAAGCTCCTCAAAATATCCATCTTTGGTGCCGATTCTCCCCCTTTCAGTTGATTTTATTTTGATTGTTACTTTGTCTCAGGTGTCTCAAATGATGGAGACACATGTTTCATCTATATAGTTATGATTCGACACAAAACTCGGCTTTATTGCTGTAAAACTTTTCCTCAAACACTCGATTGAAACATCCTCACGCGACGCTGTTTTTATTCCATTGTGAGTAATTGCGGCACCTATCTTGCACACAGCTTTTTCATGACCAAATTTTGAGTCAATATGCGTAATGTATATCACTTTTTGAACAGCCTCGTACTATGTCTTCTAACTCGCGCACTTTTAGTCGACGGTCATCCAATATCATTTTCTCTACCATTTCTGGCGTGGTCACCTTATTTGATAGGTTTAAACTGCCTCGTTTAAACTGTCACCCCATCCCCCTCGCCCAATATTTTACTATTGTATACGAAATAGCGGACTCCGCCAGAGTGAAATCTAGCTTTGCTTTGATATTGGTTAAACTGAGGCCTTTCAAATGAAAGCGTATTGTATCATTTACCTATTGATGGCTGCCACAAACAAATACTAAACAATGTAACGTCGTCAAACTTCAAACTTTAGCTTTATATGAGTCGTATAGATGCAAAACTCACTATTTGCAAATTTTAAGTTCTGAGATATTTGCAAAAAAACTGTTATAGCTAAGTGTAATTGTATTTTGATGATAAAATCTTGTTACTAGATGGCAATACTTATTTAAAATCGTGAATCATTGGTTTTATACATCATTAATTTATACAAAGTAACTGTTTGCTTTCCACCAATAAAATTTTTATTGGTGGAAAGCAAACAGTTACTTTTGCATCTAAACTATCAACGCAAGTAGTGAGTTTTGCATCCAACACTAAACTTTAAAGAGTGTTTCTCATATTAAATACTGAGTTTTTTTTTCTAACTAACCTAAATATCGTATTCCTTATAAAATTCTAAGTCTAAATCGCGCAAAATCTCATTTTTCACGTTTTGTCATATAGTGAGTTTTGCATCTATACGCCTCATATGAATGGTACTGTCTATAGTATATTTATATTTCAAATTCTTGGCTTTATAATCCCGTCGTTAAACACAACAATACCGTAAACCACAGATGCCGGAATAAATAGGACCGTACTAAAATATTTGTTGGTCTTTTTTCATTTATCAAGTTAACTTCACTTTCATAGATTTAAAAAATTATATCTTACCACATATTTTTCTTAAGAATAAGTGTAAATACACAGGTATTAAATATATAAATATCGGTTAATTGTTATTACAAGATTAAAGTAAATATTTTATTAAAATATTATGCCGACAATAATAACATTCTAGTGCCCATATATGCGTAAACATTTTCGTTAAATATAACGGTTCGTTAAACTGAAAATTCTTGAATTTTATTAGAAATTTCGTTGCAATATGCATAAAACGATTTCTTACAGAATCTAAGAATAACAAACCGTTATTTTTAACAAATAAGGAAATTAATCATTAGAAGCAGATACGAGTACATATAAAAAAGAACACAGAAATTACTACTACATCGTTACTGAAATTTGCCATATAATAATAGCATTCTACATAAATATAACATTATGTTTTAAATCTATAAAAGTGAAATTAATTTGATAAATAAAAAAAACCAACAAATATTTTAGTACGGTCCTCGATATTGTAAACAACCAATGAACCAGTTATACAGTAATACAGTTCTATAATGGTCATGCTTGTAACGCATTTTCTCAAATACAAATTTACAGAATTAATACATAACAGGTCAACTACCATCTATGGGTTAGGGTATTGTTGTAACGACTGAATTATAAAGCCAAGTAAATGAAATATAAATATACTATACAATAGTCATTCTTTTCAAACAATTGCTATCTGTATATCGAGTTTGTTACTTCTGGAACTACCGTCGTATTATAGTGTTATTGCTTTATTAGTTATGATAGTTAAAAAATATCATAATGTTCAATAATTTTGTATTTTCTATTAAACTGTAAAATAAGGTAACTATAACAACTTTGGAAACTCAGCAAGTTAAAAAGTGAAGTCTTAAAAACAAGATTAGAAGTATATGGGTAAACCCATACATAGACCACTTTGACATTATCACATAAATGATAAGAAATAGAAACAAAAATTTTTTTTATTAAAAGTTGGCAACATTGTATTTTGCTAATATATAATATTATACGCGCTAAGGGTATCTTCTGTAAAAATTTCATTAAAATCGGATAAACAATGCGGGCATAACAAATTTTTAAAAATTTTAATAATTTTTTTTTTAGAAAGTTGGCAACACTGTATTTTATTAAAATTACAAAATATATGTGGGCACTAGGAAAATCTGTCCTGAAAATTTGATCAAAATCGGATAAATAATGTAGCCACAATAAATTTTTAAAAACTTTAGTAATTTTTTTCTCGGAAAGTTGGCATCACTGGAAAAAACCATGACCATCTTGGGTACTAAGCAAATTTATCCTAAAAATTTCATTAAAATCGGTTGAACCGTCTAGGAGGAGTTGCGATCACAAAATTTTGTCTGAGTACCGAGCGAGCTGACGACGCACATCCATACACCCACAAAAACTAAGTTCAGATTCGTCATCTTGAGGCTATATGAAGGATTTCTATATACAAATTTTTTCTTTTTGAAAATGTTACAGACACCGTACCAAACGCTATACCACTTTTTCCTTGCAGTCAAAGTGGTAAAAACACACGATACAAAAAATATCGGGAACATACAAAATACAAAGCTAAAATAAAACGGCTTTAGGTAAAAGTTTTATATTAATATTATTAATAATTGACATTTCGACGAACTCAACGTCCATCTTTATCAAGAAAACTTATTTAAAATTCAAAGATACTGTAATTATTGCAAGACCAATCAATATTAACAGCAGATTGATAAGAGAAGCAATAAAGATATTATCAATCACCGTGAAGGTACTGCCTTAAATAAAATTTGGCTTCCATAAATTAAAAATTTATATTAAATATTTTTATGATTTAGTTACTTATTTTGTTGCCAATTAACTTGTTTCTTTGTTCTGTTACTTACTGTAAATGTCATTTGTAACAATTTGTTATATTATTTGATAGAAATTTAAAAAAAAAACACATGATTGATTACATTTTGTTTGTATAAATTTTAAGAAAAAACAAAATTCATATTTTTATATATTCACATTGTGGTAATCAACACTTGAGCTGTCACCGACTAGTACAGGATGCGTCAGAAATAACTTCCACCTTTCAAGATTGGATTAAAAAATATTCCAAATTTCTAAAAAATCACTGTGGGGTTCCATAGAAGGTAGAAGGGGGTGCTGTTGATTCCGCTTGGAAAGGGTACTTAATAAAGTTTTCAGTCGTCTCCATGCCGTGGTCTGGTGGGCATTGAGGCTTTGTAGTGGAGATTAATCGTTTTCCGGTCTGAAACTCTTTCATTAGCACGTAAACTAAACCCTGCGTGCCAAACGCTCTCTGCGCCGCAGTTATAAATTCACCATTTTTCAATTTCTTTTTTAAATTTTAATGATGTAAAATTATAAATGCGGTAGAATATCTTCATGATGTAAAATTTAAAGATACTATAAAAATTGCATAACTTATCAATATTAACAGTAGATTGATAAGAGAAGCAATTGAAATATATAAAGAAAAGAATAACATCAATCAGTGTGAAGGCACTGATTTTCGTATAAAAATTAATACACATTTACATTTTAAATTATAAATTATAATATAAAAATATATATATATATATATATATATATATATATATATATAAACGTCATTTCGACATATGGGTATAATTAAATAAATTACCAATTAACAAACAATCGACTACAATTTGTTCTACTGATAATTAAATTTGAAAAACTAATTAATACATTTTTCAATTTTATTTCTCACATATTATTCCAGTAGATTAAATAATTAATACAGCATCCAGAAATTTACATATATTTTTTTTAATCTCAATATATGGTTACTCGAATTTTACTTGCAAATTTAATTTATGTAAAAATCATAATTTTTTTTGTGGCAGTTAAGCAAGTACATTATGCTTCTGTAATTTCTATCCGAATATTTTAAAGTGTTACATTCTGTAATTCGTTTTTTTTTTCGTCTCAAGTGAAATTTTTATAGTGACTATTACGTTTTTCGTGTTGTAATGAAAAAATCTGCAGTGACCACCAACGAATCGACCTTTAATGTATTAAATAAATTTATGGAATAAAAAAATTTGTATAAAAAAACTACTGTTAGTAATATGAAAACTAAAAACTAAACTGTCTTGACGTAAATATTCCACCTATTTACAGAATTATCATAAAAATATGAAAAATTATAAAAAAAAAAAACATATTTAGCCATTTCGAAAAATGTACCAACTTTTATAACTTGTTTAGCAATTTGACAAAAAAAAAATTTTTTTTCGAAATATATCACTGTTGTAAAATATTCGTAAAACATATAAAAGTAACATCAGTAATTTACCACTTTTGGCTGGCAACAGTTGATCAAATTGAGATATTCACCTCCAAAGCTTATAAAATCTTATAAAGCTTATAACAATCTAACGTTTCTAAACGATTTAGTCATCACAATAAACTAATTTTAAATTAGCTACAAATCCAAAAGACGTATTGACTTCGCTGGGATTTGAACTCGGGTCCCGGCGAAGTCAATAATTTTTTTCAGTTTGTAACTAATTTATACTGTTTAGTTTAGATCGTATGAGAAATCACAAACTTGTTTAATACATTCTCTTTCTTTCTTAAAGCAGCTCTTATAGCGATTTCTTTGTCGGTAATGTTTGCAAAATTGTGTCCTTTATTATTCAGTAAGTAGAACAAAGATAGAGACAGTCAATGTATCCATTTTTTTTTTAACTACGCCCAACTAATATGAAATTCAATAGTTGCAAAATCCAACTTTGTAGTATATAATTTTTAAGAACAACATTTTGTAGGAAATTTTCTGCCCGATCCGATGGTGGGTAGATGCACTTTTTCTTTTTTTGCGTAATTTCAAAAATCCACTTTTTCCAAAACAATTTAAAAATTTAAATTTAATTATTTTTTAACTTTAACCGATCATATCTCGGTCACTAGACAAAATATTTGTATAATTCTTTTTTTATTTTATTTAATAACTATTTTTGTGTATGCTTCTTAAAAAATATAATATTAATATAATTATTAACGCGAGAGGTGTGGCTAACGGCATTGATGGGCATTGATGGCAAAAATTTGACTTGATTCATACAGTCTTGTTTGTGACGTAAGTCTCAAGCCAATTTCTAAACACTATAAGATTAGTTCATTATGGTGACTAAATCGTTTAGAAAGGTTAAGCCCCATTCAGACTGCCGTTTTAGTTTTTGCAGTAGCAGTAGCAGTAGTTGTAAGCATAAGAAAATGCATGTAAGCTTATGGGAATACAATGCGCATGCGTGGTTTTTGTTGTAAGACATAGCAGTAGTTGTAAGCAGCCAAACATTTGAACTAGCCAAACTTTCTGGTTAAAATTTGTATAGTCGTAGGAATTGGCCAATCAGAGTTGAGTGAAAAGAGATAGCGCTATTTATATTTAGAAACGTCAAACAAATGTCAAATTTATAAAATATATTAAAATGGCGACTTTAGAAAGCAAAATTAATCAAATAATATTTAATTATTATTAATATTATTATTATTATATTATATTATTATTATTATTTAATTATTTTATTTATTTATTTTGTGTCAAATGTGTCATTGCAGTACGCATGCGTATGTAAAAATTTCACTAGCATCACAAACCAGTGTGAATGGTCAAGTATGCTTACAACTACTGCTACTGCTACAGCAAAAACTAAAACGGCAGTCTGAATGAGGCTTTAGACTGTTAACTGTAATTCTTTGTAACGTCGACACCGAATGTTAAAATCTTAACATAATTAATAAAAAAACTACTTTACATCAAAACACTGATTCGTGCGCTAACCCGCCAGCCGATATAATTTGAAAATTTGCATTGAATTTGCAAGTGACTTTGTAGCTCATTGTTAGTTGATTAGAAAGTCGTCCGCGATAGACGAAAGACCCAAGTTCGAATTCCGGCGAAGTCAATACATTTTTTCAATTTATAGATAATTTAAAATTAGTTTATTGTGATGACTAATGCCCGGTTTCTTCACATTCGGTTAAACCACGACTAAAGTTAAACGTAGTTTAAACCTTGAAATCGGTTTTCTTCACACTTACGAAACTCCAGCTAGATGTTATTCGTCGATTATAGTTTACCGACAAACATGAAAGTGGCTATTTATACATACAGTATGTATACGCAATTGGCTATTTGTACATACATTATGTATACGCAATTGGCTATTTATACATACAGCATGTGTACAAGTTAGCAACGCCAAAACCACGCATTCAGCTAAATCTAACACCTACTAAAATAAACTTTTCCACTGGGGATAGTAAAGTAGTTATGAGTGCCGTCTGCCGTGCAATTATATTCATTTTGTAGGTGTAGTAGCTTGATAAGAGTTAAGTTATAGAAAGTGGCTATTTATACATACGGCATGTATACCAATTGGCTATTTATATACATACAGTATTTTTACGCAATTGGCTATTTAGGGTAGGTTAGGTTAGTAGGTTGGTTTAGGTTTTTTTTTTTAGTATGTAGAAATAGCTAATTGCCTATACATACCGTATGTATAAATAGCCTCATCTAAAATTAAATCCAAAGGACGTCCGAAGAGAAAGACTAAGCAGAAAACTTTTTACAAAAAAAAATAATTAAAATACAGAATAAAAAATAATATATTTATTTTACTTTATTTTTATTTATATTTATTTTACTTTATATTTATTTCTCTGATTTAATAATACTTTATAGTATATGTGAATTTAATATTTAATACTTTATAGTATATGTATTACTTTATTGAACAATATTGTAAATACATTTTAATAAATAAAACTATAATTATTTATAATTGTGTAGCTATTATCAAAATGTTAATTGTAATAATAGCACATACAATCAGTATATGAAAATCTGTAAATAGCCAATTGCATATACATAAAGTATGTATAAATAGCCAATTACAAATACATATCGTATGTATAAATAGTCAGTTGTATATACATACTGTATGTATAAATAGCCAATTGCATATACATACTATATGTGTAAATAGCCAATTTCGTATATATACTGTATGTATAAATAGTAAATTGCGTATACATACTGTATGTATAACTATAACTATTCATACCTTTCATAACCTGACGCGTCTTTTGACATTTCGTGTTTTGCATTGATTTTAAATAAGATATTTAAATACATATTTTTTTTAATTTATATTAATTTTATTATTATTAAATATGTAAATATATTAAATGTTCTTTATAATAAAATTCAAATTAATAAATAAATGAATATTTTTATGTAATTTTTTTAACTTTATTTATTAATATAGAATAAAATATTTTTTTGTTCAAGCGTATCATAGGACCTATAGTAGTTAATGATCCTTTTTATTTAGTCAAATATTTATTGTTTATGTAATGTAAATTGTAAAAATTTATGAAAATTATACATTTTCATACATACTTTTAGTATACATATATGTCATAAGATAAAAATAATATTATATATAAAATATCTAAATAATAGTCAATGTAATAAGTTGTTTGATATTTATAAAGTTAATAATATGCTTACAATCCGTATGACATTAGCTGCTATTTGATTTGCGACGACGCCAAATGTATTTTCTGTAGTTTTGAACCGTAGATTTGTTAACCCTGCATGTGAGTGAAGAAATCCGACAAATGTTTATTGTCCGGTTAACTTTAATCGGAGTTTAAAAAATTGAAGTTTAAATAAATTGTGAAGAAATCGGGTATAAATCGGTTAGAAACGTTAGATTGTTAACTGTAATTCTAAAAATCTATTACTTATTATGTTACCTAGTAACCTGTATCTCTGTTTCGTTTATTTCACTGAAATATAGTAATAACTGGAACGCGCACTGGCCGCTCAAATGCGAGCCGTGAGAGATAGCGATATACGGGAATTCGCGTCTTTGTCGTATAGTCTTCAAAAGTTTCTATTGGCGTAGCATTGCTACTACATGTTAACTTAGATAGCTATGAAAGAAAAAAAGAATCTCACTCTCAAATGTCAAATTAATATATCAAAAATGATAAAAATAACTTTTACACAGGAATTCCCCAATAAAATCTCATTACGTATCGTTTAGCCGATGCATTTAGCTACAATTTAATATGCAACAACATAAGATTGTCGCATTTTTACCGCAAGAAATCGCATTTAAATTTCAAATGCGCAGAAGTGTAAGACAGTGATAGAGATCCCCGTATCTCCTATCTCTCTCGGCTCGCATTGGCGCTACTAAAACACATAGGCAGTGCACATTCCAGTTATTACTATATTTCAGTGGTTTATTTACAGTATATGTTATTTGTATCTCTTTTCCTAATAAAGACGTACGTCAAGTATCTACGTCGATTATTAATAAATATTAATACAAAACTGCAACCTAAAACCGTTTTATTTTTTATAAATAAAATTATATAATAATCAGAAAGGTATATAATCCTTATAGGTTATCATGAAATAGTCGGTAACGTGACTTAACATATCAAGGGTGACGTATATTAATTTGAAAACAATGTTATTTAGTATAGAGAATATTAAATAATTAACGCATGCTGCGTAAATTGCGTGTTACTACATCTGTTTATATTATGTTACATTTCCAATTCATGTTTTTATAAACATTACAGCATAAACAGATTACAATATGGGTGACCCATTTTAATTAGTCCACTGGAATATCTCGACAAATATGTGTCGTGCAAAAAATCTTTCAAATAAAAATTTAATGGTTTTGAGGGGGCCATCTGTTCTTGTCAATTTTTTTACCCTACCCCCCAGTAGTTTGGGAAGGGGAGTAACTTTGATATCTTGAATAAGAACCCCTATTTTTTATTATAGATGCGAATTCTATATAAAAAAGTATAAAGATTTTATTCAAACAATTTTTTTTTCAATTCGTGATAGATAGCGCTTTAGTCGCAAAAATAAAATGTGACCCATTTTAATTAATCGACTGGAATATCTCGAAAATATATGTCGTACAAAAAATTGTTACGAATAAAAGTTTAATGATTTTTAAGGGGCCATCTGATTCCGTTAAATTTACTTCACCCCACCCCCCACCCCCCAAGGAGTAGGGGAAGAGGCAACTTTGATATTTTAAATGGGAATCCTTATTTTTTGTTACAGATTTGGATTCTTCATAAAAAATTATGAAGATTTTATTCATACAATTTTTTTGAATTAGTAATAGATAGCGCTCTAGTCTCAAAAATAAAATTAACCAAGTTGAAAAAAACGGGCTTAGCTACTAGTTTAGTTACTTTTGTTGGTAGCTGTAGCTGTAGCTGTAGCTTCCCTACAAGAATACAAAAGTAGCTGTAGCTTGTAGCTTAAAAATGGTAGCTTAAATGAAAAGCTACTATTTAAGTTACTTTTAGTAGCTTATGGCTACTTTCAATAGCTTAAGCTACTCTCAGTAGATTAAGCTACTCTCAGTAGCTTAAGCTACTTTTGGTAGCTTATAGCTACTTTCAATAGCTTAAGATACTTTTAGTAGCTGTTGAATCGACAAAAATTTAAATTTGCATAAAAGCGTATTCTTGTTTGCAATACAGTGTGAAGAAAAATAAATTGAAAATCACAAATTTATTATACAATTATACAATATGATTAAATCGGAACTCAGAGTTTTTGACAACATCAAACCATTTTGTTATAATATCAAAAAATATATAAACACAAATCTTCAGTGATTAAAAATACGTGAAAAAATAAATAGGTTTTGCACTAAACAAAAAATCAAAAATTAAAAACAATAACATTTGAATTAAATTTAAAAAATAAATATGTAATTATTTTATGATAGAAATTGTTTTAATACCTCTTGAATTTGAAAATATAAACAAAAAATTTCATATGGACAAAAACAATAAAGTTATTGCACTAAATTTTGATTAAAAAAAAAACAATAATTTTTTAAAATTGCAACTAACAACGGTTACTCTATAGACATAATTAATAACCTTATACATAAAAAATGTAAAAGAGTTAATATTAATTAGTTTTATACAGTAACACAAAATAATAAAATAAAAACACAAACATGTATCAAAAATTTATCTCTATTGAAAACATCAGTTATAACTTATCTACTAAAATGAAAAATCTCGGGATTACAGCGAGCCTCTATAATAAAAGTACTATAAGGGACAATCTCCTTATTGAACAACAAACTGACTAATAGAAACTCTTTATCAGATTCTGACATTTATAAAATTAAGTGTAATAATTGTGATTTTGTGCACATCGCACAAACAGGACGCAATTTCAATATAAGATTTCAAGAACATCTCAAAGCCATAAAAAAAACAATAAAATATTTTCAAACGTTGCGAAACACATGCTAGAAAAAACCCACAATTTTACAATAGACAATTTAAGCATTTTACACAAAGATAAGAGGGACTGAGATTAACCTTTCTGGAAAATTTTGAAAAAAAATAGAAATAAAATCGAAGGCAAACCTTATGAAGGAAATACTAGATCTAATACCATCTCCCTTCCTAGACGAAATAGCCACTAGTTTTTCCCGAAATCCCGCCTCCAGAAACGTAGATAATTAAAAATGTGTGCGTAATATTTTATGTTACATTATTCTGACGGTGGCGTAACTGCCAAAATCACCTGATCAAGATACTATATACTTAAATTATACAATGTTTTTCTGTTATGCTGACGACGCACATCCATACACCCACATAAACTAAGTACGGATTCGTCATCTATAGGCTATATGAAGGATTTCTATACAAAAAATTTAAAATGTTACAGACACCGTAGCCAACGCTATACTACTTTTTCCTTGAAGTCAAAGTGGTAAAAAGTAACTTAAAAAGTAGCTTAAAAAGTAGCTTAAAAGTTGCTTGAAAAGTAGCTTTACAAAGTAGCTTTACAAAGTAGCTTAAAAAGTAGCTTAAGATTTAACAGCTACTTTTCTAGTAGCTTGTAGCTGTTGCTTAAGCTACTTTTGGAAAAAAGTAGCTGTAGCTGTAGCTTCATAAATTTTTAAAGACTAGCTTGTAGCTGTAGCTTAGCTAGTTTTATCGCGTAGCTTGCTCAGCTTTGAACTTGAGTATAACAAAATGACTTTACTAAAATTACAGTATTTAACTAAATACATACTTTTATCATTTCTTTTTTATCTATATAGGAAATTAAAATTAAATATAATTATATATAAGTTATATGTTTAGCATCTTTTTTTCTCCCTACTTTAAATGCATCTGTCAATTAAACATGGTTATTTGTTACTTGATAAGGTTGACTGGCTCTGATTTCTAATAATTAAAAGCTTTAATTGTCTTTCAATTTTATAATCTATTTTGTATATTTTTATAGAAATGTGGCACTTTTGTTTGTTCATCATCCGAATGATTTCAATTTAATTCTAATAATGTTAATTTTTGGTTTGAGATATCTCGAATAATTTTTATAATTGAATAATCAATTATTTTTCATTTGAAGTATCCCATCATTATTTATTATTATTATTCCAATTAGATTTAAATTACTTACAAATATATAATAAAAAAACAAATATATAAAATCAGTAGTTATAATTTCAATAAAAAAATTTGAAAAAAAAAGTGTTATAAATAAAGAAACTCTAGGATAAAAATTCGCCCAAAGGTTCACAAATCGCTAAAACCCTTACTACCCACTAGAGTAAAACTAACGCTTTTGCTACCGCGCGTGAAATAAATGAACTTCACTCAAATTTATAAATCGGCAAAGCTCGTGGAACCATAGTAAGCTCGGCTCAGTGTCAATTTTATTTTCAGCCAGTGCTACTATATACTTTACGTCTATTTTGTCTGGCGTTTTTACATAGAGGATAAGAGAAATGAAAAAAAAAAGGCACTCTAAAAAAGTGATGTTTGTTATTTTTTTATTTAGGTTACGCTAAGATAAAGTAAAGTGAAATAGAATACAGTAAAGTTAGATAGGAATTTAATAGCTTTTTTAATTAGATTTATGATGATGACACGAAAAATATAAAATAAAAATTACAATTTTTTAGCTAAACAATGAGAAGCTAATAGTAGGTTATAGAATTTAAAATAATGAACGTTTTTCAATAACGGTTAATTTATATATCGTTCCTTGTTTCACATTTTTATTAGTAGCTACACTGTCAAAAATATATCTTAAATTTATGTAATTTTACATAGGTTTTAATAGTAAAAATAACAATATTATATAATTTTACTATAATAATTTACTTAATATTACATTTTTTATGAAATACTACATTCACGAAATATATAAAATTACATAAACTTTTTACAGTGTCGGGATGGCTTTGCAAAAGCAAATGCTTTTAAGTGTTAAGAATAAAAGAGCACGTATGAAAGGTATTAGAAATGTGGATGAAGAGTTCCTTGTCTGGATAGAGATGTTTGGAGAAAACAAATTTCAGTATAGTAGAAATAGTTTGTTCTACATCAATTAGGTACATGGAAAGATTGTGTATGTATTCATATATGAATTATATGATATTATATCTTGAATGCAATTTATTTTTCGCCATTCTTTCAAATTACAACATCCAATAATAAAATTTTCAACCGTATCATACCATATTGCCTATGTAGAAAAAAGTCATTATGTTAAAAATACAATAATGATATTATTGTATAACAGTTAGTGGCGGGCACGAAACATAAATATAACGTCAAGTGTATTTCATCTGATATCTAGTCTAGTTAAGTTAATTGACAATTGCATTGTTTATTTTCGCTTGAATTTTAATTTTATTAGTGCGATTGTGTGACAAAGATGCAATAAATACAATGTGCACCTTCCTAAGCTCAGAAACTGCATACTCGACCAAATAAATATGATCAAGTGTATTTAATTTGACATATTTAACGGTTATATTAAAAACTAAACTCCCAAGCAATGAAATCGGTTTTTTCTAAAACCATGTATCGCTTTTTAATTTATGCTTAATGCTTAATAAAAATATTCATTTATTGTTGAAATAAAAATGAATTAATATCGATTATTTTGAAATAATCAGCTAATAAGAATAAAAACTAAAGTATTGTTGATCTATGCATTAAAGACCGCTATTAGATTTTTTGTTAACAATTAATAATTAATTTAATTAATTCAATGCCTAATCGACTTAAATGTGTAATTAGAGCTAGATGAGGTAATACTCGTTACTAAAATAAAGATTTCTGTAGGATTTAATTGTTTAATTTCTCGAATACCCGATTTTTGGTCATTCTAAAACAATACATAAATCAACAATATTTTAGTTTTCACTCTTATTAGCTGATTATTTCAAAATAATCAAAATTAATTCATCCTTATTTCAACAACAAATGAATAGTTTTATTAAACATTTAGCATAAATTAAAATCCGGTACATAGTTTTCGCAAAAACTTAATTTACAATGAAAAATATGAGGTGGGCCGATTTCATTGCCCGGGAGTGTATTAAGTCAAGTAAATTCAAAATTGTATTGTTTATTTTTGTTTGAATATTAATATAATTATTGAAAATGTGTGAGGAAGTGCAACAATGCAATATTATTCCGCCCAGGATGGTCAGAAACTGTATATTCAACCAACGAACGATTAATTCTTACAAATTACCCAACAAATTCAACAACTACTAGTAACTGATTAAGATTATTTGACATGGTTTTAGTTTATTTTTACTTTAGTTTGCTTGAAGAATAAATCGTATATATCTGACTCGGAATAGAAAACTTTGCGTTTCGCCCAGATTTCTTAATTTCTGCAACAAATAATAGTATACTATTAAATTATACCAGATTTATATTTAATCTTGAATCTTGAAAACTAACCTAAACCATAGACATGTGTTTCGCTCTTTAGGAGCTCGTCATCATCATACTGTCAAGCTCCTAAAGAGCGAAACACATTGTGGTTAAACTGGCCAGTCATTAGCTGTATTCTTTTTGTAAAAAAGTGACTCATCTCAGTTGGAAAGTGAAGTGAGATGAAACGAAGTGAAGTGAGTTGAGTTGCTTTATAATACAAAAATCAATATTCTCCCTTACCTAATACATCAACCATAAAATAATCTCAACAATCACGTTAAATGTCTTTGGTTGCTCATTCAGTAAACAAATATGCCATTCAATTCAACAGTCGACCTTAGTAATATATCACTATAATCACTCTATTCAAATTTGTTTTTTTGATTATATCACGTCACTCTTCAAACGGACAGAATTTCTGTTAGCTTTCCAACAAAATCATGCTGCATTGTGAGCAATCAAAAGTAGATATTCAAACTGATGAACTGAATATAATTTAATCAAATTTGTTCCAAGTGAAGACGAATAAATTAACGGCTGTAAAAAGTCGCATTTTATTTAATATCCTACCGGTTGTTTAAACTGTGTAAAATATTGATTCTCCTGTTATCGTTGCATCTTTCAGGAGATTAAGAACTTCTTCAAAAACGCCAGAAATGCGGGCACGTATAATATGTCATTTATTATACATCATTTTTAAAACGTTTTACATAGCGCTCAGAACTGGATGAAAATGCAATATTAACTAGTTAATTAATTAACTAAATAATTAATAATATTAGAAATATCAAATTAAAGTTAATTAATTAACTTAATTATAGTTATAATTGATTAAATTAATTAATTAGGTTAAAGTTAATGTTAAACAAGAAAATAAATATTTAAATAAAAAATTAATATACTTACCACGTTTTTAAAACGGACTAAATATATAAAATAACTTTTTCTAACCTCATACAGAAAAACGTGGGGCGCATGCAATAGATAATAGTAAGGAGTGTAGGGAGTAGCTGTCGTTGCACCACGTTTTTCTGTATAGAGTTATAAATCTGTATGAGGCTAAAATAAATTACATTTTATATTTTTTAATCCGAGTTAAAAACCTGGCATATTCATTTTTTTTTTATTTAAATTATTATTACGTATATGAAAGTATTTTTTATATAAAACAAATTATAAAATATGTCATAAAATCAAGTACAACATTATTTTACAGAAGACAAAATGAAAATATCCTATATAATATTAATAATATATTATACTTACTTCGCGTTCATATTTCAAACACAAAAGCGGGATATGTTTTATCATTCTTAACTACTTTATAATGAAATTTTCAATTTGCAGTCGTACTTTTGCAAAAATAGAAATTAATATATATATATACAGCGTGTCCCCGGATGGAATTCACAAGAAGAAAAAAAATTGTATTATTGATTTTACGACAAGAAGTCATTCTTTATAAAAAGTTCTGCTTATTGAATAAATAAGTTTACCATCAGAAAATCTAAGATTAAATTAAGATTGAACAAAAATTCTTAAGTGTATCTGTAAAATTAATATAATAATATCTATAAGTTATATGTGGCATTTTTTTTTCTGCCCACTTTAAGTGCTTCCATCTATCAGTCAAACTAGCTTCCTTAGTATTAATAGGTCCATGGTTATTTGCTACTTGGTTAGGTTGATTGCCTTTCTGATTTAGAATAATTAAAAAAGAATTGCTTTAAGGTTGTCTTCTAATTTTATAATTTATTTTTGTTCTATTATCATCATCCGAATGATTACAATTTCAATTCAAGATATCTCGAATGATTTTCATAATTAAATAATCGATTTCTTTTTCATTCGAATTATCCTAGTAGTAACTAACTGCTATATAACAATGTCATTATTAAACTAGTGATTTCTACTAATGACTTTTTTCTACATAGGCATATGGTAATGTAATTTTAATATTATGATACTCTTGAAGAAGAAAATGTTGATTTAATAATTATTTATAAATATATATATATATATATATATATATATATATATATCAATGGCATATATATATATATATATATATATATATATATATATCAATGGCATATATATATATATATATATATATATATATATATATATATATATCAATGACAAGAAAATTGAACCACATGAGGTAAAATGTTTGATAAAAAAATCCCCTTTCTTGTCAAACTAACAAAAGTGTAGATAATATCTTAGTAAAGAAAAATCATTTTCTGTTCAATTCAAATCTAGTTCCACAAAATGAAACTGATATAACAATAAAAAAAAATTGAATTCCATTTTAGATAAACTTTCACATTTCAGTGAAAAATATATTTTAGTTTTCGCTGAAATTTCATATAATGCTTTCGATTTTTCAAGTTGAATAAAAGATTTTATTAAAAAGTTTGGGATACATTCTTTGGATGATCAAAATAAACAAATAAATTTTGCGTGATGTGTTATACATAATGGAAAAAAAATGAGTTATTAGATTTGTTTTGTTATAATTAAATTTTTTTATTAACCATTTATACACAGTAATAGATTTTACATTATAAAAATAATAATAAATCTTATGACTTGGTTTCGTTATTCATAAGTTAGTAATAAGTACAAATAATATATAATTTTAAATGTATTTTTGTTGGTTATAATAAAATATTAGAATTATCCCATAATTTTCTAAAAATATTGGCCTCGTATATACGTATATGTTCGTAAATATAAAATAATAGATTAAATATATTTTGCATATAATTACATGAATCACTCTGAAGGCATTGAGTTTAATAAAATTTGGCTTCCATTAATTAAAAAATCTACAAAATATTATGATCTAGTCACTTATTTGTTACCTAGAAACTTGTATCTATGTTTTGTTATTTACTGTAATGCAATTTATATAACTTTTTTCCTGATGAAGACGAGTGATCAGTTTGGTCGAAACATCGATTATAAATTAATTTTAATACAGAACTTGAACCTACATCAGTTTTATTTTATAAAGCATTTTATTTTCCAGTGAGATAAATTTTTATAGTTTAGCAAACTAAATAGACATGAAAATAATATCGAAATATTATTTTAAAAAAAACCAAAAATATTTGTAAAAAATTAGCATATATTAATCTTCATGCTTTTACGGCCAGTATCTATTGACATGACATAAGTGTGCTCAGTGCTTAATGACTGAGTGACCGAGATAGCCATCTATGATGTATGACAAAACGAATGCGAGGATAGATCGACTACGGCATATACCAGTTTAAAAATTCTATAAATTCCTAGCATTATTTTCTGTTATTTAAAATCTTTATTATTTGAAATTAATTTTATTTTTTAGATTTAAATAAGAATAGTTTTTCTTTAAGCGTATTATCATAATATTATATTACAATAATTGTTGTTTTTTGTTTTCCTCTGTACAGTTCTTTTTTCTTTATTCTACGACGCGTTTCGATCTTGCGATCATTATCAAGTGATAATGATATATAGTAGCCTATTGATACTTTTAGTAGCTTAGTGCTATTTTTAATAGCTTTTTAGCTACTTTTAGTAGTTTATAGCTATTTTTGTTAGCTTATAGCCACTTTTAGTAGCTTATAGTTATATTTAGTAGTTAATAGCTACTTCTACTAGTTTATAGACAGTTTTCTGTACTTAATAACTATTCTTCCTAATGTAGTATTTTATATGATAATTCTCTATTTAAATTAGAAAATAAGTATCATTTAAAATTGTTTGTTTAATATATAAATACAATATAAAAAAATTCTTTTTTGGTGAAACACTAAATTAGTCAACTATTTTAATGTATATTTCATAATTTTGGCAATGCAATTTTTTTAATAGTAGGCAATTCTCACATTTTAGTATCCTAAGATGTTCAAATATTATAAGACGGATCTGTTTCAAAATAAAAAGGAATAATATATATATATATATATATATATATATATATATATACAGTGATGTACAAAAATTACGTTATTTTACAAAAAAAAGTTTTGTAAATGTAATTTTTCATAAAAAAAAAGTAATATTATGTAAATAGTCACAGTAAAATTTCAAAATATTTTTACTGTTAAAACCTATGTAAAATTACATAAATTTAAGATATATTTTTTACAATGTAGTAGCTAAAGGGTCTATTAGATAGTAGCTTACAAAGTAGCTTAATAAATTTATAATAGCTTATAGCTGTAGCTTGAGCTACTTTTGGAAAAAAGTAGCTGTAGCTTAGCTACATTTTTTTAGTAGTTTATCCAGTTCTGATGACGTCATAGTTTTTTTTGAACAGTGCAATATGTGTGTGTGTGTGTGTAATATCATCTGTCAAATATCTGTCAGTTTATCGAGCAGCGTTGCCATAAATATTATGTTTACATTTTGAAATTTAAATTCAGATAAATATTATGGTTGTGAAATAGTGTTTTATACGAATTTGAAATAATAATTTAAACATAATATCAATTAAAATATTTCTTAATGTACCAGCACAAATCAAAACACGTGGTTTTTTATTTTGACATAACAGATACTATTTTGTTTTTGCTACAAAAGACAATGAATACTTACTGGTACACTAATACGTCACGATAACTAATTTTATATATAACATTCAATTTTAAAATATCTTTTCATATTTATTATAAATAAATTTGGATTTAAAACATATATTTACGTAGCTATTTTAATGTATATGATTAAAAATATAAAAAAGTGAAGACGACAATATTGTATAATGGTTTCCACTGTTTAAATTTATGGCAAAATATTTCATATAAGGACATAAAAGTTATATAAAACTTTGATGAGAGTTTTTCAGTACTATAGTGTTGAATATATTAAAAGTTATTTATATACTCGAAATAATTAAAAGAGTGACATATTATGTAAATTTGTAAACTCATGAATTATGTGAAAAAATAAAAATTATATAATAAATTAAATTTTTGTTTTGGCATAAAGTTTACGGTACATTAGCCAATTACGGTAATTTACCCAAAAAGATACAAAAATTGCTAGTAGGGTAAAAAACAACGAAGTAGTGATTCAAAACTGCTTATTGATATTTCAATCCGCATCGTTAATTTGCGTATTAAAACTAATTATATGTATTTTTGTATTATTTAATAAAATATTAAATAAAAATGCTTGTTTGCTTATGTTAGAATTTTTATAATTTTACCGGTTTTCCAGGTTGCGTTTGTTTACTAAAAGATTATTTTGTATTTAGACTGATAATTTTTCTGTCAATATCTCATAACAACAATTGTACCAACATGACAACATTAAAAATAACACCTAGATTTAAAAAAAAGATAAACAAAAAGTAACTAGATAATATTTTAACAAAAACATAACCTATTTTAATGTTGCTAAAGTGTTGTGATCAGAAGCAATCAGTGGCGTAATTAAAATTTTTAAAGCAAGCAAACATTATGTTGGCCCTCCCCCTTTATTAGTTAAATTTTTTAAAAGAAATAAAGTAAAATAATTTGCAATCGAATAATTTAGGTATATATTTATCATAATGAAAAATAATAAAAAAAAAATATAAAAAATATCTACTCTTATTATAGATACGTACATACATACATATAAACCACGCCCTGTACCCAAAAAGGTGTGGCACAAATTTTTTAAATATTCCAAAATTAATTTTCTCCAAATATTTTTATCCAGACAAGCAAATCCAATTCCATCCACATTCATCTAACTCATATCTCATACATGCTCTTCTATTCCTACTACTCGAACAGTTTCACTCACAAAAAACATTCACAGTCATACCACGCCACTACTACTTACTATCGGACGACCACGGGCGTCTTATCTACTTATCTACTTATTGGGCGTCCACGCAAACGTGGACATATATTTACATTTTTTTTTTAACTAAACGTTAATTATAGACTAATCTATTTCTATTTCATTTCCACAGTTGTCATTTTTCTTAAATGTTTTTGCAGTTAAACAAAATATTCACTACCATACATTAACGTAAGCATAAGCATCAAAACAGTATTGTATATACTCAAACAGGCTTCTTTGAAAACATTTACGTCTCTAGCAAAAGTGCCCAATGAACGCAAAATCTAACAACAAGCATTAACTTACTTTTCAATCTCATAATCAGTGCGGCCATTTTCTTTGAACAATAAACCACCCAAATACACAAATTTATTTACCTCCTCTAAACGTACACCGTATCAACAGATACATTATATTCAGGCGTCATGCTTCTCCTATACAAATACTTTGTACTTTATCAACATTCAACACAAGATTTTTATTCTTATCTACAACATTAATACTGTCAATCATACTTCTCTCAGTTGCTTTGCAGATTCAGCCAATACAACCACGTGATCAGCATACGCTAAAGCAGGTACAACACAATCACCTATATAAATACCATCATCACCACACAAGACTTTCTGCAAAAGAACATTCATATAAAAATTAAATAGAAAAACAAATATTACACAGCCCTTATTTCGCTGATTATATAAGAAATTTAAAAATAATAAAATTTTAAAATAGTAAAAAATATTTCAGAACTTATTATATTAAAATAAAACAACTTTAGGTTATAGTTCTGTATTAATATGTATTAATAATCGAGGTTTCGATGAACTCAACATACGTCTTCATCAGGAAAAAAGATACAAATAACATTTAGAGTAAATGAACACATAAACATAGAGACATGTTACTAGATAACAAAATAAATAACTAGATCATAAAATTTATAAATTATTAATTAAAGGAAGCCAAGTTTTATTTAAATCAGTTACTAGTCACACTGATTGACGTTATCTTTTTCCATATAAATTTCTATTACTTCTTTCATCAATCTACTATTGCAATTATTAGTTACTTATTTTGTTAAATCTAGTAACTTTTATCTATGTTCTGTTTATTAACTGTAAATGTCATTTATATCATTTTTCCTAATGATGATATATACGTTGAGTACATCGATTATTAATAAATATTAATAAAGAACTATAACTTAAACCGTTTTATTTTAATAAAAATACAAATAATTTGTTCGATTCTCTTCAGCAGCAAATTTTGTAATAAAATCTGAATTTCTTTGATTTCTTATCTCACAAAAACTCTTGTATCATATGAAAAAAAAATATTATTTGGTTTTTAAAAATGATTATTACAAAAGACTAAACTTTATTTTACGATTACCAAATATATTTACTTATTAACTTCGCATACTGATACTTTTGCACATTTTATGAATATAAATCGCAAAAATTTTAATACAAAAATGATATTTATAATGTTAAAACTTATTTTTATGAATATAAATCGCAAAAATTTTAATACAAAAATGATATTTATAATGTTAAAACTTATTTTGAAAGAGATTAATTTGGTTATGTTTAGAAAAATTTAA
Source organism: Clivina fossor (assembly GCA_963966155.1). Classification (NCBI taxonomy): domain Eukaryota; kingdom Metazoa; phylum Arthropoda; class Insecta; order Coleoptera; family Carabidae; genus Clivina; species Clivina fossor. Next base: position 17,112,756 of record OZ014558.1, on the reverse strand, counting down.
GCCATGTAAAGAATTTTTAATGGTTTTTAATACAAAAAATTTAAAATAACAATACCTACTAGTAGTTATGTAAATATGGGGAAATATGGTACCAGTTTTTCAACATTCAACATGTTAAAAACAAATTTTCAAAATAAGTTTTAATATTGTAAATATTACTTCTCGACTAAATTTCGTGATTTATATTCATTAAACTATGCTAAAATAACAATCTGTAAAGTTTGAAGTAAAAACTTTTGGTAACCTTAAAGTACAGTTTTACCCAGGGCTTCAAATCGGAACTTAACCGAAAACCGAAAAAAACCATTATCTTTTTCCGAAACGAAAACCGGAACCGTACCGTTATATATATATATATATATATATATATATATATATATATATATATATATATATATATTAAATTATACCGGAATGAAAACCGAAAAGAAAAATGTAACGATTTAAAGCCCTGGTTTTACCTTACAAAACAAATTGATGTCAATCTAAAATTTCAGAAGTACTAAAGTCATTTCCAGTATAGGCCAAATTAAACAGTGAAAAATAGGTCAGATTAGAAAACTTCATTTATAAACATTCAAAAATAAATATGTATCTAAAAAAATTACAAAATTTTTGTTTCTATGGCCGACTTATTAAGATTATTACACAAGATTTTAATTTCGAAAAAAAATTAAAAACATATCATAAACAAAAGTTGAATATGATTTATAATTTTTCGTACCAAAAAGAACAGCAAAATTTTGTAGTCAATTTTTCATTTATAATAATAAATAATATAGCAATAATATTTTTGTTAAAATTTTAATTAATAATAATAAATAATATAACAATAATATTTTTTTCGGAAAGTCGGCAACACTGTACTTTAGTTATATTATATTATTTATATGGGCACCAAAAGATTTTTTTGTGAAAATTTGATTAATAACGCATAAGTAATGTACCCATAATAAATTTTAATAATTTTTTTTCGAAAGGTTGGCAACACTGTATTTTAGTAAAATTATATAATTAAAGTGTTTACTAAACTAAACCTACATTAAAAATTTGATAAGTGGTCTATAAAGAGATGCAATCACAAAATTTATACGACCGAGTGAACAACGCATATTCATTCTCCTTTATAAACTAAAAAGCTGAATTACATTATACTTTTTTTTTGTCTAGATTCATACTAGGTTTCTAGTTCAATTTTCGTTCAAGTTTTGTTCAATTTTCATACTTTTTTCACAATCGGTCGTGTATTGTCGAGTTTCTTCGATTTTTTTTCCGATGTATTGCCAGTACGCCAACTTAAAATGATGTTTGACAGCTACATACACAAAGTATAATATATAACTTATATAACTTCGCTACATATAAGGTTGGTACAATTGCGTGCGCATGCGAATAATGTACCTTGTATGAAACTTGAATAGGAAAATAGAGCATGTTGTATATTTCTATACTAGGAAACTTGAAAGAAACTTGGATGCAAATATCTGATTTACATTATACTAGAACTGACTATATGTCCTTGAATGAAACTTGAACTAGAAACCTAGTATGAATCTAGACGAAAAAATTATAATATAATTCAGCTTTAAGTTCAGTAGCCATATTCTTTTAGCATTTTTAAAATGATGTCAAAAAATATCGCGTTATATTCCGGCGAATACGGTATTTTAATTATTTATAATTATATAATTATAATAAATAAAATTTTAATTATTAAATTATAATTAATTAAATTATAAAAGGTAAAGTTAAACAAGAATAAAAAGCAGAAAATAATTATTTAATTAAAAAAATTAATAAATCACGTTTTTATCACGGACTAAAAAGTATTAAATAATTTCTTTTACCCTTACACAGATTTAGAACCACGTAGAGAAAAACGTGTGGCGCGTGCAATAGATAATAGTAAGGAGTGTAGGGAATAGCTGTCTTTTTTTTTGTATACGGGGGGCTAGGAGAAATTATTTTATACTTTTAGTTCATGTTAAAAAAGTGGTATTATATTTTTTTAAAATTTAAATAATTATTTAACCCTTATTCAACAAGCTGCAAAACTTTTGGCGTTACGCCGATAGACTAAATTTGTTAGTAACGTGTTAAATTATAATCAAGTTGTTTTCATGTTGACCACACTGTTGCTCAATTTTAACGATAATGATGATGATGATCGCAAGATCGGATGATAGTAGCGAAATTATGTTATATCATCCCAGCCAGAGAAAATGCAGTGTGTAATGTACATGCTATATATTGGTATGGTAACTAGTCTTTGAGTATCGAGAGATATATTTTGGATGAAATGAATCAATGAATTCATGAATATTGTCCAAAGGTAATAAGCAATCAACTATTGACTTACAATATACTGATTTGAGTTTACTTGTAGTTCTATGCATAGATTAAAATTTTATTTGGGTTATCCATGGAAATGTACTAAAATAAATAAGGTGCAGTTGACAACGTTGTATAACAATAAAATTATATAATTTTTGTGAGTACTAAAAAAATATTTTGTAAAAATTTGATTAATTTTGGATAAATAATGTAGCCCTAATGAATTTTTTAAAACTTTAGTAATTGTTTTCTAGAAAGGTTGGTAATACTATATTTTACTAGAATTATGTAATTTATATGGGCGCTTAAAATTTTTTTTAGAAAATTTGTTTCAAATTGAATAAATGATGTAGCCATAATAAATTTTTTAAAACTTTAGTAATTTCTTCACAGAAAGGTAGCACCAACATTTTTTACTAAAATTATATAATTTATGCGTGTACTAGGAGATTCTTTTGTAAAAATTTGATTAAAATCGGATAAATAATGAAGGCTTAATTAATTTCTAAAAATTTTAATAATTTTTTTCAGAAAGTTGGCAACCCTGTACGATAGAAAAATTATGTAATTTTTATGGGAACTAGCAGAAATTTTTATGAAAATTTTAAAAAACTTGTCATTTATTTGTTTCATGAAAATTGTGGTAATACTCTAAGATATTTACGTGCATACATATATACACAATTACGCCATGTACCCAAAAGGGTGTGGCACAAACTCTTTTTATTATCCCGAAATCAGTCGCCTCCAAACACTCCTATCCAAACAAGCAACTTTCGCTTCATCCATCCACATTCATAATTCCTCTCATACATGCTCTTCTATTCCTACTACTTGGAAACTTTTACTCACGCAAAACACTCTCAGTCATATTACTCCAACTACTCATCGGACGTCCACGCAAACGTATACCATCAAAATCATTCAAATAAATCTTTTTAACCAAACGTTCATTAGACATTCGCTCAACATGTCCGAACCATCTTAACTGACTAACACCAACTTTTGCTACAACATTTCTTTCAATTTCACACTCATCATACACTAATCTATTCCGTACCCGATCTTTCCTATTTACACCACATACCCCACGTAAATATCTCATTTCCTCAGCAGTCACTTTCCGTTTATGCTTTTGCAACCAAACCCAACATTCACTACCATACATCAACGTAGGCACCAAAACTGCATTGTATATACTTAAACGGGCTTCTTTGAAAACATTTACATTCCTAGCAAAAGTTCCCAAAGCACCCAGAACTATTTGTAGTAAATGTAGCTTCGTCCGTAAAAACTATTTTACTTAAAATCTCCTCATTTTCATTTAATAAATTAAATAAAGTTTTACAAAAATCAGTTCTCTTAATTTTGTCTCCAAAAATTTGCTGGTGATTTGAAAATTTATATGGTTTATATTCAAATTCTTTTAATGTTTTCAGCACAGAAAAAATTGAAATTTAAAATTGTTTAGCCAAACTAACAAAGAGACGTTATTGGATTTTCTTCCACATACACTAAAATATTTAATTTCATCTCTTCTGATAATATGTGGCAGGTCCTTTTTACTACTTTGAAAAAGTAGTATAGCGTTTGGTACGGTGTCTGTAACATTTTCAAAAAAAAAAAAAAAAATTGTATAGAAATCCTTCATATAGCCTATAGATGACGAATCTGAACTTAGTTTATGTGGGTGTATGGATGTGCGTCGTCAGCTCGCTCGCTCGCTCGGTCGTCAGACAAAATTTTGTGATCGCAACTCCTCCTAGAAGGTTCAACCGATTTTAATGAAATTTTTAGGATAAATTTGTCTAAGTGCCCAAGATGGTCATGTGATTTTGTTTTTTTCCAGTGATGCCAACTTTCCGAGAAAAAAATTACTAAAAATTTTTAAAAATTCATATTGGCTACGTTATTTATCCGATTTTGATCAAATTTTCAGAAAAAATTTCCCTAATGCTCTCATTAATTATATAATTTAATTAATATACAGTGTTGCCAACTTTCCGAGAAAAAAATTACTAAAGTTTTAAAATTTTTATTATGGCCATGTTATTCAACCGATTTTACTCAAATTTTCACAAAAGATTCTCCTAGTATTTATATAATTTATGTAATTTTAACAAAATACAGTGTTGGGAACTTTCCGAGAAAAAAATTAGTGAAATTTTTAAAAATTTACTATGACCATTTTATTTAACCGATTTTAATCAAATTTTTATAAAAGTTTTTCCTAGTGCCTAAATAAATTATGCAATTTTAACAAAATACAGTGTTGCCAACTTATCAAAAAAAAATCACAAAATTTTAAAAAAATTCATTGTGGCTACATTATTTATTCGATTTTGATCAAATTTTCAGAAAAGCAAGTCCTAGTGCCCACATAAATTATAATATTATTAAAATACAGTGTTGCCAACTTTCCGAGAAATGTCAAAGTAGTCTATATATGGGTTTACCCATATACTTCTAATCTTGTTTTTGTTGTGTTTATTTGCAATACAACCATTAACTGTAAATTTTTCAATAATATTATGAATTGTATCAATGGATGGCTTGTCAGGATATTTAACAAAAAATAAATCTCTCACATTTCTCAAACTATTTTTGTCGAAATACCAATATTACCAATGCAAAATTTCTAATTAACTAGATCATGGAATTCATAAATTGCAAGCATAATTTACATTATGTGCATTTTGTGAAAAATTATACCAATAAAATAGACAGAATATTATCAAGAAATAATATTAAAGTTTCCTATTTTCCACACATGAAATTGCAATGAATGTTGAAGAATGTAAAGGATATTATTCCTCTTCAATCAACTCCATTCGAATGCGGTGAAGTTTCTGTTGGTAAATACGTCTAAACCATCCAGATAAATCTGTTATTGCACAACATGTCTTAGAAAATCTTTATGATGTAAAATACGAAAATGCTGTAATAATTGCAGGAACAATAATTATTAACAGTATATTGATGAGAAGCAATAGAAATAGATAAAGAAAAAGATATCATCAATCACTGGTAAATAAAAACTGATTTAAATAAAAATTTAGATTGCTTTAATTACAAATTTCTAAATTTTATGATCTAGTTATTTATTTTGTTACCTAGTAACTAATTTCCATATTCTGTTTATTTACTATAAATGTCATTTGTATTCCTTTTTTCCTGATGAAAACGTACGTCGAGTACGTCAATTATTATTAATAAACATTTATGCAGAACTAGAACCTGAAGATTTTTTTTACTCTGCATAATAATACATTTTTTACTACTTTGACTGCAAGGAAAAGTAGTATAGCGTATGGTACGGTGTCTGTAACATTTTCAAAAAAAAAAAAAAAATTGTATAGAAATCCTTCATATAGCCTCTAGATGACGAATCTGAACTTAGTTTATGTGGGTGTATGGATGTGCGTCGTCAGCTCGCTCGCTCGGTCGTAAGTCAAAATTTTGTGGCCGCAACTCCTCCTAGACGGTTCAACCGATTTTAATGAAATTTTCAGGATAAATTTGTCTAGTACCCAAGATGGTCATGTGGTTTTGTTTTTTTCCAGTGATGCCAACTTTCCGAGAAAAAAATTACTAAAGTTTTTAAAAATTCATATTGGCTACGTTAGTTATCCGATTTTGATCAAATTTTCAGAAAAGATTTCCCTAATGCTCCCATTAATTACGTAATTTTATTAATATTCAGTGTTGCCAACTTTCCGAGAAAAAAATTACTAAAGTTTTAAAAATTTTATTATGGCCATGTTATTCAACCGATTTTACTCAAATTTTCACAAAAGATTCTCCTAGTATTCATATAATTTATGTAATTTTAACAAAATACAGTGTTGCCAACTTTCCGAGAAAAAAATTAGTAAAATTTTTAAAAATTCATTATGATTATTCTATTTAAGCGATTTTAATCAAATTTTTATAAAAGTTTCTTCTAGTGTCTAAATAAATTATGCAATTTTAACAAAATACAGTGTTGCCAACTTATCGAGAAAAAAAAATCACAAATTTTTTTAAAAATTAATTGTGGCTACATTATTTATTCGATTTCGATCAAATTTTCAGAAAAGTATCTCCTAGTGCCCACATAAATTATAATATTATTAAAATACAGTGTTGCCAACTTTCCGAGAAATGTCAAAGTAGTCTATATATGGGTTTACTCATATACTTCTAATCTTGTTTTTATATATATTTAACACAACAAAACAACTTAAATTATTAAAAAAAAAAAAACTGTACTGAAGTAACCAAAAATTGCTTGGCATATATACAACGTAAATAAAGAATTGTCAAAAATAATTTTTAATAACATTCAAATTGTCATCACGGCGCAGGAGTAACTGAAAATTCATCTAGACAAATTCATAGTCAAGTTTTTGCGCTTTGTTAAATCTTGAAACTAAAACTAAATCGTAAAACTGTTTTTCTCAATCTGAATAAGGCTTAACAGTCATAGAAAAAATTTATACCGACTGAATAATATTGTAATGCATGTGCAAAACAATAATTTGTAACTAAATATTTAGTAATTGCAAATATTTCTTTTTAATTTCATTTCAGTAAATTTCAATTAACAGCAACAAATATATAAATAACAAACTGAATATGTTTATTTGTATTAAATGAGTAAACTGCAATTTGTGCTAACCAAGCGAAGACCACAAATATTGAAATTTTATTTCATATATATATATATATATATATATAGAAATGATATGAAATTATTACCGTGACGAATATGTACTGGATTTGTTACGGGATTACGGTAAATGTAATTGATTATTAAAATGCAAACATCATATTTCAATCAATTTATTGTTTGGAACCAATATTTCGCCAATAGTTTTTTGGCTTCATCAGGGTTGACACTGAATAAAAGAGAAAGATACAAGAAAATTTACAATCACTCAAAATTAAAATTCAAAATTACATAGAATGTGTGACAATAAAAATTATTAATGTATAACTTACATGTATGATATGAAATGTATGATATTTTTGTAAAAATAAATAATTTTGGTTTTTATTATTCCATGTCTATTGCTAAAAAGTTTGTCTGTAGAATAAAATCTTTAAACTAGAAAATCGTTTCTTTGTAAAATATTAAAATAATAAATTAATAACAATAAAACAATTAAAATTATAGTCGTAGAGTAAAAATATTAAATTAAACACAAAACACTGATTATTTTTATAAGATTATAAATTAAAAAAACTATGAACTAAGAAAATTTCTTATTAAGAAAATTTCAAAAAAACAGTTTGAATTTAAAAAACTTTTCAAGAACCGAAAACAAGTTATAACAACTGCAAACACCTTTTTTTTGAAAATAAATCATAAACTAATCCATGCTGTATTGTATAACCGTAATGACATGAAGTTGTAATCAAACTATTAAAATAAATAAACTTAATATTATTAAAATTAATATAATATATATGACTTAAAGATAGACTGTTAAAAAAGCAAGGGTTTATTAAGATTGATTAAAAATTATTTTTTTATGATCTAAAGTCATTAAGTTGGAATAAGACGTCAAAGCGTTCCTCACGTCGTTTTTGTTATTAATAACCTCACTTTTATGTTTGGAGATATGATATGATTCTAGAGTCAGTCTTTTAAAATAATTACTTTCAGTCTCTAATATTATCGGATTACCATAATCTGCACGATGTTTCGTTTTCCGTAAGTGTAAGGCCAGACTGCACATTTTATTGGTTTTGGTCTGGTCACTGCGATGTTGTGTCAAACGGTGTTTTAGATTCTGAGATGAGGTTCCAATATAAATTTTTTTGCAGGAACACTGAATTGCGTAGACCGTGTTGATAATATTTGACGATAGAGATTTATCTTTGACTTTCGTATGCAGAGTGGAGATGGTTTTTCTATTTTTTGCGGCAATTCTGATGTCTTTGTCTTTTTTAAAAAGAGCCGTAAGCTTATTCGAAAGATTTTTGATGTTGGTGAGAGCAATATATTTGGTGGGATTGTCATTAGATAAATCATTCGTATTGGTCTGAGTCCTACGATGGTTGTTGTTGTAGAAAAGTCTCCGAATCATTTGTACCGGATAACCATTTGACACAAGTAAGTTTTCAGCTATCTTTAAGTTTTTATTAACTAATGACACATGACTGATTTTATTAATTCGTGTTTTTAGATTTAGAACAATGTTAGTTTTCGTGCTGGTGCTATGATTAGACAAAAAATGAAGATATCGACCAGAGTGAATAGTTTTTCTGTACCAATCTAATTTAATAACTTGGTCTGTTGATCTTATAATTTTGGTGTCAAGGAAAGGTACAGAATTTGAAGTTTCCTTTTCTATTGTGAATTGGATGTTATTATTATAGCTGTTAAAAGTGTCAAGTATTTCTTCATATCCTGTTTTAGGAATTGCTGTAACAATATCATCAACGTATTTATAGATAAATGGTAAGTGGAAAGACAGTTTTGGAATGCAGATGTCTAGAGCAAGATCCATAACGTATTGTGCAATGATTGGGCTAATAGTTGAGCCCATCGAACAGCCAAGTTGTTGTTGGTAAAATTCCCCATTGAAGGAAAATACATTGGATTTGTATATGAACGTAATAATCTCTATAAAATTGTCAATTGGTATGTTGGTGTGTACAGTAATCAAGTCCCATTTATTGCGTATAGCGTAATAAATGGGACTTGATTACTGTACACACCAACATACCAATTGACAATTTTATAGAGATTATTACGTTCATATACAAATCCAATGTATTTTCCTTCAATGGGGAATTTTACCAACAACAACTTGGCTGTTCGATGGGCTCAACTATTAGCCCAATCATTGCACAATACGTTATGGATCTTGCTCTAGACATCTGCATTCCAAAACTGTCTTTCCACTTACCATTTATCTATAAATACGTTGATGATATTGTTACAGCAATTCCTAAAACAGGATATGAAGAAATACTTGACACTTTTAACAGCTATAATAATAACATCCAATTCACAATAGAAAAGGAAACTTCAAATTCTGTACCTTTCCTTGACACCAAAATTATAAGATCAACAGACCAAGTTATTAAATTAGATTGGTACAGAAAAACTATTCACTCTGGTCGATATCTTCATTTTTTGTCTAATCATAGCACCAGCACGAAAACTAACATTGTTCTAAATCTAAAAACACGAATTAATAAAATCAGTCATGTGTCATTAGTTAATAAAAACTTAAAGATAGCTGAAAACTTACTTGTGTCAAATGGTTATCCGGTACAAATGATTCGGAGACTTTTCTACAACAACAACCATCGTAGGACTCAGACCAATACGAATGATTTATCTAATGACAATCCCACCAAATATATTGCTCTCACCAACATCAAAAATCTTTCGAATAAGCTTACGGCTCTTTTTAAAAAAGACAAAGACATCAGAATTGCCGCAAAAAATAGAAAAACCATCTCCACTCTGCATACGAAAGTCAAAGATAAATCTCTATCGTCAAATATTATCAACACGGTCTACGCAATTCAGTGTTCCTGCAAAAAAATTTATATTGGAACCTCATCTCAGAATCTAAAACACCGTTTGACACAACATCGCAGTGACCAGACCAAAACCAATAAAATGTGCAGTCTGGCCTTACACTTACGGAAAACGAAACATCGTGCAGATTATGGTAATCCGATAATATTAGAGACTGAAAGTAATTATTTTAAAAGACTGACTCTAGAATCATATCATATCTCCAAACATAAAAGTGAGGTTATTAATAACAAAAACGACGTGAGGAACGCTTTGACGTCTTATTCCAACTTAATGACTTTAGATCATAAAAAAATAATTTTTAATCAATCTTAATAAACCCTTGCTTTTTTAACAGTCTATCTTTAAGTCATATATATTATATTAATTTTAATAATATTAAGTTTATTTATTTTAATAGTTTGATTACAACTTCATGTCATTACGGTTATACAATACAGCATGGATTAGTTTATGATTTATTTTCAAAAAAAAGGTGTTTGCAGTTGTTATAACTTGTTTTCGGTTCTTGAAAAGTTTTTTAAATTCAAACTGTTTTTTTGAAATTTTCTTAATAAGAAATTTTCTTAGTTCATAGTTTTTTTAATTTATAATCTTATAAAAATAATCAGTGTTTTGTGTTTAATTTAATATTTTTACTCTACGACTATAATTTTAATTGTTTTATTGTTATTAATTTATTATTTTAATATTTTACAAAGAAACGATTTTCTAGTTTAAAGATTTTATTCTACAGACAAACTTTTTAGCAATAGACATGGAATAATAAAAACCAAAATTATTTATTTTTACAAAAATATCATACATTTCATATCATACATGTAAGTTATACATTAATAATTTTTATTGTCAAACATTCTATGTAATTTTGAATTTTAATTTTGAGTGATTGTAAATTTTCTTGTATCTTTCTCTTTTATTCAGTGTCAACCCTGATGAAGCCAAAAAACTATTGGCGAAATATTGGTTCCAAACAATAAATTGATTGAAATATGATGTTTGCATTTTAATAATCAATTACATTTACCGTAATCCCGTAACAAATCCAGTATATATATATATATATATATATATATATATATATATATATATATATATCTATATCCAATTACGTGCAATAAACATATATAAATATATATATATATATATATATATATATATATATATATATTTATATATGTTTATTGCACGTAATTGGAACTTGTTTATATTATTTACATAAAACCAGTTAAGCTGAATTTATAAACATAGAATTATTTATTTTGTTATACACATATTTCTTGAACTAACACTACCAACATTATAAACTATAAAAGTACACAAACTAATATAGTTTTGTAAGCACATTGTAAAAAAATTCGGTAATTTTACATAAAAATCCGAAACAACTGATTTACACCAGATTAATATGTAAATTTTCAGACGTCATAGGAAAATTTGTATCATCTATAAATGCGTATATTTTAGGATGAGGCTATTTATACATACGGTATGTATACGCAATTGGCTATTTATACATACTAAAAAAAAACAAACCTAAACCAACCTACTAACCTAACCTACCCTAAATAGCCAATTACGTAAAAATACTGTATGTATAAATAGCCAATTGCGTATACATACCGTATGTATATATAGCCACTTTCTATATTTTATGTAAGTTTACTTACTTTTTGGTAAAATATATAATATGGTAAATTAATTAATTTACTTCAAATAACAAAGTTATATTATTATTACAGAAAATTTATGTAAACCATTTATGTTTTTCTATATTCACACAAAAATAATATTACTAATTATTTGAAATGTTGTAATATGATAAATTTATTTATCATAATAAACATGCATATATATATATATATATACAATCATGCCATGTACCATGTACCCAAAAAGGTTTGGCACAAACTCAAATACATTTTTTCTAAACATTCTATCCAGACAAGCAACTGTAGCTTTATTTACATTTTTAATACCTCTCGTACATGCTTTTCTATTTAAATTACTTGGAAATTTATGCTCATGCAAGCCACTCTCAATCATACCACTGCAACAACTACTCATCGGATGTCCACGTAAACGTATAAGGTAAAACCGTCAAACATTGACACATCTTTAGTTATTAATTTTTTTAAATTTTATTAAGATTTATAATTTATTTTTTCTTAGCAGAAAAATTAGCTTCATTATTAGTTTCTAAAATGTAAAGTAATTTATTGATTATCATAAACGGTATTAAAAATATTTAATATATATGTATATACCATAATTATTCAATGTTACCCTACATGTGGGTAACATTGACATGCCTTGTTTTTTCTTGCTTTATGCATTGAAATGGCAATGTTACAATATAGGAATTTAATTTTGACATAGAACTTTCTTTTTATAATTTGACAATTTTAAATTTATTTAAAAAAATTGGTCAAAAGTGCATTTTTATGAAACCAATTATTTCTTTAGTGATAAATAATTCTTCTATTCTTATTATAAGTAAATACTAGGTAGTAAATAAAGGAATAATAATATAAGAGTGAACTTTATTGTAATTTTAAGAAAATTTATAATATACATGCAATTAATTAACAATTAAAGAATTTTACTCCGCATCGAAAAAATTTGTTTGAAAAAAATACATGTCACGACGAATTCGTGGTTGAGGCAGCACGCGTACTATATCTGTAGCAAGGACGTAACTTTTGTCTGTAATGTCCGGAAAAGTAAAATGACCTCCTCGCTTTCTTAAAAAAAACGAATTGTGCATGAAATGATACGCGAATTGCAGGTAAAAACCTCTTAGAATGGAAGTTTCAAACACGAATTGTCACCATATAAAAAACAACACGTCGGTATCCATACGCCATAAGCCCTAAGCTTCGAGCAACGAGCGATGGATGGTGATATTATCTACAGTAGTCATATACATTATTTTTAGAGCTAATCAACAGCGTTCTGTGACTTACTATGAAAATTTTAAAAGCCATTTTCAAAGATGTGTCAATGTTACCCTACTGTCAATGTTAGCCTCCTTTACTTTACCGTCAAAAGTATTCACATATATATTTTAATCAACCGTTTATTAGACATTTACTCATTTACATTTATTTACATTTACTCATTTCCACAGCTTTTATGCTTTTGCAGCCAAACCCAAGAATCTTTACTATACATCAACGGACACACCAAGACAGCATTGTAAATACTCAAACGGGCTTTTTTGGAAACATTTACATTCCTAGCAAATGTACCCAATGCACCCAAAACCTTATAACCAGCATTAACTCTTCTTTCAAATTCACGATCAAAACGACCATCTTCAGATAATAGACTACTCAAATACACAAATTTATTAATGTAGTTTATCTAATTTTTTCATAGTGTTCAGTAATATTTTATTGAAAATGTTTAATATAATATTGTTTACTTTTGTTTGATTTTAATTTATTTAAATTTTTTGTTATCACTAGCGAACAAAAGGTTGCCCTTTTCAGTATTATAATGTACCCATATTTTGGTTTGGATAATGTAAATTAATAACATCGTGGCGTTATTTTTAGTATTAAAAAAAAAGTATCTTTTTGTTCATATAGTTTTATATTAGTTAGTTTTTTGAGTTAACGAAAGAAGTCGGAGTCGCAACAATAAAATCTAATAAGACTCCGATTCGGACAAAATTCTTCTACTCCTCGACTTCACGACCCCCTGGTTACAAGTATCAAAAACTTTATCGGATTTTTACCAAATTCAGGGATCTGGCACTTGTTTGAAAACTGAAATAATGGCTAAAGCTGAAAACCGGTAAATTTGTGAAATTTAAACCGAAAAAAATTATTTATGATAAACCAGAAACCTTTAACCAAAATACTAAAAATAACCATCTACAGTTCGTTTTTTAATTTTTAATATATATAAACATTTTCACAATACATGAAACAAATTTGCTAGTTTAAAATTTTTTTTTTTAATGGGCGATTGAAAATTTTAACCTAATTTTTTAAATTTTGTACAGGTTATATGCTATAGATAAAGAAAAAGTTATATGTTTAGATATATGTAATATGTAAGTTATGTAAATCTATTAGGGTTTCGAATCGGAACTGAACCGAAAATAGAAAAAAAAACCGTAATTGTTGATAGAACAAAAACCGGAATTAAACCTGAAAAAAAATATCAGTTAATTTCGGTTTGATACATATTGAAACACGCGCGTCAACACAATCTTACTTTCCACATCATATTTTTTGATAATAACTTTGCTTTTAATAATCTTTAAATAGTTTAAATAACAAGATTAGAAGTATATGGGTAAACCCATATATAGACCACTTTGACATTATCACATAAATGATAAGAAATAGGAATAAAAAAATTTTCAGCGAAAGTTGGCAACATTGTATTTTGCTAATATATAATATTATAGGCGCTAAGGATATCTTCTGTAAAAATTTAATTAAAATCGGATAAATAATGCGGACATTCAAATTTTTAGAAAATTATTAATTTTTTTTTCGGAAATTTGGCAACACCACATTTTAATAAAATTATAATTTATGTGGGCACTAGGAAAAACTTTTCTGAAAATTTGATCAAAATCGGATGAATAATGTAGCCACAATGAATCTTTTTAAATTTTAGTAATTTTTTTCTCGATAAGTTGGCAACACTGTATTTTTTTAAAATTGCATAATTTATGCGGGTACCAGGAGAATCTTTAGTGAAAATTTGATTAAAATCGATTAAATAAAGTGGTCATTACAAATTTTTTAAAATTTTAGTAATTTTTTTCTCAGAAATTTGGCAACATTGTACTTTGTTGAAATTACCTAATTTATATGGATACCAGAAGAATCTTTTGTGAAAATTTGAACAAAATCGGTTAAACAACATGGCCGTAATAAATTTTAAAAATTTTAGTATTTTTTTTCTTAGTAAGTTGGCAACACTGTTCTTTGTTGAAATTATCTAATTTATATGCATACCAGAAGAATCTTTTGTGAAAATTTGAACAAAATCGGTTAAACAACATAAACGTAATAAATTTTTAAAAATTTTAGTAATTTTTTTCTCGGAAAGTTGGCAACACTGTATTATATTAAAATTACGTAATTTATGTGGGCACTAGGAAAATCTTTCCTGAAAATTTGATCAAAATCGGATAAATAATGTAGCCCCAATGAATTTTTAAAAATTTTAGTAATTTTTTTCTCGGAAAGTTGGCATTACTGGAAAAAACCAAAACCACATGACCATCTTGGGTACTAGGCAAATTTATCCTGAAAATTTCATTAAAATCGGTTGAACCGTCTAGGAGTTGCGGCCACAAAATTTTGTCTGAGGACCGAGCGAGCTAGTGAGCGAGTTCAGATTCGTCATCTAGAGATATGAAGGATTTCTATACAATTTTTTTTTACCACTTTAACTGCAAGGAAAGTGGTCTAGCGTTTGTTATGGTGTCTGTAACATTTTCAAAAAAAAAATAATTGTGTATAGAAATCCTTCATATAGCCTCTAGATGACGAATCTAAACTTAGTTTATGTGGGTGTATGGATGTGCGTCGTCTCCTCCTAGACGGTTCAACCGATTTCAATAAAATTTTCGGGATAAATTTACCTAGTGCTCAAGATGGTCATGTGGTTTTATTTTTTCCAGTGATGCCAACTTTCCGAAAAATTTGGTTTTCTTTGAAACGACAATTTTGGAAAATAAAGACGAAAATAACATTTTTTTCGAATCCCCAAACTGTTTCCTTCTATGTTTTTTCATTTGCGAATAAAAAATTCCATACATTGCATACTTTTTAGTCATTCAGAGGAGAACCTCCCCTTAAGCAATTTGCCAACATTATTTTTAATATAAACAAATATGGACAAAAAAGAGTATAACTACAAAATATCGATCAATATACAGGGTGTTCGCTCGCCAATTCAGAAAAATACTTTTTGATAGGGAATAAAAAGTTATATAATTTGGTTCTAGTTTTAAATTGCTAGCATGTGCCGTTTGGGCGCTAGAATTTGTTTTTGATTTTTGGGTTTTTTTTTTCAAAAACTATGAGGTGTAAGAAAATAAGCATGATATGGAAGAATGCGGCATAATGAGTACTACGAGCAGAGGCGTAGCAACCGGGGGTGCAAGGAGTGCGATGCACACGGGCCCATGAGCAAGAGGGGCCCACGAGCTAAAGTGCCCAATGGGGCACTTTATGGGGCATGGGGCAATGGGGCATTTTTTTGTTTATTTTAATTTTTTTGTAATAAATAAAGGACACAGAAGAGGGAAAAAATACCATTCATAGGATTAAATGAATTTATTATATAAATTAATTTATTATAGTAAGTTAAATACATTTTCATAAATTCTTTTAAGTTTACAAACACAAAAACATACAGTACAAATCAAATTTAAAGTTTAGATTTACAAACATAGTTCATTAACTTTAACTGAACTTAACTTTTCTCACTTTCATTAAAGCAAAGATGCTATTATTTAAATTTAATTTACATGCTTTTTCATTTTCAATGCTCAAAATCGCCAAATTTGATAAGCGCTTGTCCCCTATAGAGTTTCTTAATGTTCTTTCAGCGCTAGAAGTTGATACTGGGAATGGGAATGGGAACAAAATAAGAACGGAACAAAGTTACGGAAATGCCGAACTAAGAATAGAATATTCTGTAAATATTAATTCTCCTAATTCAAATACCGAATTAATATTTTCTAACTGTTTTTTAAAGGTTTTCCTAAAAGATAATATCTGTGCCTTAAAATCTGCGCTTAAATCGTCAGTATATTTGTCTAGTAAAGGTTGGCATAAATCAATTATTTCACCATCAGATAATTGTTTTAAATTTTCTGGAAAAATTGCTGCAAATAATTTATTCATTTCCTTAAAACTTGATAATCTATCTTTTAATTGTGCAATTATAATATCTAACTTAGCGTTAAAAACGTTTATCCTAAAATTATTTTCTGAACTATTAAATCGAAAATCTTCACACATTTCTTGTCTATGGGCCAACATTATTAGGTACATACATATATATTTCCTGGCAAGTTGTTTCTTTAGGCATTTCAGTTTAATTTATTAATTTTGAAAATACAGATTGCATTTTAACAAAAATTAATTTTAATTAATTTTGATTACCTACCATAAAAATAAAACAACTTTTATTTGAAAATTTTTTTTGAATAAGGCAGACATAAATTTAATAAATTAAAATGACATTTAGAACTTAACATGAGACAAAAGAACATTAAAATTTTAAACAATACAAGAAGTAAGGAGGGGCCTCTTAATTTCAGTGGCACACCGGCCCACAAAGGTCTTGCTACGCCCCTGACTACGAGTATAATTGAGTGAAAAAACCATTATTCTAGATTGCATCGTTTAGCAGAAAAACCTAGAAACTGAATTTTTGAAAATATCTCGACTGGGTATCCTTGGAATTTTTTTCAAAATAAGATTTTTTTCATAATTTGCTTATGAAAATCTGAAAAAAATTCACTTATGGCGATAAACAACAAAATAATTAAAATAGGGGGGCGGCGAATTTCCGGTCGGCCCCGGGCGGCGAAAACTCACGCTACGCCAGTGTGAAGAATAGAAAACATTTTTAATTTTTATAAATTCTTTTGGTGTAAATGTTTTAACTATTTTTATTTTTTGCATTAAACACCATTAATTTTATATTTATTTATCTAATTAAACATTAGACAATTTTTAAATTAAAGAAAAATGCATTGGCCTGCCGGGGTTTGAACCCGGGACCTTTAGGTTTCGCGCCTAATGCTCTACCAACTGAGCTACATGGCCACTACGACATGTCAATGCATTTTGTTTATTTGACTGGTCATGATAAACTCATGAATTTATCCAGGCAAATACGATGTTGAAATATTTTACATCTAGCAATGATATTTTTTATTGTCTAATGTTTAATTAGATAAATAAATATAAAATTAATGGTGTTTAATGCAAAAAATAAAAATAGTTAGAAAACATTTTGTACATAGTTTTAAATAAATGAAAGTAAACTGTAGCTATGGTAAGCATATCAACATATATTCATACGTTTTTAAATTATTTCGAAATTTTACGTCAAATTAAACAAAAATTCTAAAATGACTCCAACTAAATCAAATCGAAAGTCCAGTTCAGAAAAATTATCAGATACGCGTTTAAAGAACACAACAACATTCAAATCTTATCAAACAAAAAACATTCAAGCAAAAACAATAGCAAATATGCCAAACGAAATTTTAATGGAAATATTCGGATACCTATCTCAAACAGATTTGTATAATAACGTACGTTTAGTCTCATCGAGATGGCACAACATTACAAATTCATCATCATTCTGGCGCCAGATTATTGCTGGGAAAGAAGTGCCAACAAATTCACTTCTTAACTGGTTGAAAATGGCTGACGGCAGACTAAAAACATTGCAAATAGAAGACCGATTTGATGGTACCATTATTTTAGAACAAGTCAGTTTTTCTATTTTTGATTATGTTTAAATAGTTTTGATAGACTTTGTACTAGTGCTGTCAATATTTGAAAAAATTGGATCCGGAATCCGGATCTAAAAAGATTCGGATATCCGAATATCCGATTCTTGGATAAGTTAAGATCAGGATCTGACATCCGGATCTGATATCCGGATCTGATATCCGAATCTGAGATTCGAATCCGATATCCGGATTTGAGATCCGGAACCGATATTCGGTTCTGAGATCCGAAACCGATATTCGAATCTGAGATTCGGATCCGATATCCGGATTTGGGATCCGGAACCGATATTCGGATAGGAGATTCGGATCCGATATCCGGAACCGATATTCGTATAGAAGATTCGGATCCGATATCCGAAACCGATATTCGGATAAGAAATTCGGATTTGACATCCGGAACTGATATTCGGATCTGAGATTCGGATCCGATATCCGGAACCGATATTCGGATAGGAGATTCGCATTTGATATCCGGATTTGGGATCCGGAACCGATATTCGGATAGGAGATTCGGATCCGATATCCGAAACCGATATTCGGATAAGAAATTCGGATCCGACATCCGGAACCGATATTCGGATCTGAGATTCGGATCCGATATCCGAAACCGATATTCGGATAGAAGATTCGGATCCGATATCTGGAACCGATATTCGGTTTTTATAAATTTGATAATTTTATTCTAAATTTCAAATTTTTTAGCGCATATGAATCGCCATAAATTGAAGGCCCTTATAGAATAACCCGACATGCGCTCGAAACTCGACCGGCCAAAGTCGAAGTATAAAAAAAAAAAATAAAGTTGTCCAAAATTCATTTTAATCCGATATTTTTATTCCAAGAAAAAAAATAAAAACGAATTTTTTTTGTTGCACTATTTTAAGGTAAATTCAATGTTTTTTAAAACTTAAATCGTGATAAATGATATTAAATATTAACGAAACTGGCAGATTTTTTCTGAAATATATTCAGAAATATTTAGCGATTTTGATGGTTAGACTGACATATACTGCCGCTAGACGCCGCAGTAAACGCCGCGCGCGAGACATTTATGTATTTCAGATTCAAATCGTTGTATCTTAAAAAGTATTCAACCAATTGACTTGCAACTTTGCACAAAAACTTCCTTTTATATTAAGAAACAACTTTCTTACTCAAAATTATTCGTAGCGTAACTTTCGTTACTCACTTTTTCAATCCGAAGCGAAAAAACGTGCTTTTTTGTGATTTTTTGTTTACATTAAATTTTTAGTAACAAATTATCGTTACTTATATATGTCAGTGTAACCATCAGAATCGCTAAATAATTCTGAGTACACATCAGAAAAAATCTGCGAGTTTCGTTAATATTTAATATCATTTATCGCGATTTAAGTTTTAAAAAACATTGAATTTACCTTAAAATAGTGCAACAAAAAAAATTCGTTTTTATTTTTTTTTCTTGGAATAAAAATGTCGGATTGAAAAATTTCTTATAGAAATCAATGTGTTCTTCAATGCTGCACACGATGATATTTTTTAAAATAAATTTCGGATAACTTAAAAAAATGTTACTTTTTCCTCTACCTGGGTCAAGTTTCGAGCGCATATCGGGTTATTCTATCTGGGCCTTCAATTTTAAAACAAAATTTTCAGAATTGCATATGTAAAAGAATTTTTAGTATTGCCAAAATCAGCTCTTTTAGTATTCCCAAAAAAGAACTTGTAATAACATCCATTGTATACAAAATTCTTTAGACATAATGTATATAATTGAGTACTTTTTTTTAACCAAACGTTCATTTTGCTACAACATTTTTTTCATTCTCACACTCATAATACTCTAATCTATTTTGTACCCGATCTCTCCTATTTACACCACATACCCCACGTAAAAATCTCATTTCCACAGCAGTCATTTTTCGTTTATGTTTTTGCAACCAAACCCAACATTTACTACCATACATCAACGTAGGCACCAAAACTGCATTGTACATACTAAATACCTAAAGCCTTTTATGTGAGAAATAATTAATATTTCAGATATCAAAAACAAACAAACAGATTGAAGAACTAAACATTCAAAATTGCTGCGGATCACTACAGCAAGAATGCTTGCCAGCTGCAACCATATGTAAAATGCTACAACGTTGTCCTAATCTGAAGAATATTCGACTAATCAACTGTACTATTAAATCGTGCAAGTTTTTTAAATTACTGGCGAATACAACTAATAAACCTCAATTTATTGGCTCCATTACCGGCAAACAAATGAGAGCATATTTAAAAGAATTTAATTTGGAACAACGCAAGTTCACAGTTAATGGCCATGATATTTCGCCATATAATAGACGTCGCCGTCGTTGGTATAACCGTGATAGAATGATAGATAGAACCTTGAGATCGCTAGGTTATTTGAATATTTTTACATTATATACTTGTGTTAGTTTACTTTAGTTTTAACTTTTGCTACTGATGATGAAAGCTTAGCTTTTGAAATGGGTATTTAGCTTATTTAAATTATTTTATAATTTAAGGGAAATTATTTTATTTTATTATTATATTGTGTTTTTTAACACAATTTATAAATTACTAATATCTAATATTTTTTTTATTTTTTAGGTTTATTTTACGATTGGGATATGTCATTGATTAATTTAACGACGGCTATATAATAAAAGTGATTTTTAAAAACAAAACTACATATTTTCGTGGATGTATCAGTATACTAATTTATTACAATAGTTTCTGTTCATAGGATAAGTATCTGTATTGTACCCTTTTTTTTTTAATAAACTTTATTTTGTTTTCTGGGTAATTAATTACATTATAATACATATTTACAAATTTATAAAAATACAGGAAATTTATTACTGTAGCATAATATTTGCATCATTGTTAAAAGCAAAAAAAAACAAGATTAGAAGTATATGGATGAACCCATATATAGACTACTTTGACATTTCTCGGAAAGATGGCAACACTGTATTTTAATAATATTATAATTTATGTGGGCATTAAAAGATACTTTTCTGAAAATTTGATCAAAATCGAATAAATAATGTAGCCACAATGAATTTTTAAATAATTTTGTGATTTTTTCTCTCGATAAGTTGGCAACACTGTATTTTGTTAAAATTGCATAATTTATTTGGGCACTAAAAAAAACTTTTATGAAAATTTGATTAAAATCGGTTAAATAAAATGGTCATAATAAATTTTTAAAAATTTTACTAATTTTTTTCTCGGAAAGTTGGCAACACTGTATTTTGTTAAAATTACATAAATTATATAAATACTAGGAGAATCTTTTGTGAAAATTTGAGTTAAATCGGTTGAATAACATGGCCATAATAAAAATTTTAAAACTTTAGTAATTTTTTTCTCGGAAAGTTGGCAACACTGAATATTAATAAAATTATGTAATTAATAGGAGTATTAGGAAAATCTTTTCTGAAAATTTGATCAAAATCGGATAAATAATGTAGCCACAATGAATTTTTTAAAACTTTAGTAATTTTTTTCTCGGAGAGTTGGCATTACTGGAAAAAACCAAAACCACATGACCATCTTGGGCACTAGGCAAATTTATCCTGAAAATTTTATTATAATCGGTTGAACCTTGTAGGAGGAGTTGCGATCACAAAATTTTGTCTGACGACCGAGCGAGCGAGCGAGCGAGCTGACGACGCACATCCATACACTCACATAAACTAAGTTCAGATTCGTCATCTAGAGGCTATATGAAGGATTTCTATACATTTTTTATTTTTTTTTGAAAATGTTACAGACACCGTACCAAACACTATACTACTTTTTCCTTGCAGTCAAAGTAGTAAAAATACGTTGGAAAATATTTAAATAATTAGAGGTAATTTTCATTTTTTCTAATTACAAATAACTAAAATCCTCCATACAAAAATTTGTTGCGTTATCATATGTTATCTTATTATTATGGTATAATTAAAACATACATAAAAATTATAGAAGTTTCCGATAATAAATTATACTATTATCATATGTTATATACATCTAATTATTATTATTTATATTATATTTCTGTATCAATTTAGTTGATATGCTTGTAAATAAATTTTTAACAAAAATAGAAACATTGAAAAAATTTAAAAATTAATCACTCGGCACTGAACCGAAAACCGGAAAAACCGTTATTTTGCGCCGGAACAAAACCGGAACCGAACCGATATATACTTTTTGAATAGAACCGGAACTAAAAATATAACGGTTCAAAGCCCTGGTATATATAATACAGATTTGCCAACGTTTTTGTATGCGTTTTTGTATGGTAGTAAATTGACTGCTGTGGAAATGAGATTTTTACGTAGAGTATGTGGTGTAACTAGGAGAAATCGGGTACGAAATAGATTCGTGTATGCTAAGTGTGAACTTAAAAAAAATGTTGTTGCAAACGTTGCGGTATTAAAATCAGTTAAGATATGGTTCAGACATCTTGAGCGAATGCCTAATAAACTTCTGGTTAAACAAATTTATATAAATAATTTGGAAGCTATACTTTTGTGTGGACGTCCAACGATTAATTGGAGTTTTATGATTGAGAGATTGGCTTGCGTGAGCGGAAGTTTTCAAGTAGTAGAAATAGAAGAGCATGTATGAGAGGAATTATGAATTTAGATGAAGCTAAAGTTGTTTGTTTGAGTAGGGATGTTTGGAGGAAACTGATTTTGAAAGAGTAAAAATAGTTTGTGCCACACCCTTTTGGGTGCATAACGTGATTGTGTATATATGTATGTTTGCATGTAGTATAATAAAACAGATTTTACAATTTTTGAACCGTAAATAATACTTTTTTTGCTATTGTCTTTCTTACCAAATAAAATCAATATTATAGGAAAATTTCAAAATTACATTAAAATGACTATAAAATTTTATATGTAAAATTGGTGAAAAGAAGTTTTTCAGCACAAAAATATTTAGATAAAAATAAATATACGCTATGATATCATCACAAAAAAGAAATGAAAAACAAACAGAAATAATGGAGCAATAAAGTGCATAAATTGGATTTTTTGTAGCAAACACAATTTAGTTGATATTTGATCTGACTGTAAAGCGAAAATAAGTAAACGACTTTTTGATATGTAATAAAATAAAATATAATGTTACTTTATAGGCAAATGTTTTGATATTTACAATTCAAGGTGCGTGGATTGTCTCCAAACGTAAATTTTGTGAATTGTGCCAACTGTAAATTGTCCCATTCCAATCGAAGTCACAGAGCGCTACTGCTCGGTAGGCTTGAGTGTCGGTACTAACTGTAAGTATTAAATTAATACTTAGTAATTACTAAGTAATGAGCATCATTGAATGATTTTCAATAATTGAATGATCGATATTCGAATAAATATTATAAACGAATTATCGATTCGAATGATATAATTCGAATGACGATAGGAATGAATATAGTAGGTATCTGTCAGTTAAATTATATTTGTAATCGCTAGATGGTACCAGAATCGGATCGTTTTACATAACGATATTTGATTACATTTTTTAATTACTAAATATTTTTATAAATTTTTTTTATTTTAAATAAATTAACATTTTAATTATTTATTAAATAAAATAAAAGGTGTTAATGTAACTGAGATACAACCAAATAACCTTACTAAAATTAGATCATTTAACTTAATACACACTTTTATTATTACTTTTTTAGTTATATAGGAAATTAAAATTAAATTTAATAATTTACAAATTATACGAGTATGTTGACATCTTTTTCTCTCTTCCCACTTTAAGTGCATCATCTATCAGTCAAACTAGCTTTATTAAGGCCCGGTTTCATAAACAAAAATTTATTGCTTACTTAGTTACTGACGTATTAGATTTAACGTCAATTCACACGGTTGTAATTGCTATGTTCAGACAGGTAGCTTAAATACAAAACATGTTGAAGTTAATATTGAATTTATTCGTTTAATACAACTTATTTATTGTAACTGACTATTCTGAAAATTACATAATAAATGTTTAATTAATAATTCAATAATTAATTTAATATTATTAATTGATTTATATAAAATAAAAAATAGTTTATTTTTTAACTGGCTCTATTTTCTATCGAGCCGATCTTAAAGGTACCGAAAAAATACCTGAGATATAATATCCTATGTAAAGTAATATATATTTTTTTGAATATTTTCGTATTTCGGAAAATAGAGAAAAAAAAAATTTTCCAAAAAAAAACATATTTTTTGTTTTTTTTAGCCAAATTATAAAAACCGAAAAAATTCGAAAAAATATACATTATTTTACATAGGATATTATATATCAGGTATTTTTTCGGTACATTAATTATCGGTTTTGTAGAAAATAAAGCCAGTTAAAAAATATACTATTTTTTATTTTTTATAAATCAATTAATAATATTAAATTTGTTATTGAATTATTAATTCAACATTCATTATGTAATTTTAAGAACAGTCAGTTACAATAAATAAGTTGTATTAAACGAATAAATTCAATATTAACTTCAACATGTTTTGTATTTGAGCTACGTCTCTGAATATAGCAATTAGAACCGTGTGAACTAACGTTAAAAGTCTGTTAAATGGTAACTGCGTTTCATAAAACAAATCTTCGTCGTAAATAGTTAAGTGATGATTTATTTATTCCGCATTGTAATGTGTGTTGTGTATTACGGGTTTTCACAAAAGTTACTTACTTCAATTCAGAGTTTGACAGTTGTTTTATTTCAAATATATATATATATATATATATATATATATATATATATATATATATATATATATAAAATATTATAACAGGAAAAATATTGGAAAGTGTGAAAGAAAATAATTGAAAATAAATTGAAAATAATTATAACATGAAAAATGCAATAGAAATCAAAATGCGGACCAGATAGTTGAAAATAATTAAAAAAAAAACAGATGATACAAATACAAAAATGAAAAATAATGCGTGCAGGGGACAATGTCGCCAGTAAACATACCAATCTAACAAAGCGGCATAAGAACCGGAATGCAGTTGAAAATATTTTATTATTATTATTATTATTATTATTATTTACAGCTAGTATCAAATGATTTCTCAATGTTTGCGGTTTTATATAATTTTCCATTTGATGAAGCATTGTCACTACACATTGTTTCGATAGTCTGAAACGCATTTTAAATTCATTATCATTATATATTTCAAATTGATGTATTTGTTTGAGGAACAATCGTAGAAGTTTCTGTTTCGGTTGTTCATATTCCGAATTTTTATGTGTTGACACACTGGACAACGACGAACATATTTTAACTGATTCTATATTACTTACATTACTTACGTTAGACATTTTAAAATCATTATAAATAAATTATTCATTTAATGAATTGCAGTTCAAAAATAAAGTGTAAGAGTTACTACTGAATCAACGAAAAAATAAGGTTATGAATCTCTACTTAAATATTTAATGCCAAAATTCTTAGATTACTTGATAGATTTGATTGCCAAGTAAATTTAAGTGACGTTTATAAAATTGAAATCTCCAGTTAAGTTAATTTAGTTGACAACTAAATTTTACTTGGCTATTAAATTGTTTTATGAAACCGGGCCTTACATTACTTACGTTAGATATTTTAAAATAATTATAAACAAATTATTCATTTAACAAAATTGCAATTCAAAAATAAAGTGTAATAGTTACTACTGAATCAACGAAAAATAAGGCTATAAATCTCTACTTACATATTTAATGTGTCAAAATTCTCCACTTAATTTAGATGATAGATTTGATTGCCAAGTAAATTTAAGTGACGTTTATAAAACTGAAATCTCCAATTAAGTAAATTTAGTTGACAACTAAATTTTACTTGCTATTAAATTGTTTTATGAAACCGGGCCTTAGTTTAGTTGTTAGATTTGATTGCCAAGTAAATTTAAGTGACGTTTATAAAACTGAAATCTCCAGTTAAGTAAATTTAGTTGACAACTAAATTTTACTTGGCTATTAAATTGTTTTATGAAACCAACCCTAAAGCTCGATTTACATTATACTAGATTCGACTAGAAACTTTTACTAGTTTACATACTAAATTTGAAACTAGAATCTTCTTTAAAGTAGTTAAAACTTTTTATTAAGGCGCATGTTCATACTTTTTAGTTGTACGCAGGCGCGGAATTGGATGTGAGTTAGGTTTGCCAACATCCAAAATGTACGTAGTGTTTATATACCAGTTTGTTATAGTGTGAAAGTAAGAGGTTAAGTACAAAATGAATTTTCATAGACGTAAACAAGAAAAACTAGTTAAAATTTCTAAGATTTTGAAGCTTTCTGAGTTAGTTAGTTACGCATTTACACTTTGCGCAGAGTTGGTAGCACTGAAATTACCGCCAGTGTGCAGGTCTAGTATAGAAACTTGGATGAGAAATTGGTCCGAACCTAGTTTGAAAATCAATTTCTAGACGATTCTAGTTTGAAAACTTGGCTGGATTTTTTCTGATTTAGATTATCCAAGTTTTGACAAGTGCGTCTAGTATGTAAACTAGTCAAAGTTTCTAGCCGAATCTAGTAAAATGTAAATCAAGCTTAAGTATCCCTATCCGGGTAAACATGATAAGGGTAGCCGTTCTCCATGTGCCGTTACACATCTGCGGTATAATCGAATGGGAAAGGACCTAGTATATTTACATTTTTTTTAATGTCATGTCGATTTCCACACTCCTAGTTAATTGTAGTGTTTTTACCAATTTGACTGCAAGGAACAAAAAGGTATAGTTATCAATGTCTGTAACATTGTCCAAAAATTAAAACAATATATATATATATATATATATATATATATATATATATATATATATATATATATATATTGTCTCTAGATCAGACGAATCGGAACTTAGTTGATGAGTGTATCGTCAGCTCATTCGCAAGCTCGTTCGGTTAAAATTTTGTGCAACTCCTCCTAGACGGTTTAACCAATTTTGATGAAATTTTTAAAATAGGTTTATTTAGTGCTGAAGATGGTCATGTAAATTTATTTTTTTCCTGTCATGCTAACTTTCCGAGAAAAAAATTACTGAAAATTTTAAAAATTTATTGTGGCCACATTTATTTATCCGATTTTAATCAAATTTTGGAAAAAGCTTTTTCTAGTGCCCACATAAATTATGTACATATATACATACACAATCACGCCATGTACCCAGAAGGGTGAGGCACAAACTCTTTTCATCATCCCGAAATCAGTCGCCTCCAAAAATTCCACTTGGAAACTTTCGCTCACGCAAAACACTCTCAATCATACCACTCCAACTACTCATTTATTAATAATCGACGTTTCGACGAACTCAACGTACGTTTTCATCAGGAAAATGGATACAAATAATATTTTATTTCTATCAGTTTTCCTGATAAAGATGCAGATTGAATTCATCGAAACGTCGATTATTAATAAAATATTAACACAGAACTTAAACCTAAAGCCGTTTTATTTTATATAATGAGTTCTGAAATATTTTTTACTATATTAAATCTTGTTTGTCTATATTTTTGAAAAATAAATGAAGATAATATAATGATTTTTTTTAAAACATGATCAACTATCTCTACCTCACCAGTATGTATCATTGTCTTCATGAATGAATTGCTTTTGTCAATAATCTTCGACAGATGAGATATGGCATAGACAAATAAATCAGATAAAAAATATATTATTTTACATAAACAGTGTACAATGATATAATGTTTGCCAAATTAAACTAATCTTATAATTTAATTAGTGAATATTTTAATATGAAATAATGCTGATTATACGAAATAATTGCTGACTATAAGAAAGAAATTATGGTGAAATTAAATCACAAGTCATTTACTATTATTTGAACTTCTCGTATTATAATAAATAATACTAAGAACAATGCAAATAATGGATTCAATAAGATTGTATTCAAGTAGAAACAATGAAATCAACATTCTGGAACATTCTCTTGTTCGTGACTTGCAGATATAAGCTTTCAATGGTCGCATTCAGCGGACACAAACGCGTTCCGTTTTACGAACACGCTTTCAAGATTTTCCGCTAAATGCAAATGTTTGACGTAAACATAAAACGCCTTAGTGTATCGGAACAGTGAATCAAAGAATTTCTTTGGTTTAGCTTTTGTATTTTGGATCACCGGTTTTGTTTGTATGCCTGTCATTTGAATTTTAAAATGAATCAAATAAACATTAAAAATGAATTAGAGAAAAAAGAATATATAAAATTAATAATGAGACCAGTATACCGATTCTCGAGTTATTGTATATTTCGTGAGATGAGATGAAATATTTCATTTTATTTCACAGTGTTCTTTACTTTTTTTTTAATTAACTGTGTTCTCAAATACATATGCAGTTAAAGTCGTGATATATACGGTCTTGGTTTTACATATGATATTTGACATGCGCGCTCATTTATTTTTTGTCCAAATTTACATACAAATAAAATGTAAGATACAGTAAAAGATTAATAAAAATAAAAAATAGCCTTTTTGATTATATTTTATTAATATAAAATATAAATATCATTTAAATTGCAGCGGCAATTTATAATTCATCCAGTTATTTTTAAAATTAAAAAAAGAATATTTATTATAATACTCAATATTCATGTGCATTTTTAAATAAAAATAGTACTTTTAACGTAAGTTAAATGTTATATTCAAATTATTTAGAGGTTATACATACATTGGGCTGTTAAATTTCACTGAATTTTACGACAATCTCACGCACTAAAATATGATGAGATATTTTATATACGATGACTTGAATTAAAATGAAAATAAAATAAAAAATGTTTGCGAATAACATTTTTCTTTCACTCGGTGAAAAAAATGATCAGGGAGTGTTAAACGATAAACAGTTAAAACATTGATGTCTGTCCATTTACCTAAACGAACTCTAATTAATTCAACTTAAAAATATGTGTTTCTTTAAAAATAAATTATAACAATATATATATATATATATATATATATATATATATATATATATATATATATATATCTGCAGCCGAGTGTTCATTATTTTTAGCAAAAGAAAAAAAAAAGAAAAAAAAAGAAAAAAAAGGCTGTAGAAGAATTATATGTGCAAGAAATAATAAAAATATATATTAAAATACGAAAAAGGTCAACCAGTTATCAGCAATGTTTTTTTTTAAACGTTTATTTGAACAATGTTAAAGTTACATATACATACACAATCACGCCATATACTCAAAAGAGTGTAGCACAAACTCTTTCCATTACCCGGAAATTAGTTTCCTCCAAACCAACAATGGATATTTTGATACATTTTATAGACATCACATAATGGTTGACAGAGATATGATTGAGAGTATTTTGCGTGAGCGAATATTTCCAAGTGGAACAAATAAAAGAGCCATGTATGAATGAGAGATATCATGAATATTGATGAAACAAAAATATGCTGAATATAAATGGTTTGACGGAAACAAATTTCTTCTTAAATGGAAGAAGATCGTGTCACACAAGTATTTTCTTCAGGATATGTGCAACAAAGATTTCAAGCTTATATTCCTCATGCTCTGAGTGTATATATATTTGGCGCAAATGATACGACAAATTATTATTTATTTTTTAAACTAAGAAGTACTGAACTTAATACTTTCAATTCTTTTACATTTACAGGGCTAATAAAGAAAGAATAGATGTACGACAGGGGTGTCTGGACACAACGCCGACCCAGGACACTTTTATAAGTTTTAATTATGTGATTATTAAAAGTGTATTTTAACAATTTAATTACATTGTTAAGTTAACAAGAAAATTTAGTATGTTTTGCGAACTTAATCACACATACTTAACAATGTGATTAACCAAACAATAGAGTTGTATACGTATTATACTTATTTTTTTTTGTAATAAATGTATTTTTTTTTCTATTTTTCAATAAAGTCCTTAAACAAATAACTGTGTATTTTTTTATTTTTTTCCCGTTTCTCAAATATATTAAAATAAGCAAATCTTTCAAAATTGTCAAAATTTGTTTAATATTATTTTTTAAAGAATTGTTAGAAAACCAAATTTGTTATTAATTAAATCTCCCTAAATGAAACAAACACAAAAAAATGCAGTAACCCCTTGCTGGCAGGGCCTATAAGCAACCAATTTAACATCAGTGCATTGCGAAAATACATAAGCTAAGGGGTTTTAACAAAATTTGTATCAAGAAAGCGTTAAATGCAGGATTTGTATCAGGAAAGCGAAAAATCAAACATTTTAACGAAATTTTATCAGGAAAACATTTAAAAAAATTGAGATTTTTTATTACAGTTTTGAGGGTTGATTTAATTAATAAGGGGGTGTCGTAGAGGGTTGAGTTTTGGATATGTTGTAGTACGGCCATAATTAACCAGTGTTTGTAAAACGCGGAAAATTTTGTTATTTTTGCGAAATTCCCAGCCGTTTTAAAGCTATTTGCGAATAAAAAATTTTTTTGCAAACATTAATAATTAGTAGCCGAGGGCTCGTAAAAATGTATCAAAATATATCAAAATGTATCAAAATGTATCAAAAAAAAAAACTGCGGCCGAGAGTAGTAACAAGTATTACCATGCGGCTAATGAAATGGCAGCAGCGTGCAGGCACAGAATTCGAATTGAAACTTCTGCGCATGTTTTGTTAAGTGTTTCTTGTACTTGAATGGATTGATACTAGACTAGTGCAAAACTTTCGAGTACTTGAATGGATAGAACAAAAAGGTTTTTTTTTTTAAATATTATTTACAAGATTATGACTGTTTTAAGATTTCTACGTTTTTTTTTTAATAAAATTATGACTGTTTTTACAAGGTTTTGATATTTTTTACAAGATTATGACTGCTTTTTATATTATTTTGATTGTTTTTCCACAAAGTTTTTACGTTTTTTACAAAATTATGACTGTTTTTCACAAGATTTTGATTGTTTTATATACGGCTTCTCTATTTAACCTCGTGAAAAATTTAGTAATCTTGTGATAAACAGTCATATTCTTGTAAAAAAACAGTAATAACCTTGTAAAAAAAACAAACATAATCACAATTCACGTAACACATATGAGGCGTATAGATGCAAAAATCACTATTCGACAAAAAGTGAAAAATGAGATTTTGCGCGATTTGGACGTAGAATTTTACAAGGAATATGATATTTAAGTTAGTTAGAAAAAAAAACTCAGTATTTAATATGAGAAACACTCTTTAAAGTTTAGTGTTGGATGCAAAACTCACTACTTGCGTTGATAGTTTAGATGCAAAAGTAACTGTTTGCTTTCCACCAATAAAAATTTTATTGGTGGAAAGCAAACAGTTACTTTGTATGAATTAATGATGTATAAAACCAATGATTCACGATTTTAAATAAGTATTGCCATCTAGTAACAAGATTTTATCATCAAAATACAAACAATTACACTTAGCTATAAGAGTTTTTTGCAAATATCTCAGAACTTAAAATTTGCAAATAGTGAGTTTTCATCTATACGACTCATATATAAGTAACATGTATATGTCACTGTAAAAACTCGAAAATTGGTGAATCCTAGGATAGATGCGTTAAACCTAGAATTTACCAATTAGATGTAGTAAATGTACGAAAAATAGTTTTTTCGGGCTTTTACCAAGCCAAAGTGGTTAGGTTAGGTTAGGTTAGGTTAGGTTAGGTTAGGTTAGTTAGTGGCGTGGCAGAAGTCCGAAATGATATTGATGATACATTTTTTCGTAGTTTTACCACATGAAATTGGTAAATCCTAAGTTTAGCGCGTACATTCTAGGATTTACACCAATACCTCGCTTTGCGTCGTTTCGTTTTGCGTTTTTTCGAAGTTGCGTCGCTGCTGAATTAGTACTAATTTTCACTGTGCGTCGTTAGATTTTCGAAGTTGCGTTGTTTTGGGTTCGAGTCTTTAATTTTTTTTTTAATTTTTTGAAATTTTCTTTTTTTACGTTGAAAAAAAAAGCTGTTCAGCAAACATTGGACCAATTTTTTGTGAAAGAAAGCCGACTTACGACAACAGCCACTATGGACTCATCAGACAGTGATTAATTTTTATTAATTAATTGAATATTTTATTTTGTTTTAATTAAATTTGTTTTTTTTTTGTTTTTTGTATGTATGTAATTAAATTTTTATATTATTTTTGTTTTTTAAATGTTTACTTTGTTCAATTTCCTTTTTAAAAAGTAGTATTTTTGTAACCTTGGAACCTATCTTCGATCTTTACGTGGTTTGCTATAGAAAATCATAATTCACTTTGCGTCGTTTCACTTTGCGTCGTGTTTTTTTGGAACGTAACCACGACGCAAAGTGAGGCATTGGTGTACTGTTTTTCGAGCTTTTACATATGAGTCGTATAGATGCAAAACTCACTATTTGGTAAATTTTATTTTCAAAGATAGTTGCAAAAAAAAACAGTTATAGCTGGGTGTAATTGTATTTTGATGATAAAATTTTGTTACTAGATGGCACTTATTAAATAAGTAATGCCATCTAATAACAAGATTTTATCATCAAAATACAATTACACCCAGCTATAACTGTTTTTTTTGCAAATATCTTAGAACATAAAATTTACCAAATAGTGAGTTTTGCATCTATACGACTCATATATACT
Source organism: Clivina fossor (assembly GCA_963966155.1). Lineage (NCBI taxonomy): Eukaryota > Metazoa > Arthropoda > Insecta > Coleoptera > Carabidae > Clivina > Clivina fossor. Next base: position 17,079,748 of record OZ014558.1, on the reverse strand, counting down.
ATCCTACAACTGTTAAGTAACGTAAAGGTTACTAAATAAAGGTTAGTAATTAAATAATAATAAAACAAATTTTAGAGATAAACTTACTATATTTGTAAAAAATTTCGAAAAAACGCTCTTTGAAGAAAAAATTTCATAAAATATTTTAGACCCTTATACAAAAATTAATTCATCTATACCCGTCTTAAATAAACATATTTTTTACAAACTAAACAAACAAATTATGATTGAAAAATATCTAGCTGAAAATATTTCTAGAAATTAATTATGGTTGTCTTTCGGACGCTGTTGTCGTAATCCGATGGTGTAATCTGACATCTGCTGTTGAAGACAGAGTCGTTAGTTGTTTTGATTGTACGACTGGAGGCGGTGACGGAGGTGAAGGTGTAGTAACAACTGCTGCAGGAGGTTGTGCTTGAAGTTGGCAGCCATGAGTTGGTGCAGCATCCGGCACTAATCCTCTTAAAAACATTGATATCGCTCGCCATGGTAATAACCTGTATCAAAAAAATAATAAATTTATTATTAAATCATATTTGTGAGGATTTTGGGGCCCAGTTTCTCAAATATCATCGTTTAAATTTGAAAATTGCCGATTGTACAATCCTAGGATTGTTTTTACATGATTTTAAATGAAATTGTATAGATTTTACATGATTTTTAAGTGAGATTGTAAAGATTTTACATGATTTTAAGTAAAATTGTATTAATGTTATATAATTTTAAGTAAAATTGTGAGTATTTCACATGATTTTAAGTGAGATTGTAAGGATTTCACATAATTTTAAATGAGATTGTGAGGATTTTACATAATTTTAAGTGAGATTGTAATGATTTTACATTATTTTTAAGTGAGATTGTAAAGATTTTACTTGATTTTAAGTAAAATTCTAGGGATTTTACATAATTTTAAGTTAGATTGTAAGAATTTAAATGATTTTAAGTAAGATTGTAAAGATTTCGCATAATTTTAAGTGAGATTGTGAGGATTTTACATGATTTTAAGTGATATTGTAAAGTTTTTACATGATTTTTTAAGTGAGATTCTAAAGATTTTACATGATTTTAAGTAAAATTGTAGAGATTTTACATAATTTTAAGTAAAATTGTGAGGAATTCACATGATTTTAAGTGAGATTGTAAGGATTTTACAAGATTTTAAGTGAGACTGTAAGGATTTTACATGATTTTAGGTGCGATTGATTTTACGGATTTTAAGTAAGATTGTAAAGATTTTTACATGAAATTTTTAAAATTATAGGAATTTTATCTATGATTTTAAGAATTTTACTATAATTTTTACTAGGATTTTAAGAATTTTACCATAATTTTTACTAGAATTTTAAGGATTTTGCCATGATTTTACAAGATTTTACAGATTTTACCATGATTTTACGGATTTTACCATGATTTTACTAGTATTTTAAGGGATTTTAACAAATTTGTACACCAGATTTTACAAGTGGTTTCCCCCTCGAAAAATACTTAAACTAAAGATTATATTTAAATTAAAGATTAACGTGAGGGAGCACAGATCTAATTATTAGATTCGGACACGTAGCGTGAATAAAATATGCGCTGAATTCAATATATAATTTAGACATTTAGAGCCGATATTATTAATACTGGTTAAATTTACTTTATAGATTTTATGTATTTTCTATGTTAAAAATTAGTTTGGACGCATGCAAAAGTGTTTTCGATTTTCATAAAGAATATTTTCGAAAAACAATAAAGCTATTTTTGATGATAAATATTTGTTTTTATTGTCTAATCCAGAAATATAAAAGGCAACCATCCAAATTGTAAATTCACTAAGTATACTTCACGTTTTTGATATTTGAGAAAGATGTATTTTTTAATAATAACTTTGCTTTTATTAATCTTTCAATAGTTTAAATAAAAATACATTAAAAAATATTTGAATTATTATAGGTAATATTCATTTTTTTCTAATTATAAATAAATAAAAATCATATATACCAGGTGTTCGTTTGTTAAGTTTGTATGGGCGTTTAACATGTAGTTTCGATATACTTGTTTCTCGAGTAAAATTCGGAAAAATACTTAGAGTACTTTTCGATAGGGCATAAAAAGTTCTATAATCTGATTTTAGTTTTAATTTGTTAGCATGTGCCGTTCGGGCGCTAGAATTTTTTTTTTTTTGATTTTTTGGTTTTTATTTTTTTTCTCAAAAACTATAAGGTGTAGGAAAATAAGCATGATATGGAAAAATGCGGAATAATGAGTACTATAATTGAGTAAAGAAATCATTATTCTAAAATAAATCGTTTAATAAAAAAAATTAAAAATTGAATTTTTAAAAATTTGTCAAAGGACTTTTTTTTTCAAAATCAAAATTAAAATCAAAATTTGCTCAAAAAAATCTGAAAAAATTCAGTGAAATAAAGAAAAAAATTAGCTACATAATAGATAAGTTACTTTTTTCTCTACCTCATTCTGGTTTGGCAGGAAAAATTATTGAAAATTCTAAAAAACATTTTATATAGGTATACAAGAATTTGTTACGTTAACATATACCGGGTGTTCGTTCGTTAAGTTCGTATGGGCGTTTAACATGCAATTTCGATAATTTGCGATATACTACTTTCTCGAGTTAAATTCGGAAAAATACTTAGAATACTTTTCGATAGGGCATAAAAGTCTTATAATTTGGTTTTAGCTTTAATTTGCTAGCATGTGCCGTTTGGATGCTAGAATTTTTTTTTGATTTTTATTTTTTTTCTCAAAAACTATGCGGTGTAGGAAAATAAGGATGATATGGAAAAATGCAGAATAACGAGTACTATAATTTAGTAAATAAACCAGTATTTTAGGATGTATAGCTTAGGAGAAAAAAATTAATAACTGAATTTTTGAAAATCTTTTAAGGTGGTACCCTTGGGATTTTTTCAAAATAAAACTTTTTTAAAATTTGCTTAAAAAAATCTAAAAAAATTTGGTAAAATAGAAAAAAAAATTAGCTACATACATCTCATTCTGGTTTGGTAGGAAAAATTATTGAAAATTCTAAAATGTTTTTCAGAATTTTCAATATTTTTTTCTGCCAAACCAGCATGAGTTTGAGAAAAAAGTTGCTTAGCTATTATGTAGCTAATTTTTTTCTCTATTTGACTGAATTTTTTCAGATTTTTCTCAGCAAATTTTGAGAGATATACCGAGAAATTTTTAAAAATTCAGTTTTTAATTTTTTTTTTACTAAACGATCCATTCTAGAATAATATTTTACATTTATTTTTTTTTTACATATTTTATTGTAATTATTAATATTATTATTATATTATAAAATAAAATATTTAATATACAATTACTTTACATTTTTTTTTTTTTTTAATAAACGAAAATTTAAAATATTGAAAAAATATTTTTAATAAATGTATCCAGGTAGCTAATAGTTTCTTATTAGCAAATTGATAAATAAAAATAACTTTCGATAATAAAATAATAAATGAGCGCTTAAATAATGCATTTTTATAAATATTTATTTTTTATCAACTAAAAATACATAATACAGAAAACAAAATACTCGTTAAAAATTTTTTGTTAGATTTTCATATTTTTTTTTATTAATATTTAAATTTTTGGAAAAATGATAATCAGAAGAAAAAAACACAAAAATAGAACTTTTTAATATTTCATGTGATATTTTAATGAAAAATTAGTGATGAAAAATGTGTTAAAAGTTAAATATTATTATATATAATTCCGATCTAACCAGTTATAATCATATTTGTTGTGTTTTTTTTTTTTTTTATATATTTAATTAACCCAGATATGCCTGAAATTTATTTAAACATATATCGTATTTTTTATTTGATAAATTAAATCATTTTAAAGAGAAAATAGTTACTATGTACAATTTTTTTAATTTTTTTTTCATTTAGTGCAAAATTTTAGTGTACCTACATATAGGACGTTAGGCAAATCACCTATCTTTAGACTAAAATCAAAAGTGCTTTTAAATTATATTTATTTTGAAAATACATTTTATATAATATGCGTATTAATTTGTTTAACAAAGAAACAATAGGTTTAAACTGTATGATAATTAACAAAGCATTTTACATGCAGTCCAACATTGCACTTTGTACAACGAGTTGTTGTCTTTGTGTGACATGATCGACATTTAGTTTGTTTGTCCTGCGGTATGACAAAGTGATCTATTCGATCGTATCGTACAGCGAAATTTTCTCTTGCGGAAGGACGTCCCGTTGCGAACGGAGTGGTGGTTTTTTTATTACATTCTAGAAGTGATATGGCAATTGCACGTCGAAAGGACAAGTGATCTAATTTTCCTTGATTTAGTTTGTGCAATTGCCAGGCGTTATGCACGGCCATGTCAATACAATGTGAGACTAGAGGAAAATACCATTTTTTTCCTCGAATTGATGTTCTATAAAGCGCTATATTTTCATCAGAGCGGTCTACTCCACCCATATTCTTATTGTATAATTTTATCAAATTTGGCTGAGTTACAGTAATAGACTTTTTATCCCTTCTGGAATAACGCGTTATATTGTGTGTGGGGGCAACACCCACAGAATTCGAACATACTGCCACAATACTATTGTCATTCCATTGTAGGACCAATATGTTATCTTCAGAGGACTTATATTCATATGTACCTCTAACTGTTTTTTTCATTTCAGGCACGCTTTTGAAGGGTATATTTGGAATTCTATTTCGCCGAATTGTTCCTGTACCTCTTATATTTTTTTTAGATAAAATTCGCAATAAATCGTAGGACGAAAAAAAGTTATCAAAATAAAGATGAAATTGTTCACTATCCCACTTTGATCTAAGTCTATCTACATATGTGAGAATCACGTTGGCACCTACACCAAGTTCTTTATTCTTTTCATCAATGAATGTTGAAGCTCCTTGATAGGGCTGCACCCAATTTATATAGCCGAGTCTTGTGCAACCAACCCATAATTTGTAACCAAACCTTATTGGTTTTCCGTGGATATATTGTTTACAACCATGTCTGCCGTAATAAGGGACCATCGCTTCATCCACGCTATGCGATTCTTCTGTTGGTGCAAATTCCATAAATTTGTTATTCAGGTGCTGGAAGAAAGACCTGACTTTGGCAAACTTATCTATTTTGTCAATATTGTCATTGTCAACTAAATGAAAATTTGACATTATATATTCAAATCTATCGCGGGAAATCGCATCTGATACTAATTTATTATGACTGTCTTTTTCTCTTTCCCAGAACATTCGACGTCTCGGAACTTGAATATAACCACTCAAAACTAAAACTCCAAAAAATGATTTTAGTTCAGAAAGGGTTATATTATGCGGTTTGTTTTTCTTTAGACAATAGTTGTTTGTTTCTCGTAAAATAATAGCGTATATATCATCATTCATTATTGAATTGAACAAATTTATAGGTGATATATCATCCAGTATTTCATTAGGCTTATTCCATTCCGATTCAACATATTCAAGATCGCTTTCTTTCCATTCTACCGTTTTAGTCCGTTTGCAAAAGTCGTTTTTCCATTCTTGACAAAGTTGAGCTAATGGTATATCTTCTGCGTCTTCAAATAATTTATCATCGTCATTACTAGTTTTTAGTGTTAATTCAGCAGGAGCTCGTAACTGTGAAGATGATAAATTATCAGGAGTAACAGTATTTTCGTCTCCAGAATCTTCATCTGTGATATCTCCGCATGCATTTTCTGGAGGAAGCATAACAAAGTTTGCCGAATTATATTGAAGTTCTTCATCATCTTCAATCATAGCCAGTGCCTCTTCCATTGAAAAGCCCCTAAAATATTTATTTGTTGCTATATTTTATATACACATAACAATATGTTATATTCCTAACGGCCTATATGTAGGACGGTAATGTTTTCTTGTACATTTTATATGTGAAATTGAATTCTAACCACAATTGCATGTTTGTATATTCATATATATACTACAACACTTGAATCTAACAAATATTTAACTCAAATTACAATAATTAAGTATTGAAAAACTTACCTTGCAAAACATATGCCGTATTCCGCCATTGCGACCGCTATTTAAAATCTTATATTTCAATTGAACAAAGCGTAGCTGTCAAATTTGACATGAAAATAGTAACATATATTAGTGAATAATGTATCAGATAGATGGCAGCACATTAAAATAAATTTTAGATAAATGGGGGCAATTTAAATGATCGTCCTATATATAGGACTATAGGCATATCTGGGTTAACCTTTCTATTTTAGCGTTATAAGAATTAAAGAATATATTTTCAGCAATAATTTTTCCAAAAATTATATTTTTAGCAAAATTAATGTAGCAAAATTTTGTCATAAAATATGGTGACTTCGAGCAGTTAAATATTTAATCTCATATTTTTTATAATCCATCAGTCTAACAGAGAGAGAAGAAAAACTCATAAATAATATTCAAATCTGATTTTCAACAAAAATAGTTCAAAAACCTGTTTATTAATCCTTCTAACACAAACGTTTTCACACACACATCACATCTCTCTCTCAATGAAAACTCTCACTGCTGCAGCATAACAACGCATGGACAGAGCTGACTCAGCGATTTTCGCAGTTTTGCTGCTGCTGTTGCTGTTACTGACGCAATTGTTACTCACGCTTCTGTGCAATACGCCGACTACGCCTTAGTATCTGCGGACGTAAACGGTTCTCGCCGCAGAAAACCGAATCGTCCGTTTCGTCTTCGTCCGAATCGAGAGATTCCTTGCCCGAATAAGTCCAGTGACCGACTATACCGTCCCACGACGAGCTGACAAATTCTTGTTTATAAGGATGCCATGATACATCTCTGACACACAAACGATGTCCCTTTAAGTCTCTTTTAATTTTGCCGGTTAAAGTATCATATATAATGACACGTCCAAAACCACAGCCCGTATAAATGTAACGTTGTCCAGTTGTAACAGCCGGTGAGAAACGACAGCGAATTAATGTTTTTAAGATTGAATGTCCACGATAAGTCATTATACTTGTATCGCCTTTCAGTTTCTGTTTTGGATTATAGAATCTTTTGGGCACTTCTTGATATCGATAATCCCAAGTCTGATCCTGTACAGCTTTCCGCGTATTTTCCTGTCCTTCACTACCGGAAAATACTCTCACATCCCACAACTTGATGCTCTGATCCTTGCTATTCGATATTAAATGTCTACCATCGCCTCGACTATCGATAAACGTAATCCCATCCATATGACCGGCCAAATGTCCTACCGGTTTTGGATTCGCTTCGGATAGGGTGCGACGATCCCAGACTTTTGCAAGGCCATCGTCGCTACCGCTGTACAGAATTTGTGATGTGGCATCGGCAAATGCCACTGTGTTCACGTCATATTCATGAGCGTTTATTCTTAACGATTGTTGATTGCATTCTCGATCATAAACATAAAGACATCCATCATTTCCACCACCTAAAATGTCTTTGCCATCCGATGAAAAAACGACAGAAAATATGCAAAATCTGATATCATTCGGTGACAACGATAATGTTTCTTGATTATCTGAGTCACCGGTTAATGAACAAAGATGTAATGATGATGACCAACTGGAATAGACAAAATGATTGCAATCAGGACTAAATGCTATATCAATCCATCCACTCCATCCAACATCTCTTGCCTGTATTGCATTAAATAACTGAAAACTGCCAGCCTCCGTTTTATATAGTCGTATTTGTCGATCTTGACAACCGCTTATAAAATAATCACCATTCTCCGAATAAACACCACAAAATGCTTTGCCACCGTAACGTGCCAAAACGTTCATTTCATTTGGAAGAAATCTATTGCTTAGTTTGCAACGATCTCGATTTGAGAAGCTTTCGTAGGTAAATACGCCTCGCTCTCTATTTAAGAGCATAGAAGTGATATTCGATGTAGTTTTTCTCTTGCCAATACCAATTCCAGACGACTGTTTAGTTTGCAAAGCAAATTCACTTTTATCTAATAAAGACGTATTAGGTTTGTGTTTAATTTTTGGAATTTGCGATTCCAAGTAAATGTCGCCATCGTACCGGGATAAAATAATCTGGACTAGACTACTTTGATTTAAATAATTCAAATTAGTTGCTAGGCCAGTTTCTTGATCAGAACCATCGTCTGATCTTGATCTGGAATCACTGTCGTCCATTCTCGATAAATTATTTGAACCCATAAAATACGAATTCACCACGATAAGATTATAAATGTTTTATATTTACACATTTACTGCTCCACGAAAATGAAATTATAACAATACGAGAATCACACAATAGATTTTTTAAAGATGAATTTTTACGGTATAATCAACACCAGTCAACAACACATTTGATAACAAACACCAAATCAGTTTTAACGTAATATTATTAAACGCAATAACATTTTATTGTGAAAATTATTCGCGAACAAAACTGACAACACCATATTACCATAATGATTTGCTTTTGTCACACACTAATACGCGTTTTTTGTTTTTTATCGTATAAATCGATCTTGTTACTCTGATCAAATACCCGAAATTATATGACAAAAGTCATTGGAAATTGCGAAATAATAAGGTTCATTATTTCTACACATGCAATTATTATATCCCATTCTAGAATAATGGTTTATTTATTAGATTATAGTGCTTATTATTCCGCATTTTTTCATATGATGCATATTTTCCTACACCTCATAGTTATTGAGAAAAAAATAAAAACCAAAAAATCAAAAAAAAATTCTAGCGCCCAAACGGCATATGCTAGCAAATTAAAACTAAAACTAAATTATAGAACTTTTTATTGTCTAACAAAAAGTATTCTAAGTATTTCTCCGAATTTAACTCGAGAAAGTAGTATATCGCAAATTATTGAAATTGCATGTTAAACGCCCATACGCCCTACTAGTTATATAAGTTTCGAATAATAAATTATTATATAATATTATCATATATTATATATATATATATATACAGTGGCGTAGAAAGGAAGGTGTTAGGGGGGGTTGAAACCCCCCTCAAGAACTTGAACGACCAAAAACATACGTATGTGAAATATGAAATATGTTATTTTACTTTTATTTTTATAAAAATAATTTTTGTTGTTCTTTATTTTTTATACAAATTATAGTATTATCTTTATTGATATTAGTAGCATTAGTAATATTAGTAACCCCCCCATGACAAGTTTCTGGCTACGGCACTGTATATATATATATATATATATATATATATATATATATATATATATATATTGTGACAATTTGACATTGTCACTGGTTTGAAAATTAAAATAATTCCGCTTACGAACGATTACATCGGCCTAACCTCAATAAGGAACTGATAAATATCGCAATTATTATATCCTTATTATTTTTATATTATTTCGGTGTCTTTAATAGTTGAATTGAACAGATTTATGATTTCAATATCATTAATTTAGAACTTATAAATATTTTGACAACTGTCATTGAGATTCCTGTGAACCACAAGAGATGGCGTTACTGACATATTGTTGAATATTTTACGTCAGCGAATTAAATTGTGTTTTCTAAATTCAGTAATTGTTTTAGAATATTTAATTATTATATCAACGAACAATATTATTAGTAGCATCGAAATAAGCGAAATAAAAAATTCGTTAGTAGCCGTCACGTCCGCCTCAAACCTGTAGTGGGGAGATTCCATAAATATATGCGCATAGCTTGGTAGCCTTCTCTTCCTCTTCCAGCTCTTCCGTTCAACCTTCGTCGACAGACTCTCTCGTTGAGAGCGTACTCTCTTGAACCGTTTTCTTTGTTCCTGTTGCGGCAGTGAAATTGTTTTCAATGCGAACGCGAGATTTTATTGTGTGAATATTTAGAATATTCAAGTTTTAGTAATTATAACGTTAGAAAATTTATGATTCCGGTGGGAATATTTTATTTTATCGGTTGGAGAGCATAATTTATTTGAACGCTAGTAATTGCGTTGTAATAACGTCCACATGGTTGGTGATGATTGGAACTTGGCATAGCTGAATAAACGTAGGTAAGCGATAATTGTGAAAATTAGAATCTAAATCTAGATCAAATTGTTTTCCTTTTGATTCATTTTTAAATTCACGTGACCTTGATCAATGACTTACGATTTATTCAGTCATGTTGTTCGAATCTGTCTAGTTTATTGTGTCATTAGTCGATGGATTAATGAACAATTATTTTGAATTCTTTTAATAAGATATTTGTTGAGAAAATAATTTGTAGTTCGAATTATTTTTATAGAAGAAATTTTCTAATGCTTTGATTTATAATCGATTAAGATTTTAAATTCGTTTTTATGAGAAAATTTTCTAATGCTTTGATTTATAATCAATTAAGATTTATTGTTTTTGAAAACAATTTCACGACTGTCCCGATCCTGTATTATAGTTTATGTGTTATGTTGTCCAATATTCCAAGTGCAATCCTATCATTGTAGCTTGCATGTTGTAATTGTGACGTCATTGGGCTGCTGTAGATGATTTGGTGAATCTGTGTGCGTGAGTTGATTGAAGCGTAGCGTCATTATTCTGCGCGCGTAATTCGGCTAGGATTAAAGTCCATTTTGATAGTCGGCCGTCTTCGTGAAGATAATTTTTTTGTGATATTGTGGAAAACGTTCTATTATGTTTGAGGCACGGAGCCTGTTTTATTAGTTTTGAGTTTGGAACGTACCACAGCTTTCTTTCGGAGACATTGCTCGCGTAGTTTCGACTTGTAGTCTAGACCATAGCAACGAAAGACTTTCGCCGCACATGCCATCAGCAACGCAAAGCCAACTGTTTTTTGGTAAAGCCAATATGTTATTTTGTAATAATAATTTTATACCGAATTGTTAATTTATGATGAATCAGGACATGTAACTCGGTAAAGTTAACTTATTTTGTTTGGAATCGTGTGTAGTATATTTAGTTGCATACTGTTGAATTTTCATTGCATTGCGCTATCACATTCCGGATAGAATACGTTAAGTTCACTTAAGTCCTTTATTTGAGTCGTGTAACGATCTCTAATTTTTGTACCATTCTGTTATATTGATGATTGTATGTTTGTATTTAATACCTCTGTTATTTCAAGTGTATCAACTTTTGTTTCAAGTTCGATTTGTTTGATTATATTACATTTGTTAGTACGGATTATTCTGCTCTGCCCTCTTATGTTTAGGGACCAGTCTGTGACTTTCAAAGACGTCTGAGTGGGATTCAGTCGTATTAGCAGCATCAGTCTATCTTGGAAGCCGAATTTTGGATCAGCTGCTGAATGAGATATACCATTATACAAATCGAGCACGAAGCAGTGACTGAACGATTTATGCTGAACGTACGAACGCCAACTGGGCATAATCAGATCTCGAGAGCGACCATTTTCTGGCAGTCTTCATCAACTACCAAACCGCTACTGCGTAATGCGTACTGTCGTCCCCTCAGCGTCTACGAAAGCTCAGAAGAAGATCTACTTTAGCTAGACCACCCGCTAACCAGCAGACGTCAAACAATCTGTCTAGATACACTATTACGAATGACATACATTTCTTTGTATTGGAAAAGAACACGTAACTCTGTAGCGAATAAAATCATCAATATAAGATTATTACATTACAACTCAGCATCAGGTATATTTTTTATTTAATTAAGTTATTTCATTTCCGAAACAAATTCTCGAAAAGACGAAAACAGTACCTATCCCGATAAGTTCCTTTTTGAGATTTGTCAAAGCTTCTCAATTTTGCGTCAACATTCCGCTTTGACTGGCGCCCACCTAATTTACCAACATCACAAAATAAAGTTCCTACCAACCCCACCTACGACCCCGCTCTCCTCCAAACAACTGACGCCGTGCCCTTTATGGGTGACAGGTAGGATAAAAATCAGATGAATGAAACATACTTCAAAATTTGAACACTTTGATAAAATTTAATCAACAACATAAATTTTAAATTCATCTAAATTGTCACACATAATAAGTGTCACGCCAACGTGGGGCCTTAATTGATTTGTATACACACATAATAAGTGGCGCATCCAACGTGTGGGGCTTTTGTTCATATTGTGATTTGCTTTGCACAAAAAATTTTTTGTCTTCGAATAAATCCATTCCTTCCTTTCAATTTTCCGAGAATTTGAGTTCGAAAATATTTATAGTTATTATCGTTCATATTGGCTATTTTGATATTATTTGTTTGCTATCAGTTATTTAATTTATTGTTTTGAATTATATTATTGTTGATATTGGCTATTTTAATATTATTTGTTTGCTATTCATTTATTTATTGAATTATTTTGAATTATATTGTGTTATTTTGCTTACTAATTATACTTTGTAACATGGCGAATCTTCCGTATCGAATCGAGCACCTGTATGAGGACGAAATTGAACATGAGTTATCAATACGCAATGTCTCCGAATCCGGATCACTAAACAGCAAGCGAATCGTACTAGAAGGACTTCTACAGTTAGAGAAAGAACGAGTTCAGTCAATGATAAGGCCTGAATGCAGTCCTGTTCCTGTGAACGAATCCAGAGTATGTCAGTTAAAGTTGCATGAAGTATTGGGTATGCTAAAAATTTTGCCATTTCTTAATCCCGCTGAACGTAAGCTACATGATGAACTGTTGAATTCAAGAATTTTTTACTTGCAAGATCGCATTTGCTTATTATCATTAAATCATCAACAAGAACTCATCAAGTTGCTTTCGGTCACAAAAAATATGCACACGCAAATTCGTGAGTCAATTCGTGGCAATCCGTCTGCGAATCTGATTAATTTGAACTCAGAAGCTGACGCACCACCAGCTGGCTCATCGAACGAAACCTCTGTCTTGCGAAATACTTCGATCACTCCTTCCTATCTAGATCCTGGATTTTCGACTCTGTTAAATCGTATACAATTCGATTCGTCAACTATAAATCGCGAGAATGATAATTTAACTGCACGTAATCAACGCGATAATCCTGTTCCTGACGCTCGTGTACCATCACTAAATAATTCGTATCCTACTACGTCAACGCAAAATTTTATTCCGATTCCGAGTAACCATTTTGATTCAAGAACGCAAGTTAGTCGTTGGAATATTGTATTCGACGGTTTATCGGGTGTTAATCAATTTATTGAGCGAATTAGCGAAGCTGCGTATGCTTACGGTGTATCGGATGAAACTTTATTTAGACAAGCTTCTTCGTTATTCACGAAAGATGCTTTGATCTGGCTCCGTATGGTGCGCCCAAGTGTCAAAACTTGGTCTGAATTAGTTGGCCGACTAAAGGAAACCTTCCTGCCGTCAAATTTCGAACTAGCTTTAATGGATGAAATACGTCAAAGGACACAAGGTCCAACGGAACGTGTAGAAATTTACATTGCTATTATGGAGAATTTATTTTCTCGCTTGTCACATCGACCAGACGAATCTTCGCGTGTTTCATTAATAATAAAAAATCTACAGCCACGGTTTCAACGTCTCTGCTCACTACAGTCATTTGATACTATTAGCGATTTGATCCGAACGTGTAAACGTATTGAAGATACTGAATTTAACGTAGCATCGTTTAAAAATCCTCCGTCCCCTAACCATTCGTTATTAGAACCTGATATGGCTTATCGACGTCCGCCGCGCGTTCATGTTGCTGAAATTACTCCGCACAACACTTCGTTTAAAATGAAATGTTGGAACTGCGACGAAAACGGGCATTCTTTTAATTCGTGTACTAAACCACGTAAAATCTTCTGCTATAAATGCGGAATGAAAAATCAAACTGCTGGCAAATGCAAACGCTGCTGTGAAAGGCAGACAAAAAACGTACACGCCGTTTCGGTTTCGTCAGCTCCCGAAAACTCGGCAGATTAAGTGCTGATAGAAAAGAATGGACCGCTTGGTTAAATACGATCCATCGTTTTGTACAAACTCCTGAAATTGCACCTGTATTAATAAATTCCGGTTCAGATGATCGCCCTGTTATTACTGTTACTGCGTATAATAAGTCTATTACGGCATTGTTAGATTCTGGCGCGAATGTTTCTATTATTGGATATCGTGGCCTCTCCTTATTACGTGATTTAAAAATCAGCTTGTTACCAGTAGAACATGCTACTATTGTTACAGCAGACGGCAAAGCCCAAGCTTCACTTGGCACCGTTCATTTACCGATTACTGCTCAGTCGCAAACGCGAACGATCACTTTCGTTATTGTCCCGTCAATCCGTCATACGATGATTCTCGGAGTAAATTTTTGTAAATCATTTGGAATTTCTGTTAATTTTGCAACGAATTCGTGGACAGCTGCGCCTGAAGTTGCGTCTTGTATTGGCATTGCTAGTTCGGATGAATTATCGGATGTTCAAAGAAAATCACTCGATAGTTTAATCGCGGATTTTGAAAAGTTAGGTAAAGTAGGACTCGGAAAAACTCATTTAGTCGAACATATTATCGATACTGCTGATGCGCTTCCGATTAAGCAACGACAATATCCCCTGTCTGAAATCGTGCGTGGACATTTGAATAAAGAGTTAGATGAAATGTTAGAACTCGGTGTAATCCGTCCCTCATCATCCGCGTGGAGTTCACCCGTTCTGATGGTTAAGAAATCTGACGGAAAATATCGTTTTTGTTTCGATGGTCGAAAAGTAAATTCTGTTACGAAAAAAGATGCTTATCCTCTACCGCGTGTAGACTACATTCTTAATCAACTTCGCGGTGCGAAATATTTAACTTCGCTCGATTTAAAAAGTGCTTTTTGGCAAATTCCACTTTCCGCTTCATCTTGTGAAAAGACTGCTTTTTCAGTACCCGGTCGTGGTTTATTTGAATTTCAACGCATGCCGTTTGGTTTATGTAACGCTGGTCAGACATTACAACGTCTGATGGACAGAATCATTGGTCCCGAGCTTGAACCGAAAGTTTTCGTTTATTTGGACGATTGTATTATTGCGACAAATTCGTTCGAAGAACATTTGATTACGTTAAAAGAAGTTTCACATCGCTTTCAAAAAGCTGGTTTCACTGTAAATTTTGAAAAATGTAAATTTTGTAGACCCTCGCTGAACTACTTAGGTTTTGTAGTTGATAAATTTGGCTTACGTACTAATCCGGAAAAAGTATCCGCGATTGAACAGTTTCCGCGTCCGACGAATGTAACCGAAATCAAGCGATTTCTCGGCTTAGCCTCGTGGTACAGACGTTTCGTTCCGAGCTTCGCATCCCTTTCTGCTCCTATTTCTGATCTTACGAAGGGTAAGAAAAAGAAAATGGCTGTTGTATGGAACAGCTCGGCCGAAACCGCGTTCTGTAAGCTCAAAGAAGCACTCGTATCGTCTCCAGTACTCGTTAGTCCGGATTATTCTGTTCCTATCCGCAAATTTCGGATGTATACCGATGCATCTAATTTTGGTCTAGGCCAGTGATTCCCAAAGTGGTCCAGGTGGACCCCCAGGGGTCCACGGAAGACTCGACGGGGGTCTACGATGGCGAGAAAAAAAAATGGGGGTTCACTGGTTGTAAGTGGGGGTCCACGAAAATTTATCTGGTTTCGATCGTAAAGAACTAAAATGTTGGCTTGGCTGTACCTATCAATGTAGGGCCTACATTGTAGGCAGATAATACACTAGGTACTAAAAAAAATTCCAA
This sequence comes from Clivina fossor, assembly GCA_963966155.1. Classification (NCBI taxonomy): domain Eukaryota; kingdom Metazoa; phylum Arthropoda; class Insecta; order Coleoptera; family Carabidae; genus Clivina; species Clivina fossor. The sequence continues at coordinate 17,064,121 of OZ014558.1, read as the reverse complement.
ATTTTTCGGTGATTTTTGACAGGCTTTATTTCGGTGCAAAATGGTCGTATTGAGACTTTAAAAAAAGCATTTTGAAGCTTTATGATTCAAATTTTCAGATTTTTGCTAAAATATTTTAGGAGTTACGGTTCTCATGCAATACTAACAGATAGCGCAAAAAAATAATATTGCAAATTTTTTGCTTGTTTTTTTTTTGTCCACGGGTGTGAAAATTTTTTTTCAGTTAGGCCGGCATATGGATCTGATAGCCTGTTTATTTAGTATTAATTTCCTTTTTTTTAAACCTCCGTTAATTTTTTTGAGTAGTGTATTTTAAGAAAGTCAGCGACTGTTAACTTGTAAAAACTTGCATATTCGATATTTTGAGTACAACGCGTATCGAGACTTGCAAAGCGCCGCCCGCTAGCCAGCCAGCAACGCTAGTTAAGACGTGCATAGGGACGAAATACGACTTGTACTGTGCTTGCAATCTTGCATGAACTTGTTTGATTCTTCACCAATATAAATACGAATGCCAAGAACAAACGTTACTCATTTGCTTTACTCATTTGCTGTGCTCATTTGTTTCGGGAATTTTGAAAAGAAACGTGTGAGTGAATCGATGTCAGTGTTTGCCAGTGCCGGAAAAAGTAAGTATACCTGCCTATTTGTTATACATACTTTTATTTTATATTGTAGTAATATTATATTATTTGTTATGTTTGCGTGTAGTAGGTACGTAATAAAAATTAAATACTGAACAGGGCCATTATTCGATACTTCTATAAAAGAACAGAAAGCCGAGAAAGATTGAACTTTTAGTACTTTTTATTATAAAATTATTTATTTACCCGACTGTGGTGATTCACTAAAAGAGAGTTATTATAATTGACCTGCATGTTTGTACATATTTCAGTGCCCTCGTAGTTGCTAATGCTAAATGACTAAAAATATTTTCATAAAATGTACCACTCGTATAGTAATGTATCAACGTAATAAATAAAACATTAAAATCGCGGTGTTTTGACGTCAAAATATTCTTTAAAAGTATTTTCTCTCGAATTTACAGAAATGTATCAAAATATAATTAATCAAAAAATGTTTTGCATTACATTAAAATAGATTCAATCTTAGCGGCTTATTGCTTTTAATAATTAAAATCAGTTTTGCCGCCGGCATTTTGGTTTTTTCATTGCAATAATTAACTAATTATTCCCATTCAATTCTGTTCAAATAGCCATATCCTGTTAAAATCACCTTATGATTACTAAAACAAACTTTTTTTTTTCTTTACACGTAGGTAACTGATACGAAACATGGCTGAATCTAAGAAGAAATGTCGACAATACAGTGTTCAATATTTGAAATTTGGTTTTGTTCCATCAACGGCCGACAAACGATTGCCCATATGCCTTTTGTGCAACAAAGTTTTGAGCAATGACTCGATGAAACCATCGAAGCTCGAAGATCATCTAAGAAGGTGTCATCCTGATAAAATAGGCAAAGATTTAAAATATTTTCAAACATTGAAGGAAAAATATGAAAGAAGACCCACCGTGCAAAGTATGTTCGCTTCAACGTCTCAAAGTAACGATGATGGCTTGCGGGCATCCTACAATATCTCATTGCTTATCGCGAAATCTGGAAAACCGCACACCATCGGTGAACAGTTAATTTTACCCGCTGTTGAAGAGGTTTTAAAAACTGTTCTGCACAAACCTCCATTTGACGTACTTAAAAAAATTTCTTTGAGTAACAACACTGTACAAAGGCGTATTGATGAAATGAGCTCTGATGTTGAAAGCTTCTTGTGCAATTATCTGCAAACAACTCATTTTTCTATTCAATTGGATGAATCAACATTACCTGGCAATGAAGCCTTATTATTGGCATATGTTCGATTTGTTATGGACGAAGAAATCCATGAAGAGCTACTATTCGCGAAAACTTTGAAGACGGACACAAAAGGAGAATCAATATTTAATGTCCTGAGCGATTTTCTTAAGGAAAAATCGATTCCATTTACAAACATTACTTCGGTGGCAGCAGATGGAGCTCCTGCCATGTTCGGGCGATATCGTGGGTTTATAAGCCATCTTCAAAGAATTATACCAGGAGTAACTGCAATTCACTTTGTCATACACCGACAACACCTGGTAGCGAAAAATTTGAGTGATAGATTGCACCAATCGCTTCAATTTGTGATTAAAGCAGTTAACAAAATAAGAAGCAACGCGTTAAATACCCGTTTATTTGCACAATTGTGCGACGAAAATGATGAAGACTTCCAACGATTACTCTTACATACTGAAGTACGCTGGTTGTCGAAAGGTGCATGTTTAACAAGATTTTACTCACTTTTTGAATCAGTTTTAGAGTTTTTGGAAAGTAAAGATCCAGATTTAAAAGAAAATCTGATCAAATTGAAAGCAGACATCGCGTATTTGACAGATTTGTACAAAAAATTTAATGACATTAACTTGCAGTTGCAAGGGGACAGCCTAAATTTAATAAAAACAAAGGGTGTAATTTCGGCTTTTCTTGGAAAATTGAAATTTATGAAGCAAAATATTAGTCGGCGCGAATTCGCACAGTTTCCAAACTTGTCACAGGCAGAATGTCTTGATGAGGATATTCAGACATACGTTCAACATTTAAATGCCTTGCATGATGACTTCAAAAATAGATTTGAAGATATTCTGACGATGGAAATACCACCATGGATCATAAATCCATTTGATGAAACGGAAGTGGCGAATGTGGTATTGCAAGAGGAGCTACTCGAGCTTACCACCAATGAGGAGCTGAAGGTAAAATTTAAAAAAGGCTATCAAACATTTTGGCTGCAAGCAGAAATTGCCGAAAAATATCCTGGACTGTGGGAAATTGCGAGAAAACTTTTGATAGCGTTTCCCTCGTCATACCTTGTCGAAAAAAGTTTTAGTGTGGTGACAAACCTATTAACAAAAAAAAGGAGCAGATTGAATATCACAGAACGGGGAGATTTGCGGTTATTCCTGACAAAACTGAAGCCAAATATTGATAACTTGCTATCAATTCATCAAGTGCATCCCTCCCATTAAAAATGACTATTTTTTTTAATTGTTGAAGTTACGTTATTAATGTTTAATTTTAAGTCTATTAAGTCTAATCATATTATTTTAATAAAAAATTTTAATGAATAATGAAAATATACTATTCTTCTTTTTATTTTTACCACTCCGAATTTAGAGTTGGAACTCAGCCGCGACGCATATATCCATCGTTAGATCTAATCTTCACATTTTTTGACGAGTTTTGGGAATATGGTAGAAATGTAGCAGCAGGGGGTCCACCGAAACCAGTAAATTTTTGAAAGTGGTCTACGGGGAAAAAAAGTTTGGGAACCTCTGGTCTAGGCGCTGTATTAACGCAGGAAGACGCAGACGGCTCTGAACATGCCATTTCTTATATTAGTCGCACGCTTAATAAAGCGGAACGTAATTATTCTGTTACGGAACGCGAATGTCTCGCTGTAGTTTTTGCTATCGATAAATTCCGACCTTACGTGGAAGGTTTACATTTTACAGTCATTACGGACCACTATTCGTTATTATGGTTAATGCGAATGTCAGAACCAACAGGTAAACTTGCTCGTTGGGCAGTAAAGTTACAACAATTTGATTTCGAGCTTATTCATCGTCCTGGTAAGACAAATGAACTACCAGACGCGTTATCTCGTGCGCCCTTAGAAGTCGCCGTTATTGAAAGTTATGCTGATACCACGGACAAATGGTATATCTCGTTACGGCAACGTATTATCGAACAACCTATTTCTTTTCCTGATTGGCGTGTTGAAAATAATATAATTTTCAAATTACGAAATCATTCCTATGAATTACCGGCTAATCTGTCACCGTGGAAAATTGTAGTTCCCCGTTGCGAGCGTAAAGCGATTATTGAGCAATGTCATAATGTGCCAACCGCCGCACATCTCGGTATTTTTAAAACAGCTGCGCGTATCGCTGAACGATATTATTGGCCGCATTTACACTCATCTGTCGCTCATTTTGTACAACGGTGTAAAACGTGTTTAGCTCAGAAAGTTGAACAACGTCCGCCTATCGGACGTATGGGCAAAGAAAAAAATATTTCATCGCCATGGCAAGCAATATCCATCGATTTGATGGGTCCATTACCTGCCACCTCACATCCGAATCGGTATCAATATATTCTCGCCGTATCGGACTGGTTTTCAAAATTTCTGTTATTGTTTCCGTTACGTCAAGCTAATGCTCCGAAAATTTGTGAGATTCTCGAATCGGAAGTATTTTTATTATTTGGAATTCCACAGATTGTTATGTGTGATAATGGCACACAATTTACGAGTAAAAATTTCGAAAATTTGATTAAAAAGTATGAAATCCCTAAGTTATGGTACAATGCGAAATTTCATCCGCAGGTAAATTTTGTAGAACGTTCGAACCGCGTTGTGAAACAAGCTATTCGGTCATATTTGGATGATAACCATCGCGAGTGGGACAAAAATCTCACGTCTGTCGCTCAAGCGATTCGTACATCAGTGCATCAAGTCACTGGCTTCTCGCCGTCGTTTCTAACTTTCGGTCGACATGTACCCACATCCGGAAAATTTTATGGTAACGCTCCCAAGAATGTGTGTACTGATAGTCGTATTGCGTATGCCAATAGATTGGAATCCTTGGCAACCGTATTCAATACAGTGCAAGATCGTATTCATGCCGCGTACAATCGGAACGCGAAATATTACAATGCAAATCGTCGCCACTTAGAATTTTCTGTTGGAGATACTGTTTGGAAACGAAACTATGTTCTGTCGTCGGGTATTCGGCATTTTGCGTCGAAATTAGCGCCCCGCTTTATAGAATGTCGCGTCGTGAACAAATTATCCCCAATTACTTATCGCCTTGCTAACCTCCTGAATGAAGATCAGGGTATTTGGCACGTTAAAGACCTAAAACCAGCTCCTGAAAGTTCTGAGGATGAAAACGAAAGCATAACATCTGACGATTCTATAAATTCGGAGTAAATTTGTTATAAAGCAGTTAGTTAGTAATCTTTAAAAATTTTTATTGTTATTCATTTTTATTAGTAAATTATTTATTGAATGTTACGGTTCATGTTAAAGTATGAGTATAATTTTTTTTATGAGATAAAAAATTCTTTTGCAAGGGGGGCTGTGTGACAATTTGACATTGTCACTGGTTTGAAAATTAAAATAATTCCGCTTACGAACGATTACATCGGCCTAACCTCAATAAGGAACTGATAAATATCGCAATTATTATATCCTTATTATTTTTATATTATTTCGGTGTCTTTAATAGTTGAATTGAACAGATTTATGATTTCAATATCATTAATTTAGAACTTATAAATATTTTGACAACTGTCATTGAGATTCCTGTGAACCACAAGAGATGGCGTTACTGACATATTGTTGAATATTTTACGTCAGCGAATTAAATTGTGTTTTCTAAATTCAGTAATTGTTTTAGAATATTTAATTATTATATCAACGAACAATATTATTAGTAGCATCGAAATAAGCGAAATAAAAAATTCGTTAGTAGCCGTCACGTCCGCCTCAAACCTGTAGTGGGGAGATTCCATAAATATATGCGCATAGCTTGGTAGCCTTCTCTTCCTCTTCCAGCTCTTCCGTTCAACCTTCGTCGACAGACTCTCTCGTTGAGAGCGTACTCTCTTGAACCGTTTTCTTTGTTCCTGTTGCGGCAGTGAAATTGTTTTCAATGCGAACGCGAGATTTTATTGTGTGAATATTTAGAATATTCAAGTTTTAGTAATTATAACGTTAGAAAATTTATGATTCCGGTGGGAATATTTTATTTTATCGGTTGGAGAGCATAATTTATTTGAACGCTAGTAATTGCGTTGTAATAACGTCCACATGGTTGGTGATGATTGGAACTTGGCATAGCTGAATAAACGTAGGTAAGCGATAATTGTGAAAATTAGAATCTAAATCTAGATCAAATTGTTTTCCTTTTGATTCATTTTTAAATTCACGTGACCTTGATCAATGACTTACGATTTATTCAGTCATGTTGTTCGAATCTGTCTAGTTTATTGTGTCATTAGTCGATGGATTAATGAACAATTATTTTGAATTCTTTTAATAAGATATTTGTTGAGAAAATAATTTGTAGTTCGAATTATTTTTATAGAAGAAATTTTCTAATGCTTTGATTTATAATCGATTAAGATTTTAAATTCGTTTTTATGAGAAAATTTTCTAATGCTTTGATTTATAATCAATTAAGATTTATTGTTTTTGAAAACAATTTCACGACTGTCCCGATCCTGTATTATAGTTTATGTGTTATGTTGTCCAATATTCCAAGTGCAATCCTATCATTGTAGCTTGCATGTTGTAATTGTGACGTCATTGGGCTGCTGTAGATGATTTGGTGAATCTGTGTGCGTGAGTTGATTGAAGCGTAGCGTCATTATTCTGCGCGCGTAATTCGGCTAGGATTAAAGTCCATTTTGATAGTCGGCCGTCTTCGTGAAGATAATTTTTTTGTGATATTGTGGAAAACGTTCTATTATGTTTGAGGCACGGAGCCTGTTTTATTAGTTTTGAGTTTGGAACGTACCACAGCTTTCTTTCGGAGACATTGCTCGCGTAGTTTCGACTTGTAGTCTAGACCATAGCAACGAAAGACTTTCGCCGCACATGCCATCAGCAACGCAAAGCCAACTGTTTTTTGGTAAAGCCAATATGTTATTTTGTAATAATAATTTTATACCGAATTGTTAATTTATGATGAATCAGGACATGTAACTCGGTAAAGTTAACTTATTTTGTTTGGAATCGTGTGTAGTATATTTAGTTGCATACTGTTGAATTTTCATTGCATTGCGCTATCACATTCCGGATAGAATACGTTAAGTTCACTTAAGTCCTTTATTTGAGTCGTGTAACGATCTCTAATTTTTGTACCATTCTGTTATATTGATGATTGTATGTTTGTATTTAATACCTCTGTTATTTCAAGTGTATCAACTTTTGTTTCAAGTTCGATTTGTTTGATTATATTACATTTGTTAGTACGGATTATTCTGCTCTGCCCTCTTATGTTTAGGGACCAGTCTGTGACTTTCAAAGACGTCTGAGTGGGATTCAGTCGTATTAGCAGCATCAGTCTATCTTGGAAGCCGAATTTTGGATCAGCTGCTGAATGAGATATACCATTATACAAATCGAGCACGAAGCAGTGACTGAACGATTTATGCTGAACGTACGAACGCCAACTGGGCATAATCAGATCTCGAGAGCGACCATTTTCTGGCAGTCTTCATCAACTACCAAACCGCTACTGCGTAATGCGTACTGTCGTCCCCTCAGCGTCTACGAAAGCTCAGAAGAAGATCTACTTTAGCTAGACCACCCGCTAACCAGCAGACGTCAAACAATCTGTCTAGATACACTATTACGAATGACATACATTTCTTTGTATTGGAAAAGAACACGTAACTCTGTAGCGAATAAAATCATCAATATAAGATTATTACATTACAACTCAGCATCAGGTATATTTTTTATTTAATTAAGTTATTTCATTTCCGAAACAAATTCTCGAAAAGACGAAAACAGTACCTATCCCGATAAGTTCCTTTTTGAGATTTGTCAAAGCTTCTCAATTTTGCGTCAACATTCCGCTTTGACTGGCGCCCACCTAATTTACCAACATCACAAAATAAAGTTCCTACCAACCCCACCTACGACCCCGCTCTCCTCCAAACAACTGACGCCGTGCCCTTTATGGGTGACAGGTAGGATAAAAATCAGATGAATGAAACATACTTCAAAATTTGAACACTTTGATAAAATTTAATCAACAACATAAATTTTAAATTCATCTAAATTGTCACAATATATACTTCTAATTAATAATAATTATTATATTATTTTATCAATTTATGTAGTACGTATGCTTATATATTAAATATAAAAGTAGAAATAAAAAATATCTATTCTTATTATGGTAGAAAATAAGTTTATTTATATTTCTTAATTGAACCAGAACGAAAAATATAACCGGTTCAAAGCCCTGTGGTTGAAAGTTGCTGTATAATTTTTCCGAATAACCATTTAGTGATTTACTCACCATTTGAAGAACATAATGTATTGTAGAATACCGGGTATCAGAACAAATTTGTCATTCTGTTTAATGCCCAGAATAACACGATCAGCTACGTCAGTCGCTTTCAATGTCGGAACGAATGAATTCACGTTATCGAACATTCCAGTTGATTGAATGAAATACGGACAAATTATAGTTGTTTTAACACCTTTTATACCTGCAAGGAAAAAGTGGTATAGCGTTTGGTACGGTGTCTGTAACATTAGCAAAAATCAAAAATTTGTATAGAAATTCATGATATAGCCTCTAGATCAGACGAATCAAGCGAACTTAGTTTATAAGTGGGTGTATACGGATGTACGTCGTCAGTCCAAATTTTTTGATCGCAACTCCTCCTAGACGAGGTTCAACCGATTAGAATAAAATTTTCAGAATAAATTTGTCTAGTACCCAAGATAGGGTAATGTGGTTTTAGTTTTTTCATTGTGGCTACATTATTTATCCGATTTTGATCAAATTTTCAGAAAAGATTTCCCTAATGCTCCCATTAATTAAATAATTTTATTAATATCCAGAGTGTTGCCCCAACTTTCCTAGAAAAAAATTGCAAAATTTTTTAAAATTTGTTATGGCAATGTTATTTAACCGTTTTTACTCAAATTTTCACAAAATATTTTCCTATTCATATAATTTATGTAATTTTAACAAAATACAGTGTTGCCAATTTTCCGAGAAAAAAATTACAAATTTTTTTAAGAAATTCATTATGACCACTTTATTTAATCAATTTTAATCAAATTTTTATAAAAGATTCTCCTAGTGCCTAAATAAATTATGCAATTTTTAAAAAATACAGTGTTTCCCCAAATTATCGAGAGGAAAAAATCATTGTGGCTATATTATTTATTCGATTTTGATTAAACTTTCCGAAAAGTTTCTCCTAGTGCCCACATAAATTATAATATTATACGATAATTTCAAGATACATAAATTAATCTACCTATATTCAAGAAGAAGAAGTAAGATTTTAAACAAGATTAGAAGTAGATATGGGTAAACCTATATGTAACTATATTTACGAGAAATGTCAAAGTGGTCTACATATGGGTTTACCCATATCTATTTCTAATCTTGTTTAAAATCGTACTTCTTCTTGAACATTAGGTAGATATATATTTATGTTTTTTGAAATTATCGTTTCCTTGGGTATATGATGTGATTGCGTATGTATGTAATAAATTTGGTTTATTTTGATGTTGTAATACACTAACTTTAATCTATAGTTAAGCTAGAGTAAACTAAGCTAAGGCTTAAATTAGTCTTAAGTTACTCTAGCTTGTACTTAGATAATGAATGGAGCTAAATAAGATAGTAAATAAATAAATAAATTACCTTGTGCTTCTAGCTCAACCCTTAGCGCCTCATCGAAACCGACCGCGGCGTGTTTCGACGAACAATAATCGACCAGTTTTTTAATACCGCAGTGACCAGCCATCGAAGCGATGTTTACAATATGACCATGATCCTTTGCAATCATAGCGGGTAGGAAAGCTTTTGTTGTCTAGAGCCGAAACAAATATAAGTACCACAAAAATTAATCAAAATTTTAATTAATCACTTTCTTAAACAGCTTTAAATATATAAAAGGTAAATGGTAAAGGTAACCTAAAAGCTGAATTACATTATACTTTTTTCGTTTAGATTCATACTAGGTTTCTAGTTCAATTTTCGTTCAAGTTTTGTTCAATTTTCATACTTTTTTCACAATCGGTCGTGTATTGTCGAGTTTCTTCGATTTTTTTCCGATGTATTGCCAGTACGCCAACTTAAAAATACATAGAGTATAATATATAATCTATATAACTTCGCTACATATAAGGTTGGTACAATTGCGTGCGCATGCGTATAATGTACCTAGTATGAAATTTGAATAGGAAAACAGAGCATGTTGTATATTTCTATACTAGGAAACTTGAAAGAAACTTGGATGCAAATATCTGATTTACATTATACTACAACTGACTATCTGTACTTGAACGAAACTTGAACTATACTCTATTTTTTTTAAGAAAGCAGTTGTAGGCGGTACCAGCGCGGTCCGTTTTACACTGTTCCAAATTAAATTATATATATGAAAATTAAAATATTTAGCGGTAAATTCAAATTTAATAATAATATTCTTTATTTAACATTCAATAAAAATATCGAAGAAAAATTAAAACAAAAAGAAAATTTACAATAGAATATTTAAATAGGACTATATTCAATACATTGTTTTGATATATTATAACTTTTTAATATAATTTTTATTTTATCATTTATTTAAAATTAAATAGAAATGTTTTTTTTTTTAATTTGTCTTTTATTTATATGAAAATAATAATATTATTATAATTTGAGTTTATTAAATTATATATAAAATGCCTATACAACTTTCAAATTATATTTTTGTGAAATATAAATAAAACTTATGTGTTTATGACCTAAATGTTAATTTATAAAACCCGCATGAAAAAGTATAACAATAACAAACATACAGTAAGTATAGAATAAAGTACATAATTATATTTCCTATAGTGCAACTTGTTATAAAAATAAAATTAAATATTATAGTATAACATATATTTTTGCAAATTTCGTTATTCACAATGTGCGTACATTAGCACAGTGAAATACTACTACTTTTATTATATTATTATTCGAATAGAGATATAATTTCCAACACTGCAATATTTTAAGAAAATATGTAAAATGACAATAGTTTTCGATAATTTTTATTTACAAAAACAACCAAACAATGTTCTGAACGTAACATTGCACATGCGCGATATTTCTGTAGTGTTCGCTACCAGAGGCGTACGAACATTAATTCATTTTAAAACTACTTAATTTTAAAACATTTCTCTTAATATATACTTTCAAAATTATTTTTAAATATATTTATTCACTAACTTTTATTTTTTTAAATTATTTAAACTTCTGTTTCCGTGTTAATAATCAAAAAATACGCTAGCAATATATCCACTATAAACTTTCGTTTCTACGCATATGCTTATAAATTTGGATTCAAACAACAGAGACAAATAGAAAAAGTTGAGATAGAAATTTATTCTTCTACAGAGTAAACTTGCCCACAATTTTAACCAATTACAAGCAAGGAAAAATAGCTCCTATCTTCTGCCTGTCTGTCTTCTTAAAATAAATAGAGTATAGAAACCTAGTATGAATCTAGACGAAAAAAGTATAATGTAATTCAGCTTTAACTTAAATAAACTCCCCTAACCTAGCGTAACCTACCTTAAATAAACTTAATTAACATTCACGCAGACATATATCTTTCAAAATCATTCATATATAAATCTTTTTAACCGCAACGTTCATTCAACGGCATTCGCTCAAGATGACCGAGAACCGCAACTTTTCCTATAACATTTTTTTCAATTTCACGCACCCATCATACACTAATCGTATTTCGTAGCCCAGATTTCTCCTAACGTAAAAATCTCATCAAACGTATAGGCACGCACTAATACTGTTCTTACCCAAAAATGTGCAAATTAGTTTTAGTTTATACCAGTAATTCCCAAAGTGGTCTCGACCCCCAGGGGTCGACAACGACCTGCAAGGGGTCTATGTCAGCGAAAAAAGAAATTGGGGGTCCGTATAACGAAAATGGGGGGTCAACAATAGTGGATTAATTTTTGCATTCCATGAATGGAATAATCCACATACACAGATAGTACCTACTTATTTACTTGCATAATACTGTCTTATAATAGAAAGACATATAAGTATCTACATAAATTATAAAAGTATATCTATGAAGTAAAAATTTTTAAACATGATGAAGAATTATATTAAAATTTAAATAATTAGGTATATTTTCTGATATATGAAACTGTTTAAAAATTATTATAAACTAGCAGTTGCCCGCAGCTCCGCCCGCGTACATTTTTATTTTCTCTGCGTGTAAGTTTTTATTTTGTAAATAAAAGTATTTTTCCGCGGTAAATTGTAGCATGTAGCGGCTACATTCATTTATTTTTTGCATAGTTATTTTATGTAACAGATACTAAATTTTAATTTGGTTTGTTTTAATTTAAATTTAATTAATAAATGTATAAAACTTACTATGTGTTTTTTAAGTTTTTCATACTACACTTCACTACAGTTAGAAATTTAGATCTTTCAAAGTGAGTAGCACTATACCAGCTGTCAAAAATACATTTAAAGTCGATGAATTTGCAAAAAATCTATATCGGGTAAGCAGGGGGTCTACCTAAAACCGAAAAACATGGCAAGTGGTCCACGAGGCAAAAAAGTTTGGGAACCTCTGATTTATACGTATCAATTCGATTATTTCCCAAAATTATTGCACAGATTATCTTCATATACCTCCCCGAACAGTAAGTTTCTTATTTATATTTTAAACAAAATAAAAAAAAAATTGCATTACACATGTGCAACATTGGTTGCCTACCATTAAAGGTTTAATTACGTATTATGTTTATCACAAAAAAATGAAATCAAAATTTCAATTAATCACTTTATGTACCGAAAAAACAGTGTGGCACAAACTCTAATTTCACTATCTCGAAGTTAGTTTCTTCCAAGATTGGACTGATCCAGGATACTTTCGAGGCTTTCATGCTTATGTCATGCGAGAAGGATATTTTAAACAAAATTTCCGAAAAGAATCATTTATTAAGTCGTCTTTTAATTAAAGAATTATATTTAATTTTATATTGTGTAATTTTTATAATTTATTTCTATTTTTCCTGTAATGTCATTTCCATGTTTATTAGAATAAAAAAAATATAAAAACATAACATATTTGGATGTAAGATGGGCCTATCCCAATTTTTTATCCAGTCCAACCCTGTTTTCTTATCCAGACAAGTAATTTCACCTTAATCCACATTCATTATATATCTCATACATACTCTTTTATTTTTACAATTTGGAAACCAAGCCTCACTCAAGCCACTCCATTTACTCCATCAGACATCCATGCACACAGAGACATATACATTCGCTTAAAATAGCCGGAATCATCTTAACTGACTAACACCAACAATTTTGCAATCTTTATACATCCTAGCCAATCTCTTCTACCGAACATAGGTACCACGCAACTTATATATATTTCCACAGCAATCACTTTTCTTTTATATGCTTCTCTGCAGTCACTCAACTACCATACATCAACGTAGGCACGCACACTAATACCTGTTCTTACCCAGAAATGTGCCAAAATATTGACATCAAACGTTCGCTGTATCATTTCATCAGGGATGTCCAAAAATAGTTGACCCGAAACAACGCCAGCGTTATTAATTAAGATTGTCACCTGAAATGAAATAATAACGGAGAATTATTTATTGAACATATATACTTTACAAATAATTTAAGCCAGTTGCATAAAACGTAGATTAATTAACTAATGACTTAATCACATTGCTAACTATTAATATGGTTTTACAACGTTTTATGCAACAAGGCACTACTCACAATCAGAGTAATAATTATGAAAATATATTAAAAATATTTATTAAAAAAATACTAAAGTTTTTAAAAATTCATTGTGGCTACATTATTTATTCGATTTTGATCAAATTTTCAGAAAAGATTTCCTTAATACTCCCATTAATTATATAATTTTATTAATTTCCAGTGTTGCTCCAACTTTCCGAGAAAAAAATTACTAAAGTTTTTAAAAATTTATTACGGCTATGCTGTTTAAACGATTTTGTTAAAATTTTCACAAAAGATTCTCCTGGTATCCATATAAATTAGATAATTTCAACAAGGTACAGTGTGGGCCAACTTTCTTTAACCAATTTTAATCAAATTTTTATAAAATATTCTCCTAGCGCCTAAATAAATTATGCAATTTTAACAAAATACAGAGAAAAAAAAACTCAAATTTTTAAAAAAATTTATTGTGGCTACATTATTTATTCGATTTTTGATGAAATTTTCCGCAAAGCTTCTTCTAGTGCCCACATAAATTATAATTTTAATAAAAATATTACATTACCAACTTTCCGAGAAATGTCAAATTGGTCTATATATGGGTTTACCCATATCTACTTCAAATCTTGTTTTTTTTTTAATTTTTGCTGGAACGAAAATCGGAACTTAACCGGAAAAAAAATCGGTTAATTTCAATTCGAAACAAGTTGAAATTTTTTTTTTAATTTTTTGTATTTCTCATATAAGCAATTATATCTAATAATAAATTTGTCGAAATTTTATATTTATATAATAATTAAATTAAATTATGATATATAATAATTTTGAAATAATAATAATAATAATAATAAAAAAGAAATTAAGAATTTAGTTTTTTGAACTCGACCTTGTTATAAATATCTAAGCCTATAACGAACTTATTATTATAATTTTATAATCATCATTCATTGAATTGATTTCTTTCATGGATAAATAGCGTCGTATTTGAGTGAAAGTCGCAAATTTTACAAACTATTTCTTACGATTTTAACAGAAATAATAAAAAGCTAAATACAAAATGGCCATTCTATGACCTAGTTAGGAAATATCAGATATTACAGCGTACTCTATTATATTATATTATATTATAAATTCTCTCTTTTATTTAATTGAGAACGGATGTGTTTTTGTAAATAACTTTGAAATAATTCATGTGAATATACCATTAATTATTATAAAAACAAGATTAGAAGTAGATATGGGTAAACCCATATACTGGGTGTCCCATTTTAATCCGCCACTTGCAATAACTTTAAAATCGTGCATCGGACAAAAAAATTTTCCGGATAAAAAGTAAATGGTTTCGAGGCGGACATCTGATGCAGGAACCTATGCTTTCCCCGGACCCCCTGGGGAGCGGGAAAGAGGGGCAACTTTAAAATCTTAAAGGGAACCCCCTATTTTTTATTGCAGATTCGGATAGACCATTAAAAAGTATATAAATTTTATTTTGAGACTTTTTTATCTTTGATAGATGGCGCTGCAAACAGCATTTTTTTCTCAGTATATCAGTCTTCAATTTAAAAAAAAGGTGTACCATAGTACGATATTCACGTTATTTTTAGTTCTTTGGGTGGAGGGGGAGCAAAAATCACTAAATCAGATATCCCCTCAAAACCATTAACTTAAAGTTATCCCCCTCGAAACCATTAAGTTAATGGATTCGAGAGGGATATCTGATGCAGTGACCCTTGCCCTCCCCCTCCTCCCAAAGAACTAAAAATAACTTGAATATCGTATTTAGGTACACCTTTTTTTTCAAATTAAACACTGATAAACTAAAAAAAAAATACTGTTTGCAGCGCCATCTATCAAAGATAAAAAAAAGTCTCAAAATAAAATTTACATATTTTTTAATGGTCTATCCGAATCTGCAATAAAAAATAGGGGGTTCCATTTATGATTTTAAAGTTGCCCCTCTTTCCCGCACCCCAGGGGGTCCGGGAAAAGCAAGGGTTCCTGTATCAGATGTCCCCCTCGAAACCATTTACTTTTTATTCGAAACATTTTTTTGTCCGATGCACGATTTTAAAGTTATTGCAAGTGGCGGATTAAAATGGGACACCCAGTATATAGACCACTTTGACATTTCTCGGAAAGTTGGTGAACCCAATATTTTTATTAAAATTATAATTTATGTGGGCACTAGGAAAAACTTTGAAGAAAATTTCAGCAAAAATCGAATAAATAATGTAGCCACAATAATTTTTTGAAAAATTTGTGATTTTTTCCTCTCGATAAGTTGGAGCAACACTGTATTTTGATAAAATAGTATAATTAATTTAGACACTAGGAGAATCTTTTATAAAAATTTGATTAAAATTGGTTAAATAAAGTGATCATAATAAATTTTTTAAAACTTTAGTAATTTTTTTCTCGGAAAGTTGGCTACACTGGATATTAATTAAATTATATAATTAATGGGAGCATTAGGGAAATCTTTTCTGAAAATCTGATCAAAATCGGATAAATAATGTAACCGCAATAAATTTTTAAAAACTTTAGTAATTTTTTTCTCGGAAAAAAATAAAACCACATAACCCTATCTTGGGTACTAGACAAATTTATCCTGAAAATTTTATTAAAATCGGTTGAACCCCGTCTAGGAGTAGTTGTGATCACAAAATTAATTTTCTAAAAAAAATTTTATGCCCGCATTATTTATCCGATTTTAATGAAATTTTTACAGAAGATACCCTTAGCGCTTATAATATTATATATTAGCAAAATGCAATGTTGCCAACTTTCGGTGAAGTAAATTTTTATTCTTATTTCTTATCATTTATGTGATAATGTCAAAGTGGTCTATATATTCTAATCTTGTTTTAATTGAAATTGGCAACCATCTTTTAGGATTCCTATCTTAAGTATGCGATCAAATATTTGCAATTTGTAAACGGGGTATTATTATAGAATCTTTGGGTTAGGTTAGGTTAGGTAAGGTTAGGTTAGGAATCTTATTAAAGGATCTTTGGGTTACTTTTTTAAAAAAAATTTAATTAAAAATGCGCCTAAGATATTGGCTGTAAACTTGAAGTTAAAAAAACTTAAAAATCTCATTTCTTTTTTCAAATGGAAACCCTTATTTTCCTAGTAATTTAAAGAATTTAACGTGAAAAAGTAGTGTTATTTTCTGATATTTGAAGATATTATTCCAGCGAAAACTTACTTGTCCAACGTCTTATTAAAGAATCTTTGGATTAATTAATTAAAAATGTGTCTAAAATATTGGCTGTAAACTTGAAGTTAAAAAACACTTGAAAATCTCATTTCTTATTTTCTAGTAATTTAAAGAATTTAACGTCAAAAAAATAGTGTTATTTTCTGATATTTGAAGGATGTTATCCCAGAAAAAACTTACTTGGCCAACGTCTTTTTGTGTTAATGCTGCAACTCGATAGACATCTTCTCTGTTTGCAAGATCGCACTTGTATCCATAACATTTTCCCCCAATTGATTCCACCATACGTACTGTTTCCTCCACGGCTGAAATTCGACAAAACAAACATATTTACATTTATTTAATAGAAAACTAGAGACTTATTTGTAATAAAACATTGAGAATCACTGCTTTAGACAGTTAAATATATTGTATATCTATAAACCGCCGGATGTTCGTTCATTAATATGCGATATACTTCTTTCTCGAGTAAAATTCGAAGAAATACTTAGAATATTTTTCGATAGAGCATAAAAAGTTCTATAATTTGGTTTTAGTTTTAATTTGCTAGCATGTGTCGTTTGGGCGCTAGAATTTTTTTTCGATTTTTTGGTTTTTATTAGCTAGTCGAAAAGACTAGCTAATAAAATCGTCAGTACGGCTGGCTGGCTGGCTGGCCGGCCGTGTACAGAAAATACGATAAATACGAGCATATTCGAGTATACACGAGTATATACGATCGTTAATACGGCTGTGTACGGAAATACAATACGGCCGGCTGTGTACGGAAAATACGAAAAAAACGAGTATATACGAGTATATACAGGTATATACGAGTATATACAATATATACGAGTATATACGATATATATTATATTTTAGCTGGTCGAAAAACTAGCTTATAAAATCAAACTACATTCGACTAGCTCCATTCTCGCTTTTTATTTTTTTTCTCGAAAATTATGAGGTGTAGGAAAATAAGCATGGTATGGAAAAATGCGGAATAATATGAATACTATAATTGAGTGTAGATAAATCGTTTAATAGAAAGTAGACAAAAAAATAAATTTTTGAAAATCTCTCAAGGGAAAAAAATTTGCTACATAATAGCTAAGTAACTTTTTTCTCAAACTCATGCTGGTTTGGCAGGAAAAATTATTAAAAATTCTAAAAAACATTTTAGAATTTTCAATAATTTTTCCTGCCAAACCAGAATGAGGTAAAGAGAAAAGTTACTTAGCTATTATGTAGCTCATTTTTCTCTCTATTTTACTAAAAATTTTCAGATTTTTTTTAGCAAATTTTGTAAAAAGTCTTATTTTGAATAAATCCCAAGGATATCTACCCCTTAAGAGATTTTCATAAATTGAGTTTTTACTTTTTTTCTACTAAACGATGCATTCTAAAATAAACGTTTTTTCACTCAATTATAGTACTCATTATTCCACATTTTTCCATATCATGCTTATTTTCCTACACCTCATAGTTTTTGAGAAAAAAAATAAAAACCAAAAAATCAAAAAAAAATCTAGCGCCCAAACGGCACATGCTAGCAAATTAAAACTAAAACCAAATTATAAAACTTTTTATGCCCCATCGAAAAGTATTCTAAGTATTTCTTCGAATTTGACTCGAGAAAGTAGTATATCGCAATTTATCGAAATTACATGTTAAACGCCCATACGAACTTGACGAACGAACACCCGGTATATATATATATATATATATATATATATATATATATATATATATATATTCAGACGATACCGCGTAATTGGTCCACCGCTTAATTGGGACAGCCGCTTATTTGGGCCAAATCTCAAAGAACAGAAACCAAACCAAGGAACCAACAGTAAATTTACATGTTTAATTGGGACAACATTTCGCTTAATTGGGTCAGTAAATTTAAGATTACAGTACATATTATGTTACAAATACATATTCACAAGAAAAATTTGTACAAAGAATTTAATATATATATATATATATATATATATATATATATATATATATATATATATATATATATATACTCTGATATTGTTTCATTACAACCATTATTTCTCACTTATATATATATATATATATATATATATATATATATATATATATATATATATATGTTGTGACGATTCGGATTCCTCTTCGGCACAAATATCCGGAAAATATAAACTGTTATGAACAATTTATTGCAACGCGGGTATTATTTGTATTATTCATGTACACAGCGTTCGTAAATTGTGACCGCATGGTTTTAACTCGTTACAAGTTTACGAACGCATCACGTGACTAGCGCACTGCTAGTGCTAGAGAAATTGCATAGATGGCGTTAGCAGTATTTATTAATTCTCCCGTTTAGTTCATGTATTGCTGGGTATTAGTACCAGTAATTTTTCAAACATGAAGGCAAGTTTTGACGCTTGGAGTTTTCAGCTCACAAGCAAACATATCGAGGTGTAAAACGCCGATGTAAATGAGCTTCAGGTATCAAGTAGAACACTAAAAACTAAGCGACACGTATTTTTTTTTAGCGGCCCTAATCAAGGTTTAGGGGGTGAAAATCACCCCCAAAATTTAGAGTAAAATTGGTTTTTATTTTTTTTCTCAGAAACTATGCATCCTAGAACAAAAGTGTAAATGTACGAATACCTTCTTTTTTTAAGAGCTATCCACCAGTGGTATTAGTTTTTTTCTATACGATTTGTAAGTTACTCTTTTGCACCCTTTACACATATTTTACCCCATATTTAATTGTTATGTATTTTTTTTTCAAAATTTTATTTTATATTAAGATAGCCCAATTAAAAATAAAATTGACGTGTTTTTGTGTTTTTAATTATTTATTGTTTTAAGGGGTCATCTGCCCCCTTATATAGACACTCGTATGTACTTATAAGTAAGTTTGATTATTTATAACTCGTTAATATTACATGATAGAAAAAAAAAGTATTGGAATTTTTTTATTTGTTTTACATAAGAAATTTTATAAGATATTTAAAAAAATATATTTATTAATTTTTATTTTTTTCATAAATCATCAGTTACTTATAATTTTACTTGAAATATTTTATTTTTATCTGTCAACATAGAACGTATATTTTTTAGTAAACAATATTTATTATTACGATAATATGTTTATTGTCTAGATACTTTATTTTTAGATTTTTTCTTTGAATTTTATTGAATTATTACGGTAATACAAGTTTGTTGTATTAGTACAAGAACTATATTTTGCATATTTATAAAATAAATACAAAAAATACATTTATTATTATTATTATTATTATATATTTATATATATATATATATATATACATATACATATGTATATGCTTACGTGTGCAATGTATTAATTTTAAACAAAAATTATTAATTTTTTATAAAACATTAATTTTTGTAGTTTTTACAGTAATGAAACTCTTCAAAAAAATGTTGTAAACATAATGATTTTTTACACCAGGCACATCTAATAATAGCTGGTTTTCCACAAATATCACAATGAAGTTCAGATTTTGAATAACAAAATTCTACTGGGTTTTCAAACTCTGGTGGTCTTTCAGTTAAATATCCACTTTTAAACCAGGAATATTTAAACAAATTTGTAAATCTAGGAGACGATAGCTGATTATGTGTTAAAGACTGAAGTTTTATTATATTATTTCTTAAATTTAAACGAATATCTGATCCTTGTAGAATTACAATATCTGAAAATCTACGTATAAAGTTTTTCCAAATTCTAAAACCGAAAACATCCAGTGGTTGTATTCTTCCCGTTGTTCCTGCTGGAATTATATCCAAATCTACCATTTTATCAGTTGGTTTTATTTCTTCGAATATTTTATTACAATGTCCAGTCCATGAGTCCAATAAAAGTAGTGAATTATTTTCAATATTTGGAAAAAGTATATCTTTCAGCCATAATTTATAATGGAATGAAGTTAATTTCCCGGATTTTGAAGATGTAACATATACATTTTCAGCAGTAAATAATTTTTTGCGAACTTGCGGTCCGAACTCTCCAGTAGATTCTTGAAGAGTTATAAATAATGGTGAAATTAAATTTCCGCTTGCAGATATTATTGGTTGAATTGTGTAGCTATGCGTAGTAGCCGCGTGTGATTGTATCAGAGATTCTACTTTCATTGTACCAATTTCTGCTAATGTTCGACCGGAATGAATTTCTAAATTAAAACCACTTTGATCTGAATTATACACTTTTTCTTCACCAATATTAGTTACTTTTGTTTTTATTTTATCAACAAAATTATTTATTATATCATCCAAATTTTCCGCTTTTTCTAACTGCACTTTCGTAACAAACTTCACAATTTTTCTTGATACTATACTATGAGATTTTTTAAATTTATATAGCCAGAAAGGTGATGCTTTAAATTTATCAAAAGAAATCTTTAATTCTTCACTGGCTGTCAAACCCCATCTTCTTATGTCAACATCGTGTATTGGAATTTTTTGTCGTCTACTTTCTTTAAATTGTTCTAGTACGTAAGTAGAAATATCTTTCATTTTATTAAAGTATATTTCTCCTTCATTTACCTGTTTTGCCCAACGATGTAATTGTGAATGGAATTTTAATTTTTTAAATCTATGTTTTACTGCAGTAAATGTTTTCGGCTTTGATTTTCCGCTTTTCCAGTATTCTACAGTATTTTTTTTGTATTCGAAGTCAACGTCTTCTGAAGCTAAACATTCTTTTGTATATTCTTCAGGGTGTCTTGATGTATCATCTTCATCTATCACAACCGGTTCAATTATTATTGATGGATTTGCAAATTCTAAATCTGTATGTTCTTCAATATCAACTGTATTTTCTGACATTGCTTTCATTAAAATGTTTTTAATTTCTTCATGAAATTCTCTTTCTTTCAAATTAATTGAAGTGTTTGGCAAATTTAATGCGGCAAATGTTGCCATCAATAAATTAATTACGTTTATTGGATTCACCAACATTTTATGTTTGTTAATACACAAGTGACAGTACTTTCAATAATACAAGAAATGTGTATTATCGTAATATATATATAATCGGAAAATGTGTCATAATATGTTTTTTTAGTAAACAATATTTATTATTATGATAATATATTTGTTTTCTACTTATTTTATTATTAAATTTTTACGTTCAATTTAATTCCACTTCAGCGCAAAAATCTAAAAATAAGTCTGTACAAGAAATATATTATCGTAATAATATTGTTTACTAAAAAAATATACGTCCTATGTTTATAGATAAAAATAAAGTATCTAGACAATAAACATATTATCGTAATAATAAATATTGTTTACTAAAAAATATACGTTCTATGTTGACAGATAAAAATAAAATATTTCAAGTAAAATTATAAGTAACTGATGATTTATGAAAAAAATAAAAATTAATAAATATATTTTTTTAAATATCTTATAAAATTTCTTATGTAAAACAAATAAAAAAATTCCAATACTTTTTTTTTCTATCATGTAATATTAACGAGTTATAAATAATCAAACTTACTTATAAGTACATACGAGTGTCTATATAAGGGGGCAGATGACTCCTTAAAACAATAAATAATTAAAAACACAAAAACACGTCAATTTTATTTTTAATTGGGCTATCTTAATATAAAATAAAATTTTGAAAAAAAAATACATAACAATTAAATATGGGGTAAAATATGTGTAAAGGGTGCAAAAGAGTAACTTACAAATCGTATAGAAAAAAACTAATACCACTGGTGGATAGCTCTTAAAAAAAGAAGGTATTCGTACATTTACACTTTTGTTCTAGGATGCATAGTTTCTGAGAAAAAAAATAAAAACCAATTTTACTCTAAATTTTGGGGGTGATTTTCACCCCCTAAACCTTGATTAGGGCCGCTAAAAAAAAATACGTGTCGCTTAGTTTTTAGTGTTCTACTTGATACCTGAAGCTCATTTACATCGGCGTTTTACACCTCGATATGTTTGCTTGTCAGACTTGTTTAAATTCCAGTAGACTTGGTAGCCCTCGTCCTGGAGTTCGTGTTTCTCAGCAACAGTACGGTTTGATTTTTTTGCTACGGTGAGTGAAATTTTTCTAAGTACAATTATTTATTTTTTTGACTTAGAATCTTTTTCGGTTTGATTTACGGTGCAATTTTTCTAAGTACGATTATTTTTTTTTGACAGAATCTTTTTCGGTTTGATTTACGGTGAAATTTTTCTAAGTACAATTATTTATTTTTTTGACTTAGAATCTTTTTCGGTTTGATTTACGGTGCAATTTTTCTAAGTACGATTATTTATTTTTTGACTTAGAATCTTTTTCGGTTTGATTTACGGTGCAATTTTTCTAAGTACGATTATTTATTTTGTTGGCTTAGAATCTTTTTTTCGGTTTGATTTACGGTGCAATTTTTCTAAGTACGATTGTTTATTTTTTTTGACTTAGAATCTTTTTCGGTCTGATTTACGGTGCAATTTTTCTAAGTACGATTATTTATTTTTTTGACTTAGAATCTTTTTCGGTCTGATTTACGGTGCAATTTTTCTAAGTACGATTATTTATTTTTTTGACTTAGAATCTTTTTCGGTTTGATTTACGGTGCAATTTTTCTAAGTACGATTATTTATTTTGTTGACTTAGAATCTTTTTTTCGGTTTGATTTACGGTGCAATTTTTCTAAGTACGATTATTTATTTTTTTTGACTTAGAATCTTTTTCGGTCTGATTTACGGTGCAATTTTTCTAAGTACGATTATTTATTTTTTGACTTAGAATCTTTTTCGGTTTGATTTACGGTGCAATTTTTCTAAGTACGATTATTTATTTTGTTGACTTAGAATCTTTTTTTCGGTTTGATTTACGGTGCAATTTTTCTAAGTACGATTGTTTATTTTTTTTGACTTAGAATCTTTTTCGGTTTTGTATTAAAAAATTGTAGTTGATTTACTGTGCAATTTTTCTAAGTGCGATTATTTATTTTTCGACTTAGAAAAATTCTGGAATGTACCAAATCTTATGTTGGAGATTTGGTCTCAATTCTAGTTTTGATTTACTGTGAACGTCGTCTAAGTACGTTGTTGTCAACTTAGAACAATTTTGGTATTTATAACAAAATTTGTAATTTGCAAGTGTGTTAGTAATTTCCGTAATAAAAAAAAAATTCAGTGAATAACTGTTTACTTTAAACAGGTGCCGTCAGTTTAATTTGTGTGTGTTAAATTTGTGTACATAACCCGTATCCGAACCCTGGCGACACGACTGAGCTGTCAGGCAAAACCCCTCTCCTGTGCCTGAGTTGCAGGAAACGTGTCTGGCGCCCGAAACCAGAAAAAACGGAAGCAGGAGCCGTTACAATGTATATATATATATATATATATATATATATATATATATATATATATTTTAAAGTAAATAAACATCAATTATTAATTGAAAATTAAATTAAAAATTTGTCAACTACATCGTCTGGGAATCGAACCCAGGACCTTCTAGTTTCCGGCTAAGCGAGCGGCTGAACGACGCAGGCGATATAATTGACAACTTTTCAATCATTATAATGTATTCATAATTTGTATTCTTTATCTTATATATATTCATTCATTCATTTCGAAATGACAAAATATCTTTAAATGTAAGACTAGAGATAAATCTGTCAAACTCCATTGAAAAAGATTCACAATTTTCATTTCGCAATTTGAAAGGCAGTAGGGCCTTGTAAATATATATGACATATGTAATAGAGTAATAAATAACATATTCATAATATAAGTTACATAGATATGTAAATTCTGTTTAGGTTTATTTATTTGTAATTTCTTTTTGCTTAATAATAATGCAGTAAAATTTAATTTATTAGAGATACATTATGCACACTCTAAAAAAAAAACAAATTATGTAATTTTTACCTTGAAACTATGGACATACTATGATACTATGACCAGTATTTCTAGGTTGTAATTATACTCAACTGCTCTGTACATTTTCTAATACATAATTTTGTTTAACAAATATCAGAAAACTATTATATTACAAACATATTATATGTGTAATATAAAGATATTACCAACGGAGATGGAAATCAGTACATATGCATATACAGGGTGATTTATGACGTCGAGGAAAAACTACACCGGATGATTCCTATGAGTAATCTAAATTGAAAAACTTCAAATAAACATATGTTCGGAAATGCTTTCTAACGGAACTGTAGCCGTTATTAGAAGTTTATTACATGTAACATCAATCGCGTTAGCCTTATTTATTATATCAGGGAAAAAAAACAAAAACAATCAATTAAGGTACTAATTTAAAGCAAGAACGTCTGGGATTAAACTTAAAGTAAGTGTTCGAAGTGTCCTCCTTTGGCTAATGCATTTTCATCACAAAATCCATAAATAACAAGATTAGAAGTATATGGGTAAACCCATATATAGACCACTTTGACATTTCTCGAAAAGTTGGTAACACAATATTTTTATTAAAATTATAATTTATGTGGGCACTAGGAGAAACTTTTCGGACAATTTCATCAAAATCGAATAAATAATGTAGCCAAAATGAATTTTTAAAAAATTTTGTAATTTTTTTAAAATTGCATAATTTATTTAGGCACCAAGAAAATCTTTTATAAAAATTTGATTAAAATTGGTTAAAGAAAGTGGTCATAATGAATTTTAAAAAATTTTAGTAATTTTTTCTCGGAAAGTTGAGGCAACACTGTATTTTGATAAAATTACATAAATTATATGAATACTAGGAGAATCTTTTTTGAAAATTTCGAGTAAAATCGGTTAAATAGCATGGCCATAATAAATTTTTAAAAACTTTACTAATTTTTTTTTTTTGGAGTGTTGGCAAGACGGGATATTAATAAAATTATATAATTTATGGGAGTTAGGGAAATCTTTTCTGAAAATCTGATGAATATCGAATAAATAACCTAGCCAATATGAATATTTAAAAACTTTAGTAATGTTTTTCTCGAAAAAAACTAAAACCACATGACCTTATCTCGGGTACTAGACAAATTTATCCTGAAAATTGCATTCTAATCGGTTGAACCTCGTCTAGGAGAAGTTGCGATCAGAAAATTTGGACTGACGACGCACATCCATACACCCACTTATAAACTAAGTTCGCTTGATTCGTCTGATCTAGAGGCTATATCAAGGATTTCTATACAAATTTTTGTTTTTTGAAAATGTTACAGACACCGTACCAAACGCTATACCACTTTTCCTTGCAGTCAAAGTGGTAAAAAGTATTTGGTATATCATAAATGTAAATATTATCGTAAGATTACCTCATACAGGTCAAGATTTAAATAATACTAATAAGAAATTTCTAAGACTGCATTTAAATTAAAAAATACCTAAGTTTCTCTGAAACTAACAGAACATGCACATTTTACATGTTCGAATTGAACACTTAATTACTGCATGTTCTAATGCATTCTGCAAATTACCAAGAATATAGGTTAATACTAAATCCAGTGGCGGAACCATTTTCATTTACAATCGAAATAAATTATTCTATTTATTTTATAAAATTATTTATTTGATAGAACGACAACTGCATGTAAGAGGGGAAAAAAATTGTGGCCGCGAAGAATTTATTGTGAGGGCCAAGACATAAAAAAAAAATATATCGGTTCGGTTCCGGTTCTAGTTCCGGAAAAAATAACGGTTTTTTCGGTTTTCGGGTCAGTTTCAAGTGATTAATTTATTAAATTTTTTCTAATGTTTTTATTTGCATTAATAAACTTATTTTCTACCATTAATTTAGAGCAATTTATATTTCTACTTTAATAATAATAATTTGAGGATATTCTACATAAATTGATATAATAATATAATATAAATAATTATTATTATTAATTAATTAAAGGTATAATAATTAGAAGTATATATTTTATACACAAATGTATTTGGTAGCGAGCATTGGCGTAGCCAGAAACTTGTCATGGGGAGGGTTACTAAAGAAATGATATAATATTAATCAATAAAGATAATACTATAATTTGTATAAAATATAAAGAGCAATAAAAATTATTTTTTTAAAAACGAAAGTAAAATAACATATTTCATATTTCACATACGTATGTTTTTGGTCGTTCAGGTTCTTGGGTCGGGAGGGGGGGGGGGTTGACCTTCCCGAACACCCCCCCCGCCCTGGCTACGCTACTGGTAGCGAGGACCATCAATCCAGTAGAAGCTAGATATATATATATATATATATATATATATATATATATATAATATATATATATATATATATATATATATATAATATATATATATATATATATATATATATATATATAATATATATATATATATATATATATATATAATATATATATATATATATATCACTTTTCAAAGTGTATTTAGACGAAACAAAGACAACACAAACATCCATGCCACAAGCGGGATTCGAACTCGGGCCAGCACAGGTACGAGCGGTGTCTGACACACGTCTTAAACCGCCCGGCTATGCCGGCGAGCTTAGAAGTATATTATGATAATAATATTATTATTTATTATTTGAAACTTACATAATGTTAATACATGTTAACGTAACAAATTCTTGTATACACAATTTTTTTAAATTTTTATAATTAGAATACTTAAATGAAAATTATTAAAATATTTTCCAAACGTATTTTCATTTTAACTAAAATTAAAGATTTTTAAAAAACACACATGCCTCAAAATGATCCCTAATTTTATTTTACAATTTCAATTGTAGCGGCAACGTTGCAATGGCGTTGCTACGGTAATTTGGTGGTTAGAGACAGTGATGTTTAAATGTTTTATTTTTATTATTATTTTTAAAAATGTTTTGGTCTGTCAATAAATATTTTCGCTCATATTGGTTTTAAGTTAATTTTTGTAATATAAAGGGTGTACCCTTTACAATAACAGAGAATTTTTCCACAAAAATACAAACTAAATACTTTTTCGAATAAGACAAATTGCGAATTGTGACGCGGCAAATAAAAGAAAAAAAAAAAACGACAACTGACTTGGCAAGTAAGATTTTATTAACGCGCGAGTGTTTCAACATGTACCATATTTCAAACCGAAATAAACCGATTTTTTTTTGCGGCAAAAATTACGGTTTTTTACCACTTTGACTACAAGGAAAAAGTGGTATAGTGTTTGGTACGGTGTCTGTAACATTTTACTTAGTTTATAAGTGGGTGTATGGATGTGCGTCGTCAGTTCGCTCGCTCGCTCAGTCAAAATTTTATGATCGCAACTCCTCCTAGACGGGGTTCAACCGATTTTAATGAAATTTTCAGGATAAGTTTGTCTAGTACCCAACATAGGCTCATGTGGTATGCCAACTTTCCGAGAAAAAAATTACTAAAGTTTTTAAAAAAATTTTATGACCACGTTATTTAACCGATTTTAATCAAATTTTCATTAAAGATTCTCGTAAATTATGCAATTTTAACAAAATATAGTGTTGCCAACTTATCGAGAAAAAAATTACTAAAATTTAAAAAAATTCATTTTGCCTACATTATTATCCAATTTTAATCACATACGTTATAATTTTATTAAAATACGATGTTGCAAACTTTCCAAAAAAACAAAATTAATAATTTTCTAAAAACTTGTTATGCCCGCATTATTTATCCGATTTTAATGAAATTTTTACCCTTACCCTTAGCGCCTATAATATTATATATTAGCAAAATACAATATTGCCAACTTTCGGTGAAAATTTTTTTATTCCTATTTCTTATCATTTTTGTGATAATATCAAAGTGGTCTATAGGATGGATTTAAACATATACTTCTAATTTTGTTTTTGTTTTAAATATCTAATTTAAAACTCATCATAATAGACAAACAGTTTTACTAACGAGAATGAAAGAAAAGAAATTACTCGCTCTTTTTATCTAAATAATCTAAATGAGAGACATATATGCAAAGGTAACTTACGTCTTTCTATACTAGATATAAAAATAAAATACTTTCTTTATTAGAACTTTCACTTATTAAAAGGATTTGCACTTTTTATATATAGTTTAGAAGAAGCAAAAAAAAACCATGAATTTCACTTATTTTTCTAATTCAAAATTTTTTTTTATTTAGAAATTACTTTTGCAATCTTCGCACAAAGAAAAATTAAATTTATAATTCTATAACCAAACCTTGAGCTACTTTATCTATCTATATCTGCTTAAATTGAAATCATATTTGAAAATATATTCAACTTTTATTTTCATTTCAATTAATTTTAGCTGAGCTCACAACAGAACCAAAGATAATCGTATTAAATAATTAGTATGTTTTTATTAATAGATTCAAAACTTATTATATTAAAATAAAATGGCTTTAGGTTGTAGTTCTGTATTTATTAATAATCGACGTTTTGATATACTTAACGTACATCTTCACCAGGAAAAACTTATACTAATGACATTTATAGTAAATACATACATACAATTTTTTTTTTAAATTACTAATTCACATTTAGGTAATTATATTATTTGCCATCAAACAAATTTAAAAAGTAGATTAAAAGTATATGGGTAAAACCATATATATATATATATATATAGACCATTTCGACATTTCTCGGAAAGTTGATAACACAATATTTTTATTAAAATTATAATTTATGTGGGCAGTAGGAGAAACTTTTCGAAAAATTTCATCAAAATCGGATAAATAATGTAGCCATAATTAATTTAGGCACTAGAAGAATCTTTTATAAAAATTTGATTAAAATTGGTTAAATAGACTGGTCATAATAAATTTTTCAAAATTTTAGTATTTTTTTTTTCTCTGAAAATTGGGGCAACACTGTATTTTGTTAAAATTACATAAATTATATAAATACTAGGAGAATTTTTTGTGAAAATTTGAGTAAAATCAGTTAAATATAATATGGCTATATAATAAATTTTATAAAATTTTAGTAATTTTTTCTCGGAAAGTTGGCAACATTGGATATTAATAAATTTATATAATTAATGGGAGCATTAGAGAAATTTTTTCTGAAAATTTGATCAAAATCGGATAAATAGTGTAGCCGCAATGAATTTTTAAAAAAAAAATTCTCGGAAAAAACTAAAACCACATGACCCTATCTTGGGTACTATAGACAAATTTATTCTGAAAATTTCATTAAAATCGGTTGAACCCCGTCTAGGAGGAGTTGCGTTCACAAAATTTTGATTGCACATCCACACACCTACTTATAAACTAAGTTAGCTTGATTCATCTGATCTAGAAGCTATATCAAGGATTTCTACATAATTTTTTTGTTTTTTGAAAATGTTACAGACACCGTACCAAACGCTATACCACTTTTTCCTTGCAGTCAAAGTGGGTAATAATGAAATCGAAAAAATTAAAGTTAACTTTCTATACTATTTATCAATTATAATAATATATATTCTTCAAAAACTGAAATTATTTACATTGCACTTAACTATATATATATATATATATATATATATATATATATATATATATATATATATATATATATATATATATATATATATATATATATATATATATATGTGCATACAAAGTTTTTCAAAACATATTACATTTAAATTTTAAACCATTAATTAGCGAGTCGCAATAGTTAATTAATATTTAAGTATCAATCACTTTAATATATAATTATCACTCTGTAATTTCGTCATTATTTTTTGTTTTTGTTTTGTTATTTTATTGTTGATTTTACGTAAATATACATAATCTAATGTCCATTAACTCTATATATAGATATTTTATTAAGCAAACTACATAGATATATTTCAAATAGAAAACACGTATTTTGCAATAATTTTAGCGCATTCTGCAATAAAATTGGTAAATAGATAATTTTAATGCTGCATTAAAAAGGAAACCACTCGTCTTAAATTTGTACACCGGATTGTACAATCCTAGGATTTTAGCACGAGTTTAAGGAAGTTTGTAAGGATACTACATGATTTTTCGTTGATTTTACATGATTTTAAGAACAATTATAAGAATTCTACACGATTTTTCATTGATTTTACATGATTTTAAGAACGATTATAAGAATTCTACACGATTTTTCATTGATTTTACATGATTTTAAAAACGATTATAAGAATTCTACACGATTTTTCGTTGATTTTACATGATTTTAAGAACAATTATAAGAATTCTACACGATTTTTCATTGATTTTACATGATTTTAAGAACGATTATAAGAATTCTACACGATTTTTCATTGATTTTACATGATTTTAAGAACGATTATAAGAATTCTACACGATTTTTCGTTGATTTTACATGATTTTAAGAACAATTATAAGAATTCTACACGATTTTTCATTGATTTTACATGATTTTAAGAACGATTATAAGAATTCAACATGATTTTTCATTGATTTTACATGATTTTAAGAACGATTATAAGGATTTCACGTGATTTTAATCGAGTCTGTAAAAATTTTATATTAATTTAATTAAAATTGTAAAAATTTTAGCGCAATTTTAAGGAAGATTGTAAGGATTTTCGTTGATTTACATGATTTTAAAGACGATTATAAAGATTCTATATAATTTTTCGTTGATTTTACATGATTTTAAGAACAATTATAAGGATTTCACGTGATTTTATGCAAGTCTGTAAGGATTTTATATGATTTTAAGTAAAGTTGTAAAAATTTTAGCACGATTTTAAGGAAGATTGTAAGTATTTTCGTTGATTTTACGTGATTTTAAAAACGATTATAAAGATTCTACTTAATTTTTCGTTGATTTTACATGATTTTAAGGACGATTATAAAGATTTTACGTGATTTTAAGCGAATTTGCAAGGACTTTGTATGATTTTAAATGAAATTATAAGGATTTTTACCACGATTTTCAACGCAATTTTCAAGATTCTAGATGATTTTTCGTTGATTTTACATGATTTTAAGCAAGTTTCTAAGGATTTTATATGATTTTAAGCGCGATTGTAAAAATATTGTAAGATTTTAAGCGCGATTGTAAGGATTTTATCATGATTTTTATTAGGATTTTAAGGGATTTTAATAAATTTGTACACCAGATTTTACAAGTGGTTTCCCCCTCGTACTGCATTTATAATTTTACGACTGCGTATAATTATTACGTGAGATTGTAAGAATTTTACATGATTTTAAGTGAGATTATGAGGATTTGACATGATTTTAAGTGAAATTCTAAGGACTTTACATGATATTAAGTGAGATTATGAAAATTTTACATAATTTTAAGTGAGATTGTAAAAATTTTACATGATTTTAAGTGAGATTGTGAAGATTTTACATGAGTTTAAGTGAGATTGTGAGGATTTTACATGATCTTAAGTGAGATTGTAAGGATTTAACA
This sequence comes from Clivina fossor, assembly GCA_963966155.1. Lineage (NCBI taxonomy): Eukaryota > Metazoa > Arthropoda > Insecta > Coleoptera > Carabidae > Clivina > Clivina fossor. Next base: position 17,031,990 of record OZ014558.1, on the reverse strand, counting down.
TGATTTTAAGTGAGATTCTAAGGATTTTACATGATTTTAAGTGAGATTGTGAAGATTTTACATGAGTTTAAGTGAGATTGTGAGGATTTTACATGATTTTAAGTGAGATTCTAAGGATTTTACATAATTTTAAGTAAGATTGTGAAAATTTTACATGATTTTAAGTGAGATTGCGAAGATTTTACATGATTTTAAGTGAGATTGTAAGAATTTTACATGATCTTAAGTGAGATTGTAAGGATTTAACATTGTTTTGAGTGAGATTCTAAGGATTTTACATGATTTTAAAAGAGATTGTGAGAATTTTACATGATTTTAAGTGAGATTGTAAGAATTTTACATGATTTTAAGTGTAGTTGTGAAGATTTTTACATAATTTTAAGTGAAATTGTGAAGATTTTACATGAGTTTGTTATGTTATCATATATATATTTTAATACTATATTAAGAATTAAGACTGTAATACTATATACAAATTGATGGTATTAAATTTTTATTTTTATTATATTTATAGTTAATTTTTAAATATACTTATTTTGTTATTTTTAATATCTTGTGTTTGTGTCACCTTTTTAAATATAAATAGCGTTACGGTAACTATCCATTTTTCTCAGTGTACAATTTTATGATTATTATGAAATAATTAAAAATCAAATAAATTCCACCTACCTTTTTGATGGATATCCCATAAAACGACAACAGCCTTATTTTGCGCCAGTCGCATCGCGAGAAGTCTCCCCAAACCACCCCCACCTCCCGTGATCAGGGCAACTTCGCCCTCCAAACTCTTCTCGTAACGATAACTTCGCGGTATCAAATTCTTCACGATCGCTTGTATCACGAATGCCAACAGCGAAATCACGAAAAACGCAACATTTAACGTATTGAATAAAGCTGTATAGAAAACTATGTGAATTGGTTTACCCATTATTTGAGAATATTTATAATTAACTATATTAATTAATTAATTAATTAATGACTAGAGTTTTAATTTAATTAAATATGTATGTTTATTTACGAATCATAGATTCATTGCGGTTTCCTGTAACAAAAGAAATAAATAAATAGAAATAAATAAATGTTAAGTTTCAATTTAGTAAAATTAAAAATCTTCCATTTTTAAGTGAGATTGTGAGGATTTAACTTGATTTTAAGTAAGATTCTAAGAATTTTACACGATTTTAAGTGAAATTGTGAGGATTTAACTTGATTTTAAGTAAGATTCTAAGGATTTTACACGATTTTAAGTAAGATTGTGAGGATTTTACATGAGTTTAAGTGAGATTGTGAAGATTTTAAGTGAGATTGTAAGGATTTTAGATGATTTTAAGTGAGATTCTAAGGATTTTACATGATTTTAAGTGAGATTGTGAGAATTTTACATGAGTTTAAGTAAGATTGTAAGAATTTTACATGATTTTAAGCGTGATTTTAAAGATTTTATAAGATTTTAAGCGCGATTGTAAAAATTTTACCATGATTTTATTAGGATTTTAAGGGATTTTAATAAATTTGTACACCAGATTTTACAAGTGGTTTTCCCCCTCGTAAATTACTAAATCTAATCGTTCGTTGAAACGTCGATTATTAATAAATATTAATACAGAACTACATTCTAAAGCCGTTTTATTATAATATAATGAGTTCTACAAGATTATTTACTATGTTAATTAATTATTTACTATATAAATGTCATTTCTATCATTTCTTCCTGATGAAGACGTACGTTGAGTTTGTCGAAACGTCGATTATTAATAAATATTAATACAGAACTGCATACTAAAGCCGTTTTATTATAATATAACGACTTTTAAAAAAAATTTTTACTATGTTAATTAATTATTTATGATTTAAAGCAGAAAATTATTTATAAATATACAATTAACTAGATCATAAAATTTATAAATTTTCAATCAAAAGGAAGCAATAGAAATTTATAAAGAACAAAATTAGCAGTAGATATGGGTAAACCCATATATAGACACCAAGAGAATTTAAATAAAAATAAAAATAATATTTACCAAAAATTGTTAGAACACAAGCACCAGTTCACATAACCAATTCAGTGCATGATTGTCAACTGTTTTAATAAACAACAGTCAATTATTTTGTTGTTTTTTTTTGTATCTATCTCACACTTAATTAGAACATGGTCACTTTTGTTCTTAATCCACAAAAATTAACTAACAGCGCACAAACAGTTGACAAAACGATTGTCAACTGTCAACTGAACCAATAGTCTACTGTTTTTCTTGTATCTATAACTTGTTTTTTTCGTAACTAAATTAACTAATAATTGAATAAACGATTGTCAACTGTCAGTAGTCAACTCTGTATTATTCAGCTTCTCTTAATTTATTTAGCACACACAATCACTTGTTTTTAAGTAACCTCCCCCGAAAATTACCTAGGGCAAACGATTGTCAACTGTCAACACAGTCTGTATTTAATAACTCTTACTTTTCCAAATCGTTGAAGTTTAAGCCACGTGCCTGCACGTTCACTTGTTTTCGTAATCGGCGAAAATTAACTAATTAACTAATAAAGAGTTGACAAACAACGCGGGATAGACCACTAATCCGCATATTATAAATATATTCAGTTCGGTCGGTCGTGTTCGTGTTCGTGTTCGCGTTGCGGAACCGCAAACTATCACAACTGTTTCTGCTGGTTGAGTTCTCTGCATGTGTTTCACCTGTCTGCGTGCTATAGCTATGGAGATTGTGCCCACCATACCCCCAGGCTGACGTCACCCGTGACACACATACACAGGTCAGAGCGGGCAGTCAAGCTAGAAATATAGTATATCGCGCGTTTTATAATGTTTTTCAAAATGCGATCTAACTACAACACGAACTTATTGTTTATCTACGCTAATATTAATAATAATAATTATAAAAAAAAGTTAAATAAATAATAAATAAAATAAAATAAAAAAAATAGTTCAAACTGTCGATGATGTATTTCATTTATAAATAAATTTTTCACTAATTTATTTTCAATAAAAAATTTCTGAGTTTCTTTTAAAATAACCAGTCAACCCTTTTTTACCACTTTGACTGGAAGGAAAAAGTGGTATAGTGTTTGCTACGGTGTCTGTAACATTTTCAAAAATAAAAAAAACATTTGTATAGAAATCCTTCATATAAGCCTCTTAGAACAGACGAATCCACGAACTTAGTTTATGTGGATGAAATAGATGTCAGATTATAATTATGTTTGGTTTGGTGCTGCCACACCAGTGGTCTATATAATATCTAACTGCTGTATAATAATGATTACATTACTGTACTAGTAACATAATAACCTCTTTCTATATATATATATATATATATATATATATATATATATATATATATATGTAGAGTCAGAGTAACTACCGTGTTTATATTTAGTACGAAAATTTAACGGGATACGGTATTGGGGTTGAGAAAATTTATAAAAATGCAAGCATTTCAAATTCTATCAATTTATTGTACATTCCAATATTTCGCTAGCAATTTGTGGCTTCTTCAGGGAAACACTAAAAAAAAATTTTTATTTTACAATTTCGCAATTTTGTATAAAACAATTAAGAATTTAATGTGAACTATAGATGAGAAAAAACCTTACATGTATGATAAGAACAATATAAATGCTGTTGTATGTGATTTGAATGTTTAGAATTGATTAATTTTCCTTGTTTTCATCTTCCAACGTAAAATGTACACGTTTAATAAAAAACTTATAAATAATCAAAGAATTAAAACAGTTATTAAAATATATCGTTGTAAAAGTCAGTAGTTAAAAAACTAAATAGTTAAATACATAAATATAATAAAATTGTTAAATAAATAAATAATAAAATGCAGTCAAACAATAAAAATACTATGTGTTATAGCTAAGTTAAAATTTTTTTGAATAAAGCCTAGATTTTAAAAACATAAAAACTCCATGTACGGCAATGTAATTAAAAAAAAAATTTAAATTAATACGAGAGCGCAAGTCTATTTTTGAATTTTTTTGATCGGCAAGTTGTTAGTTCATTGACCTGAGACACACAATTTGAAGTTGAATTTGAAGTTAAATTGATAGAATTTGAAATGCTTGCATTTTTATAAATTTTCTCAACCCCAATACCGTATCCCGTTAAATTTTCGTACTATATATATATATATATATATACATATATATATATATATATATATATATATATATATATATATATATATATATATATATATAGGCAATATGGTAACCTAATATAAATATTAAGATACGCTTGAAGAAAATCCTATTTATGCGTTTATATATATTATATATATATATATATATATATATATATATATATATATATATATAATAAAATAATAATAATAAATTTGAAATGATTTTTTATGGTTCAAGTAGCACATCACATGTTTAAATTTTAATTAGAAACTTTAGAACCTAAAAATTACTTGTTTATTCTTAATTTATTTGGTAGTAGATAAAAATTACCGAAATTTGAAATTCTAATTTAGAAATATACATAAAATTAATTACCGCGTAACGTTATATATTTCGAATAATAGTAACAAGATTATAAACTCTATATGGTTAAACCCATTTTATAGACCACTTTGACATTATCACATAAATACTAAGAAATAGAATAGAAATAGAATAAATGTGAAACTTAAATGTGTCTATATTTAGTCCAATTTGGGCTTAAATATGTATTTTACCTAAAAATTGTATAGAAATAAAATTATAGACAATAAAATTTCCTACAACTTTTATTTGCATCACTTTTTAGTGTAACTTCCGGTTTAGAAGCTAGGCGTTTACAAATATCAAGTAATTTATTAATTTTAATGCACAGAAATCAAAATGTTAAACTTAAATTTTTATATATTTTTTGGAGGCAGCATCATTATTCAAAATTAAAATTTTTGTAAATATTACGAATAAAAAAAAAGATATATCCTGAAATTTGTAATTGTACAAACAGTATATGCTTAAAATAAATTTTTGACTAGTTTTTCCGGAAAATTGACAACATTGTATTAATGTAAAAAGTAAAGCCAAAATTAAATTTAAAACATGTTCCTCTGTATTTTGTTAAAATCATATAATTTATGTAGGCATTAGCAGAATCTTTTGTAAAAATTTGATTAAAATCGCTTAAATATAGTATACGGTCATAATAAATTTTCAAAAATTTTGTAATTTTTTCTCTCGGAAAGTTGGCAACATTGTATTTTATTAAAATTACATAAATTATATGAATACTAAGAAAATCTTTTTGAAAATTTGAGTAAAATCGGTTAAATATCATGGCCATAATAAATTTTTTAAAACTTTAGTAATTTTTTCTCGGAAAGCTGGCAATACTGGATATTAATAAAATTATATAATTAATGGAAGCATTCCGGAAATTTTTTCTGAAAATTTCATCAAAATCGGATAAATAATGTAGCCAATATGAATTTTGAAAAACTTTAGTAATTTTTTTCTCGGCCAGTTGGCATATCACTGAAAAAAATTAAAACCAAATGACTTTATCTTGGGTACTAGACAAATTTATCCTGAAAATTTTATTAAAATCGGTTGAACCCCGTCTAGGAGGAGTTGCAATCACAAAATTTTGACTGAGCGAGTTGTCGACGCACATCTATACACCCACTTATAAACTAAGTTCGCTTGATTCGTCTGATCTAAAGGCTATATCAAGAATTTCTATACAATTTTTGTTTTTTTTTGAAAATGTTACAGACACCGTACCAAACGCTATACCACTTTTCCTTGCAGTCAATGTGGTAAAAATGATGCAAATGAAAGTTGTGACAAATTTTATTTTCTATAATTTTATTTCTATATAATTTTTTGATAAAATGCATATTTAAGCCCAAATTACACTAAATATAGAAACATTTAAGTTTAACATTTTGATTTCTGTATATTAAAATTAATAAATTACTTGATATTTAAAATCGCGTAGCTTCTAAATCGGAAGTTCTATTGAAAAGTGATACAAATAAAACTTTAGGAAATTTTATTGCCTCTAATTTTATTTCTATAGAATTTTTTGATAAAATGCATATTTAAGCCGGAATTGCACTAAATATAGAAACATTTAAGTTTAATCACTATTATCCAAACTATCGTCGGTGTTCCGAGTTTATTATGTGAATTGAAACCAATTTAATTTTTGTTTCTTCAATTATTTGTCTCACTGTACGAAAAAGTTTCATATGTCGTGTTTCATATTTTCAGTTTCGTATTTCATATTTCATGTTTCACGTTCCTAGAGTTTCTCTTGAGCGAATGCGTCTAATGAACGTTTGAGTTAAAAAGAAAATTTATAGGAATGATTTTAAATAAGTTTCCAAATGTAGTAGGAATAAAAGGGCATGTATGAGAGGAATTATGAATGTGAAAGTTACTTATCTGGATAGAGGAATATTTGGAAGAAACTAATTTTGAAATAATGGAAAAAGTTTGTGCCACATGACGTGACTATATATGTATTTATGTATAAACAAACAAGAAATCGCCTGACAATATGTGCCCATCACAGTCATATTTTTATCGTCAAACTTATAGGAATATTTCTTCTTCAGATATAATTAAAAAATAAAACATTATTTTTTTTTTTATAATAATATACATAATAAAAAATTATATAAATTCACATATTCTATAAATGTATTTTTACGAAAAAAATTTAATATTATGTCAATTAATTATTACAATAGAAATTGCAAAATGCTGCTATTTTACTGTTAATAGTTATGTTAAATTACATAAATATATAACATTTTTCTACATTTTATACATTTATATATATATATATATATATATATATATATAAGTTAATTAAGAATAACTACCGTGAATATAAGTTGAGAAAATTTATATAACGGGATACGGTATATGATTGACTAGGTTATTAAAATGCTAGCATTTAATATCTATCAATTTATTACAAATCCTATATTTCGCCACACATTTGTGGCTTCTTCAGGGAAGCACTGAAATAATTTTTTAGAAAAACAAAAAAATTATTACAATCGTTAAAACCAAAACAATACAGTTTAAATTAACATAGTATGTAAAAACTTACAAGTATGACCAGATATTTAATTGCTGTTGTAGTAAATGAATATTTTTAAAAATGGTATGCTTTTTTCTGTTTTACATTGAATGAGAATGAAAACAGAAAAAAGCATACCATTTTTAAAAATATTCATTTACTACAACAGCAATTAAATATCTGGTCATACTTGTAAGTTTTTACATACTATGTTAATTTAAACTGTATTGTTTTGGTTTTAACGATTGTAATAATTTTTTTGTTTTTCTAAAAAATTATTTCAGTGCTTCCCTGAAGAAGCCACAAATGTGTGGCGAAATATAGGATTTGTAATAAATTGATAGATATTAAATGCTAGCATTTTAATAACCTAGTCAATCATATACCGTATCCCGTTATATAAATTTTCTCAATATATATATATATATATATATATATATACCGGGTGTTCGTTCGTCAAGTTCGTATGGGCGTTTAACATGTAATTTCGATAAATTGCGATATACTACTTTCTCGAGTAAAATTCGAAGAAATACTTAGAATACTTTTCGATAGGACATAAAAGGTTCTATTATTTGGTTTTAGTTTTAATTTGCTAGCATGTGCCGTTTGGGCGCTTGAATTTTTTTTTGATTTTTTGGTTTTTATTTTTTTTCTCAAAAACTATGAGATGTAGAAAAATAAGCATGACATGGAAAAATGAGGAATAATGAGAAAAATAATTGAATGAAGAAACCATTATTCCACGATACATCGTTATATAGCTAAATTTTTTTTCTATTTTACTGAATTTTTCCAGATTTTTTTGAGCAAATTTTGAAAAAAAATTTATTTTGAAAAAATCCCAGGGTCCCCCTTGTCAAATTTTCAAAAATTCAGTTTTTGATTTTTTCTACTAAACGATGTTTGAGAAAAAAAATAAAAACCGAAAAATCAAAAAAAAATTCTAGCGCCCAAACGGCACATGCTAGCAAATTAAAACTAAAATCACATAATAGAACCTTTTATGTCCTATCGAAAAGTATTCTTATTATTTCTTCGAATTTTACTCGAGAAAGTAGTATATCGCAATTTATCGAAATTACATGTCAAACGCCCATACGAACTTGACGAACGAACACCCGGTATATATATATGTATATATATATATATATATATATATATATATATATATATACAGGGTGTTCGTTCGCCAGGTTGATATACAGCAACAACATGGATATCCCGATAATATGCAGAATACTTCTTTCTGAAGTAAAATTTTGAAAAATACTTAGAATACTATTCGATAGGAAATAAAAAGTTCTATAATTTGGATTTTGTTTCGATTTGCTAGCATGTGCCCCGTTTGGGCGCTAGAATTTCTTTTTAAAATGTTTTTTAGAATTTTCAATAATTTTTCCTGCTAAATCAGAATATGAGTTAGAGAAAAAAGTTACTTAGCTATTATGTAGCTAATTTTCTTCTTTATTTTACTGAATTTTTTCAGCAAATTTTCGGAAAAAAATCTTATTTTAAAAAAATTTAAAATACGCAATAACATCAAATATCAAAAAAAAAAAATGATTTTTAAAATAACAAAATAACGTTTTTAACAAAATTGACAGCTTTAATGACAACTGTCAATTGTTAAAATCATTTTATTATATTATATTATATTATATATATATATATATATATATATATATATATATATATATATATATATATATATATACAGTAGCGCAGCCAGGATTTTGTCTTGGGGGGGGCCCAAGAATTTTATCTTGGAGAAGCAAAAAAAAAAGCAAATACTAACCAGATTTTCACTTTATCTTCCATGAATCGAATAATTAATAGTTTAAAATAATGAATTTTGGCTCAAAATTTTGGGGTAAATAATTGTAGCGTTAGAAGTGACTGCTGAATATATGAATAAACGAATAAAAATTGTGCTAATTCTGCTAGCCTTGGGGGGGGCCGAGGCCCGTCGGCCCCCCCCCTTGGTTGCGCCACTGTATATATATATATATATATATTATATAAAAAATTCTAGAATATTTCAAGAATAATAAAATATAAATATTAACAAATATTCGTATAGTTTCTTTTATGTTGTTTCTGAGGTCACGAAATGAATGTATTATACTTATACATAGTAGAATTACGCCATTTTTTTTTTAATAAAAATTTTCCATATAGCTGCCCCGACATTTTACGAAATCTAAAAATAAAACGAATTTTTTCGCAATCTCTTTAAAAGTGGTAGCCTTGACACTGAGCTAAAAATATACTCTACTTTCACCAAAAGTAAATAATAATAAAAAAAAATTTAATTTAATTTCTTATATAACTACCATTGAAAATATACATGCATATAAAATATAGGACTGGCTCCCAAAGTTACTAGACTCATTGAAAAAATGAAATAAATTTTGTATTTATATTAATAATTCACATTTATTCTTTTATAAATTAAAAACACACGTTTTGGAAATAAATTTTATAAGGTTTTTTATTTTCACACTATTTAATTTCGTCTTCTTAAAAATATTAATAAGTATAACATGAAAAATGTTAAAAATACCTCTCATATACTGAGTGGGCCAAAAGTCACTAGACCCATTTTAAAATAAAATACCTTTTTATTACCACTTCGACTGCAAGGAAAAGTGGTATAGCGGTTGGTAGGGTGTCTGTAACATTTTCAAAAAAAAAAATTGTGTATACAAATCCTTGATATAGCCTCTAGATCAAACGAATCAAGCGAACTTAGTTTATAAGTGGGTGTATGGATGTGCGTCGTCAGCTCGCTCACTTACTCGGTCGTCAGTCAAAATTTTGTGATCGCAACTCCTCCTAGACGGTTCAACCGATTTTAATGAAATTTTTAGGATAAATTTTTCTAGTACCCAAGATAGGGTCATGTGGTTTTATTTTTTCCAGTAATGCCAACTTTCCGAGAAAAAAATTACTAAAATTTTAAAAAATTTATTACGGCCACGTTATTTAACCGATTTTACTGAAATTTTCACAAAAGATTCTCCTAGTATTCATATAATTTATGTAATTTTAAAGAAATACAATGTTGCCAACTTTGCGAGAGAAAAATTACTAAAAATTTAAAAAATTCATTATGACCACTTTATTTAATCAATTTTAATCAAATTTTTATAAAAGATTCTCCTAGTGCCTAAATATATTATGCAATTTTAACAAAATATAGTGTTGCCAACTTATCGAGAGAGAAAAAATCCCAAAATTTTTAAAAAAATTCATTGTGGCTAGATTATTTATTCGATTTTGATCAAATTTTCTATTGCCCACATAAAATATAATTTTAATAAAAATATTGTGTTACCAACTTTCCGAGAAATGTCAAAGTGGTCTATATATGGATTTACCCATATACTTCTAATCTTGTTTTAATAGTAGGCACTAATTTAAATAAAATTTGCCTTCCATTAATTAAAAATTTTAAAAATTTGTATGAACCAGTTACTTGTATCTTTGTTACGTCTAGTAACTTGTTTCTATGTTTCTGTTTATTAACTATAAATGTCATTTGTATCATTTAACCTGAAGCAAGACGTACGTTGAGTAGGTACGTCTATTATTAATAAATATTAATACAAAACTTAAACCTACAGCAGTTTTATTTTAAATCCGTTTTCATTTCGTAGACTAGAATCAAAAGAAATAGTTTTTGTATTTGTGTATATGATTAGGTTTCATTAACGGTACATTTTTTTCTCTCTCGAGTTCAAAATTCTCGAAATTCATCTGGTTTTTTAGGCTTCATGACATAAAATCTCATGCCGAAAAATTCTTTAACAGAATAGTACAAAAAAAAAATGTGAGTGCTTGTATAATATTATAGATGGTTATAGACCAGTGGTTCTCAAACCAGAGGTACGTGGAATTGTTGTTCAACAGAGTATGCTTAGCTTTAGGGCTTTGAACCGTTATACTTTTACCACTTTGACTGCAAGGAAAAAGTAGTATAGCGTTTGGTACGGTGTCTGTAACATTAGCAAAAAAAAACAAAAAAAAAGTATAGAAATCCTTGATATAGCTTCTAGATCAGACGAATCAAGCCAACTTAGTTTATAAGTGGGTGTATGGATGTGCGTCGTCAGTCCAAATTTTGTGATCGCAACTCCTCCTAGACGGGGTTCAACCCCGATTTTAATAAAATTTTCAGAATAAATTTGTCTAGTACCCAAAATAGGGTCATGTGGTTTTAGTTTTTTCCGAGAAAAAGATTACTAAATTTTTAAAAAATTTATCATGACCACTATTTAACCAATTTTAATCAAAGTTTCATAAAAGATTCTCCTAGTCCCTAAATATATTATGTAATTTTAACAGAATACAGTGTTGCCAAATTATCGAAAGAAAAAAACAGAAATTTTTTCAAAAATTCATTGTGGCTACATTATTTATTCGATTTTGCTGAAATTTTCCTCAAAGTTTCTCCTAGTGCACATAAATTATAATTTTATTAAAATACAGTGTGTTCGCCAACTTTTCTCTATACTTCTAATCTTGTTCGATTCGCTTTTTGTTCCGGTATACTTCTTATGAAGCATCTTACAGTCATTGTAGAATGGTCAAAATATCTAAATATTTTGCGTAATTTTCGAAAAATTTCCCCGTACGAAAGAAAATTCTAGAATTTTTGTGGACTAGAAAAAAATCTTACTGATACGTAATTAGTAATTTTTTCTCGGAATGTTAGCGACACTGTATTTTTTTAAAATTATATAATTTATGTAGACACTAGGAAAACCTTCTGTAAAATTTTTGATTAAAATCGGCTAAATAATGTGGCCATAACATATTTTAAAAAATTTTGTAATTTTTTTATTAAAATTTGGCAACACTGTATTTTGTTAAAATTACATAAATTATATGAATACTAGGAAAATCTTTTGTGAAAATTTGAGTAAAATCGGTGAAAAAACATGGCCATAATAAATTTTTAAAAACTTTAGTAATTTTTTTCTCGGAAAGTTGGTACCACTGGATATTAATAAAATTATATAATTAATGGGAGCATTAGGAAAATCTTTTCTGAAAATTTGATCAAAATCGAATGCATAATATAGCAAATATGATTTTTTAAAAACTTTAGTAATTTTTTTCTCGGAAAGTAGGCATCACTAGAAAAAAATAAAACCACATAACCCTATCTTGGGTACTAGACAAATTTATCTTAAAAATTTCATTAAAATCGGTTAAACCCCGTCTAGGAGGAGTTCCGATCACAAAGTTTTGTCTGACGACCGAGCGAGCGAGCTGACGACGCACATCCATACACCCACTTATAAACTAAGTTCGGATTCGTCTGATCTAGAAGCTCATATGAAGGATTGTTAAAATTACATAAATTATATGAATACTAGGAAAATCTTTTGTGAAAATTTGAGTAAAATCGGTTAAAAAACATAGCCATAATAAATTTTTAAAAACTTTAGTAATTTTTTTTCCGAAAGTTGGCACCACTGGATATTAATAAAATTATATAATTAATGGGAGCATTAGGAAAATGTTTTCTGAAAATTTGATCAAAATCGGATGCATAATATAGCAAATATGATTTTTTTTAAAACTTTAGTAATTTTTTTCTCGGAAAGTAGGCATCACTGGAAAAAAATAAAACCACATGACCCTATCTTGGGTACTAGACAAATTTATCCTAAAAATTTCATTAAAATCGGTGAAACCCCATCTAGGAGGAGTTGCGATTACAAAATTTTGTCTAACGACCGAGCGAGCACTAAACTAAGTTCGGATTCGTCTCATATGAAGGATTTCTATACAATTTGTTTGTTTTTTTTTTGAAAATGTTACAGACACCGTACCAAACGCTATAACACTTTTCCTTGCAGTCAAAGTGATAAAAAATATGTAATATTACGTCAATTACCGTAGTAAAAATTACAAAATTCTGCTATTTTACTGTAAAATTATTACATAAATATATATTAAATTTTTTCTCAGTGTATTCATATAAAAGTTTGAAAATGTCTGTCATAGTAAACGCAAAAAAATCGAAAAAAAAAAGATATTTATTGGATTTAAACTTGATATTTTTTTATTATTATTATAATGTTCTTCATTTAAATTTCAAATTAACTTATAAATCACTTAGTGAAATTTTCATTTGAATATTAATTTCTTTCTAAACACTAAACTGTCAAAGATTATATAAAAAGATGTTTCTGTGTTAAAATACTCTCTGCTGTGTTCTCATTACATAAATTTAAATTGTTTTTTCTCCTTTTCTAAGTGCTAAAGTTCAAGTATTTATAAATAACGACTCTGCACGTGTCTACAATAGAAAATTGCATGTTTCACTCTTAACACGAATAACATTTCAAAATAATTATAATTTATCTTACACTTAAAATATTAGCTTTAATTTAGTCACAAATTTCTAAAAGTGCCGACATCGAAAAAGAGGTGCTCAAAAAACAAAATGTAAAATGTACTCAAAAAGGGTGTGGCACAAACTTACTTTCTATTATCCCGAAATCAGTCTCCTCCAAACATTCCTATCTATCTCAGACACAAGCAACTTTAGCTTCATCCACGCATTCATAATTCCTCTCTCTCATAGCATATGCTCTGTTCTATTCCTATTACTTCTCTCTCAATCATACCTATCACTTCCAACCAGAGCTGTGCATGTACTTAAGTACATGTACTTTAAACTGTACTTAAATACATATTTATTGTACTTGTACTTGTATTTAAGTACAATTTTTCATTGTGTAATTGTACTTGTACTTAAATCCAATATTTTTGGAATTGTACTTGTGTGTTCACAAGTACTTTTGCTTTTCAGGTTTCAACCTGCAAAATTACGCAGAAAATATATATCTAGTTTGTCTCGTATTCTCGAACTAAGCAATTCGCTGTATTTTTTAGTTATAAAATCAATTCATTAGTACGGTAAGTTAGTTAAATATATGATTTATTATTAAAATGTTGTATCAATAAGCCGAACAATATGGACTTTTCTGGGAACTGTGTAGTACAAACAGCGGGTGTACCTATTCAATGCTATTAGTTGTTTTTCTTAGTCGTTATTTTTTTCTTAAATAAAACGTTTTACACTCCGAAACTACACGCTCTCTCGGACGAAAATTTTGAAAAACTTGTACTATTTAAAGCTAATAAAATATAGGAGTAATAATTATACTAAATTTAAGTAAAAAAAAATAAACTAAATGTTTTTTCTGCAATTTTCCTATTTTCATATGTACTTGTACTTATACCTGAAATTGCAAGTACAAGTACTATACTTGTACTTGTACTTAAATACTTTTAAAATGAAAGTAATTGTATTTAAGTACATTTTTCAACAAAGTACTTGTACTTGTATTTAAATCCTTTTTCTTGTACTTGTGCACAGCTCTGCTTCCAACTACTCATCGGACGTCCACTAGCAAACCTGTACCTTCAAAATCATTCATATAAAACTTTTTAACTCAAACATTCATTAGACGCATTCGCTTGATGACCGACCCATCTTACACTGACTAATAGCAACTTTTGCAACAATATTTTTAGCACTTTGACTGCAAGGAAAAGTGGTATAGCGTTTGGTAGGGTGCCTGTAACATTAGCAAAAAAAAAACAATTTCTATAGAAATCCTTGCTATAGCCTCTAGATCAGACGAATCAAGCAAACTTAGTGTATGGTGGTGTCAAAATTTTGTAATCGCAATCCTCCTAGACGGAGTTCAACCGATTTTAATTAAATTTTCAGGATAAATTTGTCTAGTACCCAAGATAAAGTCATGTGGTTCTATTTTTTTCCGAGAAAAAAATTACTAAAGTTTTTAAAAATTCATATTGGCTACGTTATTTATTCGATTTTCATCAAATTTTCAGAAAAGATTCCCCTAATGCTCCCATTAATTATATAATTTTATTAATATCCAGTATTGCCAACTATCCGAGAAAAAATAACTAAAATTTTTAAAAATTTATTATGGCCATGTTATTTAACCGATTTTACTCAAATTTTCACAAAAGATTCTCCTAGTATTCGTATAATTTATGTAATTTTAACGAAATACAGTGTTGCCAACTTTCCGAGAAAAAAATTACTAAAATTTAAAAAAATTCATTATCACCACTTTATTTAACCGATATTAATCAAAGTTTCATAAAAGATTTTCCTAGTACCCACATAAATTATAATATTATTAAAATACAGTGTTGCCAACTGTCCGAGAAATGTCAAAGTGGTCTATATATGGGTTTACCCATATACTTCTAATCTTGTTTTTTCTACTTTCACACAATCTATTTCTTAAACTGAAATGTATATACAATCTATGACTATATTTTCACCTGCACAACAACTCTTACATAAGTATCTACATTAAATATAACTGTTAAAATAATAATTTTAATTCTAAAAACAAGATTAGAAGTAGTATATTGGTAAACCCATATATAGACAGACCACTTTGACATTATCATATAAATATAGGCTATATTTGTATTCCTATTTCTTAGTATATTTAATATACTAAGAATTAGAGAAACAAATTTTTATATTTTTTCAATAAAAGTGGGAAACACTGTATTTTACTAAAATCATATAATTTATGTACACGCTAGTGGTATTTTCTGTTAAAATTTGATTAAAATCGGATAAATAATACGGCCATAGTAAATTATTAAAAATTTTAGTAATTTTTTCTCGGAAAGTTGGCGACACTGCATTTTATTAAAATTACGAAATTTATGTGGACACTAAGAAAATCTTTTCTGAAAATTTCAGTAAAATCCGATAAATAATGTAGCCATATAATTTTTTTTTTAATTTAGTAATTTTGACTTCACTAGAAGAAAACAAAACCATATTTTAGGCACTAGATAAATTTATCTTGTAAAATTTCATTCTAATCGGTTGAACGCTGTCAAGGATGAGTTGCGATCACAAAATTTTAACTGACGACGCACATCCATACACCCCACTCTCATAAACTAAGTTCGTGGATTCGTCTGATCTAGAAAGACCATACAGAAGGATTTCTATAGGAAATTTTTTTTTTTTTTGAGAATATTACAGGCTCCTGGATTTTTTAGGGTTATCGAAAACTCAGTCTTTGAGTTTTCGATAACCCTAAAAAATCCAATCATATCATTGCAGTCGATACCATCGAAACAACGATTACAGGCTCCGTATCAATATCGCGCTATACTACTTTTTCCTTGCAGTTAATTTATAGTTTCGCCATAAACAAATATGTTTACATAAGACATTCTTTATTTTACTATAAAAGTTTAATTTGTTTGTTTATTTGACAAATAGAAATATTTTGATACTTACACTGAAATTTAAATGAAATTTATAAATATTAACACCTTCTCTCCTCTTATATAATATTTATTATTACTAAATTTGTCTAATTCTCTCTCTGTCTCTCTCTCTCTCTCTCTCTCTCTCTCTCTCTCTCTCTATATATATATATATATATATACATTTGCTAGATTGATATAGGGCAATAACATAGGATACCGAAAATATGTAGAATACTTCTTTCTGAAGTAAAATTCGGAGAAATATTTAGAATACTTTTCGATAGGGAATAAAAAGTTCTAGAATTTGGTTTTAGTTTTAATTTGCTAGCATGTGCCCCGTTTGGGCGCTAGAATTTTTTTTTAAATATTTTTTAGAATTTACAATAATTTTTCCTGCTAAATCAGTATGAGTTAGAGAAAAAAGTTACTTCACTAAGTTTTTTCTCTATTTTATAGATTTTTTTTCAGATTTTTTGAGCAAATTTTGAATAAAATTATATTTAAAATTTTTTCAAAATATAACTATTTTCTAAATTTTTCTAAACCAGAATGTGATAAAAAAAAAGTTACGTATTTATTATACTAATTTTTTTCTCTATTTTACTAAATATTTTCAGATTTTTTGAGCAATTTTCAAAAATTCAGTTTCTAATTTTTTTTTCTACTAAACGATGCATCCTAGAATAATAGTTTCTTCATTTTATTATAGTACTCATTATTCCGCATTTTTGCATACCACGCTTATTTTCCTGCACCTCATAGTTTTTGAGGAAAAAAATAAAAACCAAAAAATCAAAATAAAATTCTAGCGCCTAAACGGCATATGCAAGTAAATTAAAACTAATACCAAATTATAGAACTTTTTATGCCCTATCAAAAAGTACTCTAAGCATTTTCCGAATTTTACTCGAGAAAGAAGTATATCACAAATTATCGAAACTACATGTTAAAGGCAGATACGAACTTGACCAACGAACACCCGGTATATACAATTAACTGACTAACACTAACATTTTCTTCAATTTCACACACACACTCATCATACACTAATCTATATTTCGGAAAGCAATTATTTTCCGCTTTTATGGTTTTGCAGCGAAACCCAACATTCACTAGCATACATCGATGTAGGCACACTAAAACAGAGGGCTTCTTTGGAAACATTTACATTTCCTAGCAAAAGTTTAATAAATTAATATAATAGTTTAAATATTACATTTACATTTACATTTTCTATATAAATTTTGTAGACACACATTTTATTCTGATTTCTAAGACACATCGCATATTCATATATAAAAAAAACACATTGTATATAAGTTTTTTATATAAGAGCTTTAAAAAGGGCAATAGTGATTGCCGAAACGTTGGCTTACTATTTATTAACAATGTATACTAATATACTAATTATTTATTTCTGAGACAAATTGATTCATATTTAACATTCATATTTACATTCATTTTATATTCATTTTACATTCATATATAAACAAGATTAGAAATATATGAGTAAACCCATATATAGACCACTTTAACATTTCTCGGAAAGTTGGCAGCACTGTATTTTAATATTATTATAATTTATGTGGGTACTAGGAGAAACTTTTCGGAAAATTTGATCAAAATCGAATAAATAATGTAGCCACAATAAATTTTTAAAAAACTTTGTGATTTTTATCTCGATAAGTTGGCAACACTGTATTTTGTTAAAATTACATAAATTATATAAATACTAGGAGAATCTTTTGTGAAAATTTGAGTAAAATCGGATAAATAACGTAGCCAATATGAATTTTTAAAAAATGTAGTAATTTTGTTCTCGGAAACTTGGCATCACTGGAAAAAAATATAACCACATGACCCTATCTTGGGTCCTAGACAAATTTATCCTAAAAATTTCATTAAAATCGATTGAATCGTCTAGGAGGAATTGCGATCACAACATTTTGTCTAACGACGCACATCCATACACCCAGATTCAGATTCGTCATCTCTAGAGGTTATATGAAGGATTTCTATACACAATTCTTTTTTTGAAAATGTTACAGACACCGTACCAAACGCTATACCACTTTTCCTTTCAATCAAAGTGGTAAAAATACATTGTATAATAGCATTACATAACAATAGTGATGACCGAAACGTTGGCTTAGTATAGTTAATAAAAGTATTAAAAAGACTGAATTTTATCAATTACTAATTATTTATTAACTATACAAACAGTCGATTATTTTATTATTAATTAATAGAAATATATTATTTAACACAAATATTTGAGTGTAAAAGCAATTATTGGAGTTTGAATGCAATAAAAATATATTTGTTCTGCTCTATTTAACACAAATGATATGAAAATAAATTACAATAGAGAAACTATAATATTTAATTTGCACATAGTTTTCTGTGTTCACTATCATTTTTGTAAACAATAATTTAAAATATAATGGTTCGTTAAAATAAAAATTCTTGAATTTCGTAAGTAATTTCGTTGTAATATACATAGACAGATTTCTTATGAAATCCAAGAATGTTCATTTTAAAAACTTCAACATTCGTATCAATGTATCAACATTCAATACAAGATTCATATCTCTTTACCAAAGCAACAATAATTCTATCGCAAAATCATCCATAGTTATGCAACCAATCTTACATAATGTGGCAGTTATTTGAAAAAATTGATCGCATTATTTCAAGAAATTTGTTTAAAAATGTATACAAAAGAAGAAAGATTAGAAATTTTGCATTGATATTTCGAGAAGAATAGTTTGGGAAATGTGAAAGATTCATTTGCTCCTAAATATCCTGACATTTCGAACATCTTTTATAAATTAATAAATTTATAAATTAAAAATTATATTTTTCTCTATAAAATATAAAATGTCTTATTTTTATTTTTATAGTATTATTTATTAATTATTATTTATAAATTTAAGTGTACAGCAATTTACAATAAATGACCATGTTCTGTTAAATATTTCATTTTTTATTCAAATAAACATCATATTATGTAAGATTGGTTGCATAACTGTCAGGGATGTATCCATGCAATTGATGTGTTATTTTTAAAATTGAACATAGAAAATTTATATG
Organism: Clivina fossor; assembly: GCA_963966155.1. Classification (NCBI taxonomy): domain Eukaryota; kingdom Metazoa; phylum Arthropoda; class Insecta; order Coleoptera; family Carabidae; genus Clivina; species Clivina fossor. Next base: position 17,012,531 of record OZ014558.1, on the reverse strand, counting down.
AAGTTCAGTTCATATGTTCAGAGATAAAAATATCGCACTGTACATGTGTGACGTATAACTAATTAAACGTATTTCATACTTATTAACTATATTTATTTCACATGTCCAATTAGCCGAGAGGCTGAAAGATATGTTTGGCGTGCCAGAGAACCCGCCGCAGTTCGATTCCCAACCACTGAAATATAGTAATAACTGGAACGCGCACTGGCCGCTCAAATGCGAGCCGAGAGAGATAGCGATATACGGGGATTTGCGTCTTTGTCGTATAGTCCGTTCAAAAGTTTCTATTGGCGTAGAATTGCTACTACATGATAACTTAAATAGCTATGAAAAAAAAAGAATCTCACTGCTTTATTGAAAAAATGTCAAATTAATATATCAAAAATGATAAAAATACCTTTTATAGAGAAATTCCCCAATAAAATCTCATTACGTATCGTTTTGCCGATGCATTTAGCTACAATTTAATATGCAACAACATAAGATTGTCGTATTTTTACCGCAAGAAATCGCATTTAGATTTCAAATGCGCAGAAGTGTAAAACAGTGATAGAGATTCCCGTATCACCTATCTCTCTCGGCTCGCATTGGCGCTACTAGAACACATAGGCAGTGCACATTCCAGTTATTACTATATTTCAGTGTTCCCAACGCTAACAAAATTTTATTTATTTAATTATATATTAACTCAGACAGTTCACATACATAAATACATACATACAACTCAATGTAATTCTAAAGAGCAATATATACGTAATCTATAACTATATAGCTGTAATCGATAATCAATAATCAATATTTCAAAATCATTACAAAACCAAATTTATTCTGTTAATAGGATGATCATCGGGGCCTTTTCGGAAGAAACTCGTTAGCGTAGCTCTATATCGAATGGGGCCCTGGGGCGGAGCCATATCGGAGACACCCGGAATCCTATCACAGACACCCGGAGCCCTATACACATACAATGTTGCCAACTTAGCTGGGATACAAACCTTTTTAAATATTTGAATTTGTCACCAAGTACCCCAACGAAAAAGTCACTAGATTCAGTATTGCCAATCTTACAAACTTGAAAAAGTCACCAAATTCTGCACCAATCGTCGCCAACAGCAAAAATTCACTAGATTCAGTATTACCAACCTTACAAACTTAAAAAGTCACTAAAATCTAGGCTGTCCCAACAGTCGCCATACCGCATTTCAAGACTATATTCAGACAGGTGGTGGGAATCCAAAAATGAATAATTTTACATTCGATTTATTCGTTTAATACTACATATTTATTGGAAAAATTAGGTAATTTATCTACAATTAATAATTTAATAACAATTTTTATATATTCAGACAGAATTAGCAATGAAATATTTTCATTGTTTATTATTATTTTGATTTCCAAAATATATATATATATATATATATATATGTTGTTAATTGCTATTATAGTATTGATGTATTAATTTCAGAATTTTTGTATGTGTAGTTTATTTGTAAAAAAATAATTTTGAAAAATGCGATTTTCTCTTATTTGACACATACATTTTATTTGCAAAAAAAAATATGATTAATCTTTATTACAAATTAACAACATATATATTTTTTGGAAATCAAAATTTTTTTATATGCTAATTCTGTCTGAATCAATAAAAATTGTTATTAAATTATTAATTGTACATAAATTAGCAAATTTTTCTAATAATTAGTTAAAAAGATTTAGTTGAATAATTTTGATGGTATACGTTTGCGTGGACGTCCGATGAGTAGTTGGAGTGATATGATTGAGAGTGTTTTGTGTGAGCGAAAGTTTCCAAGTAGTAGGAATAAAAGAGCATGTATGAGAGGAATTATGAATGTGGATGAAGCGAAAGTTGCTTGTTTGGATAGGACTGTTTGGAGGCAACTGATTTCGGGATGATGAAAAAGTTTGTGCCACACCCTTTTAGGTACATGCCCTGATTGTGTATGTATGTATGTATGTATAAATATGTAGTATTAAACGAATAAATCGAATGTAAAATTATTCATTTTTGAATTCCCACAAACATAATCTTGTGAAAAACAGACATAATTTTGTGAAAAACAGACATAATCTTGTGAAAAACTTTATAATCTTGTAAAAAAACAATCATAATCTTGTAAAAACAGTCATAACCTTGTGAAAAAAGGACATAATCTTGTGAAAAACAGACATAATCTTGTGAAAAACAGACATAATCTTGTGAAAAACAGACATAATCTTGTGAAAAACTTCATAAACCTTGTAAAAATCAAAGATAATCTTGTCAAAAATAGACATAATTTTGTGAAAAACAATCATAATCTTGTAAAAAACAGTTGTAACCTTGTAAAAAACAATCATAATCTTGTGAAAAACTTCATAATCTTGTAAAAAACAATCATAATCTTGTGAAAATCTTCATAATCTTGTAAAAAGACAGTCATAACCTTGTGAAAAACAATCATAATCTTGTGAAAAACTTTATAATCTTGTAATAAAACAGTCATAACCTTGTGAAAAACAGTCATAATCTTGTGAAAAACTTTATAATCTTGTGAAAAACTTCATAATCTTCTAAAAAAACAGTCATAACCTTGTAAAAAAACAGTCATAATCTTGCGTGAAAAACTTCATAATCTTATAAAAAACTTGCATAACCTTGTGAAAAACAGTCATAATCTTGGGAAAGACTTTATAATCATGGGAAAAACTTTATAATCTTGTGGAAAACAATCATAACCACCACCAGTCTGAATATAGCCTTTTGTTTGCCTTTGAAATGCCCTTAACTTGAACTTTAAATTGTCCGGTCAAACCCAGTTCAAGTTTATTTCTTCAAATTTATACGAAAATAATTACACGACAATTTACAAATTACAAAAAGGATAAAAATATTTGATCTATGAAAAAAACCTATGATCTACCTATGAATATAGTACCTATGAAAATAATAGTTTACCTATGTAATAATTAATCTATAGTTAGGTTAAGTTAGGTTAGGTTAGCTTAGTTTAGGTTATAGATAAAAATATAAAATTTCATAGGTAATATTTGAATTATTCATAGATCATAAAATTAGCATCCTTACAAAAAACAGCAGCGAAATATAACAAGATTAGAAGTATATGGATAAACCCATATATAGATCATTTTGACATTTCTCGAAAAGTTGGCAACACTGTATTTTAATGATATTATAATTTATGTGGGCACTAGGAGAAATTTCTCTGAAAATTTGATCAAAATCGAATAAATTGTAGACACAATAATTTTTTTTTAAATTTTGTGATTTTTTTCTCGATAAGTTGGCAACACTGTATTTGATTAAAATTACGTAAATTATATGACTACTAGGAAAATCTTTTTGTGAAAATTTAAGTAAAATCGGTTAAATAACATGGCCATAATAAATTTTTAAAAATTTTAGTATTTTTTTTCTCGGAAAGTTGGTTAATAAAATTATATAATTAATGGGAGCATTAGGGAAATCTTTTCTGAAAATTTCAACAAAATCGGATAAATAATGTAACCAATATGAATTTTTAAAAACTTTAGTAATTTTTTTCTCGGAAAGTTGGTATATCACTGAAAAAAAAAGTACAAACAAAAAAAAAACTCCTTTAATAACATATTTAATTGAATCCGTATAAACAAACCTTCGCTTTTATTTACGAAAGTGGCTATTTATACATACGGTATGTATTCGCAATTGGTTATTTATACATACAGTATTTTTACGTAATTGGCTATTTAGGGTAAGTTAAGTTAGTAGGTTGATTTAGGTTTTTTTTATATTTTTTAGTATGTATAAATAGCCAATTGCGTATACATACCGTATGTATAATTAGCCTCATCCTTTATTTACAGCTACAAATGCTACAATGTAATTAGATAAATGACTTTTGATTCCACATCCATTATATATATTATAAAAGCGTTAGTTATTTCTATATTCATCAAATACACATATTTAATATGTTTTTGTCGTTGTTTTGAGGCTGAATGTGTTAGTCTAGAGACCTAGATACACTCAATACAAGACATACTTCCTTATAGATATGTATATAGATAATTAAGTCTAGCTAAGACAGCTAAGATATAGATAGCAAGTGCCGTTTTATTCACACGCATACGCACACACACACACACACACATATATGTGTTTACCAGTGGCGTAGCCAGAAACTTGTCATGGGGGGCGGATACTAAAGAAATGATATAATGTTAATCAATAAAGATAATATGTACTATAATTTCTATAAAAAATAAAGAGCAATAAAAATTATTTTCTATAAAAATGAAAGTAAAATAACATATTTCATATTTCACATACGTATGTTTTTGATAGTTCAGGTTCTGGGGGGGGGGGTTTAACCCACCCCCTGGCTACGCCACTGGTGTTTACAGATTTATAGAAAATCCGACAAATTATATACGCTGTAAAATAAATTTCTGCTAATTAGTAGTTTGACTGCAAGGAAACGTGGTATAGCGTTTGATACGGTGTCTGTAACATTAGCAAAAAAATAAACAAAATTTGTATAAAAATCCTTGCTATATCCTCTGGATCAGACGAATCAAGCGAACTTAGTTTATAAGTGTGTGTACGGATGTGCAGTCAAAATTTTCTGATCGCAACTCCTCCTAGACGGGATTCAACCGATTTTAATGAAATTTTCACGATAAATTTGTCTAGTACCCAAGATAGGGCCATGTGGTTTTATTTTTTTCCAGTGATATGCCAACCTTACGAGAAAAAAATACTAAAATTTTTATAAATTCATTATGACCACTTTATTTAATCGATTCTAATTAAATTTTTATAAAAGATTCTCCTCCTAGTGCCTAAATAAATTATGCAATTTTAACAAAATACAGTGTTGCCTACTTATCGAGAAAAAAAAAATCAAAATTTTCTAAAAGTTTATTGTGGCTACATTATTTATTCGATTTTGATAAAATTTTCCTCAACGTTTTTCCTAGTGTCCACTTAAATTATAATTTTAATAAAAATATTTTATTACCAACTATTTCTGAGAAATGTCAAACTGGTCTATATATGGGTTTACCCATATATAATAAAAGTTATAAGGTAATAAAGATGCCCATTGGATTATTATTTATTATTTTAACGTAGAATTTAAATTTACATAGCGCATATGTACCTAATATATTTAAACAAAAACAAAATTATTGCAAAACCAATTTACTCTGTTTATATAAAATATTTACATATTTTATTAAACATATGTAATGTATTTTTTGCACATAATTGATAGTTATAATATACTAAGAAATTAATTAGTAAAATTACACAAAATATATAAAATTTAAATTCTTTAATAATAATTGATATTTTATTAAATTTCCATCGTATATTTTTATAAATATTATGCAAAATCATATTACGCAGAACCACATAAATATAATTAACAATATATAATTATGTAAAATTACATAAAATTATAATAATGTACAATTACATATAAAATTATAACTTGCATTATTTTTTTAAAATTTTACAAAAATTTAGAAAATTACAGAAACATTATGTAATTTAGGTATATGTAGCATGTAAAAAATAAGTAATATTATCTGTAACAACTAGAAAATCCATATCATTTTTCATGAAATATTACATATAACTGTAATATTATCACATATGATTGCACATAAAATTTTATAGTAATTTTTACTATGAAAAATGTATATAAATTTACAAGACTTTCTACAGTGTACAGACACACATAGACACAGTAAATTTAAAAGAAAGTCAGTGGAACTTAAGTAAGTTAAAAAATAACATAATTTTGTGTTAGAATGAATGTTTCTACTTTCTTATTTTGGAAAATAATTTATTTATTTTGTTTAATTCGTGTATAAATAAAATTTTATGATTTTTTTTACTGCAAATATCTAATGAATATTTGGTTGAAATTTTGCTGATCTAGTTCCTTATTTGAAGAACTTCAAACCGGTATATTTTTTGTTCGAGTTTTCGTTCCGGTTCAATTATATATACCGGGTGTTCGTTCGTTAAGTTCGTATGGGCGTTTAACATGCAAATTCGATAATTTACGATATACTACTTTCTCGAGTAAAATTCGGAGAAATACTTGGAATACTTTTTGATAGAAAATAAAAAATTCTATAATTTGGTTTTTGTTTTAATTTGCTAGCATGTGCCGTTTGGGCGCTGGAATTTTTTTTTTTGTTTTCATTTTTTTTCTCAAAAACTATGAGGTCTAAGAAAATAAGCATAATATGGAAAAATTTGGAATAATGAGTACGATAATTGAGTGAAAAAACCATTATTCTACGATGCATCGTTTAGTAGAAATAGTTACTTAGCTATTATGTAGTTAATTTTTTCTTTATTTTACTGATTTTTTTCGGGCAAATTTTGAAAAAAGTCTTATTTTGGAAAAAATCACAAGGGTACCCTTGACAGATTTTCAAAAATTCAGTTTTTAATTTTTTTTTCTACTAAACGATGCATCCTAGAATAATAGTTTCTTCATTCAATTATAGTACTCATTGTTCCGCATTTTTTCATACCATGCTTATTTTCCTACACCTCATAGTTTTTGAGAAAAAAAAAATCAAAAAAAAATTCTAGCGCCCAAACGGCACATTTAGCAATTTAAAACTAAAACCAAATTATAGAACTTTTCATGCCCTATCGAAAAGTATTCTTAGTATTTCTCCGAATTTAACTTGAGAAAGAAGTATATTGAAAATTATTGAAATTGCATTTTAAATGCCCATACGAACTTGACGAACGAACACCCGGTATATATAAAAATATGTCAGTATTAAAAAATAGATTGAACTAATAATCTGAAAATGAAAAACTCATATCGGTTCAGTTTCGAGTGATTAATTTTTAAAAAATTTTTTCAATGTTTTTATTTTCTACTAAACTAATTTTCTACCATTAATTTAGAACATTTTCTAATCCTATTTTTAACTACTTTCCTCTAATTTAACTGACCTTGAAAATACTTTTCTAATTCAAAATTCGAATGCATTGCAAATAAACTACGATTCTTAACATATATTTTTTTAATATTTTTCGACGCTTAATCGCACGTTTGAGTCTCCAGAGTTAAATTCTGCAATTAATAGCTGTGTTAGGGTTTCTGGGATTTAATTTTTTACCACTTTGAATCTGCAAGGAAAAAGTGGTATAGCGTTTGGTACGGTGTCTGTAACATTAAAAAAAAAAATTGTATAGAAATCCTTCATATAGCCTCTAAATAACAAACATTCAAATATCAAAAAAAAAATCCCAGAAATTGCTGCGATAATTTTGTAAAAATCGCAATGAACATGCTACTATAATTTCAAATCAAGTGACATTTACGTACAAGAAAATGAATCGTTAAAAAAAACAGTTAACGAAGCGTGTAAAATTGTGTTGTCACAACACAACTGACATAATTTCCTTTATCCAATTGTTTTGCTTATCAAGGTCATACATCGACTCAACTTTAACAGAAAAAAACGAAAAACAAAAGAAAAAGCAATAATTTTTAAAGAATTGCTTGAAACAATTCCAAGGGCATATACTCATTAATGCATTTATGTTAAATATTTATTTATCATAATTATTAATATTAATTAGATTTGTAATAAATTACATAACTTGTATTACATTTTATTTTGTAAGAAAAAAAAACAGAGGTATAATATATTTATATAAATATATATATTATATTTTTTTATTTTACAAGAATTATATTACATTTTTTATACGTCTTTGTTTGAATCACATGTTGTAGAGTTTCTATAACATGTGATTCGAACAAAGACGTATAAAAAATGTAATTTAATTCTTGTAAAATAACAAAATATGTTATTGTAACAAACAGAATATGTAAATATGACCACTAAAAGATGCCTTTTGATTTATTTCTTGTCACAATGTATTATTCGGATTAATATAATTATTTATTTTAAATTAAATAAGATATATTATTACTACTTTGACTGCAAGGAAAAGTAGTATAGCGTTTGGTACGGTGTCTGTAACATTTTCAAAAAAAAAAAATTGTATAGAAATCCTTTATATAGCCTGTAGATGACGAATCTGAACTTAGTTTATGTGGGTGTATGTGTGTGCGTCGTCAGCTCGCTCGCTCGCTCGGTCGTAAGTCAAAATTTTGTGGCCGCAACTCCTCCTAGACGGTTCAACCGATTTAAATGAAATTTTCAGGATAAATTTGTCTAGTACCCAAGATGGTCATGTGATTTTGTTTTTTTTTCAGTGATGCCAACTTTCCGAGAAAAAAATTACTAAAGTTTTTAAAAATTCATATTTGCTACGTTATTCATCCGATTTTGATCAAATTTTCAGAAAAGATTTCCCTAATACTCCCATTAATTACATAATTTTATTAATATTCAGTGTTGCCAACTTTCCGAGAAAAAAATTACTAAAGTTTTAAAAATTTTAGTATGGCCATGTTATTCAACCGATTTTACTCAAATTTTCACAAAAGATTTTCCTAGTATTCATATAATTTATGTAATTTTAACAAAATACAGTGTTGCCAACTTTCCAAGAAAAAAATTAGTAAAATTTTTAAAAATTTATTTTGATTATTTTATTTAACCGATTTTAATCAAATTTTCATAAAAGTTTTTCCTAGTGCCTAAATAAATTATGCAATTTTAACAAAATACAGTGTTGCCAATTTATCGAGAAAAAAAAATCACAAAATTTTTTAAAAATTTATTGTGGCTACATTATTTTTTCGATTTTGATCAAATTTTCAGAAACGTATCTCCTAGTGCCCACATAAATTATAATATTATTAAAATACAGTGTTTCTAACTTTCCGAGAAATGTCAAAGTAGTCTATATATGGGTTTACCCATATATTTCTAATCTTGTTAATTCTCAAATAGATTAACATAACTGTCAAATATTATTTTACAAAATAAATTTTAATGTTGTAAGACGTTCTTTAAATTTGTGAGATAACCAGATAGCGCGACATCTGGTGGGAACGATTATAAGTACAGGGCCTCGATTTTATAAGTTAAATTCTACAAGATTTTAAAATCTACAAGAATTCAGTTTTCCCCCACTTTTGTCGAGGTGTGGATTTTGAAATCTACTGGTCAGAGGCAGTAGAATTGGTGACCTTGAATTTCTATCTGTTTACTAGTTTGACGTTTTGTACTTTCGTAAAAAGTGTGGTTAGAATATTTCATAATTATTATAAATAATTAAATAGCTATGTAATTTATTTTTAGATGTATATTATTTGTTTTATTTATGAAATTATTGATAAATAGATGGGTTTTAATATTTTCGCGCACAAAATTTGAAATTTCTTATAGAATTTACAAAATCGCTTTAGTGAACAAACTTCCCCATGACATCTAAAGAAATGGAGGGGGAAAACTGAATTCTAGTAGATTTTGAAATCTTGTAGAAATTATAGTTATAAAATCGAGGCCCAGGTGCGTTCTTTTGTTCATAGCAGTTTCAAGGTCAACATTCAAGATAAAAATCATTCTTGTGATGTACAAGACTTGTGACATACAATTCTTGCGATGTACAATTCAAGAGAAAAATATTCAAGTGTTGAACCTACGCCCTGTTAAATAACCTTATATCATAATTATTTGAGGTTAAGAAAACTGAAAATTGTTTGACAAGCATGTTCTATTTATTCAACTCCATTATTCAATACATCGTTTAGTATATTACAGTGCCTAATTATTTGTATCTATCACAATATTAATTTAAATAAGATGGACCACAGTTGAAAATGTAATTGGCCAGTTGAATAGTGACCATATAGTGACTACAAAACTATTCAAACATTAATTGTAATGAAATAATTATTTTTTATATTTTCTTACAAATTGTTTAATAGAATGTTACAATTTAATAAATATAATTTACTGTACTAATAATAAAAACAAATTCTTAGTTAACTTTATTAATTACTATTTAACTGGGCAACTTTAAGGTGGTTGCTTTCGAATGATAAATTTGATCAGATTTGAAATCTAATATAAGCTATATTTATGTACTTTTTTAATTTCATTATCAAATATTTTTTCTATCAATATAATTATTTAAGAGAAATACTAATTAAAAAATATATTTCAATTATTATAATTAGTTATCTATGAAATAAATATATTTGAGTCAAAAGTAACGGAAAGATCATTTCACTGCGGAAAGAGGTCAGATGTCGTCATATAGCCTAAAAAAAATATGTTTTTAGATAATTACATTTTGATTCTTTATATTGCTTTAATAATATTGATTTTAGTTAAAATTATGGTATAATTGAGATATAGCTCTCCGAGATGTTGCTGTGTTCACGTTAGTTGAAAAACCAGTAACTCTCAAAATGTATAACAAGACAAAATGTAATTTGAAATGTGTCTTAACGGTCTATTAAACACAACTCCTACCTGCAACCTACCCTAACCTAACGGACTTCTTAACATAACATAACATAAGGACTTTTTAACATGATATAAGTCTTAACGGACGAAATTGATAAAATTAGTAATGAAACATTTTGAGGTTCACTGGTTTTTAGACATCTGGCATGCGTTTGCCGATGTTCACGCATGCGCAAATCTGGTTTTTCAATATTTGTGAATACAACTTCATGTTAATTCAGATTCCAATTTCCAACGTATACTTCGAGGAAGTGGAACGTGCATCGCAAATTTACAAAGTTTTTTAACAATAAATTTTATGTGGCTTTGTGTAAAACGTATCAAATTCTAAATACTCAAGATGTAATTTATATTAGCAATAGTGTACATGAAAGTAAAACATCTATTTGAAGAGAATTTAATGTTGATTTAGAGAACAGTGATGGGGGAAGCATTGGAAAAGTAGTTCTTAGCAAATTGGAAAAAATCAAGTAAGTTTTTTAATATTCTATGAAACATTTCAATAATATGCATTAAAAAGAAATATTAATTAGCACTTTTTAATATTACTACGTAATATGTAAATAATACAATACACAAATTGGTTCTTTTTCCTGTTCAAATATAAATAAATAATTATATGCAGTGCAAATTGCTTCATGTAATCATATTGAAACTAGGAGTTTTGATAACAAAATAACTGATTGATAATGATAACCGACAAAAACAATCATAAATCTTTATTGATTAGAAATATGTGTAAATGAACACGAAATGTATTGTTATTTTGTCAATTTAAGCTGCATTTAGAGTTTAAAATTTTTACTTTTAAGTATGTACTTACAAAACAAAGTATTTCTAAATATGCTTTGTCTGTGACCAACACGAATAGGTTAATGATCTGCATTCACTCGTACGGAATTTGTCACGGACGGGCACGCTTACGTAAAAATTTCAATCTACGAATGCACCTTAAATAATAATATGTAATTATTATACATATATACCTATGTATTTATGAATTCAAAGAAAGTTTTAGAATAATTGTTTAATTAAATGAATAAATTCAACTTAAAATTCAGCTTTTTGTAGTTGCACTATGTTTCTATATATGTATAAAAATTGAGATCAGGAATTTCTAACGTTAAGCAACTCAATTAAAGCTCATTCAAACTATCCCACTTATCACGAAATTAGTGTTATATGTTTTGGTGCAGAGCTAGTAGTTCCAAATCAAACTTCTTACTAACTTATGAAAAAATAACGCAAATGCACATTTTTTAGTTTTATCAAGTTTTATTGGTTTTACTTCAGGTTTATTAATGCTTTTTTTTTAACAAATTTTTAGTATTTTTAAAGCTACCACATAGTGCTGGCCGTTCAAAACCAATATCATTTCTGATATTTACATAAAAATGATTTCGTAATAAATAATATTTTGTTATTCATTTGCTATTGTTATTTTAATAATAATATTAATAATAAAATAATTAATATTACTTTTGTATTATGTTGTTGTAATTATGTGCACAAATTTATTATAATACTATCATATTTTACAGTTTGATTCAACGGTGCTAACTTCAAACAAAATAGAACAAAAGATGTGTCGTTATCAAGGTTATCATGTCGTTATTTGGAAAAATGGTGCAATCAACCGTCATTCTGAAGATGAAAATCTAATAGTATTCTAAAGGAAAAGGAGTAGAAGCTTTTAAATTAGATTCTACCAGGAAGTGCTGCATGAGTTATCAGAAAATTGAGAAAGTCAAGTAAGTTTTTCTACTTAATAAAACGTTGTTTTATGAAATTATTCTTGAATTAGGCAATTTAGAATGATGTCACAATGGTGGATAGATGAATATTTAAATGGCATACCGTGTGTTGACTTGGACCGTCGTACATAGGGATTTAGCATGTAAAATCAGACATGTGCGATTTCCTGCTTCCCAAATTATTTTACAAAAAAAACCTTATGATAAATGTTTTAGGGCATACTTTTCTGCATGTAAATCAATTACTAAAAATTTTTTTCTAACTTTCCTAACGTCAAGAATTAGGTCTAAAGTTGTTAAGAAATTGACTGGAAAATGGCAGTAGCCGTGAAATTGGAACAAAAAATCAAACAAATGCTAATACACGGCCGACTAATGCCATTTTCAGTCAATTTCTTGACAACTGTAGGGCTAATTCCTGAAGTTGGGATGGTTCCAAAAAAAATTTTGTTGATTGATTTACATGTAAAAAAGTGTTTCCTAAAACATTTATCCCAAAGTTTTTTTTTGTAAAATAATTTGGGAAGCAGGAAATCGCACATGTCTGATTTTACATGCTAAATCCCTATGTACGACGGTCCAAGTCAACACACTGTATATAGTTTGATATAACTCTTTTGTGAATTGTTTTAATTTTATTCATTGATATTTCTTTAATTTACAAAAAATAGTAATAACAATATAGACATTCTTTCATAAACCATTTGTATGTGTGACTAGAACACACTTAATTTACAACAAATGTCTATAATATTTATAATGACGGTTGCAAAAGCAGTTCAAACAAGATAAGTTTCTTTTTAAAATATCAACTGATGCATAATAATTATTGTATAAGATGTATTTTATACATAAACATTTTTAGATGAACGATTTTAATTTGTATTTTTTGTTTGTTTTAAATTTAGACAATATAATTGCACTACTGACAGAAAAATCATTTGAGTTAGACTTTACTGCAAAACATTTAATAGCACTGACGGTATTCTATATAATTTTTTTTTAAAGGTAGAAACTAACGCAATATATTAAATCAAGTATTGTAGTATCAAATATTCTCTCAAATTTTTACAATTATATTTCAACAATAATTATTATACTTTTGCCAGTGGAGTGATTAGTTTTCGGGAGTGATTAGGCAAATATATATTTTATTAATTTATTTACTTTTTTTTTTAAAGAACTTAAACTTTAAAATAATCCTTGTAATGTGTCAGCGATTTGTATGCTTTTATTCACTATGAAAGAATCAGTAAAATTAGCAATTTTCATTATACGCTGATATGATAATTATAATGTATTTAATTTTCAATTTTTAATAAAAATTAAGATGTTAATAATATCTGCTTTCAGTTCATGTTAATGTAATTTTTTTTCTTAATTAATTGAAATAATTGTTCATTTTCTATAAAAAAATAAATGACCAGTAAAAATGTAAATACATAAAATAAGAGTAAAAGTTACTTCTTCGAAAAAAGTCCAGAATAAAAAAAATGTATATATTTTATAGTGAAATTTTTATTCAAATAGGATTCCAAAGTCATTTACTACGGTTACATGATACCCTGTAAAAATTTTCACCTAACAAAATTGCATAAAATCTTGAAAGTTTGACGGCTTTGACGTTTAGAAAAAAACCAAACATTATTTATTTTTTGTTTCGTTGCTAGGATATGAGTTTAGGATTGTCAGATATGGGAAAAAAAAATAAAAGCACACTTACCATTTATATTGATTGACAGTTATAATTTTTTAAACGTTGGAAAACTATACATAAACGTAGCACGTTGAAAGCAACAAGCTAGTTCGGTTGAATCAAGGCACGAAACACCTAATTTGTTTTCATCGTTCAACGGAACGGATTAAAAGCAGTTAGTATGTAGAGACGTAAGTCAATTATTAAAAATTCCTAATTGGCTTTGGAATCCCATTTGAATAAAAAATTCACTATAGCTGTGATGTAAACAATAATGTTTTTATCTAGCTACCGTATTGTATGACGTATGATCGCATGTTCTAAATTGTCTAATTGTGATTGGAATAATAATTGTGAGTTTTAAGAAAAAAAAACTGATTTTTCACATTTTTTTTTTTAATTTGCTGTACATCAACATATTTTATAAAAGTTATGCAATAAATGAAATGAGTACTTATTTATTTACATATATCAATATTGGCATAGGGATCCAGATGTTACTTTTAATTTTTTATATTGAATGCAACTGAAAATTCTTTACATGGCCTTAATCTTCTCTAAATATTAATAAATTAACTTCTTAACTTAAACTTGCAGTAAGTGTCACAAACGAATTTTAAAATAATTTTTTATATTTTAAATATTATTTGGGCATGAAATTTCTATAATTACATTAAAAATATGTCCATAAGTAACCACTACAGGAAAAGGGACCTTATAGTACCTAAGTTAGTATTTAGATATTAGTATCACTGGAAAGACCATAAAATTCTGAATAATTTAATATAAAAGTTGTTCAAGTTATTACTGTTTGCATTTGTACGTTACAAAAAGTGTGTTTTGCGAAAATGTGCGTTAAAGTTTTGTATTTTTGAAACACCTTTCCACATCATACCAAATGATGTCAAAAAATTATTTAACATTGAAAGTACTATGTAACTTTTCATGTAATAATCTAAAAACTGTGAAATTTTAACCCAAATTACTTAAATGGCTCAACTGAAAAATTTGCTTTGTGAAGATAAGGTCCGTTTTCTTTCAACAGGACACATAACAAATTTGAATAAGTATATATATATATATATATATATATATATATATATATATATATATATATATATATATATATATATATATATATATATATTCCCTAAGGGGGCATTCTCTTTTAAGCAAAAAAGGTGTTTTTTCAATAATTTTTTTAATAGCGATAAAAGATACAATCTCCCGGTATTTTGCAATTTTTAAATTAATATATTAACTAAATTTGAGATTTTTTTTAAAGTGATTGTATACGTTTGACGTGGACGTCCGATGAGTAGTTGGAGTGGTATGATTGAGAGTGTTTTGCGTGAGTGAAAGTTTCCAAGTAGTAGGAATAAAAGAGCATGTATGAGAGGAATTATGAATGTGGATGAAGCGAAAGTTGCTTGTTTGAATAGGAATGTTTGAAGGCGACTGATTTCGGAATGATGAAAAGAGTTTGTGCCACACCCTTTTGGGTACATGGCGTGATTGTGTATGCATGTATGTATGTATGTGAAATCTCCAGCGCAGCTCTAGTAATTCACGCGAAATGTAGAGGCCGAACGAGTCATCTGAAACATATACCAGTAATTGAACCTTGAAATTAATGAAATTCCGTAGAGCTTATAGCTACTTTTGGACAAAAATATTGAAAATTGACAAAATGACGACTATTTTAAAAAATAGGTCGATTTTTCACCTTTTTTTTTGCACTTTAAAGTCCATTAAAATTTTTTTATTGTTAATAAAAAATTCTCAAATTTGGTATAAGCTCCAATAAATTTTGTTCTTTTCAATTTGCTAAAAGATCATCAAGATTGGTTCAGTCGTTTTCGAGTTATGTTTCCGCCCATTTTGAAAAATCACGTTTCGAGGAAAACTCGGTTAAAGTTTGACAAAACATAGTACTTGTACTTGTTGCACTCAAACTCAAAAAACTATTAAAAGACTTTGAATTTGACAAAACGACTTTGCCGGGATATTCTACATAGGGAATCAAAAAAATGTAAAAAAAATCTAGTTTTTCGATAAAAAAAAAAAGAGAATGCCCCTCTTTAAAGTAAAGTTTATCTTAATTATATACGAAACTTGAGTGAAACGTTAAGTAAGTGTTGATTTATTATAGGTCAATATAGGGTGACCCATTTTAATTAATCCACTGGAATATCTCGACAAATATGTGTCGTACAAAAAAATGTTTTGAATAAAAGTTTAATGGTTTTGAGGGGGCCATCTGATCCTGTCAATTTTTTTTTACCCCCATTTCCCAGAAGCGGGGGGGGGGGTTAACTTTGATATCTTAAATGGGAACCCCTATTTTTATTACAGATTCGGATTCTACATAAAAAAAGTATGAAGATGAAAGAATTTGTTTGAATTCGTGGTAGATGGCGCTGTAGTCGCAAAAATAAAATTAATCAAGCTGAAAAATACGGGATCAACGGGGTACCGTAAGTCTTTGTATGTTTTGGTTTCCGCTACACTGTTTCAAAAGTTTTGTTTTGCTTTGTCATACAAAAACTCACGGTACCCTGTGGATCCCGTTTTTTTTTCAGCTTGATTAATTTTATTTTTGCGACTACAGCGCCATCTACCATGAATTCAAAAAAATTGTTTGAATAAAATCTTCATACTTTTTACAATAAAATCCGAATCTGTAATAAAAATAGGAGTTTCCATTTAAGATATCAAAGTTTTCCACCTCCCACGCGTGAGTGGTGAAAAAAATTTGACAGGATCAGATGGCCTCCTCAAAACCATTAAACTTTTATTCGAAACATTTTTTTTGTACGACACATATTTGTTGAGATATTCCAGTGGATTAATTAAATTGGGTCACCCCGTATATAGTGCACTTTCGCTTAATGTTATCACATCGGGACTCGAGGTTTTCGATAACAATAACATATTGATAATATTTGAAAAATAAACACATCTTTATTGACTAGAAAAATGTAACAATAAATAGTAAATAAATTAGACAATAAACTAATTTTTTTTTTTAAATTAAAACAAAAAATTGTAATTATATATATATATATATATATATATATATATATATATATATATATATATATATATATATATATACAGAGTGTCCAAGATAACTCCGTATGCATGGGGATCTCCGGAACTGTTGGAGATACGACCTCGGTTAAATTAGATGAAAGTTGCCTCATTAGTAGGCGAGTTTAGTCATCTTTTGTTTTTTTCCAAAAAATCCATAGGTTACTAGATATAGACAAAAATGCAAATTTTGCTGTTTTATATTTTTGCTTATAACTCTCGTATGCAAAACGATACATTATTTTGGTTTGCACTTTCTTAAGACACTTTTTTACACAGAATTTCCAGAAGTTACCAGAATTTTTGTGCCATGTACTGTTTTCGATATTTATGATGCAACTTTCATTTTTCTTATGTAACTAGTATTTCAATGTAGTGTAATTAAAAAGACCTTTTTTTTCTCTTTCCAGTGATATAACATAGTCCTACTTTATTTTAAATAATAACATGGAAAATTGAAAAAAATCTATTTTGCAAAGTTATAATTCATTTTTTTAGTTGAAAACTAAGTAGGCCATGTTAAAACAAAAAAAAAATTTATAAAATACTAATGCCATATTTTACATTCGTAATAACTAATAACTATAACAGTAAAATTACATTAAGTGTTCAAATAAACACCGTTTTCTTGAATGAACATACGTGTTCTCTTAAGCATAGCTTGTGTTAGGTTAGTTTTAGGTATTTAATACCTTACTCAATCAAATTCATGTTTAATATCCTATACATCCCTACACTGAGTTGCCTTCTTTAAGGATATAAATTTAAATACATTTCCGCGGCTAATACTGCGTTACTTTGACAACGAATGTAACAATAAAGCATTTCAAACTACTCTAAATTTTCAAACCGCTGCATGAATTAAAATTCTTTCAATAAGCACTCCAATAAAACTAACTAACTGACTAAGACAATAATCAGAAGAAAAGCAAAACCAAAAATCTAATAATAAGGAAAACAATGCCTATTTCTCATGTTTCATTTGTTTTGATATGGCCTACTCGGTTTTCAACTAAATAAATGAATTATTACTTTGCAAAATAGATTTTTTCAATTTTTCATGTTATTATTTAAAATAAAGTAAGACTATGTTATATCACTGGAAAGCAAAAAAATAGATCTTTTTAATGACACTACATTGAAATACTAGTTACATAAGAAAAATCAAAGTTGCATCATAAATCTCTAAAACAGTACATGATAAAAAAATTTTGGTTACTCCTGGAAATTCTGTGTAAAAAAAGTGTCTTAAGAAAGTGCAAACCAAAATAATGTATCGTTTTGCATACGAGAGTTATAAGCGAAAATATAAAACAGCAAAATTTGCATTTTTGTCTATATCTAGTAACCTATGGATTTTTTTGGAAAAAACAAAAGATGACTAAACTCGCCTACTAATGAGGCAACTTTCATCTAATTTAACCGAGGTTGTATCTCCAACAGTTCCGGAGATCCCCATCCGGAGTTATCTTGGACACTCTGTATATATATATATATCGGGTGTTCGTTCGTTAAGTACGTATGGGCGTTTCGATAATTTGCGATTTACTTCCTTGTAGAGTAAAATTCGGAAAAATACATAATATAAAATACATAAAAGTTCTATAATTTGGTTTTAGTTTAAATTTGCTAGCATGTGCCGTTTTGCCGTTTTTTGGAATTATTTTTTTCCTGTCGAAAGTATAAATCACTTTTACTATATTATTACGGTTGTTTTCTTAGGATCGAAGAACTTTCGAATAAGTACAATTACATATAATGTATCTACGGTTAATTTACTTCTACTTTAATTTCAATGAAATTTTACCAAATACTAATTATTAATTATTATTGGCTGTTTATTTTTAAATAATTTAAAAATCAACCCCGTGCAAGTGAATTATACGAAGCCTACAGTCTGTTTGGTAGCAGCTACTTTTTTATCCATAAATAAATACATATAAATACAAGAATGTCTGTACTATATTTCCTTCTTATTGCAGATTGAGAAGTTTCGTCTTTAATTCGTAATTTTTTCAACGAGAAGATTGAATCTATAGTTTCTTCAACAAGACGATTGTATCTATATTTTCTTCAACGAGAGTGTCGTTCTTAACTCTGGTCTTCCTCAGCATTTCAGTATTGGTTCATCGTGATAAACAAGGTAAAATAATTTTTATTTTTTTTATTAAATTTGCACTTTGAATTTAATGGGTTAATAATAAATATGAGGAGCTTAATTTCAAAACATAATTATTCTACTTTCTAAAATTTTGAGAAATGTTGATTTGAAAACTGAAGAAATAGAAAGAGATATAAACAAATGCAGTATTTTGGCTTGAGCGAATTATAACGTTTTGAAAAGATGGTTATATTATCGTAAGATTATCTTAAGTTTGTTGAACGTCATCCAAAAAAGTAACGAAATCTATGACGTAATCACTGAGCACGTTTACATGAGTATATAATAAATGTTACGCAAATTTCATAAAATAACGTAATTATTGTTTTATTGTTAATAATTTTAAAATTGTAACATTTTAAATTTACCATAATTATAAATAAATAAAATTAAACTATTATGTCATGTTTCAATATGTTTATTTGACAAGATGACAATTATTTTAATAAATAAAATATAGGTAAATGGCTTATTAGTATTTTGTGTAATAATATTTGAAAAAAAGTTTTCTGAAATGTGATCCGCATTATTTACTGTTTAATTTTCAAAAAATCAAACGATAATAAAATTTATTTTTTTAACAATTTGATAAATAATTCACGGAACAACAGTATTAAAAAATTATTTAAATAAAAAAAATGTAATATACGTTAAAAACGTGGTATATTATTTATTTTTTTTTAAATTTAAATAATTATTGTTTCTGTTTTTTAGTCTTGTTTAACTTGAGTGCCGTATGAGACCAAGAACATTTAGTACATTTGTTCGTAGATAAGATTTCAAAGAATCAGTAACTAAGGCTGCGACAGACACTAAAACTAATGTATTTGTTCAAAAACCATTTTATTGAAAGCTTACACAACCAACTATTAAACCCGTGTCCCACTGTAAAAATTTTTATAAAAATTTTTATAAAAAGAATTTTTACAGTGTGACAGCGTGTAGTTTTATAAAAATAACGTCACGGTAAAATATTTTTATGGTGTCTCTATTTTAATGACGTCACGTAAAATGTTTTTATAAAAACTTCTGAGATAGAACCGTTTCTATAATTTTGACGAAAATAAGCATTTGATTGGATGTTAGAAAAGTTTCTATAATTTTGACGAAAATAAGCATTTGATTGGATGTTGCACGGCCAGTCAAACTTCTAGGGATTTGAATTGCCGCGCGAAACTTCTAACCAAAACATATCCAATTAAACCTATGATAATCGCACTCACTAGTAAATTCTGGTTTGTATTTAAACTTTCCATGATAAAAAATAATAAAATAGCACACTTTTTCAAAAGTTTTTCAAGTTTTAAGCACCAATCTTATAAACACCAATCTCAAAACATCAACCTCACTTTTCAGTATTTCATCAAACAGCTGATCAGATTTTTATAAAAATTTTTACCAAAAAATTTACAGTGGGACATACCTTAAAATAATTTTTATGGTGGGTGACGTCATACCGTTTTTATAAAAATTTTTATAAAAAGTTTTTATAAAAATTTTTACAGTGGGACACGGGCATTACAATAAAAGAAAAAACTTCTTTAAAAAACTCAACAAAATATTAACTATAAAAAAATAACAGAATTATTTTCATTATCTTTAATTTAATATTTCTAATATTAATTAATTAGTTAATCTTGCATTGTCATTCATTTTGACCTATGTTAAAGTATCAAGTCCCTAGCTCATCGGGAAGTTAGTCGTTTGTTCCGAACAAACAAACAAACAAACAGACAGACAAGAAAGCGAGTTAATAAAAACGTCTTTCTCTTTCTCTCTCGTCCCCCGGAAAGTTTTGAAACATAACAAAAGTTTCTTATTAATATCAAAACTAAAATAAAAAAAATTACAGGCAGCCTTAAGCCAATGGCCGAGTGTTGGATTCGGACCCCAAAAGTCCCTGGTTCGCGGCGCGCTCACATAAGAAATTAAATATTGTATCATTAAAACCTAATATCACTGAACTGATATCAATTGGGATTTGACTGATTTAGAACTCACTATAAGCTGTAGGTCCCTTGCTTTACTTCAAGCTAACGATCCGCACCACTTACAGTGCAAGTAAAAATTGTTAAGAAACTATTTATTCAGCTTCTCGAGTATGTAGTCCTATGTTCCACATAGAAATTTTGGGTACTGATGATGGAAAAAAATCTACCTAGGATTTTTTGACTTTCGAAAAATTATGAAACTGGCATTTGAAAAGTACTTTTTTTTTCAATGTAAAAATCAACTTTACAGTTTATAAAAAATTGAAAAAAAAAAAAAGATATTTCAAAAGAGCACTAGGTACCACTTTAGAGAATTTAATTCTCTATAATTACGTCTTAAAGCGAAGTAAATCGGATGGATAGTTTTCGAGATCTCGGCAGGGCAAGGTTGCAAAACAGGGTTTTGACAAAAACGCGTTTAAAGTTTGAAGTTAGTCTGTCCAATCTGTACGTTTTATCTGTACTGGATGGATTCTGTATGGTCGCTGTAACTACGCCAAAAGTTCGAATTTCTGAAAATCGTTTTAATACATTATTCTACACGCTATACATTTTTATAAAATGTAAAAATCGATTTTTTGAAAATGTCAAAGTGTTATCCCCCTTCAGGGTGTCTAGCGGGCGGGAATTGTACGGGAATTTAACAATGTATGGGAAATTTATGGGAATTGTACGGGAATTTAACAATGTACGGGAAATATTTTTGGTACGAGAAATTGTAATCAAATTAAAAAATAATCGACAATTACCTATTCCATTAGATTTTCGGATATCTCGATTTAAGTTCGAGTCGCCATTTACATTCATATAGAATTAGTTTAACCGACATAGCACCAGTACCAACAAACTAAAAAAAGTTAGCACGATGTGAATATAGTAACGTAGTTCCGCAATCATATTCGAACTGGAAGAACTTGTTTCTTCAAATTTGGATTTTGAAGTGTTTAACTGTAAAACGCCCGATGATAAAGTAGCATTTTTTAGGATATTTATACAAAGTTATAATTATAATGGTTTACATAAGATTACAAATATAATTATGTAATTTTATGTGGCATAAAAATGTGCCATTAGGCGTTTTAGGGTAAAAAAAGCTGGTTATTCCTTTAAATTAATGTACAGAAATTTATTTAAAATTTACGAGAAATGTACAGGAATTTTCTTTAGAAAATCTGCTAGACTAATGAAAATTTAATAGGATTTGAGAATTTCTAATTTTTTTTTTGTAACGTTTTTATAATAAATAAAATTATTAAATCTATTATTTAGAAAAAGTAAATGTACAAACATTATTTCTTGCAGATATTGTAGTAGAAATAATAATAATGCGTGATTGTATTTCGTATTTATTATTGTAAGTAAATTTGAATGAGGAAAACAATACTGTATTGTAAATAAATCTTTCAAAACTCGTTATATTAAAATAAAACAGCTTTAGGATATAGTTCTGAATAAATTTTTGCCTGATGATATACTTTGAGTACATTGAAACGTCTATTATTAATAAAAATTAATACAGAACTATATACTAAAGCCGTTTTATTTTAACAATATTGGTTTTGTATTTTAAAAATGTTTTTCAAGATATTTAATTTTTAGTAATTAAATATTTTTTTAGCACATTTTTATTAACTCGCTTTTTTATCTGTCTGTTTATTTGTCTCTTCGGTACTAATTTTGTAGTAAATTTTAAACTAACTTTCCGATGAGCAAGAGACTTGAAAATTTAAGAATTGGACGACAATGCAATATTAATTAATTAATTAATAATATTAGACATATTAATTAATTAACTTAATTAATTATAATTATATAATTTTAATAAACAAAATTATAATAATTGTTAAATTATAATTAATTAAATTAATTAATTAGGTTAAAGTTAAACAGTACTAAAAAGCAGAAAATAATTAAATAAAAAAAATTAATATACTACTTTTTAACACGGACTAAAAAATATAAACAAGGTGTCCAGTGTACGGGAGAAGCGTGAAAAGCGGGAATTGTACGGGAATTTCATGTGTCGATGAAATGCTCGGGAATTGTACGGAATTTGTACGGAATTTTCATAATGTACGGGAAATTTGATTTTGAGGTTAAACCAAAAATATTTACTTATTTTATACATGCATTCATTGACTGCGTATGTTTATGTCGAAACAGAGCCAAGCCTCGTAGTACAGCGCCACCCGTCATTTTGTAGTTTACACTATTGGTTGTTATATTTGTGTTGAAAAACTGTACGGGAATTGTAATAGGTTGTACGGGAAATGTACGGAAATTGTACGGGAATTTTTTTCTTATTACAGACTGGACACCTTGATAAAATAATTTCTCCTAGTTCCCCATATAGATTTATAACCCTATACAGATAAAAAACCCTAACAGCAAAACGTGAACCGCATGCAATAAATAATAGTAAGGAGTAGCTGTCGTTGCTCCACGTTTTTTTCTATGGGGATTATACATTTATTTGGGGGGCTAGAAGAAATTATTTTATACTTTTTAGTCCGTGTTAAAAACGTGGTATATTTAATTTTTTTATTTAAATAATTATTTAGTACTGGTCCCAGCTATGTATCTGATATATAAATTATTGCAACTTGCATTTATCTAACACATACCCTAGTAATTCTGATTAATAATTTTGTGTACCAATATGTAATGTTTGAATATTCTCATTTCATTGTATAATTTTGCATCACTTCATAGTAAAATGTATATTTTTTTAAAATTAACCTTACTTGCAATAAATTAAATTATGGAATGAAAAAAAAAGTTTTTGGCAGTCTCATGTAGCTCATTGTTTTTTTTTCTACATTTTTAACATCGAGAGCTTCATATTTTTCTAATAAAAATATCTTTTCTTACAGATTCTACAATAATTATCTTCAGGAATCGTCCAGCGTTCAGTATGTCACGATGTAATTTGAGGTTCCTATACATAGTCCGTTATCAGTACAAGGGATTGCACGACTTTTGCCGCATTCGAGTTATGATGAACCACACTTACAATTATCGACTTTTGTCAATTCTTTTTTATCAAT
This sequence comes from Clivina fossor, assembly GCA_963966155.1. Lineage (NCBI taxonomy): Eukaryota > Metazoa > Arthropoda > Insecta > Coleoptera > Carabidae > Clivina > Clivina fossor. The sequence continues at coordinate 16,988,355 of OZ014558.1, read as the reverse complement.
TTTTAACTTTTAAGTTTCTTTATGTATGCATTTATATTAAATTATGTATGTGAGTTTGTATAAAAAAAAAGGAAAAAAAAAAAAAGAAAAACAATAAGATATACGACCTACGTTAAGAAGCAGGCTTACGACGGAGTCATGAGTCGAGAATTATTTATATAACCTTTTTTATTTATTTATTTTCAACCACTTTATCACTACTTATTTATTAATATTTACATTCTCAGGAAAAATGTATTCTATAGATAGATGCAGTGATGGGATTCAATTTGCTCAACAATCGGTTCGCAAGGGTATTTGTTTAAAAACACAAAATTTTCCCAATTCAAAATAGTATACCGTCAACCGGGTTCACTCGGGACGATTTTGACACTATTTTGACTATAGGTACCTTGAAGTGATTAATTTTCCAATTATTATTACTCCTCTAGTTTATTGTATCTCCTATCTATATTCTCACATAATTACCACAAATTTTAGTAATTGTAGTTTCTTTTTTATTATATTTGAAGTTCGTCCCGTCTCACCCCCGTCTCAGGGTGACTTGGGACATACGTTTTTTTTCAATGATAACGATAGTTTCTACCTAGTTTATGTCCGGTCGGGACATAAAATCATTTTTTTTTAAAAGGAAGAAAGGTATATTAAATAATAAAAATCTAAAAAAGTACTTCAAATTCGATGTTTATTGGTAAAAATAAATTCTTTTCTCTTATATATTACGGAACAATATGTATATTAACATGGCATATAAAAATAACCATTTTCACAGGAACAAGAGTATAAATCACATTAAAAGACAAATCAAAAATAACAGCCAGCCTTTGGCAGGTATAATGTATGTAATACCTAATGAAAAAATAAAATATTACTTATTTTGAACGTTTAGAATCACGTCTTCATAAAATGTATATCCACCTCGTCGGAGTTCTCTGGGTTGCGATAACTTTTTAATTACTGCGCTTTTATTCACATCGCATTCATCTGATACTGTGGGGAAAATAAACGTATTTTTTAATTTGAGACTAGGTCTCAGAATCTTTACAAACAAAGTTTTATCACTTGTTTTTAATATCTTACCGACGTAAGATTTTTCAAATTTACCTTCTGTAAATTTTACAATGACAAAATCATTTTCTTTTAATTCTGTGTCGTTAGAGCTCCTGTTTTTATTGTTCGCTTCAGCGTCATCTTCATGTAAATCACAGCTTTCTTCTAAGTGTTCTGAATTGTTTTCGTCTCTCTCTTCAATCCAACTATCTCCGGAATCATTTTCGTCAGTTGATGTTATACTTTTTCTTGCAGGGACTTGAATTTGTTTTCGTTTTGATACACATGGTTCCATTGTTTCATTGGCTTGTATGGCATGTGGCACCGTCTTGTTGAAACCACATATTGGCCACATCAATAGCATCCAATTTCGGCAGAAAGAACTGTGTTATCATGTCGCGATATCGAGCGCCAGTAACAGTTGCTGCTTGATCAGCCTCATTTTCAAAAAAGTATGGTCCAATGACGCCTCCTGCCCAAAATCCGCACCAAACAGTGACACGTTGTGGGTGCATTTGTTGTTCGCCAATCACACGTGGGTTCTCCGAAGCCCAAACATGGCAATTTTGGCGATTAACAAAGCCATCGAGGTGAAAATGTGCTTCATCGCTTAGGATTATTTTGCTCGAAAAATCAGCATCCACTTGTTGATGATTAATAATCCATTCCACAAACTCTCTTCACTGTTCATGGTCATTAGGCTTGAGTTGTTGTGTTAATTGAATTTTGTAAGCATGGAGACACAGATCTTTTGTGAGTACACGCTGTAGAGAGCTTCTTGAAATTTGCAATTCTTGTCCACGACGCCGAATTGATGTTCCTGGGTTTTCACCAACACTCTCACGCACTGATTCGATATTGACATTTGAACGGCTTGTTTTTGGACGACCGGTGTGTTTAGCGTCTCCAACTGATCCAGTCTCCCTGAATTTTTCAATTAATCTTTTCACAGTTGACGAGGTTAAAACACTATTTTGACCATATTTTGTATAAAATTTTCGAACTGCGGCCGCCAAACTTTTATTATTTTTAAAATATTGTTCAATAATGAAACACGTTGTTGTATCGTATAACGCTCCATTTTTACTAACCCTAAACTCTCAGCTGTCAAACTGTTCTTTTTTCAGAGTTGCCAACAACTTACTGCAAAAATGGCGGCAAATTCAAATCTTACGTTAATTTTGGGACAACCTTTTTTAGAAAATGCACTTCGTCTACGTCGACGCATATTATTACGATAACAATTAACCAGAAATTCTACAGTAATTCATTGATTGTTTGCAACGTTTCTTATACGTACAAGTCTAATCTCACTACCTGCTGGACAACATCGCCTGAAATATCTTATTACTGAAAGAATATACTGATATCCACAGTCGTAGTTATTGTTATTTTTTGTGAAAGTTCTCATTTATCTACGAGGGTTGTCTGAAAGTTTCCGACCTAACTCTCTCATCATTTCAACCAAATCACGTGCAATTTGTTTGTTGTTGTAAGAAGATCATTAGATGTAACATAACTGAATCCTGTTCCTACTGGGTTATTTATGAATAATACATTGGCATCTTTCATCTAAAAATTTTATAAAATATTTTTTACAGTTTCTGATTTGAACTTTGGTATATCTATTTGAAATTATATAATTGATACATACAATTTAAAATTTTGAAAAATTAACATACACAAATAATAATAATAATAAAATTTAATATTTTAAAAATTATTTGTGTAGAAATTACAAAGTTGCAAACCGAACCGAAACGTAAACCGAACCGAACTATCAGATCTATCTATCTATCAGATTTTCTAAATGCCTTGAATCTAAAATAGTTAAAGTAATAAATTTATTTTTGCATTATCTGAAGAAAATCTGGACCGTTTGAATTGAACTTAATCGGATTTGTATAACACTGACAATGGTGCGAGCCGAAATTTAAGTCTGTTGACGAATTGAAGTGTAGTGAAATTTTACGAAAACCTTTTATCTATCAAAGAGTTTCACAAAATTAAACTGTCGACCATTAATTATAGGCAAAATGGTGTTATAAAAGAATGTTTTGCCTGTACCGGCAGGACCGTCGACAAATACAAGCTTGCAACTTTTGTCACCATGCAAATAAAGATCAACTAAATTTAGAATATAAACAAAAGCTTGCCTTTGATCCTAATTCAGACGATTATTCATTTCCATACCTATTTGACGATGTTCTTCTAAAGAATTATCAAGAATAGTACGAGTATTTATTTTATTTAATAGAGCAAGATCAATAGCTGGCGAACCAAAGTAAATTAAACTTCTATTGTGTTGCATTAGGATATCCTCAATTCGACTCAAAGCTAAAATTTTTGCATCATCAAGTGATAATGAATATAAAGAAATAAAATCTTCAGCCATTACAGATGAAAAACGTTCCCATAAGCCTAGAGGACTTAGAGGATCACATCAAAGAATAATATGTGCAAAAAGCTGACGCAAACGATTTGGAAGTAATCGAAGAGAAGCTTCATCCATACAATAATGATACTCAAGATCGTCTTCAATTAAGTGTCGCGCAATATATGCTCCACGAAAAGTTGGATAAACTAAACCATGAACAGTTCTCAAATCTTCAAATGATTTTACCACATTTTTTATGAATTACATGTTTTTTGATTAATTCAAAGAGACGATGCTTTTCAATCTTGTCAGGTAACTCAGCTCTAATAAAAGAATCGACCTGTTTCGCTGTGGTTATTTTATCACGCCTATCCAAAATAATCAAAATATGAGCATAAGCTAAACCACGCTTTTGAAACTCGACAACATACATTAAAGATTTTACAACTCCAAAATAATAATTATCCTGAATTAAACTGAGAAGATGTTGCAGTTTAATATGAAAGATGCGACACACAAGATCAGGACGATGAATAGCTTCTTGACCAGGTTCTAAATTCTCAACAATTTTGTTCCACATGGGATTACATGTAAATGTAATAAAAAGATCAGGTTTTCCAAATTTGGCAACAATAGCCATAGCGTCTAAATATTTCTGCTGCATAAAACGTGGACTACCTACAAATGTAGGCGGAAGAATGCAGATTTTTTCTATACGCTAGTATCAGTCAACCATTGTTGAAAAAGTGTGCGACTGAAATGCAAAACGCTAAACGCACGTCGAATAGCTAAACCAAAACAAGCAAATTCCTGACAAGTTACACGATTATAAATTCAAGAAGACTGACGTCTCGTATGGTTTGAGGATCATCATGCATTGGATATAATTTTATATCAATAGGAAAGGGTGGTTCGTCTCCTACGAAAATAGCAGCAATTTCGTTATATACTGGAACCTGATAACGGTTCCTATCTAATTGCGCTTCTCGAATACGTTCATCCATATTGGGAGCAATGGCCAATAATATTTCAGGAACAGCAACCTGATTTTGAGCAGCAAGCCGAGTTTGTTCTTCATATACTGCACGCAATTGACTATATTGTTGAGGAAATGGATTAACACGTCGCAGCATAGCATCTAAAGAACGAAGAATTATGGGACTACATTGCGAAGAATGGCTAGCATGAACAGTATTACAGTCAGCCAGGTCAAGAACATAAAGTTTACCAAATTTAGCTGGTGTAAATTCACGAGGAGTTACCTGAGGCATAATATGATGAACTACCTCATTGATTTTAATTACTTGCGGCCCAACACCCATGTGTTGATAATTTCCACTGTAGATGCAAACGCTAACGAACAATTATAAAAGCGAATATTTTCGCGATAATGACAGGCATCTGAATCATCATTACGTAACAAATCACGTAATTCATCAGGACGTACACCTAAATCTGGCACATCAACTTTACCTTTTTGGCAACACAAAGAAGAATCGCGACTCCTATTTGCACGTTTCTGATCGAAATAAAATGCACCACAAAACCTACAAATGTTACTTAACCGAAGTGACGAAATGGCGAAGGGTGGAAACAAATTATCGGGAATTACTACATGTGCAACAGCAGCCTTACGATAATTATCTCGAGCACAACCCCGAAGAACAGGTAACACATCGTCGATATCAACGTTCAAAAGAGATATTGGAGAAAGTAGTTCAGTGTCAGCGTTACCTATCACGTCATTTATACCATCATCTAAATATGTACGAATATTTAACATGGGGAGTGCAAACATTGTTTAATTGCTTATTTTATATTTAAAGACCAGCAGGTTGATATGATGCTATGATTTCTCTGATCTCGACTTTTTCTTCGTTTGTTACCTCGTGTCCTACATCTGGAATCAGATTTTCATTTTATACTTGTATATTTAGGATGGATGTGTCTTCTGACTTCTTAATTACTTGAACACCTTCTTGATTTATTTTGACCTCTATTGTAGTTAACAGTTCGATTCCGATTACTCCATCGCTTGTCATTGTATCGTCCTCAACAACGTGCAATGTAGTTGTGAAATCATTTTCATCTCTATTAACTTGACATTTAAAACTTCGCTTTGTACTTGCCGTATCTTTTGCGAAACCAATCAATTCTACATTCAACTGATTTAATGCAGGTGAACCAATCTTTGTATAAACGGATTTCTTAATTAGATTTAATTGACTTCGAGTGTCGATAAGTAGGGGAGAGCGGGGCACATTGGCCACTTTTTCAGATAAATAATATTATCTTCAGTATGGTACATAATTTTACAGCGGTTGTTATCTAAAAACGTAAAGGCATGTTTTAGCAATAGTTAAAAATTTTTATAGTTATTTATATCTGTGTTTTCCTATAATATATGCATATTGATGCATACCTTTTTTTTTGTCCATTGTGCCCCACAATAGGGGCACAGTGGCCATGGCTAATGGGTACAGTGGACATAACTATAATAATACCTATATCAAAATTGTTTGAAAGTGAAAATAAGAGATGGAAATAATTACGAAATATTAGAAGTTTTATTTATGTTTTACATTTGAATTAATTTGTAACATATTTATGTTAATGTAATCATTTATAATTTTTAGAATTCTTTACTTTTATGATATTAAATAAGATGCTAAATCAATCTCAAATAAAAGAGATGAAGAAGTTTTAGCGGTTCCTCCCATTGAAACGGGTGATGGTAGAACTATTACTACATCGTTAGTGGTTATAGTAGCTATATCTTTAATTTCGGGAAAAATGAATGAATTATTTTTTTTTCGTAGAAAATTAACAGTTAAATCATCATTGTCAATTTTATCAATTTGTCCCACGTAATATTTTATGGATTTTTTGGTAGCAAATTTTACTAAAACGTAATTCCTTTCCATGATATTTCCCGTATCATAAACTTCATCTTTATTTACAAGATCTATTTTCTCGGAATCTGTTAATTCTATTTCTTCTTCTGAACTTGACGATTCAATCATCTCTTCTACTCTTGTAATATTTTTTTGTTTCTTTACAATATTTCCGGTTTTTTTTTGTGAGAAATAAATTTTTCATCATGCCTTTCCTTTTGCTACACTCCTTTTTTCTTTGGTTTTCTAAATATTCTTGTTCAATGCGGTCTTTTACCGGCGTGTCTGTTAAAATTTCAGTAGTCTTGCGTTTTCTGGAACATTTTTCTGCTCCGCTATTTTTTACCTTGGGGTGTGGTCTGATCATTTCTGGAGTAATATGTGACTCTTGTCTATTAATGTCCTTACTAGTTGAAGGTGTTGTATTATTAAAGTTCGTACTAGTTGAAGATGAATTCTCAAATTCTTGTAATGGAATATCAGTAACACTTGATGCCATAAAATCATGATCACTAAAGATATTCCTATTTAATGGGAAAATTTCTGTTTTAGTGAATCCGGATGTGCAGTTACTACTTGTAAATGCAAGATGGTAACATTTTCCAAGAAGCTCCGCAATATCATAGATGGTGATACGTTTACCAGGGTGATTAATTAACCAATCTCTACATGCATCGTTATAATATTTTTTAAGTGGCCCATAAACAAATTTATCAAGCGGTTGAAGTTTGTGGCTGGTATGTGGGTGTAACGTCAATAATATAACACCATAATTTTTAGCCAACTTGATAACATCAAAACTTATATGAGCTTCGTGGTTGTCCATTATCAGGAGAACGGGATTTTTTTTTGTAGGTTTTGCGTGTTTAATAAAATGCTGCATCCAAGCAACGAATACATCTGTGGTGATCCAACCATTAGGTGTTGCAGCGCCAACTGTACCAGGTGGAGAACCTTTTATCATGAAGTCCTTGAAATGGACCCTTGGAAAAATCATGAAAGGTGGAATGGAATTACCCACTGCATTAATTGTGCAACAAACAGTAACTAAAGTGCCTCGTTCAGCACTGGTTATTTGTCCCACTTGTTTAGATCCTGTTTTCGCTATTACCTTTACTGGAACCTGCACCGTTGTTAAGCCAGTCTCATCCGTGTTATATACCGATTGTGGACCAAACTTGTATTTTTCAAATACTGTGCTTAAATTATCAAAAAATTTATTTACGACAACTTTATTAAATCCCATGGCTCTAGCTAATGACGTTGCCTCTGGAGAGCGCAAAGAAATGTTTATATTACGGTTAAGGAAACTGGTTAACCAATCTTTTCCAGCGCATTTTTTTTGTATCCACGTATCAGGAAGTTTTTTTTTCCTAGCAACAGCAAATTCACAAGCTAATTTTCGTGCTTCTTGCGGCGGCAAACCATGATGTAGCTCAGCAGCATGTATAAAATATGCAGTTAATGCTTCCTCTTCTTCGGATGAAAATATTTTTCTCACTTCATAATTAGGAGTAAATCACGGTAAGTCATCTAAATCAACGTTGGTCCAATCAATGTTTGTACACATTTGTTAAGGTATCTTCGTAATCTAGTTCTGGGTATATTAAATCTTGTGCTTGCAGATTTTGGCGAATTTCCACCATTCATAATAGATTTCACTGCGTCCATCATTCGATCGCTCTCTGTTTTTTCAATATCTGTTGTTCGTTTTTTATTACGCACCATTTTTACCAGCTACAATAAACAAAAAAAAACAAGGTGTAAATAAGGCCAATTAACCGGGTACAGTGGTCACCTCTTATTTTATGTAAAAGTAGTGTCCACTGTTCCCCAACGACCATGTGTCTACTGTGCCCCCAAACCTAACCAAACATAAAAATAAAATGAAAAATAAAATATCAAAGAATATTTACTCTAGGCATACTAAATCGGTTACAGATACTGCGTTTTAACATTTAGATTAAAGTAGCAATTTATTTAAATTTATTTATTTACCTTGGTACAGGTTTGAAAACTAGCAAAAATATTAGTGGCACATGTGTCATACAATTTTTCTTATCTGCATCCTAACTTACCGACAATAACTGAAAACAAACTATGTTCATTTATTCGTATACATAACACCATCTACCATTCATCGTTTGAAATATTTATAGCGCTTAATTCAAATTCTATAAGAAAAAGTCCACTGTGCCCCTATGTCCACTGTGCCCCTATGTCCACTGTGCCCCGCTCTCCCCTACTCGAATGGATATACTGTAACGCGGCAGCTTAACATTATTTAATTTTCCACATTTCTAAACGAAGAATTTACATTTACAATTTTACTTTTGGCTATGATCATCACCCCGGAAGGAGGAGTAACCCTAGTTCACAGAGTCGTTGCAGTATTGAGAGAGGGGTGGTTAAAGAACAAAACGTGTATGTGTTTACAATTCAAATTCCTTTTATTGTACGGAAAGAATACTACAGATATTTAGGTAAATATAGTGATGTTTATAACATATACCATTCCATACCGTCAAGAGAAAACAAAAGAAAACAAATTGATAAATAATATTGGTAAAGTTACGTATCGTCATGGGGTATGACATTTGTATTCGTGGCTTTGACGGGTCCAGTAGGGGCACAATACACAATCGCCAACGCTCGTAGATATAACGTCACTGGCCAAGAGTATGATGGTCAGTCAGAGTGTAAGTGAACGTGTAGAAGTTGATATATTGAAGTTACTTAGTATCACAGAAGTCCCGTCCCCAAGTTACCGTGAATCCTTTCTGAGTGCCAAGAGTATGATGGTTCGATGCTGGCACTGATATCAGCACACCCTTCAACGGGTTTTTTTAACTAAACACAGAAAACAAGGCTTTTGTAATTGGCTCAGCGCTACTCCCGAGAGCGTTCCCGTGAGAGGGGATACGCTTGCCGTGGCGGCGACACAGAGTGCATTCGTCGCTAGGAAATATTTTACATCAATTTATTCATTGCGCGTCAATAAACCTAAATAATAATATACTCTAAATTAAGCAACATAGTTGCATTTCTTATAATTTTCTGATTAATTTGATACTAAACAACATATTATTATTAAATGTAATAACAGAGTTAGTAAAAAATTTAACGTTACTTTTAAATCATAAATAATTCACAGAGAATAAAATTATAACATAAGAGCAGTCAATAATGGATAAGTAACAAAAGAAACTGTTTACCTAATTGAACGCGATTACAATGCAGTGATAACACATAGCACGTACCTGCACATAACAACACTCAAGCTGACACAACAGATATCAATGCGCTGATGCCGCGGCCTCACACCGTGCGAACTTTGAACCGCCAGCTGACTGATGCTTGGAGTGCTGGTAGCTGTACGAAAAAAAATTCAACAACCAAAATTCGAAGCGAAGAAGAGACAAACTTATCCATATATCTTGTACTGGTACAATCGCCCCCTTGTTATTGGCTGAAATATTTTGAAAGGGAATAACAATATCTAGGGAACAAATAAACTTGTCGTAATACCCCAATTTTTTTTTATATGAATATATGTCATATTATCTTATCTTTGGTTACAGGTTTCGATTATCATGACTTAAATTAAACACATTCTTAGAAAACATAAAATATTAAATAAAGAAGTACATAACCGCATAAATTTTTTTTTATACTTAGACATGACGGTTACCGCTTGCACCATCCACATTGGTGCACCGCTCCTTCAGGCCTTCTCTCTTTTTGCACCCTTGCTCAGACTCATCTAGATTTGCCGATCCAGTCGCCATATTTCGTTTGGCGGTTTCTTTCAACATTTTTTCCATACGTTTTGATCGATTTCTTTTTGTATGTCTGTGACGCCGTGGCCTGACGTCGTGTGATTTGTTATTAAGGGTTCTGTGTAATGCGGAAAGGTCCGTTGTATAAAAGTTCGAATTTAGCACATCTTTTATTTAGGAGATCTGATGTTCGATTACTTTTTAGTAGTACTAGGTCCCCGATTTTGTAAGATACGGCTGTCGGATGTAGCCGCCTATGTTTCGCCTTCCTTAAATCGGCCTTTTGGTTGATGTGCCTTTTTACTTGCCTTCGTATCCGGTCTAATGTTGGTAAACTTTTGGGAGGTAAGTATTTTTCTATGTACTTGTCTAATACCTGTTTAGGTGGTTTCCCCGTCAAGATTACATAGGGTGATTCATTGGTACTGTCATGCGGGATAGAGTTGAGGCATTCTTCAATATTCTGGACTTCGCTGGCCCATCCCGAATGCTGTTGGTGGCAATATGTTCGGAATAATCTTTCCAATTCCCGCATTACTTTCTCCGACGGGTTGGAAGCTGGGTGCCGTATACTGGAATATCCCAAGAGGATATTTGCACTTTCCATTTTACTTTTCCAGGTTTTGGAAGTGAATTGGGTGCCGTGATCACTAAGCACTTTTTTGGGTTGGAGAATTTCTGAAAATTTTATTATCTTATTGGCACAAACAGCAGCCGTTGCTTTCTTCAATGGGTAGAGTTTGACGAACTTGGAAAACACGTCGATGACTACAAACAAATAGGTCACCCCACCTCTCCCGACCGGTAATGGCCCATAAAGGTCGACCGTTACTATGTCTCCTATTTCCTTAGGTATGGTAGGCGAAAGGTCCCCCTCCATATATCTATTAGGCCACTTTGCCTTTTGTCAAATTTCGCACTTTCATAGTGTCCTTTGAATACGTTGGTTTATTTTTTTTAAATAAAACGCTTTTTTAATGATTGCGTAGATTTTTGCGCGGCCAAAATGCCCCATTTCTTGGTGGTAGTGCAAAATCTAAGTTTCTTTCAAACAAGCCGGGATTGATATAGTATAGTAATCTTGGTCGTTGTTTTGATGTAGTAGAACATTGTTTTGTAATAGAAATTGTCTTAGCGTCCGCTGTGTTTCTTTTTCGACGGGTACTGTTTCATTTTTTAGACAAGAGATGATATTCTGTAACCGGGGATCATGTTGTTGTTTTGAAATGAGGTTTCTCAATTCTTGTCGTAGCTCTAATAACCCATCTATCTGGAAAGTGGCGATAATTGGACCCTTTGAAGCATACTCCTTGGCGGTGATGGAGTCGCACGGAAATCACGACAGCATAGTTACCTGATCAGTTCCTAAATTGTGAATACCCAAACAATATGTCCAAATTTGTCTTTTATAATAGCAAACACCAGTTGTTAATACTGGTGTAGGCAATGTTTTCATTAGATCAAAGGCAATTGCAGTTACATTTTCATTAGTTTTGACGCTGAGTCGGTCTGCACGCATTTGTGATTGGGCTAACTTCGCTTTAGTCAAATGTAGCTTTTTTTGTACGCTTAAATTGTTTTTCTCAACGTCAGAGTCCGAAGCAAGTATCTTTACTTGAAAATTATCACATTATCAGAAAGTGGAGCATGGAATATTAAATTATAATTTTCACTGAAAATTTTTCTGAATATATGGATACTGACAACATTTTGGCTGCTATTGTTATTATAATAAAGTGAATACATTTTGTTTATGCTTAAGTCTGGTGCAAGGTATTTGCGGTTCAATGATTTATGTAAAGAATAGTGACTTTCATAAGTCGGAAATTTGTCTATAAATTTCTTAACTTTATCGATTTTTTCAAACGGTGTTTTGTTTGCTGATGGTGCAAGACCTCTTCTATCTGTTGGAGGAACAGTAGTAATTCCTTTTTGCTTAAGAACACGGTCTAATCTTCCAGCAGATACTTGAAGGGTTTTTTGGAAAAAGCTTTTACATACCTTAATTTCACTTTCGTCTTTACCAATCAAGGGATCAAGTCTTGTTTTTTCTTTTCTTGAATTTCTTGACTGTGTGTAAAATCTTTGTTTATTCACTACTTTTACCATGGAAAATAAAAAAGATGACTGCAAATTATAATTGCTCAATCCATAATATTCTTCAAATATCTGTTTTTGTCGCTCTGCATTAATTTTTAAATAGCATTTATTCAAACAAACACAGGGAATTACTTCTACTTTTTTAGCAGGTATTTTTTTTCCTGTTTTGGTAGTGTACTGTTCTCCCCGAGCTCGTTTAGTTTTTAGTACATTTTTTTTCCATTTTTTTTTTTGCCTAATTCTCTTTTTGCTTTTTCTATTTTGTTCCAATTCATTCAGAACCACTGTATTTTCCTGTACTGGTTGCAATATTGCTTCTTCTTGATTATCTCATCTGTCTTCGTTTTCAGTGTCACTGCTACTTTCAATTTCATTATTTGGTGGTTCATATTCTGAACCAGAAGTTGCTTCTTCTGATTTGGAGGCAAACGTATCTAAAAACAAAATATATTTTATAACCTATACCAGTGGTCGGCAAAGTACGGCTCCGGAGCCGCATGCGGCTCTTTGTTCTCTTAAGTGCGGCTCTGGCACAAATATCCATGGCGCCGAAGGTATCGGTCGGCTGACTTTTATATGGATTTTGTTCAATATTACACTTAAATAATAAGATAGTACATAATCGAAACAAGTAATTGTAAAATATAAATTATATGTTACAGTTTAAGTGTTGATAAATCATAAATAATTCACAGAGAATAAAATTATAACTTAAAAGCAGTCAATAATGGATAAGTAACAAAAAAAAACTGTTACCTAATTGAACTCGATTACAATGCAGTGATAACACTCAGCACGCACCTGCACATAACAACACTCAAGCTGACACAACAGATATCAATGCGCTGATGCCGCGACCTCACACCGTGCGAACTTTGAACCGCCAGCTGACTGATGCTTGGAGTGCTGGTAGCTGTACGAAAAAAAATTTAACAACCAAAATTCGAAGCGAAGAAGATACAAACTTATCCATATATCTTGTACTGGTACAATCGCCCCCTTGTTATTGGCTGAAATATTTTGAAAGGGAATAACAATATCTAGGGAACAAATAAACTTGTCATAATACCCCCATTTTTTTTATATATGGATATATGTTATATTATCTTATCTTTGGTTACAGGTTTCGATTATCATGACTTAAATTAAACACATTCTTAGAAAACATAAAATATTAAATAAAGAAGTACTTAACCGCATAATTTTTTTTTATATTTAGGCATGACGGTTACCGCTTGCACCATCCACATTGGTGCACTGCTCCTTCAGGCCTCCCCCCTTTTTGCACCCTTGCTCAGACTTATCTAAATTTGCCGATCCAGTCGCCATATCACGTTTGGCGGTTTCTTTCAACATTTTTTCCATACGTTTTGATCGTTTTCTTTTTGTATGTCTGTGACGCCGTGGCCTGACGTCGTGTGATTTGTTTGTTTTGGACTTTGTTTTCCCGTGGTTAGAAGCTACAGCGACCTCAATTGGCTGGTTTTCTTTGTTCTTGCCCCTTTCCCTTACCAGCGCGAGTTGTTCCCAGTCAATATCGCGGCCGGGGGTTGGTGGACGTTGTAGTACGTCTGTCTCCAACTGTCCAGTCAGGGTTTTTTCTGAATTTGGTATTTTCTTTTGGGTTTCGCTCGTTTCTGACTGCTGGACGCGGAGTTCAGGGAGAATACTGCCATTTTGGGATCCCATGACCGCGACCGGAACACCGTATAGTCCTAAACAGAAAAATTAGGGATATAGGTCTATATCATTAACTAAACTAGTTCGTATACCTAACGAACATGTGATAGCTTACCAAAGGGGGGGAGAAAAGAAGGAAATAATAATAATAGTGATAATACTAATAATATGTAATGCTTATTGATGTAATGGGCGTAAATTGGTAACATTATAGTTACCAATCACTTCTTTCTTCCTGTCGTTCATTAGGGTGTAGGTATTTGGGTAAGGGTTCTGTGTAATGTGGAAAGTTCCGTTGTACAAAAGTTTGAATTTAGCACATTTTTTATTTAGGAGATCTGATGTTCGATTACTTTTTAGTAGCACTAGGTCCCCGATTTTGTAAGATACGGCTGTCGGATGTAGCCGCCTATGTTTCGCCTTCCTTAAATCGGCCTTTTGGTTGATGTGCTTTTTTACTTGCCTTCGTATCCGGTCTAACGTTGGTAAACTTCTGGGCGATAAGTATTTTGCTATGTACTTGTCTAATACCTGTTTAGGTGGTTTCCCCATCAAGATTACATAGGGTGATTCATTGGTACTGTCATGCGGGATAGAGTTGAGGCAATCTTTAATATTCTGGACTTCGCTGGCCCATCCCGAATGCTGTTGGTGGCAATATGTTCGGAATAATCTTCCCAATTCCCGCATTACTTTCTCCGACGGGTTGGAAGCTGGGTGCCGTATACTGGAATATCCCAAGAGGATATTTGCACTTTTTATTTTACTTTTCCAGGTTTTGGAAGTGAATTGGGTGCCGTGATCACTAAGCACTTTTTTGGGTTGGAGAATTTCTGAAAATTTTATTATCTTATTGGCACAAACAGCAGCCGTTGCTTTCTTCAATGGGTTGAGTTTGACGAACTTGGAAAACACGTCGATGACTACAAACAAATAGGTCACCCCACCTCTCCCGACCGGTAATGGCCCATAAAGGTCGACCGCTACTATGTCCTATTTCCTTAGGTACGGTAGGCGAAAGGTCCCCCTCCATATACCTATTAGGCCAATTTGCCTTTTGGCAAATTTTGCACTATCGTAGTGTCCTTCGGATACGTTGGTCCATTTTTTTAAAATAAAACGTTTTTTTAATAATTGCGTAGATTTTTGCGGGGCCAAAATGCCCCATTTCTTGGTGGTAGTGCAAAATCTAAGTATCTTCCAAACAAGCCGGGATTGCTATAGTATAGTAATCTTGGTCGTTGTTTTGATGTAGAAGAACATTGTTTTGTAATAGAAATTGTCTTAGCGTCCGCTGTGTTTCTTTTTCGACGGGTACTGTTTCATTTTTTAGACAAGAGATGATATTCTGTAACCGGGGATCATGTTGTTGTTTTGAAATGAGGTTTCTCAAATCTTGTCGTAGCTCTAATAACCCATCTATCTGGAAAGTGGCGATAATTGGACCCTTTGAAGCATACTCCTTGGCGGTGATGGAGTCGCACGGAAATCGCGACAGCGTTTCAGCGACGATATTCTCTTTCCCTGGAACGTGTTGAACTGAATAGCTAAACTGTTGTAAGAAAATAATCCATCGCGTGAGCCTTTCATTTAGTAAGCGGCATTTTGTTAAGAAAATTAGCGCTTTGTGGTCTGTTTTTATAATTAATTCCGCCCCTAACAGGAAAGTTTTAAACTTTTCCAAACTGTAAACAACGGCTAATAATTCCTTTTCGGTGGTGGTATAGTACAACAACAAAAAATGTAAAAATGGCATACATTGCCATTCTTTCTTTATTCCACCAGCAGATTCAGATGGCAAACCTTTCTTTTGTTTATTGTATCTGTTTCGAATGACTTTCCAGCTATAACAATTTCAAATTAAAAATTGCACAACACGAAAATATTTTTACTTTATTAATAAATTAGGTTATGGTTTACAACGTTTTGAAGATAATTGTTTTGAAAATTTTTACAAGGTTAAATAAGAATAATAATTAATATTATTTTATAATGCAAATTATAGGTAATATAATAGAACAAATAACTTACCAGGTATCTATTTCTATTGAAATGGCATCACACGCATTTTGTATTGCAATTTTATCTTTATACAATTAATTTTTTTTATAGTGTTATAGTGTTTATATTATTCCAATAACTGTATTAGTTGAATATCTTTCTCAACATTTGCCATAATTTACACAGACAAGATAATAATACGAAATAAGAAACAAGAATAAAGAAAAATGCAAAAAGTCTAAACTTTAATCAACGAGTCAAATATGTCGATTACAACCGATCATACGAAGGTCATACGCTTTCCTGATTGGTTGGCATTAAGCACCTAGCATTAGAAATTGAAAAGTTCTCAACTTTTAAGTTTAAGCAAAGAGTATATAACAGGAATAGAGGCACAACCTTACGGGCATAAATATGACGGCGTAAGGTGTGGAGTAGACGTAAGAAGTGTGTGGTGGTCGGTAAGATCTATCTATCTCCCTCAGTACGGTGTTTGAAACGTGTGTCGCATTGCATTTGTCGATATATATATATATATATACACCTAGACCTCACTTTGCGTCGTGGTTACGTTCCAGAAAAACACGACGCAAATTGAAACGACGCAAAGTGAATTATGATTTTCTATAGCATTTTCTATAGCAAAAAAAATAGACTCGAACCCAAAACAACGCAACTTCGAAAATCTAACGACGCACAGTGAAAATTGGTACTAATTCAGCAGCGACGCAACTTCGAAAAAACGCAAAACGAAACGACGCAAAGCGAGGTCTAGGTGTATATATATATATATTTATCTGTTGCTTTGCTTACGCCGCGATAATTTATTGACAGCGGCACACCGCTGTTTATTAATAATTGAAAAATAACAAAATTGATAAATAAATTAATATCTTATTTATTTTCAAGTTTATAATCACACATATAGATATAAAAAATTACTTATTTAATAATACAATATAATAGATTCACCTAATTCCTTGTAAGTGATATAATTTATATTACGTTTTAACCATAATAACATTTTAAACAAAAAACAAAAAAAAAACACTTATACATTAACTAGTTAAAATTACATATACATTTATTAAAAATACCATTTATTTTTAATTACTAAGCAAATGGTGTAATTTATTTTTAATTTTTGGTTCTTTTGAATTTTTTAAATCCGAACTAATCCATTTTAAAGTTTTAAATAATTTTATAAATATAATTTGATCTATTATATATAAACGATGTTCACGACAAGAATATTCAAACCATAAAGAATATTGTTTATTTATTTGTTCCAAACACTTTTGTTTTATTTTTAATCTAATATTTTCTTGAAACTTACATTTAGCAAAACCTTTATAAAACACTTTTAAACAAATAGTAAATATACTAACAAATTCATCACTAGGATTTTTTAAGAATTTTATGGTATTTCCTTCATTGTAATCTCTGTTTATTATAAGTAATTCTTTTGCATCATACAGATTATTTTCTTTCTTATTTAAATATATTTTGCAATCATAACATTGAAATTTTTTTTTCACATTTATAAATTAAATATCCTGCAAAATATACTACGCTACAGGTTTCAAACGAAATTTTAGAATGTTCGGAATCATGTATTTCCTCGGAAGCTATTGTTTCAGTTGACGTGTCACTAGAAGTTGAAGTCGATGTAAATTCTTCTCAATCAATCAATCAATATCGAAATTCAAAGGAACATCCGTATCAGTCTCACAATTCGAATTGTCAATATTTTCAGAAATATTAGTGCATATATTGCGCTGTAACGATATTCTAAATTGTTTGACTGTAGGATTTGTGTTATGTCCTCCCTGTCTTCTTACATAAGAAAATAAGTTTTCCAAAGGGTTCTGATTCAATCTATTCGTCATTAAAAACGTTTAATTTTCTGCCTTCAAATCTTCCCATAATTTTAAAATGCCGGTTATTGTGTGTATAAGTCCATTAATACAATATATATACCTTTTTTTTTCTATATTATTTTTTCTGTAAATTTTCCATAAGTTGATCCAGTGTAGATTTTCTTTTAATGTGTCCTCTGTTAAGTTATTATAAATTGAAAGTGGTTTTTTATATATGTTTGGATCGTGTAGGTGTTTGCTATTTAAACAATCAAACAATATATTAATTTTTTGACAAAAGTTTGCTGTGGCTAGCGCTGTTTTTGATTTTAGTTCTCCTGTTCTATATGCGGTAATAATAGCAGTCGAAACTTTATGGCTAAATATTTGTGTTGCATATTTAACACGCATTTTTTGAAAAGAATTCGGTTTTATATGGGCATCTGAAATACGCACTAATGCTCTAGAAAGATTACTACTTTTATCGATAATATAAGATTTTTTTAATATCGTCCCACGAAACTTGTTCATTTTCTATATGGATATTATTTTTTAAAAGAATATTACGTACACTTTTTATTAAATGAGGCACATCATATAATGCATAAACTTTATTATTATTATCACTTAAGAAACATGTATTATTTTTTGAAATCTCTAAATTAGAATATGTTTTTCTATTATTAGAACCTTGATCAGATGTAACAACCCTGATATTAAAACCAATAGATTCCAGTTGATTGATTATATACTTTAATAGTTCTGTTAACATATTAGATTTTATATTGCTGGAACTAATATAATAATAAGCAGGTATTTTCCAATTGTGAAAAAGGCCTCTTGCAGTGAAAACAACCGCTTGTGTACCAATTTTCGCAGATCTTCCAAGGTGGCCGAAATCTTCATATCCTTCTATGATATCCAAAACACTATTATATTCTAAGACCTTTTTGATAGACATTTCGTCCATTAACGAAACACATTGTTTTTCAATATCAGTCATGGTTGCAGCTCTGGTTTTGAGTTTTGTAAATAATATTTTTGAACAACCTGTACGTAAGTAGGATATTTTATTCCATAATCTAATAGTTGAAAGTGACGGTAGGGAAAATTTTAAAACATTTTTCATATACTTAAATAATGCAGGAGATCTAAAATACATTTTTAGACACATATCTTTTTCACGTTTTGTCCATTGTTGTCGCGTTTTGTGAATTAAGAGCATTCGCCCTATCTTTCAGAAGCTCACGTATAGTTCTAGAGTTCTGAGATAACTCCATTTCGTGACTCTCCTAGTCCTTCCCAAAAGCGTCCTTTAAGTCATCCAGCGACAGGCATAGCTTGTTTACTGCTTTCTTAATTTCAACTTTTCTGTTGGGATTCTCTTTGCAAAGTTTGCGGAGCTCCTGTAGTTGCTTGTCAACCATTTCGAGGCGTTGCTCCGATGACAGTTTGCTCTGTGGAGTCAACTTGCCGCTTTCCGATACTGATGGTGCCAGTGTTTTCCCCGTAAATTTTGACACCGTTTGCCTAATGCCTCGTTGGCTCGTGTTTATTTTCTTTTTTTCTTTCACCGGAGAATCGTCGTCTAGTTCTCTAGTACGCTTCTCCGTTGTCTGGCACGTCGCCACAGAATCACCTATTTCAGTTGCTTCCGATCTGGCCACCGTTTCAAACCCGTCATTCCATTCAAGGCTTAGCTCAGTAGCTAGACTCGAAGTATGGCTTGAAGCGTGGCTGTTCGCTCTACTAAGTTCTCCTATTCTAGTTTTAGGAGGGGTTCTCAGTGTTAGGCTGCTCCTCCTTCCTATGTTCATGGATTCTTCCATTAAATCCTCGCTGAGTTTCAAATTTCCGTTTGCCTTGTTGATCTCTTCTATGGCATGAATACAATTCACCATCGTGTCGTAAGGGACGAGTCGGTGGCAGATAACGGGTATACCCTCGGGCCAAAATGCCCTACCCCAGTTCCCCGGGGACCTGCCTAATCCCGCTTAGCCAGTTTCGTAACACGGACGAACTGGACCCGTCCGGCGCAGTGGGGACTCCGATTCCCCACCCAAAGGACACTTCCTTGCCATCGGTCCCAAAGGGGTGAATACTCCCTCCTGCGTCCAAGCTTCGGCAGAGCTAGCTCACATCAGTCCCTCCAGCTCCCAAACGGAAAAATATTGACAGCTGTATTGGGACACTCCCCGCCCGACCACAGGAACCCCACCTACCGCTTGCCAGCGAGTAGGTAAGTGGGATAGCAGCAAAAACCGGTAATCATAGCCGAGGTTCCAATAGCAATTTTAATTGATAAAAATCGAAGGTGCCTTTGATAAACAATTTATTAGCATAACATGTTTTGTAATGAGAATTACCTCAAGAAGTCTTAAGGTAACCTACTATAATTGATGTTCGATATGTCTTCCATTCCCTTCAAGACACAAACGAAGACGAGTACGAAATGACCTTGCTACTCTTTTTAATAGGTCGGGTGTAATGCTTTGAAATGCATTCAGGATTCTTTGCTGCATATTTTCTGGTGTGGTGGGAGGTTCTTGGTAAACGATTTCTTTAACGTAGCCCCACAAAAAGAAATCTAATTTAGTCAAGTCGGGTGATCGAGGAGGCCAAGCAATTAACCTTCCTCTTCCTATCCACCGATTTGGGAAGATTATGTTGAGATGGTCCCTGACTTGTAATGAATAGTGTGCTGGGGCTCCATCGTGTTGCAGCCACATTCCATCTCTCACAGCTATTGGTAAATTTTGAATTAAATTTGGCAATTGATTTTGCAAAAAATCCAGATACATTGGTCCATTTAAATGTCCGTTAAAAAAGTAAGGACCAATAATATGTTCACCAATAATTCCCCCCCACAACTTTAATTGTCCATCTGTGTTGTCGATCAACCTGACGGAAAATCCTTGGATTGTGGTCTGAGTAATAATGGAAGTTATGGCGATTCACAAATCCATTTTTATGAAAGGTGGCCTCATCAGAAAACAAAACCATATCGAAAAAGTCAAAATTTATCCTAATTTTACCTTGCGCCCAATTGCAGAATCCAACACGTTGCTCAAAATCTCCTTCAATGAGTTCTTGATGAAACTGGATATGATAGGCATGGAAACGGTTGTCCTTTAAAATTCGTTGAACGGTTCTTTCGCTTATACTCACGGCCTCACCGACTGCTTGTTGACTAACGGAAGGATTTTCCGTAACAGATAATATTACAGCCAATTTATTTTCTTCATAAATGTGGGTAGATAATTAGAATAACCAATATATTTGTTTTTATATTTGATATATAATTTTTATTTTATATCTGGCTGATTAATTTCGGCGCTTATTGCCATTATCAAAGCCTCCTGAAATAATACAATACATGTTCTTAATTTATATAAAATTATTGTTATATAAAATTTTTTTTATATAAAAACATTCTTTTAAAATTACATATGATATTATTTATAAAAACTATGGTTAAATTCGGGTTATGTTCAGCAAGCACATGTCAAGATGATGCAGAAAAACTTATTTATTTAATGATATATATTGAAAAATTATTTACTTTATATACTGACCTTAGGTAATGAATATTAAATTTTTATTGTCTCATTGTAAAATATTGTTTTATAGTTGAATATAATTTAAAATTAAGATTAATTGAAGAAACAGTAAATCACGTCATAATTTTTTTCAGTTCGAACGGGCCTATTTCTAACTGGTTTTTTATAGTTTACATTTCCTGTCTGTATAAATCTCTCTAATAAGTTTTGCAGACTCCTTTTATCTGGATGTCGTCGTTCTGGATAACGCTGTGCGTAAATTCGACTTGCCAAAAAACAGTTTTTCTCGCATTCTCCTAATATGAAAATCATATCTACGAGCTCTTCTCGGTTGTATTCCATATCAAAAAATAACACTTGGTTGTAAACAGTTTATATATATATATATTGTAACGCGACCGTCGTTTCGGCGTCGCGTTGAGTACTTCTCCTTATTTAATTTGTTCTTGTATCGGGCGCCAATCACGTTTCCTGCAATCCGGGAAGGAGGAGCGGGTTGTGGATAGTTCAGACGGGAGTCCAAGGTTTCATAAAGCGTGTTTCAGTTATGAATAATTTTTTCTTTTTATTTACGAGACAAAAAAATTTAACAGACAATTGTACAAATATACCACTATGTAAACATAAACTTATTCGTTATAATTTAATTAACCTTTTCCCGATGACAAAGAAAAAACAAACAATTACCCTCTTATTCTAATCTCAAAAAAAAAAAAACAAATGCTTATCCTAAGTTTACCCGATTATTCCAAGTCAAAAAAAAATTAATTTATTAGTTTGTCCAAAAAAAAATTAAATTTTTTTTTTCTAAGTCAGAAAAAAACTTAATTTATTATTCTTATGTAAAATAATAATAAAATAGTATATTTTTTAAACAAACTTTACCTAAAATATTATTATTATAAAATTACATTAACAAAATAAACAAACAAACAAAAATTACAGTTGCATAATAAACCAATAAAGTATTTATTCATAAACTAAACTCTGAGTGCCCTAAATCACAGATGGCCCTTTATATGTATATTTATATCATCATTATAATATTATTTATATTTATACATCAAAGATACCGCTGAAAATCGAATCATCATCATCAGTATCCAATGGAGATGAACGTTTTTAACTTATATTATATCCGAAGAAAATTGAATTTATTATGCTAAGTCCAAAAAAAACTTAATTTATTCGCGTTATGTTTTTGAGTATTAAATTTACACTCACCGTAGTCTAACTCCAGGTATCGTTGAAGATCTGAGTCCGGGTACCGGTCGATCAGATCTGTTTCCACTCGGGAGCCAAGTGGTTCGACTTCGAAGTGAATGTCGAATTAATTTTATTGCAAAGTTGGCCTTTTTATAGTGCGATTTTGACTTAACAAGTTGAATCTGCGCTTAGAATAACGTTTCACTTGTTTTAGACAGAGAACACCAAGTTCTTCTTATTGTTTTCATTCTTCTTATTCTTTGTATATTTTGCTACTTTCTTACATTACATTACATTTTAATTCATTGGTTTGCAAATAATATTAATTTATTGAATTTATGTCTTATATTAACATTATTTTTTTGATTCAATGACTTTGCTATACTGTGCAAACGAAGATTTAAGTAGTTTTTACAAATGTATACAATTAAATCAATTTTGTGATTGTTTTCCAAGGAAATTTCACAGTCTATATTGGGAAAAATGTTTTTTTCGACAGCAAAGCGATTACTTAAAACATTTATTATCTTTTTATTAATAATTTTATTCGAAAAATTATAATCAAAATATTAATTTCTACTTCAGTAGCTTGAATTATTTTAAAGACACTTTCTGATGGATAAATTAATCCTCCATTATTTTTTAAATCAGTGAAAACTGAAAATTTAAAACTGTGAGCATAATTATGTTCTGATGTTAAATTTAATAAATTTTCGGTGATATATCCACTTATATAATACAATACATTTTCTTTTGCTTCTGTAAATAAACTATTATTATTAGAGAAATATAATGTAGAAAAATTTTCAAGATCTTCATCATCAAGAAGAAACATTCCGTTCTCTACATCATCTGTTACAATTTTTTTGACCATTTTATTTCAAATATGCAACCTACCGAATTTAAATCTAATGCAATACAATTTGCAGCAGCAGAAGGCTGTATACTATTTTTCAAAAGAATTTGTTTCATAGCAGTTTTAAATTGCTGCACATTTGGGTTATTATTAAATCCAAATCTTTTTCTAAATATCAGTTCGATGTGGTCTTGGGATAACTTATAAGTAAGCAAGTATTTTAAGTGTTTACTATCGGGCAGGAGATTTCTGGAAATTTTAAATATGGATAATACTGCCGTTGCAAAACCGATAATGAAAGTTTGTCGAGGTCATATAAAAAATTATCTTTGATATCTTTTAGAGTATATAAATACTGAATTAAAGGTACTATGCAATCTTCTAAAAATTGTATATTATTTGCATAGATAAGCTTCTTATAACCTTTTCCAAATAGGCTGCGACTATTCAAAAAATCTAATATTTTCTCGTATCTAATAAATTTTACAGTTTTTTCGCAATTTTGAAATTCCTCGAAACCAAGTTTATTTATAAATTCTAGGGCATCAGCCGTGGAGGCAATAAGAGTTTGGGTAGCTAACTTCATTTTCATTATATTTTTGTCTAATCAGTGTCAGTTTTGCTTAATTTATATGAAAATTTAATGTTAAAAATAAAAACCAATTAAAAAACAAACTTATTTAATAACGAAAATAAAACTAACCTAACTTAACAGAAAATTTAATAAAATATTTGAAAAAATTAAAATTACTTCCTTCTACATTTTTTTATATTATCATACAATATATTAACAATTTGATGTTCAACATCAATTCGAAGATCTTCATCATTAATTTGTTTTAATTTGTCGGTTATGAATGTCGCTAAATTGGCATCTGCATCGTTAATATTTGTTTTGTCTTTGTTTTTCATAAATGATGTAAATGACTGAATCGCCGAAGACGTTTCGTGAAATAAGTTATTTTCCGCATCTTGTTTCTTTTTATTGCCTTTTACTCCAACCGATAGAGCTGCTGAAGTAGGTGGTGCAGCTGTCGAAGTAGTTGCCACAGCTTCCAAAATAGGTGCTGCAATTGACGAAGTACGTTGTGGAACTGCAGAAGTTGATTATATAGCTGTCGAAGTAGATGGAAGTGGACTTGACGTTCGACTTTGAATAGCAAAATCGCTATCCTCAGTAAAATCTAAAATGAATGTTCCTTCGTTTTTTTAAAGTTAAATTTTGTTGTTTATAAGTAGTGTTTTTAAAAAATGTTTATTTTTTAAAATACAATAATCAAGAGATTTTTAATTTGAAATAACAATATTTTAATACAGAATATTTATTTTATAATTATCTTTATTAACTTGTTTTAATAATATTATTTATTTATTTTCTATTTGAAATTATATTTTATAACAATATTTATAATTAAGTATTTATTGTTCGAAGATTAACATCTGACTGAATTGATAAAAAACATTAAAGTTCTATCTAGCGCCAAGCGCGTTACGTAACTATCGTCATAACTATAGTCATGTTATCGGCAACTCAGCAGTTTTACGTGGGAACTCGTTCTGTAACTTATATATATATATATATATATATATATATATATATATATATATATATATATGTATATATATATAAAAAAAATAAATAATTTTACAGCAAAAAAAACATATATGAGTATTATACATACATTTAATAATAATAATTCTTCCTCCTTCTCTTCTTGTGCAAAATAAATGGAATCAACTCCTTCGCGTGACCTACTAAATTATCTGAAACTATTGTAAACAAAGTTCCTTTAATTATTTTATTATTTCCATCAATATTTATTGTAACACCAAATTTTTCTATTCGTTTTAATCGCGAATCATTGAAGAAAATATTTTTTGTCCAAAATCTTTTATATCTTGCTCGAAACATAACATAACTAATTGTATCTGATCAATACATGACTTTGAATAAGGCTACTAATTACCCAAATTCATAATACCGCTAATATATATTGTGACGATTAAGTGGAAATTAATTTAAAATAAATTTAGTTTCCTACCTTTTCGAGCAACACATAGCTACGGCTAGGGGTGCTTTAGTATAGAGTTCGGTCGCGAGTTGTAAATAGGTGCCGCAATGTAATGGATCACGGAGCCACTGGGAGAGGGAGGAAGATAGGTCAAAGAGAAAAAAAATTTGATTGGTTATTCTTTTTGAAAGAAACTCAAGATTTTGTATTGGAAATAAACAATCGACGAATTTATTCTTAGTAGTAGAGACACGAATTAATGAAATAACAACTATTACAATATTTCTACTGATAAAAAAATTGAATGTTTGAAATTTACAGAATTTTTACATAATCTAATTTTCGAGTAAAATAGAGACAAGTAAGATGGTAATAAAATAATAAAACTATTACGATACTATGTGTGATCAGGCTTCTAGCTAATCGTCTTCACACAGGGGCTGCAGCAGTAGTCGGGTCACATTTGCGAAGATTTATGACAGAAATTGGCAACGGGGAGATCTCGTAGCTGTACTCTACTATGTAAGGAAAGATTCGAGTCGACAAGAGTTGAGTATTGCCCTGTATGACGAATTCCGTATCGATATTTAGACGGACTTGTCGAAGTCGATGTCTTCTCCCACCCCGGTTGATGGTTGCCAAAGCAGGATCGAGTGACGTGGGCCTCCGAATCTTTGCAGAACAGCTCCCAGTTCTAAAACTCATAAAATGCACGACAGTACCTTCGCCAACACAAGTGTGAAAAAACATATGGTTGCAAATAACACTTGCTCAATAATTTTACTCGAAACTGCCCAAAGGCTGACAATGCAACTAGGCTAAGACGAGGAGAGATAGACCATATTTTAAATAAAGAAATTTATTTTGTTTATTTTGCAATAAATAAATTAAAAAAAATAGTACATACAAAGGATTGTATAACACAACTTTTGAGTATAAAAAAACTAAAGAAAAAATACGTTATATAAATAAAAAAAAAAATGTTGTATAAATAACAATAATGGTCCATTTCTCTTTCTTATAGTAGGTGAGATGGACCAATTGATAATAGCCAGATAGAGTACACATTTTAACTAGATTTATTCTTTTTACTGTGTTTTCCACACATTTTGCATAATTTTTTGTTTGTCTTCTCTGCAACTAGCGCACTTGTTTTCATAATTATTTAAGTCTTCTTCATTTAATGTATCATTTAATATAACTTTATCTGAACTAGAAGATAACGAAATCTGCCGTTTCCTTATTTTAAATTTTCCTTTCACTTGTTCCTTATTTTTATTATTATGTTTTTTGTGCTTCAATATCTTTTCCTTTTTTGATGTTGTCAGATGATGTTAAAAGTTTTGCTACATTTCGACTTCTCTTACGAACATTGTGAACAGTTGTAGTTATGGGTGATATTTGGTTCAATATTTTAGATGGAGTTTTTTTTTCTGGCTATTTTGATTGTCTAGAAGTCTAAATGATTGACCCGTTTCAGACAAATTATTGGACTCAGATGTTTGAACATTATTAATGTATCCATATCCAGGGATAATATGCGGGTTAAATGGTACAATTCCTGTTGACGTAAATGCAGAAACTGCTGTTTCTACAGTTGCAGACTTATTCCATGCTTTATTTCGAAGTTTTCCGAATTGCAATCTTGTCAACTTACGATTTATATGTGATTTTATAAATCGACTACAAGCATCATAAAAATAAGTGTTAAGTGACTTAAAACACGCCCGATTTACAGGTTGCAATTAATGTGTCGTGTGTAAAGTTAGACACAAAAGTATAACATCGTTTTGGTCTGCAAACTCTAGCATTTCAACATCTATAGTGTGAGAAGTATTGCCATCTAATAATAAAAGAACTTTTCCAGGCATTTTTCTAGGAGCAAAATGAGTTTTCTACCAATGATAGAAAATATCAGAGTTGACATATTCGGATTTTTCTGACATTTGAATTGCGGAACAGGAGGCATTCCATCTGCAAATTCATCTTTTTTGTTCTTTCCTTTAAAAACACAAAAAGGTGGTAGAAAAACGCTTTTCGCATTGCAACAGTTCAGTACACTTATAGTTTCACCTGTTTCTGCTGGACTAATAACAGGAACGCTCTTTGATCCTTTTTCAGCTAAAACTTGACCGGCCTTCGTATTTAAATGCAGACCTGTTTCGTCAGTGTTGTAGAGATTACTAGGTGTATTATGAAGATCATTTTCTGTTAAAATTTGATCAAGTGGTTCAAAGTAGTTTTTTACTGTTTCTTTATTCATACCATGTGTTTCATGTATTCATCGATGTGTTTTCAGCTTTACGAACTACAATATCTGATTGTCTCTGCAGAAATGATTGTAACCATTTATAACCTGCTTTTCCTTCTTTCTTATTAAACTTATGATTTATTCCCATAGTTTCTGCTAAGTTAAAATCCATAATTCTCACTCTTTCTCTAGTTGGTGCAAAACCACTTTTTTGAAATTTTTTTATATGATTGGCTATTTCCTTTTTTGCTTCTTCACCTAGGCATGAATCTGGACCAAGCCGACCGGTTTTTACATTTTTTTTGTGTTTTAATCTACGAATAAATGTTGTTTTTGAAATATCAAAACATCTGGCTGCTTCATTCACACATCACACCCATTACACCGATATTGATGGCTTCAAAAGTTCTCTGCAAATTTTCCATAGTCCATTCCCCTCTACTTATATTTGTAATAACTTCACCAAAATTGTAACTGTTCGTCCTCAATTTTTGTCATTGACGACGAATGATTTAATAAACGAAATGACATAGACGGCTGAGCCCTCTGTTGAGACTAATGTAAAATATTCTTGATGGTAGATCTCTCCTACTAGACCATCTCTCTCTTCGACTTATCCTAAATGAAATTAAACTCAATAAATATCAAACTAAAATAATTAATAACACTACTACAAGTGACAGCATCAATCTTTAAATACAATACAAAATTTAATTAAATTATTACAAAAAAATATAGTTACTCAGAAAAATTTCAGTTATTACAAAAAATTACAATTTCAGCGAAAATCTAATTATCACAAAAGATACAAGTTTTCAGAAACAATGAGATTATCGCTACTTACAAGAGGAACAAAGTATGGACCAGCTGAGGCATGGGGAATGGTTCCTTTCAAGTAGTTTCACTGTGTTGCTTAAATTGAAATGCAAAGTTCAGAAAACAAAATTAGGTAATCGTACCAGGCTGGTTCCACAACGAAATAAATAAAATCATACAAATTTATTAACAGAAAAAAAAAGATTTAACCCTACTGTTCTCCTCCGCCCGACTATACACTTATACTGCTTCGGGTCATATGGACCCAAGGTCTTGAAATAAGCAATCAGACTATAAAAACCTATTTTTTTTGAAAATTATTAATTTTATTTATGCGATACAGAATTTCTTATAAATAAAAAAATACAAAATAATAATTTTAATAATAATAATATAGCCTGAAACATTATATAATTCTTTACTTCTTGCAGTTTGGGCAATAATATGTCACATGTGCTTTACATACATATTTAGTACATTTACAACAGATCATATTAGATTTGTTACCACATTTGGAAGGACAGAATTTGCAGCGTGCTCTTTTGTGCGTGTTGCTAGTTCCAGGTAGAAATTCTGCTGAATTTTTGGCGAATGGTTCTTGAGTATTTGTCACTATAGTAGCAGCTTGTTCAGTACGAGGTAGATGTTTTCTTGACATAATGTAGGGATTTATCAATTGTTTGCCCAATTGTTCCAAAAATATCCTCCTTCTGAATAATTTTGTTTTATTCCAATCAGGATTTATTTCTCGCCACAAGACAAAAGCGTTGTATGCACTTGTATCAATGATATTGTAAAACAAAATCATAGGCCATCGATTTGTTTTCCGTTTGCAAGTGTATGTAGCGATTAGTTGATCCAGTGTGTCCACTGCTCCTTTTGTAGAATTATAATCTAGTATAATTTGTGGTTTTTTGTCATCTCGGTTGCTTATTTGATTACTATTATGGAATGTACTCATTAGAATGACACTCTTATTTTTTTTTAGGAATGTAAGACACAACTGTTGTGTCCTCAGTAAAATAGAAGTTGGAACTATGTACATCTTTATTCATTGCCATGATAGGAAGCTCAGGTTTATTTTTTCTAACCGTCCGCAACATGGTAATATTTCTTTTGAGAAGCATTTGTCCTAATTTGCAAGACGTAAAAAAATTATCGCAAGTTAAATTTTGACCTCTTAGCTCAGAAGTATGGTCTAAAACTACGCGCATACCTTGATTCTTTTCAGGTGCATCGCCAGGCACTTTTCCCGTGTATACTTGAGCTGTTAGAGCATAAGAGCTTGTGCAATCACAGAGTGTCCATATTTTGATACCATACTTTGCTGGCTTGCTCGGTATATATTGCTTGAAAGGACAACGACCTCTGAAAGCAACCAACTGTTCATCCACAGTCACATTTTCTGCAACATTATACAAATTTGGTAGTATTTCAACCCACTTTTCCCAAAAATCTCTTATTGGAGCCATTTTATCACGTAGTCTTTTTTCTTGACGATCATTTTTATTGTCAAATCGTAACACTCGTGATATACAATCAAATCGTTTCAGTGACATTGTTGCTCGAAAAACAGGTCTGCCTGTTTCTGCATTCCATTCGATTCTGCGTGATTTGTAAACATCAGCTAACAGTAGTAAACCTATGTAAGCTTGCAATATAATGTCGTCTAATTCTTGCCAATTGTCACCAAACACTCTGCGGCCTTCAATATTAGTAATTTTTAGAATGATATTTTGATATTATTTATTTATTTATTTTAATGTTAAGATGATATTATAATCATTTACATAGGTCAAATTCTATAAAATACAAAATAGAACAAAAGTCCCGCAATTACAGATTTCTTACAATGTCAGAGAATTCTTGTATGTCAAATGGAGCATTTATGATAAGAATTTTTTTTATTTTAGTTTTAAATTGATTAATATTCAAGTTCCTAATTTCTCTAGGTAATACACTATATAAGTTAATTCCAAAGCAGTTTGTACCATCTTTTGTTTTTTGCAAACGATAAAAAGGTTTGTGTAAATTATCTGATCCTCTTGTGTTGTGATCATGTAAGTTTGTTACTTCATTATATGAATATAAATTATTTTTGACATGCATTAGACAATGTAGGATGTATAAACCAGGCAGAGTCAATATCTCGGTCTCCTTAAATAGGGGTTTTGTATTCTCACGATAACCTCTTCTGCAGACGACACGTATTATTTTTCTTTGTAATCTGAAGATTCTTTTCGACGATGAGGAGTGTCCCCATATTAATAATCCGTAGCTCATGACCGATTTGAACAGGCCGTGATAGGCTTGTTTGATGGTCTTAAAATTGACTGTATCAACTAGATTTTTGAATAAGAATATGAAGGAGCCTAATTTGCTTGCGATTTTATCACAGTGAGAGAACCACGTCAATTTGTGTCAAGAGATAAACCAAGTTGTTTGACATTAGGTAAATTATTATTTGCAGTAATAGTATTACGATTACTGAATATAATCTGCTGCGTTTTCGTTTCATTTAGTTTGAGTTTATTTATGTCAAACCACTTTTGCAGATTATTTTTAGATGTATTTCATTGTTCCAATAGACGATCTTTGTCAGAGTCGGCATTTAGAAGAGTTGTGTCGTCCGCGTAGAGAAACATTTTACCGCTGGGCAGTGCGTTAAATATGTCATTCATATATATTATAAATAATATAGGACCTAATATGAGCCCTGAATTACGCCATAATTTAATCGCTTTAAATCTGATTTGCGTCCTTTGCTTTCTACAAATTGAAACCTGTCTGTAAAGTATGATTCAAAAAAGTTTATGGCACTGGTTCCGAAATTGTACAGGCTTAGTTTACTCAGCAGTATTTTGTGAGACACGCAATCGAATGCCTTGGACAAGTGGCATAATAATGCACAAGTGTCCAAACCATTCTCGAGATTCTGTTGAATTGCGTCTATTATTTGAGTGAGAGTTGAAACAGTTGATCTGCCCGATCTAAAACCAAATTGATTATTATGCAATAAATTATTATTATCAAAATATTTTAGCACTTTATTTTTAAGTGCTACCTCGAAAATTTTTCCAATGACTGGGTATTATCGATATAGGTCTATAATTAGATAAATTATCAGTATCTCCTTTTTTAAATATTGGTACTACTCGTGTGATTTTTAACGTTTCTGGAAATATTTCCTCAGCGATTGCTTTATTTAATATTTTTGTAATAGGTATTATAAGGATATCTTTGACATATTTTATTATTCGAATATTTAGTCCTAAATAGTCTTTGCTATTACTGTCTTTTATATTATTTATAATATCCCTTACTTCGTTAAAACTAACCTCATCAATGGAGAATGGAGCCACAGTAATCTTGTCCATACTGCAAGTCTTTTCCCCACCATGCGAGGCAAGTTCATCGATTAGATCTTTAGCAATTGAGACAAAATAGTCATTAAAATCGTCAGACGAGAAGTTACTATTGGATTCAATAATTCTTTTCCGCTTGCGATTCACAACATCCCACATTGCTTTGCATTTGTTAGAGCTACCATTTATAAAATGATCATTGGCTTTTCGTTTTTGTACATTGATTTCGGTTTTGTAATTACTTTGTAATAACTTTGTATAATGCGTTAAATTTAAATGATGGTGGCACAAATGTTCCAAGTGGTGTCGTCACATGTCGGGAAACTTTTGCTTTTTGACACTGTATGCAATGTTTGGCCCATCTTCGACAATCTGCTTTGACACTGGGCCATACAAAGCGTTGCGTAATCAGTTTGATGGTTGCGTTCGCTCCCGGGTGAGACAACTGGTGTACGCTCTGGAAAGCTGCCATCCGAAATGATTGTGTAATGAATGGTCGAGCATTTGGAGTAGACACGTCGCAATACAAACTGGCTTGTGTGCTAGGTATTTGAATTTTTTTCAGTTGCAGCCCGGCCACTGCACTGCGTGTCCTTGAGCGATCGCGCACATTTCTATTACGGCTTTGTGATCGCGCACCGGTTGCTACCGCTATTTCGGAACGAAGATCTGTTGCCATTTTCTCCATCGCTGTAGTCAATTGCTGTACTACGGCTTCGAGTCGAACAGGCGGTGTAGCAGCTGCTGCCGCTACGTGTGGCATGGGCGTTGTATCGGCGATAGCGTCCGCTAAATCTGCAATAGTGTCCAAGTCGCTTCTGGTTTGGGTGGCTAGAATCGCTTACAACGATGCTGGCAAACGTCCTACCCATATGGATCGGAGCATGGTTTCCGGTACAACGGTACCGCCCAGTGCTTGTAAATGACGTAAGAATTTTGATGGTCTCCTGTCACCTAATTCTTCGTGTTCTAGAAGTCTCTTTGTTTTTTGCTCTTGGCTCGCACTCAATCTTCGAATTAATTCTGATTTTAGTTTACCGTATTTATCTTGTTCCGGAGGATGTGTCAACACGTCACGGACTTCCATAGCGAATTTTGCCTCGAGGTTTCCGGCTATGTAACCAAATTTGGTTTCGTCGGATGTGATGCCCGCAATGGTAAATTGACTCTCCACCTGCACGAACCACAACTTTGGATCTGATGCCCAAAACGGTGGCACACGCATCTGCACGCGGTTGACAAAGTTGTTGTCGGCAGCAATATTTCCATCAGTCGGCATACTGCAGATTTATTTAAGTTGTGCACTACCACAAATAACGTTATGCTGTGTACACGATACAATGTTCGTTCGAACGCGTAGTAAATTCGGTGGGTACACGCATGCACGCACGCACACACACACACACACACACACAAAACGACGATTACGCGAGTCGGCACACACGGCGTTACACTAGCACAATACTTCGGTTTGATCACGTCGGTTAGTCACCACTTTGGTGTACATGCGTGAATAAAACTCACAGTAATTAATACACAATTGCTTATATTATTGACTCACGAAAACAGAAATACATTAAACATATACAACAGATATAGGCAACATGTATAACGTAACAGATATGTTTCTCGATTTGAGATCGCGAGCGGACTGAACGACCAAACGACAAACTCACCCTCACGCGTGCAACCCCTGATGGTGGGGGACCAATCATAACGAATAAAACTTAACGGACAATACTTTCCGAGAAACTGAGAAAGTTTGCCTTCGTAGAAGGTTGAATTATAATTAGTTTTGGGAATTTGTCGTTTGGTCGTATCAGCTTATTGTACACAACAATCTACTGAGTACGTAGCTACTTTGTTGCTACAGATTGAATGATATTGGACCTTTAAATTTTATTTTTAATCTTTAATTTTAATGTAAAATTTATCAAAGATGTATTTCTTGATTCACAAATTTATGGTTGATTAGAAAGTCAAAGTATTTCGGTCTTTGTCACTTATTCGTGTTCTCTTGCTAGAGTTTTGAATATCTTGTTCTTTTATAAAGCAACTCAACTCGCTTCACTTCGTTTTACCTCACTTCACTTGCCAACTGAGCCGATTTACAGTCAAAGTGGTAATAACTATGAAATATTTCAAACAATGATGTTTAGAATGTTTACCAGGGATCTGAAGTTGAATTTATTTCGGTTAGGGATACGGGTTTTAATTTAATTAAATAAAACACAACACAAGTATAGTAGAGATATTTTATTATTATTAAGATGAAGATTTTTACAATTTTTCCCAATATATTCTAAGCTCAAATCAGTTAGGTTAGGTTAGGTTAGGTTTTGTCTCACAAAAAGGCAAGGATCAGCTTCACTTCTTCGAAATTCCAATTTAATAAGTTAATTGATGAACTTCTCATTCCAGCAACGAGGAGCTTGTTTCAATCCATACAAGCTCTTTTTCAAGCGACATACTCTCCCAGATCCGTCGTCACGTACATCAGGTTTCTTCATGTAGATGGTCTCATTCAAATCTTCGTAAAGAAAAGCTGTTGAAACATCAACCTGCATGAGTTTCATACCTTCATTGGCGGCAACGCTGAGTAAAGTTCGAATAGTTGATGTTCGAGCTACTGGGCTAAAAGTTTGATCGTAGTCAACTCCTTTTCGCTGTGAAAACCCCTTTATTACCAATCTGGTTTTATATTTTTCTATAGATCCATCGGCATTATGTTTTATTCTGAACACCCATTTGTTCGAAATAGCCCTTTTTCCTAAAGGCAATTCCACCAGATCCCAGGTTTTATTCTCTTCTAGAGATTTCATTTCAAGATCGATAGCTTCCATCCAACGAACTTTTTAATCAGAATTAATGGCTTCGTTATAGGTTTCCGGTTCTTGAGAAAAAGTTGAAGTTTGCATCACGTAATCTTGAAGTCGTCTTGGTTTTCTGATAGCTGATCGATCACGCAAACGGTTAATTATGTCGACGTCTTCTCGGAGTTCATCTTCAGAGTCTCCAGATTCACTTGATTCATCACTCCCATCGCTGTCAGTTTCAATAATAGATTCTTCAGTTTGTGAAGGTGAATCCTGATGATGACTGGGAAGTTCAACGTTTACTGGAATCGTACTTTGTTTTGCTTCAAGTGTTTTCTCTTCAAAGATGATATCACGAGATCTAATGAGTTTTCGTTCCTCTTGACAGTAGATTCGATATTCCTCGTCGGGATCCTATCCAATTAAAATACCTTTCACTTCTTTTTGGTCCATTTTCTTCCTATGATGTTTCGGAATATGCACGTAGCAAGTGGAACCTATCACGCGTAAATGTTGAAGTCCCGGTTTCTTGCCTTACCATAGTTCATAAGGAGATGTTCCTGAAACGTTGGTGGGACCTGTTCGGTTTAACACATACGTTGCCGTGTTTATCATCTCAGCCCACAAGTTTTGTGAGATGCTTCCGTGTGCATGCATCATGGCTCTAGCGGTTTCCACTACAGTTCTATTTTCTCTTTCCGACTGCTTCTATTTTGTCACCGTTTGCTGTGGTTATTGTGTGACGTGTTGAGAATGGCTGAATATGTTGAAATAAGCTTTTGTCATTTGCGATATGACTTGTTGCTCCATTATCCACATACCATTCATCGCGTCCACTTTCAACATTCATCACAGTTGACGTAATGGCAACGAGCGTCATGTTCGTAGTAGCTTCAGTGTTACTTGGTTTCGGAGGTTTTCCATCAGCTATCCACTTCCTGCATATTTTGAGATGATGATTGGGCTTTTTACAGTAACCACATATCTTCTCTTTCTTCTTTTTCTGTGCTGCATTTCCTTGTTGGAATGGCTGTTTTGAAGAATCGGCGAGGAGGGCTTCCTGTTTAGTTGAATCATCCTTCTTGTTCTGCAAAGCCTTTTCGTACGCACACAATTGATTTGTCAAATTATCAACTGATCTGTCATTTCTTGACATCAGCATCCAGCTAGACTTAAATGAAAAATACTCATCTGGTAATGTGCCTAGAATTTTGCAAATCAGAAATAAATTGGGCAGTTCTGTTTTATAGTTCTGTTTTATCTTTAGCCATTTCCTGTTTTAATTCGCTTCATACATTTTTCAATATCGAAATGTGCGTCGCAATACCATTTTCAGGACTCTTTTTAAAGCTAAAGAATTGCAGACAAAGATCGTAAATTTTGTCTTCAGAAACGCCGTCATAAATTTTATGCAGCTCTGTCCATACATCTAAAGCAGTATGTAGACGAATTACTTTCTGCAAGGTTTCCTCAGTCATATTTGAAGTTAGAATTATTAAAGCATTGCTGTCTGCTTTATTAAAAACGTCTAATGCACTTTGATACGCCTGTTTTTGTTCATTGGTCGCATTTTCTGAAAGTGCACTAGGTTTCACTAACCTGCCTTCAATTACGTCAAGCGCGCCCGGGATTTCTCGCAGACGTATATTTATTCTGTACTTCCATGTACTCCAATTTGTTTTTCTGTCCAGAAGTCCAATGTGAAATAGTCTTGTAGCATCCATCCCTGGCCACGTGGGATGTTATAACCGCAAAAAAGTATTTACACCGCAGAGTCGGTTTTTCTTTCCAAATTAATGCAAATCAGTTTTAACACGCACCTGGGTCCCTAACCTGTTGAATTCTCTGCTAAAATAATAAATACTTTTAAGGTTTAACTATTATATTTATTGGAATCAACTCAGTTGACATTCGGTTACAAAAATTAATGAATTGTGTAGTTTTTGTTTTACATTACATGGCAATCTCAAAAACAAAAACAAACGTATATATAACATTAAGTTATTAAATAATGATAAATTATATAATACTTCAATAATATGCCCAGAAGAACAGACGCAAGTTTTCGCAACAAAACCGATTCTGATCATCACCGAACAAGTACTCCTCTTGAGAAACTTCCGATAGATATGGTGAATGCTTTTCCAATTGGCGACTCTTTACATTTAATAGATCTAGGTATAATGAAACGGTTATTAACTGGTTGGACATATGGAACATTCAATTTTTAAACGAAATGGTCTGCTACTGCAATAAACTCTGTATCTGATTTCCTAAAACAATGCAGAATGCCAAGTGAAAATCACCGTGCGGTTAGATCGCTGGATTGCTTAAAATTTTGGAATGGCACAGAATATCGAATCTTTCTTCTGTATTTAGGACCAGTCATTTTGAAAGATTTTTTATGTTTTTCTGTGCCATTGTAATATGTTCTAGTTCAACATATTTAAGCTCTTTAAATGTTGCAGACAAACTAATACAAGTCTTCATTGAAAAATACATTAAAATATATGGAATTGCATTTATAACCAGCAATGTGCATAATATTTGTCACTTAATTGAAGAAGTCAAAAAATTTGGTATTTTACCTACCTTTGGCTCATATCCATTTGAAAACATATTACACAAAATCAAAACGTTACTTCGAACTGGAAACAAAACTTTATCCCAAATAGCTCGACGTATTACAGAAGCAAGAAATTTAGATCATACAGAGTTAGTAACAAAAAAATCATATCCTATTTTGAAAAATGAAAATTTGGGTAGAAATTGTCATATTGGCCTCTTAACAAAATTTTTTTACGAAGTAGAATTATGAGACGAAATAATGAAATTGTAGGAATGAAAAATGCCACTATAATTGATGATATTGTGTATTTGTACGGTTCTAGTTTAAAGAACAAATGTAACTTTTTTAAACCCCAATTGCATCATCGTACTTAAATATATACTCTTCGAAATGTGAAGAAAATTTGCCTAAGTTGTATCCAGTTAATGATGTTAAATGTAAATTAGTTGCGGTACAATATAATCATCAAACTGTGTTTTTTCCTTTAGTTCACACTTTAGATTTATGTATGGACAAAAATGAACAAACGAATACCAAATAAGTTGTAATAAAAGAATATTTATTATTTTTTTCTAACAAAAAGCTTCATATATAAGAAAATGGTTTTTTTGTACACTAGTAATACTCGTATTCGTATACATATACCCGTATATAATATCTGTTAAAGAATATACATAATTAACATTATTCCAGTTGTTTATCATTAGTATCATGATTGTGATGAAGATCATCATCAATGGTAGAATTATTAGTTATATCTCCAGCATTATTAACAGCTTCTGTATCTTTGGCGATTTCTTCTAGTTCATTTGTTGCTTTTCTGTGTAACATCAATAAAAAATTGTATACAAATTAAACTGTTTACTTATTTATCCCATATTCACCGCTTTCGAGCTGTTCCAATTTGATTATTGCGGCTTACACTATTTTTAAGGATTCGCCGTAAGAAATCATCATTGTCTTTAATTGTGTATCGTGAATCAGATAAATTAATAATTTTAAAAAATGTTTGTATGACTCGTGTGAAACGCAAGAAACATATTTTCTTGGCATCTTTTTTTTTACTCGAGCCTGTCCAGCTGCACTGTATTAATAATGACCTTTCAAATATACGGTCCATTACCATGTAAGCAATTTTAGAAGTATTCTTATTTCCAGCTACGCCTCCCACTTTACTCAAGTATTTCACCTGTTAGATATTAAAAATGAAATGATTTTATAATTACAATATAAAAAAGTTTATGAAACTTACAAATGCAGCTTCGAAATCATTTTCTTGCAGTTTACTTTCCAACACATTCATGGAATGTTCTGAAGATAATGGCAACATTTCAGCAACTTCATTTTCCAATGAATCATCTTCCGAAACATTGTTAGAGATATTAGCTTTTTTTATTAAAATGTCTACTAATTTGTCAAATTTAGCGTGTAAGGCAGAAATATCATTACGAATTTTCTGCTGCTTTTCAATAATATTTTTTTGATTATTGCCTATAATCTGCAACTTTTTGTCTAGTGCAACTAAAAATATATAATTAGTATTTTATATTTAATTTTTTATTGTATTTGATTCACCTTGGTTAAATGTGTTTAGATTAAAATTGGCGGGAAATGTCACAACCTCTTCATCAGCTTCATTTACCGCAAAAATTAAAAGATTGTTGTTAATAATTTCAGTTGTTTTTGATGCAGCTGCAGAATCAACTGTAGAAGTGGTTATATCAGCTTGATTAATAGTAAGAAATTTGATTGGCATTGATGCTGAAGATGCTGTTATTTCATTTGTAGATGTTTCATAGTGAACATTATTTTGCACATCTTCTACTGCTGCAGCTGCAGGTTGTTTGTTACTAATTAAAAAATTCAAGTCAGTGACTTCGTTTCGCTGAGCGGGAGGCACCATTTGCTGTTTATAGAGCTATGAGTGAAAACATATTAAATAAATAGATTGCTCCAGATTATAAAATAAATCTTACCTTTCCTCATCCTCTGTGTCGATAAACTGCGATAAATGTAGTTCTATCTGATTGGCCTCCCGAAAAGTTTGAATGTTATGTCTTTTTACAATACAATTTTGCTTGGACCAGGTATTCCGATTGGGAATACTAGTCGCAAATTTTCTCAAAGACATGCTCTTTTTGCCAGGCGGCCAGTACAATATTCCATTTTCTTCCCAATTTTCGGGTACAACACAAAGTGTTACCTCGTTATCTTCCACTGTCTGGACTATTTTAAACATTCTATTGCTTATATAAATACAAAAAAGTAAACAGTAACCGGGGGTTAAGTCAAAACTGTCAAAAAGAAATATGGCTATAAAGAAATATAAATGGATGCTAACGCAGCAAAATAGCTGTAATATAGTTGCATACATAGCTATATATCAACAGTGACTATATTCACTATATATTAGGGTATAAAATCAGCCAAAAATTATTTTTATGTATATTACAGGCATATTAACGTCAATGTTACAGCCAAATGACTTTACTATCCAAATTGCTGTTATTGAGTTACATTTCCTAATATTATTACGTCCGCAAGAGCTATATCTCTGTATTAAAGACATGCAGACATCTTTTTTAATCGAAGCAGCCGATGTAACTGTTGAAAATGGCAACCATTTTGTGAACTAAAATTGTTTACTGTTTAAAATTTATATTTGCTAGTCTTCATGAATTTTACAAAGTGGAAAACATTTTAAAATTTAATATTTTCACATTAAGAAGCATACCAAAAAATTTTTAGTCACATTTTTAAATAAAAAAATATAAATTAAAACTTTCGAATTAATTAATAATTAAGGTAAATTATTGATATTTTCGCAGCGTCTTTGTTATTTCAAAGTATCATCTCTATATTTAACGATAAAATGACGTTGCCATTAAATTTTGAGTAATGTAGACTATGAAATTCTGATTTTAAAAACTTGTAGCACTATTATATTATTGCCTATCGGATATAACAATGTTAGCTATGTTATACATGTTATGTACATTATAGTTTAAGTAGAAAGACGGAAAACAGCTATCAATTCTAAAGATTGTAACCAAATAGTTATTTTTGAGTCAAACAACTTAACAGTATACAGCCAAATTATTGCTTAAAAGTCTTCAAAATAGCACAGGTTATTGCTTTATATACGCTTTCAAATCTATATTGCTAATATAGAGCGCAAAAAATACACATTTGATACACTCCAAAAAGTCTTTGTATGAAATTAATGATTTGTCATTAAATTTCAATGATTTTAAGTTAGCGCCCAGCAACATTAACTTGAAGTTATGGTGATTTGTGCATACGCAGACAGTGTGCGTTCCAAATGCACTAGCAAGAACACAGTCTTTGGGCCTCAGCATAGCAAACTTCGAAAAAGACACTTTTGAATCAGGATACTTCTCAGAATAACAAAGGAAAATCTCTTTCAAATTGCCTAACACCAATCTTTTTTGAATATACTTCCGTTCTCCGTCTTTAGCAACATTGACGTAATCTTTTTTCCCAGGCATTTCCCGACTGACTTCTGGGTTCAAATAAAAGGATATCACTTGATCAGTAGTTTCTGGAGGCAGAAGATTTCCCACTTTAGGCACAGATGTACATAATACGCCTTGATCTTCCACCAATTGTTTAGTTTTAGCTACCATATGCTTTGAAACATTGAATTCTTGTTGAACTTTTGATAGACTCCAACTTGCAGGTATCACCGACAGAAGTTTTATTTTGTCACCGTTTGAATTAATGACTGGGAATTTTCGCTTTAGTTGTGAAATCATTTCCTTGCCAGCTTCTGCATAATCTGTGTCTGGGTCCGTGGCCGCATCTGAATGAATTCGGTCTCATTAATAAAAATATAAAGTTTGAACGTGATTAATCAGAAAATATTATGATACATTTATTCTGTTTTTGTTTGATCGATTCTTACACATATCTTCAGTGTTATCAATTCCGGATATCTTATTAAAAGCATCACTGTACGCAGATAAAATCTCGTTGATTTTACGCGACTTAAAAGTCGAGTTCGACATCTGCGTTTTATTAACGGGTTGTAAATTCATCATCTTCAAGCTATCGTTGATTCTTTCCAGTGTTAGTTCTGGAGGTGTCACAAATACGCTGTGAGTGCTTGAAGCTTGATCGAGGCTCGAAGCAAGAGACAATCCCGATGTTTCTCTTAGCAAAGACTCTTCATCTACGACATATTCGGGGGTGTCAGTCATAGGAGAGTCTGTTGTAGCATCCTTGCTGACGGTCATTTTGCAGCTTAGACATAACTTCCGCCCTGTTAAAAATGTATAAAAATTAAAATGAGTAAAATTAAATTAACATGATGTTTAATATATTTATATTTTCCGCAAGATTACCTTCTAATACATGAGGATAATGATCCTTATGTACGTTTTCAAAATCCTCAGTAACGGTCCATAACGATTTCCGAACTTTATTTGTGTGGATTTGTAGTGGATCGCAGCAGTGCACTTGTTTCAAATGATAAAATGTTAGGAACATTTTTTCGTGATTGCTGCATATTGTCTGCACGTCATCAACTCCACTTCGTCTTTGCAACAAAAATATCTGCCTTTCCGAGAGCGATTCCACTGTTTTGAAATTAACTTCTTGCGAACAAGCAACATTATTTTGCAGACTACAGGTTTTTAGCTCTGCCATGCTGTCACGAATACTATACAAGATGAGGTTAAATTTTGGAGATGACTAATGCTTTCATCACAATAAGAGGAGTAAAGGAGGATTCCTTAGTCCTCAGTATATCTTCGTTGTTACCTGAAGATTGACAAAGATACTTTGAGAGCTAAGAAATAGCTATTCTCGTACTTCAATTATCGTGTTTGAGGCATAAACAAACGGTTGCAATCAAAACAGCATGACTATTCGTCCTTTTTTGATTGTAGGTTGATTTTGCGCGTAGTTTGAAAGTCCGGAAATGAAAAAGAAATATTTTGTACTTACCTTTGTGAATTTTTCGGTGTAAATTGTTTGCAGCTAATATCTAATAGCTATTAATGTATAAAATACCAAGTACTAACATTCATTGAAACTAGAATTGACAATTAAAGAAGTTAAGTTATATTTGCTCAGTTTGAATTAGAGCCAAATCATATGTGAACTTCAAACGAAAATATTTTTAAAAAATCGAAAAACAATACCGTGGATTTTTGATATGTTAAAATATGCATCTTCCTCTATAAGTGGGTAAAATTTCAGCGAAATCTGGAATGTAGTATTTGAGAAATTGATTTTTGAAAAAAAAAGGGGGATTTTTACATTTTGCCACATAACTTGCGACAGGTACGGCGAAAATTGGTTTCGTTTATTGCCCTGGATAGCCTGAAATGTGCTCTTTCATTTCTTTAAGTTGGCTTTATTGTTGAATTTATATAGAATTTTTTTCCCAGGTGCTCTCTGCGGGTAGGCAAAAATAGCTAACTTTGAATATTTAGAATATAAATTAATACCCGGTAGAATGGGCCAAATAAAGTACTTCCTACTTAGTTTTAGATCAAAATGAATAAGTATACGCATTTATAGCCAAATCGGAGCGGGTCTACTAACACAAACTCTCACTAATCTATTATTTATATTACGTGAGTTACGACCCACCATGGCCCGGCCATCGCCTCGGTTCACGCGGACCAAATCACTGTCGAACTGAGAATTCATTAACTCCAACTTTTCTTTCTCGTCGAATGATTTTTTTTTAGTTTTTCGCGATTAGAAATGCATGTTGAACACTCGTCAGTTCTTGGATTTCCAAATCCGATATTAAAATTTGTCCTGAATACATGACGAAAATAATGAGACTTTACTTTTAGATTTTCATCAACAGTCTCTTGTAGAAACATACGCCACAATTTTTTAATATTTAGCTCAGATGACAGATAAACCCTTGAATTAGTTTTAGTCCTGCAGTAATGATTTCCAATGCATTTAAATTTAGTTATAAAATTAATTACTGCTTGCTTCGTGTTCTCCCATGACATGACTGTGCGATTTCCCTCGCGTCTCTCACATGGAAAACATTCCGATTCTTTTGTTATCATGACTATTTGGAGAAAAGCTTGCCGGCACACTTGTACCTTTGTGATACTATTTGGGAAGATTCATACGTCTTTCCATTTTTCAAATGCTTACATTACAACTTCGTCGGTATACCGGGAGCTGAGTACCTGCACAACAACGTGAAAATAAAATAATTGTGATTTAAAAATAATAAGTTAAAATATTTAGATTATTTAATTAGACCATCAAGCGGCCAAAGACAGTGGCTGGTTTTGTCGCCAACCCCAAACTTTGTGTATAAATAACGCTTGGATGTGACTTGTATTGACTACCTTCAAATATAGTACATATACTTTCGAAATTTACAATTTTATTATATTTAATTATTAAATTTTAATTGACTGGGACTGGGCACCATAAACTGTTAGGGATATATATATATATATATATATATAATAAACTAATATTTTTTGCATTTTATTTTTTTTATTTTCTATAATATTTACAGCCAAATCAGAATGAGTTAGAGAAAAAAGTTACTTAGTTATTTTGTAGCTAATTTTTTTCTCTATTTTACTGAATTTTTTCAGATTTTTTTGAGCAAATTTTGAAAAAATCCCATGGGTGCAGCTTATGTTTAACTTTAAATATCTCGAAAAACAGTGACTTTATCGTTACAAAGGAAGAGTATGTTTTTTACACAGCAAGTATTGGAGAATCGAAAAATTGTGCTAAAATGACAATTCCGCCAGTGGCGTAGAATTTAGGAAGGATCAACCTCTCACTTGCCCCTGTTGTACGCCACTGGCAGTAGCCAGACACTTTTATTTAACATAATTTAGTATGGTGTACGGTACCTACATTTCCTGCCAAATATGATAAGGATACGTCAAATAGTTTTAAAGTACTGGGCAAAAATCGTTTTTAAATTTTTATATAAAACACCCTGTAGCTCAGTAAGGAGCCACATTTTATCTCAGTGATTTGCATTAAATCTTCATATTCTGAGCCCAGGATACTCCAGTTAAAATTAGGAATAGTTATTCTGTTACACCCTGTATATTAACCTCATTTATGTTTAAATGACAAAATATACAATTTTAAATTGACAATGTATGAAAATAAAAAGACAACATATTTTTTGAAAATAAGATTTATTAAATATTTTTAGTAATGAACTTAAACATGCTTATTGACGCTTTAGAAAATTTAAAGAATATCGAAAATTTAACTGATATAAATCCGTAATAGCTATTTAT
The DNA here is from genome assembly GCA_963966155.1 of Clivina fossor. NCBI lineage: Eukaryota > Metazoa > Arthropoda > Insecta > Coleoptera > Carabidae > Clivina > Clivina fossor. Next base: position 16,943,887 of record OZ014558.1, on the reverse strand, counting down.
GTACTTTCATTAAATGTTTCATTTTGGATTTAATAACAGGAACTGTTCTTTTCATATTTGTCTGTTTTATAATTTTTTTTATTTTTGCTCCATTTGGATAAATTTTCTTCTTTATATAGGAACCAAAACGTTCCATAATTGCGTCAATTTCTGCTCTAGACCAAGCTATAAATAAATAAATAAAATTTTAATAGAGGTGTTTTCAATTAATATTAATTTAGCTTACGAATTTTTAGAGTTGGTGTATTATTATCCAAAACAGTATTACTCTGGAGAGACATACTAATTTCTTCATTCTGTAATTCTTCATCTGTAAAAACATAAATAAACTTAATTCTACAAAAAGAAAAAAAAAATTAATTTAAGATAACAGTTTTTTAGACAAAATTCAAATTCTAAGTTTATCATATAATATTTTATAACGAATCAAATAAAAATATATTTATCCTTACTTATTCGTACATATACGTATGTATAATATATGTTCATATTGCGTATTTCTTAAATTTTTTTTAATAAAATGAGTTTCGTAATCATCACTTTTCTTGCCAATTTTCTTATAATAATTGATAATAAGTTTTGCCGTACACATGCAATTTAAAAGTGTACATATTTTCAGGAATTACTTACTATCGTATTTATCTTCCGTTTCTACATGTAGTGAATGTGGGTCTAAATCAATTTCAGCTAATGATTTCCCCATATACTCCACTGGTACATTTCCCTTCTCCATCATCAATAATAATTTTGACATTTTGGCTGTTTGGTAAATATCTATTGGCAACCTAACAAAAATTGTAAGGTAAGAAATATATTATAAATTTTAACAGCTGCAATACTTACTCATAAAACTCGTCGTGCGTTTTTTGCGTATGGCCCATAAAGTTAGAAAACTGTTTTATTTCATTTTGCGATAAACTAAGAATTTGTGTAACAGTTTCAATTTGCTTTCTTAGTTTGTTGCTAGATATAGCTTGTGGATTTTCTAAAGAATATCTTTTACAAAGCATCCTAATAGCGATATCCCCTTTGCCCCATTTGATTTTACTTCCAGGTAATGAGAAAACATATTCGTTTTTTTTGTCACTGATATATTTATTACGATGTTCTAATAATACGTCAATAAACTTTTCCAGCAGCTCTGGAATTAAAATGACCACTGCTCTAGATCCTTTTCCACTATTCAAAATTTATCGTTTATCGTAATCACGAACAATTCTCAAAATTCTTTCGTCAGCTTCTCGATACTTCTTTAATTTATTTACAGGTGCTCTACCGGCTACTAATTGTTCATAATATACATCTCGACCTTTTTGTAATCTTTTCAGCGCGTCAATAAATTTCCAGTGTGAAGGATGGTCCATACCAAGCTCTGTCTGGAGTCTGCGATGAGCTGCTTCAGCAAAATTGTTTGTTTTGTCATCTCCATTTAGTGTCCGGTCATAAAGGTTCCACATTTTCTTCGGAAATATCGGATCCCTTCTTCCAAAACCGCGTGTATTTATTCGTCCTATATAGTTGTCTTCAAACCAGTCTAACAAATGATCCGCATCTCGGGAAAGCTTGTCATTTAAAACGAGGAAAGTTTCTTCAACGTCAGCGACGGGCACAAATTCTAGCGACGTTATCATTAGACAATCAAGAGCAAAGTTTGAGTCACTTTTATAAAGACCGAGTAGTCCAGTTTGAGAAAGATGTTTTTTCATGTTTTTCGTTAATTGAAAAAAACATCCAAATACTTCACACTCAGGAAACATATCTTGTATTATAGAAAAAGCAGCAATTTCAAAATCGCACGAAAAACTGGTTGGTTGAAGATCTAGCATTATGTTTCTTATCATATTAAATAATTTGTCATATGTCATATGTAGGTAACAAACAGTAAAAAACAGGATGCACACCATCATATTTTTTTGCTAGTAAGACATAAACTTGATAAAAAAAGAGGAGGTGTGATTTTAAATGTCCCATCGCCAAACCATATGCCACAATTTTTAAAAATGTCTATATTTCTTTCTCGGCCGAATATGACAATCCTGTCTACACCAGGACCACTGTCAGACAAAAGAAATTTTTCTGTTGTAACCTCAGAAACCAACATTTTAAATTCTACTGGAATTTCTAACGTTTGTAAGTTTAGTGGCTGAACAGGTGCAAGACTGAATTCGTTTCTACATCTTCGGATAACTTTCTTCAATGCTGGTATTGAAGGTAGTTTTCCCTGACAGGCAGTCGTTGCACTTGATACACAGGAATTAATCACTTGTTAATTTGGTTCCATTGTACTCTGAGCACGTAATTTTATTGAAGTAATAACTTCCGTGACTTCAATATTCACTGCAGAAGCTTCATGAGTGTGAAAATTAATTTTTTTAATTAAATTTCCTTTTAACACGTGAACTCTTGCTTTACACTCATTGCGTCTTTCACAACGCCAAAATTCAACTTCACTGTTTGCCGATAATTTTTTAAAACTATATAAATAGCCATCATTTTCAAATTTAGCGCGGCCACGCCGAGTTTGAATATGGGCTTCCATGTCGTTTGAGAATCAAAAAGTAACTAATGCAAATCTTAAAATGCACTATTATTTATACCTAACAAGAATGCTAATACTTAAACAGTTGTTTGTGAGGTATCATGTACTTAAGCAAATAGTATTCTATTTAGAGATACCTGCCTAGGTAATTTTGAAAAATCTAACTCGAAAGGTTGGTGTTTGTAATTAATAAACAAATTAATTAATATTTTTTTATTGCTATCAATATTATTAATATAATATTCATCTTCGCTATCATCATTATCAAATTCTATAGTTTTGACATTTGATTATGAGGTATTTTGCTGATTTTGGTTATTATTTGCATGATAAGTACTAAAACATACCTTAGCTAGGTGCCCCCGTTTCAAACATTTCGTACTTCGAAGCTTATGCTTTGATCTACACTCATATGTAGCATGGTTATTGTTTCCACAACATAAACACATATCTTCTTTATCCTTCCTGTTTTGATAAGAATTGTTACGCGTATATGATTGTTTATTAGTAAATTTTGAAGTATCTTGTTGTGGTCTATTAAATTTCTTTTTAGTTTTATCCTATTTTATTGATCACTGCATTTGAATCATATGATTTATTTGTATTTTCAAAAATATTTTGCTTTTTATATTCTTCTTCGCTCTCTTTTCGCGCCGCCTCGATATTTAGCGCAAGCTCTAGTACTCTATTAATATTAGCTGTATCAGCTGATTCCATTTGTAAAATTTTTTCACGTATATATACGTCACTCAGACCTCTTATGAATTGACGTCACTCAGACCTCTTATGAATTGAGCAATGAATACAAAATCAACTTTTTTCTTACAACTTGAACATTCCCAATTACATTTTTCTGCACTCAATTTTAAAGCTGCTATATAACTAGACAAACTTTTTTTCTTGACAGGAATTTGTAACTTTTTGCTTTTCTAATAGTTCAATGATTTCTTTATAAGACAGTTCATTTGGTTTTTTAGGAGCACATAATGACGATAATAGTTTATATGTTTGGCTTCCTATACAATTTAATAAAATTTGTTGTTTTGCATTTCGGACATCAGCTGTATATTCTGTTAACTGCCGTAAACGGAAAAAATTTTCCAATCTTTCTTTATATGGTATGGTTCACTGAACTAGTATCGGACGCTGGCATTGTCTTGTTTGCTAATGTTTTTATAATATTTGCTAGGGCCTCATCTTGTTGTAGTGCGAGTAATATTGCAGTTTGTGCCTCTGCCATGTTTGGTGATATATTTTCTCGATTATCACTCTTAACAGTTACAACTAATAAAAACTCTTTTCTTCTTTCTTCATCTCGTCGCCACTTTTGTTAATTATATTTTACTTGAATTATTTATTTAACTGATTTTTAACGATATTACAACAACAGAAAAACATATTACAAAAACGTGATCTTTTATAAGTCATTACTATATCAATCTAATCTCTTCTTATTATATTTTTTTGAATAGGCGGGAGATTTAAACACTAGAAGTCTGCAGTATAAAGTTGGTACAACACGGGTCCTAGGACACTTCCTTGAGGAACACTAGCATTTATTTTATAGATGTTTGAGAAGCTATTGTCATATTTTACTTGAAAAAATCTGTCCGATAAATATGAACTAAAAAGTAGATAGTATTGATACGGAAGATTTTTGTTTAATTTTATACAATAAGCTTGGATGCCAAACACGGTCAAACGCTTGGCTTACATCAAGGAAAGCAGCTGACCAGTATCTATGATAAAAATAAAAAATAAAACACTTGGTGTAAGTTTCACAATATTTATTTAACTTGATCGATTTCGGCTTACTAGGCCCTCATCAGAAGTTTGTAACAGAATGAATAGTAAGATTATAGATCTTATATACTATAATTACAGACATTTAACAATATTTTAACATTTGATTATATAGAACCGGACGTTACGAAGTATGTAACGTGTATGAAGAACAGAGATAGAGAATAAAATGTAAAAACGAACCGCGCAAGCGCAACTGTATATGACAACTGTATATGAACTGTATATGAACTGTATATGCGCAGTACAGTCTTACATTCTATATTCTCTGTCACTTTTACACTTATTTGATTTATATATCAGTGTTCGTCTGGCGTACGAGTACAAAACCTTGTACATTGTATTATAGGCTTCAGCGTATCCAGCTCTATATAATCAAAGATTTTAACAATACAAGAATACATTCAATTAAAATTAGGTAAAACCCTTTATAAGCACTTCTAATGTATTTGAGTTGAACAAATCTATTTGGTCGTTAAGTACATTTAAACCCATAGCTATTGCTTTTTGAATTTCATATGCTTCCAAGAAGTTCATTTTCGAACCTTTGTTAATTATATGTAAAATTTCCAAGTTTTTAATGTCACAAGTATGATCTGTCTCTATTAAATGTAAGGCCAAATTTGAATCTTGTTTTTTATATTTGAAGGAACGCATATGGTCATTAAATCTAATTTTAAAAGATCTGCCTGTTTGGCTTATGTAGATCGCATAACAATTATTGCAATTTATTTTATAAATACCACATTTACTATATTTATCTTTAAAAATCAATTTATTATTAATTAAAATATTTTTTAAATTAAAATTGTTATAATAGGCAGCTGTAATGTTATTTTCTTTTAAATCATTGCCAATTTTACTACTGTTGTTACCGATATAACATAATCTACGATAAGTTTTTGTTTCAGGTTGTTCAGGTATTTGATTAAAAATTTTGTTTAAAATAATCTTTTTATTTTTTTTGAATACTAATTTTTCAACTTTTTTTTAGATCATACCCATTATTGTTTGCTATTTGTTTAAAATCTCGGACTTCTCGCAAATTCGTAAAAGCTTCAATAATTAAAGCAGCAGCACATCTCGCTCGTGTTATTGCTATTTCGAATTTTTAAACAATTAATTTAAAAACAGCAAGAAAGAAAAATTCTAAATAAATAATATGTTTACTTACTAATGGCTACGGAAAAACTGATACGTTATTTGTTTTTTTTTTCCTTTTTATAGACTTAGACAACAAAAATAGTATCTAATTCTATTTGAAAATTTTCTTTATTTAAAGGTATAGTTAGAAGTCTGTGAACATAACTATTAAAAGCAGCCATTTTTATATTGTTTGGCTGGTTAGAATGTGCTGGTACTACGGTAGGTGTATATGTTGGTTTTCTATAAATTTTGAAAATAAATTCGGAATTAATATTTTATATACTAATATCTAAAAAGTTTATTTGATTATTATTTTCTTTTTCTATGGTGAATTGAATTGACTGATTTTGGCTGTTTATAAATTGCAATAAATGATCTAATTGTCTGTCGGATCCCGTGAATAAACAAATGACATCATCAACATATCTGTACCAGAAAATTATAGATTTAATTAGAGGATTTCCAGAATTAAATATTTGATCTATGTTATTCATAAATATTTCTGCTAATAAAGGACTTAAAGGTGATCCCATAGAAAGACCATCTTGTTGCGTGTAAAAGTGATTATTAAATTGGAAGTAATTTTGTTCTAAGCAAATCTCAAGCAGTGACATAATTTCTAATTGCTGAACAATATTAACATTGTTCGAGTGTAATAAATCGGCTAAAATATTTTTGAGTTCCTTGATTGGGATTGAAGTAAATAAACTATTGACGTCAAATGACACTAATTTTTGCATTTTTTGGTACAAATAAATCTTTGATTTTTTTTACTAACTCTAATGTATTTTTTATACTATATATTGGTTTGAAATTTAGCATTTTCGGTAAAATATTATTTAAAAATTTACATAATTTATATGTAGGTGCTTTGGTATATGAGACGACAGGGCGAATTGGGTTGTTAAGTTTATGTAACTTAGGTAAACCGTAAAGTATTGGTGCTGTGGGGTTCATTGTTATATATTTAAACTTTGAATTTTCACTAATTACTGAATTAATATTTTTTAGAGTGGATTTTAATTTTTCTTGATATTTTGAAGTAGGATCTTTCTGAAGTTCTTTAATATTACTTTTAAAGATAAATTCATCTACTTTATTAATATAATCTATTTTATTTAATATAGTAATTGAATTACCTTTGTCACATTTTGTTAAGACTAGGTTTTCATTTTTAAGTTTAGTTTTTATAGCGTTAATTATATGTTTAGAGTTTCTATGTTTGCCTATAGTATGTGATTTATTTATGAGTGATTTTATGTTTTTTGAGATACCTGAAGTTTTGATGTTTGTGGATTTGAAAGCTACCTCTACATCTGCAACTACACTAACAATGTCTTTTTCACTTGGCTTAAAAACAGGAGCAAACGACAGACCTTGATTGAGGCAGTTTACTTCTTTTTCTGTAAAAACGGACGTTGATAAATATACTATCCTGGAGTGAAATTGGTGTGAGTAGACTATGGATTCTTTTTGTTAGTTGTCACTATAATTGTTGTTTTGTTTGTATCCATTTTGGTTGTTTTTAATTAAATACTCAAGTTTCTTCTTTTGTTTGATATAGTGTTGATGTCCGAGAAAATTGACCAAGTGTTTAATTTTTTATTTTTATTTGAAATGTTTCACCAAGTGCCTACAGCTGAAACTTTCAACTTAATCAGTATCTATGATTTTCAAGATCATGTTCTATTGTGGAATGCTGATTTCTGAATCCGAATTGATGCAATGGAATTAGGTTGTTATTTTCTACTATTGGTTTTAAATTTTTAACAGTAGTTTTTCTAGCAGTTTTGAGAAAATAGGTAGTAGAGATATAGGTCTATATGAAGAGACTTAATGAGCTGGTTTATTTGGTTTATGTATGAGAATTATTTGAGCAAATTTCCATTGTACCGGAAAATAATGTAATCTTAATATTGCATTAAATATGTGTGTTATAAGTGTAATTGCCTTTTTCGGAATGTTTTTGACAACTTGAGCTGTTATTAGATCATAGCCAGGAGCTTTTTTATTATTTAAAATTTTTATTTCCTCTGTGATTTCATTAACTCTGAATCGTTTAATTGGTAAGGATAGTTGTAATGGTGTGTCAAGATAAGAGAGTAATACATTTTCTTCTTCAGGTGTTATTTTTGATGGATGCGATTTAAAAGTTTCCGATAAATGCTCAGCAAAAGTTACGGCTTTGTCAGTATCTGATTTAGCCCAAGTATTGTCTTGTTTTCTAATTGGAGGAATTGGTCGCGTTGGTCTTTTTAATTTTCTTGTTGCTTTCCATAGTGAATAGTCGGATTCAGCAGTTGGTGATAATTTTTTTAAATAGTTTTGAAATGATTCATTGTTTGTTTCTTGCAGAAGGTTTTTAATTTCCTTAATTAATTTATTTAATAATTTTTTATCATGTGGATGCCTGCTTAATTGCCATTGTCTAATTTTTCTTTTTTCGGTGATTTTTTCTCTAATATGTTTTGGATAATTTATTATAGTGTCATTGTAGTTGAGTTTTGGGGTAGATATCCATGCTGCATTTTGTATATGAGTTGTTAGTGATTCGACTGCTGTATCAATATCATTTTCGGATTTTAGTTGTATGTTTAGGTCGATGTTTTCTTGTAAATATTTTTGAAATTGTTCCCAGTTTGTTATCTTATTGGTCAACGAAAGATTTTTATCTTTTGAAATTATTGTTGTACTTACTGTCATTATAAGTAGTGAGTAATCAGATGTCAAGTCAAAACATTCATTGATATAAATGTAGTTTGAAGAAATGCCATTTATTACAAAGAATTCTAGTAGATCTGGTATCCTATTTACATCAGTTGGTCAATATGTACTAGATCTACCTGTACTTATGTGATCATATCCTTTGTATCGTATTGCTTTCAGAAATTCTTTACTTTTAGGATTTATCAATCTTGATCCCCAGTGCGGGTGTTTTGCGTTGAAATTACCACCTGTTATAAATCTATTTCCCAGTAGTTGAAAAAATTCCAAGAATTGATTTTCTTTAATTGTATGTTTTGGAGGAAAATACACAGCTGATAATACAAGTGGACGTCATTATCTTTTATTTTGATATTTGTAGCTTGTAGGTAATCTTTTTGAAATTTTTCTATTTCATAGTGTTTGATTTTTTTCATTAATTATTATGGCAGTGCCACCATGGGCAGTTCCTTCAGGGTGATTTTAAAAAATATGTTTTATATTTGTGTAATTTGAAATAATTTGTTTCTGTAAAATGTGTTTCTGTGACTAAGAAAATGTCGATTTGTTGTTGATTAAGAAACATTTCAACTTCGTTTTTATGTTGGGCTAAGCCGTTGGCATTCCATAATGCAACTCTTAGAGAATTAGCCATTTCTGGTTAAATTTTTGATTAGCATTCTCCCATTCTGGGTAACATCCTCCTAACCGCGTTTGCGCTCCTCTCAGCCTTTCTCGTCGCCGCAAGTACATGCGGTCCAAATTTGAGGTGATTATCCAACGTCACGCCCAGGTACCTAATCTGCTTACCCGGTCTGACAGGGTGTCCCTGCAGACGGAATTTCAAGGGCAAGTGTTTCTTGCGTCCACTTAGCATTACGGCTTCCGTTTTACTCTCAGCTACCTGGAGTCCGTTACTCACCATCCAGTCATCTATCCTTTCCAGCGTCCGATTGACACTGTAGGTGAGTTCTTGTTCCTCCCGCTGTACTGCCACTACAGCCAGATCATCCGCATATGCCACCAGTGTGATGCCCCGCGTCCAGCTTGATGCGTAGCAGCTCGTCGTAGAAAACGATCCATAGGAGCGGTCCTAAAACCGACCCCTGTGGCACTCCGCACGTCATCCCGTAAAGCCTTACATTTCGCACTACCTTCCTCTCACTAAGGTAGTTCGCTATCACCCTGATGAGGTACGCTGGTGTACAAAGTCGCTCCAAAGCCTTCAATATCCCATTCCATGGTACGCTATTGAAGGCATTTTTTACATCAATTGTAACCAGCGTGCATAAACCTCTGGTTATAAGGGTTTTGCCCATCTCTGCCTTCGCTATGCCGACAACACGCTGGATGGCATTCACCGTCGACCTGTTCTTCCGGAAGCCGTACTGCTCATCGCCGAGAAGCGGGTTGATATACTCTCGCAGCCTCTCCGCTAACAGATATTCGTACAGCTTGCCCCCGGTGTCTAATAGGCGCAATGGTCGGAAAACATTAGGTTCAAAACCTACCTTTCCCGGTTTTCTAAGTAACACCAGTCTACCTATTTTCCATCTTTTGGGAACACCTCTTTCCGCATCATGTGGTTGAGCGCATTCAATATGGTGAGTGGCATTGCCGCCACCGCCAGCTTGATTACCTCAGGTGGAATTCCATCAGGCCCCGCAGCCTTGCCCGTCTTCATTTTGCCCGCAGCATTTTCGAGTTCCTCTTCCGTAAAATCAGCGAATGCATCCTCGTCACCGTCGCCATTCGTTACCGTATCTGACCGCACTACACGAACTTCCTCTACCTGTGGGAAGAGAGCACTGATTGTTCGCTCAGCCATGCCATCTTCAAGCCATTCCGGCTTAGCCATCTTGGTTGACCGCACCACAATGTTGTAGGCCTTCCCCCAGATGTCTAGCTACACGTCGTCTATTAGTGCTTTCCACTGCTTTTTCTTCTCTCTTCAGATTTCTGTTCTCAGCTCTTTTTTTCTCAAGTCGTACTCATGCCACAGACTCTCCTTCTCCTCCTGTGGGCATGAGAGAGATCCCCTCACTCTGATAGCCAGTCTTTGCGCACGAGTACAGGCTTTCCTAGCTTGGGCAATTACCTCTGTCCACCAGTAAACCGCCCTTCTGTTTGCAGTTCCCACCGTCTTCCTCTTCATGGTCAGTTCGCAGCAGTCAGTCCAGCAACGAACCAATGTATCCGCATCCTTTAATTCCATCCAGGTTTTCTCCTCTTTGCAACTCTTCGATGCATTTTTCCTTTTGAAGCATGTCCCTTCTCGTCAGTATGCCGGCAACCCCATACTACCGAATGGGCATTGAAGTCTCCGGCAACTAACAGTGGCAAGCCTTCTTCTCCTAGAGATCGCTCATCCAATCTCGCCTCGTATTCGTTATGGGCCCTGTTTGGAGAGATATAACAACTGTATATTCGTCCCCAGTCAGACTCAACCTAGACCATTCCCGCAGTCTCAGAAACGTTCGTCCGTCGAACGCCGATCATTGCCTCGTCAAGGACGTAAATAGCCACGTCGAGTTCAGCATCAGTGATCCAGCCCACCTGCTGTTGTACCACTGCCTTATTGGGTTTACTTGGAAGAATTAAGTGAACTCCCTTTCTCATTGCAGTAGCAAGAGCTAAATCATGTGCCGTCCTGGATCTATTAAGATTTATCTGGAGGATCTTTAGCTTTGTGCTAAAATGACAATTCCGCCAGTGGCGTAGAATTTAGGAAAGATCAACCTCTCACTTGCCCCTGTTGTACGCCACTGGCACTAGCCAGAAACTTTTGTTTAACATAATTTAGTATGGTGTACGGTACCTACACTTTCTGCCAAGTATGATAAGGATACGTCAAATAGTTTTTAAGTACTGGGCAAAAATCGTTTTTAAATTTTTAAATAAAACACCCTGTAGCTCAGTAAGGAGCCACATTTTATCTAAGTGTTTTAGGTCAAATCTTCATATTCTGAGCCCAGGATACTCCAGTTAAAATATTTCCAATTACTTACAAATCACCCTGTATATATATATATATATATATATATATATATATATATATATATATATATATATATATATATATAAGCTTCTTTGTACGGTTAGGTTAAATAGCAACAACAATAAGCAACACAGCTGAGTTTCTCTGTAATTAAAGATTTATTAAATTTATTATACATGGTTTAATTATTATAATTTACACAAATCTCACCTGTAATTAAAGAAACGACATTTATGTCACTAATTACAGTGTCAGTTCCTAACCACAAGTAAAAGTTAATCGCACGTGAATTTTTGTACGTAAACAAACACATGTGCGCTATGTCTTTTTAGGTTAGTTAGGTCGTCCGTGTTCCGGCCTACTATACCGACGTTTGTGAGAGCGCGGTAATATTTAAATTATGAAATTATAATTTCATTACATCACCCTTCCCGGAGGAGAAAATATTCACAGAATATTTTCACAATTTTAGTAAACGTTATCATCTTTATCTTCTTTTTCAGGTGTTGGGATTGGAATCAGCTTAGAGACATGGAAAAGATTTGACTCTGATTTTTTTCGACCCATGTTTATTCTGTAAATTGAATTTGACAATTTTTCTGCGATTTCATATGGTCCAATTTTTAATTCGTCAAGTTTTTTTCTGTTCAATTTGTTACCATTTTCCACAAACACCAAATCACCTACTTTGAAGTCGATATGTTTTCGGTTTTTGTCGTAAATTTGTTTATTATAATTATGAGATTTTATCGTTCTATCCAGAGCGATTTTCCTGTCTCGTATCCAATGTTTCTCAGAATTTAATTTTTTTAGTTCGTTTGGCAATATTGTAACATTTGTGCCATCCATTAAATATGATGGTGCGAAACCGGTGACAGTATGTTCTGTCTCGTTGTATTTCCGCACACATTCTTGAGCTATGGTTGCCCAAGCTGCTTTCTTTTTCTTTTCATTGATTTTGCATCTGATTTTATTAACTAGGGTTTGGTTCAATCTTTCATTCATACCATTAGAAAATGGCGATTTTACTGCGGTGAAGATTATTGGTATAAAATTTTCATCCAAAAATGTTTTGAATTCTTTTGAATTGATTCCTGGATATTGGTCTGAAAGAATCATGCCAATTTGATCAGTTTCTGAGATGCTTCTCACAAGTTTAATAAAATCATTTGCAGTTTGTGTTTTTGAAGTTTGGATATATGCGTATCTCGTGAAGTGATCTATTAGAAGATGTAAGTACTTTTTTGTAGACCGAGAACCACCAAAACCTCCGATTGTATCTATAGAAATAATTTCGAAAGGCTTTGTGGCTGGGCCCAACTGTGACATCAATCCAAATTTTCCAAGTCCTCTTGATTTATTTCTAATACATACTGCACAGCTTCTGCATGTTTCCTTAATGTTTCTTGTTAAATTTTTAGCAGTATAATATGGTGCAACCATCCTATGCATTTGTTTCATTCCTATGTGACACAAGTTTTCATGTACATCTTTTAGAATTTTTATGCTAAAATCTTCAGTTAGAATAATTTTTTCCTTTCTTCTTGTTTTTTTGTAATAAACGTTATGTTTAGTTATTAATTTATTTTTAATTTTTTTTATATCTTCATTTTTATCTTGGTCTTCTAATATATCATTAAGTGTTATTAAATTTACAACCTTCAACTGCTCCTCCATATTTTCATGTGGTTCTAAGACAGGATTTCTGCTAAGGCAGTCAGCTTCTAAGTTGTATTTTCCAGGAGAATATTTGATTACAAAATCATATTGTGATAAATAATATGTCAGATCTCCAAGTTCTTCATCAGTCCTAGATTTTATGTTCATATTCTCCAATGGTTTGTGGTCTGAAAATACAGTAAATTTTTTTCCTATCAAGTAATGTTGCCAATATTTAACGCATTCCTTTATTGCCAAGCATTCCAGGTATATAGCTTTTTTTCTTTTCTGTACTTCATTTAATTTTTTTGAGAAATATGCCACCGGTTTTTCTTCTTTGTTTTTCTGTGGTTGTTTTAGCACACCTGCTACCCCCAGTAAACTAGCATCCGTATATATATTTATTGGTAGATTAGGATCAAAGATAGTTAATATAGGTTGAGTTAATAATATGTTCTTTAGTTCGTCGAAGGATTTTTGGCATTCTTTTGTCCAAATAAATGGTTTGCCTTTTCTCAGTAGGTTGTGCAACGGGTCCAATTTTACTGCTATGTTTGGCACATATATATGGTAGAAATTTATTTTTCCTAGAAACTGTCTTACATTTTTCTGCGTCTTCGGAATTGGAAAGTTTTTTATGGAAATCAAGTTGTCTTTCAAAGGCTTTACCGAATTATTTTGTATTATGTGACCCAAGTATTTGACTGAATCAGCTGCAAATGTGCATTTTACAAATTTCAACCTGAATCCTTCACTTTTGATAGCTTGAAATAGTTGTGTTAAGTGCTTGATGTGTTCCGAGAACGATTTTGAAAAAATGAGTATGTCATCTATGTAGCTTACTGTGAAGTCTGCAAGTTTGTGTTTTCTTATTATGTTACACATTATTCTTTGGAATATCGCTGGCGATGTTTTTAGGCCAAATGGCAAACACGTCCACTGAAAATGTCTCTCTTGTGTGACGAATCCGGTTTTGTGTCTGTCCGTAATGCGCAGAGGAATGGACCAAAATGCTGAGTTTATGTCTAGTGTTGAGAAAAATTTGCAGTCTCTCGTCTTAACCATTAGATCTTCTATGAGTGGGAACGGTTGTGATTGAGGCACAACAATTTTATTCAGGTCTCTGAAATCGATGCATAATCTTGATTTTGTATTTTCATCTCTTTTATAAGCTAATGTTACCGGAGCTGCGAAGGGACTGTAAGATTCTTCTATTAGCTTTTTGTCTAGTAGCATTGCAATTTGTTTTTCAATTTCTTTTTTATCATCGATTGTGCATCGATACGGCCTTTTGCAGCAATATTTTTCTTCTAATAAATCGATGTGTGCCTCATAATCTTTAACTGTCCCGATATCGTATTTATCTTTGGCAAAGACGGACTTGTTTTGTAGTATTAATTCATTTATTATTGATTGCTGATTGCAATCCAAATGATTTATATATATTTCGAAGTTTTCTTCTATAAAGTGCTCATTAAAATTTATTGAATATTTATTTTTCATTTTTTGGGAAATGTCACTTTCTTCTGAATTTTTATTTGTTTCTTTAGAAATATTATCATTTTGTATTGGCACTTTTTGACTTATTTGCAAGTTTTCATCTTGGGATAAGTAGAAATTTTTAATGCAATCTAATCCAATCAAAAAATCATAATCAAAATTATCTTTGTCAATAACAAAAATATTAGTTTCTTTTTCTACGTCCAAAATTTTTACATTTAATGTTACCATGCCACTTGTTTTTTTAACGCCATTAATAGTTTTCAAATTTATACTCTCAGTATTAATTGATTTATTATTTTTAATTTTTAATAACCTTGAGTTTATTAATGAGACATTTGAGCCTGAGTCGTAGACTCCAAAAGCTTCAATGTTTTTATTCAGTACTAACCTTATTCTTATTAATGGCGACACTATTAGTTTTTTGGATTTTCATTTTGCAGTTCACATTCTAACTCTGAGTTGTTGATAAGTCTAATTTGATCATCTTTGTTAACCCTGTTATCCTTTGGTTTGAACCAACAAATCGATTCTGGGTGGTAGCGTGTACCTTTTTTGAGTTTTTCACAAATACTACATTTGTGTTTCTTTTCTGTGTCAAATCTTTGTTTGTATTTATTTTGTTTAGCTTCAACATTTCCTTTATAATCCAAGAATACTTTTTCATTTTGTTTGTTCAGTAAGTGTTCATTCTTGTTCATCTCACTGAATAGATGAGTAGTTGAAGTCAATGATTCTTTATCAAGAACATTCATTATATTTTCTGGCAGACCTAACACAATCAGGTTTATCAGTGTGTCATTGTCAATTGATTTATTAATTTCTAACAATAATTTTTCTTTTTTTGTGGCATATTCTAATAGGGAACCAGCCTGGTATTTGAATGTAAAAGCATACTTGATTTGGGACCAACCTTTTTTTTCATAAGTATCACAAAAGTTTTTTTTCCAAACTTTCCAATCTGAATTGACTGTGAATTTAATCAACATACTACCATACTAAACATTGTTTTTCAAGTAGATGTTTCAAGGTTTCTATTTTTTTTTCATCCTCTAGAATCTCAAACCTTTCACATTCTTTTTCAAATTCTTCCATCCACTGGCTAGCATTTGGCATTTTAATAGAGAATTTTTCAATTAAAAATTTTTCAGTTATTTTTCCTATATTTTGAATTTTTGACGCAACATCTTCATGGTTAATAACCGTAGGTTTTATTTTTTCTTCTAAATACTGGTCGCCAAACTGTAAATTTTCACCTTCATCAAGATAAATTTTTCTCATTTCGTCATCCAATGGTATCCATAAGTTTCGTTTTTGACCTCTCTTTTTCAGCGAATTTTTTACTTTTGTAAATATGTTGGAATTCGCTATATAAGTATGTTTATTTACAGGGTTGAATTCGTCTGGCACATCAAAAACACGTCCATCTAGGGTCTCGATTGAGGTTATGCATGTTACATTTGTTTTTCCGTCTGATGATCCTAGTATTGTGAATTGAAATCTTAATTTTTCCATTTTTATTGCCATGACAAAAATGTCGTTTTATAAGCTTCTTTGTACGGTTAGGTTAAATAGCAACAACAATAAGCAACACAGCTGAGTTTCTCTGTAATTAAAGATTTATTAAATTTATTATACATGGTTTAATTATTATAATTTACACAAATCTCACCTGTAATTAAAGAAACGACATTTATGTCACTAATTACAGTGTCAGTTCCTAACCACAAGTAAAAGTTAATCGCACGTGAATTTTTGTACGTAAACAAACACATGTGCGCTATGTCTTTTTAGGTTAGTTAGGTCGTCCGTGTTCCGGCCTACTATACCGACGTTTGTGAGAGCGCGGTAATATTTAAATTATGAAATTATAATTTCATTACATATATATATATTATATTTTGTTATTTTACAAGAATTATATTACATTTATTCTAAGTCTTTGTTTGAATCACATGTTGTAGAGTCTCTACAACATGTGATTCAAACAAAGACGTATAAAAAATGTAATTTAATTCTTGTAAAATAACAAAATATGTTATTGTAACAAACAGAATATGTAAATGATTGCTGAAGATGGGTCGGATTCTGACCCGAAACGTCCAATAAATTATGTTTAATATAATTAAAATATATTGTTTTATTCATATATGTAATACTCCTATATTGATAGTTGTCGTTCAAAAATTCTGCCGATGAAGGGAGACAGAACATATCGGATGTACTGTTAGTCCAACTAAACTATATGCGCATGCGCTAAATAATAGTGTTTTGACGTGATTTTAAGATGATTTTAACCTCATCACTCGTCTTGTTTGTTTGTTTGTTCTTTGCGTAGCAATATATAGCAATCTGTTCAGTTCTTCGTTTAACAGTGCAATTTTAAATACTTTTTTACTATTTTTACCTGTAAATCAAGTTTGTCACTGTCAAAGTTAAAATAATGGGGAATTGGAAGTGTTTTTTGTGTGATGAGAGACCACGATGCGGCATTTCTTTTCATAAGTAAGTAAAAATTAATTTCGGGTATTGCATGAAAGCTGTGATATACTAGTAAAAATTAATTCAATCAATTTAAAAAAAAAACAAAATTGACGATTCAATAATAATGTTTGCTACAGCGAGTATAAACAGTTTTAATTTTTAATTTTTTAGTATATTTCAAAAGCGAACCAGTTAAACCAATTGCTTATTTCCAATGCAACCGGTTTCATTTCGAACCACGGTATCTGAAATTTTGGTTTGTCAAAATTCAGCCGACTAGAATTTTAACTGCCAATGAACACAAGTACCGTTTAATTTTGGAATATACGGTTTATAACCAACAAACATGTCAGGAAGATAAATTTGTATTCTACTGTTTTAGGTTCCCTCGTGACGAAAAAACCCGTGAGTTATGGGTATAAAATTTGTTATTTGAATGCAAATGATAATGTTTCAAATATTAGAATTTGCTCTTTACATTTTACATATGAGGCCTATCTTGAACCAAATTGGAAACAACTAGGTGGCAAGCCAGTGTTAAGACCTGGTTCAGTTCCAAGCAGAAAGAAGATACTAACAAAGGCAGATTATGTAACTGATTTACCATCTACGTCTCAGTTTGTTCAATCTACAGTAGAACAGTCAGTTGGAATAGATCTTCCAAGTAATTTGTCAATAAATAGCCCATGTGCAGCAAAAAATATAGGTAAATAGATTTTTATAGAAAATGTAAAATAGATTCAAGTGACAATCAATATCTAAAACTTTTTTATGAATATACCTACTTGGTTTTAAAATTTGTTTAAATTAATATAGATTTAAAGACTATGCAATTATTATGAGAGCAGATTTAAAGAAACGAACTATTTTATAACTAAACAATATTTTGTTCTTGTAGATGAAGGAGGTAGCGTGTCCAGAAAACGTTTGTTTTCAGAAGCTCGATTTCCCTCGGAATTATCTCTCGAACATCTCAGTTCACCAAGAAAAGCTCGAAGGATGCTTGTGATGGTACGGAAAATTGATAAAGAGAAAACAATGAAAATAAAACGATTACAAAACAAAAACAGATACTTAACAAAGCGTGTATCATATTTGAAAAGTATGCTATCACATTTGCGTAAAAAAAACTTTTTGAGTGAAGAAGGGGCAGACACAATCATGGTATGTAAAATGGAATATTTCAAAATTTGATAAACACTCAGATGTACATAACTACAGCACAAGAAACAATGATATGTTAATTATTTCAAAATACCGTACCAGCAAATGTCAATGTAACCCTACTGATATTGCACGTTATATATATAATAAATTACCAAATAAGCTAAAACACATTACTAGTTTAAATTTTTTTAAAAAAGATGTAAAAAATTATCTAGTTTTGAAATCTTATTATAGTCTATATCAATGTTTCCCAAACTTTCGAGATCTGTGTACCCTTTCTATAATTTTCGTAGCATTGGGTACCCCTCGTTAAAAAAAATTCATATACTTTAATGACAATCAAAATACATTAATTTTTTCTTTTTTAGTACATAAACAAAATAATAATGAACGAAAAATTAAAGTCAGTCGTACTAAAGCACATAACAAACCTTTATTAGAAAAATCGTACACGTCACAGTTTACATTGCTGAGTTCAATGTGTACTGCCGTGTTTTTTGTGTGACACTGTTGTCTGGGCCATGGGGTAATAATGCAAAGAATCACTGCGCCCTGCGACGCAACGGTTACGCATATATATTCAAAACCACACATACGCAGTACTAAAAAGTAACAATATTTTTTATTATTTTTCTATGTTTGTAATCGAAAATAAGTAAGCGGTTTGCTGCACCAGGCGCAGCCAAAGTCCGGTGCAATGCGTACCCCCACAAAACTCTTCCCGTCCCCCACGGGGTACGCGTACCACACTGTAATAGGGCAGGTATAAGCCATGTGTTGTAACTTGATACATATTTCTGAAGCTACATAATTTTTGTATCTATTAGATTTTGCCCTAGTGACAGGTTTATATATATATATCAGAGTTCGCTGCAAACCACTTGACAAACTTCAAGATATTTCTTAGAAATATGTTGAAGTATTTTAGATTTTTTTGCTGTTTTTTTTCGAAAAAGATAACAATTTAGTTTTTGAGAAAAGTATGTTTTTCTCTCGGTTGCAGTCAGTTCAGTTCACGCCCGCCTTCGCTTTAGTTAAATTCGCTTTTAGTTAAGTCACGCATAGAGTGCCAGAGGCCTCTAGATCGCTTTAGTTATTAGTTCGCTTAAAGTTTATATTTGTAATTTCATATATATTTCACTGTGTTTTTCTGTATTTTTGTATATGTCGTAATTTGTGTTCGTATGTCATTATATTTAATAAAAGATTAAATTAATAATTGTTGATCACTACTTGTACGCACGCTCCTGTAAAGTTAATAAATATATGCAAACCGCTTGCTCGTGTTACAACACTGGGAAACACTGGTCTAGATGAATATTTATTGCCTTAATTTACTTGTATTGCTTTGTATTGACTTATCCTATGTCTTGTTTGTAAGATCTTTTGGACAAATAAAATTATTATTACTATTATTATAATTGACAAAATGAGTGTGCTATAAATGCAGAACCATCCCTAAAAAAAAAAAATTAATTTTACTTATGTCTAGGGTGTCCATTCGTCCCAAATTTGTCCCGATTTGATCTGTTGTCCCCACTGAAATATAGTAATAACTGGAACGCGCACAGGCCGCTCAAATGCGAGCCGAGAGAGATAGGAGATACGTGGTATTCGCGTCTTTGTCTTTCTAATGGCGTAGCATTGCTACTACATGATAACTTAGATAGCTATGAAAAAAAAGAATCTAACTGTCAAATGTCAAATTAATATATCAAAAATGATAAAAATACCTTTTATAGAGGAATTCCCCAATAAAATTTCATTACGTATCGTTTAGCCGATGCATTTAGCTACAATTTAATATGCAACAACATAAGATTGTCGCATTTTTACCACAAGAAATCGCATTTGAATTTCAAATGCGCAGAAGTGTAAGACAGTGATAGAGATACCACGTATCTCCTATCTCTCTCGGCTCGCATTGGCGCTACTAGAACACATAGGCAGTGCACATTCCAGTTATTACTATATTTCAGTGGTTGTCCCAGTATCATGACATCTTCTTTTATTTTTAGGAAATTTTACCTGTACATGTAAAACAAATGATATCCCGCAAAATTAAGAACAAAAGGGTGTATTCGCCGCAAATTAGAAGTTTTGCGTTAACGCTTCATTTTTATTCTCCAAAGGCATACAATTATGTCAGGAAGACTTGGAGTAAGTTATTGCCTCATCCATCAACACTTACAAAGTGGTACAGCGTTACAAATGGATTGCCGGGTTTTACAAAGGAAGCCCTTGAAGCTATTAGTCTTAGAACTAAAAATCAAGTAATATTGTTGTAAATCTAATATTGGATGAAATGTCTATTAGAGAACGTGTCATATATCAAGGCAACGAATTTCACGGAGGCGTAGATTTGGGCACAACATATGAACAGAATAATGATAATATCCCGAAAGCAAAAAATGCCCTAGTTTTAATGGCAGTTGCTATAAACGAAAGTTGGAAAATACCAATTGGTTATTTTTTAATAAAAAGTTTAACTGGATCCGAACGAGCCAGTTTTCTGACAAGGGCTCTAGAATTGCTTCACAACAGTGGAGTTAAAGTGCTGTCCATTACATTTGATGGTGCGCCCACAAATTTAAGTATGTGCACATATCTGGGTGCAAATTTTGAATATGGTTCAAACCATATATCATAAATCCTGTGACCTCAGAAAAATGTCTCATATTTTTTGACATATGTTACATGATTAAATTAGTACGCAATACTCTCGGGGATAAAAAATTATTGAAAACAAATAATGAAAAAATCATCCGATGGGATTACATTGTAAAATTGCATAAATTACAAGAACGTGAAGGACTAAGGACAGCCAATAAATTAACGAAAAAACATATTTGTTATTATAATAACCGCATGAACGTTAAACTAGCTGTCCAAACACTCAGTGAAAGTGTTTACAAATCTTTCTTATTTCTGCAAACACTTTCTGATGCGGAAATACAACGTGATTTCAGCAATTGCGACGCAACAGCTCAGTTTTGTTTACAATTTAATAACATGACTGACATGTTAAATTGTAAAAATCGTTTTTCTAAAAAAACGTATGACGCTCCGTTGCATGAAAAAAATTACGCAGAACTTGAGCAATATGCTATAGATTTTGAGCACTATATATTCAGCTTGCGGGACGAAACCGGAAAATGCATTCTGGAGAGTAGTCGGAAAACTGGTTTTATCGGTTTCATTATAGGCTTAAGAAATATGTTTAAATTATATAACATCTTAAAAAAAAATAAAATTAAATATTTACTGACATACAAATTGTCGCAAGACTTTCTGGAAACTTTTTTTGTGCAATTAGGAGTCGTGGAGGGTTTAATAATAACCCCGATGCACTCCAGTTCAAAAGCGCCTACAAGCGATTACTAATTAGACATGAACTGAAAGAATTCGAAGGTGGGAATTGTCTTTTTGATAATATAGATATACTACATGTATCATCTAGTAAAGAAAAGATGCTTTCGCCTATTCAAGATATAGGGTTTCATTTAAATCAAGAAAAATTATCATTTTGTAACGGTATTGTGTCAAAGTTTTTACAGTTAAGTCCATTTGTAGAAAATATTACCAAATATATATCAAGCTATGTTGTGAAACAGGTTTTAAAAAAAATTAATTGTGGAGTGTGTAGAAACAATTTAATTGCTCCCGATGACCAAATGCCATTGTTGTCTCAATTAAAAAATTTTGGTCCATATGTGGCACCAGCAGCAGATGTAATAAAAATATGTTGCAAATCTGAAGCCATTATCCGAGAATGTAATTCAGGTCTATTTAAAAAAAATTTAAAGCAATTAATTGTAAATAAAGTATTTTCTAATATTAGTGGTTTAATTTTTAATAATTCTGAAATGAATAATCATATATCAAGTCAACACTGGTTGGACAACCATCGGACCCAATTATGCAAATTAATAACAGAGACATATATAAATATAAGATTTCATCACGAAGCAAAAAAACTGTCCACCAAAGAAGATTATATAAGACAAAAATACACCAAATTAATTTTATTTAAAAACCAATAATATTTATTTTAAAGTAAAAATATGTGTTCAGTATTTGATTTTTATGTTATATACAGTTGATTCCGCTTAATTGGGCCACCGCTTAATTGGGACAGCGGCTTATTTGGGCCAAATCTCAAAGAACAGAAACCAAACCAAGGAACCAACAGTAAATTTACATGTTTAATTGGGACAACATTCCGCTTAATTGGGACAGTAACTTTAAGATCACAGTATATATTATGTTACAAATATTTACAAGAAAAAATATTTACAAAAAATTTAGTATGATACGCTTTATATCTTTTTGATTCACAACATGGAAAATTATATTTAAAAAACTAGCAAATATGTATCAACTAATTACATTAGTATCGCGCGCTGTGAACTTTTTTCCCAACACATTCATTCACGTATGAAGTATGACGATGATGATGATCCACCTGTGCCTGTGACTAACCAGGAGGCAAAAAAATATATGGCCTTCTTACAGCGTTATTTTATGCAGGAAGTAAATGAAGGGAGCCGCACTGAATACTTGTGCTGATTTTGTAGAATTGAAATGTTTCAAAAACAAAAGACAGACTACACTTGACACATTTTTGAATTGAATTAAAAATGTATGTATTTATTTATTATTTTATTTTGGAATTTATTATTATTTTTTCTTAAAAGTTTATATTTTTTTGGTTATATGTAGTTTATAGGTTTTTCCAAGAATTTATAAAATAAAATTATTGAAAGGAAAATATGGATTGCTTAATTTTATGTAAAATGCCCTAGTCCCAATGAATCGACTGTATTATATTTTTACCAGTTAGTTTTTATAATTTGCTGTTTTGTAATTTGTAATTTTCATATATTCTTCATGAGTGTAATGTTGGAAATAAAAACTTTATTACTATTAATTTTATTGTAATTCCCGTACCTTTTAATAAAATATTAAGTGTAATGTTAATGCATATTATTTTACAATATCCGAGAATATTAAAATTGTTATTACAAAAAAAAAAATTATTTGAATTAGAAATCTTTTACCGCTAAATTTTTAGTACATAATTGATTGGTAATCTCAGCGCTTGCGCATAGTGTCTCGTCGGATCAACGGTGCGTCCGATATATGTTTTGTCTACTTTCATCGGCAGAATTTTTATCAATGCGTTTCATATACAGTGCGGAATATAGGAGTATTACATATATGGTTTTATTGATCCTTCTGCTCGCCATAATATATATTTTAAATAATAAATACAGGATCCAGAACTTCAAGATAGTCTAATACATATATATGTTAAAATCAAATAAAAATAATAAAAATTACTGGATACTGGATACTAATTTAAAATTCCTATAAATAATTATTTAACAAGAATAACCACTAAAAAAGGCCTTTTGATTTATTTCTTGTCACAATGTATTATTCGGATTAATATAATTATTTATTTTAAATTAAATAAGATATATTATTAATTTTCAAATAGATTAACATAACTGTCAAATATTATTTTACAAAATAAATTTTATGTTGTAAGACGGTCTTTAAATTTGTGAGATAACCAGATAGCGCGACTTCTGGTGGGAACGATTATAAGTACAGGTACGTTCTTTTGTTCATATGGTTTTCAAGGTCAACATTCAAGATAAAAAATCATTCTTGTGTTGTACAAGACTTGTGACATACAATTCTTGCGATATACAATTTAAGAGAAAAATATTCAAGTGTTGAACCTACTCCCTGTTAAATAACCTTATATCATAATTATTTGAGGTTAAGAAAATTGTTTGACATAATAAAGTTTAATAAAAAAAACAAGCATGTTCTATTTATTCAACTCCATTATTCAATACATCGTTTAGTATATTACTTTGCCTAATTATTTGTATCTATCACAATATTAATTTAAAAATTAAATTAAATAAAATGGACCACAGTTGAAAATGTAATTGGCCAGTTAAATAGTGACCATATAGTGACTACAAAACTATTCAAACATTAATTGTGATGAAATAATTATTTTTTATATTTCCTTAAAAATTGTTTAATAGAATGTTACAATTTAATAAATATAATTTACTGTACTAATAATAAAAACAAATTCTTAGTTAACTTTATTAATTACTATTTAACTGGGCAACTTTATGGTGGTTACTTTCGAATGATACATTTGATCAGATTTGGAATCTAGTATAAGCTATATTTGTTTACTTTTTTAATTTCATTATCAAATATTTTTTCTATCAATATAATTATTTAAGAGAAATACTAATAATTATTAAAAAATATATTTCAATTATTATAAATAGTTATCTATGAAATAAATATATTTGAGTCAAAAGTAACGGAAAGAGGTCAAATGACGTCATATGGCCTAAAAAAAATATGTTTTTAGAAAATTATATTTTGATTCTTTATATTGCTTCAATAATGTAGATTTTAGTTAAAATTATAAAGTGTGTATTAAATTTTTGCTTTTACTAATTTAATTTATTAATGATTTATAGAGTTTACTGTGTATTTTCATGTTTTAAAGTTGGACGTTGACCACAGTGTCAACCTTTTTATGTGTGTAACTTCATGTTAGTTCAGATTCCAACGAATACCTCGATGAAGTGGAACGTGCGTCGCAAATTTACAAAGTTTTTTAACAATAAACTTTATGTGCCTTTGTGTAAAACGTATCATATTCTAAATACTCAGGATGTAATTTATATTAGCAATAATGTAGATGAAAGTAAAACATCTATTTGAAGAGAATTTAATGTTGATTTAAAGAACAGTGATGGGGGAAGCATTGCAAAAGTAGTTCTTAGCAAATTGGAAAAAATCAAGTAAGTTTTTTAATATTCTATGAAACATTTCAATAATATGTGTCAGTAATATGTAAATAATACAATGCACAAATTGGTTCTTTTACCTGTTTAAATATAAATAAATATTTATATGCAGTGCAAATTGCTTCATGTAATTATATTGAAACTAGGAATTTTGATAACAAAATAACTGATTGATAATAATAACCTACAAAAACAATCATAAATCTTTATTGATTAGAAATATGTGTAAATGAACACGAAATGTATTGTTATTTTGTCAATTTAAGCTGCATTTAGAGTTTAAAATTTTTACTTTTAAGTATGTACTTACAAAACAAAGTATTTCTAAATATGCTTTGTCTGTGGCCAACACGAATAGGTTAATGATCTGCATTCACTCGTACGGAATTTGTCACGGACAGGCACGCTTACGTAAAAATTTCAATCTACGAATGCACCTTAAATAATAATATGTACCTAATTATTATACATATATACCTATGTATTTATGAATTCAAAGTAAGTCGCTGCCAATCAGTATTTAGGCTGTTAATTTATGAGAAATGTCCGGTACACTATAATTACGTAAGAATTATTATTGAATCAGTAAATAATTGTACATATATATTATCTAATTTTTAGAATAATTGTTTAATTAAATGAATAAATTCAACTTAAAATTCAGCTTTTTGTAGTTGCACTACGTTTCTATATATGTATAAAAATTGAGATTAGGAATTTCTAACGGTAAGCAACTCAATTAAAGCTCATTCAAACTATCCCATTTATCACGAAATTAGTGTTATATGTTTTGGTGCAGAGCTAGTAGTTCCAAATCAAACTTCTTACTAACTTATGAAAAAATAACGTAAATGCACATTTTTTAGTTTTATCAAGTTTTATTGGTTTTACTTCAGGTTTATTAATGGTTTTTTTTTAACACATTTTTAGTATTAAAGCTACCACATAGTGCTGGCCGTTCAAAACCAATATCATTTCTGATATTTACATAAAAATGGTTTCGTAATAAATAATATTTTTTTTTTCATTTTCTATTGTTATTTTAATAATAATAAAATAATTAATATTACTTTTGTATTATGTAGTTGTAATTATGTGCACAAATTTATTATAATACTATCATATTTTACAGTTTGATTCAACGGTGCTAACTTCAAACAAAATAAAACAAAAGATGTGTCGTTATCATGGTTCTCATGTCGTTATTTGGAAAAATGGTGCAATCAACCGTCATTCTGAAGATGAAAATCTAATAGTATTCTAAAGGAAAAGGAGTAGAAGTTTTTAAATTAGATTCTACCAGGAAGTACTGCATGAGTTATCAGAAAATTGAGAAAGTCAAGTAAGTTTTTCTACTTAATAAAACATTAATTGTTTTATGAAATTATTCTTGAATTAGGCAATTTAGAATGACTTCACAATGGTGGATAGATGAATATTTAAATGGCGTATATGTATATACCGTGTGTTGACTTGGACCGTCGTACATAGGGATTTAGCATGTAAAATCAGACATGTGCGATTTTCTGCTTCCCAAATTATTTTACAAAAAAAACCTTATGATAAATGTTTTAGGGCATACTTTTCTGCATGTAAATCAATTACTAAAAATTTTTTTGGAATTTTCCTAACGTCAAGAATTAGGTCTAAAGTTGTTAAGAAATTGACTGGAAAATGGCAGTAGCCGTGAAATTGGAACAAAAAATCAAACAAATGCTAATGCACGGCCGACTAATGCCATTTTCAGTTAATTTCTTGACAACTTTAGGGCTAATTCCTGACGTTGGGATGGTTCCAAAAAAAATTTTGTTGATTGATTTACATGTAAAAAAGTGTTTCCTAAAACATCTATCCCAAAGTTTTTTTTGTAAAATAATTTGGGAAACAGGAAATCGCACATGTCTGATTTTACATGCTAAATCCCTATGTACGACGGTCCAAGTCACACACTGTATATAGTTTGATATAACTCTTTTGTGAATTGTTTTAATTTTATTCATTGATGTTTGTTTAATTTACAAAAATAGTAATAACAATATAAACATTCTTTCAAAAACCATTTGTATGTGTGACTAGAACACACTTAATTTACAAAAAATGTCTATAATATTTATAATGACGGTTGCAAAAGCAGTTCAAAGAAGATAAGTTTCTTTTTAATATTTCAACTGATGCATAATAATTATTGTATAAGATGTATTTTATACATAAACATTTATAGATGAACGATTTTAATTTGTATTTTTCGTTTGTTTTAAATTTAGACAATATAATTGCACCACTGACAGAAAAATCATTTGAGTTAGACTTTACTGCAAAACATTTAATAGCACTGACGGTAATCTATATAATTTTTTTTTTTAAAGGTAGAAACAAACGCAATATATTAAATCAAGTACTGTAGTATCAAATATTCTCTCAAATTTTTACAATTATATTTCAACAATAATTATATACTTTTGCCAGTGGACTGATTAGTTTTCGGGAGTGATTAGGCAAATATATATTTTATTAATTTATTTACTATTTAATTAAAGAACTTGAACTTTAAAATAATCCTTGTAATGTGTCAGCGATTTGTATGCTTTTATTCACTATGAAAGAATCAGTAAAATTAGCAATTTTCATTATACGCTGATACGATAATTTTAATGTATTTAATTTTCAATTTTTAATAAAAATTAAGATGTTAATAATATCTGCTTTCAGTTCATGTTAATGTTATTCTAATTGTTCATTTTCTATAAAAAAATAAATGACCAGTAAAAATGTAAATACATAAAATAAGAGTAAAAGTTACTTCTTTGAAAATATACTGTAAGTTATTTGTAAAACTGTAGGAAAAAAGTCCAGAACAAAGAAAATGTATATAGCTGTGATGTAAACAATAATGTTTTTATCTAGCTACCGTATTGTACGACGTATGATCGCATGTTTTAAACTGTCTAATTGTGATTGGAATAATAATTATTGTGGGTTTTAAGAAAAAAAAAACTGATTTTTCACATTTTTTTTTTAATTTGCTGTACATCAACATATTTTATAAAAGATATGCAATAAATGAAATGAGTACTTATTTATTTACATATATCAATATTGGCATAGGGATCCAGATGTTACTTTTAATTTTTCTTACATGGCCTTAAGCTTCTCTAAATATTAATAAATTAACTTCTTAACTTAAACTTGCAGTAAGTATCACAAACGAATTTTAAAATAATTTTTTATATTTTAAATATTATTTGGGCATGAAATTTCTATAATTACATTAAAAATATGTCCATAAGTAACTACTACAGGAAAAGGCACCTTATAGTACCTAAGTTAGTATTTAGATATTAGTATCACTGGAAAGACTATAAAATTCTGAATACTGTTACTGTATGCATTTGTACGTTAGAGAAAGTGTGTTTTGCGAAAATGTGCGTTAAAGTTTTGTATTTTTGAAACATTTTTCCACATCATACCAAATGATGTCAAAAAATTATTTAACATTGAAAGTACTATGTAACTTTTCATGTAATAATCTAAAAACTGTGAAATTTTAACCCAAATTACTTAATGGCTCAACTGAAAAATTTGCTTTGTGAAGATAAGGTCCGTTTTCTCGCGGTAGGACACATAACAAATTTGAATAAGTATATATATATTTTTTTTTAATAAGGGTGCATTCTCTTTTAAGCAAAGAAGGTGTTTTTTCAATATTTTTTTTTGATAGGGATAAAAGATACAATCTCCCGGTATTTTGCAATTTTTTAATTAATATATTAACTAAATTTGAGATTTTTTTTAAAGTAATGGTATACGTTTGCGTGGGCGTTCGATGAGTAGTTGGAGTGGTATGATTGAGAGTGTTTTGCGTGAGCGAAAGTTTCCAAGTAGTAGGAATAGAAGAGCATGTATAAGAGGAATTATGAATGTGGATGAAGCAAAAGTTGCTTGTATGGATAGGAATGTTTGGAGGCGACTGATTTCGGAATGATGAAAAGAGTTTGTGTCACACCCTTTTGGGTACATGGCGTGATTGTGTATGTATGTATGTGAAATGTAGAGGCCGAACGAGTCATCTGAAACATATACCAGTAATTGAACCTTGAAATTTATGAAATTCCGTAAAGCTTATAGCTACTTTTGGCCAAAAATATTGAAAATTGACAAAATGGCGACTATTTGAAAAAATAGGTCGATTTTTTCACCTTTTTTTGCACTTTAAAGTCCGTTGTTATTGTTAATAAAAAATTCCCAAATTTGGTATAAGCTCCAATAAATTTTGTTCACTTCAATTTGCTAAAAGATCATCAAGATTGGTTCAGTCGTTTTCGAGTTATGTTTCCGCCCAGTTTGAAAAATCACGTTTCGAGGAAAACTCTGTTAAAGTTTGACAAAACATAGTACTTGTACTTGTTGCACTCAAACTGAAAAAACTATTAAAAGACTTCGAGTTCGACAAAACTACTTTGCCGGGATATTCTACACACTATAGGGAATCAAAAAATGAAAAAAAATCTAGTTTTTCGATCAAAAAAAAAAGAGAATGCCCTTCCTTAAAGTAAAGTTTACCTTAATTGTATACGAAACTTGAGTGAAACGTTAAGTAAGTGTTCTCAATATACGGTTGATTCATCATAGATCAATATAGGATGACCCATTTTAATTAATCCACTGGAATATCTCGACAAATATGTGTCGTACAAAAAAATGTTTTGAATAAAAGTTTAATGGTTTTGAAGGGGGGCCATCTGATCCTGTCAAATTTTTTTTACCACCATTCCCCAGAAGCGGAAGAGGGGGTCAACTTTGATATCTTAAATGGGAACCCCTACATAAAAAAGTATGAAGATGAAACAATTTGTTTGAATTCGTGGTAGATGGCGCTGTAGTCGCAAAACTAAATTAATTAAACTGAAAAATACGAGATCAACGGGGTACCGTAAGTCTTTGTATGTTTTGGTTTCCGCTACACTGTTTCAAAAGTTTTGTTTTGCTTTGTCATACAAAAACTCACGGTACCCTGTGGATCCCGTTTTTTTTCAGCTTGATTAATTTTATTTTTGCGACTACAGCGCCATCTACCATGAATTCAAAAAATTGTTTGAATAAAATCTTCATACTTTTTACAATAAAATCCGAATCTGTAATAAAAATAGGAGTTTCCATTTAAGATATCAAAGTTTTCCACCTCCCACGCGGGAGTGGGGGTGAGAAAAATTTGACAGGATCAGATGGCCTCCACAAAACCATTAAACTTTTATTCGAAACATTTTTTTCGTACGACACATATTTGTTGAGATATTCCAGTGAATTAATTAAAATGGGTCAAACGGTATATAGTGCACTTTCGCTTAATGTTATCATATTGGGACTCGAGGTTTTTGATAACAATAACATATTTATAATATTTGAAAAATAAACACATCTTTATTGACTAGAAAAATGTAACAATAAATAGTAAATAAATTAGACAATAAACTATTTTTTTTTAAATTAAAACAAAAAATTGTAATTATATATATATATATATATATATATATATATATATATATATATATATATATATATATATCGGGTGTTCGTTCGTTAAGTACGTATGGGCGTTTAACATGCAATTTCGATAATTTGTGATATACTTCCTTGTAGAGTAAAATTCGGAGAAATACTTAGAATACTTTTCGATAGAGCATAAAAAAGTTCTATAATTTGGTTTTAGTTTAAATTTGTTAGCATGTGCCGTTTTGGCGTTTTTTGGAATTTTTTTTTTTCTGTCGAAAGTATAAATTACTTTTACTATATTATTACGGTTGTTTTCTTAGGATCGAAGAACTTTCGAATAAGTACAATTACATATAATGTATCTACGGTTAATTTACTTCTACTTTAATTTCAATGAAATTTTACCAAATACTAATTATTAATTATTGGCTGTTTATTTTTAAATAATTTAAAAAATCAACCCCGTTCAAGTGAATTATACGAAGCTTACAGTCTGTTTGGTAACAGCTATTTTATCCATAAATAAATACATATAAATACAAGAATGTCTGTACTATATTTCTTTCTTATTGCAGATTGAGAAGTTTCGTCTTTAATTCGTAATTTCTTCAACGAGAAGATTGAATCTATAGTTTCTTCAACAAGACGATTGTATCTTTATTTTCTTCAACGAGAGTGTTTTTCTTAACTTTGGTCTTCCTCAGCATTTCAGTATTGGTTCATCGTGATAAACAAGGTAAAATTACTTACGTTTTTTTTTTTTTTTTATTAAATTTGCACTTTGAATTTAATGAGTTAATAATAAATATGAGGAGCTTAATTTCAAAACGTAATTATTCTACTTTTTTAAATTTTGAGAAATGTTGATTTGAAAACTGAAGAAATAGAAAGAGATATAAACAAATGCAGTATTTTGGCTTGAGCGAATTATAACGTTTTGAAAAGATGGTTATATTATCGTAAGATTATCTTAAGTTTGTTGAACGTCATCCAAAAAAGTAACGAAATCTATGACGTAATCACTGAGCACGTTTACATGAGTATATAATAAATGTTACGCAAATTTCATAAAATAACGTAATTATTGGTTTATTGTTAATAATTTTAAAATTGTAACATATTTTAAATTTACCATAATTATAAATAAATAAAATTAAACTATTATGTCATGTTTCAATATGTTTAATTGACAACATGACAATTATTATAACAAATAAAATATAGGTAAATGGCTTATTAGTATTTTGTGTAATAATATTTGAAAAAAAAAAGTTTTCTGAAATGTGATCCGCATTATTTACTGTTTAATTTTCAAAAAATCAAACGATAATAAAATTTATTTTTTTAACAATTTTAGATAAATAATTCATGGAACAACAGTATTAAAAAATTATTTAAATAAAAAAAATTTAATGTACGTTAAAAACGTGGTATATTATTTATTTTTTTAAAATTTAAATAATTATTGTTTCTGGTTTTTAGTCTTGTTTAACTTGAGTGCCGTATGAGACCAAGAACATTTAGTACATTTGTTCGTAGATAAGATTGCAAAGAATCAGTAACTAAGGCTGCGACAGACACTAAAACTAATGTATTTGTTCAAAAACCATTTTATTGAAAGCTTACACAACTAACTATTACAATAAAAGAAAAAACTTCTTTAAAAAACTTAACAAAATATTAACTATAAAAAAATAACAGAATTATTTTCATTATCTTTAATTTAATATTTCTAATATTAATTAATTAGTTAATTAATTAATTAGTTAGTTAATCTTGCATTGTCATTCATTTTGACCTATGTTAAAGTATCAAGTCCCTAGCTCATCGGGAAGTTAGTCGTTTATTCCGAACAAACAAACAAACAAACAGACATACAAGAAAGCGAGTTAATAAAAACGTCTTTCTCTCTCTCTCTCGTCCCCCGGAAAGTTTTGAAACATAACAAAAGTTTCTTATTAATATCAAAACTAAAATAAAAAAAAATTACAGGCAGCCTTAAGCCAATGGCCGAGTGTTGGATTCGGACCCCAAAGGTCCCTGGTTCGCGGCGTGCTCACATCAGAAATTAAATATTGTATCATTAAAACCTAATATCACTGAACTGATATCAACTGGGATTTGACTGATTTGGAACTCACTATCCACCTAGGATTTTTTGACTTTCCAAAAATTATGAAACTGGCATTTGAAAAGTATTTTTTATTTTCAATGTAAAAATCAACTTTTACAGTTTATAAAAAATTGAAAAAAAAAAAGATATCAAAAGAGCACTACGTACCACTTTAGAGAATTTAATTCTCTATAATTACGTCTTAAAGCGAAGTAAATCGGATGGATAGTTTTCGAGATCTCGGCAGGGCAAGGTTGAAAAACAGGGTTTTGACAAAAACGCGTTTAAAGTTTGGAGTTAGTCTGTCCAATCTTTACGTTTTATCTGTACTGACTTGATTCTGTATGGTCGCTGTAACTACGCCAAAAGTTCGAATTTCTGAAAATCGTTTAAATACATTATTCTACACGCTATAAACTTTTATAAAATGTAAAAGTCGATTTTTTGAAAATGTCAAAGTGTTATCCCCCTTCAGGGTGTCTAGCGGGCGGGAATTGTACGGGAATTTAACAATGTATGGGAAATTTATGGGAATTGTACGAGAATTTAACAATGTACGGGAAATATTTTTGATACGAGAAATTGTAATCAAATTGAAAAATAATCGACAATTACCTATTCCATTAGATTTTCGGATATCTCGATTTAAGTTCGGGTCGCCATTTACATTCATATAGAATTAGTTTAACCGACATAGCACCAGTACCAACAACCTAAAAAAAGTTAGCACGATGTGAATATAGTAACGTAGTTCCGCAATCATATTCGAACTGGTAGAACTTGTTCCTTCAAATTTGGATTTTGAAGTGTTTAACTGTAAAACGCCCGATGATAAAGTAGCATTTTTTAGGATATTTATATAAAGTTATAATTATAATGGTTTACATAAGATTACAAATATAATTATGTAATTTTATGTGGCATAAAAATGTGCCATTAGGCGTTTTAAGGTAAAAAAAGCTGGTTATTCCTTTAAATTAATGTACGGAAATTTATTTAAAATTTACGAGAAATGTACAGGAATTTTCTTTAGAAAATCTGCTAGACTAATGAAAACTTAATAGGATTTGAGAATTTCTACTTTTTTTTTTGTAACGTTTTTATAATAAATAAAATTATTAAATCTATTATTTAGAAAAAGTAAATGTATAAACATTATTTTTTGCAGATATTGTAGTAGAAATAATAATAATACGTGATTGTATTTCGTATTTATTATTGTAAGTAAATTTGAATGAGGAAAACAATACTGTATAGTAAAAAATCTTTCAAAACTCGTTATATTAAAATAAAACAGCTTTAGGATATAGTTCTGTATAAATTTTTGCCTAATGATGATATACTTTGAGTACATTGAAACGTCTATTATTAATAAAAATTAATACAGAACTATATACTAAAGCCGTTTTATTTTAACAATATTGGTATTTGTATTTTAAAAATGTTTTTCAAGATATTTAATTTTTAGTAATTAAATACTTTTTTAGCACATTTTTATTAACTCGCTTTTTTATCTGTCTGTTTACTTGTCTCTTCGGTACTAATTTTGCAGTAAATTTTAAACTATCTTTCCGATGAGCAAGAGACTTGAAAATTTAAGAATTGGACGACAATGCAATATTAATTAATTAATTAATAATATTAGACATATTAATTAATTAACTTAATTAATTATAATTATATAATTTTAATAAACAAAATTATAATAATTGTTAAATTATAATTAATTAAATTAATTAATTAGGTTAAAGTTAAACAGTACTAAAAAGCAGAAAATAATTAAATAAAAAAAATTAATATACCACTTTTTAACACGGACTAAAAAATATAAACAAGGTGTCCAGTGTACGGGAAAAGCGTGAAAAGCGGGAATTGTACGGGAATTTCATGTGTCGATGAAATGCACGGGAATTGTACGGAATTTGTACGGAATTTTCATAATGTATGGGAAATTTGATTTTGAGGTTAAACCAAAAATATTTACTTATTTTATACATGCATTTATTGACTGCGTATGTTTATGTCGAAACAGAGCCAAGCCGCGTAGTACGGCGCCACCCGTCATTTTGTAGTTTACACTATTGGTTGTTGTTATATTTGTGTTGAAAAACTGTACGGGAATTGTAATAGGGTGTACGGGAAATGTACGGAAATTGTACGGGAATTTTTTTCTCATTACAGACTGGACACCTTGATAAAATAATTTCTCCTAGTTCTCCATATAGATTTATAACCCTATACAGAAAAAAACCCTAACAGCAAAACGTGAAACGCATGCAATAAATAATAGTAAGGAGTAGCTGTCGTTGCCCCACGTTTTTTTCTATGGGGATTATAAATTTATTTGGGGGGCTAGAAGAAATTATTTTATACTTTTTAGCCTGTGTTAAAAACGTGGTATAAAAATTTTTTTATTTAAATAATTATTTAGTACTGGACCCAGCTATGTATCTGATATATAAATTATTGCAACTTGCATTTATCTAACAAATACCCTAGTAATTCTGATTAATAATTTTGTGTACCAATATGTAATGTTTGAATATTCCCATTTCATTGTATAATTTTGCATCACTTTATAGTAAAATGTATATATTTTTTTAAATTAACCCTACTTGCAATAAATTAAATTATGGAATGAAAAAAAAAAAAAAGTTTGTGGCAGTCTCATGTAGCTCATTGTTTTTTTTTCTACATTTTTAACATCGAGAGCTTCATATTTTTCTAATAAAAATATCTTTTCTTACAGATTCTACAATAATTATCTTCAGGAATCGTCCTTTGCCGCATTCGAGTTATGATGAACCACACTTACAATCATCGACTTCTGTCAATTCTTTTTCATCAATTTTTAATTTTTAAGTTTCTTTATGTATGCATTTATATTAAATTATGTATGTAAGTTTATATAAAGAAAAAGAAAAAGAAAAAGAAAAAAAAAAAGAAAAACAATAAGATATACGACCTACGTTAAGAAGCAGGCTTAAGACGGAGTCATGAGTCGAGAATTATTTATATAACCTTTTTTATTTATTTATTTTCAACTATTTTATCACTACTTATTTATTAATATTTACATTGTCTCGGGAAAAATGTATTCTATAGATAGATGCAGTGATGGGATTCAATTTGCTCAACAACCGGTTTGCAAGGGTATTTGTTTAAAAACACAAAATTTTATCAATTCAAAATAGTATATTTATTTAAATTGAATATTAAGATATGTAATTATTTTAAATATTGCCAAATAGCCCTCTGGTTTTCAGTTCACTTCTACTTCCGTTTTTATTTTTACACGAGGATCATCCGAACTGTGGTTGCTCTTAACCATTTTTTCATTATAGGTACTGAATCCCAATCTATTAAAGGCAAACCATTCAAATTAATAACCATTATATTACTTATATTTGAAATGATCAGTCTGTTTTGTTTTTCTGTGCATATATTATTCATAAGGCTAAAGCCTCTTTCAGCTTCTGCTGAACTGACGGCTATAGTGTTCAAAATATTTTTTGCTTTCTGAATACTTTTGGGAATATCACATTTATCTGTATTTCTTAAGAAATTTTCAAGAAAATCTTTGTAGTCATTTATGTTTATTTTATAGTTTAAAATTTTTGAAAATTGCAAAAGTTGATCTTCCGCTTCTTTCCATGGAACGATAATATCTTCGATGTTGTAACAATTAGGTTCCAGATATTTGATAAATAATAGACGATTTGAGTTTCGAATTTTGTCGTTGCCTGCTGCTAAGGAAGTTCCCGAATTTATTAATCTCAAATTTAGATTTTCGATTATGCATTCCAAAAGCTTGTCACGCGGTAAACAAGCAAAGCGGGAATTTTCAATAAATTCTATATTTTCAAATTTATTTGAATTTATAGTTTCTTCTAATTTTTGCTCATACAATCCTTTACTTTCCTTCAGCACTTCAAAAGTTTTGATTGTTCGAATTATCAAATTTTCAGCTTTTAACAAATTGATATTTTGTTGTTGCAATGCATTTGACAATAAAGAAATTTCGCTTAAAATATCAATCATAAGTAACAAATCTTTAAGAAAACTTTTATTTTCAAACCGTTTTTGCATACCAGAAAACTTTGCGTCCGATTTGAAAAACTGGTGCAATGATGGATATGCACGCAAAACTGCAATTGTTGACCTCAAACTGCAAGCCTCCCATCTTGTTCCAAATACTCTTCCAATTTCAATGATTTCGTGTCCAAGATTTTTTGAGATATTAAAAAGTTCCTGCTGATTTTTACTTGATTGATGAAAAATCACTTAAATCTTGTCTATGAAAGATTTGAAGTGATTTACTTGCTTAACGTCTTTAATTGAATCGTCCAAAACAACCTGAAGACGATGATTTAGACAATGCCACACAATAACATTCGGAAAACAATTTAAAATTCTAGCACTGACTCCAGACTTTCTACCAAGCATTACACTAGCTCCATCGCTGCAGAAAGCTATCAAATTTTTTTTCAAGTATTCATTAACAAATCCGACATTACTTAAACAATTCATTAAATCATTGAATATCGATTCGGCATTTTGCTTCTTTAATTCAACTAACTCAACTAAAATGAATGGAGATATTTCAGAATCTATTATTATACATGTTAAAGTTTAACAATTTTTATTAAGTCTCATTCCAATAAATTTGGAATAATGTTTAATTTTGTTTTTTACATTCCAGTCCGATGATTCTGTTGTTCTTACTGGTGCTGCTATGGCCGTAGCTATCGTGTCTATATAATTTGCCCTTTTTTTTGTACCGGCACACAGTAGACTGAAGCATGAAAAAAGTTGGACAAAACATGAAAATGTATAATAATCTATTCTATCTATAAGGTTTTCGCGGTCACTGATTACGAATTTGATGTCAAAAGTTCAAAATTCAAAATGGCTGATCCAATATGGCGGATCAAATTTTTAAAAACCTGTACATAAATAGTAAATGTCGATAATAAGCTAACAAAACGTGTGCATTAAGGTTTTCGCGGTCACTGATTACGAATTTGATGTCAAAAATTCAAAATGGCTGATCCAATATAGCGGATCAAATTTTCAAAAATTACGGAAATTTTGTAAAATTTACACCATAAAAGTTTTTCAGAGTTTCTAATTACAAATTTGAAGTAAATTTTTTTAATATAAAAACAGCAGATTTAATATGACGGTTAAAAAGATAAATAAATAAATTTTGTTATATAAATTTTATTATACTTTAAAATTCAAAATCGCTATCGCATACATTTTCGTCCGCGTCGACATCACTTTCGCCATTTCTTTCGCTATTATCGGGTAAAGGTGGCGCAAATAATAATTCGGTTACTTCAGGAGGAAGTGGTTTGCCATCATCCGCCTTTCGCGCCTGCAGCGACCAAATAAGCGGATCCTAGGATACCAGGAGACGATTGAACATATCTCGCATTGTTTTTTCGCGGGAACATTTTCTCGAAAAATTTTTGCGATAACGACGAATATCCTTATTGCGAGCTTCCTGCGCATCCTCGGACAACTGACCGATCGGCAATGGTGCCGCTTTTATGATGTCATGGCCGTGAAATAGTACAATGTGCACGGAAGTCGGCATGGGATACCATGGATACAGTTGTACATAACGTACTGCTAGATCGCGAGTATAATTTTTATATTTTTCAGTATCGATGGCACAGCCGCTTGATATACGCTTGCAATACGACTTTACTCCGCGCGATGATGTCTTCATCAATACCCAATATTTCCGCGGTTAATGACACGTTCTCGAAGAATCGTCTGGCCGTATTCCCATCATTTGTTGTCTCGAAACTAGGTTTCGGAACATCAATGAGCAAACCAAGTTCTCGAGAAAACTTATCTTGAATAACAGCTTTGCGCTTTGCGAAAAATTCCTTCTGCTCTGCAGAGCGAGCTTGCCATTTCTTGTCACCACCGGATTTGTACGCAACATGCAGCAACTACTCCATAAATCTAATCCATGAATGTAGCGACGATATCCCGAAACAAAGGTGCTCTTTATTGTTTTTTTTACAGGACCAGGAAATGTCTCATGCAGTAATTGAATTGTTTCATTGGCTTGTATGGCATGTGGCACCGTCTTGTTGAAACCACATATTGACTACATCAATAGCATCCAATTTCGGCAGAAAGAACTGTGTTATCATGTCGCGATATCGAGCGCCAATAACAGTTGCTGCTTGATCAGCCTCATTTTCAAAAAAGTATGGTCCAATGATGTCTCCTTCCCAAAATCCGCACCAAACAGTGACACGTTGTGGGTGCATTTGTTGTTCGCCAATCACACGTGGATTCTCCGAAGCCCAAACACGGCAATTTTGGCGATTAACAAAGCCATCGAGGTGAAAATGTGCTTCATCGCTTAGGATTATTTTGCTCGAAAAATCAGCATCCACTTGTTGATGATTAATAATCCATTCCACAAACTTTCTTCACTGTTCATGTTCATTAGGCTTGAGTTATTGTGTTAATTGAATTTTGTAAGCATGGAGACACAGATCTTTTGTGAGTATACCCTGTAGAGAGCTTCTTGAAATTTGCAATTCTTGTCCACGACGCCGAATTGATGTTTCTGGGTTTTTACCAACACTCTCACGCACTGATTCGGTATTGACATTTGAACGGCTTGTTTTTGGACGACCGGTGTGTTTAGCGTCTTCAACTGATCCAGTCTCCCTGAATTTTTCAATTAATCTTTTTACAGTTGCCGAGGTTAAAACACTATTTTGACCATATTTTGTATAAAATTTTCGAACTGCGGCCGCCAAACTTTCATTATTTTTAAAATATTATTCAATAATGAAAACACGTTGTTGTATCGTATAACGCTCCATTTTTACTAACCCTAAACTCTCAGCTGTCAAACTGTTCTTTTTTCAGGGTTGCCAACAACTTACTGCAAAAATGGCGACAAATTCAAATCTTGCGTTAATTTTGGGACAGCCTTTATAAGAAAATGCACTTTGTCTACGTCGACGCATATTATTACGATAACAATTAACCAGAAATTCTACAGTAATTCATTGATTGTTTGCAACGTTTCTTATACGTACAAGTCTAATCTCACTACCTGCTGGACAATATCGCCTGAAATCTTTTATTACTGCAAGAATATACTGATATCCACAGTCGTAGTTATTGTTATTTCTTGTGAAAGTTCTCATCTATCTACGAGGGTTGTCTGAAAGTTTCCGACCTAACTCTCTCATCATTTCAACCAAATCACTTGCAATTTGTTTGTTGTTGTAAGAAGAACATTAGATGTAACATAACTGAATCCTGTTCCTACTGGGTTATTTATGTATAGTACATTGGGATCTTTCACCTAAAAATTTCATAAAATATTTTTTACAGTTTCTGATTTGAACTTTGGTATATCTTTTTGAAATTATATAATTGATACATACAATTTAAAATTTTGAAAAATTAACATACACAAATAATAATAATAATAAAATTTAATATTTTAAAAATTATTTGTGTAGAAATTACAAAGTTGCAAACCGAACCGAAACGTAAATCAGATCTATCTATCTATCAGATTTTCTAAATGCCTTGAATCTAAAATAGTTAAAGTAATAAATTTATTTTTGCATTATCTGAAGAAAATCTGGACCGTTTGAATTGAACTTAATCGGATTTGTATAACACTGACAATGGTGCGAGCCGAAATTTAAGTCTGTTGACGAATTAAAGTGTAGTGAAATTTTACGTATCATTGAAAACCTTTTATCTATCGAAGAGTTTCACAGTAAAACTGTCGACCATTAATTATATGCAAAATGGTGTTATAAAAGAATGCTTTGCCTGTACCGGCAGGACCGTCGACAAATACAAGCTTGCAACTCCTATCACCATGCAAATAAAGATCAACTAAATTTAGAATATGAACAAAAGCTTGCCTTTGATCCTAATTCAGACGATTATTCATTTCCATACCTATTTGACGATGTTCTTCTAAAGAATTATCAAGAACAGTACGAGTATATATTTCATTTAATAGAGCAAGATCAATAGCTGGCAAACCAAAGTAAATTAAACTTCTATTGTGTTGCATTGGGATATCCTCAATTCGACTCAAAGCTAAAAATTTTGCATCATCAAGTGATAATGAATATAAAGAAATAAAATCTTCAGCCATTACAGATGAAAAACGTTCCCATAAGCCTAGAGGACTTGGAGGATCACATGACGCAAACGACGATATTGTTGAGAAAATGGATTAACACGTCGCAGCATAGCATCTAAAGAACGAAGAATTATGGGACTACATTGCGAAGAATGGCTAGCATGAACAGTATTACAGTCAGCCAGGTCAAGAAAATAAAGTTTACCAAATTCAGCTGGTGTAAATTCACGAGGAGTTACCTGAGGCATAATATGACGAACTACCCCATTGATTTTAATTACTTGCGGCCCAACACCCATGTGTTGATAATTTCGACTGTAGATGCAAACGCTAACGAACAATTATAAAAGCGAATATTTTCGCGATAATGACGGGCATCTGAATTATCATTACGTAACAAATCACGTAATTCATCAGGACATACACCTAAACCTGGCACATCAACTTTTCCTTTTTGGCAACACAAAGCAGAATCGCGACTCCTATTTGCACGTTTCTGATCGAAATAAAATGCACCACAAAACCTACAAATGTTACTTAACCGAAGTGACGAAATAGCGAAGGGTGGAAACAAATTATCGGGAATTACTACATGTGCAACAGCAGCCTTACCATAATTATCTCGAGCACGACCCCGAAGAACAGGTAACACATCGACGATATCAACGTTCAAAAGAGATATTGGAGAAAGTAGTTCAGTGTCAGCGTTACTTATCACGTCATTTATACCATCATCTAAATATGTACGAGTATTTAACATGGGGAGAGCAAACATTGTTTAATTGCTTATTTTATATTTAAAGACCAGCAGGTTGATATGATGCTATGATTTCTCTGATCTCGACTTTTTCTTCGTTTGTTTCCTCGTGTCCTACAACTGGAATCAGATTTTCATTTTCTACTTGTATATTTAGGATGGATGTGTCTTCTGACTTCTTAATTACTTGAACACCTTCTTGATTTATTTTGACCTCTATTGTAGTTAACAGTTCGATTCCGATTACTCCATCGCTTGTCATTGTATCGTCCTCAACAATGTGCAATGTAGTTGTGAAATCATTTTCATCTTTATTAACTTGACATTTAAAACTTCCCTTTGTACTTGCCGTATCTTTTGCGAAACCAATCAATTCTACATTCAACTGATTTAATGCAGGTGAACCAATCTTTGTATAAACGG
Organism: Clivina fossor; assembly: GCA_963966155.1. Classification (NCBI taxonomy): domain Eukaryota; kingdom Metazoa; phylum Arthropoda; class Insecta; order Coleoptera; family Carabidae; genus Clivina; species Clivina fossor. Next base: position 16,902,093 of record OZ014558.1, on the reverse strand, counting down.
ATTTCTTAATTAGATTTAATTGACTTCCAGTGTCGATAAGTACTCGAAAAAAATTCAACAACCAAAATTCGAAGCGAAGAAGAGAAACTTATCCATATATCTTGTACTGGTACAATCGCCCCCTTGTTATTGGTTGAAATATTTTGAAAGGGAATAACAATATCTAGGGAACAAATAAACTTGTCATAATACCCCATTTTTTTTTAATATGGATATACATATGTTATATTATCTTATCTTTGGTTACAGATTTCGATTATCATGACTTAAATTAAACACATTCTTAGAAAACATAAAATATTAAATAAAGAAGTACACAACCGCATAATTTTTTTTTTATACTTAGGCATGACGGTTACCGCTTGCACCATCCACATTGGTGCACCGCTTCTTCAGGCTTCCTCCCTTTTTGCACCCTTGCTCAGACTTATCTAGATTTGCCGATCCAGTCGCCATATCACGTTTGGCGGTTTCTTTCAACATTTTTTCCATACGTTTCGATCGTTTTCTTTTTGTATGTCTGTGACGCCGTGGCCTGACGTCGTGTGATTTGTTTGTTTTGGACTTTGTTTCCCCGTGGTTAGAAGCTACAGCGACCTCAATTGGCTGTTTTTTTTTGTCCTTGCCCTTTTCCCTTACCAGCGCGAGTTGTTCCCAGTCAATATCGCGGCCGGGGGTTGGTGGACGTTGTAGTACGTCTGTCTCCAACTGCCCAGTCAGGGTTTTTTCTGAATTTGGTATTTTCTTTTGGGTTTCGCTCGTTTCTGACTGCTGGACGCGGAGTTCAGGGAGAATACTGCCATTTTGGGACCCCATGACTGCGACTGGAACACCGTATAGTCCTAAACAGAAAAATCGGGGATATAGGTCTATATCATTAACTAAACTAGTTCGTATACCTAACGAATATGTGATATCTTACCGAAGGGGGGGAGAAAAGAAGGAAATAGTAGTAATAATAATAGTGATAATACTAATAATAGGTAATGCTTATTGATGGAATGGGCGTAAATTGGTAACATTATAGTTACCAATCACTTCTTTCTTCCTGTTGTTCATTAGGGTGTAAGTATTCGGGTAAGGGTTCTGTGTAATGCGGAAAGGTCCGTTGTATAAAAGTTCGAATTTAGCACATCTTTTATTTAGGAGATCTGATGTTCGATTACTTTTTAGTAGCACTAGGTCCCCGATTTTGTAAGATACGGCTGTCGGATGTAGCCGCCTATGTTTCGCCTTCCTTAAATCGGCCTTTTGGTTGATGTGCCTTTTTACTTGCCTTCGTATCCGGTCTAACGTTGGTAAACTTTTGGGCGGTAAGTATTTTGCTATGTACTTGTCTAATACCTGTTTAGGTGGTTTCCCCGTCAAGATTACATAGGGTGATTCATTGGTACTGTCATGCGGGATAGAGTTGAGGCATTCTTCAATATTCTGGACTTCGCTGGCCCATCCCGAATGCTGTTGGTGGCAATATGTTTGGAATAATCTTCCCAATTCCCGCATTACTTTCTCCGACGGGTTGGAAGCTGGGTGCCGTATACTGGAATATCCCAAGAGGATATTTGCACTTTCCATTTTACTTTTCCAGGTTTTGGAAGTGAATTGGGTGCCGTGATCACTAAGCACTTTTTTGGGTTGGAGAATTTCTGAAAATTTTATTATCTTATTGGCACAAACAGCAGCCGTTGCTTTCTTCAATGGGTAGAGTTTGACGAACTTGGAAAACACGTCGATGACTACAAATAGGTCACCCCACCTCTCCCGACCGGTAATGGCCCATAAAGATCGACCGCTACTATGTCCCCTATTTCCTTAGGTACGGTAGGCGAAAGGTCCCCCTCCATATACCTATTAGGCCACTTTGCCTTTTGGCAAATTTTGCACTATCGTAGTGTCCTTCGGATACGTTGGTCCATTTTTTTAAAATAAAACGTTTTTTTAATAATTGCGTAGATTTTTGCGGGGCCAAAATGCCCCATTTCTTGGTGGTAGTGCAAAATCTAAGTATCTTCCAAACAAGCCGGGATTGCTATAGTATAGTAATCTTGGTCGTTGTTTTGATGTAGAAGAACATTGTTTTGTAATAGAAATTGTCTTAGCGTCCGCTGTGTTTCTTTTTCGACGGGTACTGTTTTATTTTTTAGACAAGAGATGATATTCTGTAACCGGGGATCATGCTGTTGTTTTGAAATGAGGTTTCTCAAATCTTGTCGTAGCTCTAATAACCTATCTATCTGGAAAGTGGCGATAATTGGACCCTTTGAAGCATACTCCTTGGCGGTGATGGAGTCGCACGGAAATCGCGACAGCATATCAGCGACGATATTCTCTTTCCCTGGATCGTGTTGAACTGAATAGCTAAACTGTTGTAAGAAAAGAATTCATCGCGTGAGCCTTTCATTTAGTAAGCGGCATTTTGTTAAGAAAATTAGCGCTTGGTGGTCTGTTTTTATAATTAACTAGTGAGGCGTGGCAGAACGCATAGTAGGTAGACCGCCAGGCGGGTAGACCGCCGGGCGGGCAGACCGCAGAGCGGGCAGACCGCAGGGCGGGCCGAAACAGTGGACGAAGCAGCGTATAAACAAAAATTAATATTATTACAAATATTTTAATAACACATTGATTTATTACTATTTTTTATTAATTAAACCGCGTAACATCTTGTTCAAATGCTGAGAATTAGTTATTAATATTATTAATATATAATAAAATTTATGTTTTTTAAGGTGTATATAAAATAAAATAGTATATTTATAAGTTAATATTTTAAATATATTTTATAAATTTGAGTCGCTTTCTTTTTATTTCTAATGTGTCTATTTTAAAAATATACATATATTAAATATAAAATGTAATTTTTATTAGATTATTATGTTTCGTTGGATCAATTATGTAATCAATGCATAACAAATAAAGATAAGAGGTTTAATTACATATTTATAAAAATAATTTATTATATATTTATTTATTTTTTGTATTAAAATTATGAAATATCCATATCCATCAGAGATCAGAGTGAGGTTAATTTCGAACACAAAAAGTAATGCAAATGTAATGTATCCCTGTAACAAAACTTATAGCCTACTAAAAGCTCTTTCCATGCTCAAATGTTTAAGTGTTGTTGCGGACATTTCCAGTAGGGTTAGGGAAAAAGTTTAGCGGGGTTAGGTTTAGGATAGGTAGGAACCAACCGATATACTTCCAAAGTGCCAAAATTCTCGAGCGAACAAAAAATATCGCAAATAAAAACTCTAGCAGAGATTACAATGAGGTTAGGTACGGAAACAAAGAGATAAAGATAGTAATATAGTAATAATATATTATAACAAGAAGAAGAGATTTTGTCTGTATCCCTTAAGAAAACTTTTAGCTAGCTAAAAACTTAGTCTTGTCCGCAAATGCTGGACACCAAGTATACATTTCCAACAGAGTTACAGAGGAACGTTTAGCAGGGTTAGGTGCGGAAAGGTTAGGAACCGTCTTATATTATATGCCACCAAACTGTCAACTTTTTGGCACGATCAGAAGTTATCGTAAATAAACGCAAATAAAAACTAACTTACATATCCATAATGCAAGTAATGCAAAGCAACAAGGATAGCAATATGATTGTAATATATTATAACAAGGAAAAGAGATTTTTTATTTATCCCTATAACAAAATTTTTAGCTGGCTAAAAGCTTTTACATTCCTACAAACATTGGATACCAAGCTTACATTTCTACCAGAGTTACCGTGCGACGGTTAACATGGCTTGCTGTGGGGTGGTGAGGAACCGTCTTATATGCCACCAAACTGTCAACTTTCTTGCACGAACTGAAGTTATCACAAATAATTGCAAATAAAAACTAACTTACATATCCATAATGCTAGTAATGCAAAAAGACAAGGATAACAATATGTTTGTGATTAATTATAAGGTGAATAGATTTTTGTTTGTATCTCTGTAACAAAATTTATAGCTGGCTAAACGCTTTTTACATGCCCAAAAATACTGGACACCAAGTTTACATTTCCAACAGAGTTATAGTGAAACGAATATCAGGATTTGTGCGGGGGGGGGGGGGTGTGAGGAACCGTCTTATATGCCACCAAACTGTCAATTTTCTGGCACAAACAGAAGTTATCGAAAATAAACGCAAATAAAAATCCTCTTACATATCCCTAATGCAAGTAATGCAAAGAGACAAGAAAAATAATGCAAAGAGACAAAGAGAAAAGATTTCGTTAAGAGTTTTATTAAACTTTTGACGGGCATGCGCACTTTAAAGGTCAGCGACTTAAAAAAAAAAAAAAAAGAAAAAGGATTTTGAATATTTTTTCACTGGTTTTCGTTGTCTACTGTTTTATCCTACTCTTTGTACCTGACACTTTTTTTTTCCTGTTTCTCTTTTATTTTTAATTCACGTTTTTCTGATTTTTCGAAAAGTTGATAAGGGGGGACCATTGGCATTTTTTTCAGAATAAATTTTTTTTACAAAATTTGTTTCAAAAAATCTGAAAAAATTCTGTAATATAAAGAAAAAAATTCTCTACAAAATAGATGAGTAATTTTTCTCTCTAGCTTATACTGGGTTGGCAGGAAAAAATATTGAATATTTACATTTTTTACATTTTCATTGATTTTTGCGAGATTTGATAATTTTTATAAATTAAACTATTAGTATTAGGAAAAAATGTTAAGTATTGACTTAAATTTCTTTTTGCACGTTATATAACCTTCTTAAATTCGTTTTTTGCTAAATGTTTCCAGTTAAGCTCCATATAGGTGAAAAATGTAAAAAAAGTAAAAACTTGTCGAATTTAAAGTGTGACCATATGGTTGTGTAGCATTTTTCAAGGGCTTTTTAATGAAACCCCACTCGATTGGTTTAAAAAAAAAAATTGAAAATTTCGTATTCAGTAGAAACCTGTTTAAACATGGACCGTCCGCATTGTCCACAGAACTCGACCTAGCTATAACCATATCATAATTACTTATGGAATAAAAATTTTAAAAAATTTAATAATGCGAGCTCTAAGTGGTTACACTCAACCGTTTTTTCATAAAAAGTCAATTATTTTTGGACCTGTTGAGACTTGGAACAAATGTCTGGTATTGGGTTGTAGCCCTTCCAAATATACACAATTAAGCTAAATACTTTTTTTTCATAACTGCTATAGGTTTTTTTAAAACAATTAAAATATAGTAAATCGGTTGTAAAACAAAAGCGAATCACCGAAATTTAAAGTTTTATTTACCATTGCGTAGCATTTTAAAAGGCCTTTCCAATGATACCAAACTTGGTTAGATTCGGATAAGATTTAATAAAAAGCATGTTGTGACATGTTTAGGGGTCTTTTAGACCCACAGATTGTCTTTTGGTTGGTCCTCATTTTTGATTCCCGACAACTTTGGTCTCCTAATATTTTTCTCTAAAGCGCATAGTTTTTGAGTTCCGGCCACCTATGTCTTTGTTTTAATATGTTTACTGCGTTGCGGGATTCCGCCCCTAACAGGAAAGTTTTAAACTTTTCCAAACTGTAAACAACGGCTTATAATTCCTTTTCGTTCGTGGTATAGTACAACAATGTAAAAATGGCGTACATTGCCATTCTTTCTTTATTCCACCAGCAGATTCAGATGGCAAATCTTTCTTTTGTTTATTGTATCTGTTTCGAATGACTTTCCAGCTATAACAATTTCAAATTAAAAATTGCACAACACGAAAATATTTTCACTTTATTAATAAATTGAGGCAATGAGAGCAAAAGTGGACTAACTCCACCGGTCTATGTTTTGAGTAATGCGAGAATTAAATATTGGCTTATTTTATTTGTCAATCTATTGCATGATTAACATTAGAAAAGAATTCAATTTCATTAATATACGCTGTAATACATAAAATGTTTTATTTAGTTAGGTGTTTTTGTTTGAGCCAAGGCCCTTTTATTTTTTTTTGTTGGTTAGTCCATTTTTGCATAAATGGTCTAACTAATTATTATGAATTAGTCCATTTTTATAGTAATGTAGGAGACAAAAAGACACAAATAATGATAAAGAAAAAATCAAATTTATTCATTTATTACATTTACAAAATCATATAAAAATATTTAATCATCTTCTGAATCACTGGAAATCGATCGAGTATCAATTACATCACTTTTGTTTTTATCAGTTTTCAAATTTTTATAAAAATCATGATAAATTGGCGGTACAAATTCTAAAAGAACAATCAAATCTTTTTTCTTCAGTTCTGAAATTGTGTTTCCTTGAGGATATAACAAATCTAGATTAGTAATTGTAACGCTATTTCTTTTCTTAATATCTGCATGTGAAAATTCAACTTCAGGATTGTTGGAATATTTATAAAATTTTTTAAACGGTTCATCTTTTGTAAATCTCAACCATTGGAATTTAAGCCACTCTACTTTGGAGCTATCATGACTTAGTTTCCTATTAAATATGTTGCATTCGAGTTTTTTAGTTGAAATAAAATGTTCTGCTTTCACTTTAACAATAATAAAGGGTTCCTTTTTTCTGGCAGCTTTGATAACATCGATCCAATTGTCAGGTAAAAATATGTTTTTAAGGAATTTTTTTTGTTTCTCTACTAAACCAAAGTCTTGATCACATGGTAAGTAAGAATGACCACTGACTAAAAATTTGTGGTCAATCTCATAGACCACATAATCAGGATGCGACACAATGTATTGACATAATACAGAAAGTTTCATATTTCTATTTTGGCCACCACATTGATCAGAGTACATGATTAGCTTTGTAGTTTTGACGTAATGCTTTATGTAATACAATATACATGATCCCACTTCTTGAGGACCGCGAGATGCAACTGACTCATCCCATACAAACATAGTTACCTGATCAGTTCCTAAATTGTGAATACCCAAACAATATGTCCAAATTTGTCTTTTATAATAGCAAAAACACCATTTGTTAATACTGGTGTAGGCAATGTTTTCATAAGATCAAAGGCAATTGCAGTTAAATTTTCATTAGTTTTGACGCTGAGTCGGTCTGCACGCATTTGTGATCTGGCTAACTTCGCTTTAGTCAAATGTAGCTTTTTTTGTACCCTTAAATTGTTTTTCTCAACGTCAGAGTCCGAAGCAAGTATCTTTACTTGAAAATTATCACATCAGAAAGTGGAGCATGGAATATTAAATTATAATTTTCACTGAAAATTTTTCTGAATATATGGATACTGACAACATTTTGGCTGCTATTGTTATTACAATAAAGTGAATACATTTTGTTTATGCTTAAGTCTGGTGCAAGGTATTTGCGGTTCAATGATTTATGTAAAGAATAGTGACTTTCATAAGTCGGAAATTTGTCTATAAATTTCTTAACTTTATCGATTTTTTCAATCGGTGTTTTGTTTGCTGATGGTGCAAGACCTCTTCTATCTGTTGGAGGAACAGTAGTAATTCGTTTTTGCTTAAGAACACGGTCTACTCTTCCGTCTTTACCAATCAAGGGATAAAGTCTTGTTTTTTCTCTTTTTGAATTTCTTGACTGTGTGTAAATTCTTTGTTTATTCACTACTTTTACCATGGAAAATAAAAAAGATGACTGCAAATTATAATTGCTCAATCCATAATATTCTTCAAATATTTGTTTTTGTCGCTCTGCATTAATTTTTAAATAGCATTTATTCAAACAAACACAGGGAATTACATCTACTTTTTTAGCAGGTATTTTTTTTTCCTGTTTTGGTAGTGTACTGTTCTCCCCGAGCTCGTTTAGTTTTTAGTACATTTCTTTTCCATTTTTTTCTTGCCTAATTCTCTTTTTGTTTTTTCTATTTTGTTCCAATTCATTCAGAACCACTGTATTTTCCTGTACTGGTTGCAATATTGCTTCTTCTTGATTATCTCATCTGTCTTCGTCTTCAGTGTCACTGCTACTTTCAATTTCATTATTTGGTGGTTCATATTCTGAACCAGAAGTAGATTCTTCTGATTTGGAGGCAAACGCATGTAAAAACAAAATATATTTTATAACCTATACCAGTGGTCGGCAAAGTACGGCTCCGGAGCCACATGCGGCTCTTTGTTCTCTTAAGTGCGGCTCTGGCACAAATATCCATGGCGCCGAAGGTATCGGTCGGCTGACTTTTATATGGATTTTGTTCAATATTACACTTAAATAATAAGATAGTACATAATCGAAACAAGTAATTGTAAAATATAAATTATATGTTACAGTTTAAGTGTTGATAAATCATAAATAATTCACAGAGAATAAAATTATAACTTAAAAGCAGTCAATAATTTATAAGTAACAAAAGAAACTGTTTACCTAATTGAACGCGATTACAATGCAGTGATAACACACAGCACGCACCTGCACATAACAACACTCAAGCTGACAACAGATATCAATGCGCTGATGCCGCGGCCTCACACCGTGCGAACTTTGAACCGCCAGCTGACTGATGCTTGGAGTGCTGGTAGCTGTACGAAAAAAAATTCAACAACCAAAATTCGAAGCGAAGAAGATACAAACTTATCCATATATCTTGTACTGGTACAATCGCCCCCTTGTTATTGGCTGAAATATTTTGAAAGGGAATAACAATATCTAGGGAACAAATAAACTTGTCATAATACCCCATTTTTTTTTTTTTATATGGATATATGTTATATTATCTTATCTTTGGTTACAGGTTTCGATTATCATGACTTAAATTAAACACATTCTTAGAAAACATAAAATATTAAATAAAGAAGTACATAACCGCATAATTTTTTTTTTTATACTTAGGCATGACGGTTACCGCTTGCACCATCCACATTGGTGCACCGCTTCTTTAGGCTTCCTCCCTTTTTGCACCCTTGCTCAGACTTATCTAGATTTGCCGATCCAGTCGCCATATCACGTTTGGCGGTTTCTTTCAACATTTTTTCCATACGTTTCGATCGTTTTCTTTTTGTATGTCTGTGACGCCGTGGCCTGACGTCGTGTGATTTGTTTGTTTTGGACTTTGTTTCCCCGTGGTTAGAAGCTACAGCGACCTCAATTGGCTGGTTTTTTTTGTCCTTGCCCTTTTCCCTTACCAGCGCGAGTTGTTCCCAGTCAATATCGCGGCCGGGGGTTGGTGGACGTTGTAGTACGTCTGTCTCCAACTGCCCAGTCAGTGTTTTTTCTGAATTTGGTATTTTCTTTTGGGTTTCGCTCGTTTCTGACTGCTGGACGCGGAGTTCAGGGAGAATACTGCCATTTTGGGACCTCATGACTGCGACCGGAACACCGTATAGTCCTAAACAGAAAAATCAGGGATATAGGTCTATTTCATTAACTAAACTAGTTCGTATACCTAACGAACATGTGATAGCTTACCAAAGGGGGGGAGAAAAGAAGGAAATATTAATAATAATAATAGTGATAATACTAATAATAGGTAATGCTTATTGATGGAATGGGCGTAAATTGGTAACATTATAGTTACCAATCACTTCTTTCTTCCTGTCGTTCATTAGGGTGTTGGTATTCGGGTAAGGGTTCTGTGTAATGCGGAAAGGTCCGTTGTACAAAAGTTCGAATTTAGCACATCTTTTATTTAGGAGATCTGATGTTCGATTACTTTTTAGTAGCACTAGGTCCCCGATTTTGTAAGATACGGCTGTCGGATGTAGCCGCCTATGTTTCGCCTTCCTTAAATTGGCCTTTTGGTTGATGTGCCTTTTTACTTGTCTTCGTATCCGGTCTAACGTTGGTAAACTTTTGGGCGGTAAGTATTTTGCTATGTACTTGTCTAATACCTGTTTAGGTGGTTTCCCCGTTAAGATTACATAGGGTGATTCATTGGTACTGTCATGCGGGATAGAGTTGAGGTATTCTTCAATATTCTGGACTTCGCTGGCCCATCCCGAATGCTGTTGGTGGCAATATGTTCGGAATAATCTTCCCAATTCCCGCATTTCTTTCTCCGACGGGTTGGAAGCTGGGTGCCGTATACTGGAATATTCCAAGAGGATATTTGCACTTTCCATTTTACTTTTCCAGGTTTTGGAAGTGAATTGGGTGCCGTGATCACTAAGCACTTTTTTGGGTTGGAGAATTTCTGAAAATTTTATTATCTTATTGGCACAAACAGCAGCCGTTGCTTTCTTCAATGGGTAGAGTTTGACGAACTTGGAAAACACGTCGATGACTACAAACAAATAGGTCACTCCACCTCTCCCGACCGGTAATGGCCCATAAAGGTCGACCGCTACTATGTCCCCTATTTCCTTAGGTACGGTAGGCGAAATGTCCCCCACCATATACCTATTAGGCCACTTTGCTTTTTGGCAAATTTTCCACTTTCGTAGTGTCTTTCGGATACGTTGGTTCATTTTTTTAAAATAAAACGCTTTTTTAATGATTGCGTAGATTTTTGCGGGGCCAAAATGCCCCATTTCTTGGTGGTAGTGCAAAATCTAAGTTTCTTCCAAACAAGCCGGGATTGATATAGTATAGTAATCTTGGTCGTTGTTTTGATGTAGTAGAACAGGGGTCGGCAACCTTTTAGCTGTGGTGTGCCAAGCCACTCTACCAATATGATTCAGGGTGCCGCCTTAATTCTAAATTATATAATGGGGTTCTAGAGGAGAAGAATTTTATACCAAATTTATCTTTTAAACATATTTATTAAAAAAATAACATAAAATTCTAACATAAATTAAATTTTTTTAATGCGAACCTTGTCCCTGCACATTTTTGCTTAATATTTCAATATCAGGAGTATAATTTGTGACTTTTAATTTCACACAAGATTCTGAATGTTCAGTTGTTAAACGACTTCTTTGTGGACTCAAAATATGTTTCATGTGAGAGAAAATTTGTTCACAGAGATATGTGGAACCAAAAGCGGAAAGGAGAGCACATGCAATTTTCTTTAAACAATTAAATCTTTCCGGCAATGACATCCAACAATTTAATATAGCAGTCGATTTTTCCATAGAGTCATCTTCCAGATTTTTTCGTAATTCCTTAAATTTTGTTTTCCATAATTCTGAAGATATTAGTTCGATAAGTTCCATTTCAAAATTATCAACATTCATCCACTCAAAAATTGAAAAATCAAACGGTATTATTAATGGATCTATTAAATCTGGTTTTATGAGGAAGGAAAATATAGGCACATGAGCTTCAAAGTCTTTGCATCTTCTGGAAAATTCATCTTTAAGTGCTTCAACGTAGGTTTTAAGTTCATCTTTGTCTATGGTCGATTTATTTGCAAGCGCTTTAACATTTGGGAAGTATTTGTAGGTACTAGTATTAATATCACATAAAAATATATTTAATTTTGTAGCAAATCCTGTCCAATATTCAAAAAGTTCGAGCACAGTTTGGCGCTTTCCTTGCAATCTTAAGTTTAGTTCATTGAGATGTTTAGTTATATCAGTCAGAAACATCAATTTGCATAACCATTCTTTATCGTTCAATTCGGGGAAATGTTGTTCCTTTTCATTAAGAAAAACTTTAATGTGTTCCAGACATGACACAAACTTATTCAAGACATTGCCTCGACTAAGCCAACGAACATGGCTATATAAGGGGAGGTCAACATATTCACTTTCCATTTCTTCTAAAAGAGATTTAAATTGCCTGTGTGTCAATGAAGAGCGAGACACTATGAAATTAACTATTTTAACAACAGTGTTCATTACAGGAATTAAGCGCTGTGACGAAATTTTGGCAACTAAACTTTCCTGGTGTATTATACAATGGAAGTTCAATATTTTATGTCCAATATGATTTTCAAGAAGTTTGACAAATCCTCTATCTTTGCCAACCATTGCAGGTGCGCCGTCAGTAGTTACACAAAATATTTTTTTGATATTAATGTTCTTGCTGTCAAAATAATTTATGAATGAAGCAAGAATATCCTGCCCCTTAGTTGTCCCAGACAGAGGAATCAAATTGCACAATTCTTCATAAACTTGACCTTTATCACAATACCGTGCAAATACTGCAAGCCGCGCAATATCATTTACATCGGTACTTTCATCAACAGCGACGCTAAATGCAACAGCTTCTTGTAATCCAGAATTCTGTTTTGTTATTACATTGTCTGCCATTTCAGTTATTCTTCTTTCAATTGTTCGCGCAGAAGCCGGTATTTCTCGAATTCGGGATAATATGGTTTGTTGGTTAGGTAAATCGCTAAACAACTTTTCAGCACTTTTTATAAAGATTTCCTTTATATATTCCCCATCTGTAAAGGGTTTGCCTTTGGCAGCTATGCAATGAGCAATTGCGAAGCTGCATTCTGTCGCTTTAGGCTTCGTTCCAGTTATTCCACAACTAAAAGTTACTTGTTTCTTATAACCAGAAACAGCTCTCTTTATAGTTTCACATTTCTCATCGTTGCTATTAAATGTGGACTGATGTTTGGTTTGGAAATGTCTTTGTACACTTGACGTGCGTCATACGACACTTTCGCGACATATCGCACATACAGCACGATTCTTTTGTTGTATAAATCCATATTCATTCGTCCAATAGTCTTGAAAACCGCGAACATTTAGTTTTTGTTTCTTACCCTCCATTTGATTAAATATGGATGAATTATAACAAATATTAAACCAATAAGATACAAGTCTTCACAAAAAAGTTAGAACGGAAAGTAACGACCAGTATTAAACGAAATGCAAGTTTAACTGGTATTACAGGCAAATGGTGCGCAGTAGCAAAACGAGAAAGAGAGGGGCGAATGTCATTCCGGCTTGAACATTCGTGAAGTCCGCTTCGATAACTAGTCGGCGCTGCGCATGTTTCATCTCTTTTACTCCGAATGCGCTCTCACTCACCTTTCGCGCAGATTTTCGTGACATTGGCGAGCCACGTTAGATAAATAATTATAATTAACACGTTCGCTGCCGGTAACGCGCTGGCGCGTGAAATGATACCTTTGTTGGGTGCCGGTTACGCGCCAGCGCGGTATTTGACTGTTTGTGTTTATATGCGTTGTATTTAGTCGGCCCCTAGCGGAAGTATATGATTTCAAACCGGCAGCGAACGTGTTAAACATTTTCTATTATTTAAAAATCACTTCGTCTCGATATTTTCGCGATTTCCCTGATTACTTTGTAGAGTGCCATTCAGAACCCCATCGCGTGCCAAGCCTGGCACGCGTGCCATAGGTTGCCGACGCCTGGTATAGATGTTGTAATAGATTTTACTAATCCCACCAATATTATATATATATATCATATATACACTGTCGTCTGCTCGTTATGTAGGTATATAGTAACCAACAACAAACAAAACAGTATAAAAATATAATATTGAATTTTCAAATCTCATACAACGACTTAACAAACTAGAAATTATAGCATTATTTTATATGTATTCTATAATGTATAGAAGTTGTTAGTGATCTTATTAATACCAATATAAGTTATATATCACACTGTCATCTGTTCGCTATTTAGGTATGTTAGTGAGGCGATGTCCCATCTTGTTGAAACCAAAGATCATCAAGATTTGCTTGGCAAGTTGGAATAATTTTCTGTTGCAATAATTGCAAATAACGGTCACCAGTTAGAGTACCACGAATAAAGAAAGGTTCAATTATGTGTTCTGCACAAATTCCCACCAATACGTTTAATTTTTGTGGTGTTTGGGTATGATTTTGGATCATCCAGTGGGGATTTTCAGCGACTCAATATCGACAATTATACCTATTTACATTTCCATTTAAACAAAACGTAGCCTCGTCAGTAAAAACAATATCATTGAGAAAATTTGGATTGTTGTTGATTCGCTCCATCATAAAATCACAAAACTCAACACGTCGATCGTAGTCATCTTCGGATAATTCTTGCAATAAAGTCGGTTTGTACGGATGTAATTTTTCTTAATATAATATTTTGTGTATTGAACAGAGACTTTTATATATAACTAGATACGAACTCAATATAACAAACCGCTCGAAAAGTGAAGTCTCAAGGTCACTAGGCGCCATTTGTCAAAAAGGCAATATGTACATATATGTTGTGTATAGAATGTATGAAATATAACTTCAACTATAATTGATATATCAATATTATAACGAATAAAGTTATTAATTATATATTTTATAGTAAAATATGAAGTAAAACACCAGAATTATAACTCAACATTTATTTATTACCCGTCTTCTGTAGCTCAGTTATTAATTAAGTTAGGATTTTGATATTTTGCAGGCGTTCTCTGTACCTCCGAGTCTATTTCAGGAAAATATTTTTGATTATACAGGGTGTCCCAATAAAGTGTTACGCCATGATGATATATCTTTTTAAATTACATGCTATACTTTTTTTTACTTATTTGTGTGTCTTTTATGGTTGCCTACATATTCCTAAAATTCTATTGAAATCGGTTCGTTGAAGTCAGCGAAAAAAAATAAAAACCAAAAAAAGTCGGTTTTGCACCACTGGCTTTAAAAATTAATAAAAAACGCAAATAGTATCTGGTTAATAAAATTTTAGGACATAGTCATTAAGTAAAGTCTAGTAGTCTCGTTAACCAAGTTTTTATTGATCCAGATTATACAGGTTGATCAAAATCTAGTGTCAAACTTCGCAAACTTTAAAGCACTTTATCTTTCTTATTTCAAATGGGAACCCCTATATATTTTTATATCATTCTATGCGGAATTGAAAAACAAACATTTTTTCTAATTACAACCCTATGGCAATTCCTAACATTTTACAAGTTATTCTCCAAAAACTTATTTTATCAACTATTCCAATAGCAATTTTAATTGATAAAAATCGAAGGTGCCTTTGATAAACAATTTATTAACATAACATGTTTTGTAATGAGAATTACCTCAAGAAGTCTTAAGGTAACCTACTATAATTGATGTTCGATATGTCTTCCATTCCCTTCAAGACACAAACGAAGACGAGTACGAAATGACCTTACTACTCTTCTTAATAGGTCGTGTGTAATGCTTTGAAATGCTTTCAGGATTCTTTGCTGCATATTTTCTGGTGTGGTGGGAGGTTCTTGGTAAACGATTTTTTTAACGTAGCCCCACAAAAAGAAATCTAATTTAGTCAAGTCGGGTGATCGAGGAGGCCAAGCAATTTACCATCCTCTTCCTATCCACCGATTTGGGAAGATTATGTTGAGATGGTCCCTGACTTGTAATGAATAGTGTGCTGGGGCTCCATCGTGTTGCAGCCACATTCCATCTCTCACAGCTATTGGTAAATTTTGAATTAAATTTGGCAATTGATTTTGCAAAAAATCCAGATACATTGGTCCATTTAAATGTCCGTTAAAAAAGTAAGGACCAATAATATGTTCACCAATAATTCCCCCCCACAACTTTAATTGTCCATCTGTGTTGTCGATCAACCTGACGGAAAATCCTTGGATTGTGGTCTGAGTAATAATGGAAGTTATGGCGATTCACAAATCCATTTTTATGAAAGGTGGCCTCATCAGAAAACAAAACCATATCGAAAAAGTCAAAATTTATCCTAATTTTACCTTGCGCCCAATTGCAGAATCCAACACGTTGCTCAAAATCTCCTTCAATGAGTTCTTGATGAAACTGGATATGATAGGCATGGAAACGGTTGTCCTTTAAAATTCGTTGAACGGTTCTTTCGCTTATACTCACGGCCTCACCGACTGCTTGTTGACTAACGGAAGGATTTTCCGTAACAGATAATATTACAGCCAATTCATTTTCTTCAGTTCGAACGGGCCTATTTCTAACTGGTTTTTTATAGTTAACATTTCCTGTCTGTATAAATCTCTGTAATAAGTTTTGCAGACTCCTTTTATCTGGATGTCGTCGTTCTGGATAACGCTGTGCGTAAATTCGACTTGCCAAAAAACAGTTTTTCTCGCATTCTCCTAATATGAAAATCATATCTACGAGCTCTTCTCGGTTGTATTCCATATCAAAAAATAACACTTAGTTGTAAACAGTTTATATATATATATATATATATATATATATATATATATATATATATTGTAACGCGACCGTCGTTTCGGCGTCGCGTTGAGTACTTCTCCTTATTTAATTTGTTCTTGTATCGGGCGCCAATCACGTTTCCTGCAATCCGGGAAGGAGGAGCGGGTTGTGGATAGTTCAGTCGGGAGACCAAGGTTTCATAAAGCGAGTTTCAGTTATGAATAATTTTTTCTTTTTATTTACGAGGCAAAAAAATTTAACAGACAATTGTACAAATATACCACTATGTAAACATAAACTTATTCGTTATAATTTAATTAACCTTTTCCCGATGACAAAGAAAAAACAAACAATTACCCTCTTATCCTAATCTCAAAAAAAAAAAAACAAATGCTTTTTCTAAGTTTACTCGATTATTCTAAGTCAAAAAAAAATTAATTTATTAGTTTGTCCAAAAAAAAATTAAATTTTTTTTTCTAAGTCAGAAAAAAACTTAATTTATTATTCTTATGTAAAATAATAATAAAATAGTATATTTTTTAAACAAACTTTACCTAAAATATTATTATTATAAAATTACATTAACAAAATAAACAAACAAACAAAAATTACAGTTGCATAATAAACCAATAAAGTATTTATTCATAAACTAAACTCTGAGTGCCCTAAATCACAGATGGCCCTTTATATGTATATTTATATCATCATTATAATATTATTTATATTTATACATCAAAGATACCGCTGAAAATCGAATCATCATCATCATCATCAGTATCCAATGGAGATGAACGTTTTTAACTTATATTATATCCGAAGAAAATTGAATTTATTATGCTAAGTCCAAAAAAAAACTTAATTTATTCGCGTTATGTTTTTGAGTATTAAATTTACACTCACCGTAGTCTAACTCCAGGTATCGTTGAAGATCTGAGTCCGGGTACCGGTCGATCAGATCTGTTTCCACTCGGGAGCCAAGTGGTTCGACTTCGAAGTGAATGTCGAATTAATTTTATTGCAAAGTTGGCCTTTTTATAGTGCGATTTTGACTTAACAAGTTGAAACTGCGCTTAGAATAACGTTTCACTTGTTTTAGACAGAGAACACCAAGTTCTTCTTATTGTTTTCATTCTTCTTATTCTTTGTATATTTTGCTACTTTCTTACATTACATTACATTTTAATTCATTGGTTTGCAAATAATATTAATTTATTGAATTTATGTCTTATATTAACATTATTTTTTTGATTCAATGACTTTGCTATACTGTGCAAACGAAGATTTAACCCGTAACCACTGTGACCCTATTTTAGTTACATAGTTACTCTTAGTGGGTCAATTTGACCATAATATCTAAATATCTTTGTTTAATAACCATTGTTGTTGGTAGAATGAAACAAAATAACGCATATTACAAGAACATAAGTTTATTTAATGAACAATTACAATTTTTTGTCGGTATAATAAAACAAAACAACGCATATAACAAAAATTACTCTAATTAGCACAATTTTTGCAAATTAATTGCGAGCATTGTGAACACACAGGATTTTTGCAACTCACGCAAGCATGAGATGCTTTTCTACTCTTTTTATATGGGCAAATATAACAATTTTTTCGCTTTTCAAGTTTCAATGTAGGATTAACTTCAACTTCTACTTGAATTTTTAGAATCCTTCTAATCATAATTTTTATTTCTTGCTTCGTGTGGGTATTATCCAATCGACGTTTCATCTCAGGCGTTACAAGTTCTTTAGCAAGAGACTTTAAAAAATTACTTCTTTCCATTTTTGGATTGTCCTTACATTCATTATGAAGTACATACGCATTTACTCCACTTATATCTAAAATTCTATAAAATATTGCCAAAGGCCATCTCCTGGTTCTACGCCCTGTACAAAAAGTGGCACATTTCTCATCGAGAGCATCAACACCGCCCTTTGTTGAGTTATAATAAATAATAACTTCGGGTTTTTTTGTCTGAGGATCAGTACATTTGGTGTGATGCATAGAACTTACTAGCATTACTGCTTTATTTTTTTTTGGAACGTAAGATACCAAACTAATTTCGTCAGTAAAACCATATAATGTAGATTGAACAGCCCGATTCTTATTGGGTTGAAATTCTTTAGGAATATCTTTTTTGTTTTTTCTTATAGTACCAACATATGTGAGCCCATTGGCTTTCAATTCGCGAACAAGTTCTAATGACGTAAACCAATTATCCGCAGTTATGTTGCGATTAGTTTTGTAAATTGGCTTAGAGAGTCGTATAACAGACTGAGTTGGTTTAGAAAAGTTTTGTTCCCCCATGGAAAGAGTTTGCCCATCAGAATCTTTTCCAACATAGATATATCCATTTAGGAAATAATGCGTTTTAGCGTCTGTTATTGCCATGATTTTTATACCATATTTACAAGGCTTGTTAGGCATATATACACGAAACTTACATCTGCCACGAAAGCTCACCAGCATTTCATCGATAGTTGCACAAGATCCTAAACTGTATAATTGTTGGCAATTTTTTACAAAAGTGTCAAAAATCAAAGAAATTGGCGCTGCCTGATCTATTTTTTTTCGTTCAATTCTTGTTTCAGGATCGTCCAATCTGAGAACTCTTAGAAGGAAAGCAAATCTTTCCTTGGGCATAACAGCCCTAAAAATATCTCTGCCACTACCGTCAGTTGCAAATATCAAATTGATGTCTTCATGATTTGATTTGAACACTGCGGTATAAAAAAGAATCCCTATAAATGCATTTAATTCTATTATATCTAGAGTTTTCAATTCAGGCCGATTTTGATTTTTATATTTTGTTTTTTCTTTGTCAATTCGAAAATTTGTCCAGCGTAATATCTGGGATAATATATTGTTGTCAATAAGTAGCTGCCACAACTCTTCTGGACTAGCTTTTGAAAGACGTGCAGGTCCTCGTAAACCCGGACGCTCTTGAATAATATTATGTTGCCTTGTTTTTGATCTAGATTTTGGTTCTGCTGACCAAGCAAAGTTATTCTTTCCATGAAAAGTTGCATTGTAATTATCTGCGTTTTCACTTAGCTCATCCTCTAAATTTGCTATGTCTGATTCACCACCTTCTTCAAGAGAATTTGAATCGTGATCGCTATCTATATCTTCAAAATTTTCAAATTCGTTGTCACTTTCTTCATAATCTTCCGCCTCGTTGTACCATTTTAGCATAGTAGCCTCAAAGTTGTCATCGGAATATTTGACCGTTTTCGAACAGCTAGGACGGCTTTCCATTTTTATATCTTCTAAAATTTCATATTTATATAATAACATTCTAAAAATTCCAATAACGTACTTACTGTATATGGGTCAAATTGACCAGAAAAAGATTAATATGTTTATAAATTTGTCAAACTGACAGCTGCACTCCAGCTGCTTTTACACTCGACTTACCTATAAGTACTTGACACACTACTGAACGAAGCCCGCGCTGATTCAACAGATACGCGGGTAATTCAAATATTAATAATGTGTATGGTCAAATTGACCCATCAACAGTGGTTACGGGTTAAGTAGTTTTTACAAATGTATACAATTAAATCAATTTTGTGATTGTTTTCCAAGGAAATTTCACAGTCTATATTGGGAAAAATGTTTTTTTCAACAGCAAAGCGATTACTTAAAACATTTATTATCTTTTTAGTAATAATTTTATTCGAAAAATTATAATCAAAATATTAATTTCTACGTCAGTAGCTTGAATTATTTTAAAGACACTTTCTGATGGATAAATTAATCCTCCATTATTTTTTAAATCAGTGAAAACTGAAAATTTAAAACTGTGAGCATAATTATGTTCTGATGTTAAATTTAATAAATTTTCGGTGATATATCCACTTATATAATACAATACATTTTCTTTTGCTTCTGTAAATAAACTATTATTATTAGAGAAATATAATGTAGAAAAATTTTCAAGATCTTCATCATCAAGAAGAAACATTCCGTTCTCTACATCATCTGTTACAATTTTTTTGACCATTTTATTTCAAATATGCAACCTACCGAATTTAAATCTAATGCAATACAATTTGCAGCAGCAGAAGGCTGTATACTATTTTTCAAAAGAATTTGTTTCATAGCAGTTTTAAATTGCTGCACATTTGGGTTATTAATAAATCCAAATCTTTTTCTAAATATCAGTTCGATGTGCTCTTGGGAAAACTTATAAGTAAGCAAGTATTTTAAGTGTTTACTATCGGGCAGGAGATTTCTGGAAATTTTAAATATGGATAATACTGCAAAACCGATAATGAAAGTTTTTCGAGGTTATATAAAAAATTATCTTTGATATCTTTTAGAGTATATAAATACTGAATTAAAGGTACTATGCAATCTTCTAAAAATTGTATATTATTTGCATAGATAGGCTTCTTATAACCTTTTCCAAATGGGCTGCGACTATTCAAAAAATCAAATATTTTATCTATATATCTAATAAATTTTACAGTTTCTACCCAATTTTGAAATTCTTCGAAACCAAGTTTATTTAAAAATTCTAGGGCATCAGCCGTGGAGGCACTAAGAGATTGGGTAGCTAACTTCATTTTCATTATTTTTTTTTCCAATCAGTGTGAGTTTTGCTTAATTTATTTGAAAATTTAATGTTAAAAATAAAAACCAATTAAAAAACAAACTTATTTAATAACGAAAATAAAACTAACCTAACTTAACAGAAAATTTAATAAAATATTTGAAAAAATTAAAATTACTTTCTTCTACATTTTTTTATATTATCATACAATATATTAACAATTTGATGTTCAACATCAATTCGAAGATCTTCATCATTAATTTGTTTTAATTTGTCGGTTATGAATGTCGCAAAATTGGCATCTGCATCGTTAATATTTGTTTTGTCTTTGTTTTTCATAAATGATGTAAATGACTGAATCGCCGAAGACGTTTCGTGAAATAAGTTATTTTCCGCATCTTGTTTCCTTTTATTGCCTTTTACTCCAACCGATAGAGCTGCTGAAGTAGGTGGTGCAGCTGTCGAAGTAGTTGCCACAGCTTCCAAAATAGGTGCTGCAGTTGATGAAGTACGTTGTGGAACTGCAGAAGTTGATTATATAGCTGTCGAAGTAGATGGAAGTGGACTTGACGTTCGACTTTGAATAGCAAAATCGCTATCCTCAGTAAAATCTAAAATGAATGTTCCTTCGTTTTTTTAAAGTTAAATTTTGTTGTTTATAAGTAGTGTTTTTAAAAAATGTTTATTTTTTAAAATACAATAATCAAGAGATTTTTTTATTTGAAATAACAATATTTTAATACAGAATATTTATTTTATAATTATCTTTATTAACTTGTTCTAATGATATTATTTATTTTTTATTTGAAATTATATTTTATAACAATATTTATAATTAAGTATTTATTGTTCGAAGATTAACATCTCACTGAATTGATAAAAAAGCGCGTTACGTAACTACAGGAGTCATGTTATCGGCAACTCAGCAGTTTTACGTGGGAACTCGTTCTGTAACTTATATATATAAATAAAAATAAATAATTTTACAGCAAAAAAACATATATGAGTACTATACATACATTCAATAATAATAATTCTTCCTCTTTCTCTTCTTGTGCAAAATAAATGGAATCAACTCCTTCGCGTGGTTCGTTGGGCTCTAGGACAAATTTTAAAATTTCATAATACCACAAGGTTGGGTGGTAAATCTAAAAACACAAAAATATGTCTATTTTTTACTTTTATTCATACGATATTAATGCACCAAACTAACCTCATCTTCGCCAGCTCCACTTATCATACTAGATATGTATTTCTTATGTTCTTGTAGAAAGTTGGTCTTCAATGAATTAAATTTAATTTTAAGTTTATTTAAAACTGTATTTGCCCTTATTTTCTGAACTTCAATTAAATTATTTTGTAGTGCTTTTTACGCATATGTTTGTTTTTGTAATCTTTTGATTTAATAACATAATATAAACATGGATACTTTTCGTATTCTTCAATTAACACTCTAACTTGGTCCCGTGATACGACATTCTTAATAAATACAATAAATATTAATGTTAAAAAATTATAACTAAAAATAGAATAAAAATAAAAACAAAATTCACAACTAAAAATAGAATAAAATTAAAAAACAAAATTAACAACACACCAATAACTTTAACAAAAAACAAATAAATAAAAATAACAAAAATTGTATTCCGTAAAAATGTCGAAGTCTAAAAACACAGCACTTGTCAGATCAAGAAGTAAAAGTGACATATCTACTGCGCAACTCCTATTGCGCCGATTTCTCACAAAATTTTGCTAAAAGCTAAAACATGTTTTAGATTATTTTGTTGATTTGTCTGAACATTTTTTTGTATGTTATTTTGCAGTATGCAACGATACATTTTTCTGTGCATTTTTCTGAACATAATTTTGTGCATTATTTTATAAAAAATAATGCATCGTGTCAAACGACCTTTAGGGTAGCTTGTATATTTGTGCATTGGTGATTGGTGAAATTTTGGTTGATTAAATTGAACTTGGTGTTTGGGTGGTTGTGGTTTATAATTTTGTTGTTGTATTTTTTGTTGTTTGTGATTGTATTGTAAATCGTTAGTTATAAAATTTAAAATTTCATTTAATGTGTGAGGATTTTGTGCAGATAATTGACTTCGAAAAGGTTCTCTACAATTATTTATAAAACTTTGTACAAAATACTGTACTGAATGTTCAACAATAACTTTACTTTAATTAGCAACAAATTTACATTCAATTTTACCTTTGTAAATTAAATACAAGTTGTTAAATTTATTAAAATATTCAAGGATAGTTTCTTTTGTTTGTTTAAAGTGACTAATTTCGTACCGTAGTGTGTTCTGATCGAGTGTCAGCGAAATTTTGTTGTAAATGTTCTCTTAAATCTGGCCATGTGTTTATACTAGTCATGCTTAGGCTATCTGCGGCTGTTCCGCGTATTTTATTTTTTAAAGTAAACATAATAATTTTTGAAGTAATTTCATTTGGCTTAGTTCTAGCAATAAGTGCCATCATATCGTCAATGGTGGTTATAAAATTTGACAATGATTTAATATCTCCGTCAAAATGTGGAGCTAATTCTAACATTTTTAATATGTCATTATTTATACTAGGAAAAATAAGATCGACTGGCGCCTTTGCTTCTGCTTGTGTCGCCATTATGTTATTTTATTATTAATAACAATAAAAATTATTTTATTTTAATTAAAATTTTGAAAAAAATGTTTGTGAGTTTATGTGTATAAAATATAAAAAAAAAATTTTGTTAATAACTCACAGTATTATAATGATTTCTTTAATCATAATTTGGAGTCTTCTTCTTGTTGATGTGCCTCGATGTCGAGTAGTTATGCAGAGTCAGCGTTCCGTAGAAGTCGATTGATTGATTGATTTTTGTCGATCTCGGAATATAGTGACTTAAATGCCTCGATGACGAGTGGTTAAGTAGAGTCAGCGTTCCGTAGAAGTCGATTGATTGATTGATTAGTCGATCACGGAATATAGTGACTTGAGTGATTCTGACTGCAGGACAGAGGGTTGGAGTTCTGACTATGGCGACGACTAAAATCTTCTCCAATTGCTTGTTGAGTTTTTTGTAAAGTATTTTTATTTTTTTGAAGTGTTTGTCTTCTTAGATTTTTATATTTCTAAGTAGCACTAATACACTGTTCGATTGCGAAATAAACTGTTGAAACAGACGATTTAGGATTTTAAACGAATTGAATTCACTTGAATTTTCGAACCACTAAACCTTTTCACTATTCTACCAAAGACTGCGCCAATTATATTTTTTAAACTCCAAAATTTATTAAAAATAAATTTTGTCAAGCAATTACATGTTACAAGTATAACAGATACAGTTAGAATGGTTATACAAATTATATTTTATAAACATGAGAACACAGTTGCAGAGATTATCTATTTCCTAGAAAAGGATTGAATTTCGCTTAGTAGCGTCTAGCAAGATGATGCAATAAATTTAATTATTGTGAAATATAGGGCGGTGTCCTTGCATTACATGTATAAAAATTCAGTTGTGTACACATACTTGCATAAACATACAGTATGTATAAATAGCCAATTGCGTATACATACTGCATGTCTAAATAGGCAATTGCGTATACCGTATGTATAAATAGCTACATCCTAAATTTAATACCGTTTACTTGTACATTATAATTATTTTGCAATAATTTTATATCTTTTTTATAAGACATAATAGTTCTATTTTTTTTTACAATTTACATCTCCGTTTTTTTTTTTTCTAATTTTTATTAGTTTCTACATTTTCTACAAAACCGCCAATGTAATGCGAACCTACTAAATTATCTGAAACTATTGTAAACAAAGTTCCTTTAATTATTTTATTATTTCCATCAATATTTATTGTAACACCAAATTTTTCTATTCGTTTTAATCGCGAATCATTGAAGAAAATATTTTTTGTCCAAAATCTTTTATATCTTGCTCGAAACATAACATAACTAATTGTATCTGATCAATACATGACTTTGAATAAGGCTACTAATTACCCAAATTCATAATACCGCTAATATATATTGTGACGATTAAGTGGAAATTAATTTAAAATAAATTTAGTTTCCTATTTTTTCGAGCAACACATAGCTACGGCTAGGGGTGCTTTAGTATAGAGTTCGGTCGCGAGTTGTAAATAGGTGCCGCAATGTAATGGATCACGGAGCCACTGGGAGAGGGAGGAAGATAGGTCAAAGAGAAAAAAAATTTGATTGGTTATTCTTTTTGAAAGAAACTCAAGATTTTGTATTGGAAATAAACAATCGACGAATTTATTTTTAGTAGTAGAGACACGAATTATTGAAATAACAACTATTACAATATTTCTACTGATAAAAAAATTGAATGTTTGAAATTTACAGAATTTTTACATAATCTAATTTTCGAGTAAAATAGAGACAAGTAAGATGGTAATAAAATAATAAAAATTTACGATACTATGTGTGATCAGGCTTCTAGCTAATCGTCTTCACACTGGGGCTGCAGCAGAAGTCGGGCCACGTTTGCGAAGATTTATGACAGAAATTGGCAACGGGGAGATCTCGTAGCTGTACTCTACTATGTAAGGAGAGATTCGAGTCGACAAGAGTTGAGTATTGCACTGTATGACGAATTCCGTATCGATATTTAGACGGACTTGTCGAAGTCGATGTCTTCTCCACCCCGGTTGATGGTTGCCAAAGCAGGATCGAGTGACGTGGGCCTCCGAATCTCTGCAGAACAGCTCCCAGTTCTAAAACTCATAAAATGCACGACAGTACCTTCGCCAACACAAGTGTGAAAAAATATATGGTTGCAAATAACACTTGCTCAATAATTTTACTCGAAACTGGCCAAAGGCTGACAATGCAACTAGGCTAAGTCGAGGAGAGATGGACCATATTTTAAATAAAGAAATTTATTTTGATTATTTTGCAATAAATAAATTAAAAAAAAATAGTACATACAAAGAATTGTATAACACAACTTTTGAGTATAAAAAAACTAAAGAAAAAATACGTTATATAAATAAAAAAAAAATGTTTTATAAATAACAATAATGGTGCATTTCTCTTTCTTATAGTAGGTGAGATGGACCAATTGATAATAGCCAGATAGAGTACACATTTTAACTAGATTTATTCTTTTTACTGTGTTTTCCACACATTTTGCATAATTTTTTGTTTGTCTTCTCTGCAACCAGCGCACTTGTTTTCATAATCATTTAAGTCTTCTTCATTTGATGTATCATTTAATACAACTTCATCTGAACTAGAAGATAACGAAATTTGCCGTTTCCTTATTTTAGATTTTCCTTTCACTTGTTCCTTATTTTTATTATTATGTTTTTTGTGCTTCAATATCTTTTCCTTTTTTAATGTTGTCAGATGATGTTAAAAGTTTTGCTACATTTTGACTTCTCTTACGAACATTGTGAACAGTTGTAGTTATGGGCGATATTTGGTTCAATATTTTAGATGGAGTTTTTTTTTCTGGCTATTTTGATTGTCTAGATCAGGGGTCGGCAACCTTTTAGCTGTGGTGTGCCAAGCCACTCTACCAATATGATTCAGGGTGCCGCCTTAATTCTAAATTATATAATGGGGTTCTAGAGGAGAAGAATTTTATACCAAATTTATCTTTTAAACATATTTATTAAAACAATAACATAAAATTCTAACATAAATTAAAATTTTTTAATGCGAACCTTGTCCCTGCACATTTTTGCTTAATATTTCAATATCAGGGGTATAATTTGTGACTTTTAATTTCACACAAAATTCTGAATGTTCAGTTGTTAAACGACTTCTTTGTGGACTCAAAATATGTTTCATGTGAGAAAAAATTTGTTCACAAAGATATGTGGAACCAAAAGCGGAAAGCAATTTTCTTTAAACAATTAAATCTTTCCGGCAATGACATCCAACAATTTAATATAGCAGTCGATTTTTCCCTAGAGTCATCTTCCAGATTTTTTCGTAATTCCTTAAATTTTGTTTTCCATAATTCTGAAGGTTCGGAATGTTCAGCTGTTAAACGACTTCTTTGTGAACTCAAAATATGTTTCATGTGAGGAAAAATTTGTTCACAAAGATATGTGGAAACAAAAGCGGAAAGCAATTTTCTTTAAACAATTAAATCTTTCCGGCAATGACATCCAACAATTTAATATAGCAGTCGATTTTTCCCTAGAGTCATCTTCCAGATTTTTTCGTAATTCCTTAAATTTTGTTTTCCATAATTCTGAAGATATTAGTTTGATAAGTTCCATTTCAAAATTATCAACATTCATCCACTCAAAAATTGAAAAATCAAACGGTATTATTAATGGATCTATTAAATCTGGTTTTATGAGGAAGGAAAATATAGGCACATGAGCTTCAAAGTCTTTGCATCTTCTGGAAAATTCATCTTTAAGTGCTTCAACGTAGGTTTTAAGTTCATCTTTGTCTATGGTCGATTTATTTGCAAGCGCTTTAACATTTGGGAAGTATTTGTAGGTACTAGTATTAATATCACATAAAAATATATTTAATTTTGTAGCAAATCCTGTCCAATATTCAAAAAGTTCGAGCACAGTTTGGCGCTTTCCTTGCAATCTTAAGTTTAGTTCATTGAGATGTTTAGTTATATCAGTCAGAAACATCAATTTGCACAACCATTCTTTATCGTTCAATTCGGGGAAATGTTGTTCCTTTTCATTAAGAAAAACTTTAATGTGTTCCAGACATGACACAAACTTATTCAAGACATTGCCTCGACTAAGCCAACGAACATGGCTGTATAAGGGGAGGTCAACATATTCACTTTCCATTTCTTCTAAAAGAGATTTAAATTGCCTGTGTGTCAATGAAGAGCGAGACACTATGAAATTAACTATTTTAACAACAGTGTTCATTACAGGAATTAAGCGCTGTGACGAAATTTTGGCAACTAAACTTTTCTGGTGTATTATACAATGGAAGTTCAATATTTTATGTCCAATATGATTTTCAAGAAGTTTGACAAATCGTCTATCCTTGCCAACCATTGCAGGTGCGCCGTCAGTAGTTACACAAAATATTTTTTTGATATTAATGTTCTTGCTGTCAAAATAATTTATGAATGAAGCAAGAATATCCTGCCCCTTAGTTGTCCCAGACAGAGGAATCAAATTGCACAATTCTTCATAAACTTGACCTTTATCACAATACCGTGCAAATACTGCAAGCCGCGCAATATCATTTACATCGGTACTTTCATCAACAGCGACGCTAAATGCAACAGCTTCTTGTAATCCAGAATTCTGTTTTGTTGTTACATTGTCTGCCATTTCAGTTATTCTTCTTTCAATTGTTCGCGCAGAAGCCGGTATTTCTCGAATTCGGGATAATATGGTTTGTTGGTTAGGTAAATCGCTAAACAACTTTTCAGCACTTTTTATAAAGATTTCCTTTATATATTCCCCATCTGTAAAGGGTTTGCCTTTGGCAGCTATGCAATGAGCAATTGCGAAGCTGCATTCTGTCGCTTTAGGCTTCGTTCCAGTTATTCCACACAAAAAAAGTTACTTGTTTCTTATAACCAGAAACAGCTCTCTTTATAGTTTCACATTTCTCATCGTTGCTATTAAATGTGGACTGATGTTTGGTTTGGAAATGTCTTTGTACACTTGACGTGCGGCATACGACACTTTCGCGACATATCGCACATACAGCACGATCCTTTTGTTGTATAAATCCATATTCATTCGTCCAATAGTCTTGAAAACCGCGAACATTTAGTTTTTGTTTCTTACCCTCCATTTGATTAAATATGGATGAATTATAACAAATATTAAACCAATAAGATACAAGCCTTCACAAAAAAGTTAGAACGGAAAGTAACGACCAGTATTAAACGAAATGCAAGTTTAACTGGTATTACAGGCAAATGGTGCGCAGTAGCAAAACGAGAAAGAGAGGGGCGAATGTCATTCCGGCTTGAACATTCGTGAAGTCTGCTTCAATAACTAGTCGGCGCTGCGCATGTTTCATCCCTTTTACTCCGAATGCGCTCTCACTCACCCTTCGCGCAGATTTTCGTGACATTGGCGAGCCACGTTAGATAAATAATTATAATTAACACGTTCGCTGCCGGTAACGCGCTGGCGCGTGAAATGATACCTTTGTTGGGTGCCGGTTACGCGCCAGCGCGGTATTTGACTGTTTGTGTTTATATGCGTTGTATTTAGTCGGCCCCTAGCGGAAGTATATGATTTCAAACCGGCAACGAACATTTTCTCTTATTTAAAAATCACTTCGTCTCGATATTTTCGCGATTTCCCTGATTACTTTGTAGAGTGCCATTCAGAACCCCATCGCGTGCCAAGCCTGGCACGCGTGCCATAGGTTGCCGACGCCTCGTCTAGATGATTGACTCGTTTCAGACAAATTATTGGACTCAGATGTTTGAACATTATTAATGTATCCATATCCAGGGATAATATGCGGGTTAAATGGTACCATTCCTGTTGACGTAAAAGCAGAAACTGCTGTTTCTACAGTTCCATGCTTTATTTCGAAGTTTTTCGAATTGCAATCTTGTCAACTTACGATTTATGTGATTTTATAAATCGACTACAAGCATCATAAAAATAAGTTTTAAGTGACTTAAAACACGCCCGATCTACAGGTTGCAATTAATGTGTCGTGTGTAAAGTTAGACACAAAAGTATAACATCGTTTTGGTCTGCAAACTCTAGCATTTCAACATTTATAGTGTGAGAAGTATGGCCATCTAATAATAAAAGAACTTTTCCAGGCATTTTTCTACGAACAAAATGAGTTTTCTACCAATGATAGAAAATATCAGAGTTGACATATTCGGATTTTTCTGACATTTGAATTGCGGAACAGGAGGCATTCCATCTGCAAATTCATCTTTTTTGTTCTTTCCTTTAAAAACACGAAAAGGTGGTAGAAAAACGCTTTTCGCATTGCAACAGTTCAGTACACTTATAGTTTCACCTGTTTCTGCTGGACTAATAACAGGAACGCTCTTTGATCCTTTTTCAGCTAAAATTTGACCGGCCCTCGTATTTAACTGCAGACCTGTTTCGTCAGTGTTGTAGAGATTACTAGGTGTATTATGAAGATCATTTTCTGTTAAAATTTGATCAAGTAGTTCAAAGTAGTTCTTTACTGTTTCTTTATTCATACCATGTGTTTCATGTATTCATCGATGTGTTTTCAGCTTTACGAACTACAATATCTGATTGTCTCTGCAGAAATGATTGTAACCATTTATAACCTGCTTTTCCTTCTTCCTTATTAAACTTATGATTTATTCCCATAGTGTCTGCTAAGTTAAAATCCATAATTCTCACTCTTTCTCTAGTTGGTGCAAAACCACTTTTTTGAAATTTTTTTATATGATTGGCTATTTTCTTTTTTGCTTCTACACCTAGGCATGAATCTGGACCAAGCCGACCGGTTTCTACATTTTTCTGTGTTTTAATCTACGAATAAATGTTGTTTTTGAAATATCAAAACATCTGGCTGCTTCATTCACACATCACACCCATTACACCGATATTGATGGCTTCAAAAGTTCTCTGCAAATTTTCCATAGTCCATTCCCCTCCACTTATATTTGTAATAACTTCACCAAAATTGTAACTGTTCGTCCTCAATTTTTGTCATTGACGACGAATGATTTAATAAACGGAATGGCATAGACGGCTGAGCCCTCTGTTGAGACTAATGTAAAATATTCTTGATGGTCCGTCTCTTCTACTAGACCATCTCTCTCTTCGACTTACCCTAAATGAAATTAAACTCAATAAATATCAAACTAAAATCATTAATAACACTACTACAAGTGACAGCATTAATCTTTAAATACAATACAAAATTTAATTAAATTATTACAAAAAAATATAGTTACTCAGAAAAATTTCAGTTATTACAAAAAATTACAATTTCAGCGAAAATCTAATTATCACAAAAGATACAAGTTTTCAGAAACAATGAGATTATCGCTACTTACAAGAGGAACAAAGTATGGACCAGCTGAGGCATGGAGAATGGTTCCTTTCAAGTAGTTTCACTGTGTTGCTTAAATTGAAATGCAAAGTTCAGAAAACAAAATTAGGTAATCGTACCAGGCTGGTTCCACAACGAAATAAATAAAATCATACAAATTTATTAACAGAAAAAAAAAGATTTAACCCTACTGTTCTCCTCCGCCCGACTATACACTTATACTGCTTCGGGTCATATGGACCCAAGGTCTTGAAATAAGCAATCAGACTAAAAAAACCTATTTTTTTTGAAAATTATTAATTTTATTTATGCGATACAGAATTTCTTATAAATAAAAAAATACAAAATAATAATTTTAATAATAATAATATAGCCTGAAACATTATATAATTCTTTACTTCTTGCAGTTTGGGCAATAATATGTCACATGTGCTTTACATACATATTTAGTACATTTATAACAGATCATATTAGATTTGTTACCACATTTGGAAGGACAGAATTTGCAGCGTGCTCTTTTGTGCGTGTTGCTAGTTCCAGGTAGAAATTCTGCTGAATTTTTGGCGAATGGTTCTTGAGTATTTGTCACTATAGTAGCAGCTTGTTCAGTACGAGGTAGATGTTTTCTTGACATAATGTAGGGATTTATCAATTGTTTGCCCAATTGTTCCAAAAATATCCTCCTTCTGAATAATTTTGTTTTATTCCAATCAGGATTTATTTCTCGCCACAAGACAAAAGCGTTGTATGCACTTGTATCAATGATATTGTAAAACAAAATCATAGGCCATCGATTTGTTTTCCGTTTGCAAGTGTATGTAGCGATTAGTTGATCCAGTGTGTCCACTGCTCCTTTTGTAGAATTATAATCTAGTATAATTTGTGGTTTTTTGTCATCTCGGTTGCTTATTTGATTACTATTATGGAATGTACTCATTAGAATGACACTCTTATTTTTTAAATAAAATAGTAACATAGAAGTTGGAACTATGTACATCTTTATTCATTGCCATGATAGGAAGCTCAGGTTTATTTTTTCTAACCGTCCGCAACATGGTAATATTTCTTTTGAGAAGCATTTGTCCTAATTTGCAAGACGTAAAAAAATTATCGCAAGTTAAATTTTGACCTCTTAGCTCAGAAGTAAGGTCTAAAACTAAGCGCATACCTTGATTCTTTTCAGGTGCATCGCCAGGCACTTTTCCCGTGAATACTTGAGCTGTTAGAGCATAAGAGCTTGTGCAATCACAGAGTGTCCATATTTTGATACCATACTTTGCTGGCTTGCTCGGTATATATTGCTTGAAAGGACAACGACCTCTGAAAGCAATCAACTGTTCATCCACAGTCACATTTTCTGCAACATTATACAAATTTGGTAGTATTTCAACCCACTTTTCCCAAAAATCTCTTATTGGAGTCATTTTATCACGTAGTCTTTTTTCTTGACGATCATTTTTATTGTCAAATCGTAACACTCGTGATATACAATCAAATCGTTTCAGTGACATTGTTGCTCGAAAAACAGGTCTGCCTGTTTCTGCATTCCATTCGATTCTGCGTGATTTGTAAACATCAGCTAACAGTAGTAAACCTATGTAAGCTTGCAATATAATGTCGTCTAATTCTTGCCAATTGTCACCAAACACTCTGCGGCCTTCAATATTAGTAATTTTTAGAATGATATTTTGATATTATTTATTTATTTATTTTAATGTTAAGATGATATTATAATCATTTACATAGGTCAAATTCTATAAAATACAAAATAGAACAAAAGTCCCGCAATTACAGATTTCTTACAATGTCAGAGAATTCTTGTATGTCAAATGGAGCATTTATGATAAGAATTTTTTTTATTTTAGTTTTAAATTGATTAATATTCAAGTTCCTAATTTCTCTAGGTAATACACTATATAAGTTAATTCCAAAGCAGTTTGTACCATCTTTTGTTTTTTGCAAACGATAAAAAGGTTTGTGTAAATTATCTGATCCTTTTGTGTTGTGATCATGTAAGTTTGTTACTTCATTATATGAATATAAATTATTTTTGACATGCATTAGACAATGTAGGATGTATAAATCAGGCAGAGTCAATATCTCGGTCTCCTTAAATAGGGGTTTTGTATTCTCACGATAACCTCTTTTGCAGACGACACGTATCATTTTTCTTTGTAATCTGAAGATTCTTTTCGACGATGAGGAGTGTCCCCATATTAATAATCCGTAGCTCATGACCGATTTGAACAGGCCGTGATAGGCTTGTTTGATGGTCTTAAAATTGACTGTATCAACTAGATTTTTGAATAAGAATATGAAGGAGCCTAATTTGCTTGCGATTTTATCACAGTGAGAGAACCACGTCAATTTGTGTCAAGAGATAAACCAAGTTGTTTGACATTAGGTAAATTATTATTAGCAGTAATAGTATTACGATTACTGAATATAATCTGCTGCGTTTTCGTTTCATTTAGTTTGAGTTTATTTATGTCAAACCACTTTTGCAGATTATTTTTAGATGTATTTCATTGTTCCAATAGACGATCTTTGTCAGAGTCGGAATTTAGAACAGTTGTGTCGTCCGCGTAGAGAAACATTTTACCGCTGGGCAGTGCGTTAAATATGTCATTCATATATATTATAAATAATATAGGACCTAATACTGAGCCCTGAATTACGCCATAATTTAATCGCTTTAAATCTGATTTGCGTCCTTTGCTTTCTACAAATTGAAACCTGTCTGTAAAGTATGATTCAAAAAAGTTTATGGCACTGGTTCCGAAATTGTACAGGCTTAGTTTACTCAGCAGTATTTTGTGAGACACGCAATCGAATGCCTTGGACAAGTGGCATAATAATGCACAAGTGTCCAAACCATTCTCGAGATTCTGTTGAATTGCGTCTATTATTTGAGTGAGAGTTGAAACAGTTGATCTGCCCGATCTAAAACCAAATTGATTATTATGCAATAAATTATTATTATCAAAATATTTTAGCACTTTATTTTTAAGTGCTACCTCGAAAATTTTTCCAATGACTGGGTATTATCGATATAGGTCTATAATTAGATAAATTATCAGTATCTCCTTTTTTAAATATTGGTACTACTCGTGTGATTTTTAACGTTTCTGGAAATATTTCCTCAGCGATTGCTTTATTTAATATTTTTGTAATAGGTATTATAAGGATATCTTTGACATATTTTATTATTCGAATATTTAGTCCTAAATAGTCTTTGCTATTATTGTCTTTTATATTATTTATAATATCCCTTACTTCGTTAAAACTAACCTCATCAATGGAGAATGGAGCCCCAGTAATCTTGTCCATACTGCAAGTCTTTTCCCCACCATGCGAGGCAAGTTCATCGATTAGATCTTTAGCAATTGAGACAAAATAGTCATTAAAATCGTCAGACGAGAAGTTACTATTGGATTCAATAATTCTTTTCCGCTTGCGATTCACAACATCCCACATTGCTTTGCATTTGTTAGAGCTACCATTTATAAAATGATCATTGGCTTTTCGTTTTTGTACATTGATTTCGGTTTTGTAATTACTTTGTAATAACTTTGTATAATGCGTTAAATTTAAATGACGGTGGCACAAATGTTCCAAGTGGTGTCGTCACATGTCGGGAAACTTTTGCTTTTTGACACTGTATGCAATGTTTGGCCCATCTTCGAAAATCTGCTTTGACACTGGGCCATACAAAGCGTTGCGTAATCAGTTTGATGGTTGCGTTCGCTCCCGGGTGAGACAACTGGTGTACGCTCTGGAAAGCTGCCATCCGAAATGATTGTGTAATGAATGGTCGAGCATTTGGAGTAGACACGTCGCAATACAAACTGGCTTGTGTGCCAGGTATTTGAATTTTTTTCAGTTGCAGCCCGGTGCTATTACCTCTAAGATAGATGTCTTCGGTGGCTACAGGTATCTGATTATACGCCCGTTCAAGATCAATTGTTGAAAATACCTGCTTGCCGTACAATGCTTGTGCGAAATGCTCGATATGCGGCACAGGGTACCTGTCAGGCACGGTCCTGGC
The DNA here is from genome assembly GCA_963966155.1 of Clivina fossor. Taxonomy (NCBI): domain Eukaryota; kingdom Metazoa; phylum Arthropoda; class Insecta; order Coleoptera; family Carabidae; genus Clivina; species Clivina fossor. Next base: position 16,867,577 of record OZ014558.1, on the reverse strand, counting down.
ATTCAATGCCCTATAATCGCCGCAGGGACGCCACTCATCGCCTTTCTTGGGTACTAGATGTAACGGTGAAGACCAACAACTCTCCGACGGGCGAGCGACGCCCAGCTGCATCATAGCTTCGAATTCTCGTTTTGCTATTTTCAACTTGTCCGGTGCCAAACGTCTTGGTTTGCTAGCTGCTGGTGGTCCGGGTGTGGTTCGTATGTGATGAACAGTTGAGTGCTTTGGTGTCACAGGTACGCCTGCTGGGCGTGTAATTTCTGGAAACTTTGCTAGCAACGCGTGGTATTTTGAAACGTCTGCTTGCATGGTTCGCACTTGCTCTGGTGGGCCTGTGTCTTCACGTCCAACGGCGGAGATATGCGGTAATCCGTCCACCAAACGTTGTCGTCGAATGTCAATCAGTAGACCGTAGTGTGCCAGAAAATCGACGCCGATTATTGGTTTCGATACGTCGGCAACTACAAATCTCCACACAAAATTCCTTCGTAGCCGAAAATTTAGAGGTAACGTTATCATTCCGTATGTCGGAATTACGGTATCGTTGGCCGCGTACAGTTCGTAATTTGATCGCGGACGTCTTTCGCGCACTCGCGTTCGCGAATAAACACACAAATCAGCCCGGGTGTCCACTTTTGAATCTTTATCTATTACAAATAAACGGCGTGGAGAAAGGAAGGGGTCGCTTTCCGCCACTAGCAACTTCCCGCGCCGTTTCCCGGCGGCACGTAAGTGCAAGGTTTATGACATCGTTACGCTTGTGCGCCGAAGTTTGCGTGGTACCAGCACATGCCATCGGCGGCCACTGCACTGCGTGTCCTTGAGCGATCGCGCACATTTCTATTACGGCTTTGTGATCGCGCACCGGTTGCTACCGCTATTTCGGAACGAAGATCTGTTGCCATTTTCTCCATTGCTGTAGTCAATTGCTGTACTACGGCTTCGAGTCGAACAGGCGGTGTAGCAGCTGCTGCCGCTACGTGTGGCATGGGCGTTGTATCGGCGATAGCGTCCGCTAAATCTGCAATAGTGTCCAAGTCGCTTCTGGTTTGGGTGGCTAGAATCGCTTACAACGATGCTGACAAACGTCCTACCCATATGGATCGGAGCATGGTTTCCGGTACAACGGTACCGCCCAGTGCTTGTAAATGACGTAAGAATTTTGATGGTCTCCTGTCACCTAATTCTTCGTGTTCTAGAAGTCTCTTTGTTTTTTGCTCTTGGCTCGCACTCAATCTTCGAATTAATTCTGATTTTAGTTTACCGTATTTATCTTGTTCCGGAGGATGTGTCAACACGTCACGGACTTTCATAGCGAATTTTGCCTCGAGGTTTCCGGCTATGTAACCAAATTTGGTTTCGTCGGATGTGATGCCCGCAATGGTAAATTGACTCTCCACCTGCACGAACCACAACTTTGGATCTGATGCCCAAAACGGTGGCACACGCATCTGCACGCGGTTGACAAAGTTGTTGTCGGCAGCAATATTTCCATCAGTCGGCATACTGCAGATTTATTTAAGTTGTGCACTACCACAAATAACGTTATGCTGTGTACACGATACAATGTTCGTTCGAACGCGTAGTAAATTCGGTGGGTACACGCATGCACGCACGCACACACACACACACACACACACACAAAACGACGATTACGCGAGTCGGCACACGCGGCGTTACACTAGCACAATACTTCGGTTTGATCACGTCGGTTAGTCACCACTTTGGTGTACATGCGTGAATAAAACTCACAGTAATTAATACACAATTGCTTATATTATTGACACACGAAAACAGAAATACATTAAACATATACAACAGATATAGGCAACATGTATAACGTAACAGATATGTTTCTCGATTTGAGATCGCGAGCGGGCTGAACGACCAAACGACAAACTCACCCTCACGCGTGCAACCCCTGATGGTGGGGGACCAATCATAACGAATAAAACTTAACGGACAATACTTTCCGAGAAACTGAGAAAGTTTGCCTTCGTAGAAGGTTGAATTATAATTAGTTTTGGGAATTTGTCGTTTGGTCGTATCAGCTTATTGTACACAACAATCTACTGAGTACATAGCTACTTTGTTGCTACAGATTGAATGATATTGGACCTTTAAATTTTATTTTTAATCTTTAATTTTAATGTAAAATTTATCAAAGATGTATTTCTTGATTCACAAATTTATGGTTGATTAGAAAGTCAAAGTATTTCGGTCTTTGTCACTTATTCGTGTTCTCTTGCTAGAGTTTTGAATATCTTGTTCTTTTATAAAGCAACTCAACTCGCTTCATTTCGTTTCACCTCACTTCACTTGCCTACTGAGCCGATTTACAGTCAAAGTGGTAATAACTATGAAATATTTCAAACAATGATGTTTAGAATGTTTACCAGGGATCTGAAGTTGAATTTATTTCGGTTAGGGATACGGGTTTTAATTTAATTAAATAAAACACAACACAAGTATAGTAGAGATATTTTATTCTTATTAAGATGAAGATTTTTACAATTTTTCCCAATATATTCTAAGCTCAAATCAGTTAGGTTAGGTTAGGTTAGGTTTTGTCTCACAAAAAGGCAAGGATCAGCTTCACTTCTTCGAAATTCCAATTTAATAAGTTAATTGCTGAACTTCTCATTCCAGCAACGAGGAGCTTGTTTCAATCCATACAAGCTCTTTTTCAAGCGACATACTCTCCCAGATCCGTCGTCACGTACATCAGGTTTCTTCATGTAGATGGTCTCATTCAAATCTTCGTAAAGAAAAGCTGTTGAAACATCAACCTGCATGAGTTTCATACCTTCATTGGCGGCAACGCTGAGTAAAGTTCGAATAGTTGATGTTCGAGCTACTGGGCTAAAAGTTTGATCGTAGTCAACTCCTTTTCGCTGTGAAAACCCCTTTATTACCAATCTGGTTTTATATTTTTCTATAGATCCATCGGCATTATGTTTTATTCTGAACACCCATTTGTTCGAAATAGCCCTTTTTCCTAAAGGCAATTCCACCAGATCCCAGGTTTTATTCTCTTCTAGAGATTTCATTTCAAGATCGATAGCTTCCATCCAACGAACTTTTTAATCAGAATTAATGGCTTCCTTATAGGTTTCCGGTTCTTGAGAAAAAGTTGAAGTTTGCATCACGTAATCTTGAAGTCGTCTTGGTTTTCTGATAGCTGATCGATCACGCAAACGGTTAATTCTGTCGACGTCTTCTCGGAGTTCATCTTCAGAGTCTCCAGATTCACTTGATTCATCACTCCCATCGCTGTCAGTTTCAATAATAGATTCTTCAGTTTGTGAAGGTGAATCCTGATGATGACTGGGAAGTTCAACGTTTACTGGAATCGTACTTTGTTTTGCTTCAAGTGTTTTCTCTTCAAAGATGATATCACGAGATCTAATGAGTTTTCGTTCCTCTTGACAGTAGATTTGATATTCCTCGTCGTGATCGTATCCAATTAAAATACCTTTCACTTCTTTTCGGTCCATTTTCTTTCTATGATGTTTCGGAATGTGCACGTAGCAAGTGGAACCTATCACGCGTAAATGTTGAAGTCCCGGTTTCTTGCCTTACCATAGTTCATAAGGAGATGTTCCTGAAACGTTGGTGGGACCTGTTCGGTTTAACACATACGTTGCCGTGTTTATCATCTCAGCCCACAAGTTTTGTGAGATGCTTCCGTGTGCATGCATCATGGCTCTAGCGGTTTCCACTACAGTTCTATTTTCTCTTTCCGACTGCTTCTATTTTGTCACCGTTTGCTGTGGTTATTGTGTGACGTGTTGAGAATGGCTGAATATGTTGAAATAAGCTTTTGTCATATATATATATATATATATATATATATATATATATATATATATATATATATATATATTATGACGTTTTTCTGAGTATTATTTTATTTATTTATTTATTATTTATTTTGGCTCCTACCTGAATCCGCCATACAGCTCCGGCTACAGTTGGTTTGGTAGGCACTAGGGGTGGGTTTCAGAGGCGCCACTGAGATATAAAAAATTTACAAGTATCTCAGAAACTCGAAGGCCAAAGGTTTGGACAGACACAAGGAAACGTAAATTTATTGGATAATGGTTCAGTTTTGTTTATGGAATTATTTATTATGTATTTATTTTTTTTTTTTTGAAATGAAACTCAATTTGATGCAGCAGAATTGAATTTAAATAAATTTTATTTAGTTTAGTAATTTTCTCACAGAGTTTTTAAATTATTATATTGACTACAAATTGTTTAATTGATTTTTGGGCAACAAAAATATGATTGATAGATCTTACGCTTATGGAAGTTACCGAGCAAGGTCCTAGCTAAGTCCTCTTCTTGTTGGAGTAGAAGGCTGAAGGCTTCCAGTCAGGACTGTGAGCTGGTACAGCACGTGGACGACAAATATACGCTCAAGTGGTAAGGCTGATTTTTCGTAAAACGAGCGATTTAAATCCTCAGTGATCTATGCCCCTATTCTGGTCATGAACTTTAGCTTAAATCTTTAAATTTAAAGAACTTTAAGTAAATTTCAATTCTGGTCACAACTTTAGCTTAAATCTTCAGCTTAAAGTCCTTTAAATTTAAATGTATATGGGAGGTGCTTTAACAGTTAAATTTGAGGTTACTTTAAGTAGTTGTCAGAAAAGGTTGAAATTTATATTGGTGTGAAAAATATTTGCATAAAAATGAATATAGAAATGTTTGCAGTTTTCCTATATCTAGATGATTTTGAAAAGAAACTAATTAAATAATATATATGTTTCGTTAAATGTAGGCTTAATAAAATAAAATTATTTTTATAGGAACAATACAAGAATAGAAAGAAAAATATTACGAGACAATTTAAATACATTCGAAATAACTAACAACAAATTTTTAATTGATTTTTGCTTAAAAAAATTAGTAGTAATTAACATTATTAATAAATTGAAGCCATATATATATATCCGCATCTGAACGATCCGATTCCATACCATTCCACCTAAAAGTGTTAATAGCAATTTACTATTATGCAAATGGACAGGTTTTGACGTTTTGACAGTTTTCCACTTAAAGATAACATACTGCGCATGTGCACAGCATTGCCAACTTAGGAATAAAATTCTTTAAATTGCTAAGCTTAAAGATGCATGACCAGAATTGCTTTATTTAAATTTCTTTAAGTCGTTAAGTTAAAGTTTGCTTTAAGCTAAAGATCTTTAAATTTAAATGTGATGACCAGAATAGCGGCACTAGTCACCTAATATTGGAACCGGAACGATTTTCCTGAGCCGTGTTTCGGATAGATCGATTTTTATCAGCGTACTTTGGCTTAACTGACTGAGGCTGGTTCCACCTGGAGACGACGACCAAACGACACAGTCCTAAACTGAATCCTCCAGCTACAACTACCACCAACCCTGAAAAATCATATACAAACAACAGTATCCTTGCTACGACTGACAAAATTTTACACAAGATATAAATTAAGTTGCCCAATAAAATCACTGCTCATGAGCTTACAATGTTTTCTAAATTGAACAGAATAATAATGTAACTAAGTGAGAATGTCATACACAAACTATTTAAAATATTTAGCAAAAATACCAGTACAATTCAAATACAAAAAATTACAATAATTGAAACAATAGTAAATCGCAAATAAGACAAATTGAGCAGAATAATTAATACAATTTAAATACCAAAATGTTAATAATTTCATCAATATCAAACAATAAATAATTACCAACTATAATTTAACATTAGGGCAGATATCAAATAAATACAAAAATCGTTACAAAAACCAATGCTACTTACAATTTCTCTTTCTATGTGAAAATGCTGCCAACGGAGTGCTCCAAATCGAACTTCGCAGAATCTTATTAATTTTTAGATTGAAGCCAACAGCGGAAAAAATCGACAACAAGAAAGCTGGCTTCAACACAATCTAAATACTCGAACATCAACTACAATAAATACAAATTAATAAGAAATGGCGAGATCTCAACTAGCGCTGCGCCAACAGCGAAGTTCGGCCACAAGCTCTTTCACACAAAAAGGAATGACTCCACACCGCACAAAATGATATGTTTGACCGCACTAAGCAAGGTCAACCATTATAAATTTAAGAACCCAAGGGTGCCCCAAAGACACCGATCTAAACAGAGTTACGAATCAAAAGAAAACAAAACTGGGGTATTTAAAACAAAATTGAAGGACCCAGGTCCAATGGAAAGGAATCACTATATGGTTCAAAAAACAAACAAACAAAAAAACTAAATTAATTAACATATACTATAATCCTGAACCACGAAAGGATGATTCGATTCCGGGCCGTACAAAAGCCACTACGCCGAAAAAAAAATCGTCGAACACGTGTTCTTAATTGAAAGCAAGAAAAAATTTAAATTAATAGAAATTTAAAAAAAATAATGATGCTAAACGGTAGCCGAGATAATAATATACAATAATTTAACACTACTTACAAAAATTTAAATCGGATGATTGAGATAAAAACAGAAAAAAATATTATTACCAAAATTGCAGTTACTACGATGTAGGCTCTCGCACGGCCGGGAACAGAATGAGTCAGTCAGCGCGTCAGCTTGGCAAAAACAGGTTAGGAGCCGGAAAAAGATAGTTCGCGCGAAGTTTGAGTTTGAATTTAATGCAATTTATTAGCCAGTAACAATAAAATTGTTACACGTCCCCGTTTCCTCCAAAAAAAAAAAAAAAAATAGTTACGTAATCGCGAAGATAAGGGTAAGGCGCGAAGAAAAGAAACACACGGATGAAACGTCTATTCAACATCCTCTACGTCAACAGGTGAGGCCTTTAAGTCTTTTACGTGCCAAACGCCGATATCGACACCGAGCGAATCCGATAACCGGTAGGTTAACGGAGAGATCTTGGTAGTAACCTGACATTCGGTATAACGCGGCGCAAGCTTAGAAGAAAAGTGACGAGCACCGTCCGACAGAACGTAATTCTTCTTCCAAACCACGTCACCGACGTTAAACTCTAGATTTCGACGACGAGCATTATAGTACCGCGCATTTCGTTCGTAGGCGCGATGAATTCGGTCTTGAGTCGTTTTGAAAACGTCGGACAGAGACTGCAACCGATTTGCATACTCCAACGGCTCGCTAGAACAGATATTATCCGGCAGCTTATCATAATATTTACCCGAAGTCGGTACATGACGTCCGAACATTAAAAAAGCAGGCGCAAAACCGGTAACCTCATGTACGGAGGTACGAATGGCTTGAGCGATGGCCGGAAGGTGCTTATCCCATTCCCGATGGTTGTTGGAAAGATAGGATCGGAGAGCCGTCTTAATTACGCGGTTAGATCGTTCAACGAAGTTGACTTGAGGGTGGTATTTTGCATTATACCAAACCTTCGGCACTTGATATTTTTCCATACATTCGGTAAAAACAGCACTCGTAAACTGTGTACCGTTATCGACCATCACAATTTGCGGCACACCGAATAAGAGAAACACATCGCGTTCTAAAATTTCGCAAATTTTGGGCGCGCTGGCCTGTTTAAGCGGAAACAAAAGAATGTATTTGGAAAACCAATCCGAAATCACGAGGATGTATTGATAGCGGTGGGGATGGGTAGTAGGAGGGAGGGGGCCCATCAAGTCAATCGAGATGGCTTGCCACGGAAAGTAAATTTGCTTTGCCTTACCCATTTGGCCGGCAGGGGGTAGCTGTTCTACCTTGTTAGCGAGGCAGGTCCGACAACGACGCACGTAGCGGATGACAGAACTGAGCATCCGCGGCCAGTAGTAACGCTCCGCGATGCGTCGCATGGTCTTAAAAATGCCGAAATGACCAGCAGTCGGTTCGTCATGATGCTGCCGGACAATATTCTGTTCCTCCGAACGCGGCACAACGAGTTTCCACGCAGAGAGATTGACCGGTATTTCCCCGTGATGCGACACAAGCTTAAAGATAACTCGATTTTCTACCCGCCAATCAGGATACCGTTCAGGAGTAGCGAGAATACGTTCGCGCATATGAATATACCACGTATCGTGGGTATCTTCGAACTTATCAACGGCAGCTATTTCTAAAGGAGCGCGCGAAAGTGCGTCTGGCAGTTCATGTTCCTTACCAGGACGACGAACGAGCGTAAAATCAAATTGTTGTAATTTAACGGACCACCGAGCAAGCTTCCCGGCAGGTTCAGACATTCGCATCAACCAAAGTAGAGAATGATGGTCTGTAACTACAGTGAACGGTAAGCCTTCGACATATGGCCGAAACTTATCAATTGCAAAAACCACGGCTAAACATTCACGTTCGGTTACAGAATAATTTCGTTCGGAGCGATTCAACGTACGACTGATAAAGGATATGGCATGTTCGACGCCATCGGAATCCTCTTGCGTCAACACGGCGCCGATACCGAAGTTAGAAGCGTCCGTATATATTCGGAAAGGGCGTACCGGCCGAGAGTAATCAGGACTAACGAGAATAGGCGTGGTGGTTAGAGCAGATTTTAATTTCTCAAAAGCGGAAACCGCAGCAGGAGTCCAGGAGACTGGCATCTTTTTCTTTCTACCTTTAGTAAGCTCCGAGATAGGTGCAGAAATAGAGGCAAAATTAGGAACAAAACGCCTATACCACGAACATAGTCCGAGAAACCGTTTAATCTCCGTTACGTTAGTAGGACGCGGAAAGTTAGCGATGGCGCTGACTTTATCCGGGTTAGTACGCAGGCCGAACTGATCGATCACAAAGCCGAGATAATTTAATGAATGACAGCAAAATTTACATTTTTCGCGATTTATCGACAAACCAGCCGTCTTTAAGCGACGGTAAACATCTTTCAAAGTATCGATCATCAAAAGACGACGAAACAATAATAAGATCATCTAAATATACAAAAACTTTAGGTTCTAATTCAGGACCAATAATACGATCCATTAAACGTTGAAGTGTCTGAGGCGCATTACACAAACCGAAGGCATACGAACGAATTCAAACAGTCCGCGGCCAGGCACCGAAAACGCGGTTTTTTCGCAGGAGGTAGGGGAAAGAGGAACTTGCCAAAACGCGCTCTTCAAGTCGATAGAGGTGAGATATCTAGCACTACGCAATTGATTGAGTATATAATCGACTCGCGGCAGGGGGTAAGAATCTTTTTTTGTGACAGCATTTAATTTGCGACCATCAAAGCAAAAGCGGTATTCACCCGACGATTTCTTTACCATCAATATGGGTGATGACCAAGGACTAAAAGAAGGACGAATTACTCCCGATTTTAACATATCGTTAAGTTCGACATTCAAGTGTTCACGAACTACTTCGGACAACGGATATTGGCGTTGCTTAACTGGTAAAGCGTCACCGGTATCAATGATATGCTCAACTAAATGAGTTTTACCCAAACCGCTTGTATTGAGAGATTCGAAATCAGATATCACGGAGTTTAAAGAACAACGTTGTGTGGCATTAAGATCATCATAACTAGACACGCCTCGGCACGTAGCAATTTCGGAAGCAGCCGACCACGAGTTATTCGAAAAATTTAACGACAGACCGAAGGCACGACAAAAATCCATACCCAGTATCAGAGGATGCCGAATAGACGGTACCACTGTAAAGGTACACTTCTTAGTCACGTCATTAACCGTAATCGGTAAGGTTACATTTCCGAGAGTGGCTTGTAACTGGCCATCCGCGGTAGTAATAGCAGAACGCGACGAAGTAAAAGCAACATTGCCTAAAAGAGACAGGCCACGACCGCCAATGATAGAAATATTCGCGCCGGAATCGAGCAGCGCAGTAACACATTTATTACGCAACATAACAGAGATAAAGGGACGATTATCACCATAAGTTTCATTAAAAACCGGAGAAACGTCAGGTGTACGACAAAATTCAAAGATAGTGTTTAACCAGGCAGTCCATTCGCGTTTGTCAGCTCGGAACGGGGCATGTTTTCGAGGGCTGACGCGTCGGAAACAGCGCACTCGTTTTTTGACAGATTTGACTGATTACAAACACGGCATTTAGGGCGCGTAACATTCTTTCGTCCACAACCATAACAGAAAATATTTTTCGGCTTTGTACATGACAAGGACAAGTGACCGACAGCATGACAATTCCAGCATGACCTGGTTTCCGGAGTAGGTGAATTGACGATTGAAACTTGTGGTTTAGCAGGACGTTGATACGCGAGATCAGGTTCCAGTAATAATGGATTGCGAGTTGGGGGAGCTTTTAATGACGATACGTTACATTCGGAATCCTCAATCCGTTTACAACTATTAATTAAATCCGATAGCGAGCTAATAGATTGCAGCGCGCATAACCGTTGAAAGTGCGGAAGCAAGTTCTTTTGAATAGTAATAACGCGAGTGTTCTCAGGCGGTAAAGTAGGTAACCGAGAGAGTAAATTCTCCATAACCGCGATATAAATTTCAACGCGTTCATTGGAACCTTGCGTTCGTTGACGGATTTCGTCCCAAAGAGATAATTCGTAGTTAGCAGGCAGGAATGTTTGTCTCAAACGCGATACTAACTCAGACCAAGTATTTACAGTAGAACGAATCATACGAAACCAGACTAACGCGTCACCAGTAAATAATAAAGTCGCTTGTCGAAACAGTGTGTCCGGAGAAACGTTATGAGCATGAGCAGCTTCAAGAATGCGCTCCAAAAACTGATTGATCCCGGAAGAACCGTTAAAAGTAATGTTCCATTTTGGAATGATGTTAGAATTATCGGACTGATAAGCGGGTGTTCGTTCACATGGCGTTATTTCACGGAAGGTAACAGCCGGTCGCGCAGGCGAAGATTCGGAGTATGAATGTGAAACTTGTCCCGAACGATTCGGAAACGTATTACTGTTTACTGTACTATCAAAATTAAGGCGATTTATAAGCGTGGAAAATCCGTCCGAGGGAGGATGGATAGAGGCGGGATTAGCGGTATTGTTACTCAACTCAGAGTCAGTTGCAACATTCAAATTTATCAAATTTGGAGTAGTTTCAAGTGACTCTTTATTTTTCACGTGCAGTTGCTTTACAACCGACAACAACGAGATGAGTTCGCGCTGACAATCAATATGAATTCTTAAAATTCTTGAATGTAAATACGCGATACGAGCAGACGATTTCTCATCAAGTTGGCGTTGTTCAGCACCCGATAAATAAGCAAAAGTGTGTATCATACCCAAAAGATCATGCAACTTAGATTTACAGCACCGTGCATCCAATTCAGCAGGCAAACATAAAGCGGTTTGAACAAGCGAGGCACCCTCCAACTCCAACTGCAATAACCCCGTCAAGACTGTCCTCAAATCTGCGATCGTACCAGTGTTATCAGCATTCCGGATAGACAATTCATATATAATTTCCTCATCGGAAAGATGCTCAAGACAGAACGGTAAATTGGCCATAATAACAGAAAAATATAATATTAATACAAGAAAATATACGGTGTGTAGCAATGGTTTTACAACAGAATATAACAATAATTTTCTTATACACTAAAATCGAATAATAAGTAACAACTATACTGAATAATTAGTAGCACTGATTTTTACAAGCAATACAACTCAAAACAAAACCATTAACCAATCTAAGGAAGGAATGATAGGATTTTTACCACACCTAATGAATAATTGTATGTCACGATTAAGTATAACCAAAATAAAATATAAAATTATGTGCAAAGCAACTAAGCAAAGCCCCACGAAATGGGCTCCAAAATATGTATGACGTTTTTCTGAGTATTATTTTATTTATTTATTTATTATTTATTTTGGCTCCTACCTGAATCCGCCATACAGCTCCGGCTACAGTTGGTTTGGTAGGCACTAGGGGTGGGTTTCAGAGGCGCCACTGAGATATAAAAAATTTACAAGTATCTCAGAAACTCGAAGGCCAAAGGTTTGGACAGACACAAGGAAACGTAAATTTATTGGATAATGGTTCAGTTTTGTTTATGGAATTATTTATTATGTATTTATTTTTTTTTTTTTAAATGAAACTCAATTTGATGCAGCAGAATTGAATTTAAATAAATTTTATTTAGTTTAGTAATTTTCTCACAGAGTTTTTAAATTATTATATTGACTACAAATTGTTTAATTGATTTTTGGGCAACAAAAATATGATTGATAGATCTTACGCTTATGGAAGTTACCGAGCAAGGTCCTAGCTAAGTCCTCTTCTTGTTGGAGTAGAAGGCTGAAGGCTTCCAGTCAGGACTGTGAGCTGGTACAGCACGTGGACGACAAATATACGCTCAAGTGGTAAGGCTGATTTTTCGTAAAACGAGCGATTTAAATCCTCAGTGATCTAGTCACCTAATATTGGAACCGGAACGATTTTCCTGAGCCGTGTTTCGGATAGATCGATTTTTATCAGCGTACTTTGGCTTAACTGACTGAGGCTGGTTCCACCTGGAGACGACGACCAAACGACACAGTCCTAAACTGAATCCTCCAGCTACAACTACCACCAACCCTGAAAAATCATATACAAACAACAGTATCCTTGCTACGACTGACAAAATTTTACACAAGATATAAATTAAGTTGCCCAATAAAATCACTGCTCATGAGCTTACAATGTTTTCTAAATTGAACAGAATAATAATGTAACTAAGTGAGAATGTCATACACAAACTATTTAAAATATTTAGCAAAAATACCAGTACAATTCAAATACAAAAAATTACAATAATTGAAACAATAGTAAATCGCAAATAAGACAAATTGAGCAGAATAATTAATACAATTTAAATACCAAAATGTTAATAATTTCATCAATATCAAACAATAAATAATTACCAACTATAATTTAACATTAGGGCAGATATCAAATAAATACAAAAATCGTTACAAAAACCAATGCTACTTACAATTTCTCTTTCTATGTGAAAATGCTGCCAACGGAGTGCTCCAAATCGAACTTCGCAGAATCTTATTAATTTTTAGATTGAAGCCAACAGCGGAAAAAATCGACAACAAGAAAGCTGGCTTCAACACAATCTAAATACTCGAACATCAACTACAATAAATACAAATTAATAAGAAATGGCGAGATCTCAAATAGCGCTGCGCCAACAGCGAAGTTCGGCCACAAGCTCTTTCACACAAAAAGGAATGACTCCACACCGCACAAAATGATATGTTTGACCGCACTAAGCAAGGTCAACCATTATAAATTTAAGAACCCAAGGGTGCCCCAAAGACACCGATCTAAACAGAGTTACGAATCAAAAGAAAACAAAACTGGGGTATTTAAAACAAAATTGAAGGACCCAGGTCCAATGGAAAGGAATCACTATATGGTTCAAAAAACAAACAAACAAAAAAACTAAATTAATTAACATATACTATAATCCTGAACCACGAAAGGATGATTCGATTCCGGGCCGTACAAAAGCCACTACGCCGAAAAAAAAATCGTCGAACACGTGTTCTTAATTGAAAGCAAGAAAAAATTTAAATTAATAGAAATTTAAAAAAAATAATGATGCTAAACGGTAGCCGAGATAATAATATACAATAATTTAACACTACTTACAAAAATTTAAATCGGATGATTGAGATAAAAACAGAAAAAAATATTATTACCAAAATTGCAGTTACTACGATGTAGGCTCTCGCACGGCCGGGAACAGAATGAGTCAGTCAGCGCGTCAGCTTGGCAAAAACAGGTTAGGAGCCGGAAAAAGATAGTTCGCGCGAAGTTTGAGTTTGAATTTAATGCAATTTATTAGCCAGTAACAATAAAATTGTTACAATATATATATATATATAACATTAAGTTATTAAATAATGATAAATTATATAATACTTCAATAATATGCCCAGAAGAACAGACGCAAGTTTTCGCAACAAAACCGATTCTGATCATCACCGAACAAGTACTCCTCTTGAGAAATTTCCGATAGATATGGTGAATGCTTTTCCAATTGGCGACTCTTTACATTTAATAGATCTAGGTATAATGAAACGGTTATTAACTGGTTGGACATATGGAATATTCAATTTTTAAACGAAATGGTCTGCTACTGCAATAAACTCTGTATCTGATTTCCTAAAACAATGCAGAATGCCAAGTGAAAAATCACCGTGCGGTTAGATCGCTGGATTGCTTAAAATTTTGGAAAGGCACAGAATATCGAATCTTTCTTCTGTATTTAGGACCAGTCATTTTGAAAGATTTTTTATGTTTTTCTGTGCCATTGTAATATGTTCTAGTTCAACATATTTAAGCTCTTTAAATGTTGCAGACAAACTAATACAAGTCTTCATTGAAAAATACATTAAAATATAAGGAATTGCATTTATAACCAGCAATGTGCATAATCTTTGTCACCTAATTGAAGAAGTCAAAAAATTTGGTATTTTACCTACCTTTGGCTCATATCCATTTGAAAACATATTACACAAAATCAAAACGTTACTTCGAACTGGAAACAAAACTTTATCCCAAATAGCTCGACGTATTACAGAAGCAAGAAATTTAGATCATACAGAGTTAGTAACAAAAAAATCATATCCTATTTTGAAAAATGAAAATTTGGGTAGAAATTGTCATATTGGCCTCTTAACAAAATTTTTTTACGAAGTAGAATTATGAGACGAAATAATGAAATTGTAGGAATGAAAAATGCCACTATAATTGATGATATTGTGTATTTGTACGGTTCTAGTTCAAAGAACAAATGTAACTTTTTTGAAACCCCAATTGCATCATCGTACTTAAATATATACTCTTCGAAATGTGAAGAAAATTTGCCTAAGTTGTATCCAGTTAATGATGTTAAATGTAAATTAGTTGCGGTACAATATAATCATCAAACTGTGTTTTTTCCTTTAGTTCACACTTTAGATTTATGTATGGACAAAAATGAACAAACGAATACCAAATAAGTTGTAATAAAAGAATATTTATTATTTTTTTCTAACAAAAAGCTTACAAATATAAGAAAATGGTTTTTTTTGTACACTAGTAATACTCGTATTCGTATACATATACCCGTATATAATATCTGTTAAAGAATATACATAATTAACATTATTTCAGTTGTTTATCATTAGTATCATGATTGTGATCAAGATCATCATCAATGGTAGAATTATTAGTTATATCTCCAGCATTATTAACAGCTTCTGTATCTTTGGCGATTTCTTCTAGTTCATTTGTTGCTTTTCTGTGTAACATCAATAAAAAATTGTATACAAATTAAACTGTTTACTTATTTATCCCATATTCACCGCTTTCGAGCTGTTCCAATTTGATTATTGCGGCTTACACTATTTTTAAGGATTCGCCGTAAGAAATCATCATTGTCTTTAATTGTGTATCGTGAATCAGATAAATTAATAATTTTAAAAAATGTTTGTATGACTCGTATGAAACGCAAGAAACATATTTTCTTGGCATCTTTTTTTTTACTCGAGCCTATCCAGCTGCACTGTATTAATAATGACCTTTCAAATATACGGTCCATTACCATGTAAGCAATTTTAGAAGCATTTTTATTTCCAGCTACGCCTCCCACTTTACTCAAATGTTTCACCTGTTAAGATATTAAAAATGAAATGATTTCATAATTACAATATAAAAAAGTTTATGAAACTTACAAATGCAGCTTCGAAATCATTTTCTTGCAGTTTACTTTCCAACACATTTATGGTATGTTCTGAAGATAATGGCAACATTTCAGCAACTTCATTTTCCAATGAATCATCTTCCGAAACATTGTTAGAGATATTAGCTTTTTTTATTAAAATGTCTACTAATTTGTCAAATTTAGCGTGCAAGGCAGAAATATCATTACGAATTTTCTGCTGCTCTTCAATAATATTTTTTTGATTATTGCATATAATCTGCAACTTTTCGTCTAGTGCAACTTAAAATATATAATTAGTATTTTATATTTAATTTTTTATTGTATTTCATTTACCTTGGTTAAATGTGTTTAGATTAAAATTGGCGGGAAATGTCACAACCTCTTCATCAGCTTCATTTACCGCAAAAATTAAAAGATTGTTGTTAATAATTTCAGTTGTTTTTGATGCAGCTGCAGAATCAACTGAAGAAGTGGTTATATCAGCTTGATTAATAGTAAGAAATTTGATTGGCCTCGGAAAAATCGACAACAAGAAAGCTGGCTTCAACACAATCTAAATACTCAAACATCAACCACAATCAATACAAATTAATAAGAAGTGGCGAGATCTCAGCTACGCTGCGCCAAAAGCGAAGTTCGACAACCAAGACTTTTCACACAAAAAGGAATGACGTCACACACAGCACAGAATTTTCAAACAACAAAAAATTATACAGAAAATAGGAATTTTAACAGGAAGTAAAGACGGAAGGAAAAGACTCGAGTCACAAAAATAGAATCACAAACACTACATGATTATGGCCCGGACCTTGGCAGTGTCAACAACGCTAGCAGAAAGCACGTTTTTTATCAACAAAATTAACCCACTCAAAATTACGAAATTAACTCAAATAAAACGAAAATATTCATCTCGATCATTAACACGAACAATATTAAATCATATTTCATCAAAATATACTGAAATTAATAACGGATGACGAATATAAAACAAGATATAACATTAAAACTTACATACCGATCTCAACACCACCGCAGTCCGTGCCACAATGACTTGTTCATCATCGTTTCCGCCAAGCGAGCGCACGCTATCGGCCAAATGTCACAGCAAAAAATATAGTTTTTGCGCGAAATTTAAGTTTGCAATAATTAACCAAAAATTTGGCAATTGTAACAATAAAAAATTGTTACACTTTTTTTTTTTTTTTTATTAGCAAGATTTTTCTTTCTTTGATATCTTGTTAGATATCGGAACGTTTGTGTAGATAAATCAGATAAATCAGATAAAATTTTATTTTCCTTATCTTTATCTCTTACGGAAATATTACTTTCGTCGATTTCATGTACAGAGTTTCTTCTTCTTTTAGTTTTTACAAGTTTCTTGGTACGATTATCATTTTCATCATGTATATCATTTACCGTATTTCTTCTTTTCCGTATACTTCTGACGATATTGTTATCAACGGATTCTTCAATTAAAATTGTGGGTGTATGCGTTGTAGTGATTGAAATAAAGGAACGTGATTGCAGATATTAATATTTATTTGAAATAAATACTTTACGATATATAAAAATAATACAATTGTGCCAAGTTACAATTCGTACAATATAAAACATTACAATTGCGACAAGTTACAATTCGTACAATTCGTCGTATAGCGAGCGCGCACTGGTGATGTAGACACGCACTATTACTACTCACTGTACTCACTTTACTCACTGTGATGAACTGTGATAAACTGTTGTCTGACTGTTGACTGATAGTTGACTAATAAGTGCTGACTGCTTGTTGACTGATTTCTGATAGCTGACTTGGTTTCTGAATGAAGACTGAATGTTGAATCGGTTTCTGACTTGGTTTCAGACTCGGTTTCAGACTGATTTCTCGTCCACCGAACTGCCTTTTTATATACTCAAAATCTCCCCACTTCTCTCGTTCACTTTAACGGCTGCTTCTTGTTGAAGGTCGATTTCTCGTGGAAAAGTTTTTCGTGGAAATATTCCAGGGAAAATCCGGCGGCCACGTGTAAGCTCTGGTAGGTTTTGGTCGGCGCTAGTTTTATTAAACTAGCGGCGCCGGATTTTTATTGAATGTTGGCGGCATTCAGATCCAGACGCGGCGAAAGCTATAATAGCCATAATAGCTAGCCTAAAGCCCGGCTGGCGACAGCTATTTACGATAGTCTGGTGCCCGTCCGGCGACAGCTATTTACGATAGTCTGGTGCCCGTCCGGCGACAGCTATTTACGATAGTCTGGTGCCCGTCCGGCGACAGCTATTTACGATAGCCTAACGCCAGATTTGTCACGTACTTGTAAACTGAAATAGTCTTGGTGACGCTATGGTAGTGCCTTGTGTAAAAGGTCCCTACATCACCCCCCTGCTAGTGATTGAACGCATGGTTATTTGAAAGAGGCTTGGTACCTTTCCGGAAATCTAACCTGTCTCCGCGGTCGTGTTTCCGCTGTTGTAGGAAGTGCTGTCGGTGTTTGTTGCGCACCACTTCCTTCTCTTTCTGCTGGCGTTTTCTCTGCTGATTGTGAGTTTTCCTGTGGCATAATGTATGCGGGTTTAAGTCGGTCAATTGAAATATTGACAGTTTTTCCACCGCACTTCACCTGAAAGTTTTTCTCTCCGCGGTTCACCATCTCGAATGGTCCGTGGTATGGGTTTTGCAACGAACTTTTGGGACCATCATGTCTGATAAAAACATGAGACGTGTCGCGTAAGTTTTTAAAAACAAACACCCGTTTGTTACCATGTTGAGAACCGTGAGTAGGTTGTAAACCCTGCAGTCGCTCACGCAGTTGTTTAGCAAAATCTGTGGTCTCCAATACGTCTGCTTGCGGACTCTGGTGCAAAAATTCTCCTGGCAATCGGAGTGACGCGCCGTAAACAAGCTCGGCATTTGTGGCTTTCAGGTCTTCTCGCCAGGCATTTCTGATACCTAAGAGGATTATTGGCAAAACTTCCGTCCATCGGTCTGTTTCGTGGCACTTGATTGCTGCTTTGAGTTGACGATGGAAACGTTCCACCAACCCGTTTGCTGCCGGATGATACGCTGTCGTTCTAATGCGCGACATGCCGCAGATTTCCTGTAACTTCCGGAATAATCTGGATTCGAACTGCCGACCTTGATCCGTAGTTATCCTTAGTGGAGTTCCGAAACGTGCTACCCAGTTTGCAAAAAATGCTCGAGCCACAGTGCTAGCCTCGATATTTTCCAGCGGAATAGCTTCCGGCCACCTTGTAAATCTGTCCACGCAGGTCAGGCAATACCTGAATCCCTCGGATATTGGAAGTGGTCCCACGATGTCAATGTGCACGTGCTCGAAACGTGTCGACGGAAGAGCAAACGTTGCAGGCGGCGAGGTAATGTGCCTGGTTACTTTTGCTTTCTGACAATGCAAGCAACATTGTGCCCATTTCCTGCAATCAGCGTTGATTGCCGGCCAAACGAAACGTTGCGAAACAAGCTTAGCTGTAGCTTTGACGCCAGGATGCGCCAATTGGTGAATGCTATTAAATGCTGCCTTCCGAAAAGATGGGGTTACAAATGGTCGTACTGCGTTAGTGGAAACGTCACAGTATAGTGAAATGTTGGTGCTAGGAATCAACATCTTCTTTAACTGCAAGCTCGAATCCGTTTGTTGTAAAATGTTTTGAAGTTCGGCGTCATCGTTTTGTGACAAGGCAAGGGCTTCAAAATCTACGCCCGCTGAAATGGTTTCTACTCTCAACAGTGCATCGGCGACAATGTTGTCCTTGCCGGCGATGTGCTTGATATCAGTGGTAAACTGTCCAATAAAATCAAGATGCCGAAACTGACGTGGAGAACATTTTTCCGCTTTCTGTTGAAAAGCAAAAGTCAACGGTTGGTGATCGGTGAAAATGGTAAAAACTCTGCCCTCTACCATGTGCTTAAAATGTTTCACCGCCAGATATATCGCTAGAAGTTCGCGATCATACGCGCCGTACTTCCGTTCGGCCGAAGACAATTTCTTTGAAAAGAAAGCGAGTGGTTGCCAGCTGTCACCAATTTTCTGCTGCACCGCAGCGCCAACTGCAAAATCTGATGCGTCGCTGATGATGGCGAGTGCTGCATCCGGACGTGGATGTGCTAATAAAGCGGCTTCTTCCAAACTCTCCTTGCATTGGTTAAATGCCTCAACCGTTGCCGGTGTCCAAAGTATCGGTGTTTTTCCTTTAATATTTCCTTGCAGAAGCTCGTTGAGTGGGGCTTGTGTTTGTGCTGCCTTCGGTATAAAACGTCTGTAGTAGTTTAACATACCGAGGAAACGGCGAAGTTCTTTGGCAGTTTGTGGCTGTGGGTATGTCTTCATGGAGATGGCACGTTCCTGTATAGGTTTGGTACCACTGCCGGATACTTGATATCCGAGAAAAAGTACTTCCGGTGCGCCAAAAACACACTTGGCTGGATTTACGACAACCCCGTTGTCTCTCAACCGATTGAATAACGTCTCTAAGTGAAACATGTGCTCTTCTTTGGACGCCGATGCTACTAGAATGTCGTCAATGTATGCGTAGCAAAAATGCAGGCCAAAAGTCATAAAAGGAAATTCGAAAAGTCCAAAAGGTGTGGTAATGGCAGTTTTCGGAATATCTTCTTCAGCAACTGGAACTTGATTGTACGCTCTCACTAGGTCGATGGTCGAAAATACGTTTTTTCCATATAACGCTTGCGAGAAATCTTCGATGTGAGGCACCGGGTACCTGTCTGGTATGGTTCTCGCGTTGAGTGCTCGATAGTCGCCACAAGGACGCCATTTATTGCCTTTTTTGGGAACCAAGTGCAGCGGTGATGCCCAACAACTCTCAGATGGTCGAGCCGTTCCTAACTGCAGCATGGTTTCGAACTCTTTTTTCGCTATCTGTAGCTTGTCGGGTGCTAAACGCCGTGGTTTACTTGTAGTAGGCGGCCCGTCGGTTGTTCGGATGTGGTGATACGTAGAATGTTTGAGAACCACTGGAACGCCAGCCGGTCGCGTTATTTCCGGAAAACTAGCCAATAGTTCTTCGTACTCAGTGGCGCCTCTCAACACTTTTATGTGACCGGACGATCCGGTAGCCTCGCGCCCGATAGTTGCTAAGCTCGTATTCATGTCCACTAACCGTCCATTTCGAATGTCTACAAGCAACCCGTAATGTGCTAAAAAGTCAACACCGATTATTGGTTTTGAAACGTCAGCTACCACGAAACATCATACAAACGCGCGCCGTAACTTAAAGTTTAAAGTAACGGTAATTGTTCCATACGTCGATATTACGGTATCATTCGCGGCGTAAAGTTCATAGTTCGTCTTTGTCCGTTTTTCGCGCACCCACGATCGCGGATACACACAAAGATCGGCACCCGTGTCAATTAAAAATTCTTTTTTTGTCACTTTGTCTGTCACAAAAAGGCGACGTGAAGAAGGGAGAGAGTCGCTTGTCGCCATCAGAAACTTCCCTGGTTGTTTTCCGGCGGTGTGTATGAACACGGAGGCTTGCATTTCCTCGCGTGCGCACCAAAACGCGCGTGATACCATCACTCACTACTGTCTGAAGAACGTCCGCGGGACCGGGAACGACTACTGCTGTACCGCGAGCGTGACCGGCCGTTTGCGATTGCTGCGGCTGTCCCGTCTTGTCGCTGTGAGTTGCCGCTTTTTGACAAAAGGTTTGCTACCTGGTTTGTCAATTCTTGTACTTGTTTCGCTAGTGCTGATACCTCATTGTTTTTGGAAATTTCTGTGACGTGTGTACGTGGAGTTATTTCCATGATTTTGTCGGCCAACTCAGCTAGTTTATCCAACGGAGTATCTGCTTGCGTTGCGAGAATAGCCTGAATTTGTATAGGCAACCGATTAAGCCACAACGTACGCACGAAGGTATCTGGAATAGAGGTTCCGGCTAGGCTTCGTAAATGACGTAAAAATTGCGTCGGTTTGCGATCTCCTAGCTCTTCACTTTCCACCAAACGCTGGATCTTGTGCTCTTGTGAACTAGATAACGGCTTAATTAGTTCACGCTTGATTGCATCGTACTTGTTTTCGGCGGGAGGATTGGTTATAATATCCTCTACTTCAGTCGCGATACGGCTTTCAAGTTGTGACATTACGTACGCAAATTTAGTTTCATCACGTGTAATGCCACTAAGCTGAAACTGTCCTTCTAATTGTGAGAACCATAATGCGGGTTTCTCGGCCCAAAACGGCGGTGCGCGCACTGAAACTCTGGCAACCGATTGTTCGTTGTTGGAAATGCCGGCATTGGCTCCTGCATCGTTGTCTGGCATTGTCACAAAATCACTGTAGTACGGCTAAGTTTATTAATTACTGTTCTTAGGTATAGTATAGTGACGCACTCTGTTCTCGCGACAGCACTAACTCGAAGCACACACGAAATACGGCGGTTTAAAAAATCACGTATGTTTAAAAAATCACGTCGGTTTAAAAATCACGTCGGTTGGTCACCAGTTTGTGGGTGTATGCGTTGTAGTGATTGAAATAAAGGAACGTGATTGCAGATATTAATATTTATTTGAAATAAATACTTTACGATATATAAAAATAATACAATTGTGCCAAGTTACAATTCGTACAATATAAAACATTACAATTGCGACAAGTTGCAATTCGTACAATTCGTCGTATAGCGAGCGCGCACTGGTGATGTAGACACGCACTATTACTACTCACTGTACTCACTTTACTCACTGTGATGAACTGTGATAAACTGTTGTCTGACTGTTGACTGACTGTTGACTGATAGTTGACTGATAGTTGACTGATTTCTGATAGCTGACTTGGTTTCTGAATGAAGACTGAATGTTGAATCGGTTTCTGACTTGGTTTCAGACTGATTTCTCGTCCACCGAACTGCCTTTTTATATACTCAAAATCTCCCCACTTCTCTCGTTCACTTTAACGGCTGCTTCTTGTTGAAGGTCGATTTCTCGTGGAAAAGTTGTTCGTGGGAATATTCCAGGGAAAATCCGGCGGCCACGTGTAAGCTCTGGTAGGTTTTGGTCGGCGCTAGTTTTATTAAACTAGCGGCGCCGGATTTTTATTGAATGTTGGCGGCATTCAGATCCAGACGCGGCGAAAGCTATAATAGCCATAATAGCTAGCCTAAAGCCCGGCTGGCGACAGCTATTTACGATAGTCTGGTGCCCGTCCGGCGACAGCTATTTACGATAGTCTGGTGCCCGTCCGGCGACAGCTATTTACGATAGTCTGGTGCCCGTCCGGCGACAGCTATTTACGATAGCCTAACGCCAGATTTGTCACGTACTTGTAAACTGAAATAGTCTTGGTGACGCTATGGTAGTGCCTTGTGTAAAAGGTCCCTACAAAAATACTTTTTTTCGCATTCATTTGATTGTTGTACCGCGTGCAAAATATGTATGACGTTTTTATGATTATTATTTTATTTATTTATTTATTTTTTGGCTCCTACCTGAATCGCCATACATCGCTCCGGCTACAGTTGGTTTGGTAGGCACTAGGGGGTGGATTTAAGAGGCGCCACCGAGATATAAAAAAATTACAAGTATCTCGGAAACTCGAAGGCCAAAGGTTTGGACAGATACACAAGAATACACAAATTTATTGGATAATGGTTTCAGTTTTGTTTATGGAATTATTTATTATGTATTTATTTTTATTTTTTTTCTTTGAAATGAAACTCAATTTGATGCAGCAGACTTGAATTTAAATAAATTTTATTTAGCTTAGTAATTTCTCACAGAGTTTAAATTATTATATTGAATACAAAATTGTTATTTGATTTTTGGGCAACGAAAATATGATGGAGAGATCTTACGCGTATGGAAGTTACCGTGCAAGGGCCTAGCTAATTCCTCTTCTTGTTGGAGTAGAAGCCTGAAGGCTTCCAGTCAGGACTGTGAGTTGGTACAGCACGTGGACGACAAATATAAGCTCAAGTGGTAAGGCTGATTTTCGTAAAACGAGCGATTAAATCCTCAGTGATCTAGTCACATAATATTGGAACCGGGACGATTCTCAAGAGCCGTTGTTCGGATAGATCGATTTTATCATCTTACTTTGGCTTAACTGACTGAGGCTGGGTCCACCTGGAGACGACGACCAAACGACACAGTCCTAAACTGAATCCTCCAGCTCCAACTACCACCAACCCTGAAAAACCATATACAAACAACAGTATCCTTGCTACGACTGATAAAGTTTTACACAAGATTATAAATTAAGTTGCCCAATAAAAATCACTGCTCACGAGCTTACAATGTTTTCTAAATTGAACAGAATAATAATGTAACAAAGTGAGAATGTCATACACAAACTATTTAAAATATTTAGCAAGCATAACTAGTACAATTCGAATACAAAAAAATTACAGCAATTGAAACAAAGTAAATCGCAAATAAGACAAATTGAGCAAAATAACTAATACAATTTAAATACCAAAATGTTAATAATTTAATCCATATCAAACAATAAATAATTACCAAACTATAATAAATTTAACATTTGGGCTGACATAAAATAAATACAAGAATCGTTACAAAAACCAATGCTACTTACAATTTCTCTTTTTATGTGAAAATGCTGCCACGGAATAATCCAAATCGAACTTAGCAGAATCTTATTAATTTTAGATTGAAGCCCAACCTCGGAAAAATCGACAACAAGAAAGCTGGCTTCAACACAATCTAAATACTCAAACATCAACCACAATCAATACAAATTAATAAGAAGTGGCGAGATCTCAGCTACGCTGCGCCAAAAGCGAAGTTCGACAACCAAGACTTTTCACACAAAAAGGAATGACGTCACACACAGCACAGAATTTTCAAACAACAAAAAATTATACAGAAAATAGGAATTTTAACAGGAAGTAAAGACGGAAGGAAAAGACTCGAGTCACAAAAATAGAATCACAAACACTACATGATTATGGCCCGGACCTTGGCAGTGTCAACAACGCTAGCAGAAAGCACGTTTTTTATCAACAAAATTAACCCACTCAAAATTACGAAATTAACTCAAATAAAACGAAAATATTCATCTCGATCATTAACACGAACAATATTAAATCATATTTCATCAAAATATACTGAAATTAATAACGGATGACGAATATAAAACAAGATATAACATTAAAACTTACATACCGATCTCAACACCACCGCAGTCCGTGCCACAATGACTTGTTCATCATCGTTTCCGCCAAGCGAGCGCACGCTATCGGCCAAATGTCACAGCAAAAAATATAGTTTTTGCGCGAAATTTAAGTTTGCAATAATTAACCAAAAATTTGGCAATTGTAACAATAAAAAATTGTTACACTTTTTTTTTTTTTTTATTAGCAAGATTTTTCTTTCTTTGATATCTTGTTAGATATCGGAACGTTTGTGTAGATAAATCAGATAAATCAGATAAAATTTTATTTTCCTTATCTTTATCTCTTACGGAAATATTACTTTCGTCGATTTCATGTACAGAGTTTCTTCTTCTTTTAGTTTTTACAAGTTTCTTGGTACGATTATCATTTTCATCATGTATATCATTTACCGTATTTCTTCTTTTCCGTATACTTCTGACGATATTGTTATCAACGGATTCTTCAATTAAAATTGTGGGTGTATGCGTTGTAGTGATTGAAATAAAGGAACGTGATTGCAGATATTAATATTTATTTGAAATAAATAAAAATAAAATAAATAAAATAAAAATAAAATAATACAATTGTGCCAAGTTCCAATTCGTACAATATAAAACATTACAATTGCGACAAGTTACAATTCGTACAATTCGTCGTATAGCGAGCGCGCACTGGTGATGTAGACACGCACTATTACTACTCACTGTACTCACTTTACTCACTGTGATGAACTGTGATAAACTGTTGTCTGACTGTTGACTGACTGTTGACTGATAGTTGACTAATAAGTGCTGACTGCTTGTTGACTGATTTCTGATAGCTGACTTGGTTTCTGAATGAAGACTGAATGTTGAATCGGTTTCTGACTTGGTTTCAGACTCGGTTTCAGACTGATTTCTCGTCCACCGAACTGCCTTTTTATATACTCAAAATCTCCCCACTTCTCTCGTTCACTTTAATGGCTGCTTCTTGTTGAAGGTCGATTTCTCGTGGAAAAGTTTTTCGTGGAAATATTCCAGGGAAAATCCGGCGGCCACGTGTAAGCTCTGGTAGGTTTTGGTCGGCGCTAGTTTTATTAAACTAGCGGCGCCGGATTTTTATTGAATGTTGGCGGCATTCAGATCCAGACGCGGCGAAAGCTATAATAGCCATAATAGCTAGCCTAAAGCCCGGCTGGCGACAGCTATTTACGATAGTCTGGTGCCCGTCCGGCGACAGCTATTTACGATAGTCTGGTGCCCGTCCGGCGACAGCTATTTACGATAGTCTGGTGCCCGTCCGGCGACAGCTATTTACGATAGCCTAACGCCAGATTTGTCACGTACTTGTAAACTGAAATAGTCTTGGTGACGCTATGGTAGTGCCTTGTGTAAAAGGTCCCTACATCACCCCCCTGCTAGTGATTGAACGCATGGTTATTTGAAAGAGGCTTGGTACCTTTCCGGAAATCTAACCTGTCTCCGCGGTCGTGTTTCCGCTGTTGTAGGAAGTGCTGTCGGTGTTTGTTGCGCACCACTTCCTTCTCTTTCTGCTGGCGTTTTCTCTGCTGATTGTGAGTTTTCCTGTGGCATAATGTATGCGGGTTTAAGTCGGTCAATTGAAATATTGACAGTTTTTCCACCGCACTTCACCTGAAAGTTTTTCTCTCCGCGGTTCACCATCTCGAATGGTCCGTGGTATGGGTTTTGCAACGAACTTTTGGGACCATCATGTCTGATAAAAACATGAGACGTGTCGCGTAAGTTTTTAAAAACAAACACCCGTTTGTTACCATGTTGAGAACCGTGAGTAGGTTGTAAACCCTGCAGTCGCTCACGCAGTTGTTTAGCAAAATCTGTGGTCTCCAATACGTCTGCTTGCGGACTCTGGTGCAAAAATTCTCCTGGCAATCGGAGTGACGCGCCGTAAACAAGCTCGGCATTTGTGGCTTTCAGGTCTTCTCGCCAGGCATTTCTGATACCTAAGAGGATTATTGGCAAAACTTCCGTCCATCGGTCTGTTTCGTGGCACTTGATTGCTGCTTTGAGTTGACGATGGAAACGTTCCACCAACCCGTTTGCTGCCGGATGATACGCTGTCGTTCTAATGCGCGACATGCCGCAGATTTCCTGTAACTTCCGGAATAATCTGGATTCGAACTGCCGACCTTGATCCGTAGTTATCCTTAGTGGAGTTCCGAAACGTGCTACCCAGTTTGCAAAAAATGCTCGAGCCACAGTGCTAGCCTCGATATTTTCCAGCGGAATAGCTTCCGGCCACCTTGTAAATCTGTCCACGCAGGTCAGGCAATACCTGAATCCCTCGGATATTGGAAGTGGTCCCACGATGTCAATGTGCACGTGCTCGAAACGTGTCGACGGAAGAGCAAAAGTTGCAGGCGGCGAGGTAATGTGCCTGGTTACTTTTGCTTTCTGACAATGCAAGCAACATTGTGCCCATTTCCTGCAATCAGCGTTGATTGCCGGCCAAACGAAACGTTGCGAAACAAGCTTAGCTGTAGCTTTGACGCCAGGATGCGCCAATTGGTGAATGCTATTAAATGCTGCCTTCCGAAAAGATGGGGTTACAAATGGTCGTACTGCGTTAGTGGAAACGTCACAGTATAGTGAAATGTTGGTGCTAGGAATCAACATCTTCTTTAACTGCAAGCTCGAATCCGTTTGTTGTAAAATGTTTTGAAGTTCGGCGTCATCGTTTTGTGACAAGGCAAGGGCTTCAAAATCTACGCCCGCTGAAATGGTTTCTACTCTCAACAGTGCATCGGCGACAATGTTGTCCTTGCCGGCGATGTGCTTGATATCAGTGGTAAACTGTCCAATAAAATCAAGATGCCGAAACTGACGTGGTGAACATTTTTCCGCTTTCTGTTGAAAAGCAAAAGTCAACGGTTGGTGATCGGTGAAAATGGTAAAAACTCTGCCCTCTACCATGTGCTTAAAATGTTTCACCGCCAGATATATCGCTAGAAGTTCGCGATCATACGCGCCGTACTTCCGTTCGGCCGAAGACAATTTCTTTGAAAAGAAAGCGAGTGGTTGCCAGCTGTCACCAATTTTCTGCTGCACCGCAGCGCCAACTGCAAAATCTGATGCGTCGCTGATGATGGCGAGTGCTGCATCCGGACGTGGATGTGCTAATAAAGCGGCTTCTTCCAAACTCTCCTTGCATTGGTTAAATGCCTCAACCGTTGCCGGTGTCCAAAGTATCGGTGTTTTTCCTTTAATATTTCCTTGCAGAAGCTCGTTGAGTGGGGCTTGTGTTTGTGCTGCCTTCGGTATAAAACGTCTGTAGTAGTTTAACATACCGAGGAAACGGCGAAGTTCTTTGGCAGTTTGTGGCTGTGGGTATGTCTTCATGGAGATGGCACGTTCCTGTATAGGTTTGGTACCACTGCCGGATACTTGATATCCGAGAAAAAGTACTTCCGGTGCGCCAAAAACACACTTGGCTGGATTTACGACAACCCCGTTGTCTCTCAACCGATTGAATAACGTCTCTAAGTGAAACATGTGCTCTTCTTTGGACGCCGATGCTACTAGAATGTCGTCAATGTATGCGTAGCAAAAATGCAGGCCAAAAGTCATAAAAGGAAATTCGAAAAGTCCAAAAGGTGTGGTAATGGCAGTTTTCGGAATATCTTCTTCAGCAACTGGAACTTGATTGTACGCTCTCACTAGGTCGATGGTCGAAAATACGTTTTTTCCATATAACGCTTGCGAGAAATCTTCGATGTGAGGCACCGGGTACCTGTCTGGTATGGTTCTCGCGTTGAGTGCTCGATAGTCGCCACAAGGACGCCATTTATTGCCTTTTTTGGGAACCAAGTGCAGCGGTGATGCCCAACAACTCTCAGATGGTCGAGCCGTTCCTAACTGCAGCATGGTTTCGAACTCTTTTTTCGCTATCTGTAGCTTGTCGGGTGCTAAACGCCGTGGTTTACTTGTAGTAGGCGGCCCGTCGGTTGTTCGGATGTGGTGATACGTAGAATGTTTGAGAACCACTGGAACGCCAGCCGGTCGCGTTATTTCCGGAAAACTAGCCAATAGTTCTTCGTACTCAGTGGCGCCTCTCAACACTTTTATGTGACCGGACGATCCGGTAGCCTCGCGCCCGATAGTTGCTAAGCTCGTATTCATGTCCACTAACCGTCCATTTCGAATGTCTACAAGCAACCCGTAATGTGCTAAAAAGTCAACACCGATTATTGGTTTTGAAACGTCAGCTACCACGAAACATCATACAAACGCGCGCCGTAACTTAAAGTTTAAAGTAACGGTAATTGTTCCATACGTCGATATTACGGTATCATTTTTTTTTTTTTATTTTATTTTATTTTAATATGTTTAGCTACTCAACAGGAATCAATCCCAATGACAGAGTAGCACTACAATTATAATAAACAAAGAAAATTTATCACACAGAAATGAAAATTACATAATTAGAGTAAAATACATATTATGAAATAAGAGAATATATACATATATATATATACATACATTAAATTACAGAAACAAAAAATTTATGAAGAAATATTATACAAAATCAAAGAAATTAAACGCTTAAAAGTAGTTATAGATACAGTAAATATATCAGGAAAATTATCCATAGTACAAATTTTATTATACGTGTAAGATAATCTATTAATAGGAGAATTTGCTGCAGAGTTAGTTCTATGTAAAGGGATATCAAGCAAAAAATTTGTTCTAGTTACATAACTTGGCACTCGAAAAGACAGTTGCGAAAGTAAGAAAGGAGAATCAACTATATTATTTAAAAGTTTATATAAAAATGTAAGATCAAATAGTGTCCGCCTTTTTTCCAAACTAAGACAGTTAAAATCAAAATTAATAAATTTCCTACTTAAAAATGAGAGGAATTTGTTTTGTATTTTTTCGAGGCGGTTAATGTAAGTAGAATAATGCGGATTCCAGCAAACCGAGGCAAATTCAAGTTGGCTCCTAACAATCGTATAATATAATGTTACAAAGGTTTTTGGATTTTTAAATTTCATACAGGTACGAATCAAAAAACCTAACATCTTGTAGGCTTTTTTAACAATGGTGTCTATATGCACATCAAACAAGAGCTTTTGGTCTAAGGTTACACCTAGATCTTTAATCGTTTTAGATTTAATTATAGTGGAATCATGTATATGATACGCACACTCAATAACAGTCCTGTTTCTAGTGAATGTAATAGAGTGGCATTTAGAAGTATTAAGTAGCAGTTTATTTGCCATCGCATAATCGGTAAATTTATCGATATCATGTTGCAACAACTTACAGTCTAGATCTGAGTGAATAGTTTTGTAAATTTTGAGATCGTCTGCATACATGATAAATTTAGAATAAGTGAAACAAGTAGCAACGTCATTGATAAAAATATTAAACAATAAAGGCCCTAAATGGGACCCTTGTGGAACACCAGAAGTTACGAGCACCTCATCAGAATGGAATCCATTCACCACCACACATTGCCTTCTGTTAGTCAAATAAGAAGAAAACCATTTTAACAGGTCACCACTCACACCGGCTACAGCTAGCTTTCTTATCAATATATTGTGATCTATTTTATCAAACGCTTTGCTGAAGTCAGTATAAATGGCGTCAACCTGGACCCTGTTATCCATAGCATCCAATATGTAGTCCGTGTATTCAAGTAGGTTACTTTCAACAGATCTTCCAGAAAAGAATCCATGTTGTTGAGGGATAATAAAGTTTTTCACACAGG
This sequence comes from Clivina fossor, assembly GCA_963966155.1. NCBI lineage: Eukaryota > Metazoa > Arthropoda > Insecta > Coleoptera > Carabidae > Clivina > Clivina fossor. The sequence continues at coordinate 16,837,098 of OZ014558.1, read as the reverse complement.
AGAATAACTGTTTATAAATAATTGATTCAAATACTTTTTCCAGAATACATAATTTAGAGATTGGTCTATAATTTTCAACAATATTTTTATTGCCTGACTTGAATACCGGAACTACGAAAGCTTTTTTCCAAATTTGCGGGAAATTGCCTTCTTTAAGAGATTTATTAAAAATGGTAGCGAGTGGATTACACAAAGATGAAGCACAGTTTTTTATAAATATACAAGGTATATTATCTGGCCCTGACCCTTTGTTGATATCTAAATTCGATAATGTATTAAATACATCAGAATTTTCAATATGAACTTTTGATATACCACAGTTGTTATTCACTAGAAGCTCATCCACCAGGGATCTCATAAGATTTTCATCTAAGGAACCATCAGTGTACACTGATTTGAAATAATCAGAAAAGAGATTACACGTTTCCACGCCATTATTTGACACTCTATTACAATATTGCATTTGTTGTGGAATGCTGCTTTTCTTAAGTGATGAAACGTAAGTCCAAAATTTTTTTGAATTAGTTGAAATTTGTTTCTCTACATTACAAATATACTTATTATAACAAATATTAATTAATGATTTAACTCTTTTTCTCAATAACGAAAATATATTGTAATAAGTTTGTGTTTTGAACTGTTTGTATTTTTTATGTGCTTTCTCTTTCTCCTTGATCAATTTAATGAGATCACTGGTAAACCAGAATGGGAATACTTTGCTATGGTAATCTTTGTGAGGTACTAACGCATTTATTGCAGACCATAATAATTCATAAAATTTAGAAACGCAATCATCAGTACTACAATTTCTGAATAGTTCATCCCAATCTATTTCATTAAAAAAATTATTAATTAACACGTAATCAGCATTTTTGAAGAGAAATAATTTACGAGGCTTTTTATTCATAAGTGAAATATTAGGAATTTTAAAACTAACCTCTAAGGGTGGATGGTGCTGTAAATCAATTTTAGTTAGAGAGTTAGAACATTCTGAAACTGTAGTATTTTCATAATTCGATAATATTAAATCTAAAGTACGATTATTTTCATTTTTCACACTATTAAACTGAAACAGTCCACAGTATGACATTATATCAACAAATTCATTAGATTGCTTATTATAAGTTGGTGCAGACACAAGATAATTATTTTTGTTCTTAAATTCCCATTGAAGATATGGCAGATTAAAATCGCCGCAGATAATAAATTTACCATCTGGTTCTTTTTCAACGATTATTGACAATTTATTAAGAAAAATAGTTAAAGCTGCGCTATCTTCAGGGGGAATATAGACACAACAAACAAACAAAGTATTATTATTAAAATTAACACTAATCCAAATGTCTTCAGCGGTCGAACAAAAATCACTAATCTCAAAATAAGAAATTTTTTTATGTACACCAATTAAGACACCACCTCCGTCGAGCTTAGTGGACGTATCACGGTTCCTATCTCGTCGAACGATGTTATAGTCATCACACAGAACTTCAGAGTCGTATACAGATGAATTCAAAAATGTTTCGGTAAGACAAATTATGTCATACCCACACATCACTGAGTTCACACGAATGTCATTCGTTTTTGTTCTAAGACCTCTCACGTTTTGATAATAGAATGAAACAGACATCGTAAAGAAGAGATATTAATAAACATATATTGTAGGTACTTGTTAAGTTACCCAGTTCGTCCCAAGCAGTCTTTGATTTTTGCGTATTTATCTGTCCTATTGTAAATTGTTCATTTTTACTGTTATGTCCCATAGTCGATTTTATTTTTATACGCTTGCAGGGCTCTGATATAGGTTGGGCAGTTTTTAGACCGACAATCGTGATTAGCGTCCATTTTTGCGCGTTTGCAGTTTATGCAGGTGGGGTTATTTTTGCTATTTTTGCAGTTTGTGTGGTCGTGACCTTTTTCGGAACAGATACTACATGATTTATAATCCTCTTTGCAGTTATTGGCGATGTGTCCGAACCTTTGACAGTTGTAACATCGTGATATTGAGTAAAAGTCCCTTACGCTGCAAGACTCCCAGCTCATATATATCTTCCCTCTGTTAATTAATTTATCTCGCACTTCAGGTGTTGTCTCGATAATTTTGTGATTTCCTATTTTCTTAACTATTTTCGACTCTAATATCTCGTTTTCCGGTACACTATTTTGTAATTTCAAATATTGCGATAAACTTTCGTCTGTTAATGCCTGAGGGGCGTTATATATTATTAATTTCGGTTTCAATTTTCGTTGTTCTGTGAACTCGTATTGTTTGTGCTTTGCTAATTCGGTTTTTAGTTTGTCTTGATCATTTTTAGAAGCTACTATTACTTTCATACCGCTTGATGTTCTTGTCATATTGCATACCTGCACATTTAAATTTTTTGGGTCTAGTAGTTGTGTAATTTCTGTCTTTAGTGTCTCGTATTCCATCTGATTTTTTGGTTTTACATTAATAATTTGTTGTTGTCTTGTAGCGGTTGTTTTAGTAATAATGCTGTCTGAACCGGTTTTCGCAATTTGGGCGTATGACTGTGTATGTGGTTTGCTTAGTTGTAAAGATATAGTTTCTCTTTCTTTTAGTCTACCGTACAGTTCTTTATTTTTATGTGTAATCTCTGAAAAAAGTTCATTTAACTGATTCGAATTATCGATTATGTAGGACGCTTGAGTTTTACTTATTTTATTTTTATCATTTAAAACGTACTGATGTAAATTACTAATAATTTTCTCAAATTGCTTTCTTAACATGTGTTCGGCCTCCGTGTTTCCGCGTGTTATAGTAGATCCTGGTGTTTTATCGGGTCTATTTCCTGTATCTGCCGAATCTTCTTTACGAAAAATCGGTGTGTCTCGCGAACTAGGGCCTGGTTCTAACTCGTTCGCTACAGATATCTTTCTTACTTTAGTTAGTGACATCGCAAAGCTTTACTATACTAAATTTCTCCCAGAAGTCATTTAGATTTATGTCCGTTGGTTACTTTCGGGTTGAAGTTTTGTCGGAGAAATCGGTAAATGAATTTTTACCAACATCCGGTCTACTTCCGGTTTATATTTTATGCAGGAAACGATTTTGGGCAACTTCCGGTTTCACTTCCGGTTTATAATTTTGCTGGAAATCGATTTTGGGCGACTTCCGGTTTCACTTCCAGTTTATAATTATGCAGGAAATTGGTTTTGGGCAACTTCCGGTTGTACTTCCGGTTTATAATTATGCAGGAAATTGATTTTGAGCAACTTCCGGTTTCACTTCCGGTTTGATCTTTGCGGAAAGTTGTTTGAAGGTCACTTCCGGTTTGGAGGGAAACTTATTTCCGGTTTAATATTTAGAGCGGATATAGAACGTTGATATCACGTGAGGCCGGAGTAAAAACACAAAACTGGACAAAAGTCGAAGAAATACCCAAAATTTCGCGGGAATTAAATTATCACAATTTCCAAACTAGTGTTCACGAATGTACTTAAAAATGAATAAAAATAAAACGAATATGTCTTTACAAACTATAGTTCACCACTGTACTTTACGCTAATTAAACAGAAATTCTTGTTTTGAGCACGTTTCTGACTCGAATTAAAAATTGTAAAGTCTTTAAAAATTGTCCTACGTACCTGTAGGATATCTCAAAAGAAAGAGGACATCTTCCCGATGGTGGAGATGTAAAATTTATCCTTGTAGGTCCAGTGGTATCCTTGGTAAACGCGCTTGAAAATAGTTTGTTTTATTTAACAATACCCTCACGGCAAAACTTTGTTTGCAAAATTGGAGCACCAAATATTTCAAAAACATGTAAAACTAAACACCATATGTTTCACAAGCACATATATAGACTTTTCACAAAACTTTGAATTTAAATAAGGTCCGTATATTCGAAAAAACAGCGATTTTTGCGGAGCGATCAAAAACACGTCTTGTCGCTCCGGAAGTGTTTATTATAATTCGCGGCGTAAAGTTCATAGTTCGTCTTTGTCCGTTTTTCGCGCACCCACGATCGCGGATACACACAAAGATCGGCACCCGTGTCAATTAAAAATTCTTTTTTTGTCACTTTGTCTGTCACAAAAAGGCGACGTGAAGAAGGGAGAGAGTCGCTTGTCGCCATCAGAAACTTCCCTGGTTGTTTTCCGGCGGTGTGTATGAACACGGAGGCTTGCATTTCCTCGCGTGCGCACCAAAACGCGCGTGATACCATCACTCACTACTGTCTGAAGAACGTCCGCGGGACCGGGAACGACTACTGCTGTACCGCGAGCGTGACCGGCCGTTTGCGATTGCTGCGGCTGTCCCGTCTTGTCGCTGTGAGTTGCCGCTTTTTGACAAAAGGTTTGCTACCTGGTTTGTCAATTCTTGTACTTGTTTCGCTAGTGCTGATACCTCATTGTTTTTGGAAATTTCTGTGACGTGTGTACGTGGAGTTATTTCCATGATTTTGTCGGCCAACTCAGCTAGTTTATCCAACGGAGTATCTGCTTGCGTTGCGAGAATAGCCTGAATTTGTATAGGCAACCGATTAAGCCACAACGTACGCACGAAGGTATCTGGAATAGAGGTTCCGGCTAGGCTTCGTAAATGACGTAAAAATTGCGTCGGTTTGCGATCTCCTAGCTCTTCACTTTCCACCAAACGCTGGATCTTGTGCTCTTGTGAACTAGATAACGGCTTAATTAGTTCACGCTTGATTGCATCGTACTTGTTTTCGGCGGGAGGATTGGTTATAATATCCTCTACTTCAGTCGCGATACGGCTTTCAAGTTGTGACATTACGTACGCAAATTTAGTTTCATCACGTGTAATGCCACTAAGCTGAAACTGTCCTTCTAATTGTGAGAACCATAATGCGGGTTTCTCGGCCCAAAACGGCGGTGCGCGCACTGAAACTCTGGCAACCGATTGTTCGTTGTTGGAAATGCCGGCATTGGCTCCTGCATCGTTGTCTGGCATTGTCACAAAATCACTGTAGTACGGCTAAGTTTATTAATTACTGTTCTTAGGTATAGTATAGTGACGCACTCTGTTCTCGCGACAGCACTAACTCGAAGCACACACGAAATACGGCGGTTTAAAAAATCACGTATGTTTAAAAAATCACGTCGGTTTAAAAATCACGTCGGTTGGTCACCAGTTTGTGGGTGTATGCGTTGTAGTGATTGAAATAAAGGAACGTGATTGCAGATATTAATATTTATTTGAAATAAATACTTTACGATATATAAAAATAATACAATTGTGCCAAGTTACAATTCGTACAATATAAAACATTACAATTGCGACAAGTTGCAATTCGTACAATTCGTCGTATAGCGAGCGCGCACTGGTGATGTAGACACGCACTATTACTACTCACTGTACTCACTTTACTCACTGTGATGAACTGTGATAAACTGTTGTCTGACTGTTGACTGACTGTTGACTGATAGTTGACTGATAGTTGACTGATTTCTGATAGCTGACTTGGTTTCTGAATGAAGACTGAATGTTGAATCGGTTTCTGACTTGGTTTCCGACTCGGTTTCAGACTGATTTCTCGTCCACCGAACTGCCTTTTTATATACTCAAAATCTCCCCACTTCTCTCGTTCACTTTAACGGCTGCTTCTTGTTGAAGGTCGATTTCTCGTGGAAAAGTTGTTCGTGGGAATATTCCAGGGAAAATCCGGCGGCCACGTGTAAGCTCTGGTAGGTTTTGGTCGGCGCTAGTTTTATTAAACTAGCGGCGCCGGATTTTTATTGAATGTTGGCGGCATTCAGATCCAGACGCGGCGAAAGCTATAATAGCCATAATAGCTAGCCTAAAGCCCGGCTGGCGACAGCTATTTACGATAGTCTGGTGCCCGTCCGGCGACAGTTATTTACGATAGTCTGGTGCCCGTCCGGCGACAGCTATTTTCGATAGCCTAACGCCAGATTTGTCACGTACTTGTAAACTGAAATAGTCTTGGTGACGCTATGGTAGTGCCTTGTGTAAAAGGTCCCTACAAAAATACTTTTTTTCGCATTCATTTGATTGTTGTACCGCGTGCAAAATATGTATGACGTTTTTATGATTATTATTTTATTTATTTATTTATTTTTTGGCTACCTGAATCGCCATACATCGCTCCGGCTACAGTTGGTTTGGTAGGCACTAGGGGGTGGGTTTAAGAGGCGCCACCGAGATATAAAAAAATTACAAGTATCTCGGAAACTCGAAGGCCAAAGGTTTGGACAGATACACAAGAATACACAAATTTATTGGATAATGGTTTCAGTTTTGTTTATGGAATTATTTATTATGTATTTATTTTTATTTTTTTTCTTTGAAATGAAACTCAATTTGATGCAGCAGACTTGAATTTAAATAAATTTTATTTAGCTTAGTAATTTCTCACAGAGTTTAAATTATTATATTGAATACAAAATTGTTATTTGATTTTTGGGCAACGAAAATATGATGGAGAGATCTTACGCGTATGGAAGTTACCGTGCAAGGGCCTAGCTAATTCCTCTTCTTGTTGGAGTAGAAGGCTGAAGGCTTCCAGTCAGGACTGTGAGTTGGTACAGCACGTGGACGACAAATATAAGCTCAAGTGGTAAGGCTGATTTTCGTAAAACGAGCGATTAAATCCTCAGTGATCTAGTCACATAATATTGGAACCGGGACGATTCTCAAGAGCCGTTGTTCGGATAGATCGATTTTATCATCTTACTTTGGCTTAACTGACTGAGGCTGGGTCCACCTGGAGACGACGACCAAACGACACAGTCCTAAACTGAATCCTCCAGCTCCAACTACCACCAACCCTGAAAAACCATATACAAACAACAGTATCCTTGCTACGACTGATAAAGTTTTACACAAGATTATAAATTAAGTTGCCCAATAAAAATCACTGCTCACGAGCTTACAATGTTTTCTAAATTGAACAGAATAATAATGTAACAAAGTGAGAATGTCATACACAAACTATTTAAAATATTTAGCAAACATAACTAGTACAATTCGAATACAAAAAAATTACAGCAATTGAAACAAAGTAAATCGCAAATAAGACAAATTGAGCAAAATAACTAATACAATTTAAATACCAAAATGTTAATAATTTAATCCATATCAAACAATAAATAATTACCAAACTATAATAAATTTAACATTTGGGCTGATATAAAATAAATACAAGAATCGTTACAAAAACCAATGCTACTTACAATTTCTCTTTTTATGTGAAAATGCTGCCACGGAATAATCCAAATCGAACTTAGCAGAATCTTATTAATTTTAGATTGAAGCCCAACCTCGGAAAAATCGACAACAAGAAAGCTGGCTTCAACACAATCTAAATACTCAAACATCAACCACAATCAATACAAATTAATAAGAAGTGGCGAGATCTCAGCTACGCTGCGCCAAAAGCGAAGTTCGACAACCAAGACTTTTCACACAAAAAGGAATGACGTCACACACAGCACAGAATTTTCAAACAACAAAAAATTATACAGAAAATAGGAATTTTAACAGGAAGTAAAGACGGAAGGAAAAGACTCGAGTCACAAAAATAGAATCACAAACACTACATGATTATGGCCCGGACCTTGGCAGTGTCAACAACGCTAGCAGAAAGCACGTTTTTTATCAACAAAATTAACCCACTCAAAATTACGAAATTAACTCAAATAAAACGAAAATATTCATCTCGATCATTAACACGAACAATATTAAATCATATTTCATCAAAATATACTGAAATTAATAACGGATGACGAATATAAAACAAGATATAACATTAAAACTTACATACCGATCTCAACACCACCGCAGTCCGTGCCACAATGACTTGTTCATCATCGTTTCCGCCAAGCGAGCGCACGCTATCGGCCAAATGTCACAGCAAAAAATATAGTTTTTGCGCGAAATTTAAGTTTGCAATAATTAACCAAAAATTTGGCAATTGTAACAATAAAAAATTGTTACAATATATATATATTGATACGTGTTAAGGAGTCACTTCCGGTATGTTTCAAAGGCGTCCACACCTCCATATTTATTAGTTAAAATAAGTAAATATAAAATATATATATGGCTTTAGGGGAACTTGCTGAATAAGTTTTTCAAAAGAGGGGAAACGATATATGACTTTAAAATTTCATATATATATATACAGATATAATAAATACGAAATCACTTCCATCACTGTTGTTATATAGGAATAATGAATGCAACTTACGGACTTTCACCAGCATTGCCAAATATCTTAAATTAGTGCAGTTATACTTTAGTAGAAAATACAGCTTTTTATATATTCTTAATTTGTCATTAAGAAGGTACTGCTACGGTCCCGGTGAGTTAAGTTTTTGCATTGTAACTGAACAAAAATTTGGTTTAGGAAATATATAAATATTGAGAAGATAAATTAATAACGAAAAAATTCATATTTAGAATTAAAAATGTTTTTTTATACAAATGAACATTATATTTTATTAAACAACTTTACTTCAACTATAATTTTTAAATAGTTAAATTTATATTATAAAAGAACTAATATATTCGCGTTAAATAAATTAAATTTTAAAATATTGAAAGCATTTAAAAGTAAATAAAATATATTTCTAATAATTATAATTATCAAGAACAAATAACTTACTTGAAAAAAATCATAAATTAGATAAAATATATTTTACAAAAAAAAATACTACAAAAATATTCTTTATTTATCTTTGAATAATTTAAATTATTAGAACACAATATGGAAAACAGTATTTTTTAAAATTAAAAATAAGCAATACTCCTATAATTTTTGGAGTTTATTATAATATTGTACAATTAAATATAATATGATAATTAATACCTAACAAAAAATTATTATTTTTTGAAAAGTATGAAAATTTGCTGTGAATATTTAAAATAAATCCCCTATTTATCTATGTTATATATTAACCTCATAAATGAGATTACTGTATCAATCAATATTTTGTTTGCAATTTATGTTTAAATGACAAAATATACAATTTTAAATTGACAATGTATGAAAATAAAAAGACAACATATTTTTTGAAAATAAGATTTATTAAATATTTTTAGTAATGAACTTAAACATGCTTATTGACGCTTTAGAAAATTTAAAGAATATCGAAAATTTAACTGATATAAATCCGTAATAGCTATTTATGTACTTTCATTAAATGTTGCATTTTGGATTTAATAACAGGAACTGTTCTTTTCATATTTGTCTGTTTTATAAATTTTTTTATTTTTGCTCCATTTGAATAAATTTTCTTCTTTATATAGGAACCAAAACGTTCCATAATTGCGTCAATTTCTGCACTAGACCAAGCTATAAATAAATAAATAAAATTTTAATAGAGGTGTTTTCAATTAATATTAATTTAGCTTACGAATTTTTAGAGTTGGTGTATTATTATCCAAAACAGTATTACTCTGGAGAGACATACTAATTTCTTCATTCTGTAATTCTTCATCTGCAAAAACATAAATAAACTTAATTCTACAAAAAGAAAAAAAAATTAATTTAAGATAACAGTTTTTTCGACAAAATTCAAATTCTAAGTTTATCATATAATATTTTAAAACGAATAAAAGAAAAATATATTTATCTTTACTTATACCTACATACAAATATACATATATGTACATATTACATATTTCTTAAAAAATAAAATAAAAATAAATAAAATTTTACTAAGGAACTTTTCAGAAAATATTAATTTAACTTACGAATTTTTTGGGTAGTTGTAGTAATATCCAAATCAGTGTTATTATAGAGAGACTTACTATTTTTTTTATTCTGTTCTTTTTCATCTACAAAAACATAAATAAACTTAATTCTACAAAAAAAAATTCAATTTTAAGATAAGAGTATTTTAGACAAAATTAAATTTCTAAGTTTTTCAGATAATATTTTATAACGAATCAAATAAAAATATATTTATCTTTACTTATTCGTACATATACATATGTATAATATATGTTCATATTGCGTAATTTTTAAATTTTTTTTAATAAAATGACAGTTTCGTAATCATCACTTTGCTTGCCAATTTTCTTATAATAATTGAAAATAAGTTTTGCCGTACACATGCAATTTAAAAGTGTACATATTTTCAGGAATTACTTACTATCGTATTTATCTTCCGTTTCTATATGTAGTGAATGTGGGTCTAAATCAATTTCAGCTAATGATTTCCCCATATACTCCACTGGTAGATTTCCCTTCTCCATCATCAATAATAATTTTGACACTTTGGCTGTTTGGTAAATATCTATTGGCAACCTAACAAAAATTGTAAGGTAAGAAATATATTATAAATTTTAACAGCTGCAATACTTACTCGTAAAACTCGTCGTGCGTTTTTTGCGTATGGCCCATAAAATTAGAAAACTGTTTTATTTCATTTTGCGATAAACTAAGAATTTGTGTAACAGTTTCAATTTGCTTTCTTAGTTTGTTGCTAGATATAGCTTGTGGATTTTCTAAAGAATATCTTTTACAAAGCATCCTAATAGCGATATCCCCTTTGCCCCATTTGATTTTACTTCCAGGTAATGAGAAAACATATTCGTTTTTTTTGTCACTGATATATTTATTACGATGTTCTAATAATACGTCAATAAACTTTTCCAGCAGCTCTGGAATTAAAATGACCACTGCTCTAGATCCTTTTCCACTATTCAAAATTTATCGTTTATCGTAATCACGAACAATTCTCAAAATTCTTTCGTCAGCGTCTCGATACTTCTTTAATTTATTTACAGGTGCTCTACCGGCTACTAATTGTTCATAATATACATCTCGGCCTTTTTGTAATCTTTTCAGCGCGTCAATAAATTTCCAGAGTGAAGGATGGTTCATACTAAGCTCTGTCTGGAGTCTGCGACGAGCTGCTTCAGCAAAATTGTTTGTTTTGTCATCTCCATTTAGTGTCCGGTCATAAAGGTTCCACATTTTCTTCGGAAATATCGGATCCCTTCTTCCAAAACCGTGTCTATTTAATCGTCCTATATAGTTGTCTTCAAACCAGTCTAACAAATGATCCGCATCTCGGGAAAGCTTGTCATTTAAAACGAGAAAAGTTTCTTCAACGTCAGCGACGGGCACAAATGCTAGCGACGTTATCATTCGACAATTAAGAGCAAAGTTTGAGTCACTTTTATAAAGACCGAGTAGTCCAGTTTGAGAAAGATGTTTTTTCATGTTTTTTGTTAAATGAAAAAAACATCCGAATACTTCACACTCAGGAAACATATCTTGTATTATAGAAAAAGCAGCAATTTTAAAATCACACGAAAAACTGGTTGGTTGAAGATCTGGCATTATGTTTCTTATCATATTAAATAATTTGTCATATGTTGAACGCTGCTTATTAGGTAACAAACAGTAAAAAACAGGATGCACACCATCATATTTTTTTGCTAGTAAGACATAAACTTGATAAAAAAAGAGGAGGTGTGATTTTAAATGTCCCATCGCCAAACCATATGCCACAATTTTTAAAAATGTCTATATTTCTTTCTCGGCCGAATATGACAATCCTGTCTACACCAGGACCACTGTCAGACAAAAGAAATTTTTCTGTTGTAACCTCAGAAACCAACATTTTAAATTCTACTGGAATTTCTAACGTTTGTAAGTTTAGTGGCTGAACAGGTGCACGACTGAATTCGTTTCTACATCTTCGGATAACTTTCTTCAACGCTGGTATTGAAGGTAGTTTTCCCTGACAGGCAGTCGTTGCACTTGATACACAGGAATTAATCACTTGTTAATTTGGTTCCATTGTACTCTGAGCACGTAATTTTATTGAAGTAATAACTTCCGTGACTTCAATATTCACTGCAGAAGCTTCATGAGTGTGAAAATTAATTTTTTTAATTAAATTTCATTTTAACACGTGAACTCTTTTACACTCATTGCGTCTTTCACAACGCCAAAATTCAACTTCACTGTTTGCCGATAATTTTTAAAACTATATAAATAGCCATCATTTTCAAATTTAGCGCGGCCACGCCGAGTTTGAATATGGGCTTCCATGTCGTTTGAGAATCAAAAAGTAACTAATGCAAATCTTAAAATGCACTATTATTTATACCTAACAAGAATGCTAATACTTAAACAGTTGTTTGTGAGGTATCATGTACTTAAGCAAATAGTATTTTATTTAGAGATACCTGCCTAGGTAATTTTGAAAAATCCATTTCTCTGGATTAGCTTGCTATTTGTGGAAAAATCAGGCAATTAAGTTAATAGCACATTGTAGTATTAAAATAAATACCAGAACATCTGTTAATATAATACGAATTAAATACATGACAATGCACCTGGCAATTTAACATCATAAAACTTGTTGTTCCTGAGAAATCTTATAGCAGAATATTTGTCAAAATTATGTAGGTACATTAAATACATATTAAAACACAGTGTTATAAAATTTAATATTAAATGAAAAAATATTTAAATGCTGAGATTTATGCAGCGGCACCGTAATGGCCCGGCACCCTAATGGCCCGGCACCCTAGTGTCCCGCACGGTAGCAGCCGCACCGTAGTGGCCGCACCATAATGTCCCATTCCGACATTTCTCGGAGCGGGTGTAGCCATAATAGCAGACACTTTCACGGGATTTTTTCGAGTCCCAATTCAGAAATAATATACCCCAAATACTTGACTTGTTTTACAAAAAATCTGCATTTTTGTTTATGCAAATGAATATTAAATTTCTTTAACTGATCTAAGCATTTAATTAAGTTTTGTTCGCATTCTTCTAGAGATCGTCCTTGTATAACAATATCATCAAAATATGATAAGCAACCATCTAAATTATTTAATATAGGATCTAGTATACTATGGAATAAACTTGGTGCTGTCTTCAATTCAAAGAATAATCGTTTTGCTAGCTAAGTTCCTCGGTGCCTGTTTATCGCTGCAATTTTAGAACTTTTTTCATCCAATTTAATGTTTAAATACGCTCTAGAATTGTATAACACGCAGTAATAGCTACCATTTTTCAATTTTGTAAATACTCCTGCGGTTTTATCAAAAACCGATTTATATTCATTCAAAATATAATCAATATTATTATTAATCTGTAAAGCATTTATCGTGTGATTTTGTAAATTCAGATTTAAAATATTCAACTTTTGTATTCACTCTCGTCTCATTATAGGAGAAAATTTTTCTTTTACGATATATAGTTCTCCCTTAATAGTTTTTTCTTTATATGAAACGTCCACTTTTGCTATCCCTACTGGTTTAATAGCAGTACCATTATATGCTTTAAATTTTATATTACATGTTTGTAATTTCATATCTTTAAAATTCAATTTATTCAACTCTCCTTCTGACAATATTGATACTGGCGAACCCGTATCTAACTCGAAAGGTTGGTGTTTGTAATTAATAAACAAATCAATTAATATTTTTTTATTGCTATCAATATTATTAATATAATATTCATCTTCGCTATCATCATTATCAAATTCTATAGTTTTGACATTTGATTGTGAGGTATTTTGCTGATTTTGGTTATTATTTGCATGATAAGTACTATAACATACCTTAGCTAGGTGCCCCCGTTTCAAACATTTCGTACTACGAAGCTTATGCTTTGATATACACTCATATGTAGCATGGTTATTGTTTCCACAACATAAACACATATCTTCTTTATTCGTCCTGTTTTGATAAGAATTGTTACGCGTATATGATTGTTTATTAGTAAATTTTGAAGTATCTTGTTGTGGTCTATTAAATTTCTTTTTAGTTTGTCCTATTTTATTGATCACTGCATTTGAATCATATGATTTATTTGTATTTTTAAAAATATTTTGCTTTTTATATTCTTCGTCGCTCTCTTTTCGCGCCGCCTCGATATTTAGCGCAAGCTCTAGTACTTTATTAATATTAGCTGTATCAGCTGATTCCATTTGTAAAATTTTTTCACGTATATATACGTCACTCAGACCTCTTATGAATTGAGCAATAAATACAAAATCAACTTATTTCTTACAACTTGAACATTCCCAATTACATTTTTGTGCACTCAATTTTAAAGCTGCTATATAACTAGACAAACTTTCATTTTTTTTTTGAATTCTTGACAGGCATTTGTGTCTTTCTGTGAATACATTGACAGTTGGACATAATTGTTTTTCTAATAGTTCAATGATTTCTTTATAAGACAGTTCATTTGGTTTTTTAGGAGCATATAATGACGATAATAGTTTATATGTTTGGCTTCCTATACAATTTAATAAAATTTGTTGTTTTGCATTTCGGACATCAGTTAACTGCCGTAAACGGAAAAAATTTTCCAATCTTTCTTTATATAAAGAAAAGTCTTCATCTTTATTATATATTTCAAAAGTGACACTATGTGACATGAGTGTATGGTTCACTGAACTAGTATCGGACGCTGGCATTGTCTTGTTTGCTAATGTTTTTATAATATTTGCTAGGGCCTCACCTTGTTGTTGCAGTGCGAGTAATATTGCAGTTTGTGCCTCTGCCATGTTTGTTGATATATTTTCTCGATTATCACTCTCAACAGTTATAACTAATAAAAACTCTTTTCATCTTTCTTCACCTTGTCGCCACTTTTGTTATGTATTAAATAATAATAACATTAATTATATTTTACTTGAATTATTTATTTAACTGATTTTTAACGATATTACAACAACAGAAAAACATATTACAAAAACGTGATCTTTTATAAGTCATTACTATATCAATCTAATCTCTTCTTATTATATTTTTTTGAATAGGCGGGAGATTTAAACACTAGAAGTCTGCAGTATAAAGTTGGTACAACACGCGTCCTAGGACACTTCCTTGAGGAACACCAGCATTTATTTTATAGATGTTTGAGAAGCTATTGCCATATTTTACTTGAAAAAATCTGTCCGATAAATATGAACTAAAAAGTAGATAGTATTGATACGGAAGATTTTGTTTAATTTTATACAATAAGCCTGGATGCCAAACACATCAAGGAAAGCAGCTGAACAGTATCTATGATAAAAATAAAAAATAAAACACTTGGTGTAAGTTTCACAATATTTATTTAACTTGATCGATTTCGGCTTACTAGGCCCTCATCAGAAGTTTGTAACAGAATGAATAGTAAGATTATTTATAGTTCTTATATACTAAAATTACAGACATTTAACAATATTTTAACATTTGATTATATAGAACCGGACGTCACGAAGTATGTAACGTGTATGAAGAACAGAGATAGAGAATAAAATGTAAAAACGAACCGCGCAAGCGCAACTGTATATGACAACTGTATATGAACTGTATATGCGCAGTACAGTCTATATTCTGTCACTTTTACACTTATTTGATTTATATATCTGTCTTCGTCTGGCGTACGAGTACAAAACCTTGTACATTGTATTATAGGCTTCAGCGTATCCAGCTCTATATAATCAAAGATTTTAACAATACAAGAATACATTCAATTAAAATTAGGTAAAACCCTTTATAAGCACTTCTAATGTATTTGAGTTGAACATATCTATTTGGTCGTTAAGTACATTTAAACCCATAGCTATTGCTTTTTGAATTTCATATGCTTCCAAGAAGTTCATTTTCGAACCTTTGTTAATTATATGTAAAATTTCCAAGTTTTTAATGTCACAAGTATGATCTGTCTCTATTAAATGTAAGGCCAAATTTGAATCTTGTTTTTTATATTTGAAAGAACGCATATGGTCATTAAATCTAATTTTAAAAGATCTGCCTGTTTGGCTTATGTAGATCGCATCACAATTATTGCAATTTATTGTATAAATACCACATTTACTATATTTATCTTTAAAAATCAATTTATTATTAATTAAAATATTTTTAAAATTAAAATTGTTATAATAGGCAGCTGTAATGTTATTTTCTTTTAAATCATTGCCAATTTTACTACTGTTGTTACCGATATAACATAATCTACGATAATTTTTTGTTTATGGTTGTTCAGGTATTTGATTAAAAATTTTGTTTAAAATAATCTTTTTATTTTTTTTGAATACTAATTTTTCAACTATTTTTAGATCATACCCATTATTGTTTGCTATTTGTTTAAAACCTCGAACTTCTCGCAAATTCGTAATAGCTTCAATAATTAAAGCAGCAGCATATCTCGCTCGTGTTATTGCCATTTCGAATTTTTAAACAATTAATTTAAGAACAGCAAGAAAGAAAAATTCTAAATAAATAATATGTTTACTTACTAATGGCTACAGAAAAACTGATACGTTATTTGTTTTTTCTTCCCTTTTATAGACTTAGACAACAAAAATAGTATCTAATTCTATTTGAAAATTTTCTTTATTTAAAGGTATAGTTAGAAGTCTGTGAACATAACTATTAAAAGCAGCCATTTTTATATTGTTTAGTTGGTTAGAATGTGCTGGTATTACGGTATCTGTATATGTTGGTTTTCTATAAATTCGGAATTAATATTTTATATACTAATATCTAAAAAGTTTATTTGATTATTATTTTCTTTTTCTATGGTGAATTGAATTGACTGATTTTGGCTGTTTATGAATTGCAATAAATGATCTAATTGTCTGTCGGATCCCGTAAATAAACAAATGACATCATCAACATATTTGTACCAGAAAATTATAGATTTAATTAGAGGATTTCCAGAATTAAATTTGATCTTCTATGTTATTCATAAATATTTCTGCTAATAAAGGACTTAAAGGTGATCCCATAGGAAGACCATCTTGTTGCGTGTAAAAGTGATTATTAAATTGGAAGTAATTTTGTTCTAAGCAAATCTCAAGCAGTGACATAATTTCTAATTGCTGAACAATATTAACATTGTTCGAGTGTAATAAATCGTCTAAAATATTTTTGAGTTCCTTGATTGGGATTGAAGTAAATAAACTATTGACGTCAAATGACACTAATTTTGCATTTTTTGGTACAGATAAATCTTTGATTTTTTTTACTAACTCTAATGTATTTTTTATACTATATATTAGTTTGAAATTTAGCATTTTCGGTAAAATATTATTTAAAAATTTACATAATTTATATGTAGGTGCTTTGGTATATGAGACGACAGGGCGAATTGGGTTGTTAAGTTTATGTAACTTAGGTAAACCGTAAAGTATTGGTGCTGTGGGGTCCATTGTTATATATTTAAACTTTGAATTTTCACTAATTACTGAATTAATATTTTTTAGAGTGGGTTTTAATTTTTCTTGATATTTTGAAGTAGGATCTTCCTGAAGTTCTTTAATATTACTTTTAATGATAAATTCTTCTACTTTATTAATATAATGTAGCGTGTACCGATTTAACAATTACTCACAGTAATTTCTACCAGCACTTAACTCTCTCTTACATTCAGTAATATAATTACCACAGATAACTATTACACTCTGTGATGTCACCGTCGGCGCACTACACACACAATCCCGATATACCCGTCGGCGCACGACCACAGACACGCTGATATACCCGTCAGCGCACGACCACACACAACGCGCTCGAATCTAGCTCACACCAGTAATATAACTGCTTGCGTGACACAACACACGCGGACGATAGATCAAGCTCAACTGCTGTCTAGCTAACGAGGCGGCCGGGGCTCAGGGTCGTTTCCCCCCTCTACTGTTACCACCCCGAAGCACAAAGTCCAGGAGCGTACTTGTTACAATAATCTATTTTAGTTAATATAGTAATTGAATTACCTTTGTCACATTTTGTTAAGACTAGGTTTTCATTTTTAAGTTTAGTTTTTATAGCGTTAATTATATGTTTAGAGTTTCTATGTTTGCCTATAGTATGTGATTTATTTATGAGTGATTTTATGTTTTTTGAGATACCTGAAGTTTTGATGTTTGTGGATTTGAAAGATACCTCTACATCTGCAACTACACTAACAATGTCTTTTTCATTTGGCTTAAAAACAGGAGTAAACGACAGACCTTGATTGAGGCAATTTACTTCTTTTTCTGTAAAAACGGACGTTGATAAATTTACTATCCTGGAGTGAAATTGGTGTGAGTAGACTATGGATTCTTTTTGTTGGTTGTCACTATAATTGTTGTTTTGTTTGTATCCATTTTGGTTGTTTTTAATTAAATACTCAAGTTTCTTTTTTTGTTTGATATAGTGTTGATGTCCGAGAAAATTGACCAAGTGTTTTATTTTTTATTTTTATTTGAAATGTTTCACCAAGTGCCTACAGCTGAAACTTTCAACTTTATCAGTATCTATGATTTTCAAGATCATTTTCTATTTCTGCCACGACTCGATGAATTTGTTCTATTGTGGAATGCTGATTTCTGAATCTGAATTGATGCAATGGAATTAGGTTGTTATTTTCTACTATTGGTTTTAAACGTTTTAACAGTAGTTTTTCTAGCAGTTTTGAGAAAATAGGTAGTAGAGATATAGGTCTATATGAAGAAACTTGATGAGCTGGTTTATTTGGTTTATGTATGAGAATTATTTGAGCAAATTTCCATTGCACCGGAAAATAATGTAATCTTAATATTGCATTAAATATGTGTGTTATAAGTGTAATTGCCTTTTTCGGAATGTTTTTGACAACTTGAGCTGTTATTAGATCATAGCCAGGAGCTTTTTTATTATTTAAAATTTTTACTTCCTCTGTGATTTCATTAACTCTGAATGGTTTAATTGGTAAGGATAGTTGTAATGGTGTGTCAAGATAAGAGAGTAATACATTTTCTTCTTCAGGTGTTATTTTTGATGGATGCGGTTTAAAAGTTTCAGATAAATGCTCAGCAAAAGTTTCGGCTTTGTCAGTATCTGATTTAGCCCAAGTATTGTCTTGTTTTCTAATTGGAGGAATTGGTCGCGTTGGTCTTTTTAATTTTCTTGTTGCTTTCCATAGTGAATAGTCGGTTTCAGCAGTTGGTGATAATTTTTTTAAATAGTTTTGAAATGATTCATTGTTTGTTTCTTACAGAAGGTTTTTAATTTCCTTAATTAATTTATTTAATAATTTTTTATCATGTGGATGCCTGCTTAATTGCCATTGTCGTCTAGTTTTTCTTTTTTCTGTGATTTTGTCTCTAATGTGTTTTGGATAATTTATTATAGTGTCATTGTAGTTGAGTTTTGGGGTAGATATCCATGCTGCATTTTGTATATGAGTTGTTAGTGATTCGACTGCTGTATCAATATCATTTTCGGATTTTAGTTGTATGTTTAGGTCGATGTTTTCTTGTAAATATTTTTGAAATTTTTCCCAGTTTGTTTTCTTATTGGTCAACGAAGGATTTTTATCTTTTGAAATTATTGTTGTACTTACTGTCATTATAAGTAGTGAGTGATCAGATGTCAAGTCAAAACATTCATTGATATAAATGTAGTTTGTGGGTTTTAAGGGTTTTGCCTATCTCTGTCTTTGGTATGCCGACAACACGCTGGATGGCATTCACCGTCGACCTGTTCTTCCGGAAGCCGTACTGTTCATCGCTTAGAAGCGGGTTGATATACTCTCGCAGCCTCTCCGCTAGCAGATGTTCGTACAGCTTGCCCCCGGTGTCTAATAGGCACAATGGCCGGAAAACATTAGGTTCAAAACCTACCTTTTTCGGTTTTCTAAGTAACACCAGTCTACCTATTTCCCATCTTTTGGGAAACACCCCTTTCTGCATAATGTGGTTGAGCGCATTCAATATGGTGAGTGGCATTGCCGCCACCGCCAGCTTGATTACCTCAGGTGGAATTCCGTCAGGCCCCGCAGCCTTGCCCGTCTTCATCTTTCCCGCAGCATTTTCGAGTTTCTCTTCCGTAAAATCAGCGAATGCATCCTCGTCACCGTCGCCATTCGTTACCGTACCTGACCGCACTACACGAACTTCCTCTACCTGTGGGAAGAGAGCACTAATCGTTCGCTCAGCCACGCCATCTTCAAGGCATTCCGGCTTAGCCATCTTGGTTGACCGCACCGCAATGTAGTAGGCCTTCCCCCAGATGTCTAGCTACACGTCGTCTATTAGTGCTTTCCACTGCTTTTTCTTCTCTCTTCGGATCCATGTTCTCAGCTCTTTTTTTCTCAAGCCGTACTCATGCCGCAGCCTCTCCTTCTCTTTCTGTGGGCATGAGAGATCCCCTCGCTCTGGTAGCCAGTCTTCGCGCACAAGTACAGGCTTTTCTAGCCTGGGCGATTACCTCTGTCCACCACTAACCGCCCTTCTGTTTGCAGTTCCCACCGTCTTCCTCTTCCTGGTCAGTTCCCAGCAGTCAGTCCAGTAACGAACCAATGCATCCGCATCCTTTATTTCATCCAGGTTTTCTCCTCTTTGCAACTCTTTGATGCATTATTCCTTGTGAAGGGTGTTAACCCTCCATCCCGCAGCGCTTTTTTCGGCAGTCTCCGTTGACTCCTCTTCCGCATCACTTTCCCGCAGCTCGTAATAGACGTAGCGATGTGGGCTGAACGACTCTTCCTCCTCTAGAACCATCCATGAGTCGCCCATTCTCCTCGACATTCTATCACAGCAAGCTGTGGGATCAATGATGGAGGCACCTTTTGCGTTCACAAATGTTGGTTTGTCCCCCACATTGTTTATGGCCAGGTCCTTCCTGTAACAGAGCCCAGTGAAAGCATGTCCCTTCTCGTCAGTATGCCTTCAACCCCATACTACCGAATGGGCATTGAAGTCTCCGGCAAGTAACAGTGGCAAGCCTTCTTCTCCCAGAGATCGCTCAAGCTCATCCAATGTCACCTCGTATTCGTTATGTGCCCTGTTTGGAGAGATATAACAACTGTATATTCGTCCCCAGTCAGACTCAACCCAGACCATTTTCGCAGTCTCAGAAACGTTCGTCCGTCGAACGCCGATCATTGTCTCGTCAAGGACTTAAATAGCCGCGTCGAGTTCAGCATCAGTGATCCAGCCCACCTGCTGTTGTACCACTGCCTTATTGGGTTCACTTGCAAGAATCAAGTGAACTCCCCTTAACCTTGTAGTAGCAAGAGCTAAATCATGTGCCGTCCTGGATCTATTAAGATTTATCTGGAGGATTTTTAGCTTTTTGGTCATAGTCCATTTGGCTACTTTAGCAAGCTTTTCGGCCAAAAGGTTAGGTTGAGAACGTTACAGGCGCAATGGGTCTGGCAAACCTAGGTACCAGACAATGCTGACCTGGCTAGGCTGATCGCTTATAATCTGCACTCTCACCATCTAGACAAGAGAAATAATTTATACTGCCAGCGCCATCTACTAGCTTTTCGTCTCACTACTGATATGACATTAATTTGGTTATAGAAAATAGTTACTTAGCTATTACCTATGTAGTTAATTTTTTTTTCTCTATTTTGCTGATTTTATTCAGATTTTTTGAGCAAATTTTCGTAAAAAGTCTTAATTTGAAAAAAAAATCCCAAGGGTACCCCTTAAAAAATTTTCATAAATTCAGTTTTTAGTTTTTTGGGAAAATAATAAATACAACACAGCATCTGTTTTTAACGAACTTTATTCAACAATAAGAAAAAATACATTTCACCAAAATTTCAATTTCAATATTTTCAACAGTTTTGTTGGGGGTTGGCTTAATTAATAAGGGGGTGTTCTAAGGGGATTGATTTTTGGATATGTTGTAGTACGTACCTGGTTTATAGGGTGTGTTGTTCTGTTAGGGGAGTGCAAATTTTCTTATTTTTGCGAAATTTCCAGCCGTTTTCGAGATATTTGCGATAAAAGATTTTAACTAATTTTAAGGGATGAAATTGGGAATTGGTATTATATATATATATATATATATATATATATTAATATATATTATAATCATATATTTTTATTTTCTTTAATACACAAAATAAATGTCAACATAGATTTTTTATATAAAATACATACACTCAGTTTTGAATATATATATATAATTAATTTAATATATTTTATTCAGGTATGCAGTCATCAATTTTACGGAAAGGAAATTAAATTATATACATTTCCTTTTTTTTAACAGTTGTTGGTATTATTTTATTGCTTCGATATTTCGAACCAGATTTGGTTCTTCCTCAGGAAGTCGCACTACATTTAAAATTACATATTGTTAACAATTATTAGACTTAAATACATAAATATATGTTTAAATATGAAATATGTATAAATATGAAAAATAACGAAAAAATCAATATATATATATATATATATTTATTATACATGACTAGCAAAGTACAATATTTATTATTATAATTCAAAAAATACAACATACAAGTGAATGTAAATTATTAATACTTAATATTTATTTTATAATCAAATATGAGCCATTAAAATATTATTTACTTAATAACTAATTTACAGAAAAATATTTTAATGCAATGGAAGATGGAGGAAGTTTTGTTTTTCTGCTGGAAAAAAATTGGCACCAAAATTGTGACTTGTTTTAAAGCATATAAAAATTGTTTCACTTTTACGTAATAATCAAACTACTGCAGGGAATGAACTTTTCTTATTATTCGTATAAAATAACTTATCTAATTAATTATATCAAATAAATTTTTACGAAAAATGTTTTTAGAACAATTTTACAAAAACTTATCAGTATATTATTTTCACTAAGTTTGTTCCAAAAAGCTTAAAAATAATGTACTAATACGTTTTCATGTTGTTCTAAAAAAAAAGATCAATATATAATTACGAATTCTGACTTTCAATTCTCATAGTTTAATACTTTCAGTACTGACTTTTTGCGTGCCTTTTTCTAACTTACCACCAGCCCCGTGAGCATTTTCTTTTGCTGACTCTGCGTGTAGAGAGTCCGTTTCTGTGTCAGCGCGATAAACAGATCCACGTCTGTTTCTCGCTGTCACTTCCAGGATCTCCTTCTTAAAACGCGGGGATCCTGTGTTGTTTGCCCTTTGTCCTTCCGTATTGCAGCTCCAGCATCTCTCCGTCTTGTTACAGGCGCTAGCACAATGTCCCGCCTCTCCGCACCTGTAACAGCATTTGCTCCGATCCGGGCCTTTGCACTTTTCAGCGACATGTGCTGTTTCCAGGCACCGATAGTAAGTGAGAACCTGCACTCTCTCCCGGAAGGCGCACCATCCCAGACCAAGAGGTATCTTCCTCTTCTGCAGCAGCAAGGCCGCCGTTTTCCATGGCACCGTAATTTGCCTGCCTGCCTGCCTCTAAAGCCCGGGCGAAACGGTTTGATAACCAGTTCATCCGTACATCCCGCAGTCTCCTTAATGACGTCCAGGAGCTCGTGTGCTTTGGTAACCTCGTCCATCCCTGTTACCTGAAGCACTCGGGAGTCCCGATCTCGAAGCTTAACCGTCGCGCCTGTCAAGGAACTGGTCACCTTCTCCTTTAGCTCCTGCACTTTAGCGCCAGAGCCTTCAACCAGAAGAACCATGCTCTTTTCAGCCCTTTTTTGCGCAGACATAACTTGGATACCCATGCCATCCAGGTCCTTGCGCATATCCCGTACACCTTTAAAAAGATCCGCGTACGATGACGCTTCTCCCGCTGTGATAACTATTTCCGTTCCATTCCGTACACCTCTCCTTGGCCTGGAGGTCCGCTTATGGGTTCCCAAAGTTCCTTTCTCCTGCGCTTGTTGCTGTTGCGACTGCTGTTGTCGCTGCTGCTCTTTTTGCTGTTTGTGCTTCTTTTTATCAAGCAAATGTTTTGCATTTGGTATATCGTATAGTTCTTTCACTAACTGAATATTCGGGATACTTTCGTTGAAGTTTTAAATGTTTTTTAAATAAGTCTCGATGACATACAGTAGTTACATAATATTCACTAGCATTAATCTTGAACACACAAAGTGTCGAATATTTTTCAGGAGACACTGGATTGCAAATTACTTCCGGTTCTATTGTGGCAATATATGACTTCAGTATTTCTTCTTTATCTTTGTGTTCTTTAACGAATTGATTAATATAGCATTTATTAATTATTTTTGATATTTTAAAACAAACTTTACGGAAATCCAACACGCGATAAGAACAATTATATCTGGCTGAATATATGTTCCTCTAATCATTGAATTATCACCGCCAAGTGTTGTGTAAGTTGCATAATTTCCATCGGCTCGGATGTGAGCCGATGCATTTGCAACCTGCAATTCTTCGTTAACTTCTAATAATAATTGTTGAGATTGATCATTTCGAAGCCAATTTTTTGACATACCCGTTTCTGTAGTCAGAACTTTTTATCATAACAACTACAAAATCATTATATAATGCTTTATGGCACTTTTCATTGTCGGTTTCTTTAATCAACTCGTAACAAGTTGACGTAATATCACATTTTCCAATTTTTGCATCTGGTTCGTCTTCTTTAAATTCAAATTGACGTTTCATAATGTTAACAACTTGAAACTCTAAGAGCAAGTAACGAAATCAGAAAAAAGTTTATTCTCTTAAACAATATGAGGCTTATCTATCTACGAATTAAGTTGTGAATCAAACCCAAGCCATTTCACATAAACTCTAGTTCCCTTTGTTTGCAAAACTTTTTCTACAAGATACACATCGGGATAATTTGTATTTGAATGGAATTACCTTGAAAATCTTCGAGCAAGTACGTTACAGGAGTTGTTATTTGTACTTTTGTGATTGTAAAGATTTCAGTACTCCAGTTGGGTGTATAACCTTTAGCAAATTCGCCTTTTATTTTACTTATACGAACATGGTCACCAACTTTAAATTTTGCAGGTCCAGCAATCTTAATGTTACTGTACACTGTGTTTAATAATTTTGTTTCGTTTTTAAGTGTTACATCGACTGGACGCATTTTAATTGTTCAATGTTCCGTATTGTTATATTTTTTTAAAAGATCTTGTAATATATCAATCCACTTGTATGAACCGCGTAAACTAAATTCTTTATAAAATGCAAATTTTAATGTACGGGTAAATCTTTCGACTACGCTTCGTTTTAAATTACTGTATGTAGAATAATGTTTGATATTGTGTTTTTGCATTAATTTTTGAAAATTTGTGTTATAAAATTCTTTCCCCATATCACTTTGCAATAACTTAAGTTCACGTCCTTCACTAAATATTTTAGACATTGCACTTGTAACATCTTGTCCTGTTTTGGTTTTTACTGGCTGCGTCCACGAGTATTTAGAAAACACATCAATTACAGTTAATAACTATTTAAATCCCTTGTTTTGCGAAGCATATGGAATAATTTCTACTAAATCAATTTGCCATAAATCGTTGTTTCCTTTACTGGTCACTCTTCGCCCCGGATAATTTCGTCGCGCCGCTCGATGGAGTTCCTGTACTTGTTTTTTGCTCATTTTTTCATATGTAAATATACCGCTTCCCGTTTGGTTTTATATTTTGAATTTTTCAATATTTTGACTTTTTCTTAATAATTTCCGAATATAATAATCAACATAATCTTTATTAAACGCACTAACTTCGTCAGTAGGTGGTTTTAAATTACGTATTTCTTTTCCTTTAGCATCAAAATATTTATTTTTCAATCTTAAAGTTGTTGTTTGATTTTCTTTTTGAAATCCAGAAATTTTGTCATCAATATATTTCTTTGTGGCAGCTTCGTTATCTTGTAGAGGTTTAAATAAATTTATTAAACGTCGAGTTTCAAAATTTAAATGCCCGGGTGTGTCTAATTTCAGATCTGCAGATAATCTAGATCGTTTTGCTGTTTGACCAAACTTGATCTTGTAATTGTTCTATTTCTTCTGGCTCTGCTTCGAAAACTTCATCATCTTCTAAGAAAGGTGTTTTAGCTTTTGTTGTATTCAATTCTTCAGCTTTCGTTGTATTTAATTCTTCATCTTCTAAGTCAGACCATTCAGTTTTGGTTTTATTTAAATCAACATCTGATTACCTATGATAATGTATGTCTGACTTGTTTTTTCGTTTTTGTGAAGGACCTGCTTCAAGAAAATCTAAAGTATGAACTTTTTTTTTCCTTTTTAATGTAGGTACATATTTATTTTGAAAATCAACTTTAGTTTCAATATGTCTCGTGCAGCAACTGTTTAGTTTCAACTTTACCACGCTTCAAATCATTAAATTTTTTACGTATTGTATCACTTTCTGTTATAATTGCTTTTTATGTTTTCTCTTCTTTAGCCATGGTGTTAACTAATGAACAAACAGTTTCAGAATAAATATGTATTTATTGTTTCATACTTATAAATACAATTACAATTACAATAATTATAATAGTTATTAAAGATATTATTATATCGCACATTCTTTTTAGGCCATCTATTTTAGAAAATTGTTAAAACCGAAGCAGTAACGTCCTTCGTGACTATCTTTATCAATAAATACAAATCCATAATTATTTTTCCAACAATGTGCACATAAATCGTTAAACTTTTGAAATGGCATATCAGTATTAACGTGATCGATATATATATATATATATATATATATATATATATATATGTTAGATATTTATTTATTGGTAGCATATAGTCGATTAAAATAAAACACAGAACTATTATTATCGGTTATTATTAAGTAAATTAAGTACAAAGTTAATAATGTGGTATTCATTCGTTACAACTGCGTTGCGCGTCCGTCACACTCGGCAATACTACCTCAACAGTTGTCATCATACTGCGCATGATCTGCTTGGGTAGCCCTGCGCATGCGTGTTTCTGTAACCAGGGGCGACTGCGATTTATTCTATTCAAAATTCTTTATGTCGGGATAACAGTCTATTTGCGAGAAAAGAAATTAAATAATACACATAATCTCGATTGTAAGTTGTTAAGTTCGTTTATTGTTTTTTTCCAATATTTCGAACCCAAATTTTGGTTCTTCTTCAGGGAGTTTCACAACTACAATAACAATATAAACTAATAATATACATGAAAATTTAAATCCACCTAATCTACTTACTTTGAACTTTTATTCGTATAATGGTAAACATATAGTTGTTTATTGAATGAACCATTTCGAAATACCAATTGTAACATCTATGATATTCATTGAAATGTTTTTGTTCAGAGTTTATTATACAGTTATGATTTTTTCCTGTTATTCTACGTTATTTATATGTGTTCTTTCTAAACGTTACTATTACTAGTCCAATTTTACAAATAATTTTAAAGTTTAACTATATTGTAACGGCACACTAAATTCTAAATTAAAACACAGTTTAAAACAAAAAACAATTTCTATGTCATATTCGGTAAAAATGGCACGACTCAAACAACACGTGTTGATAAAAAATTTGTTTGTGGTTAAGTTGTCTTTCTCAAAGCGTTCGTTGTTACCTAGACGGATGCGTTTTTTTAAAATACAAATTATAAATTAATTCAATGTTCATAAGAATTTATTGATTATTATATCTGTTATTAATTTCATTATTTAACAATTATAATTTTATTTTATATAATACTAATTTCTTTATAAATAACAATATTATTTTTTAATTTACTCCTATTAATTATGTTTTTTTACTACTTTTTGTTTAAGAAAAGAAAAAGAAAATAAACTTATAAACATCAATGCCTGTCGAACGCACTCTAGACCTTGACCATCAAAGTACACTACGCGCTATTTTTTAAGTAAATATGCATATATATTTATTAAATTTTTTGTGTCTGTCTTTTCATTGAGCGTATTTGAATTATGTTTGTTAATATAGTACATTTCAAGGAAAAGTCTTTTGAAATAATTGTTTTCTATCGTTAATACTTTCGGTTGTTCATAACTTACTTTGTGTTTTTCAGCTCTAATGTGTACAGCTAATGCACATTTTTTGTTGATATTAGTTTCATCACTTTTATGTTGGTAAATTCTATTCAACAACTTTTGAGATGTTTGACCAATGTATACCTTGCCACAGTTACAATTTAATTTATATACCGAATTAATTACATATTTATTATCTGTTTTATCTTTTAATCTTGAAAAAATGTTCTTAACTTTTTTAATATTTCTTTTGCTAATTAATAGATTTGGTTTTGCTTTTTTGAAAAGCTCAATAAGTCTTGGTGCCAAGTTTGTAATGTTAGAAAAGCATGCATATCGTTTTTCCCTATCTTCATCCGTTATCTCTGAAGTAGGTTGATCCAATTGTTGTGTGTTACGTGATTCTGTACCAGGAGAGTGGAAGATTAATTTATTGGCTAATGATTTAGGGTAGCCATTCTTAATACATAACTCTTTTAATAATTGAGTTGAACGACCTTTGATATATGTGAATTTAATTTCTTCTCCAACAGGGATGTAGGTCACGTTTTTTTTTAAATAAAACTACTTTGATTTTATTTTACATGCTACTAGTTTCGGTACTATTGCGTACCTTCTTCAGGCAATCTATTTTATTTTGTGAAAAAAATAGCAGTGTTAAAAATCATACAATCATACATTAATAAATTTCAATGACAATATAACTTACGTAAAATGTAGATTAAACAAAACCATTTGACATTGAATAAGTCGTACCAGAATATATAAGTAAACAACAGCACACACAGATTTTAACAATTATTTATATCAATACAATATACGTCAGATTTTTTAAAATAATAAATATATAAAACATTAAAACTTATTAAAAAACAAACAATTTCGGTTTTTTTTTTAATATACTACTGACACATTCAAAAACTGCCGATACACTAACTGAATTTCATGTGGATACACGTATTAAATTATTACTTTTTCATATGTTTTTTTTTTGATATGCATCAAAATATTGTCATATGCTTTATTTAAATTATACACATCTTGTTGTATGTTGATGTTATTTTTGTTGATTTTAATGTGTATCATCTCTTTGAACAGTCTTTTTCCAAGATGTTTTTCTTTTTCTAAAATTTGTACATTGTTAAAATTAAATGTATGATGATTTTCCATACAATGTTTGGAAATTGGTTTTTCTGTTACATTTTTGCAGTCATTGCTATGTTGCTTCATCCTTTTTTTGACATACTGATGAGTTTGTCCCGTGTATGTACAATTACAGTTATTACATTCTATTTTATATATAACATCACTTTGTAATTCTTTATCAATTGGCGATTTTAGTTTTGAAAATAAGTTATTAACTTTTTTATAATATTTAAACGTTATATTTATCTTGTCTGTTTTTAATATTCTTTTTAAATTTTCAGATAAACCCGGGATATATGTTATAGAGCAATAAGGTTTAGTTGCCACATCATGATTATTAGTACATTTTTTAAGTCTGTCATTATTCATAATAGATTTTATTATGGGTGTTGGATAATCATTATTACGAAGTATTTGTGAAATTTGTGCTTTTATTTCACCTTGATATACATTACTAGTCACAGCTAATGCTCTTTCTTTTAAGTTATATCGTTGACAAATTGCCGATATTGGATGAAAGTGAAGTGATGTTGTGTCATTGTTCACTAATATTCCAAAAGAATTGATTTTAAAAATAATTGATGAAAAATGGAATCTATTTGAAAATGCTAGTGACATTCCCAAAAACATTTTTATTATTATGATAACGTTTATCTTTGACAGCAGTTACTTTATATATGACGGTGTTACATACAAACAGAAATTTGGACTAAGTATGGGTAACCCAGTAAGTCCGTGCTTAGCCAATTTATTAATGAATGAATTATTAGACACTATTATTCCTCAGTTACCGTACCAGCCAACATTGATTAAAAAATACGTTGATGATTTAATACTTGTTGTCCCTAAAGAAAAAATTGCAGATACACTAAATATTTTTAATACATATAATAACAATATTCAATTTAATTTGGAAATTGAGAAACAAAATTGCTTATCCTTTCTAGACATACTATTAGTTAGAGTAGATGGAAAAATCAAAACTAAGTGGTTTAAAAAACCGATAGCGTCAGATAGATTTTTAAATTTTAATTCGCTTCATTTAAAATATCAAAAAATTAACGTAGCATATAACTTAAAAGAAAGAGCATTAGCTGTGACTAGTAATGTATATCAAGGTGAAATAAAAGCACAAATTTCACAAATACTTCGTAATAATGATTATCCAACACCCATAATAAAATCTATTATGAATAATGACAGACTTAAAAAATGTACTAATAATCATGATGTGGCAACTAAACCTTATTGCTCTATAACATATATCCCGGGTTTATCTGAAAATTTAAAAAGAATATTAAAAACAGACAAGATAAATATAACGTTTAAATATTATAAAAAAGTTAATAACTTATTTTCAAAACTAAAATCGCCAATTGATAAAGAATTACAAAGTGATGTTATATATAAAATAGAATGTAATAACTGTAATTGTACATACACGGGACAAACTCATCAGTATGTCAAAAAAAGGATGAAGCAACATAGCAATGACTGCAAAAATGTAACAGAAAAACCAATTTCCAAACATTGTATGGAAAATCATCATACATTTAATTTTAACAATGTACAAATTTTAGAAAAAGAAAAACATCTTGGAAAAAGACTGTTCAAAGAGATGATACACATTAAAATCAACAAAAATAACATCAACATACAACAAGATGTGTATAATTTAAATAAAGCATATGACAATATTTTGATGCATATCAAAAAAAAACATATGAAAAAGTAATAATTTAATACGTGTATCCACATGAAATTCAGTTAGTGTATCGGCAGTTTTTGAATGTGTCAGTAGTATATTAAAAAAAAAACCGAAATTGTTTGTTTTTTAATAAGTTTTAATGTTTTATATATTTATTATTTTAAAAAATCTGACGTATATTGTATTGATATAAATAATTGTTAAAATCTGTGTGTGCTGTTGTTTACTTATATATTCTGGTACGACTTATTCAATGTCAAATGGTTTTGTTTAATCTACATTTTACGTAAGTTATATTGTCATTGAAATTTATTAATGTATAATTGTATGATTTTTAACACTGCTATTTTTTTCACAAAATAAAATAGATTGCCTGAAGAAGGTACGCAATAGTACCGAAACTAGTAGCATGTAAAATAAAATCAAAGTAGTTTTATTTAAAAAAAAACGTGACCTACATCCCTATTGGAGAAGAAATTAAATTCACATAACTCTTTTAGTTGTTTTAAATTCTTCTGTAATACCGATGGATGACAGAGTTTTGTGATTCTATTCTTCATTGCTGTCCACGTATTAAATTTTATCTAAATTGGATTGTCCGATTTGTAATGAATATATCTTCCTGAAGATGTTGGTTTCCTGTACCAATCTACTTGTATTTGGTTACTCGTGTTTCTAATTAGTTTCATATCTAGGAATAGTATTGAATTATCAGTTTCTCGTTCTAAAGTAAATTGCAGATGCTGGTTAAAACTGTTAGACGTTAGTAATGTTTCGTTTTCTTTATTCAGAGGGACTGACAAAATCAAATCATCCACATATTTGTACAGGAAGCCTAATTGGAAGTTCAGCTTCATAACACATTGTTCAATCAAATAATCTAAAACTAATCTGCTAAGTATAGGTGATAACTTGTTTCCCATATCTACTCCAAAAATTTGAAGGAAGTGTAATCCATTGTGTATGAAAACATTGTTATTGTAAATGAAAGTAATAATTCTCATGAAACTGCATTCATCCATGTTCCTGTATTTCTGTATGACTGCCCAACGTTTGGTAATTATGTCCTTAGTGAGTTCGAGAGGTATGTTGGTAAATAGACTGACTACATCAAGGCTGATGACGGTATAGTTTTCCGGTAATTGGTAATTTTGCATTAATTGTGCGAAATGGAAACTGTCTTTTATATTGTAAGTATTTATTTCATTGCATGTCTTGGTAAGTATTTCAGAAATAAGTGTGCAAAGTGGTTCACTTGGTGAATTAATAGAACTTATAATGGGTCGTCCAGTCAATTCAGCTTTGTGGATTTTTCGAAGTGCATAAAATATTGATTCTATTGCGTTATATTTCGTTAAATGTTTTGCTTTTTCTTCTGTTATAAATTGTTTTTCTCTAAGCTCTTTAATTATTTTATTACTATTGTTTTGAATTGTATTTGTTCTGTCCGTGTTGATTTGCTTGTAGTATTTTTCGTCTTGTAAGAAGTTCTTGTGTTAATTTGTCATAATCCTCTTTCTTCATTACCACTGAAACATTCCCTTTATCAGCTGTCGTTACAACCAAATCTGTGTTTGATTTGAGGTTATATAATTTAGTGGTGTGATTTTGATCCTCATTTTTTGTATGTATATAATTCGTAATTATTACTATCAGATTTAGATTTGCTGATCGCATCTTCAACCTCAGCTAGAACAGTGGGTATTTTCAAATCCTTCTTTACTGTTTGTATACTGAAATTAAATCCCAAAGCAATAAATTGATTGATATCTTCAGGTAATTCAACTCCTGAAATATTTTTTATCTATTTATCTTGTGTAACATATTCTTCCTTCGTCATGTTACGTTTTAGTTCTTTAATTTTATTTACGTTATCTTGTTTAATGTAAAACTGTTTCTTATAAGATTTATCTAATGTTGTTTGGTAATCTTCTATTATTTTATTCGGCAAGTTAGTGCTACGTAAGGCTATAATTGTGTTATTGATACTCGTTCTTAAGTTTTTTATCTCTTGGTTTGTAATATTAATCTCCATTTTTAGGACGTTACGTTTGATACTATTATTAAATTTTACTACATATCTGTTATTTTTAGGATCATTTGTATTGTATAATGTGTTTCGGACAAATATGGTGTTGTTTACATTTCATCAAAAAGGTTATCTTGTTATTCATTGATGCCAGCTTAATATTCGAATTTGAATACAAATTTGAATACAAACGATCCTAAATGATCCATTATTAGCAATGAAAAATATTCAAAAATTTTATGAATAAAGGGGTAAACATCGGAGTAAACAGGCGCCAGAGACTCATTGGCGAATTGATCTAATTAATTGAGCTATCTGGCAAAACACCCATACATACTACTATTAATTTGTGAGAAAATATGGGAATAAGTAGAAGCAATTTGAATTGATTTAAAATATTTTAACTTAGGTCTTCTTAAACTTATTACTGCCTGCCACCTAGCCATATCTATATTGTTTTGATCGAATCATTTTTAAGATTGAATAAATAACTTAAATTAGATGTAAATTATGAATATATTTTTTGCGTTAATATAATAATAATAATAATAAAAAAAAAAAGAAATATACAGAGAAGATTAATAAATACATACCTCTAGCTGATGAAATAAAAGCAATGTGGCATCAGAAATGTGTTAGAATTCTGCCTGTAGTGGTAGGCGCAACTGGCGAGATCCCAAAAAAATTGCATAATACATTAACAAAGCTACAAATGAAAAAATACATCTACTTGCAACTACAAAAAGCAGTAATCTTAAGTACATGCGCAATAGTCCGAAGAGTGTTAAATAAAAAGTAGCATAATTTAACATACCACATTGAAAAAAAAAAGTAAATTTGAATGTGATTTCCTTTGTTATATTTATATAATAATAATTTTGTAATACTATTATATTATATCACTGTTGTACATACTTGCCTCCACGGAGATCGTTGTACAATGTTGTGTACCTCAAGAGGTGAAGTAAAGAATAATAATAATAGTTTATTTATTGCCCAACAGATAGAAATCCAATTACAGGACAATTTAATTTATAATGTCAATAACAATAACAATAAAATAATAAAAGTATATAATCATAAGAAATCAAAACTAAATTAATTGAAAATATATATACATTGAAAATAAATATGAATTTAAATCCGAAATATGTCTTCATAATGTCGGTCCGCAATTCGACACATTACATGGACAGGTGACCATCGTAGGACATCCGTTCTCGGTGCTTGAAGATAAAAACTTTTGGAATGTTTTTAATTTAACCTTGGAACGTAAAATGGTACGCAAGATTATAAGTAAGGTACATCAATTTTATTAATTAGAACCATTTTTAGAACATTTGCAGCAAATATTTCTCTCCTCTGTGATAGAGATACCATGGAATAACGCTGTAACAGTATATCAGAATCTAAACATCTTTCAGGATAGATATTGTTAATTTTATATGATAAAATTTTTAGAAATTTACGTTGCATGCGATCCAGGACTACACATTGATAAGCAGAATGTGGATACCAAATTAAACTAGCATATTCTAGCTTACTGGAAACATAAGCAAAATATACTGTTTTTAAAAGAGAAACATCTCGAAACGAAAAGCATATTCTTATTAGAAACCCCAGTGATCGCAGATAAACAAATATTATGTATATGAGCTGCAAAATTCAAAGTAGATGTAAATGTAATTCCTAAATCTTTAATTTCATTCTTTTGAATTAAGTTAATTCCATTCATATAATACGAGGTTGTAAATTGTGTTAAACATCGTGTATAAGGTACCATGCAACATTTACCAATATTTATTGTAAGCCTATTTGTAACACACCAACACAGCAATTTATCAATATCATTTTGCAAAATATTAATATTATCCAATGAAGAAATTTTTTTATAAATTTTTATGTCATCTGCATATGCCAGAGCAGGACAGGAAAAAGATTGAAGAAGTTTATTTATGAATAATATGAATAATAATGGTCCCAAATTTGAACCTTTAGGTTAAAATTGAGTTAAATTATCATTACTAAACTAACAACAAAAAACAGACTTATTAATGAATCAATGTATTAAGGATAATTTTGTAAATTTTTTATTCTTAATTACACATTGCGTATTATTTATTTATTTATTTAATAATGTTTACAAGCCAAGGCCCAATTACAGAGTAAAATACAATGTAAAATACAAAAATAAACATGTATACAAGTAAGATAAACAAGCAAATTGACAAAAGTAAATCACGAGTAATCATAGATTGTTAACAAACTTACAATAACTGATTTCTTAAAAGCAGACAGAGAAGAACGAAAGATATCATTGCAATCTACAAGACAATTAAATAAATGACACATAGTGTAGACAGGTGAACTGCGACGAATTTTAGTTTGGATAGTAGGAAGATAAAAAATGTAAGTTTGCCTGGAAGAAAATGAAGGAACATGGAAATTAAGTAAAGAAACTATTTGCGAATCATCAATGAGATTGTTTATAAGTTAAAAAAGAAATATTATAGATATCATAGACCTACGCAAACGCAAACTGTTAAAAGAGAAAGTTGAAAGAAGATGAAAATAAGAACAAGTACGAAGAGGATATGATCCAAAAGCTTTAAAGTAAAGAAAATTTAGAAAGCGACGTTGTATAGCTTCGATAGAGTCGATATGAATAACATAGAAAGGGTTCCAAATTATGGAGCCATATTCCAGCTTAGATTGTACTAGTGCGAAATACAAAGTTGTTATAGCTATGTTAGAAGTAAAAGTATGAGTATTTCTAATTATAAAACCTAAGGTTTTATAAGCAGCTTTAGTAACGCAATCAATATGAACATTGAATCATAACTTAGAGTCAAAGAAAATACCAAGGTCTTTCATCGAGTTAACGCGAGTTAGAAATATAATATTTAAAAGATATAACGTTCTTCTTTCTGGTAAATGATAATATTTTACATTTGTCAATATTAAGGAAAAGTTTATTAGCCGTGCACCAAGTATTGATTTTGTCAATATCTTCCTGCAAAGATATGCAGTCATTTTCTGAGTCAATGGAACGGAATATCTTAAGGTCATCAGCGAAAAGTAAACATTTATTAGAGATTACTGTTGTAATGTCGTTGATAAAAAATAGGAAAAGTAAGGGACCAAGATTAGAGCCTTGGGAACACCAGAATAAGAAGTAAAGGCATTAGATCTGTGTCCCATGTAAGATACAAAAAGAGATCTGTTCTGAAGGTAGGAAAATATTAAATTAGTTAAAGATGAAGAAAGCCAAAAGAAAGGAGTTTGTTTACGATCAATCGTATCGAAGGCTTTGGTGAAATCTGTGTAAATGACATCAACCTGACCCCGATTGTCCAAGATAGTGGAAGTAAATTCCGTGAAGTTGCATAAATGAGTGATAGTACAGCGACTTTCCATAAAACCATGCTGTAAAGGAGATAAAAATTGTTTACTTGAAGAGTACATAAATTTATAAATGATAGTTTCAAAAACTTTACTAAAATTCGATAACAAGGCTATACCTCTGTAATTGGTAATATCATTAGAAGCACCACTTTTAAAAATTGGCACCATTTTGTAACTAGTAACAGCTATTAGTGCACCGCCTCCTCGTGAAACGTTGCAAGCACTGCAATCGCAATCAGCTCTATAAATAGTTTAAAAACTGTTAGATAATTCGGAGCACAGTACACTAGAGTTGAGCCAAGTTTCTGTAATGGCAATTATATCAAATTCACAATTATCTAAACAAGTAGTTTATTCGAATAACTTTGATTTAATACTGCGGGCGTTTTGATAGAAGACACTGACTTGATCTGGAATAGATGAAGACGACAATGGTGCAACTGGAGGTGGTGTGGCTGAGTTGAACTGTGGTAGTTGCTATGCTTTACCGAGAATGTAATTCTTAAATTTTGAAAAATTGTCTTGAAATACAATACATTTCTCATTATCCCAAGCACAGTGATCAATCGGTATATTGGTTTTGTTGATTTCATTGAATTTACTACAATTGATGCATTTAATGACCGAGGATTTGCATTCCTTTAAAACATGGTTATCTCCGCATCGAGGACAGACTGGTGTAGTTTTAGAGCATGATTTAGAAAAGTGATGAAATCCACAGCATTTGTAACATTGTCGCATTACAATTCCATTATACACTGAGCAAAAATCAAGACCAATATATATCTTATTAGCATCTATTAATTTGGTATAAGTTTGAATATCAGTTTGTACAACAGCTTGAAATATATTTTTATTGTTGCGTAAAGGTGATATATCAATTATTTCGCATTCCGACGTATTCGAAATACATGAAGTATTTCGTCGAAGATAATGGATTAAGTCATCGTTATTATATTTTAGCGACAAGCCAACAA
Source organism: Clivina fossor (assembly GCA_963966155.1). Taxonomy (NCBI): domain Eukaryota; kingdom Metazoa; phylum Arthropoda; class Insecta; order Coleoptera; family Carabidae; genus Clivina; species Clivina fossor. The sequence goes on along the minus strand of OZ014558.1, from coordinate 16,800,208 downwards.
TACGTACACGTGGATTTAAAATAGCAAGATGTTTTATATTATAATTGTCACTTAATTCGTTGTTAATCAATTCCTTAAGTTTATTGGAGTCCTCAGATGTTATGCAGCTCAGCTCTAATCCATTGTTTTTAGTATGATGTACATGTTTAAAATCAATATTTGTGACAATTGGATTAACCGTTTTTAGTATATCTGATTTTGTTTGAGAAAGAGACTGGGTTTTCTTTGGCTTAATTAAAACAACAGGTTCCGGTTTTTTGGTTACATCAGCAAAACGTGGACCAGGTTTAATATTATCCTTAAAGTTACTGGCTACGTCAAATTTGGTTAATTTTGATGTAATAGATGCTTCAAATTCATTCAGTTTGTTTGATACAAATGAGAAAAGCTCTTCTTTAAATTTACCAAATAATTAATTAAAAAAATCAGAAAATAATGTATTATTGATTGATGAAATATTTTTGTTTATTTCATTAAATTTGGAAGTGATTAACAACGAATTTGACTTATTTAAAATTTCACATTTACTTTTACAGTTCTCGCATAAGAAAAAAAATTGCGATTTTTCTGTAGTACAGTGAAGTCGGATTCGGAAAGATTAACACATGTTAAATGATATGATTTCAAGCATTGACCTTCGCAACTAACGAAATTATTGTCTCGCTTAGGTCTATTACATTTACCGCACTCAGACATTATAAACAAGCATAATATTCGCACAGTAAGTTAATTGGATTAGCACAACAAGTTTCACAATGTCACGGCGGGCACGTATGACTATGTTTAGTACGGCAGTAAAAATACATGTACTAACATAAGTTAAAGATGAAAAAAAAATGTTCAATGCATACCCGCAGAAATTCACAAAAACTGCAAACTGCACTCTTGCCTTCTGGAATAACGGTCCGTTGTTTATAACAGCAAATAGTTCACAAAAAACTGCACATTATGAAACAAGTTTTACGAAAAAAAACTATGAATATCGAACAAAAAATGCATTCAAAGTAGCACCGTTAGACAACACGTATTGACAGTATGAAATTTAATTTGCTATAATGTAAAATACTTGTAAAAATATTCCACCTTGTTGTTATAACGTAAGCTTTTAAAATAATTTTTTATATAAATAAATTTATAGTACTAAATTATTGTTTGTATAATTTAATATTATTAAATTGTAATATGTAACATATACTTATCGAGTTTTGCTAAATCAACGTCCGATTGTCCGCTTATATTTGATTAATGCCAGCAATATAATATTAAATAAAATGCCAAATATACGAAAAAGTTAATAATGACACAAAAGTAATTTTGTTTGGAAATTTTTAGATTAAATTAAAAAAAAAACAATATTATTAAGTCAAATTAGAATAATTTCATTAATTATTAATTATAAAGTTTATTTAGTAACATAAACAATACTGTAAATTAAGCAATTAGTAGCTATTGATACAAAAACGGTAATGGTATTTATTTAAAACATAAATATATTTTTAGAAAATTTGAATTATTTTGATATAGATAAACATTAAGTTGTTTAAGAATTATATATTAAATACAAAACTATGACTGTAAATACGTTAAAAAGCATTTAAATATTGAAACATGGAATCTCTGGTATTACCACTGATCGTGCGCTTAGGCCATATTCCTACAAATAACTTATGTAAGTAGAGTAGTACAATTAGCTAATCTCTGTTTCAAATTTAAAATGATTGTGAGAATAATAAAAATAACTATAAAAATTCAAAAAAATTTATTTATTTAACGTCAGTAGATTTTGCTAGCAATATTTGAATCAACGAAGGAATTTTCAATATGACTCATAACTACATGATATTTCACAAGTATACAGCCTGATTCAGAGTAAGCGCCTTATTTTTTTTAGCCACACTATGGGTACTAATTTCAAAATATTTGGCAGTAATATGTTTCAGGACATTCTCTACACGATGGTGATATCAGATTTTCAATTGGATGAATCATTTCAAAATGGCGACGTTCAACTTTTTTTTTTAAATGGGATGCCATAATTTTTTTATTATTATTGAGATCCTAAAAACATTCTTTTTACGATAGTATTTTGTTTTTCTTAAAAATTCATTTCTTTCCCTATCAAAAAAAAACTATCATTTTAATCTAGTAGCGCATGTTATGTTATTTTTGTCCAAATATCAAGTAGCGGTAGACACAAAAAAAACAATTAAACTTTATTTTGTCATCTGCATCTACTTTTTGAAACTCAAAATTAAAAATTTACATCAAATGAAAATTAGGTATTTACAAAAATTGCTCGAAATGTTTTCCTTCTTGTTCAATACATAAATTGAAACGTCGTCCAATGGTGGTGTTTGACGTTTGACTACTAGTTAGTCTACCGCTATTTGATATTTGGACAAAAATAACATCGGGTGTAAAACATTCATGCGCTACTAGATTAAAATGTTAGTTTGCTTTTTGATAGGGAAACAAATGAATTTTTAAGAAAAACGAAATACTATCGTAAAAAGAATGTTTTTAGGATCTCAATAATAATAAAAAAATTATGGCATCCCATTTAAAAAAAAAGTTGAACGTCGCCATTTTGAAATGATTCATCCAATTGAAAATCTGATATCACCATCGTGTAGAGCAGCGGTTCCCAACCTGGGGTACGCGTACCCCTAGGGGTACGCCTAGGATTGTTTAGGGGTACTCAAAAAAAAAGTTGTTATGGCGGCAAAATATGTATTGTTAAATAAAAACCTAGTACAAGTTCTAATTGAGTGGCTGGATGTTAAAACTGGTCGAGCGCTCGGATATTATGGTCAATACGAGTACAGTTCCGGCGGAAATAATTGTCATGAAATTTTTTTTGCATAAAACTGAAAGAAAAAAATATATTCTGATAGACCATTATAAGGCGCATATTTTTTGTTATTACTTTACATTACATTACATTACTTTTCGAAATAAAAAATAAAAACTAAAAATATTTTACTGCGGAAAATCAGTGTTTTTAAAAACTAATCTCGTACTATTTCATCGAAATATATACGAATTGCCTTCAAACTTTCAGAATATATAAATCAGTTACTAGTGAAGCCTGTAGGCCAACTAAAATTGCTTAACGAATTAATTTGTTATAAATATTTATTAACAAAGTCGATCGCGCGCCAAATCACGTTTTTCGTAATTCGCGCGTAGAAAGTGTGTTACGAACTTTTTCGTAGAAAAACATTCCTGTTACAAAGTTGTTCCTTAATGCTTAAGGAAGTTTTTTGTGAAGTTTCAAATAAATCGATAAACAATTGTAGGACATATGAATTTTTATAACGCTGTTGTTCCACGGGCGTCAACGTATCGGGACAGGTTTGCATTGTTTAACACGTTTAACGTTAGATTTGTTTATTTGTAAATAAATAATACTATTTCATTAGAAAATATTTTTAATATTAATATTATTATATACATGTAATTACATAGAAGTTTGCTGCTTTTTTCGTGACAGTTTCTTTTTCGGATCATTTACGAAATCATTTTGCTTATTCTTATCACCTATTGCATGCTTATTTGAACATTTAATTGCACTGTTCTTTAATCTTTCAAAAAAATGTTTACCCGTATCACTTAGATAACGCATTAACGATGCAGCATCATTGAGCTTTTGTTCGATTATACCGATAGACTTTGCCAACGGTGTCTTTAGTAAATCATCAAACAATAATTTCGTTTCAATGACATAATTTTTGGGTTTTTCGTCATACCTATAATACACATCAATGCTACCATTTCCGTAGTATGTTATTTTAACCGCATCGCTGATTCGCAAATATTTTGGTAGCTTAATTTGCTTTGGAATGATAGTTTCATAGTCATTCATACTGTAATCAGACTCTTTAACTATAATAAATGGCGGTGTCCTCGCACTTCTGATAATCTCGAAATATTCCTCATCTGTTTCAATAGTTTCGATATTCTTCTTTTTTCGTCCGTACAACCCGAAATTGCGATCGCAAGAGCAATATGAATGCCCTCTCACGGGATACAAGTGATTAATTTCCACTTGTAAATGCCGTGCCAAAAGCGAAAGAAAGCATACAACCAAATAATTTTTATTTTGACCCCCACAATTATCAGAAAAAAAATTGATTTTGTTAGAAACATTTAACTGAAATTCTCGTTTAATGGAATCAAATAAAAAATTGCAAACTGTATTTGCACCTTTTTTAAAATTGCCTTCTATGAAAAAGTACATATAGCTGCGTTTGTGGGGGCCAAAGACATGAACATTAAATACATGCAACCAAATCAGTCGCCGATAAAACTGTTCTGACGCCGGTATTTTTGGTAAAGGCAAGTTTTGACCAAAATCAAATTCCATGCACAATGCATTTTTGTCATTTAACATAAGTTTCTTTACAATCGCGTGTTTTTCAATTAATTGTTTATGATTTTTGTATACCAAACTACTTTTATCGTTTTTATGTTCATAACAAACATCACATACATCTGTACGCGGTTTTGAAAAGGCAAAATTAACATTTTGTTGGAAATATTTAATGTAACTTGATTCACAAAACGGTGTTTTCAAAATCTTTGTTTTGTCCACATAATATTCTAAAAATAATTTGTACATTGTAGTTATATTCAAGTCTGGATGATCAAAATACTGCAACGATGAATGTTCCCGATTATAATGAGACTCATTATGTGGAATTGACAAGCAATGTTCAAGAATCATTTTCTTAATATCTTCAGTTAAAACGATTAAATGATTATTATGAAAGCCCCTTATATCCCCCAGTGACTCATTATTTTTTAACTTATTTTGTACAGTATTAAACCTGCCTTTTCGAATTTGTAACAAATTAATTAAAAATTGTCGACAAACTATTTTATTCTTTGTATGAATGTGAAATCTGTACTCCCAACGAGTAAGAGTTTTACTTGACGAATTTTTTATAGAATCGTTCGGTATTAAAGTCATAAGTCCACTAAGCAGCACATTCTGCGATGTATAATCTTCACTCGATATCCAAAATCCGTCAAAAAAGGCTTCTTGGTCCAAAATGGTGATGTCTTCAAAACAGTTCTTTGGACAGCAAACTGTAATTTTCGTGAATTGTTTCGCAAGTACTGATTTTCCAGAATGTGAAGTGTACTTTTGACCCTACATTTATCGAATAATATAAATAACAAACATATATACACTAATAAGAAATTTTGATTTACAAAAAAGCGTTGTTACCTTATTTTTGGCAATTTTAATAATGTTTCTCTTATAATTCTTCTCATTTCGTCTTTTCTTTTTACCTTTATTCGTTGGACGATCTTGATTCATGGTAAATGCAAGAGATATGACGATACAACTAATTATAGTAACTAACAAGAGCCGAATGAATGTTACGGCAACGCGTTAAAATAGTCGCGAGTCGCGATTCGTTGACGCCGGCGGAACGTACTGCGCACGGCTGCTGCGATTTGTTATAAAAATTCATATGTCCTACGCTACAATTGTTTATCGATTTATTTGAAACTTCACAAAAAACTTCCTTAAGCGTTAAGGAACAACTTTGTAACAGGAATGTTTTTCTACGAAAAAGTTCGTAACACACTTTCTACGCGCGAATTACGAAAAACGTGATTTGGCGCGCGATCGACTTTGTTAATAAATATTTATAACAAATTAATTCGTTAAGCAATTTTAGTTGGCCTACAGGCTTCACTAATAATTGATTTATATATTCTGAAAGTTTGAAGGCAATTCGTACATTTTTCGATGAAATAGTACGAGATTAGTTTTTAAAAACACTGATTTTCCGCAGTAAAATATTTTTGGTTTTTATTTTTTATTTCGAAAAGTAATGTGTTGAAATTAAAAACTGTAATAACAAAAAATATGCGCCTTATAATGGTCTATCAGAATATATTTTTTTCTTTCAATTTTATGCAAAAAAAAATTTCATCACCATTATTTCCGCCGGAACTGTACTCGAATTGACCCTTAATCCGAGCGCTCAGCCTGTTTTAACATCCAGTCACTCAATTGTTCTAAATGAGCCCTTCAGTGGACGGGCCGGCGGGAAGTGTACGACCTGGCCGTGGAGTGTACCCCCACCACCTTATTAGCAAAGTGAGCTCCAGCGGCATTGGTGTCGTCAGTCTCACAATCAATCAACTTTTGTACGTACACTACCGACAAAGCGTTGCCGTGCCGTCGATATTTAGAATAGTGAGCTTTACATCTTCTGACATTCGGTATTATATTCAATATTTATTTATAGTCTGTTTATTTTTGAAAAAATTACCAAGTGGGCATTTTGATTTACAAAATTAGTTGCTTGAAACTGTATGTTACATTGGTAATATTTTAGTTATAACTGTCTTTTTAGTAATTCGACATTTGACATAAGTCAAATTTGATAATTATAAAAATTAAATCTCCCGCCTTATCCCCAGTCTTTATTTGGTCTTTACTTTCTGTTTGTGTCATTAAATTGTCCTACAACTGACAAACTATTAAAAATTATTAAAACATAACTTTCAAATTAAAGTTGGCATTAATTTTTTGTTCGAAAAAAGTCAAATAGTTAATATAGGCGTATTCTATTTAGAATTTTTTCAGATAATTAACTAAGGGTTTTTCGATCAATATTGACCTGTAATTTTCGAATAGAAACTGTCAAATCGGAAATTCCGGATTCTAGCGTTTTTTTTTTTTTAATAGACTTTATAGAAAATTTACTTTTTATTTATTCATACACGAAATTTAAATATTATTTAATAAATTTAATATTAAACGAAATACAAATGAAATTTTCATGTTATAAATCCGTCATAAAATGGAACTTTTTTACAACCGATGACGCATTTATGCTATTTTGATTGTAAAAAGGCTTTTAGCGACCATGACCACTAAACTTAAACTTAAATAAAATAATTATATTACTAACTACACAAAAACCCCATATTAAAGCACTAAATATTCCGTTTTTTATTGAAATATCTATTATATTTTAATTTTTATTGTACTAATAAACATAAAAATATCACTGTGTTGCCAACACCCGTTGCAACGGGTCGAAAATAGTATAACATTAAAACCGTAGCGATAACCAAAAAATGTTACAAACGTCAAAATTGTGGGCGATCCAAATTTAATATTAAATAGCCAACCAATCAGATGCTTTGGATAATTATCATACGAAGAATGAACAGACTCCCGAGCTGATCATTACTTTGACAGAAAATAGAAAATTTAATTATTTTTTTTTTTAATCGCAATACTGAAAACATAAATAGAATACAAATTATCCGAAAACTCATGATAATTATCAAGATCATAGCTAAATAGATATGCCGAAAGTAACCAGATTTGGTGATGTTTTTCAAAAATAAACAGATTATAATATATTTATTAATTTCCTAATCCTTAGGTATGAATAAGTGGTTGGCAAGCGGAACAAGAAAAGAGTTCCAACCTAATGTAGAAGGCTTTCAATTGGCAAGTTCTTCCCAAAATCGAGAGCAAAAAATTAAAGATGACCAGTCTTCACTAGGATTAAATAAGGAAAAGAGAAAGTACTGCGAAGAATACATTAAATATGGATTTTCATATGTAGGAAATAAGAACTGCCCTAAACCACAATGTATAATATGTGGAGACATATTATCAAATGGCTGCATGAAACCTTCCTTATTCTTAAGACATTTTCAAACTAAACATGCTAATTATAAAAATAAGGACCATAGTTTTTTTAAACGCTTGGAGAAAAGTAAGAATAAATACAATTTAACGTCATACATACTATCATCAAATAATGATCTCGAAAACGCCATTGAAGCTAGTTACCTCGTCAGTTACCGTATTGCCAAATGTGGTAAAAACCACACAATTGCCGAGAATTTGGTTCTTCTCTGTATAAAAGATGTTGTTCGTTGTATGCTCGGGGAAGAACAAGAAAAGAAAATAAACAACATTCCTTTTAGAACAACACAATATCTCGAAGAATTCAAGATATGTCTGATGATGTTGAGCAGACAATTATCAGCAGAATTAAAAATAGTATTTTTTTTGCTATTCAAGTTGACGAAAGTACAGATGTCACCAATTAAGCAATTTTGCTAGTCATTGCACTATACTTGATCGATGATAAACCAGAGGAAAATTTGTTACTCTGTCACGTGTTGACAGAACGCACAAGAGGTGAGGACATATTTAATGCTATTAACAGTTATTTCAACAATAATGGTATTGATTGGTTTAAATGTTGTGGATTATGTACCGACGGTGCTAAATCTGTCAGGCATTTACTCTGGTCTTCGAGGCCATGTCATGAAAGTAGCTCCCAATATCAGTTGGAGTCACTGCTGCATCCATAGACGAAATTTAGTGTCTAAAAACCTTCCCGGCGATTTAAAAGTTGTAATTGATGAAGCTGTAAAACTGGTTAATTTCATAAAATCAAGACCCACAAACTCCAGATGTTTTAAAGCTCTGTGTCACGAGATGGAAAGTATTCATTCTACGTTGTTCTTTCATACAGAAATGAGGTGGCTATCTCGTGGTAAAGTCCTTAGTCGGCTGTTTGAACTTAGGCATGAAGTTCAAATTTTTTTTGCAGATAATCCTTTTCAGTTGTCATCCAAATTGCACGACGAAGAATGGCTCCAAACACTCCAAAATGACTCAACAACGATCGTCAGTGCTTCGGATAGAATTGAATCTATGATGAAAAAAATTGATTTTTGGAAATCTTGTATTGAAAAGGGTCAACCTGAAGTATTTGATAATTTGTATAATTATTTTATCGGAGAACAAACTACAACAAATTGTTGAACATTTGGAAGGTTTAAAATCAGAATTTCGGAGGTATTTTCCAAAAGCTGACAAAATTAATAATTGGATTTTAAATCCATTTGAAAATGAATACTTCGAAGTCGCTAATTTGTCAATAAAAGAAAAGGAGGTATTAATTGAATTGTTAAGTGACACCACTTTAAAATCCCAGTTTAAAAAAGAAGGACTTCTTAACTTTTGGGCAGCCCTTAACAATGAATTTGGGCTCATTTCCGATAAAGCACTTAAGTTTTTGTTGCCGTTTACCAGCACGGAGCTTGTAGAAAAAGCTTTCTCTTCGTACGTTTTTATAAAAAATAAATTCAGTAATAAGTTGAATGCTGATTCAGATTTAAGGTTGTACTTAGCATCAGTGGAACCCGATATAAAAAAATTATGTGCCACAAAGCAAGGACAAGGATCGCATTTAATACGGAAGAATGTGAAATAAACGACTAATTAACAATTATTTCTGTGATTTTAGTTGTTTAGTTTTGTTGTATTTGCATATATTTTTATGAGATGTGAACATAAATATAAATATACTCTCTTCATCTATAATAAAAATAATAAACTATGTAATTTCAATCTATACCCATAATATAAAATATTCAAATTTCATAAATTTTTTATATGGCGGGGAAAAGGGTGTAGGGGTACAAACTAGATGACTAACTTTAAAAGGGGTACAGCAATTAAAAAAGGTTGGGAACCGCTGGTGTAGAGAATGTCCTGAAACATATTACTGCCAAATATTTTGAAAGTAGTACCCATAGTGTGGCTAAAAAAAAAAGGCGCTTACTCTGAATCAGGCTGTATATTCACCACATACACAATATATTTTGTAGTTATTATTCATTATTTTAATATATTCATGATTTATATTTGAAAATAAATTAGTTTTATTAAATATATGAAGTATGTAGGTTGTTTTTTTTTCTGATTATTGACTTAAATTATACGTTGATTTAGTGCCGGACTGAGACATTATTTTTTATTGGGCGAGGCGGCAAAAAGTTAGTTATTTTTATACGCTTTATTTGTCGTAGCAATATCTGTTACTATATTGTTACAAATAACTTAAAAAAATTTCGCAATTAAATTTAAAATTATTTTTTATTATCATTAAAAAAAACCTTCCTTAAAAGCTACAATTATCGTATTTGTAATTTACATTTATTTAATACTTATATAAAATCAGTATTGAAACAGAATATAAATGATAGAATAAACAAGATTAGAAGTATATGGGTAAACCCATATATATAGACCACTTTGACATTATTACCATAAATGATAAGAAATAGAAATAAATTTTTTATTTTATTTTTCACCAAAAGTTGGCAATATTGTATTTTACTAATATTATATAATTTATGTAGGCGCTGTAAAAATTTGATCAAAATCGGATAAATAATGTAACCATAATTTAATTTTTTTCTAGAGAAGTTGGCAACACTGTATTTTAATAAAATTATAATTTATATGGGCACTAGGAGACACTTTTCTGAAAATTTGATCAAAATCGGATAAATAATGTAGCCACAATGAATTTTTTTTAAAAAAAATTTACGATAAGTTGGCAATACTGTATTTTATTAAAATTGCATAATTTTTGTAGGCACTAAATGAATTTGTGTGAAAATTTGATTAAAATCGGTTAAATAACATGGCCATAATAAATTTTTAAAAATTTTGTAATTTGTTTTTTATTTAAATAATTACTTTCTACTTTTTTAATCTTGCTTAACTTCAACCTGATAAACTACTGTAATTAATTATAATTTTATTATTTATAATTATAATTTATTAATATAATTAATTAACTTTAATTTAATATTTCTAATAATAATAATAAATTAATTAATTAGATAATATTGCATTGTCATCCAGTTCTGAGCTTTGTTTAAAGTTTCAAGTCTCTAGCTCATCGGGAAATTAGTTTAAAATCGATTGCAAAATTTATACCGAACAGATAAACACACAAATAAACAGATAGACACGAAAGCGAGTTAATAAAAACGTGTATACGTTAATGAAGGTTTGGTTAAAAAGATTTAAATGAATGATTTTGAAGGTGTGAGTGGAGTTGAGAGTGTTTTGTTTGAGCGAAAGTTTCCAGGTAGTAGGAATAGAAGAGCATATCTGAGAGGAATTATGAATGTGGATGAAGCTAAATTTGCTTGTTTGGATAGGAATGTTTTGAAGATGTTGATTTCGAAATAATGGAAAGAGTTTGTTCCACACCCTTTTGGGTACGTGGCGTGATTGTGTATGTATGTATGTATGTAAGAACTTGGTGGTACATTTAATTTATATACATGGTACATCGGATTATAATTTTCATTGCCATTAAATCTTGTATACTGCGAATCAGAACTGTCCATGATTGATTTTGTACCAAATTGGTATTCTTCATAAATTAGCATTCTGCTAAAAATTAATAAAATGTTTATTTTATTAATAAAATTTTTGTTACAAATTATATAAAAACTAAATTTTTTTACTGTTAATTTATTTGTAAAATATTTTTACAATTAACTTTTAAATATTTAATTTTTAATAAAATAAAAGAAAATCACTCAGAACTTATTTTTTATAGTTACTATTTAACTGTCGTAGGGATGATATCGTGCTTTTTTATATAGATGCATTTACAGTATTTCGAGTATTTACAAATACGAAATGCAATGCTACATTTTGTATATAAGTAATACATAGTCATATCTTCCTATACATTGGTTACAATAGAATATGATTGCATATTTAAATTTCCTATTAATTTAGTTCTCCAAAGATTTTAAAAATTCAGAAAATAAAAAAATGCTACCCACCATATATTTTTTTTCAATTATTTAACTTTAAAACATCATTTTATTGCAACTGTGTCTAGTTATTATAAAACATATATTTTCGTTAATTAAAACTTATATATTTTTCGGTAATGGAATATGTAATTTATTTAAACTATTTAAGTTATTTGTTAAAAATATTCAGAAATATTGTTTAAAATAAATTATTGTGCAAATTTAAAATAACTGAAAAATTAATTTATACGACAAAGTTACATTCTAATTTTAAAATAAATAGATATTTTAATATTCATACAATCACTCTACGTACCCAAAAGTTTGTGGCAAAAACTTTTTCCATTATCTTCATCCATTGACTTCATCCCCATTCATAATATCGCTCATATTATATAACAAGATTAGAAGTATATGGGTAAACCCATATATAGACCACTTTGACATTTCTCGGAAAGTTGGCAACACAATATCTTTAATAAAATTATAATTTATGTGGGCACTAGAAGAAACTTTCCTGAAAATTTGATGAAAATCGAATAAATAATGTAACCACAATGAATTTAAAAAAAATGTGATTTTTTTTCTCGATAAGTTGGCAACACTGTATTTTGTTAAAATTTAATAATTTATTTAGGCACTAGGAGAATTTTTTATGAAAATTTGATTAAAATTGGTTAAATAGTAATTATAATAAAATTTCTAAAACTTTAGTAATTTTTTTCTCGGAAAGTAGGCAACACTGGATATTAATAAAATTATATAATTCATGGGAACATTAGGGAAATCTTTTCTGACAATTTGATCAAAATCGGATAAATAGTGTAGCCAATATGAATTTTTAGAAACTTTAGTAATTTGTTTCTCGGAAAGTTGGCAACACTGGATATTAATAAAATTATATAATTAATGGGAGCATAAGGGAAATCTTTTCTGAAAATCTAATTAAAATCGAATAAATAATGTAGCCAATATGAATTTTTATAAATTTTAGTAAATTTTTTCTCGGAAAGTTGGCATCAGACCATCTTGGGTACTAGACAAATTTCTCCTAAAAATTTCATTAAAATCGGTTGAACCGTCTAGGAGGAGTTCCGGCCACAAAATTTTGACTTACGATCGAGCGAGCGAGCGAGATGACGACGCACATACACCCACATAAACTAAGTTCAGGTTCGTCATCTAGTGACTATATGAAGAATTTCTACACACAATTTTTTTTTTTTTGAAAATGTTACAGACACCGTACCAAACACTATACTACTTTTCCTTGCAGTCAAAGTAGTAAAAATAAAAACTTAACAAACAGCATTCAAGAAATAACATTCACATTAAAAATTTAATTCTAATTGTACTTAATTAATGTTGCTTTAAAAGTGAACACATGTAATAAAGAATTATTATTTTTGTCTAATTATATCTTTTTATTGATAGTTTTATATACTGGGTGTCCCATTTTAATTCGCCACTTGCAATAACTTTAAAATCGTGCATCGGATAAAAAAATGTTCCGGATAAAAAGTAAATGGATTTGAGGGGGACATCTGATGCAAGGACCCTTGCTCCTCTTGGACCCCCTGGGGGGCGGGAACGGGGGGCAACTTTGAAATCTTAAATGGAACCCCCTAATTTTTATTGCAGATTCGGATAGACCATTAAAAAGTATGTAAATTTTATTTTAAGATTTTTTTTTATCTTTGATAGATGGCGCTGCAAACAGCAATTTTTTCTGGACTAGGAAGTATTGCTATAAAAAAAATTGGACGAGAGAGTGAGCGAGCGAATGACGTACATTCATACACCTTCATAAACTAACAATAAGTTTAGATTCGTCATCTAGAGGTTCTATAACGGATTTCTATATGATTAGTTTAACCTTGGTAAATGTTATAGGCACCGTACCGATCACTATACCAATTTTTTTTGCATTCAAAGTTGAAAATAGCTTTAAGTTGAAGTTCTGAATTTTTTTTAATAATCGTAACTTAGGCTTTTTTTATTTGTTTAGAGACGGTTAGTATACCTGAGGATTTTGGTTGCGCTCACAACTAGACAGATCGGGTTAAAAGGTTAATTTAGTTATTGTTAATTTAGTAATTTTTTGTCGTGAGAAAAAATATTTTGTCGTGCATTTACTTTTTGTTATTACTTTTTTTTACATTTTTTTGTTGTGCATTATATTTTCCAGTCGTGAATTATACCAATCTTGTCATGCAAAAAAATATCAATCGTCATCTGTATAACTTTTTATTTAACAATTTGCAAAAATTTATTTATATGTATTTATCTAACATATTTAAAAAAAAATCTTAATTTATAATTTATGGAGGCCAGAATATTAAAGCTTTTCCGGACTAGTTGAATTTGTCAGGCCATTGCTGCTTTTTACCACGCTCACACTGTTGTTGTCACGGTCAGTCAAATCTTGTTACCAATTTTTGGACCACTTTCTATCATCTGATCTCACTGAAATTTTGCATGTAGTTTTATTCCAAGAGACAACACAATATTTTAATCATCATTGCGAAATATAGTTTCCTGGCGCCCCACGCTTTTAAAAAAAATTATTTTCCTCTTTTTAGTGTATTTATGTAAATATAAGCATGGATTTTACAAAGTTTTTTTATATATTTTATTATCAAAGTTTAATTAATAGATAATTATTGCATAGTGAGGGGAAACTTAATATTAAATATTTTAATGTCTTTTAAGTTATTTTAATTTATTTAATATTTCTAATACAGTGGCGTAGCCAGAAACTTGTCATGGGGGGGTTACTGAAGAAATGATATAATATTAATCAATAAAGATAATACTATAATTTGTATAAAAAATAAAGAGCAATAAAAATTATTTTTATAAAAACACAAACACATGTTTTTGGGTCGTTTGAGTTTGGGGGGGGGGGTTAATTCCCCTAACCACTCTGGCTACGCCACTGATCTAATATTTAAAAAGTAAATTTTAATATTATGTTGTTAATTGCATCAGGTTAAAAAATAAATTAAAATATAGTGACGTCAGTACTTAAATTACCACATATAATTGTATGTTTTAACAAAAAAAATGTAATTTGTTTAAAATAATTTTACTCTAATGTTATATTTTCTCTACCTGGTATTCTAAATTACTTTTCTATTGAAAAAATTTGATTTTATATTTATCTAATTGTATTCGCAAACATTCAAACTTTATTCAATAACAGTGTCATTTAAATTTGTTGTTTACTTAAATAGTAAATACTATTCAAACAAATTTATTTTATATTTGTGTTTTTACAAACTTATAGTTTTCTTAGTACAACATAATTAGATAATATTTTTAAACTTATTTGCAATAACAATGTTATTCCTATTTGAGCAGTATTTACTGTATATCAAGATTCGGCGAATTTTAATAATTTGATTTAAATTTCAATATTAATAATTATTTTTATTTATTAGTGACGTTTTCAACTAAATTTGGTGTTTAATAATTTTCTAACTAAAACTTCTAAACATATCTAGCACAAAATAAAAATTTATATTTTATTATATACATACATACATACATACATACACAATCACGCCATGTACCCACAAGGATGCGACACAAACTCTTTTCATCATTCCGAAATCATACCACTCCAACTACTCATCGGACGTCCACGCAAACGTATACCATCAAAATCATTCAAATAAATCTTTTTAACCAAACATTCATTAGATATTCGCTCAACATGTCCGAACCATCTTAACTGACTAACACCAACCTTTGCTACAACATTTTTTTCAATTTCACACTCATCATACACTAATCTATTTCGTACCCGATCTCTCTTATTTACACTACATACCCCACGTAAAAATCTTATTTCATTTTTTATTATATAATATATTAATATGAAATTTATAATATTTAAAATATTTTAAATAATATTTAATGATAATATAATTAATAATATGAGTCTAATGCCCGGTATTATAAACATAAAAGTATATGTCAAATAACTACTTTCCAAGTAAATTTACTTCCAAACTAAATAACTTTGACAATAAATTTCTGTATTATAAAAGAAACTAGCGAAGTAACTTACTATCTAGAGAATTACCGATCGAGTAGTGATACACAAATACTCTAATAGATGACACTACCTATCATTTATCAGTTATGTAATAATGTAATTAATAATGAGTTTTAGTAAATTTAAATATAGTCAAAAAGTTAAAATTTCGTTGCATTTCGCTTTGATTGTACTGTATTTAAATTTTACAAATAATATTTATATTATTCTACTTATTTAAATTTGAGTATTTAAAACATTACTGTATTAATATTTTTATTCATTTTTTTTTGTCATGTACTTATTCGTGTACTTATTTAATTTTTTATGTGAATTACTGTATAATTGGAATTCATTTTATTTGAGTAAATAAAGGTTATTATTTATTATTATTGATAATGATTGGTGTTTGCAGATGTTATAAATAAAAATTTATTTTTTCAGGCAATACGTCAGCTACTGATCCTGAAGTGATTGAAGCTGAGGAAGTTCCTTTAATTCCTCATCCTGAAATAATTGACGTTGAAAACGTTCCTATAAATTCAGATCCAGAAACGGTTGACGTTGAAGACGTTCTTATAATTTCAGATTCTGAAACGATTGACGTTGAGGAAGTTGCTCCTATAATAATGAAGCAAGTACTTCGCGAGATTCCTCTATGAGAAAAAGACGTGTATTATCTTCTTCTGTATTATCACGTAAGTTTTATCTTTATTTATTTAACATAGTAAAAAATAAATATAAAATAATAATAAAATAAATAAATTTTTATTAAAATAAACAAGTTTTAAGATTAAGTTTTTTATATATTTTATTTAAAAATCGACGATATACGCTACGTATATCAGCATCAGAAAAAAATATACAAATGGCATAAATAATAAACAAATATAACATAGAAACAAGTTACTAGGTAACGAAGTAACTAGATTAATTTTTTTAATAAATTATTAAATAGTAATAATTATTATAATATATATGATTTATTTGTTTATTATTTATGACATTTGTATATTTTTTCCTGATGATGACATACATATATATATCGAAACAACTTAGGTACTTAAAGGAGCTATTGTCTTCGAGGAAAAATGGACAAAAAGACAGCTAAATGGAAACATATTGGACATAAGGGTATGCCCGAGGTTGACAGAAGAACACGTCAACTCACAAAAAATGAGAAAGATGAAGGTCAGCTATGCTGCCGCGGTAATGAGTCAGCGAGTTTCTGTAGTAATGCGGAAATTTGCTGAATTGTTATGTAAGTATTTTTTATAAGTTAATGTTAGTAAATTTTTATATTATGTATATATTTAACAGAAGTTTTTTTTTTGTTTTAGCTGCGTTTGGTAAAACCGACCTTTTAGATCATTCGGCGGTAGAGACGGCCGATTTTCAATTATTTTCGGTAGTTGTAACGGCTCTGGTGTTTATCCGAAACAGGGCAAACTTTTGCAATGTGCGGTGACAAAAACTTCACCACAAGTAGAGTTTTGGAACGAGGCTGTTCA
This sequence comes from Clivina fossor, assembly GCA_963966155.1. NCBI lineage: Eukaryota > Metazoa > Arthropoda > Insecta > Coleoptera > Carabidae > Clivina > Clivina fossor. The sequence goes on along the minus strand of OZ014558.1, from coordinate 16,783,024 downwards.
AATTTTGGATACGATACGGGATACGGCTTGTACATTCTAATGGCAAAACTTTTAAAATTCTCTCTGCAAGCAATTGGCAACAAAATTTAAGATCGATGATTTATTTGCAAGATAAATTACTTAAATCTGATATCAAATTTATAAATTTACGGCAATTAAATTATAGGATCCTGTCGAAAATTTTTTTGGGAATATTAGAAGTCAAGGCAGTCGAAATACGAACCCATCGTGTTCTCAATTAGCGGGGTCGTTTAAAACTTTACTAATAAATAATTTATTCTCAACGCATTCCGTAAATGCAAATTGTGAAACGGACGATAGTGAAGGAGCCTTAGCAATTGTAGAAAACTATATAATAAAATACTAATAATGTACTACATAAATATACATATATATATATATATATATAAATATATATATATATATATATATATATATATATATATATATATATAAATATATATATATATATATATATATATATATATATATATATATATACATATATATTAGGGATCCCATAATTATGAAATGTAAAAATGGGACACTTCAAATTTTATTAAAAAAAATAATTTTATTCTTGAATACATGTATGTATTTCTATTTTTATTCTAAGAAAAAATTTAAATTATACATAGAATTCTAATAAAAAAAGTAATATCCATAAACAAAACATTTAAATAAATTAAACATTAATAAACAACATCGAACAAAATTGTTCATGAATGTCACTTGGTGAAATTAATATAATAATAATATTCTAAAGTTGAGACATTTTCTCAAAATTTCACAAGTTACTCAGTCATTGAATCGGCTGTTAAGCTATGCATCAATGACTGGCCAGTTTTAACCGTAGACACGTGTTTCGGTCTTTAGGACCTTTCAGCAACTGATCAAAGCACCGTACTTATATATATATATATATATATATATATATATATATATATATATATAATATAATTTAGCCAGAAAGTATACAATATAAATGAATTTCAGATTGGTCATAAATAAAGCGGGCCTTATACGGTCAACCAGGAATGACAGTCATTCCTGACTTCAATCACAAAGCCCCTACACTTATCAGTCAAACTGACAATTTGATTGAGGTAATTTTATCTTTTAGATGACTATACTAATTGCTACCGTATGGACGAATATCTTTTTAACACGTTGATCACCACCATGTTGACACCATGTTTGTTCAGAATAAGAACAGTTATGAGAGATTCAATATCAGTTTGTGAGAGATTAGCGGTTACTTTAATTTAAGATATTCCTCGCGACTGGGTGAAGCATTCACACTGTCAGTCTTCCCCACCATTTTCCTCCGTGATTGAAGCTTGGATATCAAAATATTTGGAAATCCGTCAATCCATTCATGCAGTCCATCGGTCTTAACCTTACACCTTATGAAGAATTTTGTTTTTTGCTTAAATCGCCAATAATTTATTTTGTTTAACTAACAATATTTTTAGGTAATTTTTTGTTTAATGAAGAAAAATGCATTGACCTTGCTGATGTTTGAACCCGGCAATTTTTGAATCTAGCAATCATTGCTAGATTAATTGAAACATTGTTTGACGTAATTGACTGGACTAAAACTTCATGAGTTTATCATGAACAGTCAAAATATAGAAAATACATTACCTTGTCGTTGTGATCTTGTGGCACAGTTGGATAGCGCGTCAGTTGTGAAAGCAAAAATTCGCAAAAAGTTTCGGGTTCAAACCCCGGCAAGGTCATTGAATTTTTCTTCATTAATTAAAAAAGAAATAAAAATATAATTAGTTAAACAAAATAATTTATTACGATTTAAGCAAAAACAAAATACTTTAACTTAATAGAATACGCCATGTGTAATTAAGAATATAAACAATAAGTAATTTCAAGTCTAATTGAAAACATAGCAGCGACATGACGTAAAAGAATATTTACTAAAAAATATACTACAATACATTTTTATTGCAAAATTGAAATGAATTATTCAAATATGTATATGTAAATTACAAAAATGTATAAATAATTATCGAAATGCTAATTTACACATAGAAATTTTTCTACGTATCATGTAGGTATTATTTTAATGCTTATTTTTATCTATTAATATTTAACATTTATACTTATTACAGTATTTAGTATTGAGCTATCAGTTGTTCACATTAGGCCAAAAAAAAAAAAAATGGTTTTCTCATTAGTAACACAGTACTACAATGCTGTCACCCATGACACAGGTATTTATATAAATTAATATAATAATAATATTTTAAGTTAAACATGTATAATATGAATACAATACAGTGGCGGCGCTAGATTTTAAAATTGGAGAAGGGTTCAAGGTTTTTTTTTTATAACGAAGGAGGTAAATAATAATTAAATTGGAAAATAGACGTCTGGTAAAATTTAATAAATAATACTCCTAAGTAATAGGCCGAATTTAGTCAGTCAAATATATTTATTATCGTATACCAATTTTTCGGCAATCACTATCCCCTTCTTCAGGGCTCTACAATAAATACAACTATGTACCTATATACATAAAAAACTACATTCATATACAGTGTGTCCCCGGATTGTGTTTACTATAGGTGTAATCGACAAAAAATTTAAGAATTTCATTTTCATGTTTTGGGATTCCGCTCTGCTTCTCTGAAAACAATTTTAAGCATTTAACCAGCAATATTATCTAGATGATTTAGACATGCGTTAGAATAATTTCGTGATGCAAAATTTGAAGATACTATAATAATTGCAAGACCTATCAATAGTAAGAACACCTTGTTAAGAGAAGCAATAGAAATTTATAAGGAAATCATTGTAAAGTGGCACTGAGTTAAATAAAATTTGGCTTCCATTAATTGAAAATCTATAAAAAAATTATGATCTTGTTACTTATTTGTTACCTAGTGCGTTGTATCTATGTTTTGTTATTTACTATAAATATTATTTGCATCAGTTTTTTACTGATAAAAATGAGCGTTGAGTTTCATCGAAACATCGATTATAAATTAATTTTAATACAGAACATGAACTTAAAGCAGTTTTATTTTATATAATGAGTTCTGAATGATTTTTTTACTATGTTAAATAATAGTTAATCAAAATGTATGTTTTTTTTGTATTATTCTATTATTTTCATTTTATATAGACGTATATTTTTTTGTAAAGTTTAATACAGGTCATTTAAAATCCGAAATACTTTCTAAAAGCAAAATAAAATTTATTTCCAAGATGTGTACTTTCTGTTTATAAATGAATAAATGTTAATTATAATAAATACAAAATTAGTTTTGTTTTAAATTGGTTTAGAGACCTTTGGTCAACTTTATAATTAAAACCACGAAACGAATTCCCTTGTTAAATAAACTTTTATGGTTCCATTTACACAATTTTTATTTCACCATTAAAAACTAGTAGTTATTACTGGTTTTAAAATTTGTTACTTTTGTATAAATTACATGCTTTTATATATTTTATATTCTTAATTACACATGGCGTAGTATAATATTATATTATAGCATTTTGTTTTTGCTTAAATTGCCATTAATTTATTTTGATGAACTAATTAAAGCATTAGTTAATTTTTTAAATAAAGGTCCCGGATTCAAATCCCGGCAAGGTCAATGCATTTTTGTTTTTTTTTAATTAACTAATGATTTGATTAGTTCAACAAAATAAATTAATGGCGATTTATGCAAAAATCTAAAATACTATAACCTAATAGATGTTTTAATTTTGCAGATCCCAGAATGACCAAATATCCATTAATGTCATCAATATGGTATCCAATAGGAATAATAGTATTATATTTTTATTTTGTTAAACGGTTAGGGCCACGACTGATGCAAAATAGAGAACCATATGATTTGAAAAAAGTTATAATTGTATATAATTTAGCACAAATACTTCTCTGCGGTTATCTCTTTGTTGATGTAAGTAATAATTAAGAAATACAATACCATACATACATACATACATACATACATACATACATACACACACAATCACGCCAGGTACCCAAATTATTTTCCATCATCCTAAAATCAGCCTCATCAAAACATCCCTATATCCAAACAAGCATCTTTAGCTTCATCCACATTAATAATTCCTCTCTCATAGCATGTTCTTCTATTCCTACTACTTGAAAACTTCCACTCACGCACACATATAGCTTCAAAATCATACATATAAATTTTTTTAACCAATCATTCATTAGACGCATTCGCTCAAGATGTCTCCGAACCGCATCTTAATTGAGTAACACTGCAAGTTTTGCTACAACATTTTATTTGCAATTTCACAATCATCTTACATTAATCTATTTCGTACCCGATTCCTCCTATTTACACCACATGCCCCACGTAAAAATCTCATTTACCAATAAATGTGTACAAAAATTCTATAATTGAAATTGAAATTCGATAGTTGAACATTCCGAATAATAGGACATACAGTGCTTCTAAGCGAATAACGTGTCTGAGTGGGCCTGTCCGAAGTGGCTTTGAATATATACACTGTAAAAAAAATTAACAACATTATAGAAAAATACCAGTAAAATTTTGCTATAAAAGATCTGAAATTTTATTTTATCATAAATTTAATATTCTGTATTTCTAATTCAAAATTCTGTAATTTTTACATAATTCATAATAATTCACATAAAGTATGTAAAAATTGCATCACAACTTAATGTAGAATTACATATTGTTGGTATAACTTTTTAAACTATGTAAAATTACAGCCTAGCATATCAATATCTGTAACAATTCATGAAAATAATGAAACTTAGTACATATTTTTTGTAATAGTACTAATAAAATATTTTCAGTGTGTCATTCATTTAAAAATACGTTATTTATGTAAATTCAAAAATGTATGTAATTATACCAACAATATATTACAGAACTGAACAAATTTTATTTATTTATGGAAAATTCCCGACGTCAAATTTACCGAAATTCTGTAAATTTACTAAAAGGAACTTTACTAAAAAAAAAAACTAATATTACACACATATGTACTTTTCCATCATGTTGGTAATATCATCATATTGCATAATGTTTGTAATATTTCTGATATTATGAATTTTTAAACAATTATATTAAAATATACAGCAATTGAGTAATTACACCTAGAAATATTGGGCATCATATTGTCTCATGGTTTATAGGTAAAATTACACAATTCTTTTTTAGAGTGTAGAAATAAGTACAACTACACTTAGATATAAAAATTTTATCTACTAATTACACGCTATATTTGACTGGCGATGATTTTTTTGCTTAGGGTATAGTTTAGGATTACAAAATATTTCACGAATAGTAACAACAATTAAATAACAATAATTAGCAATGAAAACAAACTAATTGGAAAAACGATATTACAAAGTAAAATCACCCAAATAATACATACATACACAATCACGCTATGTAAGGGTGTGGCACAAACTCTTTTCATCATCCCAAAATCAGTCGCCTCCAAACATTCCTATCCAAACAAGCAACTTTCGCTTCATCCACATTCATAATTCCTCTCATACATGCTCTTTTATTCCTACTACTTGGAAACTTTCGCTCACGCAAAACACTCTCAATCATACCACTACAACTACTCATCGGACGTCCACGCAGACGTATACCATCAAAATCATTCAAATAAATCTTTTTAACCAAACGTTCATTAGACATTCGCTCAACATGTCCGAACCATCTTAACTGACTAACACCAACTTTTGCTACAACATTTTTTCAATTTCACACTCATCATACACTAATCTATAATATTTCGTACCCGATCTCTCCTATTTACACCAATACCCCACGTAAAAATCTCATTTCCACAACAGTCATTTTCCGTTTAAGCTTTTGCAACCAAACCCAACATCCAATGCCATACATCAACGTAGGCACCAAAACTGCATTGTATATACTCAAACGACCTTCTTTGGAAACATTTACATTCCTAGCAAAAGTTCCCAAAGCACCCAAAACCTTACAACCATCATTTACTCTCCTTTCAATTTCACGATCAAAACGGCCATCTCTACACAGCAAACTACCCAAATACACAAATTCATCTACCTACTCTAAACGTGCACCATCAATATATACATTACATTCAGTCATCAAGTCACCCTTCCCGGAAAAACTAAAACTTTGCACTTATCAACATTCAACACAAGATTCATATCTTTACCAACAACATTAATTCTATCAATCATCCTTCTTAGTTGTTCTTCAGATTCAGCCAAAACAACCACAAATAATGATAGCTCAAATAACCGTATATTTCCGATATGTGTCATATCTTACTTAATTATTTATTAAGATGCAACCAGGCAGACGGCCTGTGGTTCGACGCATAGCTCGATGCATATTTCGTGGGTAGTTCGTTAAGCAAAATGTTAGATTAGATTAGGTACTGGCTTGCCTGCCATTGCAAGTCATACCAATTATAGTATAGTTTACATTTTCACTAATCCGACTGGATGAGTTAAATAAGCACATACATACATTTGTTTTTTTTTTTAACATTGTGCATAGGCACCAAAATATATTGAATAAGCTCATCATGATTACATTGAATAAGCGCACCGAAATTTATCAGAAAACAAGATTAGAAGTATATGGGTAAATACATATATAGACCAATTTGACATTATAATATAAATACTAAGAAATAGGAAATAAATTCTCGGAAAGTTGACAATACTGTATTTTACTAAAATTATATAGTTTATGTAGGCGCTAAGAGAATCTTTTGTAAAAAATTGATTAAAATCGGTTAAATAAAGTGGCCATAATAATTTTTTTTTAATTTTAGTAACTATTTTCTTGGAAAATTGGCAACATTGTATTTTGTTAAAATTACATAATTTATGTGGGCATTAGGAAAATCTTTGTGAAAATTTTATTTTAAATCGGTTAAATAACGTAGTCATAATGAATTATTAAAAATTGTAGTAATTTTTTTCACGGAAAGTTAGCAACACTGTAATTTATTAAAATTAGGTAATTTATGTGGGGCCCTAGTGAAATATTTTCTGAAAATATTTGATCAAAATCAGATACATAATATAGCCACAATAATTTTTTTTAAATTTAGTAATTTTTTCTCGGAAATTTGGCATCACTGGAAAAAAATAAAAGCACATGATCATCTTGGGCACTAGATAAATTTATTCTGAACATTTCATTAAAATCGGTTGAACCGTCTAAGAGGAGTTGCAATTACAAAATGTTGACTCACGATCGAGCAAGCTGACGACGCACACACACATACACCCACATAAACTAAGTTCGTTGATTCGTGTGTTATATGAAGGATTTCTATAAAAAAAAAATTTAAATGTTTCAGACACCGTACCAATCGTTATACCACTTTTTTCTTGCAGTCAAAGTGGTAATAAATGTTTATTCTGTCTCACCAAACCTAAGTCTAACCTAACCTAACCTAACCTAACCTCACCTTCAGGTGTGTTTGCATTGTAATACTGTTACAGTTCCAAATGCAAAATTTGCGATAGTAATTTTCACCACTGTGTCACAAGTTTTGATCTCTTAAATCTAATTATATTTTGAAGCACTTATTCAATGTTTTTAAATGTACTTATTCAATGCTTATTTTCTGCACTTATCCAATGTTTTAGGTACCCAAAATGCGCATTTACCACTCACCGAATTTCGCCTATAGCTCGGTTCCGCTTAAATCGGATTAATTAATCATAAATTAATATTTTCGGACATGCAGCCTATTTGCTAATCAATATGAAATTTTTTAGAATTATTCTATACTGACATTTTTTGATTGGAGATGTGCGACACCGACTGATCACGATTCTCCTAGAGCAGCAAAGACTATATTTTCTACTTACTTCTATTTTCTTTTAAAAATATTAGATCTGCTAGACACTGTAAGTATAAAAGTTAGTAATAAGAAAACTACAGTATCCAATTAAATATTCACTAGTATTTGATATAGTTGCATATACATTATGCATATAATTTACAAGGTTTACCACTTTGAGCTTACAGTTTTTTACCATTCATTTCCAATCTTCAAGTTTTGCTATAATTTCTCCCATTTATTCTACACTAAAAAGTTTTGTAAATTTACATAAATTTTTAGAGTAAAAATTACTATAAAATTATATGTAAAATGACTTTACTTCATTAATTATAGAAATTTACAGAAAAAATACGAAAAAACATTACATACAGACATATGTGATAATACTAGTAACATGTAATATTTCATAAAAAAATATGGATTTTGTAGTTGTTACAGATATAATATTACTTATTTCTTACATGCTACACAAAATTACATAATCTTGCTGTAATTTTTATTGAAATTTACAATGAATATTGTAATAAAAGTTAATTATAATTTTATGTAATTGTACGTAATTATATATATTTTACAATTATTAATTTTATTTACGTAGTTATACATTAGCTACTCAGTAATATAACTTGTACTTATAATAAATATTACTTGTTTTCATGTAATTTTTCATCAATTACTAAATAACATAATAAGCTTTTTCTGTGTGATATTTGTGAAATTTTTATGTAATTTTACAATCAATTTCTTAGTATTATAACTATCATGTGAATATCGGTTAAAAAATTTATACCGGTATTGTGGTAGTTTTGTTAATTGAATTGATGTCGTTATTGTAAAAAAGTAGCAGTGTTTCTTTTACTACATGTACATATAAAGCTTATAGGCAGGGCTTCAAATCGTTATATATTTCGTTTCCGTTCAATTAAAATATATATATATATATATATATATATATATCGGTTTGCTTCCGATTTTCGGTTTTTTTTTTTCAGTTTTCAGTTTAATTCCGAGTAACTAATTATTAATTTTTTTTTAATGTTTATTTGTAGTAAAACCTTATTTTCTACCAAAATTTAGAATATTTTATTCCTACTTTTATAGTATAAGCATACTACATACATTGATACAATAATATAATAGGAATAATATTAATTATTAATTAAAGGTATGACAATTAGGAGTTTATAATACATGATGCTAATTTAATTTATTATTCGAAATATATGTAATTTGTATGCATACGTTTTAATTATAGAATAATAAGAAAACATTTGTTAACGTAAAAAAATTTTTCTATACAGAATTTTTATTAATTTTTAATTGGAAAAAATGAAAATTACCTCTAATTATTAATATATTTTCCAATCTGTTTTCATTTAAATTATTTAAAGATTATGAAAACAAAGATGTTATAAAAAAAGTACACAATTTCAATAACTGAAAATTTCATCCAAAAAACAAATAAAATACTTTTTCGCGTAAGATGAATTTCGTCTAGTAACCACACTACAAAACTTCAAAAATAAAAAAAATAAAAACTACAACTGACGTGGAAAGTAAGATTGTGTTAACGCGCACGTGTTTCAATATCTATCAAACCAAAATAAACCGATATTTTTTTTTGGATTTCGTTCAGTTCCGGTTCGTAGTCTTGTTTATAGGTATATGTTTTACTTACATGTATAGAACGACCTGTCAATTATATATATATATAATGTAACAATTAATAGTGGGAAAGCAGCCAAGGATGTGAGTGAATAATTAAAAACTCATTTTTAATATATGACGAGCTTTCGACAAATTTTTTGTCTTTATCAAATCGCTGTAATTAGAAACAATTTCAATCAGTAAATTATATGTGTACAAACATTTTTAAACAACAATAAATAATATATCAAAAACAAATACATACTTAATATTTAGAGTTCTTTTGTCAAAACATATTAAAAAGTAAAACATGTACAATACAATGCAAGTGTATAATAAATTAGCACAACTTTCAACGGGTTTTGAAGTACAAAACCATGTACAATATAATATTGTGCAACTAAAAAACGATTCAAAACTAATAATAATTATTGGTAACACATGTGCTCCTTGTACTATATATATATATATATATATATATATATATATATATATATATATATATAAGGGTGGGTTGAAAAAAATAGATTTTGCTGGCTGGGTTCTAAAACGAAGGTTTTTGATACAAAAACATGCGGAACATCAAGAAAATTTTTTGGAGCGCACGTGGCCCTAAAAATGCAATTTTTAACCATTTTTAGCACTTTTTTTAGTTTATCAATTATATCTCGGAACGTATTGGTTAGAAATGGCTGCTTTTTGGATATGTTGTTCCCAGGACGATACCGTACAATATTATTACATGGAAGAACTAACAAGATAATATTCTGAAGAGTTATTCTAACTTAAAAATCAATTTTTTTTAATTTTTTGTGTAATTTACCGCATTTTCAGCTATTGATTAGGTAAGTGTAGCTAACTGGGTGCAAATTATTACAATATGGCATTATTGTAATGGCAATTGACCAAAATAAACAAGAAAACCGCACCTTATTAGCTAAAAATGTGGTAAATTGCAGAAAAAATTAAAATGAAAAGAAAAAATTAGATTTTTAGGTTAAAATAACTCTTCAGCTTATTATCGGGTTAGCTTGTCCATGTAAGAATATTGTAGGGTACTGTTCTGGGAACAGTGGCACAACCAAGGTGGGGGCGACGGGTCTCTCCCCCAAGGCTAGCCGAATTAGCACAATTTTTATTCATTTAGTCATATATTTAGCAGTCACTTCTAACACTACAATTATTTACCCCAAAATATTGAGCCAACATTCATTATTTTAAATTATTAATTATTTGATTCATGTAAGATAAAGTGGAAATCTGGTTAGTATTTGCTTTTTTTTGCTTCTCCAAGATAAAATCCTTGGCAATTTACAATAAATGACCATATTCTGTTAAATATTTCATTTTTTATTCAAATAAACATCATATTACGTAAGATTGATTGCATGACTGTCAGGGATGTATCCATGCGATTGATGTGTTATTTTTAAAATTGAACATAGGAAATTTATATGAAGTTCAGTTCATATGTTCAGAGATAAAAATATCGCACTATATATATATATATATATATATATATATATATATATATATATATATATATATATATATATATATTTCAGTTTTTAAATTACATTTATAAATTTTATATTATAACTTATGATAATATTTTTATTTTTATTTTTTTAACGAAATTGACGCTTGTAAATTGTTGAAATATTGTTTGTGTAGTTATTAGTGTTCATTTATTTATTTATTATTGACTATTAATTGTTAACAACATATGTTCTACAATGTTTTTTGTTTCAACCACAATTCGTTATACTGTCTCAACATAAAAATCGCTAAAAGATCGCCCTGAAGAAGTAGGCAAAATTGCTACGAAAGCTCGGTGGAAATCTTAAATTAGATTTTTTAATTAACATCATTCCTATCTATGACTACTACACCCACTATCAATCTTAATCAATAAATTTCCTAGTCGTTACAAATAATCATTATATATATATATATATATATATACATATATATATATATATATATATATATATATATATATATATATATATATATATATATATATCATATATCATTGAATTTTTTAATTGGTTTTCAGGTTTTCTTTGTATTAAGAAAGAAATCTAGTCAAATAACTGTACTGCATACTTACCATCATGCAGTGATGATAATAAGTGTTTGGTCATTTCTGGTATTATATCCCGATGGTCAAACAGTTTATATAGGAATGATTAATTCTTTAGTTCATGTTTTCATGTATGCCTATTATTTGCTAGCTGCATTTGACAAAAAATACCAACAAAATCTTACGTTGAAGAAAAGTATGACGATCATACAAATGGTAAGATATTTTTCTTTGTATTTGATACTATGTTGATCTATTACAGTCGATTCCGCTTAATTGGGACACATTGGAACTAGAGTATTTTGGCCCAATTAAGCGGCTGGCCCAATTAAGCGGCTGCCCCAATTAAGCAAATTTTACATAAAATTAAACAATCCATATTTTTCTTTCAATAATTTTATTTTATAAACTCTTGGACAAAACTATAAATTACATATAACCAAAAAATATAAACTTTTAAGAAAAAATAATAATAAATTCCAAAATAAAATAATAAATAGGTACATACAATTTAATTCAATGCAAAAATACGTCAAGTGTAGTCTGTGTATTTGCTAGTTTTTTAAATATAATTTTCCATCTTGTGAATCAAAAAGATATGAAGCGCATCATATTAAATTTTTTGTACATATTTTTTCTTGTGAATATTTGTAACATAATATGTACTGTGATCTTAAATTTACTGACCCAATTAAGCGGAATGTTGTCCCAATTAAATATGTAAATTTACTGTTGGTTCCTTGGTTTGGTTTCTGTTCTTTGAGATTTGGCCCAAATAAGCGGCTGCCCCAATTAAGCGGTGGACCAGTTAAGCGGAATCGTCTGTATTTATCATTTACGTACCGTTCTATAGTAGGGCAGGTAGCTGAGTAGATTTCTATTTGAGTAGTTTATTATCTAAGGATGGTCGTTTTGATCGTAAAATTAACAAAAGAATGAATGATGGTTGTAATGTTTCGGGTGCTTTGGGTACTTTTGCTAGGAATGTAAATGTTTACAAAGAAGCCAACCCCCCCCCCCCCGCCATCCTGTTTGTGTATATACAATGATATTTTGATGCCAATTTTGATGTATGGTAGTGAATGTTGGGCGAGGTTGCAAAAGCATAAAACGAGAAATGACTGCTGTGGAAATGACATTTTTACGGGGCGAGGGGGTATGTGTTGTGAATGTGAGAAATCGGGTATGAAATAGATTAGTGTATGACAAGTGTGAAATTGAAAAAAAATGTAGCAAAAGTTGTCGTATTAGTAAGTTAAGATAGTTCGGACATTTTGAGCGAATGTCTAATGAACGTTTGGTTAAAAAGATTTATATGAATGATTTTGTAGGTATACGTTTGCGTGGACGTCCGATGAGTAGTTGGAGTAATATGATTAAGAAAGTGGCTTGCGTGAGCAAAAGTTTCCAAGTAGTAGAAATAGAAGGGCATATATGAGAGGAATTATGAATGTGGATTGGATGAAGCTACAGTTGCTTGTTTGGATAAGGACGTTTGGAGGAAACTAATTTCGGGATGATGAGTTTGTGCCACACCATTTGGGGTACATGGTATATATATATATATATATATATATATATATATATATCTTTTGCAATAATTGCAATAAAATTATTTCTGTGTAAAACAGAATTCGGATGGTTATAAAAATTATTTAATACTAGCTGGCCCGGCAAACGTTGCCTTGCCTTTATTTGAAATGTGTATATTAAATTTTTTATGAATTTTTTTTGTATTACAAAAAAAAATCAATTACATTTCTCATATTATAATTATTTTCAATTTATTTGGAATCAATTTTTTTCACACTTTTCTATATTTTTTCTGGGGCCCCCCAAGGTCCTAGAATCCTTTGCGGGAGTGTACTCAACAACTTCCCAAAGTTACAAATTTATTTATTTATTTATTTTTATTTTATTGAGTTTGGCTAAACGGAACCCCATTGATCAGCTATCGACCGGGGTTAAAAAATATAAAATGCTATTAAAAAGTAGGGGTTGGTGGTAGGAGGGTAAAAATTTCATATTATCATCTATTAGTTGTGCGTTAATAAAAAACCAGACCAACGTTTAATTTTTAGGACGTAATACAAAATTATAGATCAAAATGTGAAAAAAACGTTTGAACTGAATTTTTCTGGTCAGTCCCGGTCTAAACAATAGACGCAAAATATGAGGTTTTTCGATTTGATAGATATATTATTTTGTTCATTAGTAAAAATTTATAATATTTAAGAAATAATAATATAATTTTAAGTGAAATGCAATAAATTTTGTTATTATCAAAAACTAAAGGACATATTAATGTATATTGTTATAAAAAAATTTAAAAAAATTTCGATACAAGTATTATTTTTGTACTCTAATAGTAAAAATATAACATATTTTAACAAAAAACAGCAATAATTTTAACTTCGAATTGTCAACTTTTTTCAAATCCAAATGTTAAAACTATATTACTATGACCCATATATATGTGTACTTTTCCATATTTGTAATAGTTCTATTATTATGTATTTTTAAACATTTATGTAAAATTAGAGCAGTTGATTAATTATACTTAAAAATACTGGGCACCATATTGTCTCATGGTTTGTAGGTTAGTTATTTATGCATAGCCTAACAAGCCGATTCAATGATTGATTAACTTGTGAAATTTTTTGGAAAAAATCTGAACATTTTAGTATTATTACATAATATTACTGTTGTTATAATAAACATTATTTGTTTCAGATCCAATTTTTCTTGCTAACAATAATATATGGTTCTGCATACTTTTATCCAAACTGTGTCTATCCTAGCACTCTTGCTTTTTATACAGCTTTGCAAGCCGTAGTTATGATAGCTATGTTTGGTAATTTTTATGTACAAAATTATGTATTAAAGAAACCTAGAATACAAACGCAGAAAGAAAACTAATCATTTTTTATAAATTTTGTAAATTTGTTTTTGTAATACATTGTTAATTTAACAACATATAATTAACAGCAATTATAATATATTGTTTTCAAATCATTGATTTCTAATTTACGTACCTCATCTATCTCAATCGGGTTATTACACATTTTTTTTTAATTATTTTAATCGAAATATCTTATGTAATTATAGGGGTAAACAACAAAAATATTTTTTTTGAATTATTATATCTCTAATTAACAAAAAGATTTGCTCGCCAAACGGATTTCCAAAAATTGACGTCGGCCATATTATAACGTTTGCAGTACATAATAGAGTTATATGTGACAGGATCGCAACGTCACCTTTAAAACACGTGCTATGTTTATTTTTGTCGTAACAGGTTGTTCGAGTAGTGTTAGGGAACAGGGTTTCGATTTTATAAGTAAATTCTACAAGATTTTCAAATCTATAAGAATTCAGTTTTCCCCCACTTTTGTCGAGGTGTGGATTTTGAAATCTACTGCTCAGAAGCAGTAGAATTCGTGACCTTGAATTTCTATATGTCTAGTTTGACGTTTTATATATTCGTTCAACTTAACTTAAAAAGTGTGGTTAGAACATTTCATATTATAAATAATTAAATAGCTATGTAACTTATTTTTAGATGTATATTATTTGTTTTTTTTTTAATTAAATTATTGATATTTATTTTTAAAATTTTTTGTTGTGGTTTTTAAATAATTACCGCAATAGAAAAAGAAGTCCGGATTGTATAAATTTTGATATTCACTTTCATCTGTCGCATGTTTTCTTGTATTTTACTATGTGCATCAATAAAAGTAACATAATTAAATCAATTTAGGTCTATAAATATAGATGAATAATATAGATTCGAATTCAATTTTACGCATTTTCGCCTAATAATCTTCCAGATTTTTAAGAAACGTATTCTCTATTTATATAAGTTTGCTACAAGTATATCATTAACCAAACTGTTAAATATATAAATATAATACGCAAAATAAAATATAATATACTTTTTTCTTCATTTTATGACTTCGATATATAGTATTTATAATAAATTGAATAATATTTATTTTTCCTATTTTCATATGTCAAAGACACCAACACAAACAATACTCAAAATAAATAAACTGCAATACACAATTACGCAAAAACAAACAGTACACCGATGGGTTTTAACATTTTCGCGCACGAAATTTGAAATTTCTTATAGAATTTACAAAATCGCTTTAGTGAAAGAAATGGAGGGGGAAAACTAAATTCTAGTAGATTTTAAAATCTTGTAGAAATTATAGTTATAAAATCGAGGCCCTGAACGGGGTCTTTTTTCTATGGATGCTAACTATTACCTTGTTATATCATTTGACTGGTACCTATTGCATGATAAAACTATGCACTGCTTTTTTAACCTTATTTTTAAAATGTATAAATAAAAAGAAAATTAATAAGAACGATTAAAATGTAGTTTGACATACGACAGAGTTTTAGGTTCATTTTAATCCAAGTGACAGTAAGTAAACAGCTTACTAATTGTAAGTGCATTTGTTTTGTAAGGTTTATAATTTTCAACAAAAATATTTTTTTTTAAAATTGCTTTAGGATTTGTTTTACTAATTTAAGTACACTTATATTTAACTTTATTAATATATAATAAAGTATTATATCAATTCATATATTTTTTTATGTGTATATTATTAGTTAGATATAAAACGTGCTGAATTTATTTACTTGAATTTGCTAAATGTTCTCAGCCAATCAGATAGTAAAACGTCATTTATAGCTTCATTGTGTACGATGTGCGTCATCGTTTTTGAATTGCTTTGAAAATGTAAACCAATTTTCAATAATTAATTAAAAACTAACTAGAAAATTTCTATTGTTTGTTTTTATTACGAGAAATTATGTTTAGTATTCAATTTTCGATTGTGATAGGTTTTTTAAAATTTAAATTTCGTGTAATAACACTATTGTACATAATTTATATAGTTAAACCAACAATATATACATATGTAATTTTACATTAAGTATATATAATGCATTTTTCAGAAAGTAAGCAATTTTACATATATTTATTAGGTCATTTTTATTGACTTCATGTGATTATTATGAATTATGTACAAAATAATAAAATAAAATATAGAATATATTTACGGTAAAATGAAATTATAGATTTTTTTTATAGTAAAATTTTACTACTAGGTTTTTAACTATTACTATTATTAAATAAAACACAACATAAATTTTTCGTAGAGATGTTTATTGTACTTGATTCAACAGAGCTGATATATTTAGACTAACTTATTGATAAATAAAATATAATCACCTGCTTAAGAGTGTTTATATTGTATCGTTTCTATAATTATTACTTGCGTCATTAATTTTATATTGTTTTATATAGATGCGTTGATTTCATAGATATATGAAATATAATGATATATGATATAAACATAGGCGTTGATAGAATGTTTTTAAGGATGGTGCAAACAATTTCGGACGAGAAGGGGATTCAAAGTCATATTTTACAAAAACAATGTTTAAATAATGAAAAGTAGCGTTTTAATTTACCTTAAGAGCACATTAACATTTTACAAAAAAAAAAAACGCCCATGTGGAAAAAAGGTAATTTTTTCTAGACAATCAAGTCTCTCAATAAATTAGAGAGGTTTTTGTTCCAAAAGTGAATAAGAGAAAATGATTATACGTTAATGTGATTAAAATATGATTAAAGAAAATTGTGTATTAGTTAAAATAAAAAATTAATTTATGTCTAAATTAAAATTAAATAATGTTTAAAAAAACATAATTAATATAATAATCAGTATGATTTATAAAAATTATATTAAAATTACGTTTTCTATCAACTTTTTGTTTTATTTAGTTGTTTCATTTGTTCTCTCCCATATATTCATAAATTTATAGCATATTTAGATATTTAGTCTAAAACCAGGGGCACGTGCACCTCCATGCAGCATGCACCCTCTCGCGGTGGCCATGGATATATAATATATTTTTTGATGTTTTCGAAATAACAAATAATATATTAATAAAGTAGTAGTTGTAGTTGCAGCAGTAGTATTAGTAGTAGTGCCACTTAAAACACGAATTTAAATATTGAAACAAATCTATAAATTACATTAAATATTTAAATTTGCTTAAATATGAAAAAATTCCAAAAAATATTACAATATTTCGTAAAGTTACACAGTAGATATATAAATATTTTTAAAAATGCGGTATTTTCCAAAAAAAAAAACCAAGTAAATAAACTTATAATGTAAAAACATTCGAATTTACGAAAATATGTAATTTTATATTAACTAGCTACAAAAACTTTACATTACACAATGTGTAAATTTACATGCTTTTTTTACAGTGTCGATTACTAGAGAGATTAAAACAAATTAATCGATTCTAGTAAAATTTAAAAGAATTATTATCTCGGCTTATGAGACGACTTTTACTTTTTAAGCTTTTAAGGTTTATCGACTCATTTTGAGGTGTTTATCGCCCCCTCTAAAATAATACAGAGTAGAATGTAAACATCCTGTATATTATTAAATTAAAACCTCCTAACCTTCAGAAATTCTACATTCTAAAACAAACTCTATAAGGTAAATAATACTCTCATTATCAAAAAATATTAATTTTGTGTATTATTGGCCGAAGAATAAAGTTTAGTATTGAAAAAATTAACATAATATTAGATTTTTTCTGTAAAAATACATTTACAAAATATAGAAATTTACGTAAATGTTCTACGGTGCAGTGCCCAGATAAATTATATAATTTTTACTAACGTAGAGTGTAGCTAAATATTGACAACTTTTGGAGAAAAAATTAAATTTTTTATTTCTATTTCTTAGTATTGACATGTTATCAAAATGGTCTACAGAAATATGGGTTTACCCATGTTCTTCTAATATTTTTTAAAAATATATTATTACTTAATATAGTAACAAAACTTTCAGAACTCATTATTTTAATTAACACGTTTTTATTATCTCGCTTTCTTTCCTGTCTGTTTGATTGTCTGTTCGATACAAAATTTGCAATCGATTTTAAACTACCTTCTCGAGAAACTAGAGACTTGAAACTTTAAACATGTAGCTCGAATGACGACAATGCAATAGTAACTAATTAATTAATTAATAATATTGGAAATATTAAAGTTAATTAATTAACTTAATTAATTTTAATTATAATTATACAATTATAATTAATTTATTAGGTTAAAGTTAAAGGTAAACAAGACTAAAAAGCAGAATATAATTATTTAAATAATTAAAAAAATTTAATATAGCACGTATTTAATACGGACTAAAAAGTATAAAATAATTTTTCTTATTCCCCCTCCCCTCTTTCATACAGGGGTTTATAACCACCATAGATAAAAGTAAGGATTAGGAAGTAGCTGTCATCCCCACATGGGAGGCGGTGTTATAAATCTAAATGGGGGGAAGGCTAGGACAAAATTGTTTTATACTTTTTAGTCCGTGTTAAAAACGTGGTATATTATTATCACTATTTTTTAATAATTATTTTATATTATTACCTATTTAACATTACATAAATCTCTTGCTAGCATATATATATATATATATATATATATATATATATATATATATATATATATATATATATATATATATACATATATATATATATATATATATATATACATATATATATATATATATATATATATATATATATATATATATATATATATATATTATATTTATTATTATAATATAATATTGATTTAATTACTTTATGTAAATGAGCAGTTTAGAAATAAAATTAATATTATTTTGAAAACGCGTATTTAATATACTAAAATAACATTCATTTTAGACACATCAGAAAAAAATTAACGAAAACAAAACACATGGTGAATTCATCCTATAAACCTATCAAATTATATTTATGTTTTATACTTTTCTAAATGTATTGTTTCGCATTCGTATTTTTCAAATGATTGTACAGATCTTATTTTGTACAATCATAAATTTTTCTTCAGACATATTTAACACAACAAAACAACTTAAACTGTAAAAAAGAAACTATGTACTGAATGTAATCAAAAACTGTTTGGAATGTATACAACAGTAAAGTCAAAATTGTTTTAACAGCATTTAAATTGTCATCACTGCGCAGGCGTAACTGAAAATTCAAGACAAACAAATAATGTAAATGATCTAGTTTTTACGCGGTGTTAACGTTAGTTCACACGGTTCTAATTGCTATATTCAGACAGGTAGCTCAAATACAAAACATGTTGAAGTTAATATTGAATTTATTCGTTTAATACAACTTATTTATAGTAACTGACTGTTTTGAAAATTACAAAATGAATGTTGAATTAATAATTCAATAATTAATTTAATATTATTAATTGATTTATATAAAATAAAAACTAGTATATTTTTGAACTGGCTCTATTTTCTACAAAAACGATAATTAATGTACCGAAAAAATACCTGAGATATAATATTCTATGTAGAATATTATATATTTTTTTGATTTTTTTTGTATTTTCAAAAATAGAAAAAAAAAATTTTTTCCAAAAAAAAACACATTTTTTGCTTTTTTATAAATACGAAAAAATACAAAAATATGTATCTAAATAATTTAGTTTTATATCTTGTTCGTATTCAATTGTAAAGTTTAATCTATTGTGGTAATTGTTAAATTTATTTAAGATATTGTTAACTTCTGTATGATGTGAAACAATGAAACAGTCGTCAACATAACGTTTGTAATATAAATATTTTAAATTTTGATCATTTATTACGGTTAATTCTATTTTGTTTAATATTAAGTCTGTTAAAACATTACTAATTGATGAACCTTGTGGGTTACCATCTATCTGTTGATAAATTACGTTACTAAAACTAAAAATTGAATACTGAATACTGGGAAATAATGCTACTACGTCCAATAAAAACATAACATAATCTTCAGGTACCTGAATCTGCACAACCTCGCTTACGAAATTAAATGAATTTTTCAATGTGCAAGTGTAACCAATGACATTTTTTAAATTTGTACTGTAAAATTTTGCAATTTTGTGAGTAGGTGAGTTTATCGTGGAAGTAATCTGCCTAAGTGGAATGTTTTCTTTATGTATTTTAGGTAACATGTACATTCTACTAATTTCAGGATGGGCTATGATTAATTCACCTCTACCTACATCATTACAAAACAATTTGCATTTTAAATTGACAGTATTAATATTGAATTTAGTTAAGATTTTATACGTGTCGTTATCAATTAAAATGTCATTAGCTTTCTGTAAATATTCAGCTCTGTACATGATAACTGTTTTGTTGCTTTTATCTGAATTTAAAATAAAAACATTATTATTTTAAATTCAGACTTTAACTGTTTTGTTGCTTTTATCTGAATTTAGAATAAAAAAAATATTATTTTAAATTCAGATAAAAGCAACAAAACAGTTATCATGTACAGAGCCGACTAGTTCTGGTAGATATCTTAATTATTTTTCACACACAGATTCAAAATATAAAAAACGTGTTGTTACTGCATTAGTTGATCGTTCAATTCTACTGACTAACACCAACTTTTGCTACAACATTTTTTTCAATTTCACACTCATCATACACTAATCTATTTCGTATCCGATCTCTCCTATTTACACCACATATCCCACGTAAAAATCTTATTTCCCCAGCAGTCATTTTCCGTTTATGCTTTTGCAACCAAACCCAACATTCACTACCATACATCAACGTAGGCACTAAAACTGCATTGTATATACTCAAACTTGGGGGGCTTTTTTGGAAACATTTACATTCCTAGCAAAAGTTCCCAAAGCACCCAAAACCTTACAACCAGCATTTACTCTCCTTTCAATTTCACGATCAAAATGGCCATCTCTAGACAGCAAACTACCCAAATACACAAATTCATCTACCTGCTCTAAACGTGCATCAAAGACCATATAGAATTGAAGGATTTGAACAAGCTGGTTTACGAAATTGACTGCGAACAATGTAGTATGTCATATATTCACAACCTTTAAAAAAACAGATTTATCAACATTCATATTTCTGTAGATTATTAGACCCCAATCATAGTGCACTTACTAAACATCATCAACAAACAGGTCATAATTTTGATTTCAACCATCCTCATATTTTATGTAAAAAACAGGATAAATTTAAACGATTAACATTAGAAACTTTTTATATAAACAATGACAAAAAATCTGATGTAAATTCACAAACAAATTTTTTGAATTGTGTCTTCTTGGCGAGGTCCATTTTATTTCAATTTAATACAGACCGATGGCTTGTATTGTCGTTCCTGTTGTTTATATCATTTCCTTTTCACATTTCTACATACACAACGCTGCAAACAACATGTCTTCGTATAACCAAAAACACAATTTTTTGTAATCTTTCTATATTTTTATCATCTACACTTCAACAAATATTAATTTTACTGATTAAGTTTTACAATGTATTTTAATTGACATGATATATTATATTTTCACTATTCATCGACAATATGTACAATATTCAAAATTTAACTAGACATGTGACTCACTGATTTCAAATAAATGTTAAAACATGGTATCTAATTCCCTTAAGGTGAACAGTCACACTCGTATGGACGATTACACAAAATTTCAGAGGACGATTGAATAAATATTTTTTTATTAATTTTGTAGAGCATATTTAATATAACTGATTATTCGTAATATTTAAAAATATATGTATAATTAATAATTCAATATCAATATTCCATTATTAATAAAAATTACATAAAATACAAGTAAATATATTTTTTAATAAGCCATATTTTCTTTAAATATCATTATTATTGTTTCGAAAAAGTATATGAGATGTGAAAGGTTATACAGAATAATATAAATTTTCTTGAATTTTTACCAACGATAGAAAATAGAGATCGATTGACTTTTATCAACAAAAACCTGACATTTATCAAGCAAATTGCATATTTTATTTTCTTTTGTTCAAATTACACGTTCATAAAATCTGATATTTTTATATAAGGTTTATAATTTTAAAATAATATTATACTTTTTTTTGTTAATTAATAATGGCTATTTAAGATTTTTATATTGTCTATTTTTCTATTTCGAAATCTCTTTAGTTGCTACTGCCAGCTCACAACAAATCTTCGAAATAGTGAGAAAGTAGTCCAGATTACACGATCCGACAAATAATTTATCTTAAATTTATTCCTTTTATGTAATATATGACAATTTTTATACTGCATTCAGAGACATCTATACAGATTTGCTTCACACTATTTGACCTTGATAATAACTCTTAACATTCAATGTTCAAATTGTTTCATTCGATCCATATCGCCAATTAATTCATTAAACTATGTATAAAAGGATCATCATACAATTTTGTTTATCTAAATAGAAATACTAAACACTTATAAAAAAGTATTTTAAATACTAATATTTAAAATAATTTTTTTTATAATGCAGGCACTTACTTTTATTACCTTTATTTATGGGACGCCTACGCAGATTTATAACTTTTATATCATTCATATATATTTTATTTTAACCAAATATTTATTAGATAGATACTTAAAGAAAACGGCATATAAACATACATTATTTCATATTCCAACAAAATAAATTCAACTTATAAACTGAAATATAAAATAAAAAAAATAATTAAGAAATAAATAAATATTGACATAACCTAAAAAGCTTTACTAGTCATTTTAGATATCTATAAATCATGAAGTACAAACAAAAAACTTTTTACTACGCATTTGTTGTTACAAAAATAGTGAATTTTTATAAGTACCTATGTAATTTCTTTTTACTTTAAAAACCTACATAGAAAAATTATACTCCAATATTTTATATTGATACTACTATATAATTGAACATATCTATATATATATTAAATTGATGTGCAAGTTTGACTCATCTAGTTATTTAATAAAAACGCCACGAACTAATACATCAACTTAATCATTACTAATATGATTGATTATATAAGTAACTATCGTTTTTTATACTATTAGAAAATATTTTTCAATTAAACGTATATGCATGAAATTTATATCATGAATTTATTTGTAACGTTAACATTTTTGTATATTGTTATATTAAATTCGACGTTTTCTATATTAACCATGAACAATAATACAACATTAGAGAATTGTTTATTTCAATTACATAAAACAATTAATGGAGCACGTAATTTAATAATTTTTGACAAGAAAATAACTTTTAAAACTTATATAAGTTTTGTACATCCATCTGTATTATTCAGCAATACAAGTAATAAATTGAAATCTTTAGAATTATTAGGAACTTTTGATATTATTGTTTTACTTCTGCAAACATTAGAAGATTTTCAAAAGATTTTTATAAGATTAAGAAGATGTGATCATTGGAATCCTAGAGCTAAATATATAGTAACATTTACGGATAATGTAAATTTAGAACAAGTTTTTGAAATATCATGGAAATATTATGTTTATAACATAATTCTCATTGTGAAAAGTGATGTGAAATATAATATTTACACATATTTTCCTTATTATAATGGAAAATGTAACAGTACTGTTCCATATTATTTAACTAATTGTGAAAATATTAATAAAGAATTATATGCGGAAAAAATACCAAATAATTTGAACGATTGTAATTTTAAATTGTTGGCGTATCACGCTAAGCCATTTGTAATTCGTGAGAATTGGAAAGATCTAGATCGTGAACTACCTAAGGAAGCAGGACTGGATATCACAATAATGCGTGTGATAGGACAAAGAATGAAATTTCAAGCGCAATATATGCCAAACTCTTTTAAAGATTACGGAGTTAAACGAAATGGTACTTATTCAGAACTGTTTGGTAAATTACAGGAAGGATCTGTACATTTAGTTCATGGTGGTATATACGTTAATATAACATGGGGAAATGATTTTGATTCAACTGTTATCTATTACTATCAGGATTCCAGATTTTATGTTCCAGTTGCAATCGAAATTTCTAAATGGCTAAATGTATCGATAATATTTTCGAAAACATTATGGATTGTAATATTCACCAGTTATATCGTGAACAGTATTGTCTCTTGGTTTCTAGAAAGTCAAACTAATGATTTTATTTTGCATCTTATCTATAACTGGTCCATGCTATTACAAATATCTATCGTTTTACCGAAATCTATGCCTATGCGAATTTTAATGTTTATCTGGATATTCTGTACATTAATTATATGTACTATATACCAATCAATGTTAGTTAGAACATTAGCAAGTCCGATTTATGAGAAACAAATCAAATCGATAGACGATATACTAAATTCAGAACTAGTAGTTGGAATGTACCCACCATTGAGAAGCATCTATGATATGAAAATAGCTTGGGAAAGAAAACTGCTCACAGAGAGGGAAGTTGTTGATTGTGATACGTCGGCTTATTGTCTCAATCGGACAGCATTTCAACGTGATATGGCTGTAATGAAAAGTACTTTTGTTGCTGAATATTATATGTCACGGTTCTGGATGTATCCAAATGGCAGACGAATGTTGTATGAAATTCATGATCCAGGAATTAGGGTTGGATACAAGTATGATATAAGTTTGTTTTTTTTTTAATTACATTATTGTATCCCACGCTATCTGTACTTTAAAAGCTTATTTTCGTTCTTTAAAAGGTTACAAAGAATACCGTAAACACCCTATATATATATATTAGGGTGTCCCTTAAGAGGGGGTAAAATTTTTTTTTCTCTTCTCACCCCTTAAATCGCCTCCAAATATGGTAAAAAAAATTATAAAAATACTCCCACATTTTTACTCGTTGGTTAAGTGCCCCCCCTAAGCCCATATATATTTTGATAATCAAGCTTATAAGTGAATACAGTCGATTCCGCTTAATTGGGACACATCGGGACTAGAGCATTTTGGTCCAATTAAGCGGCTGCCCCAATTAAGCGAATTTTACATAAAATTAAACAATCCATATTTTTCTTTCAATAATTTTATTTTAAAAACTATAAACTACATATAACCAAAAAATATAAACTTTTAAGAAAAAATAATAGGTACATACATTTTTAATTCAATGCAAAAATATGTTAAATGTAGTCTGTCTTTTGTTTTTGTAACATTTCACTTCTACAAAATCAGCACAAGTATTCAGTGAATCTTGTGAATCAAAAAGATATGAAGCGTTTATATTAAATTCTTTGTAAATATTTTTTCTTGTGAATATTTGTAACATAATATGTAGTGATCTTAAATTTACTGGCCCAATTAAGCGGAATGTTGTCCCAATTAAACATATAAATTTACTGTTGGTTGCATGGTTTGGTTTCTGTTCTTTGAGATTTGGCCCAAATAAGCGGCTGCCCCAATTAAGCGGTGGCCCAATTAAGCGGAATCGACTGTATTTTCATTAAATTAATATTTTCACTAAATCACGCCAGAAAAAAATGTAAAAGTATTTCACCTCGCTCAGTACAAATCTGAGGTCAAAATTGAGTTATAACCATTTCTAGATGGCGCCACTATGACAAAAAATGAATATTTACCGAGCCCCATATAGTTGGATCCTTCATTTCGCCAAAATTAAGAAGATAATATGTTATAATTTTGTGCTAATTATGTGCTAATTTTGTACCACAATGAAAATTTTTGTGCTGCATTAGAAATTAGAAAAAACATAATTGCAAAAGTGGGGGCGCTAGATATATATCAAGCTAGCGCCCAAATTTTTGTTATGTTGTTAAAATTTTAAAAAAATATGCCATAATTTTGTGCTTTTTGTAATTTTTAGTCCAAAAACGGCGAGTTAATAAATAATTGGTAGATTTACCTGTTGTGCAAATCCGCCATGTTCACTTTTCTCCGCGAATCGTGGAAATGCCGAATGTAAAACTTGTAGCAATACAATCGGATGTACAGTACTACCTTTTTCCATACTTGAATACAGATCACGTACCGCGGCTGTGATTAATTGACCGGGAACTATACCACCGGCTGTTGTACCATCACCTTTATACAGTTGTAATGCATCACGTAGTTCGGGAACGGTTTTCCAACACTGTACGGTTCCATTCATATAACACGTATTTCCTAGATTTGTTAAAACGGCGGGTAAATCCAACTGTAACAAGAAAATCCCTAGATTAGATCTACACTGTAAAAAATCTGGTGTAAATTTACAATGATAATCATGGTAATTTTACAATTTTCATTTTTTTTGTAAAAAACAGTCATAACCTTGTAAAAAAACAGTCATAACCTTGTGAAAAACAGACATAATCTTGTGAAAAACTTTATAATCTAGTAAAAAAACAGTTATAACCTTGTAAAAAACAGTCATAACCTTGTAAAAAACAGTCATACAATATACATTTTCAATCGCTTCGATATTTTACATACACTATAAATACACTATAAAGAAAACTGTTAAATGAGTCTTATAGATGCAAAACTCACAATTTGCAAATTTTAAGTTCTGAGATATTTGCAAAAAACTGTTATAGCTAAGTGTAATTGTATTTTGATGATAAAATCTTGTTACTAGATGGCAATACTTATTTAAAATCGTGAATCATTGGTTTCATACATCATTAATTCATACAAAGTAACTGTTTGCTTTCCACCAATAAAATTTTTATTGGTGGAAAGCAAACAGTTACTTTTGCATCTAAACTATCAACGCAAGTAGTGAGTTTTGCATCCAACACTAAACTTTAAAGAGTGTTTCTCATATTAAATACTGAGTTTTTTTCTAACCTAAATATCGTATTCCTTGTAAAATTCTACGTCCAAATCGCGCAAAATCTCATTTTTCACTTTTTGTCGAATAGTGAGTTTTGCAACTATACGCCTCAAATCATTTGTATGCTAAATATAGTTAATAAGTGGATTCCGGCCTGACATTGTTTTTGTACCGTATCATTGATTAAAGATATACTTCTTTAATCAATGAACGTATTGATAGATGAGTTTTAGTTTTTACACTGACAGTTAAATAAACATTTTTTCACATAATTACAATTTTCTGTTAGCGTTCATATATATATATATATATATATATATATATATATATATATATATATATATGTATGTATCGAAAATACAAAAATTATAACTTTACGTACGGCATATGTAAAAATTATGAAAAAAGCATTGTACTGAACAAAATTGATTAAACTTCTGTCACTAGATCTGGAGTCAACTTGGTAGCTCAGTGGTAGAGTTTCCGCCCGGCAAGTGGAGAGACCCTGGTTTTTTCATTTTCAGTTGAATAGTTATTCTATGCTTATATTTGATATACTCTCATACTTATTCGTTACAAACATTAAATCTCACTTCAAATATATATATATATATATATATATATATATATATATATATATATATATATATATATATATATATATATGTATATGTATATTTGAGAAAAAATAATTTTATACGCAACTTCAATTACGCTAAACTTCTCCATTAGAAAATGGTTTTGACTTGTGAGATTTGAAATACTTTCTGAAGCTGTAGGTACGTCAGTGACATCGTTTCCTTTATTTATGAAAGCCAATAAAAACTTTGTTGGATAGTTTTTCAGCAATAAAATTGAGGCATTTTATGTAAAATATTTCTGGTAACGCTGCTGTTACGATGAAATCTCAGGAGAATAACAAACATTTCAAATGTTCCAATGTAGGCTAATGTAATTAAATTGACATTTATTGTATATTAAAGTAAAATTATTCTACATTTTTTATGGTTTTGACTTCAGATAACGTTTTATTGATTTCTTACATTAAATGTAATATTTTAAACATATTTTAGATTAATGTTTTCATATCTTTAATAATATTAGAAATAATTTAATGTTTTAATAATTTTGCTTCACAAAGTGGAGAAGCTTGTTCTTATTTTGATTTGTTTATTACCACTTTGACTGCAAGGAAAAAGTTAGTTTATGTGGGTGTATGGATGTGCGTCGTCAGCTCGCTCGATCACTCGCTCGCTCGGTCGTCAGACAAAATTTTGTGATCGCAACTCCTCCTAGACGGTTCAACCGATATTAATGAAATTTTCAGGATAAATTTGTCTAGTACCCAAGATGGTCATGTGATTTTATTTTTTGCCAGTGATGCCAACTTTCCGAGAAAAAATTACTAAAGTTTTTAAAAATTCATATTGGCTACGTTATTTATCCGATTTTGATCAAATTTTCAGAAAAGATTTCCCTAATGCTCCCATTAATTATATAATTTTATTAATGTCCAGTGTTGCCAACTTTCCGAGAAAAAAATTACTAAAATTTTTAAAAATTCATTATGACTATTTTATTGAACCGATTTTAATCAAATTTTTATAAAAGTTTCTCCTAGTGTCTAAATAAATTATGCAATTTTAACAAAATACAGTGTTGTCAACTTATCGAGAAAAAAATCACAAAATTTTTTAAAAATTTATTGTTGTTACATTATTTATTCGATTTTAATCAAATTTTCAGAAAAGTTTCCCCTAGTGCCCACATAAATTATAATATTATTAAAATACAGTGTTGTCAACTTGTCAAAGCGGTCTATATATGGGTTTACTCATATACTTATAATCTTGTTATTTATGTCATTCGTAAATATTTTTCCTAATGATGATATACATCTTTTATAGCGAAACGTCGAATATTAATTAAAAATTTAACGGAACTAAAATCTGAAGCTCTTTTAGGCAAATACTCACTGATGGTCGATTACCCAAAAACAGATAATTTTAATGTTAAATACTATGGCTATTTTTAACTATATGTACCACATATCTTTCGATAATTATTCAACACTTAGGACCCGTCTCTCCTCTAAACCTAGTCTCTGGAAAATGCAGTAGTATAATATAAATATTTTTACACGATTGAAGAAAAATAGCATGCAGATACTCAACATATCTACACTGTACAAAAATAATAGCGAAATCACAAAAAAATTAAGTAAAATTTTACTATAAAAAATCTATAACTTCATTTTACTAAAAATATTCTGTATTTCTACATAAAAATTCTGTAATTTTTACATAATTCCTAATAATCAGATAAAGTAAGTGAAAATAATCTAATAAGTATGTAAAAATGGCTTATTTTCTGCAAATTGCATCACATATACTTAATGTTCAATTATATATTGCTGGTATAACTTCTTAAATTATAATAATAATATTCTAAAGTTGAGACATTTTCTCAAAATTTCACAAGTTACTCAGTCATGGAATCGGCTGTTAAGCTATGCATCAATGACTGGCCAGATTAACCATAGACACGTGTTTCGGTCTTTAGGACCTTGTCAGTATGGTGTTTTGATCAGTTGCTGAAAAGCAACTTGATACCGATGTTAATGCATAGCTTAACAGCCGATTCAATGTCTGAGTAACTTGTGAAATTTTGAGAAAATGTCTCAACTTTAGAATATTATTATTATATTAATTTCACCAAGTGACATTCATGAACAATTTTGTTCGATGTTGTTCTTAAATTATGTAAAATTTTAGCTTGCTCTGTAATAATAATTGTAAAATACATTCTTTATGAAAATTTCCAAATATATATAATTATTCTAAAAATAATATTACAGAACTAATCAAAATTTTACTTATTAACGGAAAATTCCTGACAATAAATTTACTGAAGTTTAGTATATTTACTAAAAGGACTTTACTAAAAAACTATAATACTATATACATATGAACTTTTCCATCCCGTTGGTAATATACATACATACATACATACACAATCACGCCATGTACCCAAAAAGGTGTGGCACAAACTCTTTTCATCATCCCGAAATCAGTCGCCTCCAAACATTCCTATCCGCAAACAAGCAACTTTCGCTTCATCCACATTCAAAATTCTACTCTCATACATGCTCTTTTATTCCTACTACTTGGAAACTTTCGCTCACGCAAAACACTCTCAATCATACCACTCCAACTACTCATCGGACGTCCACGCAAACGTATACCATCAAAATCATTCAAATAAATCTTTTTAACCAAACGTTCATTAGACATTCGCTCAACATGTCCGAACCATCTTAACTGACTAACACCAACTTTTGCTACAACATTTTTTTCAATTTCACACTCACACACTGATCTATTTCGAATGCGATCTCTCCTATTTACACCACATACCCCACTTAAAAATCTCATTTCCACAGCAGTCATTTTCCGTTTATGCTTTTGCAACCAAACCCAACATTCACTACCATACATGAACGTAGGCAATAAAACTGTATTGTATATACTCAAACGGGCTTCTTTGGAATCATTTACATTCCTAGCAAAAGTTTCCAAAGCACCCAGAACTTTACAACCAGCATTTACTGTCCTTTCAATTTCACGATCAAAACGGCCATCTCTCGACAGCAAACTATGTACTACTAGTACTACTACTTTGGTAATATCTGTATCATATTACATATAATGTTTGTAATAGTTCTGATATTTTGTATTTTGAAACAATTATGAATAAAATTACAGAACAGTTGAGTAATTAATTATATACCTTGAAATACTGGGCATCATAGTATGTCATGGATTGTAGGTAAAATTACTTTTTTTTTAAGTGTAGTCTGTAGTCACTATCAGATTGTAAATATTTAGTTGGTTAATGGTAATGGTAATGGTTAATAATTTTTTTTTTAATTATTTTTTTTATTAGTAAAATGCCTTATAGGACCTAACGCAATGCTGCAGTACTATATTACAAAAAACTATTAATTCGTTTAATTTCAGGATATACACCGTAAAAGGTTTTCCATTACTCGATCGAATGAATAAAATTTTACTGGGCTTAATTGAGAATGGTTTAATAGACAAATGGGAGGAAGATATAAAATTTTTTGTGCGAAAAGATACGGCAGATAATGCTCAGAAATCCTTATCAATTCATCATTTACAAACATCATTTTATTTACTAGCACTTGGTTTATTACTGGCGACCATTGCATTCATTGAGGAATTGTTTCGTATGAAAAAATTCGTTCTCTTTCGAAACCGAAAATCAAATTTAAAGAAATAGTCTAATTACTTGTTTGTGTATTCTGGAATGTGATTGTTAATACACATTACAATAAATATTACATATTTGTGCGGTAAAAATGTGCGGATATTATATGCTGTTTCATAGTGAATTGTAGCTAAATGCACCCCCTAACCTATGAATAAATAGATTTTACTGCGAAATTGCTCTACAAAGAGTATTATCATCATTTTTATATCTCAATTTGAGACATTTTTTTCACGAAATTCAATATGTCTGCGAGAAAAAGGATATTCATTTTATTTTCAAAGCTATTTATGTTTATTTATTTTTAAATGCAATATATTTACACTATTATATAGTATACAAGTAATGTATTTTTCTCTTCTATTTCTCTACATAATCAGTATTATTTCACAAAGTTGCAGTGTACGAGAGGTAATTATATGTGTCTAATGCCCGTTTTACACGACGCAACTTTCTGTGGGATTTTCTTGCGCAACAAAATTGTACAGGGTGGGCAAATTTGGACGTTTTTATAGGGGAACTCGGAAACTATAAGAGATATGGAAAAATGGACCGCGCATCCTCGATCTCTTTTTTTAAGAGAAACTCAATTATGAAAACAAAAATTAGCTATCGTCTTTTGTTTTCGAGTTATGGCGAAAAGTTCGCTTTTTCCGTATTTTGATAAATGGCGATATCTCGATGGTTTTTTAAATTAGACGAAAATAATTTTCACATTCTTAAGGCACTTTTTTTAGTAGCATGAAATGGTCTTAACGGATATTATAAATCTCCGTTAATTCTCGGGTTATAACATAAAGTTTTGTTTTTTTAAATACAAGTCATAGTCGGCTCTGACTTAGTTAAATAGAGAATTTTTTTCTCTTTTCAATGATATACAGTGTGTTGACCGCGACCCCGGAACATAGGACTTTAACATGTAATTTCGAGAAATTGCGATATACTACTTTCTCGAGTAAAATTCGAAGAAATACTTAGAATACTTTTCGATAGAGCATAATAAGTTCTATAATTTGGTTTTAGTTTTAATTTGCTAGAATGTGCCGTGTGGGCTCCAGAATTTTTTTAGATTTTTTGGTTTTTATTTTTTTCCACAAAAACTATGAGGTATAGGAAAATAAACATGACATGGAAAAATGAGGAATAACGAGTACTATAATTTGGTGAACAAACAAATTTGGTGAACAAACCAGGGTACCCCCTTGAGAGATTTTCAAAAATTCAGTTTTTAATTTTTTTCTACTAAACGATGCAACCCAGAATAATGGTTTGTTCACCAAATTATAGTACTCATTATTCCTCATTTTTTCATGTTATGTTTATTTTCCTATACTTCATAGTTTTTGAGGAAAAAAATAAAAATCAAAAAATCAAAAAAAAATTCTAGAGCCCTCAAAAACTTCAGCAGTGTTAATCCCATGAAAATATATTATGGTATCATTTATTCAATATTGTAGGTAAATCATTTATATATAATATAAACAGTAATGGCCCCCAGAACACTGCCCTGCGGTACACCTATATCATTACGTGCAGAATTTGACGCAATGAATCCTATTTTTACAATTTGCAATCTGTTTAGCAGATATGAATTAATCCAATCCAGGGCAGTATTCTGTATACCAAATGCTTTTAATTTATGTAGTAATCTACCTCTATCTATGGTTTCAAATGCTCTTTTTAGATCAAGAAATATAAAGCAAATTATATTGTTACTATTTAGAATAGTCTCCCATTCAGTAATAATTGCATTTAAAGCAGTTTTGCATGTGTGTTTATTTCTGAAACTGGACTGTTCACTAGCAATTATATTATTAATATTTAAATATTCAATTAATTGACTGTATACAACTGATTAAAAAAATTTCTCAATTGATGGTAGCATATTATTTTATTGGCCGAAATTCATCAAGTTTTTTAGTGCCAACAATTTTTTGAATTGTTCTGATAGTTGAAAATTTAAGTTTTCTAGGAAATTGACCTTTCTGCAAAGAATTATTTATTATATGCAAAATAGGGTATCAAGTAATATGTAAAGTGTCTTTAAGTGTCTTACTTTGAATATTATTCTAAATTATTTTTTTAGAAAAAACTATTACTCATATCTTTTTCTTTGTTTGATACAATTCTTGTAAAATAATAAATACTAATAAATTCTCAAATAAAGTTTTTGCACGAGACGTAAATAATTACTGTGCATAATATGATCTGACGAAAATAAGGAATTACCTAATTTCAAATTTAGCTGTCATACGTTAATTACGGTTAATGTATGAGAACCAAAACCGTGTAAAAATTTAATTCAAATTGTTGAGTACATATTATATATATAGTAACAAAAAACTAATGGTATTGCAGCCAGGAGTTAGGATTTAAGCCAAAAACTCAATTTTTATTACGTAGGCAAGCTTTCGAAAAATTATATTTCCTTCTTCGGGCCTTCTACAAATTTGAAACAAAAAATAAACAATTTTCAATGGATACAAGAATTACAATTAACACATAAATAGCAATGATTACTTAAAAATAGAACTTACAATAATGCAAGAGTTTATACCCCATCAAAAATTATTAATGTAATAGTTATTTTATACATATTAAATGATAAACATATGAAAGTATGTAACAAGAAATTATAATTGATCATGTAAATAAAAATAGTCGATACAAATAAAAAAAAATTTTAACATGTAAATCAAACACTTTTGATATTGAAAAATATACCACCATCAAGGTCAAACGAACTGAAACAACATCATGAAATTTAATTGAAAGAACACAAACTAGACAGTTCGAGACATCTGTTGTTATTTTTAAATAGTTTATACGTTCGAAATTGTCAAAAATTTAAAAACATATTTAACCTAACTTAACGATATAAATTAATTTTTATTTTTAATGGGCCAGCGGAACCCGAGCACATTATGTATCCGACGGTTCATTCAAATGTAAGGTATTTTTACACATTTTTAATAAATAATCATAAATGATACTTAATCCTTTCAGATCTGATCTTTTGTTGATAGCATTAGCTTCAGGTTTGATGTAAATCATCTCTAACACACCGCGTTTAAATTTATTATTCTCAGTAGTGAGAATTTTACTATTATCAAAATCAGGACGGTGTTTCGCCTTATGTGCATGTATCGAAAGAGCCGTGGAGTTTGGCTTGAGACGGATGTCAGATTTATGTTGTACAACTCTGTCTTTCAAGAGTCTTTGAGTGTTTCCTATGTATATGCCATTGCAGTCTGAACATGGAATCGCATACACAGAGCATGGCGTTTTTAAATCAGATTTTCTATCTTTAAGTTTGGTAAATATTAATTTTGTTGTTAAAATGTTCTTTTTTACAATACGAATCTTATCAGATGGTATGATTTTCATAATTTTGTTGGTGATTTCAGGTATGTATGGAAGCACACAGTTCTTCCTATTATCTTGTGTTTGAGTGGACGCTGGCATATTAAGTTGTGAATTAGTTGAAGCAATTGGTTCCCTTGGGATTTTTTTCAAAATAAAACTTTTCAATATTTTCTCAAAAAAATCTGAAAATATTCAGTAAAATAGAGAAAAAAATTAGCTACATAATAGCCAAGTAACTTTTTTCTTTAACTCATACTGATTTTACAGGAAAATTCAAAAAAGTTTTTTAGAATTTTCAATAATTTTTCCTGCCAAACCAAAATAAGTTAGACAAAAAAGTTACTTAGCTATTATGTAGCTAATTTTTTTCTCTATCTTACATTTATTATTACATTTCTTACATTTTACATAAAACTGTACCAGTTCAATTAGGCGAAGTAAAAATACCGATAAAATAATTCAAAGCATCAGAACAACCCGCTAATATTCCCGTAGAACTAAATTGTAATGATTTACAAAAAATACTATACAAGCTTGTAGCCTAAAAACAATATATGCCTTAAATTTTGTCAATCTATCTCTTTCTATTTGTGATCAACTTTTTATTTATTTAAATATTTTAGTACGAATTATTTAATGAATGATAATTTTTTTTACACAAATGGACTCGGTAGCAAAGATCATCAATCCAGTAGATGCTTTATTAGATAAAGTGTATTTGGACGATACAAAGACCTTACAAACATCCATGCCCCAAGTGGGATTCGAACCCGGGCCCGCACAGGTACGAGCGAATGATAATTGAAACTAATTATATTACACTTTAATGTTTTTAATTGCAATTACTACATAGGTAAAAAATATTATGAATTTTATATTAATTTATTTTTATTTAATTGAATCAATAAATAGTTTAATACATGTATTTAAATGAAATTTGGAATAATTTATGTAAATATTTCACATACCATTAATTAAATAATAATTTAAAATTAAGTAAAATTAATTAAGAATGCTATTGAATCAATTATATCAAAAAGACAATTGTATACATTAAAATTATAAAGTTTTGAAATTTTTTATATTATTTACGTCCAACGTTCCCTCTAAGACGGGAGGGTCCTGCGCGGAAAATCAAAAGGCTGAGCAGGCCAAATCTCCAAATGTGAGAGCGCAACATAATTTTTACCCTTATACAAACTTCGATATCATATTTGACAATCTATATTAATAAAATAGAAAACGTATGGTTGTATGTGGCAAGTTCAATGCTACAGGCCAGAGCCCTCTTTATTCTTGTAATTTCATCTATCTATTATAAAATTTAGAATTTTTATTTATTCTATAAAAGTATAATAACCATTATTTAATCAATTTTATTATTTATTCATTTAAGAAAAATGTTTGTTTAATAGTTTTTATTTGTTTATTTGCTTTTATTTTAAAAAATTCAAATTAAATTCAAATAGGAAAAATTTTTTTTGAACTCATGATTTTTGGAGTGCGCACTAGCTTGTGATAACTGCGCGGGACTTTCAAAACTTCTGGGCGGCCGCGCACGCGCGCAGCTTAGAGGGAACATTGCTTACGTCACTGTTAATTTTTTTATAAAAAAACTGTAAACAATATTTGTGCATAGGATTGATTTATAGTAAATTATCTTAAATACTAATATTTAAGAATCTATGTGCTTTCATACAATATATATATATATATATATATATATATATATATATATATACATATATATATATATATATATATATACATATATATATATATATATATATATATATATATATACATATATATATATATATATATATATATATATATATATATATATATATACATATATATATATATATATATATATATATACATATATACACATATATATATATATATATATATATATATATATATATATATACAGTCAATAATTTTATTTTATAAATTCTTGGACAAAACTATAAACTACATATAACCAAAAAATATAAACTCTTAAGAAAAAATAATAATAAATTTCAAAATAAAATAATAAATAGGTACATACATTTTTAATTCAATGCAAAAATATGTCAAGTGTACTGTGTCTTTTGTTTTTGTAACATTTCACTTCTACAAAATCAGCAAAAGTATTCAGTGCGGCTGTAAGGCTCCCTTCATTTCCTTCCTACATATTTGCTAGTTTTTTAAATATAATTTTCCATGTTGTGAATCAAAAAGATATGAAGCGTATCATATTAAATTTTTTGTAAATATTTTTTCTTGTTAATACTTGTAACATAATATATACTGTGATCTTAAATTTACTGTCCCAATTAAGCGGAATGTTGTCCCAATTAAACATGTAAATTTACTGTTGGTTCCTTGGTTTAGTTTCTGTTCTTTGAGATTTAGCCCAAATAAGCGGCTGCCCCAATTAAGCGGAATCGTCTGTATATATATATATATATATATATATATATATATATATATATATATATATATATATATATATATATATATATAGTAAAATGTTTTAACGGGAAGATAGTCAATGGTTAGATGTTAAAATCAAATTCTTATTTAAGATTCAATTGCCAAGCTTTCGGTGTTATTTTACACCTTCTTCAGGACCTGGTCTAATATAATTTACAATATTCCTTGTAAAGATTGTCAATTGAATTATATTGGCAACACAGGCAGATTATTGAAAGACAGACTGACACAACATAAATCGGACAACAGATTGAAACCTGGCTCAACTGCATTATCCATCCATGTTAAAAATACAAAACATAATGTTAATTATGAAAACAGCAGTATTTTAGATACTGAAAAAAATAATCTAAAAAGATCGATTTAGAAACGATCTACATAAAATCGAACAATAAAAAAACTATCAACAAACGTGTAGATACGCAAAATTTAAGTGTGACTTATGATTTTTTGATACAAAAATACATAAAACAAAAAATAAAATAGTTGATCACTTGATAAAAATTTATAGGTTATGTTGTTGTTTATCATAATCAATTAAATAATTCTGTCAAAATCAAGTTTTTTCACCCAATATATTTTAAATTTAGAATAGATGGCAACACATACCAAAAAATGCAACAAAATTCTCAAAATCATACTATTCAAAATTAGCGCTAATTATACGCCTGGTCGCTAACGCCGGACGCGCTCTCGTGCGGCCAAAGTTGTAAGCTGTTGACTTAAAGTCACGTTGACAAGCGCAAGCGGTTTGCATACTGTACAGCTGTGAAACGCGGGTTTTTATTACTAATAATCAACGAAATAAGCTGGAAATCGCAGGGAAATCGTGTGTTGCGTACCCAGCTGTTTAAACACGCAGAAGAAAAATGTCGGTTTGACATTTTATACGTTTCCAAATCGTGATTATGAAGTACTGCGCAAGAAGTTGTGAATCACACGTGTACGCTGAGAAGGGTAAGTATTCATTTTAACATTTAACCTGAATAGAACTTGCCAATCAATCTGCAATATTAAAATTAAAATAAACCTCACGTTGTCAGCAGCATGCCTAATCTATAAAAGTAACAGCGACAGTGCTTCGATAAAAATAATTTGACGCAAATATAAAATCATCTTTTCATTGAAATGTTTTCATTTCAGAGATGAAAATTGACCCTGGGTGTGCCAACGAAGCACACAAGAATTTGTGCGGACTACTTTGTTGGCGGTGTCAAATCAAATAATCCCCCAGAGGAAAATTTTAACCCGACAATCTTCCCATGGAAACCGGCAAAGGAATCCTCTGAACCTCGCAGACAGAGAGTCGGTCGCCCTGCGCAACAAAATGAAAAATGTGAACTCGGTTCGTGATCCTGAAGGTACAACTTTAAATTAATTTGTTTATCAGTAATTATAGCATAACCTTGCATTTAGTATTGTGTTTTATTTTTTTGAGCGTAAAAAGTGACATAAATTTACATTTTTTATAGAACTTGTCGAATCAGCCGAATCACCTGCCTTAATGGAGCCTTGCGATCCACTCCCAGCATTGCCAGAAAAACGGGGAATCGTGAGATATCGGTGCAGACTGACGAGAGCTTAATTGGAGAGTCTGATCAGAACTAGATAATTTTGTACAGCTGGCAGAACTCGGCTACAAACGATGCTGGGACACAAACTTGGAAATCTTTTTTGAAATTCTTGAAACTTTGTACCAAGCGACTAACACGTGGGTTGCACTGAATTGCGTTGTGAAACTCCACCAACGGTCGAAAAGAGAGCTTTGATGTACTCAAGTTATAAATCCCACTTTACAGTCAAATATTTAGTTGCAATTGCTCCGTGTGGTTTCATAACTTTTATTTCAAAAGGATATAGAGGTAGAGCCACCGACAGTTACATTAATGATTCAGGATTTGTGCAGTTAATTGAACCAGGTGATAAAATTATGGCCGACAAAGGGTTTCCGCAAATACGATCAGAGCTTCTAAAACACAACATCGTACTGATTACGAATCCGCAATTTTCTCTCGATGAAGTTTTGGAGGGTTATAAAATAGCATCGGTCAGAATCCACGCTGAAAGATGCATACAACGAATTAGATTATTCAAGGTGTTAGATTTTATCCCTGTGACATCATTACCGTACGTCGACAAAATAGTATATTGCATGTGTACTCGCGAATAATAAGGAGCATCTTATTTAGGAACATGAACCATCTGTATCGCAATAGATTTATTCTACAATCACAATACAAGTTTTATACATACAAATTACACGTTATTATTTACAACCGATTAACAAAACAACGACATGTAGCTTTGCTCGCGGTAGTAATTCCGAATTAATTCGGAACCTGTTCGGAACGTCTTTAGGATCAATCCAAAGCGCATGTCCGATTCTGAATTTATTCAAGATTTTATATTTCATATATATATATATATATATATATATATATATATATATATATATATATTACATAGTTATATTACATAATGTAAAACAAATGTGTCCTGTTTTATATTTTTATAAAAAATACTCTTTAGTTCACGATTAATTCATTATTGAAAAAAGACTAAATTACTAAAATGTTCAAATAATAAAAATTGTGATAAAAAACTTATTTCCAATTTTTTTTTATAAATAAATGGTTCGATAATGAACTAATTTTAAGAATATTTAGAATGTCTTTTAGTAGAAGACAATTGTTTTAATTGTATGACAAAAATGTAAATATTTTGTTGTGATATGCCACATTTATATAATGAGTGAATTGATTTAATAAAATTTTGATGTAACAGTATTTTTTTTCCTTTTTTTACAATTGGTATAGTTGAAATTAATATGATAAACAATTAAAACAAAATAAAACATATGTTTATTAAAAAATCATGGTGTGTCCGATATTACATATAAATATTTTTATGAAAAATATATTTTCTTTATTTTATTTACATATATGTAATGTTAAAAAACCAAGATCTACCGTAACAGGTATAATCACGACATTTAAACGGCATCAGTCAGCAGCTTAGCGGCGCTGCCACTAGGGCGGCGCTCGCGTCGCGCGGCGAGGAAGTTACCAGGCGTATTGTTACAACTTGTGTTACTATGTCTCATTTTGTGTTTTTTCTCGAATGTTCGAAAAATTTTTAATATTTTATACAGAGTTTTAAATATCAATTCAAAAATTTTATTTTATTTTATTATTTATTATTTATTTATTATTTTATTATTTGACCACAACTTCTTGT
This sequence comes from Clivina fossor, assembly GCA_963966155.1. NCBI lineage: Eukaryota > Metazoa > Arthropoda > Insecta > Coleoptera > Carabidae > Clivina > Clivina fossor. The sequence continues at coordinate 16,742,381 of OZ014558.1, read as the reverse complement.
GTTACATTTTATTATTATTAAACATTAGTTTGTTAAGTTTAAATTATATTTGAGTTTATGTTTCTGTACAATTTACTTTTTTATGATTGCTGTACCATTTATGTTTAATTTTATGTTTCCTCAATTTCTAACAAGAACATGTAAGTTACAATACTTATTATTATCAAAACTATTGTAATGTATAACCAGTTTTATTGAATATAATAAAAAATATTCCAGGTCCTGAAGAAGGTGTAAAATAACACCGAAAGCTTGGCAATTGAATCTTAAATGAGAATTTGATTTTAACATCTAACCATTGACTATCTTCCCGTTAAAACATTTTACAATATAATATCGTCTAGTAGTAAAATTTTTAATTTATATATATATATATATATATATATATATATATATATATATATATATATATAACGTAAATAACGTATTATTACAAAAAATTTAGATAAAATTCCATTAATTAAATTCGAGTTTTTTCGAACAATTACCGATGTTTTGCTGAAAATTTCCATGTCGATATATAATCGTATTTTACATACATACATACATACATAAACAATCATGCCATGTACCCAAAAAGGTGTGGCACAAACTCTTTTCATTATCCCGAAATCAGTTTCCTCCAAACATTCCTATCCAAACAAGCAACTTTTGCTTCATGCACTTTCATAATTCCTCTCTCATACATGCTCTTCTATTTTTACTACTTGGAAACTTTGCGCTCACGCAAAACACACACAGTCATACCACTCCAACTACTCATCGGACGTCTACTGGCAAACGTATACCTTCAAAAATCATTCATTTAAATCTTTTTAACCAAACATTCATTACACATTCGCTCAAGATGTCCGAACCATCTTAACTCACTAACACCAACTTTTACATTTGATTAACATACACTAATCTATTTCGTACCCGATCTATTTACACCACATACCTCACGTAAAAATCTCATTTTCACAGCAGTCATTTTCCTTTTATGCTTTTGCAGCCAAACCCAACATTCACTATCGTAATTGTATTTTAAAAACAATTTTTTCTAATTTATCTAGATAAATTTGATATTGCTCAAAAATGCGATAGAATACCTTCATAATGTAAAATTCAAAGATACTGTAATAGATACATAGAATTCTTCAGATACATTGTAATTATGATTTTTTTTTAGATACTTTTTATAAAACATGTTTTTGAAATATGGCATATAGCTGACGAGGAAACATATGAAGGTGTTAGACGCCGATTTAAATGAGCTCTAGGTATCAAGTAGAACACTAAAACTTATCTGCCACCGTCAAGGTTTTGGAGGAGAAAATCACCCCCAAAGTTTAGAGTAAAATTGGTTTTTATTTTTTTCTCGGACACTATTCATCCTAGAACAAAAGTGTAAATGTACGAATACCTACTTTTTTAAGAGTTATCCACCGATGGTATTAGTTTTTTCTATACTATTTTTAAAGTTACCCTTTTGCACCCACTAACATATATTTTACTCCATATTTAATTGTTATGTAATTTTTTCAAAATTTTATTTGATATTAAGATAGCCCAATTAAAAATAAAATTGACTTGTTTTTGATTTTTCTAATTATTTATTGTTTTAAGGGGTCATCTAGCCTTATACAGGGTGATTTATTAGTAATTGGAAATATTTTAACTGGAGTATCCTGGGCTCAGAATATGAAGATTTAACGCAAATCATTTAGATAAAATGTGGCTCCTTACTGAGCTACAGGGTGTTTTATTTAAAAATTTATAAACGATTTTTGCCCAGTACTTTTCAGGTATTTTGCTGCACACCATGAAGTTGTCCATGCTGCCAGAATTCAGGCGCTGAGCTGTAGCTCTCCGTTTTTAAGCCAATTCACTCGCTACCTATGTATATTCGGAACTATGAGCGCTATACGTGCAGCGCCTTGTGCTGCTCGTAAGAATGAACGTGTGTTTTGGCCGATGTATGAAAGCAGGGACTCACGCGATACAGTTATTTTTTTTAATTTGAAATTTAAAACAATTTTTTCACTAATATCAAGGGACATTATTTAGTTTGATTTAAAAAGAGTTACAGTAAAACCTCGATTATCCGGGCCAGCCGGGATCGAGCCTTCGCCGGATAATCGAAAACACGGATAATCCAAAGACCTCATTTTTATTTTTTTAAATAATTTATTCAGACAAATACATGTGTCAAACGAATGTCTGTTTACGTTTAACTAACGAGTCGGTCGGCAGTTGGCGAAAATAATAAGTAAACACATAAACGGAGGATTTCTCGAGCCGAACTCGGGTATTTCCCGAGGCGAACGTCTGAACGGTGCAGCCACGGTCAGCCACGGATAATCCGGGCACGGATGACATTTTAAAAATGCCGCACGAAGAATCCGCCGCCCGGATAATGCGCGCACGGATAATCGGGGTTTTACTGTATTTGTTAATTAACCATAGAAATATTTATGAAAGTGTAATATCTTTGTGACTAACTTTGGTGATGTTTTATGATGATGTTCGAAATAATAGGCTGAAAAACAATTTTGTTGTGTTAGGCAAAGAGCAAACGAATTGCAACAGCACAATTTCAGCTAACAGTAGCAGAAAAATGAATAATATTACACATCGCTATCAACGAACACGAAATATTATGTTACTGCAAAATTAGTTTTTTTTAAAAAAAAGCACTATAATCGTCAAGATGTGCAGGAAAAATTCTGCACGTTCGTTTTGAAAATCTGAGTTACCTAAAATTAGTTACATACATACATACATACATACACAATCACGCCATGTACCCAAAAGGGTGTGGCACAAACTCTTTTCATCATCCCGAAATCAGTCGCCTCCAAACACTCCTATCCAAAAAAGCAACTTTCGCTTCATCCACATTCATAATTCCTCTCATACATGCTCTTCTATTCCTACTACTTGGAAACTTTCGCTCACGCAAAACACTCTCAATCATATCACTCCAACTACTCATCGGACGTCCACGCAAACGTATACCATCAAAATCATTTAAATAAATCTTTTTAACCAAACGTTCATTAGACATTCGCTCAACATGTCCGAACTATCTTAACTGACTAACTCCAACTTTTGCTACAACATTTCTTTCAATTTCACACTCACCATACACTAATCTATTTCGTACCCGATCTCTCCTATTTACACCACATACCCCACGTAAAAATCTCATTTCCACAGCAGACATTTTCCGTTTATGCTTTTGCAACCAAACCCAACATTCACTACCATACATCAACGTAGGCACCAAAGCTGCATTGTATATTCTTAAACGGGCTTCTTTGGAAACATTTACATTCCTAGCAAAAGTTCCCAAAGCACCCAAAACCCTACAACCAGCATTTACTCTCCTTTCAATTTCACGATCAAAACGGCCATCTCTAGACAGCAAACTACCCAAATACACAAATTCATCTACTTGCTCTAAACGTGCACCGTCAATATATACATTACATTCAGTCATCAAGTCACCCTTCCCGGAAAAACTAAAACTTTGCACTTATCAACATTCAACACAAGATTCATATCTTTACCAACAACATTAATTCTATCAATCATCCTTCTCAGTTATTCTTCAGATTCAGCCAAAAAGAGCTGATAACTGTGTTTTTTACTACTTTGACTGCAAGGAAAAAGTAGTATAGCGTTTGGTACGGTGTCTGTAACATTTTCAAAAAAAAAAAAAAATTGTATAGAAATCCTTCATATAGCCTGTAGATGACGAATCTGAACTTAGTTTATGTGGGTGTATGGATGTCCGTCGTCAGCTCGCTCGATCACTCGCTCGCTCGGTCGTCAGACAAAATTTTGTGATCGCAACTCCTCCTAGACGGTTCAACCGATTTTAATGAAATTTTCAGGATAAATTTGTCTGGTGCCCAAGATGGTCATGTGGTTTTGTTTTTTTCCAGTGATGCCAACTTTCCGAGAAAAAAATTACTAAAGTTTTCAAAAATTCATATTGGCTACGTTATTTATCCGATTTTGATCAAATTTTCAGAAAAGATTTCCCTAATGCTCTCATTAATTATATCATTTAATTAATATACAGTGTTGCCAACTTTCCGAGAAAAAAATTACTAAAGTTTTAAAAATTTTATTATGGCCATGTTATTCAACCGATTTTACTCAAATTTTCACAAAAGATTTTCCTAGTATTCATATAATTTATGTAATTTTAACAAAATACAGTGTTGCCAACTTTCCGAGAAAAAAATTAGTAAAATTTTAAAAAATTTATTATGACCATTTTATTTAACCGATTTTAATCAAATTTTTATAAAAGTTTTTCCTAGTGCCTAAATAAATTATGCAATTTTAACAAAATACAGTGTTGCCAACTTATCGACAAAAAAATTACAAAATTTTTAAAAAATTCATTGTGGCTACATTATTTATTCGATTTTGATCAAATTTTCAGAAAAGTATGTCCTAGGTCCTAGTGCCTACATAAATTATAATATTATTAAAATACAGTGTTGCCAACTTTTCGAGAAATGTCAAAGTAGTCTATATATGGGTTTACCCATATACTTCTAATCTTGTTTTTTAAAAAAAAATGGTTTTTCTCTATTTTCCAAAATACAAAAAAAATCAAGAAAATATATATTATTCTACATAGGATATTATATCTCATGTATTTTGTCGGTACCTTTAAAATCGGTTTTATAGAAACTAGAGCCAGTTAAAAATATATTATTTTTTATTTTATATAAATCAATTAATAATATTGAATTTATTATTGAATTATTAATTCAACATTCATTATGTAATTTTCAGAACAGTCAGTTACAATAAATAAGTTGTATTAAACGAATAAATTCAATATGAAATGCAACATGTTTTGTATTTGCGGTACTTGTCGCGTGACACGCGTTGCCTAACGTTATAAGAAGAATGAAATCATAAATCGAAAAGATTTAAATCGTGAATACTAATTTGACTTTTACTACTAATTTTTACTTAAGGGGGTAGTACTCTTTGCAAGTTTTAAAAAATCGATTTTTTTTTTGGCTTAAAAAATTCTTTGGAGTGTCTACTTTATCGTAAACTTTATCCAAAGTTTATGAGACATTCCGTTCCAAAGTTACAGGCCGAAAAGCGAAGCCGTGTAGCACACTGAAGGTATGTAAACGAATTTGATGAAAAACTGGACTCAAAACTTCAATTGCGATTATCTCGAGACCATGTTTTCAAAGTTGGCGGACATCATAACTCAAAAACGGTTCGTCCGATTTGAACGCGGTTTGAATTTTTGAATTCTACGCAATTTTTTCTGTCATCGTACGTAACCGTTTTTCTTTATCTTTAAAAATGGATTTTTGGTGCAAGCTTTTATGTGCATTTTTGCGTCCGAAAACCTGATTTTTTTTTTCAAAACGTTGTCAATTTTTCATTTTTTAACATAATCAAAAAATCCTACGTACGATGACAGGAAATATATCGGAGATTAAGGGAAAAAATATCGATTTTGTTCTAGCTCCAACGGTGCGGCCTCTATGATGTCCGCCGATCAGCAGGTTGCCCTCATAGGTGCCACGCTGCACATGGTGTAGCGGCCGAAGGAGTTGCCCAATGTAAACCAAAAAATTAATTTTTGTAGCCGGAAAACGGCAGAATAAATATATGTATTCCATTTTTGTCATATATTTATAGTTATCTTTTAAAAAAATCCCGAAAATCACCTTTTTTCAGGCCACCAAAGAGTACTACCCCCTTAAGTAATACTAATTTGATTTCAATCGCGCGCGATTCATTTTAAGTTATAGGCTAATTCTTCAATCTACCAAGTTTGATTTTGAAAAGTATAAATATCATTTAAAATAATATTATATAGCAAATTGTTTTGACGATGTCAGTCCATTCTGACTTTCCGTGTGTCACTTAATCATAAAAATGTAGTTGGTTTTTATAAAGGATTCTTCGAAGATCGTTTTAATGGTTTATATAATTTTAGAACTGTGCCGCGAAACAGTCCATGATGGAATTACTTAAACGTCGTAAAGCTATAACTGAGGTGGAAACTAGATTTTAGTTTAAGCAAATATTTAAACCATCTTAACCATCTTAACGATCTTAGCCATAAGGCCGAGAATCCATGCTTTTCTAAAATTTTCTTGCATGCTTTATCCACCCTACTTCGATAAAGTACACAAGAGAAATAAATAAAACTAATAGCGACATCTACCCGTACAAAATATAACATTTATCGGACATTTTTTGAACTTACGTATTTCTGTTTCTTCTCTTTCTTTTCTTTATTTTTTATTTTCACTTTTATTCTCTTATTCATAAATATATTAGAAGAAACAAAACATTAAAAATTGTCGTGCATTTTGCCATTATTAGCTATTTAAAAACCAAATATATGTTTGAACTTTTTTGCCAAACTCAAACTCTATCCATTTATTTAACCTCTCTTTCTCTCTCACACACACACATTCTCTTTCTGTCTCTTTTGTTTAAAATATCTTTTTCTCTCTCTCTCTCTCACACACACACTGTTTTGTTTGCTGTCTCTCTCATGCATTCCTTGTTTACTTTCTTTCACACTTATTTTTTCTTTCTTCAGTTATTTCCAATAAATATTTTTTTAATAAACAACTTAGGCTACGTTGTTATAATAAGTTATAACTTTATTAAAAATTAGTTTTAATAATAAATTTTAAAAATAAACACAAAATTAATTTAAATGACTCTAAATTCTAATATGACTAATATGAATGTAGCTATTAATCCATAAAGTCATACAATTGTGTTAATAATAAATTCAATTTGTATAATTTTTTTATTAAAAATCTAAAACTCTTTAAATAAATTATAATATATTGTATTATAAAGTAAAAACATGGGTAACTTGAAATATAACAAATTATTATTATTAAGTATGAGAGGAATTATGAATGTGGATGAAGCGAAAGTTGCTTGTTTGGATAGGAGTGTTAGGAGGCGACTGATTTCGGGATAATGAAGAGTTTGTGCCACACCCTTTTGGGTATATGGCGTGATTGTGTATGTATGTAAAAATAATAAGTATAATTGCACAAATTTGAAAATGTCAAATGTAAACATTCGAAATGTGTTCTTCAAAACAACCAAGATGGGATCAAGAGAATTTTGCAACTAAAATCAAAGTAAAAAATAAAATAAAATAAAGTAAAACAACTAAAGTACAAATCAGTATATTATATATTATAATATAAATTTAAATTGTTTTCTTACATAGCTGACATTCAAATTCATGGTGTTTGTGAAATGAGTGCCGCAATGTTGTCAATGAATGAAAATATTGTCAAATATAATTTAAAAAATGCAACTTAAAAGACTATTAATAAAATATAATTTTAATTAAATCTTAATATGTCATACATAAAATATCACGATTTCAAACAAAAAAAAAATGTTTTATTCATACAATTTAATAAATAAAATACAGTAAAATGCATATCATATTTGTTGTCACTGTGACAAAATGGTAAAACTTTACTTTACCGTTACATAATCGATTTTCTTCAAACTTTACATACAAGTAATTTTATACATTTTTTGAATATAAATCGCAAAATTTTATTGCGGAAACGAGATATTTATAATATTAAAACTGATTCGGAAAATTCGTTTTCAACATGTTAAATGTTGAAAAACTGCTGTCATATTTTGTCCATGTTTACGTAACTACTAGCAAATACTGTTATTTTTAATCTTTTACGTTTAAAACAACTAAAAATTCTTCACGTTGCTTTAATTAAACATTAACAAATTAAACTCTTTACCTAACCTATACTTACATGTTAAAAACGAGTTTCCAAAATAAGTTTTAACATTGTAAATATCATTTTCGCACTAAAATTTTTCGATTTATATTCATAAAATGTGCAATATGTAAAGTTTGCAGAAAATCGATTATATAACTGTAAAGTAAGATATCCGACAAAATGAATCGTCATCATTGCGTTTTTTCCATTGAGTTAAAGGAGCAAAAGCTAAACGATGACGCGACGTCGTACTAGAACTGGAACACATCCACATTTATTATTATCAAAATATAATCCGGTTGAACATTCGCCCAAAGATCTGCATCAACAATTGCATATATCTGGATCCCATAATTTAGTTTCATTAATTTTTTTCGCATTTCTTCCTTTCATTCAAATTGGCAAATTGGCATTCGTCTTTCTTATATTCTTGAAAACAATCCTAAAATATTCAAAGTTGTTACATATTTATAATGAAAGTTTCGGAATAAACAATTTATTATTAAATTTGAAATATATCTACGACAAAATTGTGAACTTATATGTAACCAGTGATGTAAAAGGGATAAATAGCCAGTGGTTCTGGTTAGGTAAATATAATTTAATTATAATTTATTTTTGCAAACTTTTCATAACTCTACATAATATTTAAATATTTAAACAATAACACCATATAATATATCTGTTTTGTTTGCAAAGACGTTGAGTATTAATTAAATTATTGCAGTATAATTATAATATTTACGTATGTGTTTGTTACTACAGCATCTAATGCAAAATGATTAAAAAAATTTATTGAAATTGGATAAACAAGTTATAATGTTTATCCGATTTCAATAAAATTTTAAGGGCAGATTTTTTTAGTATCTATAATTACATTAATGGGGTACTTGCACATTTTTTTTTTATGTTAATACAAAGAATATGTTATATAAAATTATGATGTATCAATATTTTTTGTTATCGATGCATATTTTCGTAGATTTAATGAATTTAATTCAAACGCATAATATTTCGCGCAAAAACGCTCTAGCGCGCGTACCGTAGGTACGTGACGTCACGCTTTAGTAAACATTACAAGACGCGCGCTCTGTATAATAGCATACTGTTTGTATTTGATTATTTTATCTGTGCACAAATTAAATTAATTAGAGAAATGTTGAAAATACAACGAACTGATATTAATTATTTGATTTTCTTTGATATTTTTAAGATATTTTGATATAAAATATGAAATACTTTTTATTCATATTTTCAGAACATTAAATGTTGTGCATATATGTAATCATATAACCTCAACGAAGTTTATAAGCTTTAAACTGAAATATGTAAACACTGAAATTTGGTATATTTTATAACTTTCATCTATTTCTATATTATATCATTTTCTATATTTATATTTAGTCCGTTAGCCGTACTGATAATTTGTGTAAGTTGGGGCATAAGACATCACAATATGTTGCTAAAAATAAACAACTAGCAAATTTAGTAACTTCAAGCACTAACTTAAATGAAAAATATAAAAAAGAATTTTTTATGTTTAACTTTATTTCAACATATAAACAAATACTGAATGACCTTATTTAGTTACCGTTAATTAAATCGTAGTGAATTTTCCTGTGATGAATGTTCTTGCGATGAATTTTCTATAAATCATGTTTGTCAAATACCTGTGGTTCACCTAGTTATAATATTTGTTTTAATTATAATCGATAATAATTTCATAATTAACGTTCAATTCTTTCATTTACTTAGTTTATGAATATTAATTATATAGGAATAGGTATTATTTTTTTACAGTAAATATATGTTTATAAATAAATTTTATTTGTTTACTTTCGCTTATATAAATTTTTAGTTAAAAAATAATAATTTAAAATTATTAAAAATTTCAAATTATTATATTTGAAACAATTTTACATTAAATCGGCTATCATAAAAGCGTCAACTTTGGGTAGGTTATCCGACTGAGCTTTTACAAATCCAGCGTCAACCATCGTATAATTTAAAAGGGTAATGTTCTTCTTTTACAAATTATTAAAAACAAAATATTAATTTCACCAGAATTTAACAAATTAAAGGCAAATGTTTAACGGTTTAAGCACGTATGACTATTGAATTCGCAGTGTTTACTAAATGGCTACGTCACACTAGCAGCAACCAATCATAGCGCGTTTTCAGTCACGTGATTTTTCGAGTTATTTTAACAATTTTAATTTTCAATTATTTTAAAAGGAGTTAATTATTAGTATGAATTTTACATACTGTTAACTTCTGCATATATTTATCCAATAAAATTTGACATTTTAACACCATTTCGTGTTTTACGCAAGTACCCTATTATACAATTTTATTTTGCAGTGTCGCCAACTTTTAGAGAGAGAATTTTTTTATTTTAGTTATACTGTTTATCACTATCAAATTTTCAGGATAATAAAAATTTGCCGGACAATATTTTACTAAATAGGACTAAATAAATACATTTTATATAATTGTTAAACTTTATATTAATGTAATGTAAAATAAAACTTAAACCTAAAGCCGTTTTATTTTATATGAGTTCTGAAAGATTTTTTTAATTTGTTAATGTAATGGTACTTTATATAATTTTCTTCAACTTAATAATAAACTTTCTGTATTTATAATCAAAATATAAATTGTGTTTAACTGCAGAAAGTATTCAAAAAGTTACCAAAAATACTTTTGTAAAGATATAAAAAAAATTAAGCGTTATTCTAGTGTTAAGAGTAGGTTATTACAAATAACACAAGGTCTGTAAGTGTACTTATATATTTAGTTGTAATTCAAACAATAAAGAGATACAAATCTATGAGCATATTTAGTTAATAAATACGATTTAACTGGGCAACTGCAAATTTACATTAATCTAATAATAAATAATAATTTTAATAAAATTTGCACAATAGATTAACAGTGGTTGTTTAATATGTAGTGTTTAGTATAACAAGCTTACATATCGTCAGCTTGGGGCAGAACTATGCTATTTCCATTTTTTGTCATATTTAAATATTTATGAGAAAAGTTATCATAACAAAACTAGCTCTATCTTTTATCACTAATTCCAACTAATGCCAGTTTATGTGAATATAAATATTAACAAAAAGAAAACTTTAAACCACTCGAAACTCAAAAAATAAAGATAGGCTAGTTCTGCTCCAAGCTGACGATAAATTTGTTAGCTGTCATAATATAGTTAATCTAATTATAATTATATCTCATTAATTATAGCTCCAATAAAATTATAATATTAATAATACTTTATTTCTCATGTCGTACATGTATAAAAGTAATATAAGCCTTAAATTTACTAAACTTTATTTTGTATATTTGAAATTACTAGCGCTTCTAGCCGATAATATGCATAAATACAAGACTACGTATATATATTTCATTGTTCAGCAACAAAACAAAGCATTTTAATATGTCGAAAATTTCAAAGTTGTATTTAATAATTTAAAACAAATAATTACTGACGATTCTCAAAAAAAAAATATTTCAAAAAACCCTGACACTTTGTTTAATACTATGTTCTAATTAACTTCATCGACCTACCAAACAATCTGTATATAAATTTACAATTTAAATAATCAATACATCAAAAGACTTCCCTGTATTCAATTGAACTAATTTACCTTTCCATTAATAACTAGTCCACTTATGAGGATGATCATAGGAGTCTTACTGTTATAGTGTAACATGCACTCGTATCATTTTCTTTTCGATTCAAATTTCATATTTCTATCTTCATCATCACTTTTGCATATGATTCTTTCGATTGATTTATTAACTCCGGGTTCCGATTCTACAAACACAAAATGGATTTAATTCATAAATATTTAACGTTGTAAAATAAATGCCCAGTAACAGAAAATTAAAATTTCTAATACAGTAAAACTTGTGCAAAGTTCAATTATCGGAAATGTCATTAATTTGCGGTAAAATACAGCATTTTAACATGGCTATGAATTCAAAGTTGTTGTTGTTATAAGTATATATTTAAAAATAAAATTGTTTTTCTTTATAACTTAATGATGAACTTTCTGTACTTATAATCAAAATAGGAATTGTTTTCTCCTGCAAGAAGTATTTAAGTTACCAAAATTACTTTTTTAAAAAACAACAATGTTAGAGTAATTAGGTAATTACATTGACAATTTGAAAAAAATTATCAAAAAATTTATTCTAAAAAACGTAACAATATATATAACGCTATGCTTGGTTAAATATACTCTAATTACTTCGTTTATAACACCTCACATCAATCCACAAAACAATCACTAAATAAGTTGACAAGTAAGGATCATATTAATACTTTTATATACAGTGTGGAAATTAAGTAAGGAATAAATTCAGTAAATCCGTTGATATTAATTTTTTAGAAAAAAATCTCGAAGGGGTATAGCGATTTTGACTGCAGCGAATATTTTCAGCCTATTTTCAGTTTCGTATGTCATTTGTTTTTCATGTTATGACGTCATCGACTTTTTTTTTAAATGACAACCAATATTTTTTTATTATTGATTTTGGTAGTACTTCTTATTTCATTTCCAACCATATAAAAATTTTAATATTGAATTAATTTTTAATATTTGAACTTTAAGACTATTTTTCTCAATTTTTTTCTAATGTAATATATTGAAAATTTTATACAGGGTGTACAACGAAAAGTTGAAATAAATTTTCCGTATAATTCCCGCTTTTTCCCGCTTATTTAAAAACAAATTTCCTATGTAAATATACAAGTTTAACGATAAAGAAAGTTATAAAAGTGTTAAATCGAAGTTATTTATTGCATATATTATATTTATTTATCAAAATTTCAGCGTGGAACATAAACTATCGCAATCATCAAATTATAATTGCATCTTCTTTTTCTTTATTTCTTCTGAAATTGTATGAAGATCTTCCATTATCGATCGCTTCTTTCGTTCTAAATCCTTAAATATTACAAATTTTTTAAAAATTCAGGCAAAACGAAAAATTTCCTAGCATAATTCCCGTTTTTTTCTCGCGTAACAAAATTCCCGTATAATTCCCGCTTTTCCCGTTTTTCACGCCCGTTATACACCCTGTTATATGGTTGGAAATGGAATAAAAAGTACTACGAAAATCAATAATAAATATAGGTTGTCAATTAAAAAACAAGTCAATGACGTCATAACATGAAAAACAAATGACATAAGAAACTGAAAATAGGCTGAAAATATTCGCTCTAGTTAAAATCGCTATACCCCTTCGAGATTTTTTCCAAAAAATTAATATCAATGGAATTACTGAATTTATTTCATGCTTAATTTCCACACTGTATGTGTAAGTTTATCGAAGTTTCACTATATTTCATTGATTAAAATGTTTAACCTTTCCAATTTAATAGCAATGCTACTTGAAGCTGATCATAGAATTTATATTGTTATTGAACTTCTAGGATATGCTGTGTCATTTTCTTTTCGATCCAAATTTGATATTTCTATATTTCGATTAACTCGTCTTTAATTTCGATTCTTTCGGTTGCTTTGTTAATCCAATGTTCAAATTCTGAAAACATATAATAGATTTCATTTATAAATGTTTAACGTCCTAAAATAAATTTAAATATGAATATATGAAAACATTAAAATTTTGTATAAAGCCCAATTTGTGCAGAGCCCGTTGTTGCTAAAGCGTAAAGGTCGAAAACTATAAATAAATTGTGCTTTTAAGACCGCACCTACCATTAACACCAATTTGCATTGACAGCACAAAGATAAATAAATTTTAAAGAGGTGCAAGTGCAAACGTATTTTATTTCCTATTGAAATTAATCGAGAATTAATAATAACGATACGTCTAGTCAAAAATTGATACAGTGTGTGGCACTATAAATTGAGTTTTAAAGCGTTTTAATTCATTTGTTTAGTATTTGTTTTAAGACAACAGTAGAATTGTTTTAAAACCGAGGTTGTAGTACCACCCACTGCCATTAAATCAATAATAAATTTTGTTTAATTATATGTAGCAAAGAAATTCAACTAATAAATACAACTAGTGGAAGCGAAAAAACTTAGTTCGTTAATTATGATTAGAAAAAACAAAAAAATAAAATTATAAGCATAGAAATGAAACCACTTTGATGTTAAACGGATAAGTATTTATTTTAAACATATTTTTTGTATAAAATAGAATCAACAGACGTTGCATTAACCTTAATAACACTTCTATATAAAAACAATACAATATACAACACACAATATAAGAATACTTACATTTTAAAACTGACATGAATCGGTAAAAAAAAAAAACAATTTGACAAAAATGTACACCTAGAATCAACCTGCTCATCTGAAGAGCCATAGAAAAACGTAAATATCTAAAGAAAATAGCTTCTTTGGTTTCTACAACCTCACCATAACCTCACACACCAAAAAGTACATGACAGATAGCTGCATTCCCGTTCTCTTCTATGCGTAAAATAGCTGAACTATTTCAAGCAGTGCAGGCGCGTAATATTTTTTTCTTATATTTAATATTTATATAATTTTTATACTTATATTTATAAATTTTTGATGTAATCAATTAGTAAATATGTTGAATTAGATGAATAAATTCAATATTAAATTCAGCTTTTTATATATTTGCGCTACGTGTTTGAATATAGCAATTAAATCTGTACTTTCTAACATTACTTTCCAATTTATATGACCTAACAGACTTTTAAAAATTAAATTTGTTAAACATAAAACTTTTGTAATTGTAATATTATAATACAAATATTTATAATAATAAATAATAAATTCAATATAAAATATATCATAAAATATTTCAACATATTTAATATTATCGCATGCGCAGTTTGACTAACCAAAGTCGTCACATAATTCTGGTCTGGTTGACATGACGTCACATCAACTATAACCATAAAAGAAATTTGTGGAGGCGGCTTATATAACTTTTAATTATATTACACGCAATAGATTTAGTGCAGCTAATAAATTAACAAAAAAAACTTTTTTGTTATTGAAATAGTCGTGTATACAATTTTGTTTGCTACTACAAACATTTATCGTGCAAATTTTTAGTAAAATACAATATTGCTTAAATTTACCGGAGACGTTACATTTCATCTTGCAAACTAGTTCTAATAAAAATAAAAATTTTAAAATATTATATTTAAAGTGCTTTAAATTGCTTAAAATTTCAAAATATTCAAAAAAAAAACACCTGTTATTTTACAGGTATTTTATTATAACATAATATGGATATTTTGATACGTTTGAAAACAAAACATTTATTTTTTATTATAAAAAAAGTAAATTTGTTACGCCACTGCTGGGTTAGTTCAGAAGTTTTTGGGTAGAGTGCAAAAATGTAGTAGTTTGTAGCAGGGGGTAGAAACTTAATAGACTTTGACAGAAACATCGTTTAGTTTTCGTTTCTATCACTTACGTCGCTACTTGTTTTTTTTTTTTTTTTATTCGTGCAAATTCGAGTACGTTCGTAAAACACGATTTCGGAATTGTTTGAATTTCTTTGTCTCATTTGTTTTGTGTCTTTCTGCTGTTGTGTATCGCCAGTGTGTATCGCACAGATAGTATCGTATATTCATTTCGCCTCCATTTTCTTTTAATTTTGTTTTAGTTTGTTATTGCTGTTGCCATTTTGGTGTATTTAAACCGTAAGGAGATTTGTTATACAAATTAGCTACAAATTAGTAGGAATATATATAATCTATGGTTTGTAGTTTGCGAAGTAACCGTTTTCTTTAGCTATCCGCTTGCTTGCAGTTCCGCTTCCATTTTATTATGCAACTTAAAAGTACATTTGAGATGCATTTGAGTGAAAATATTTATTAAAATGGTTTTGTTACTGGTACGGTGAACTGAAATTTTAAACTGTAAGTATTCTTTTGTTTTGATGTATAATATAATGTTTCTATATGGAGTGCAATATTATTGTAGTATGTAGTTTATATACAAATTTATAAACATGTGCTCTCAAGGACTGTTATTGCACATGTAGTTATTGCGTTTTTCTGTAACCTTTTCGTTGTCAAATGAAATATTTTGGAAAATAATATAATTATATTCTAATTATTTTTTTAAAAATACCAATAATATTTTTTAAAGTTTTATCTGTTGTATTTTACAATTATAATTGATAATAATTTTTTTAATAATTGTACTATTGAATGAGATACGTTACTTATCACTAACGACGTTGATATTGCAATTGAATGAAAAATAAATGTAAATACCTGTTCAATATTAAAGTGCTTTCATCCATATGCTTTTAATTTTGTTTTATTTGATTTTTCTAAACATAACTAACAAATTAAGATTTTTGTTTGCTTCCAATTTATATACTATTTTTCAAAACTTGTTTCTCAGATAATATCACGGATGGTTTTATGATTTAGATTTTGTTATCACTTTCGCGAAGAACGATCCGGATGTATGTGACTACATAGAAAAAATATCGTTCATAGTAATCATGATTTTTTTGTTTGTATTTTTTTATGTTAATATTTAAATTTATTTTAGTAAGTTAAACATTTATTAATTAAATTTATTTTGCGTTTTTAGAATGGGACCACGGAGTTTATATACCATTCTAATGAATCAGTGTATGTTGGAGATGAGTTGAGTTTATCTGGCGACACAAGATATTCAAGTGATGATGATGGAGATAAAAATTTGAAATGAAAAGAAAGTGAAACGAGGATGGATATGCTGAGAGCCCAGCAAAAGTTCGAATTTTGTGATCAGTTTTTGGTGGATTCATTATTAATAGAAAGGTAATTTATTTAAAATTTTAATTTTAATGTAGTAAAAGCACGATGTATCGATTAGTCATTGAACCGCATTCTTTTTTAAATAAAACAATTTAGAAAAATTTGAAATATTTAAAAGTTGAATTAAGAGGATTATAAAAAGTGTTTGCCTGCTTGCCTAATTATTTTAGACAAAAAAAAAAACTTTAAATGTAAGTTTTAGAACACAAAATTTTGTATCTAAAGTAAATTAGTTGTACTTGCTTTGTAATGGTAGAAATTAGATACAAAAATATCGAAAATTACTTAAAAAATAACCATAGCCATGGAAGTAATACAGAAAATGAACAAATGTTTAACATTTTATCTAAAAAGATAGTTTTTTATTTTGTAAAATAATTTGCGGTCTTGAATAGGAATAATAATAATATTAATAATAATAATACAAAATGAGTAATATATAATTGTACGATAAGATTGATATTTTAAACAAGTATAGCACCATAAAACTAGTATTTCAAAAGAAAAAATGGTAAATTTTACCACGAAATTAGTATATTGAACCAGAAATATAGTATATTAAAAGAGAAATTAATAAACTACTATTTTTCAGGACATTAAATGTTGTGCATATATGTAATCATATAACCTCAACAAAGTTTATAAGCTTTAAACTGAAATATGTAAACACTGAAATTTCGTATATTTTATAACTTTTATCTTATCATCTATTTCTATATTATATCATTTTCTATATTCATATTTAGTCCGTTAGTCGTACTGATAATTTGTGTAAGTTGGGGCATAAAACATCACAATATGTTGCTAAAAATGAACAACTATGAAATTTAGTAACACTAAATTAAATGAAAAATATAAAAAAGAATCTTTTATGTTTAACTTTATTTTAACATATAAACAAATACTAAAACGACCTTATTTATTTACCGTTAATTAAATCGTAGTGAATTTTCCTGGGATGAATGTTCTTGCGATGAATTTTCTATAAATCATGTTTGTCAAATACCTGTGGTTCAACTAGTTATAATTTTTATTTTAATTATAATCGATAACAATCTGATAATTAACGTTCATTTCTTTCATTTACTTAGTTTATGAATATTAATTATATAGGAATAGGTATTATTTTTTTTACAGTAAATATATGTTTATAAATAAACTTTATTTGTTTACTTTCGCTTATATAAATTTTTAGATAAAAAATAATAATTTAAAATTATTAAAAGTTTCAAATTATTATATTTGAAACAATTTTACAATAAATTTAAGAGAATTTCCTTACATATTATTCCATATTATTATTCCATATTCCATTATTCCATATTATTATTCCATACATGTTATTTATAATGGGAAATATATAATGGCACGATAAAATTAGTATATCGAGCGACAAGTATGGTACGTCACGAATAAGAAAGTTCACGATAAAATTAGGTAATTGAACGAAAAATATAGCATGACAAAAATGGATTTTTTTTTGTATGACTCATATCAACATAGGTCGTGTAAAAATGTTAATTTTGGATTTGTTTAGAGACAGTTAGTTTACTTGACGATTTTAGTGTGACTTATTCCAGTTTCATTTTTTATTGCTTTGAGTTTGAGCTTATTTTTGAAAGTCTGTACGTACGACTAGTCTATTTGTTGATTGATTCATTTTTCTTCACAATATTTCTTGAGTTTTGTGATGAATCGTTCCGTTATCGCTTACGATTGTCTTTGAGAATCTATGGCAAGTAAAAATATCGCTTGCGGGAAGAATGGATCGGACGTATATGACTACACAAAAAAATAGCATTTTTTGTACTATAGTAATCATAATTTTTCTTTATGTTGTCAATAATTTAGTTTGCATATATTTTTTTTGATTGTATTTAATGTCACTATTTAAAATTTAGTTTTTGAGTTGAATATTTATGAATGAAATCTATTTTCAGAATTGGAACATGAGTAACAAATCAATCGGAGGAGTCAAATTGAACTGGCGACACCAGATGCAAGTGATGTTGAAGATAGAAATAGGAAATTTGAATTGAAAAGAATATGACACCAGCATAGAGAGCTGAGAGCTCAATTCCGTGATCAGCTTTATTAATAGAAAGGTAAATTATTTCATTACATAAATATAGTGAAACTTCGATGTATTGACCATTTGTTGAATCACGTTTTTGTTTTAATGAAATAAAAATCTGAAATATTTGGAAAAATATCGAATGGAATGAATTATATAAAATTGTTTATACCGACCTAATATTAAAGAAATTATTGCAAAAATATATACTTAATTATCAAAAGTATAATATATTATGATAAGGAATTGTCATCAAAATACATCTATTTTTAAAAAGTAATAATTTTTTAAAATATATTTATCAAATCAAGTTGAAAGTACTAAGTTATAGAAAAATATAAAATTATAAAGATTATGTGAGTTAAATTATGCAACACTAAATGAAGGTTAATATTTTTAATGTACATGTTTTTTTTTTTATATACATAATTATCAATAATATAATAAAGTTATGATAAAGAATTGCTATCAAAATACATCTACTTTTAAAAATAGAACTAATTGTTAAAAATATATGTAGCAATTCAAGTTAAAAAATATTAATGTTAACCGATTTGGCTCAAATCCGACATACTGCCATGTTTTTATTGTAACATATACTAAAAGTTATAGAAAAATATAAAATTATAAAGATTATGTAAATTAAATTACGCAACATTATAGATGATGATTAATAATTTTTTTTAACTATAATGTGATAAATAAGTGTGTATAATACATTTTTATATGATTTTGAAGATGTTTTGATTGAAATTTTGTTGGCATTAGTATATTTTTGTATATTTTTTGCAATAACTTTATCACTCTATATAATAAAGTCAACAAATTGTATATTTTTGAAAAGCCTATACATTTTTCTTTATATTAAAATGAAACAGCTTTAAGTTATAGTTCTGATTAATATTTACCGTATTTGCCCGAATACAACGCGACCTCGAATTTAACGCGACACCAAAATTTTTCATAAAGATATTTAGAAAAAAGTAATCTGAATTTAACGCGATCCATTCATATTTTTCATAAACGAATTTAAAGAAAATAAAATTCAAGAATTTTTACATTACATTACCTAGACCTCGGATTTAACGTGAGTTGATTTTTTAGCAGGAAATAATTAGTCAAAAAATATCACTTATATTCGGTTATATTCGGACGAAAAACGGTATTTATATTCGATGTTTCGACGAATTTAACGTACGTCTTCATCTGGAATAAATAATACAAATGACATTTACAGTAAATATTATTTGTGTTATTTGTATTGTTGAGTTAGTCAAAACGTTCACTATTAATAAATACTAATACAGAACTATAACCAAAAGCTGTTTCATTTTAATATAATGAGTTCTGAAAGATTTTTTTTCTTTATATTTTTAATTTCATATAATTTATTGTATTTATTTAAAAAGTGTTACCTTAAATGTTTGGAAAGCAAATGGAATGATTAAAAATCGCTGAAACACGTCAAGTTTTATTTTTTATTAATGTATCCATCTCTTATGCCCCCGCAGCTACCAATTTTAAAAACCTAAATGGCACTATCCCCTTTGTGATACATCATTTAAAATATAATTTTATTCCAAATTCAGTACCGTTTGAAATTTTAAAGTTGCTGAGATTTTACGGTAGTTATAAAAAAATTAATTTTAAGTTATAGTAATGACCGGCGTGAAAACGGCAACACCGAAATAGCCATTTCTGTTAAAATAGTAAAATTGCAATAACTTCTACAAATTTACTCGTAGGGTGCCAAATTTTTGTACACACAGAGACAAATATATTATAAACAATGTGCAATAATCAAATATAAGTGATATAATTTGTGGGGGCGACAATATGCCATAAACATATAAATACTTATAAAATAGGCTGATTGATTTACTAAAATATGTTTAAACAATAGTAAACTAAGTTATCGGTTCCTGAATTTTGGTATACACACATAAATAAATATATTATAAACAAATTGTTATAACCAAAAAAATGGCAAAATAGAATAAGCCGTAAATTTATAAATTCTTGGAACAATTCGCTGATTGATTTACTAAAATATGTTTAAACAATAGTAAATCAATTTGTCGGATCCTGAATTTTGGTACACACATAACCAAATATATTATAAACAAATTTTAACAACTAAATGGTTACAAACTTCATACGGGTGGTAATACGCTATAAATTTACATAGACTTGTAAAATTCGTTGACTAGTTCAGATATATTATGCATGGTAACAAAAATAAGTCAGAACTCATATTAAAATAAAACTGCTTTGGATTATAGTTCTGTATTAATATTTATTAATAATCGACGTTTCGACGAACATAATGTTTATCAATTCTTCTGATGAAGACATACTTCTAGTTCGTGGAAACGGCGTTTATTAATAAATATTAATATTGAACTATAACCTAAAGCCATTTTATGTAATTTCATAAACTATTTAATTTTATTAAAATATAACGTTTTGCTAAAACCGTTTTAAATAGATTTTTGACATCGACATTAAATTTTAACATTTATTTATGAAAGCAAGCATTAGATATTTTTATAGCTGATATGTATTTAAGAATTGCGTATGTTTTCAAAATGTATAATAACGTAGAGGACTATACCTTTGAGACATTCAATTATTTGAATATTGTTTAACACTTGCTTTAACACGTTCAATACAATATATATAAACTTCATGCAAACATGTAATTTTTTCTTTTAAAATTTTATTGAGCTGTACGACATTTTGAAATAGATCATTTCGTCATTGTAGTATTCGGGCCGCCTTATCGGAACATGTCTAATAGAATTATTCTGTATAATTTCTGATATTTAAATAAATTTCATAGCGAGGAATGTTTGTATATTACTATAGAGATTTAAATAAAACTGTTTAGAATGACGATGAATTGATGTAATAGTTATCGATAAAGCTTATTTAAAATATCTAGCGACGATTATGTCAATTTTTTTCAATTTAAGATTTAATTGATGTATTATAGGTAATTATTGGTATATATACATTGAAAATCAAGTAGTGTATTCTGAAATTGAACCAAATGAACGAACCGGTTGGCTTTTTTCAGCAAAACCAGTTGCATTTCAGTTACATGGTTTCTGAAACTTGGCTTATTACTTTAACTGTTTACCTGGTTTTTTAAATTGTTTTGTGAAATTCTATCTGGTAATATATTTTAAGATTTTCATATATATATATATATATATATATATATAAACTATTTCTGAAAGTTATTTGAAAAAAATAATAGAAAGTCACATATTCAGTTAGATAATTTTGTGTGTTACTATATAAATTATATATTTCTAAATAAATAAATTTATCTTCATAATTTTTAATTAATTTATAATAGTTTTACTAGTAAATATCAGAGCTAACCAATCGATTCATTTGGTTTCATTTTGGAATTCATTATAACTGTGACACTTAACTTTTGCATTATTTTCATTTAAATTTACATTATAGCAATTTATTACCTTATTCTTTATATTTATAACATTTGCAAGTCTTACATATGTCTGTAAAAAACGTAAACCAAATATTTATATTTTGAACATTTCCACGCAAAATTCTTATTTTCAACTGTTCATAAAATGCTAGTATAGAGATTATATTGTTTCATGTTGTGTTTAGGTCGGCATCAAACTGGTTCTAGCAGCATTCAACAATCTCGTCTACGCAGTCGGCGAATGTGACAGCTGGAAATGTTTGAATTCTACATTCCAAGATAAATTCTATACTGAAGTTTACGATCAAAAGATACAATCATGGGTGGGTGATCGGTTCCAGTTTGACCTTACCAAGAGCTAATGTTTGTGTAGCTGTAATCGGTGATCGACTCTAATGCTGTTCAGGTAAATTACACAAAATTTCTGTTTATTTAAGAATATTGACGTGCTGCAATTTCTGATTTATTTCTATGATTTTATATGAATGGGACTGTCTGCTCTAATCGAATTTCTTTATTTTAATCTTCTTACATTATACATTGTTCTAAAATAGTAATATATTCTAAATATTGTCTTCTAAAATTATATAGTTGTTGAAATAGATGAGTTTATAAAAAAGTATAAAGAATACGAAATACGCCGAATCTTTGCCGCCAAATTAGCAATTTTTTGTAATTTTTTTTGGGCTTATGGAGGATAAATTTGAAAAATATATGTATTAAATGAACTTTTTAGAGTAGAATATAAATTGGTAAAAGAAAATTAGTGGACAGGGCTGCTATAAACATTTATCCATTATTTATTTATAATTTACAATTTTCACTGATATAAAGTATAGTTTTTTAACACTTGTGGAAAAATATGTGTTTATCGCGTTTTAATGATAATTTTCATATTATTATTAACGATTATTCAGGACGCTCACAAAAATTGTTGTGGTTATATTTACTCTTCAAAGATATTTTAAACAATGAAGTTGTATAAAAAAAAAGTGTGTGCGATACATATTTTTTTTTAAAATCAAAAAAGATCCAATAAGCAATGTAAAAAAATATCTTTGTTGATTTTGGTTTTTTGAAATTATTATATTATTATTATTATTATAGCACAAATTAAGCTTACACTAGTAAAATGTGAATCAACTGTTCTTTGATACGATTTAATAAATTTTTATAATTTTTTATATATTTGTGATGTTTTAGTTAAGTATTCATATTGGCATATATGTAAATTTTCAACATTATAATATGTTATTTTTTTCAATAATAATTTCTCTGTTAGAAAGTATTTCGTTTAAATACTTTGGTGTGACTGTTTGGTTCTGTGATGACCACAACGGATTTAAAAAAAAATTAATATGAACAGTATTTAAATAAAAGAATTTATGAGAAAGTTTACAATTTTAATTTATACATACATATGGCAAACATTCTACAATAGAAACCTAAAGTTCAGAAGTAAAATTAAAAATCTAATTTAATCTAATCTAACGACAATAGTAACACAAATGCTCGCCCTAGATTCTAAGTTCGAAATAACAAATAACAGAAAAACTATTAATACAAAACAAGTGTTACTGCCTACAAATGTTGTATATAATATTTATAAAAAATACTTAGCTTTTTGTTATTTATTTTTTTAGAGTTATAGAAGTTATGCTGCTTAACATTGTTTTATTTCGCGAACGAAAACTTAATTATTATGTAAATTAATTAGAGACTCGAACTGAACTGAAATGTAAAAAAAATCGTTACTATTTTTTACGAAACTAAAACAGAAACCGAACTGATTATTCAAAAAAAAAGTTGAATTACTTTTTTTGACACACACTGGTTCAAATTGGTTTCGTTTATTTTTTATTTTTTAAATATAGGTAGATCTGTACTAATATATGAATATTATAAAAATTATTATATTTATATTTTAATAAAGTAATCGGACCATATTTACATTATTATAAAATATAAAACGTTTATGTAACTTGAAAATAAATAGGTATATAAAATAATATTAATGAACATTGACATTAATTTATTTAAATTTTATCATTGCTGATGATTTAAAAAATAAATACTTTTTACCACAGAAAAACAACTCGTTTTCGCACCTCAATTTACAAGTGATTTACTTCAAAAACAAGGTTGCATGTCGCTAAAACAATGTAATAGGTTTGGTTTGCGGGTTTTAATATTTTGTCGGTTTGGTTTTTGTTTCGGTTTAACATAAAATGAATTGATAAATAAATAAAAACTAAAATATAAAAACCGAAATTGCTTACCATAAAAATATCGATAAACAATGTATTTTAAAAATCTTCATTTAAAAAGCAAAATTGCATATTAGTAAAAGGTCATTTCTATATAGGATATTATTTTATTATAAAAACTGTCTTATTTATTTCCACTGTTTATTTTAATTTAATGCAAATGTTGTATCTATATACTTGTGATTTTTATGGTTAAAATTAAATATATAGGGTAGTAGCATGTATCAACTTAGTCGCGCGATTAAGTTGTTACATGCTACTACTACTCATACTATTTACCTAGATTTTTTTTGTTTCTAAGTATAATTGAAATTTTTTATAATTTAATATATCACTCTAAATCAAAAAGCACTATGGAGAAATTAATCCGACTAATGATCAGTGAGAAATTTGCTGTCGTGCACACAAGATATACATTTAAAATGCAAACGCATTGCAGGTTTATTTTTCTCCTGATTTCAGCAATATGCATATATTTGGTTATTTTCAAAATTAATAATTTTATAAAATAAATTAGTCGAGTGTCATTCTGTAAAATTCAATACAGAAAGTTATCAAAAAATATAATACTCCTATTATTTTTAAGATTATTTTTATATAGAATAATGATACAACTTTGAAATCTTACACATGATAATAATTTTTATTTTGCCGTTAGGCAGTGAGGTCATAAAAGTAGCATACTTTATACATTTTATCTGCTAAATATGCTAATAGTTTCAAGCACACATACAGTTGTAACTAAACTGTAAGATTAAAAATAATATTGAATTTTATTGTAACTATAAATACTTGAACAATAACTTTTTATCATCATAACTAAACGAGTTAAATTAACTATATATTATGGCAATTCACACATTGTTTCTAAGTTCCAGATTTTAGCACATTGTGTTATTACATACTGTTTCTTTTGTCGCATTCATGCAATCCGTATTATCAGTATTATGTAATTATGTACATTGTACATATGTCGTAACTCATAAATGGAACTTTTGCCCAATATTTATTATAATTTTATTTCAAAGTTACCCCGTATTCTGTTTCTATAAAAATAACGATTCGTTAATATGAAAATTCTTGAATACCGTAAGAAATTTTGTTGCAATAATATACATAGAAAGATTTCTTACGGAATTAAGAATTTTTATTTTAACGAACCATTATTTTCAACGAAATTGTTTCATAATTATTATAGATATAACATAAAAATTATAATTTGCGGTATGATTATTCTAGTAGGACATAAAAAAATTATTTATCTTATATGCATATGGTAAATCGATCAGTTGTTGCTGACGACAATATTTAAAATAAAAATGGAAAATGTTTTGCTCCAAAATTTTCGTATATTTGTTTTAAATATTATTATAAATAGTTCTAGTACATTCATAAGTCTGACTGTTCCATTTGACATATACAAATTTTCGTCTAACTTACATGGCATTTGCTTCTGAAGATAATTTTTTATAATAAAAATCCAATAATGTTTTGTAAATTTAAATTATATTCCGAAGAATAAAACAATTATGTTTGTGGAATATTCAATAAATATTTCTTAGTTACTCAATTTAATTAATAATATTTTATATAGATATTGATTCTTGATTGATTGTGTAAGCAAATAAAGAATCTTAATTTGTAATTGATTTTCTCAAAATTGGACTTGTAATACTTTCTCACTGCAACTTAACTCATATACGGTTGTATTGCAGTGACAGGATTCTGTAGCATTTTCCTAATCTTAATCTAAATTGAAAAGTTTACTATGTTAATTTAACTCCATTTATAAGATAAATACAAAACATCTGTCAGAAAATACGTTCAATGCTGAATGGAACTTGAAGCAATACGAAATTAAAACTAGGGAATTTTGCTGCTGTTGATCGATTGCTAGAATATTGAGTGTCATGTTTACGATCAACGTAAGCAAAATTACTTTGTTTTAAGTTCGTATTGCTTCGATTCTATTTTGTACTGAACGTATTTATTGACATGATCCGTATTTACCTTATGCATATAGTTCATTTTTGTAAACTATCACAGTACATTTTTAAATTTCGATTAAAATTACGAAATTACTATAGAATCCTATCACATGATGGATGACAAATATACTAATTTTTTTTTATCAGATCATATCTATTTTGAAGCACTGGCTTCCCTTGATTTATTACTAAGCTACACCCAAAAGTTATTTACAATTACTATAAAAATTTCAAAATTTTTAAAAATAATAAAGAGTAAATTACTTTATTATATAAAACGTAACAGTGTTATTTTTATTGCTATGAATTATTTACATTAATTTTAGATAAAATTAACCTAACCCGGAGATTTTATAACAAAACCCGGAGCCCTGAGAACAGCTTTTGAAACCCTGAGACTCCGGGTGAAACCCTGAGACCTGGTCACCCTGCTGACTGCTGCTGACTTATCATATTTTGTAGATTATGACTACAGTACTTGCTAAAATGTACAACTGTCACAAGCATGTATCATACGAATAGTAGAGACGTCATAATGTCGATAGAATGATGGCGCGCAAAATATATTTTCTTTAATAATTATGAAACTATACGGTATTTTATAATAATTTTTTGTTTTTATAATATATTTGAGTCCAACTAATCGTTTTGGGCCGTTAAAGTTCATACTTGAAGAAATGGAACAATCCTATTGTTGGTGCTTGTTGAAAGGTTTATTGCGACATAAAGAAAGCAAATGATAGTATTTCCGGTATTTGAAAAGCTCAATATTTTTTTAAAAAATTGCTGGAGTTTAGCTTTATTTGTTAGAATATCAGAAAATGTTGCTTAAAAAAGTTGTTTATTATACAATTTTACACCAATATATAGAAATTTCTGGCGCAAAATTTTTATAAAAATAAGTTTGATGTTTTTTCGAAATATTTAAAAAATCTTAACTGCAATTTAATTTTAAATATCACCATATCAATTTCTTTTGTGGTAGACGTGATATTTATATCAAATTTTATCATTAACGATTGTTTTCTTTAAATTAGACTTTTTCTTCAGAATAACAGTAAATTTTGGTGCAAAGTTGTATTACAAACTTAAATATTTAATAAATTATGTAATTATCTTGCAAGATATATTAACTAATTAGAAAATAGAACAAGTTTGCAATAAAATTCACTATGAGATTCTGAAAAAAAGTTAAAAGTTTATTAGAACTATTTTCGAAAGTAAGAGTTTATTATTTTTATGTACTTATTAGGAACATAAATATTATATGTATGATTTTTATACATCTAATATTTAATTTTATGTCTGTCTGAATGCATCCGCGGCAGCGTATACTCAAAAACATATTTATACATTTGAGTGCCAATGGCGAACAAGCAAAAAGCGACTATTAGATTTAAATTTAAGAAATTATTTTAGTTTGCTTTTCGTTTTTCTTCTTCATAGTCATATACATACATAGGATGTTAAAACAGGCGACGTTAGCTCTAATAACATAAACAAATTTTATAATACTACATATACATTTTTATCGTGAAAATTTGGGATAAAACAAGCAAGACTGCAAAACGCGCCAGCGTTTTTCAGAAATATTTATTTTGTAATGTATATAAATGTTTGTTTCAATATTTATTTTATTGCTAAATACATCTAGATATTTTAGTTAAACAATTATTAACATTTATTTTGCAATGTATATAAATGTTTATTTCAATATTTATTTTTTTACTAAATATATCTTGATATTTTAATTAAACAATTATTAACAACTAAATTTAGTTAACAAGTAATTCATGTAAATTGATTTAAATTATTAATTAACACTAGAACTACCAGGATTTGTTCTATACCTATTTCTACCAACCGGTCAAAATGACCGGTTTGATGTGTAGTTGCATGTGTAATTACTGAATAAATATATGGAATATTATGTATATGATAAAAATATTTGTTCACAACTAACTTTTACAATATTAGCAACAATGGTAAAATATTTGCCAAAATATTGTTCACTTTTTATATTTATTTCACCTCGCACCAGAATCACCAACAAGAAAATGAAACTACTTAGCCGCAGAAATGTGAACCAGAACAGAATCTTTTTATTCGTGGGACTCCCCGTATTTAGAGTAAAAAATATGTTTTGTGTATGCTACAATGTTGACAGAGTGTGTTGCTAACGCGTGTTTTAATTTTTTTGCATTTGCACAAGCAATCCTAAACTCTGGTAATGTTTTTATATGATGGTCAGAATGACCGGTTGGTATATTTAGGTATACCACATATTTATCTCTGTAAAATTAAATCGTACGAATCTAACATTTTGTAAAATTAAAGATTTCATAAATTTAGAAAAATACATAGTATTCTAAAAACAATATTTTTTGTAATTATGAACAAAAAGTGTTGATGAACTGATGCAACCGGTCATTTTGACCGGTTGGTAGTTCTAGTGTTAATATAAAAAGAAATCAAATGATTACAATTGTGATTTAAATCAAGATTTAAATCAAATGATTAAAATCAGCCCAATTCTGTCTGTAACATTATATGTAAAATATTTAAAAATAATAAAAATGTTTCATATAGCTTCTAGATAAAGAATCTGAACTTAGTTTATAAGGGTGCATGTGTGTGCGTCGTCAGCTTGCTTCAGGATAGATTTATTTAGTGCCTAAGATGGCCATATTGATTTATTTTTTCCTGTCTTGACAACTAAGAAAATAATTACTAAAGTTTTAAAAAATTTATTATGGTTACGTTATTTATCGGATTTTAATCCAATTTTCACAAAATATTCTTCTAATGTCCACAGATATTATATTATTTGACAAATGTGCAGAGTTGCCAACATTCCGAGAAAACTTATTAAAATTTTTAAAATTTAATTCTAACTTTACTGTTTGTTCGAGATTAATCAAATTTTTATAAAAGATTGTATTACTGCCAACATAAATTATATAATTTTACGTATTACAATATTCTGATGATTTACAGAATTTAAAATTTTATTTTGGGTTCAGTGTGTAACCAATATTAATAAAAAATTTGCAAAATATTCTTTCAGTGTCCCCATAAATTATATAATTTTTTATTATATAGTGTTGCCAACTATCTAAGAAATAAAATTTGAAAACAAATTTTAGGTATTTTAAAAAATGTGTATTTAAATTTGTGTAAAATTTTCTCAGAAAGTTGGCAACACTGTATAATAATAGAATTATCCTAGATTAATCAAATTTTTGGAAAAAGTCTCTTAATGCTTAGAAGAAATCTGAATTTAATCTAATTTTTAGAAAATATTCACCCAGTATTTATACGAATTATATAATTTTAATTCTATGCCGTGTTGTCATTAGGGCTGGGCGATATTGGTGTTTTAGTATCAATATTTGATATTTAAAAAATATCGATGTGTCGATAATATTGATTTATAGATTTTTCGATATATACCGATACAATTTAAATATTTTTATATTCAATGAAAAATGTAACTTATGTCAATAACTAAATAAATTAAATAATTTGTCATTGTATCTTTACATTAATAGTATAATTAAAATTTTACTAATGTTTCAATTTTTACATTAAGAATAAATATTTTATTTTAAAAAATAGCTGTAATTTTTTTTTTTTTAAGAAATGCAGTAACTAGAATAACTGGCTTTTTTATTTGCTTCATTCATGTGTGGGAAAAATATTTTTACTTTAAATTAGAATTTCATTAATATTAAATTTGTTCAGATATGAAAATATCGATATATCAAAATGTTGATATATCAATAATATTGATATATCGACAAATTATCGATATGTCGATAAATTATAGATGTATCTATAAATCGATAAATTATCGATATATCTATAAATCAATAAATTGTCGATATATCGAGATTTTTTTCCAGCCCTAGTTGCTATATTTCGGAGAAAAAAAATTATATAAATTTTAATATTTTATTTTGGCTATGCTATTATCGGATTTCAATAAAAAAAATTTAGATAGATTTATAGATATATCTTTAACTCACTCATTATATTACTAGACTCTTATTAAAAGGAAGCTAAGTTTTGACGGCTTTCCTTACAATTTTTCGGAAAGTTGACAGGTAGTGTTTAGGTCGCTATAGCAGATTTAATGATCGAGTAATTTGTAAAATTTTTGGGGAAAAAATCCTAACATTATAATATTATTTTATATTAATTTCACTATAAAAGCTTATGAATTATTGTTCAGTGTTATTATTATTTATTATAAACGCTTAGTGCAATATTACGTTCTGGTATTTATTGCTTTGCAGATACATCTATTTAATTTACTTGGGATAAAAGCCACCCACTTGCCTCAGTGTTTTCGGACATTGATCAAATCACTATACTGATGAGCTCCTAAAGAGCGAAACACGTGTCTGGTTAACTGGCCAGTCATTGATGCATAGCTTAATAGCCGATTCAATGATTGAGTAACTTGTGAAATTTTTGGGGAAAAAATCTCCAACATTATAATATAATTATATTCTGTATAGTGTTGCCGATTTTTGGAGTAAAAAATTATTTAAAATTTTAATATTTCATTTTCGATTTATTATTTTTTAGTACCAATAATAATTTTATTTTTGCATAGTGTTGTCAACTGTTTGTGAGAAATGATATTTTATTTTAGCTACAGTTTATCCAATTATAATCAGATTTTTAAACTGATTGCCTCAAAAATTAAGTATAAGGTACTCAAAATTTTGAAGAAATAATATAAAATTCATTTCTATTTTTTAGTACTTATGTGATGTGAAACTGGTTTCTATTTGCTAATATTGGTTAATAACATTTTTTGATATGCTAACAAATAATGATAAAATAGTGCAATTAAATAAAATATTGAGTTTTTCATATACCGGAAGTACTGTCATTTGTTTTCTTTATATCGAAATAAACCTTTCAATAAGCACCAACAAATACCCTAAAATGATTTTTTTAATAAATTAATAAAAAAAACTTATCCATATGTAACCAACTTTTTGTGACACGTTGTATGTTGATGAATGTGTTACGAATATTACATACATTTAGTGCTGGTTGAATAAAACATTGTATATCTTTTTGTAAATAAATTTTGTCGCTAACTTTCCAACTGACCTATAAATGAGGCCCTTTAAAGACAGTTAACAATTAATTGCTTAGTTAAACTTATTGATTAAGTTAACATAATTATTTGTTGGGTGACTAATGCTTTAAATACGATTGTCAACTGTTTCTAAAACATCTGATTGTATAGTCAGTTCGTTTATTTATTTTTGTTAACTAATTATTTAACTAAAAATAATTTAAAATTCTCTAATGGGGGAAGTTGTTTTCGATATTTTGCACAAAATATAAATGTCAAAGAAAGTTAGTTTTTAAAAATTATTATTTTGTTTCAGAACAACAGATTTACAATTAGAAGTATTTATCTGATTAAGAGCTATTATTTCGAAATTTATTTATTCTTAAGATAAGTAAAAGATAATTTGTGATTGTAAATCTATTGTTTTGAAACAAATTAATAATAAAAGAATTTCTTTAATGGAATAAACCGGCTTTTAGGTTCTAGTTCTATAATAATTATTAATAAATCAACGTTTCGTCGAAACGTTGGCAGAATTAGAACTTAAAGCAGGTTTATTCTAATATAATGAATTCTGAAAGATTTTTTACTTCTTTAACACGTTCGCTGCCGGTAACGCGCTGGCGCGTGATTCGTTACTTTCGTTGGGTGCCGATTACGCTCGAGCGCGTTATTTGACTTTTTTCATTTTATTTCACCAGGAGCTCACGCGTGATGCGGCGGTCGGCAATAAAATTTGACACCAGTTCCGACCACGTTGTGGCTCGTGACATTAAAAAATAAAATAAATTTGTGTCAAAAATTATTAAAATATAGACTTTACACAAGTTAAAAAACATTATTAAAAATATTTTATGTTGTCGGCCTTTGGCGTAAGTACATGATTTCAAACCGGCAGCGAACGTGTTAATTGAAATTTATATTTTTTGCGAATAAATTAACTTTTATAAACATAATAAAAATCTTTCAAAACTCATTATATTAGAATGAAACGTAACGTCTTTAGCTTCTAGTTCTGTATTAATATACATTAATAAATCGATATTTCGAGGAACTCAACGTGTGTCTTTATCAGGAAAAAAGATAGAAATGACATTTGTAGTAGATCTTAAAAGTAAATGATAAAGTGATAAGAAATATTTTACACTTGCTAGCACATTTTCCATTTATTACTACTTTGACTGCAAGGAAAAAGTAGTAAAGCGTTTGGTACGGTGTCTGTAACATTTTCAAAAAAAAAAAAAAATTGTATAGAAATCCTTCATATAGCCTCTAGATGACGAATCTGAACTTAGTTTATGTGGGTGTATGGATGTGCGGAGTCAGCTCGCTCGCTCGCTCGCTCGCTCGCTCACTCGCTCGGTCGTCAGACCAAATTTTGTGATCGCAACTCCTCCTAGACGGTTCAACCGATTTTAATGAAATTTTCAGGATAAATTTGTCTGGTGCCCAAGATGGTCATGTGGTTTTGGTTTTTTCCAGTGATGCCAACTTTCCGAGAAAAAAATTACTAAAATTTTTAAAAATTCATTGTGGCTACATTATTTATCCGATTTTGATCAAATTTTCAGGAAAGATTCCCCTAGTACCCACATACATTACGTAATTTTAATATAATACAGTGTTGCCAACTTTCCGAGAAAAAAATTACCAAAGTTTTTAAAAATTTATTACGGCCATGTTGTTTAACCGATTTTGTTCAAATTTTCACAAAAGATTCTTCTGGTATCCATATAAATTAGATAATTTCAACAAAGAACAGTGTTGCCAACTTTCTGAGAAAAAAATTACTAAAATTTTTAAAAATTTGTTACGGCCATGTTGTTCAACCGATTTTGTTAAAATTTTCACAAAAGATTCTTCTGGTATCCATATAAATTAGATAATTTCAACAAAATACAGTGTTGCCAACTTTCTGAGAAAAAAATTACTAAAATTTTTAAAAATGTATTACGGCCATGTTGTTTAATCGATTTTGTTAAAATTTTCACAAAAGATTCTTCTGGTATCCATATAAATTAGATAATTTCAAAAAAGTACAGTGTTGCCAACTTTCTGAGAAAAAAATTACTAAAATTTTTAAAAATTTATTATGACCACTTTATTTAACCGATTTATGTGATAATGTCAAAGTAGTCTATATATGGGTTTACCTATATACTTTTAATCTTGTTTTATTTAACATTTCGTAGTTTATGCAACATTTCCTTACACATATTTTAAAATATTTTTTGCAAAAAACTTACGAAGTTTTTTTTTTTTTTTTAGAAATATATCAATATGAAGAAAATCAGATATACTGGTTTAACGAGGATTCTGGAAGCTATGAGTAATTTGTGTACACAAATGCAAGAGAGTTCTACAAACTTCTAAACGGAGTTAGTTTCTCGAAAATACAACAAAATTAGAAGAGAAATTTACAGAAAATTCGATAAAATCAAAAGACAAATTAATAGAAGTTTCTAGAAGAGTCGATGAAAGTTCTGAGAAATTAGAAGAAAAAATTAACGGGAAGTTCTAAAAATTTAGAAGAAAAAGCGGCCCAATAATTATTAGAAAAGCGAAGAATCTTTCAGAAGAAACACTACAAATATTTAAAAAAAAAAAAATTGTAGCAATTGCGTTTATTTTTATTTTATCATTTTTACCTTGTCCTCGCCAAATTGAATATTTTTATTTTGCAATCATTCGGTAATTTGATCTTGCCTTCAAACTTTGATTGACAGTTTTTTCAGTTTTTTAGAACGGTACGGTACGAATATTTACAATTGGAAACCTTTTTATAGCTGCAGTAATAAATTTTCGACTGGGGAATTTTTCATTCAATTCGGTCTACAAAACTTTGCCCGATGACGTAAAACAAAATTCCAAATGTGATTCGTGTGAGAATATTTCTGTCGTGTTTAAAAATGGTTTAAATGGTATTTTTTCGGTTGTTGGTTTAGATGCATTCGGTTGTTTGGTTCGGTCGTCTAGCGTTTGATGCTAGTGAGATTATTCTTATTGGTTAGAGTAACTGTGATTGCTGCTCGAGCAACTTGAGGGAGATTGGGTTTTAATCCCAGTGGAACTCAAGTCGGGTATTATGGCAATACAGTTTTAGTTTTAGTAGACGTTTGTTCTGCTTTATTTGGTCGTTCGTGTATTTATTATTGTTGGTGCAGGTTTCGAGTTGCATATTTGTGGATTTCTTGGAGAAATTGTTTAGAAATCCGACAGTTGATTGATATTTGATGTGAGAAAAGAACTTTTCGATTTTTGATATTCGATATTCTGGTACAGATTAACCTGTGGTATACTAGCGATTTTATTAATTTATTTAACAATATAGTATAAAATGTAGTAATCTTAAATCGACGAAGGATAGCTGCTCGGTTAAAGTTAAAAAATAATTAAATTTAATTTTAACCGTATAATTATAATTCTTACCAAATTTTCCATACTTAAAAATTAATCTAATGGATGAAATCGGCATGTATTTGAAATCTTTTTGTTTTCGTTTTTGATCACGTATAAAGTTGCTTTTCAATTTTTTTATTTTTTTAAGAACATCGCTGATTATTGCCTGATGGTTTTTTTTCTCGATCTTCTTCAGTATGATTTAACCGCTTATATAAAATGGCACGTTTCACTCAAGAGCTTCTTGCCAGATTTTCTCAATTGTAAGACCATTCGGTGAAGTTTTGGGGGTCGATTTCGGTTCTATTTCTGGTTCCGGTTCTGATTCTGGTTCCGGTTCTGATTCTGGTTCTGGCTCTGTTTCTATTTCTTTTCAGTTTCTGTTTGTGAATTTGATTCAGAATATATTTCAATATCAGTATCCGAATTGAATTCAGATTCTGAATAATCTTTATAATCTGCATCAGAACTAGCATTGACCGATACAGAATTGGCGTTAAATTCTTCTTCAAATAAATCGCCATTAAATGTTTTATTTGATACGAAACCAATTATGCAACGTTTTGGTAATTGACCAAGAAAGATATTATCTAAAGTTTTTCCCTGAACCCCTGAGGGTATGGTAATCACTTTGCATTCAGCCCTGGTAATAGGATACTTAGCAGGTGTTAATTCTAAAAAACAGTATTTTCAATATCTGACAGCACTATAAACAACGACACTAACAATATACTTGGATTAAATTTTACTCGTCGTATTAAAAGAGTTGCTTCTGTAATCTGTACTTTTAAATCAGTAGCAGCTGTCATAATATTAAAACTATCTTTTGACCGCACATGGCGAATTTTCATTTCCACTTCGTTAATTAAAAATTTTTCTTGATTGAATAAATCTACATGCAAATGTCCAATCATATCAATATTTTTACTAGCTATTTTTTTCAGTGAATCACAATCTCTTCTGCACAAAACCCAACACTGCACGTCAATAACATCTATGAAATGGAAAAATAAACGATGATACCACTTTCTTGACCTGATTGTAATACGGTAAAGAGCAATCAAAGAGTCAAGTAAATCTACTCCACCCATGCTTTTATTGTAAAGAAGAATAACGGAGGGGCACACTATTTCCACGTGTTTTTTTAACGTTTGGTTCCACCGCTTTACAGTGGAACAGGGATAAGCCCCTGCATATGTACTCAATGTACTCATAGGTTTGTTGTCATACTATTTGACACATGTAAGTCGTACTCCATCTAGAACAGTTTTTTGCTCTTCAAAAGAAGCCCTACCTTTTTTCTTGAGCTCTTTGCCGTCTATAAGTTGGCATTGTTATTAAAAAAAATATATATATTAGATTAAACAATTTACATAGTATGGAAATTTTTAAAACAATTATTAGAGGTAGTAAAACATAAGTAAGTGTTACATTTTTCACATTTTACATAATAAAATAGTATATTTTTTAAACAAACTTTACCTAAAATATTATTATTATAAAATTACATTAACAAAATAAACACACAAACAAAAATTACAGTTGCATAATAAACTAATAAAGTATTTATTCATAAACTAAACTCTGAGTGCCCTAAATCACAGATGGCCCTTTATATGTATATTTATATCATCATTATAATATTATTTATATTTATACATCAAAGATACCGCTGAAAATCGAATCATCATCATCAGTATCCAATGGAGATGAACGTTTTTCCGTATTTGTTTGCTTCAATACCCTTGCACCCTGGAATTTTGCATCGACCCTTTTTATCGTCAAATATTGGCCAATGTCCTGTTTGGTCGTTTCTTACATCTTCTGTAAGTATTGGAGTCGTAGCATGAAATTTCATCTTTTGTTTTTGATGGAGAGTTGTTACCGAGCTACCAGAACTAGGACGTCCACGTTTTGAGGTATTTGCTTTTCCCTTCATGGAAAGAGATTGTGCAAGTTCAGACTTGAACTGAAACAGTGATAATTGTTCTTTTTTCGGTTTTTTCAGTGAATCACAATCTCTTCTGTACAAAAGCCAACACTGCACGACAATAACATCTATGAAATGGAAAAATAAACGATGATACCACTCTCTTGACCTTATTGTAATACGGTAAAGAGCAATGAAAGAGTCAAGTAAATCTACTACACCCATGCTTTTATTGTAAAGAAGAATAACGGAGGGGCTCACTATTTTCACGTGTTTTTTTAACGTTTGGTTCCTCCGCCTTACAGTCGAACAGGGATAAGCCCCTGCATATGTTCTCAATGTACTCACAGGTTTGTTGTCATACCATTTGACACATGTAAGTCGTACTCCATCTAGAACAGTTTTTTGCTCTTCAAAAGAAGCCCTACCTTTTTTCTTGAGCTCTTTGCCGTCTATAAGTTGGCAACCAAGTAGCCGATTTGTTCGAACTGTGCCTAAGCAATAGATACCATCTTTTGCCAATAACACTTGCAATGCAACTCCATTAAACCAATTGTCAAAAAAACAGTTTAAAATTTTGGTGTTTCGGAATATCCTGGACTAATCTAAGCACAACATTCCCAGAGGCACCAATATCAGGCAGTGAATTTTGTACTAGTAAACCAGAGTAAACTTCAAATTTGTACATCAAACCACAAGCATCTGATAAGACAAATAATTTGTATTACCATTTCCGTGGCTTTTTTGGCATATACTGTTTCAAGCTATGTCTTCCTTTAAATGGAACATCTGCTCATCTATGGATAAAAATTCTCCTTTTGCGAGTTTTGAAAATTTTAAATTTAATTTCTCGACTTTGTACAATTTATTGAAATTTTCTGAATCTTTTTGTGGTTGCTGCGAATTATCGTTCATATGAAGATTTTTTTTAAGGTTAACAGTCACACTCAGTGCCGGCGCTTAGATCATTACCGCCCGCATTTAATTTCTATCTAAGCGCCCTTCTGACATTCTTAAAAAAAATTATTATCAGATAGTACAAAATAACATAAAATAAATTAAAGTGCATAAATTTACTTGCTTTTTGTTATTAATATTTTATAATTCTTGATTTAATATTCACAAAATTAGCAATAATGGTTTTAACGTCTAATTCCGCGCATATATCATTTTCAATAGCTATTAACGCTAAACTAATAAGCCTTTTCTGTGACATTCTTGTTCTTAGATAGGTTTTAATTAATTTTAACTTAGAAAAGCTACGTTCACCGCTCGCTACACTAACAGGTAAAGTTAATAAGATTCTTAAAACAATTGAAAAGTTAGGGAAAGATAAATTATTGGACACAATAAAATTAAGAATATCAAAAGGTTTTTGATCATTCCGGAAAATATCCCGGAAAGCACATAACTCGTCGTATAGCTCTATTGCATTTATGTCTTTATTGTCGCCATCCTTCAAGAGAATCTCTAGATCGTCACAATGTTTTCGTAAATCTTCATTATTATTATTTATTATTCCTATAAGATCCTTTGAGGATCATAGGGCACCATTTGGTGTTTCTATAGCATAGCATTAGATAGCCAGGTTGCTAGCCTTACTATCTTTTCATTCAGTATATGTTAGTTCCTTGATTATAACTTTCCATTCTTGTTTATTTCTTGCTGTCCTTTTTAAGTCGCTCTATTCTTTATGAATCTTCTTGTGCTCTTCATATGTTTGTCTTTTCCAGGTTGTTGATGGTTTTCCTTTTCTTCTTTTCCATTTAATTGTGTAGTCAAGTGCTTGTTTCGTAATGTCGTCATTTTCTTTCCGTAACGTATGGCCTATCCAGTTCCATTTACGTTTTTTAATTGTAATTTCGATCGGCTCTTGCTCGCATTTCTTCCATAATTCTTCGTTAGTTATTGTTTTTGGCCAATATATTTGTAAAATTTTCCTTAGACATTTATTTATAAATGTTTGTGCTAATTTGATGTCTGTTTTATTTGGTGACCATGATTCCGAGGCATATAACAATACACTTTTACATTTGTATTAAAAATTCTAATTTTTGTTTTATGTGATAATCCACATGATTTCCAAATATTTTGTAGCATATTGAAAGATTCTCGTGCTTTGTAAATTCTCCTTTTTATATCTTCCCCACTATCTCCTTTATCATCCATAATACTACCTAAGTAGCAGTATTGACTCGTTTCCTCCATTATTTTATCTCCGATTTTTATCTCAATATTATTTCTCTTATTTATTCTTAGTAATTTACATTTCTTTACGTTCATTTGTAGTCCTATTTTCCCTGCAATGTTTTTTAATTGTTCTGTTTTTTTACACATTTTTGAGCTGCTTTCTTCAATTAGGCAAACATCATCTGCGAATTCTATATCTGCCAGTGTAGTTTGGAATTTCCACGGTATGCCCGAATTTTTTGTCGACGTTTTCTTCATAATGTAGTCAATTAATATTAAAAATAATATCGGTGACAATACACAACCTTGTCTAACTCCACTTTTTATTTTTATATCTCGTGACAATTCTCCATTTACTTCTATTCTGGCCGTATAATTTTTGTATAACAATTTTATTATTCTTATTATTTTATTTGGTAAACCATATATTTCTAATATTTTCCACATTTTTTTCCTATCAATTTTATCAAACGCTTTCTCAAAATCTATAAAATTTATTTCTAGCGATTTCTGCCATTCTACAGCTTGCTCTATTATGATTCTGAGAGTGCATATATGGTCAGTACATGAAGATCTTGGTCGAAATCCAGCTTGATTTTTTTGTAAAATTGTATAAATCGGTATTTTTATTCTTTCTAGTACTATCCTTGTTAATAATTTACTTGCTATACATAATAATGTGATTCCTCTCCAGTTATCACATATGGTTCTGTCTCCTTTTTTTGGCAATTTAATAATTACACCTGTGTTCCATTCTGTAGGAATACATTCTTTGTCCCATATGTTATTCAATAATTTGTGCATCATTTCTTCTGCTACTTTGCCACCTGATTTTATTACTTCTGCTGGTATTCCATCTATTCCTGCAGATTTTCCATTTTTTAGATTATTAATTGCTTTTCTGACTTCTTCATGGGATATTTTATTGACTATTATTTTCATTTTGTCTTTTGGTATTTCTTCCTCATCGATATTTTCCGTGTATTCCTCCTTGTAGATATTTTCGAAATGTTCTATCCATCTTTCTACTGTTTGTTTTTGTGTTAAAATTTTCTTACCACTTGTATCTTTAATTTGTGTTATTACTTTTCTTTTCTTTCTTGTCATGTTTTTTGTAATTTTGTATAGTGACTTGGAATCATTTTTTCCTGCCGCTTCTTCAGCTTTCTGAAGAAATTCTTGTATTTGTCGTCTTTTATCTTTCCTTGCACTTTTTTGATTTCTTTATCTTTTTTTTTATATACGATATTTAGCTTGTTCGTTTCATCCTGCTTTTGACATTGTAATATTTTCTGTTTAATTTTGTTTCTGTCCTGTATTTTTTCTCACGTATCTCTGCTCATCCAGTTTTTATGATGTTTACTTTTTCGTCCTACTATTTCTAATGTTGTGTCTTTTAGTATTTTTCTATATATCTCCCATGTATTTTCAATGTTGTTATTTTCTGTTTCATATTTATCGAGTTTATTTAATAAACTGTTCTGAAATTTGTCTTTTAGTTCTGCATTGTTTTGTAACCACTGTATATTATATGATTCTCTCCATTTGTTCTGTTTTTTGTATGCTGCTAACTTAATTTTAATTTTTCCTCTAAGTAGTACATGATCCGTATTGATGTCAGCGCCTCTCATAGCTCTGACATCTAATAACATGTTTTTCCATTTTTTCTCTATTGTAATATGGTCTATTTGGTTCATTGTCTTTTTATCTGGTGATATCCACGTTGTCTTATGTATATCTTGATGTTTAAATAGACTACCTCCTATTACTAAATTATTATTCGCATAATAATCAATAAACAATTCTCCATTTTAATTTATTTCACCTATGCTTTCTTTACCCATCACTTCTTCTTTCCCTTTATTATCCTGTCCTATTTTCGCATTTGTGTCGCCTATCGTCATATAAATGTCTCTTCTGTATTTCTTTTTTAATTCATCATGAGTTTTTTGCAATTCTTCATAAAAAATTTTCTTTTCTTCCATTGGTCTTGTATTTGTCGGTGCATATACATTTATAATACAGATGTTATAATACTTTGCTTTAAATCTTGCTACAATAATTCTTTCTGATATTGGTATCCATTCGAGTAATGATTGTTTTGTATTTTTGTTTATCATAAATGCCACACCTTGTTCGTGTATTGCATTTTCTTCTGTTTTTCCACTATATATTATCGTCGCTCCATTATTCATCTCCATTTGCCCTATTCCTTTCCATCTAGTCTCGCTTAATCCTAATATTTGTATATCGTAATCTTCCATTATTTTAGATATTTGATTAGCTTTGCTAGCTTCTAGTAATGTACGTACATTCCAGCATCCTATGTATTGTCTTTTCTTAATATTTATTTCTTTTTCTTTACTACTCTTTGTATAATTTTGTTTTATTTTTGTATTTTCATTCCCTATATCATTGCGGCGTTCGTTATCTTTTTGTCCATAATCTATCGTAACATTCAGTTTTTTGTCGATAGAACTAGTCCTTTTTCTTTTTTTTCCCATGTATATATTTCTTTGTCGGATATTCCAGAATAAGGACCTGGATTTTCCTTTGTTAAGTTTTTTGAATTAGATTGGAGACGAGGTCTTGAGACAAAATGTTTGTATAATGTTTCATTTTTCGGTACAGTTTTTTTTTCTTTTTTCTTTCTTTGTTTTAGAGCATCCTTTGGATTATTTGTTTCTGTGTCCTTATTTTGAGACTTAAGGATATTATCATCTTCCGATTCTATTGAATTTATATCTTCCTTATCTGATTCTTGGATATTGTTGTCAGAAGTAGTTTCTTTTTCTTCTTTTCTTTCTAGATCTTCAATACTATAAAAAGTTCCGTTCACAATTAACTTATCCTGCTTCAGATAAGCATTGTGACCCTCTTTTCTAGCTTGCATTAAATAATGTTTTAATATTTTCCTCTTCTGGAGAACTGTCTGTGAGAAATCTTCATTAATGTAGATGTTGGTGCCCTTTAGTTTACTCGAAGATTTCAAGTTTTCTTTCTTCAGCTTTTTTGATGTTAATTCTACTAGTATCGGTCTAATATAGTTTCCATTTTTTTGCTTACCTAGTCTTCTAGTTTCTTCAATATTATCATTTCTTACATAATTTAATTTTAATTTATCACGTAGGATAATCAGTATTATTTCTTCTAGATTTTTATTTGATTCTTCTGTAATGCCGAATATTACCACATTTTTCTCGCGAGCTTTGAATTCTAGAGTTTCTATTCTCTTTTCTTTATTTAATAATTCTTTTTCCAGGATTATAATTTTTTCTGTATTCTTAGTATTTATGAAATTAAAGTTATCCACAGATGATTGTATTTCAGAGAACTTAATATTTAATTTTTCAGTTTGGTCATTAAGTAACCTTTTTATATCTGCCACACTTGCCAGTGAAATAAAGAATTCTTGAAATATATTTGTTTAGTTCAGAATATATATTTTTTATTTTTGCTATGTTTGGTAACACTGAGTTTATAGTGCCGCACTTGCGCGTACCCGACTATTGCAATGTTTTCGTTACGGTATAATCTGACCTTGAAATATACACTTACTTTTTATCGTTTTATTTAGCAGTTCTGTTTGTTTTTGTTTTAAAATAACATACCATTACCGAATTTTAAATATTTTCTTTGAACACTTTCACAATTTGTATCATTTAAAGATTATTATTTCTATAACTTTTCTTAGTTTTTTACTACTACAAAGTACAATGACAGTTGACACTTTCGTTCACTGTTACCAAAATATGTATTTATTATTCTATTAAATATTTACACACTGTGAGTAAAAGTTATTATCACATTTGTCATTTGTCTAACATTTGATATGTGTATGCATGCGGCTGCATTACCATACATTAATAAAGTTGTTTACACACTTAAAAACATTACTACCACATTTAACACTTGTAATTATACAATTAAACTAACATATATTTAATTAAAACGATGTTTAATTAACATTTAATTTAGTTTAAAACACGGAAAAAATAGAAATACACAGTTGGAATTTGATATATATGTCCAATCTGTCAAATGCAATGGTGCAAGCAAATGCACAAAAAAGTTTATGGAAACTTAGAATTATAGATTCGTTTTAATAGATTTAGCACCTTAATTATACAATATTAAACTAACATACATTTAATTAAATCCTGTTGTATTATGCACATATGACCAATGCTAAACACACGCGCACAAAAATGGCTATGAATGATAGAATGATACTTGAATTAATTAAAATATTCGTTTTAATAGTTGCAGCACGGATTCTATTTATCAATAATATATTAATTACGTGTAAAACTAATCGTTATTTTATTTATTATGTCACGTAAAAGCAAGCGAAAAGCACACAAAGAAATACATCCCATTTGACATCTAGAGGGTTCGAAGCAATTGACGCAGTCACATGCCAAAATTTAATGGAATCTTCATTATTAACCACCAGAAATTAAATCTTCATTATTAATTTCTGGTAATCTAAACAAGAAATTGAAATTATTATAATATCTTTTAAGTTGTTCAAAACGTTCTATTGACGAACACATTGCAACGTCTAGAAGTGTATAAAACACATTCACTCTAAATTTATCCTCTGGCGATTGTGGCGACTCGTCATGATGCTCGTAGTCAAATTGTCGTGTCATCTTTCGTCGTCGAACTTCCGTACCAGTTTTAAATTCTTGTTCTCCATCCACCTCTTCACTCAGTTCTTTTGCTATTTTTAGAACTTTTTTAAAATTTGTATCTGATCGATATTCTTGTAAAAATGTTTTTAAGTTTTCGATAGATTCTAAAGCAAGTGTAACGTTCATATTTTTGTCTTGAAGCATTTTACTCACAGGGTTTATTCTGTTAAGCAAATCATGCCAAGTTATAAGAGAGCAAATAAATTTGTAGTCCTTTATTTTAGCACATAATGTTCGTGCTTCATGCTGAATTTCTTTATTAAAATTATCACTATTTAAAATTTCAAAGAGCGCATCATAAATTTTTCCTAACTGATATCGTAGAGGGCGGATTGCATTAATTTTATTTTCCCAGCGCGTTTCTGATGACTGTTTCAAGGTTAAATTTTTTACAAACTTTAAAAGGATTGCCCAACGCTTGGGAGAAGATGAAAAAAAATTATATATTTCTTGAATAATTACAAAGAAACTAATTGTATCTGTATATTTAGAGTATGAGCAGCACATGGCACGAAAAAAGCTCGGGGATTTTTGTTCAAAAGCAAATTTTGGAGTCCATTTATTTTCCCTTTCATGTTTGCCCCATTGTCATACCCTTGACCTCGCATATCTTCAATGGGAATGTTTCATTTTTCTAAATGTTCCATTATTGTTTCACATAAACCACGCCGTGTGGAATCTATTATATTCACAAAACCTAAAAAGTTTTCCCTGATCTTCACAATTCTATTGTCACAGGAAACAAAACGAATAATAATGGTAATTTGTTCTGTTTTACTTGCATCAGGTGTGCAGTCTAATATTACGGAATAATATTTAGATTTTCGAATTGATAATAAAATTTTATCTCTGATTGCGTTACTTAAAATTTCTAATATTTCATTTTGACTATCTTTACTTAAATAGTGCACTCTATTGTTTCGTTGAAGGGCCCTTTCAACATGACTTTGAATAACAGGATCAAACTTTGCAAATAGTTCCACTAATTTTAAAAAATTGCCGTTATTCCTTTCATATAATTTATCAGACGATCCGCGAAAAGCTAAATTTTGGCTACCAAGAAATTTTATAATTTCAATCAAGCGTTCTAAAACACTCGTC
Source organism: Clivina fossor (assembly GCA_963966155.1). Lineage (NCBI taxonomy): Eukaryota > Metazoa > Arthropoda > Insecta > Coleoptera > Carabidae > Clivina > Clivina fossor. The sequence continues at coordinate 16,697,614 of OZ014558.1, read as the reverse complement.
CAATGTTTCTTTTCCATTTCATACATGTTTTGAGTCTACCAATCAATAGTAGTTTTGTTTTTTAAATTCTTATCCATTTTTAAGAAATTTTTCATATGGTTTACAATAGTTTCATGTCTATGCAAAGTTGTACTAACATTCCTCCAATCGGTATAACCTTCCACAAGACTACTTGATTTAATAGGTGAGAAAAGTTTACAACAAAAACAAAAAACACAGTTTAATTTTTTGGAATAAATGAGCCATGTTCTTGGCACGAGCTCCCCATTTTCCATTTTTCTATTATAATATGTGTCGCTAAATTTACGACCATATGTGTCTCTAGGATAAATAATATTTTTTTTTTGAACAGGCCCCATTTCAATTAAAACTACTCGTAGTTTCTCATCAATATTTCCCCATTCAGCTGGATCTTCTAAATTTACAGAGACTAACAATGTGGTTTCGTGGTCAATTACAGCTAAATCTTCCCCTAATTGTTTTTTTAATTAAATCATATTGTTCAAGTTCAATATTTGCAATAATAGCACTTTCATGCAAACTGGATGATGAGCATGGTTCGGAAACACTGATATTACTGAGTTCACTAGAAGAAGTTACGCTTACGATTTTGTGCACCGGATAACTTTTTATTTTGTTCCATATCTATTTACACCCACCAGAACTTTTAAAATAAATAGGCACTAGCACTATTTTTTGTAAATTGTGGGTTAGTTAATTTTTCACTGACCCCTTCAAATAATTATAAGCGTTACGCAACACGGCATAAACAAAATAGAGACTGCGCTGTAATGATACACACTACGAAAAATCAGGCAGCAATGATAAGATTAATTGATACACGATACACTACGCTACACTCGACGAAAGATATAATTTCCAGTTTATGCTTCTCATCTAATTGCTGCATTTTTTCTCATGCTCTTCTTTTAAAATTTTTATTTGCAAATCTACAAGCTCTGTCTTTCTTGTAGCCAAATCTACGTATACTTGCTTTTCATCAACAAATTTTCTTTTCTTCGGTCTGTATGGTGATGCGGTTTGTTCAACAGTATTTTCAACCGGAACTGTTGATGTTGACGGAAGAATTAATGGCTGTGATATATTTTTCTTCAATGTGGATGGATTCCATTCTTTCCATTCCGACGTGGGATATGATATAGCAGGCTGCAATTAAATTAAATAAATTATTTTAAAATTTCAATGTTACACATTACATTACCTCTATTTCAACTGCAATGATTTTTTCCGCAATTTCACCTTTTCTGTCATCGGAAAGATTGGATTCTTCATCAACTACCATTGCGTTTCCATATGTGTTTATGGTTTCTGAATTACATATGTTATTTAAATTATTATTTTAAAAATAGGTTACAAATTTACAATTAAAAAATAAAATACCATTTGCATCGCTATCAAAAATATTGTCATTTCCAGTAGCACTAATGCCAATTATTCCCAACACTCGTTCAGAAATGCCATCTAAGGAAGGAGAAGAGAAGGTACCACCACCAGTTTTTTTTAAATTTTGTTTAAAGTTAGCACAAGTTTTTCTTGTGTTTTTCTTAGTACTTTCCCACTTACTTTTTAATTGGGCCACGGTTCGGCCAGAATCTAATGTGACGTTAAAATTTTCACATAATAATTTCCACGCTTCTTCTTTTTTCGAATTGGTAACGTGATCGGTCTTTTTGCATTCTGAAAATACCATATTTAGTTAAATATTTGTTATTTATAAATTTATTCGTTATTTTTACTTTTTATTACTTACCAATAACTTTTTCATACTTTTGCACTAATGCAACAAGTGTTCATGACTGTAAAATTATTACATCGTTTTCTTTTATCAGCCATGTTTTATTATATATATATATATATATATTATAAAAATCTCTGTAAAAATAAAATAAAAAAATATCGAACGTCAAATCTAACCGTTTTTTCAAACTAAAATCGTAACCAAACAAAACTGACGCATAGACAACAGAGAAAGAACGAGAAGTTAAGAGAAAGAACCGAAAGAACTGACCAATGAAATGAAAGTATAACTTTAGCCGAGGTTTAAACTGTGCATTTGCCAGGGTATAAGATACACTGGTATTTATACTGGTGTTTATCCTATCTAACCTTTATACTTGACTTGTAAAAGCAGATTTCTGTATTTATACTCCGAATAACGTTATATCTGGTTTATACCATGATGGTAAAAGCGGTTCTTAGTCAGTAGGCGAAATCTTGTTTTTTGTTAGCCACTTGATCAGCGGTAACGTGAGAGAGTCCTGATTGTCGCTTAGTCAGCGACGAACTCTGTTCCGTTGATGAGAGTGTTGCTTGTCACTTAGTCAGTGATGGACTCTACGCTTCCCACTTAGTCAGTGGTAAGCTGAGAGCTGGTGTGGAACTCTGCCAATGAGAAAACCAGTAATAAGATTAATTGTTTTCTTTTGTAGATTTAATTTTATTTTCAATATTTTTTTATTTTATATTCTCAGTTACGGGGCTTTTTTAGACTCTTGTCTTTGTAAGCCCCTGGATTCAATAATTATGATTGGAGTTGCGAAACTCGTGTGATTAATAAAAAACGATAATAGAATTTGGAATTTGTGTTGCGTTGTCTGCACGCTTGTTAGCACCATATAAAGTAATACAGCCACAGTGAACGGATAATTTGAATTAATTTATTTAAAAGTTTAAAAGCAGCCTAGTCAAATAAATAAAATTGAATAAAATTGCAGCTTATGCGCATTGTCGTACAGGAATAAAATACTGTTTTTTTTTTTTTTTTTTTAGAAAAATAATTGGTCAGAAGACAGGTCATAAAATAAAAACATAAATAAACATAATAAAATTGTACTAAAAAAAAGGACATGAAGATGGGATAAAGTTGATTGCTTAACTACTTTCTCACCGCCAGTGGAATTTCTTCCAGGATTGATTCGATGTCTTCGGGCAACTCGGTGGCGGAACTAAGAATAGCCGCTTGTGGCAGAATATATTTTGTCTTGGGTTTTTTAAATAACCATCCTTGCGCCTCCGAGAGCCAATTGAGCGATGTTCTGTTTTGCTCCACGGCTTTAGTCAAGTATCTATTTTGGAGACATTTATACCTATCCGTCAGTGGCTCAATATTTGCAACATTGTATACATCTGCGCTCGGATAGAATCTGTCCAGGCTACATATTTTGCGCAACATTCTACGTTCGGTGCGCGTCACCGGTAATAGTTGTGAATCTCTGACCACCGACAGAACCACAGCGAAATAGTCGGCCAGCGGCCTCACAAAAGTTTTATATGTGTGCATAAGAACCCATTGATGGCATCCTCGCATCTTAGCTTTGATGGCCAAGGCGAGCCTGGTTCTGCTTCGAAGCGCTTGTTGGATTTTTATAATAGTATGTTTCCAGTTGAGGGTATGAGATATATGTGCACCCAGATATGTCACGCAGCGTGTCGTATGAATTACTTCATTCCATAGTGTGATGGTGGCGGAATCACTGAAGCTTTTCTGCCTATGTCGAAACGTTATCAGCTGGCTTTTTGTCGGATTTGGTTTTAAACGCCACTTTCCCATCCATGTTTGCAATAGATTGACCTGTTTCTGCAGCTCTGCTTCTCCTCTGTGCTCAGTTCGATTTTGCACCCAGTAGACAGTATCATCGGCGTACTGCAGCAGATGATGCAAGTGTGAGCAAGGACTCGGAATATCAGCACAGTAGATGTTATACAGGCACGGGGACAACGTAGAACCCTGCGGAACACCAGCAAACATTGGTATACTTGTAGAGAGTTTGGTGGCTACCCTTGTTCTGAACTTTCTGCCGTTTAAGAAACTAGCGATAATCCTAGTCAGCCAAGTTGGTGCCCCGAAGTTATTTAATTTAAAAATAAGGCCTTTGTGCCAGACGGTATCGAATGCTCTGTTCGTATCTATAAACAATGCCATAGAAACCCATCCATTGTTGATAGATTTAGTTACAGTGTTAGTAAGTTTCATAAGGCAATCTATGGTAGACATTCCCCTCCTGAAGCCATGTTGCCATTGTGGTATAATGTTTTTATTGTCGCAAAATTCTGTTAAACGCTGGAGGATCATTCGGTCGATTATCTTCGCCAAAGTGTTTAACAGTGATATTGGCCGATAGGAAAGAGGGTCTTTTTTATTCTTGCCAGGTTTAGGAATCATTATCACCTGAGCTCTCTTCCAGCGTTCCGGGTAGTGACCTAAATCCATCATACTGTTAAACAGCATGGTCAAAAAGACAATGGTTGCCACAGGTAGCCTTTTCAGGACTATTTCTAAAATACCGTCCTCTCCAGGAGCCTTATTCTTTAGTAAATTAATGCTCTGAACAACTTCTTCTTCCGTGAATCTGTGTTGCTCGTCGGGCTGGATTACTTGACCATCTCGCATGGGCAGGGAATCAACAATCTCGCTGATTTCTGTCTGGTGTCCTTGATCGAAAAGAGGGTCGTCAGGTGTTTGATAGACATCTCGAAGAAGGTTTCCAAAGGTATCTGCCTTCATTTGGTCGTCAGCTACAACTTTGCCATCCACCACTAAATTTTCATTGTTATGTTTCTTCTGCCCTGTCATAATCCTGAATTCTCTTCAGAATTTTACGGGCTGCTGCGGATCTAAAGCCCTGCTTTTCGCGCTCCATTGGCTCTCTCTATATTGTATTAATGCTCGTCTTATACGAGCATTAAGCATATTCCATGTAGCCTTAGTATTTGGGTCGCGCGTGTATTGAAATTCACGATGGATTCTTTTTTTATATCGAATCCAGGCGAGTATGTACGATGGGATCTGAGGGCGATTGATCTGAATTTTTCGCATAGGAATGAATACGTCTGTGGCATCTTGGATGGCATTTGTAAAAACTCATTTCCACAGCAGTCATTTTCCGTTCATGCTTTTGCAACCAAACCCAACAACATTCACTACTATACATCAACGTAGGCACCAAAACTGAAATGAAATTGGTAAATATATAGAAGCGCAGAAATATTTAAATGCGAAAATATGAAGTTGCTGTCCGCTTCGTAGCATTTGATTCCACTGCAAATAACGTCCTAGAATTATATACCTTGATAACTGAATTGCTGTCCTGTTAATCCATGCAATCTGTATGGATTATGCGCACTTTCGATATTCAAAGTGTATTTTGAATCATTTTTTTATCCTTGATATAAATGCAGTATTAACAATAATAATAATAAAATTTATGAAAATATAAAATGGGGTTTTATTGGGGTTTTGTATTCATATTCGTGTTGAAAACATATATAGGTACTCTATTAATATTCTATTAATTTCTTTATGAATAAGAAAAAAATACGGAAAGTTTTTTAACTCGTTTGTTACAGCTTTATTTTCTGAAAAAAATAATTTTCTTAAATATGTTGATTTTTAAAATTAAAAATTTGGTAACATTGAACAAATAAATGTTCATAAGTGTATTTGTGAAATTAATATAATAATATTCAGATATTGGAACTTTATATTTCCTAAAAATTTCACAAGTTAATCAATCATTGAATCGGCTTGTTAGGCTGTGCATCAATTCAATTTTGTTAATTATTCAAAAATGTAATGTGTTCGACGTGGCGATCTATTTCATCAGGATTTGTGATTGTGGTGATTAGAGTTGGAGTACATTCTTCAAGATATCTCTCGAACCCCGTCCAGTCAGCTTTTTTGAAGTTCCTGACCCATTTGTGCTTTAATGGATTTCTGGGCGGCTCCAGTAGGTAACACTCGACAAGCAATGGCACATGTGAGCTGGTTACGCAAGTTCCAATGGTAGCGTGGTCGTTGAGTACGGCAGTAGATTAGGAGTAACTAGAATATGGTCCACAATCGATGAGCCCTGGTGGCCAAGAAATGTGGGTTCATCACACTCGATTCTCGACAAGGCTAAAGTATCTAGTATGTGTACCAGTTCTCTACCATTGGCATTCTCCGCATGATCTCCAAAAGCTGTATGGCGCGCATTGAAATCTCCAACGACAATTGCGTACTGCAAGCTTGCGACATCTTCAAAGAAATCCACCGGTAAATCGTCGTCTGGTCGGTTGTATAGCACAAAGAAAGAAATCTTGCCTAGTCTTGTCTGTATGTCGATGCCGCAAGCATGCAGCTCATCACGAATTGCCATTGCTGTCTTTTGTGCTGCGATGTTGTATTTAGTGGCGATAGCCACGCCTCCAGATGTGTTGATAACACCGGTAGCTGCCTTATACTCCACATTGCATCCTGCTAGCTGAACTGGGTGCGGTGTTTTTGTTTCAGTGATTCCGAGAATGGAGATGTTGTCTTGTGTTAGAAGGTTTTCAATCAGAGCTTTCTTCCTTCTCCATCCTTCGACATTGACTGTACCAATACTAACATTAACAGCCATAACTGGACCAAAAAGAACAGAGCGTGATATTGCTAGAGACATGTTTAATCGTCGTCTGTGGATTGCGACAAAGAGCCAGTTGCTTCAGCATAAGTCTTGTAGTGACAGTCTACGTGAACACTGTTACGATGGTATGAGAAATATAACTTTCTATTAAATAATTGTTTGGCTAACTTAGCCATAATATTCTGGATTCTGACACGCTGGTCTGGAAAAATATTTAACATAGCAACAGTGACATATCTGATTACATTATTAGCGTGCGGTATGTCTTCAGTCTTCTCAACCGGTTCTTCTTCATCTAGTGCTCTAAGTGGCGCGGTTGTTTGTCTGCTCGTTGGTTGAGCCGGACGCTGAGGACAGCGCACACTTGTTCCTGGATGCTCTTGTTTACAGGCTGCGCATTTAGGTTTGCCCTGACTTGGGCATTTGCTTACGTGGTGGTTTTCGCCACACCACTTGCAGGTTACTTGGTTATTGCATTTGCTAGGCGAGTGATCGTACTTCAAGCATCTGTGGCATTGCATTGGCTGAGGCTGTGATGGCCGAGATTCTTCTGCGAAATGTTTTTTATAAAAGATTTTTATGCCATCTCGCAACAGCTTGTCTATTGTTTCTTTTTCTTCTGATATGACACGTACCAATCGAGTGGCTTGGTTTGTTTGCCTTGATATAATTCTAATTATTTTTTATACGTGTAGCCTTTATCCTGTAGTTCTTGTTCTATTTCTTGCATTTCCGTATCCAAATCCACTCCTCTTATAACGCAAGAGAAGGTGGGTTTGTAAGGAACAGATTTGCGAAGCGTGTTTTTCTGCGATTTGTTTTCATTCTGGAAGATATGTAGATTAGGTTCGTTTAAACTGTTACGTAAATGTCTAAGCTGTATAGCGATGTTGGACGAGTAGCTTTTGATGTTGGCGATACCCGTACGCAGAAAAAAGAAATCGACTATTTCCGAAGTGTCTAGATTAGGAATTTTTGATATAAACGGATATAGCGATCTAACAGTTCTTACGTGCGATGGTAGCTGCGAAATATTTGCTGTGTAGATGTTTTTTTGGCTGTAACTGCGGTTAGGTATGTTTTTGTTTATCGGTGTAGAGGTATCAACTACGGTGTTGTTTAAATCGATATCCTCTGGTGTAACATTTAGATTTCCCCTTCTTCTTTTTGTTGGACGTACTAATATAAATTCGTTTTCAATGTCGGAATTCGGATTTTCCATCATTTTAAAAATGACAGTAGTCAGATATATATAAGTAAATTATATCGTTGTTTTTAAATTAAATAAATGCGAAAACGTTCTATAGTACGATATGTAATAGAAATTTTTTTTTTTTTTTATTTTTTATATATTTAGGGGAAATTGGCAATTAAAATAGAATAGTAAAATTGAAAAATGTAAAATCAGGTTAAAAATTAGTACGTAAAATCTAAGAAAATTTAAATGAAAATGGCCTAAATAAAAATTTGCAACACTGAATAAATACTAGTACGAAAATATATGATAAAATATTATCGTATAAGTCACTGTGGCTGTATGCAGAATATGGCGTAACAATGGCGTACTTAACTTAGAAGCAGGCGGAGCTATCTGGATTGTATGCGGCGCTAGTTCGTCTAGTACAGGTAGGCGGAGCCAATCTTCAGTCGGTGGTGGAATTTATCGAGTTAGCTCTATCCCTTGCTAAGCCTTCTTCTGTCTCTCTTCTTACGAATCCGTTGGAAACTTGTATTTTTCTTGTTTGATTTAGAATTTTATCTTATTTTATTTTATTTTTATAAAATCTCGTGTTTTTTTGATATTTATCGCAAAACGTGTACCAATATTTATCAATTTCTTTTTATACTTTCTTTTTATATTTGCACAGAACGAAATTCACAAAATAAAAAAAATTGAACTGAGACACGACTGTCTACTTCAACAGATGTATCTATTAATGATGAATTCAGGCCCTATATTTATATGGTTTTGCCAGTAGTGGGGTTGTGCGTGGGGGTAACCACGTGGGAGGGAGGCGCGCTCTGATTGGCCGATGAGCTGGCCAATGGGATGCTTTGACCACCTCCACTTCCCGTATCAAAACGCAAGTTTTTCAGCTGATCGTAAGAGTCAGGAATACTATTCCAGGCATTGAATATGATCATGTCTTCCTTCTCCAGATCTTTCAAAACAGACCACTTGTGTTGTGAACTAAGATCACATTTGTTCTTCTCCAATATTTCCAATCAACACATAGATGTTCGAATTTCGAGTTCCCTATCTCTTTGTTTTTTTAAATCGAGCAATTGTATTTAAAAGTTACCAATGTCAATGTCAAAAGGAGAGAATTTCAACTCAGTTATCGTAGCATTACGAGGATTTTTGACGAATGCTAAAGTCGCTCTGCTGTTTTCAAATTCTTGAAATCTGTTGAGAAATGCTTCCCTCATATTTAAAATTGCTGTTTTGAAATGGTGTTTGTCAATTGAGGAATTATTTTCTTGACGATGTTTCAGCAGGCTCGGAAAGTGAAACAATGTTTTCCTTTCAAAATCTTGAACAAAAAGGGATAATTTGTTTTCGAATGAAATGACTTCTAACATCGAAAAAATTGTGTTTTCTTTCCCTTGTAGTTTACGATTAAGTTCATTTAGATGAGACGTAACGTCTACCATGAAATAAAAGTTTTGGATCCACTGATCGTCTGTTAGTTCTGGATAGTGAACACTCTTCTCAAGGAGAAATGCTTTGATTTCTGGTAATAGGGATGCGAAACGTTTTAAAACGTTCCATCTTGATAACCAACGTACCTTGTTATGAAGCAGAAGATCATCGTACTCACTCTCCATTTCAACTAAAAATTCTTTGAATTGACGATGATTAAGAGCTTTAGCTAAAATGAAGTTGATAATCGTAATTACTAGTTCCATAACTTTACAAATTTCTTCCGGAAATGTCTGCGCACAAAGCGCTTCTTGGTGAATGATACAATGGTAAGCAAGTATCTCGTGATTAATTTTTTCTTTCAAAATAGCAACAAATCCTTTTTTTACGCCGGTCATACTTTTGGCCCCGTCTGTTGAAATCGACACAATTTTATCGAGAGGAATATGGTGTTTATCCATACACTCAATTACAGCATTTGCTATATCCTCTCCACGCGTCACCTTTGAGCGGCAATAATCCTAAAAGTTCTTCTTTAGGACCTGAATGAGATATAAATCTTACAAAAAGCGAAACTTGCGCTGTATCATTTTTGTCACAAGACTCGTCAACTGCTATTGATAAAACTGAAACCAATTTCAGATCTTCGATTTGCTGGATGGTTATATTCGAACACATTTTAATTGTTCTATCTTTTATGGTTTTGGCAGACAATGGTAACTCTTTAATTTTTTCAGAATATCTGCTTTGTTCTTAAAATCCCGAAATAGCTTTTCTGATGCATTTATAAAACAAACAACTTTTTATATATTCGCCGTCTGTGTACGGTTTCCCTCTCTTAGCAATCTCTTGGCTAACAACAAAACTTGCCATATTAATATTGCTGGAAGATTGCATCCAGTTATTAAATACAGAAGTTGATGACTCTAAACTCTTCTGAAGTTCCTCAACTGCTTTCTTCTTTGCTTCGCCGGCAGGATATTTAGTGCTAAATGACGCGTGCTTTCTTGTAAAGTGTCTCTCTAAATTTGACTTCTTGTTATGCGCGAATTTCTCCTTACAAATAAAACATGTCGGATGGCCATTCAAGTTTTTTACAAAAATGGCATCGGACGCGATCTTTCCGCTTTTCCGACGGTGCTGATGTCGTTGTTTCGTTCGACGCACTAGGCACTGTTTGTTCTTTCGCTTTTTCGGCAACGCGAGCCAAACGAAGTAACACGTCGAAATTGTTTATTTCATCGCGACGCACCCGTTTACGAATGTCGCGATGTAATAATCCGTACACCATGTCCAACTGAACGCACTCGGCTAAGCGTGGCTCCGGTAGTTGCGCGAATAATGCCCGCAATTTGCACACGAACAAATCAGTTTTTTCGCACTCGCCTTGTTCGCGTGCGAAAAGTTCGCGATATACTTTATGCGCGGTTTCTTTGTACCGAACGTAACCCGCAGTACATTAATTGCGTCGTCGAACGAACTTGTACTGTGTTTAACTCCGATCCACCACTCTGCGGCAATGCCAGTGAATAACATCGGCAACCCCTTTAACGCATTTTTCTCCGAAATGTCGGCACAGTCTTTGTATACTAGAATCGCATCGATGAAGGCGTCGACGTTTTCATGCCTTTCATGCTTTTCATGTATTTCGCATAATTTCTAGATGGAGTGGCTGGTAGTGGCGGCGCGGCGGTCGCTAACATCGTTTGCATATTTTGCATCAGTGCAGCGAATTGTTCTGTCGAGAACGTAGCCATGGCTGACTTCAAACGTTGACTGCGGCGCGAAATTTTAGCGGCAAAAAAACGCTTCTTTTCGATCCTAGATGGCACTACTAGCACCACACACACACGCACTTTGCGCGGCAGACGGGTTCGCTTGGCAAGCGGCGTGGGGACGCTATGTTTTGGCGGCAAAACTGAATTCGCGCGCGGTAAAACTGGCGGGAGGCGACGTAGCTTGGGCACGCTATTCTTTGGGCGGCAAAACTAAATTTGCGCGCAGTATGCGTATAAATTCGAGTTAAACGCGGCTTACAATATTGCGATTGAACTTTGTCGCGCACGCGTTCGCTTTTAAGCTATTGCAGACAAGACACAAAATGTAAATGATAATTCGGCTCCAATCAAGTTGGGCGCCAATGTAATGTGATAATTATTTGATTAATCACATAAATTATTAATCACACTTTTATTTATTATCACTGGAACACACACACACAATTGTAAAAACAAAACTTTAACTTTAAACTGGAATGCGCGTAAACTTGTCTGAACTGCTAATCAGCGAAAATCTAACTAACTTAAAAGTAAAACTTAAGCTAGCAAGGGCGGCGACCCTTGAGTTCGGGGGAAGGGAATGCACGCATAAAGCTGTCAATAACTGGCCATATGGTATTCACGCATCCGGTCCAGTTACAAGGATGATGCAACATGCTACAATATTTATAAAAATTATAAATTCTATAAATATTTCTTTATAGATATTATTTATTTTTATTACATTAATTATTGATAAATTATTTTTTACATCTATTACATTTCTAACACAGTCTAAAGATAAATCTTGAAGAATTTTTTTATATTCTTCGAAAACATTTTCAAAATTTGTACACTTTTTCTTATAAATATTAATTATATATTGTTTTAATTCTATAATTTTTTTAATATTTTTATTGGTTATTGCCATGTATACATTGTATCGCCAAATTTTCAATTTTTTTTTTTGGTAAAATAGACATATTTATAGAGTCACTTCGTGTTATCCACCTTCTTTCACGTATTGACACTTTATCTTTAAAATGTAATCCCTGTAATTTAAAGCAAAAATTTAAAAAGTTACTTTAAATTTTTTTTTATTTTTCACGAATGCAATAACATTGTTAAACTTAACATGAGGATTTAAACATATTACTAAATATAAATCCTTGTCCACTGGCACACAAACTGAATTCAGCAAAAGATAATTTTTATCGCGAGCATCCACATATTGATTTAGCACAAATTTCCCTACAGGAGCAGCTCTCAGCAGAAAATTCAAATCGTCACTTTCGCGAATAAATATTTTATCTTCATCCTGCGTTGTGATTATTTGTCCGTTTTCTACTGCATTATTATCATCTACTATGATGACCTCATCAGAATATGCAGAACTGGTACTTGTTATTTTTTCTTCTAAAATAATATCCGGTGCGATCGGTATATCGGGCGTTGTAATCGTGTGGTAAAAGTCCCGAGCTGGACGAATTATGGTATCATCCAGAATGAGAAAGCGTTGTTTTTGAGCCATAATAAAAATAAAATAGTAACTAAACTGACTATACCGAAAACGAAAGATGCAGTATGAATGACTTAAGATTTCTTTTTTCGACAAATATATAGGGGTAGAAAACTAATTACTTGGTCAAACTTTTTTAGTATAAATAAGAAAGTTTCAAATTCTTTTAAAAACATTTAAATATGAAAATTTAAGTGTATAATTAACAAACTTTAATGATAATTTTTTTTTTTAAATATTAAGGAATATTTATTTTTAATTTTAAGAGTATTTTTCTATTCTATTAAGTAAATAATGTATTTTTACAATTTGTACGACATTTGAAAATAACATACAGAATAACAGGAAAGTTAAGATTTTAATCTTTAAAAATATTTTTGTAATACTCAATCAGTAAAACGGAATATACCTATATTAAAAACTCAAACTATGATAATTAAATGACAATATTGTTATTTTCTTATTTTACATTCTATTACATTATTAAAGTATTTTGAAAACATAATTTTAAATAGAAAAGGTTAAGATTCTAATCTTTAAAATATTTTTCTATTTTAGTAAGTAAATGATATTCTTTTACAATTTGTAAGACATTTGAAAAATACTGACTAATAACATACAGAATAACAGGAAAGTTAGAGAATACGGGCCATACTCTCTAGTTTTTATTTTATTATGAACATACCTCATAAAACTGCCAAGTCCTCCTGTCATTGCCTGATTTTCCATTATGGTCTTTAATTGATTTATACGTTTCTTTGAGGCTACGGAGTTTGGCAGCACACTGTGGCCCTGTTACGGCATGCCCCTGCTCTTTTAATTTTGTTGCAACTTCCCCCCATATTTTTTTTGCGATTGCTTACCATTCGTAAACTTCTCCTCCATTGTCTTATAATTTTCTAGAAGGAGCAACACGCATCCTGTTGTCCATCTATATAAAGAACCTAAAATACACAAATCTCAGTAATTGTTTCATTCAGAGCATTCGCTATTTAATAAACATATTTTACTGATATTCATAAGAGCTTAACCGTTAACATACTTCCATCTTCAGGATCAGTATCCAAACTTTTGTTTTCAGTAATTTCCACTGAAGAACTAGGACTTGCAATATTTTCTGGTTCCAGAACTTGATCTTCAGATGAAGACCCTTGTTGAAGCAACGCTGCATTCATCAAAGTAGTTGCGAAAACCAAATCTAAAAACAGAGGACAATACTGGGAATAAACATAAAATACAGAATGCTTACGGGAAAAGTAAGGTTACGCTATTTTAATTTTCCAAAAGTTATATATTAATAGTGATATCACTTACCAGTTCTAGCACGTACCGCATCTTCTGGCGATAACATTACTTCTACCAATGTATCTGTAGATGGATTGTACATGGACACTTTTTCGTCTGCCATCATTACCATTAGCTTAAAAAAAACGCGTGAAATGAAGTACGACCACTGTAACCCACCTACATATAACGGTCGAAATGGGCTTAACAGCGGTCGTCGATATGACGTCAGCTATGACGTTTTAGATCACAACCGCAACGACCGCGGTCTTAAGTGGAACGTATTAAAGGGCGTCGCGAGCGTTGCGGGCTTTAAGTGGAACGTATCCGAGGTATGGTGCTGCTGCCATACCGAATGTGACGGTGTTTAGTTCAAAATAG